>OY986042.1:15389181-16780917 GCA_963920215.1 Nineta flava | reverse complement strand
AAAACCATTGATAATTGCGAATACGGATGCTAAAATTAATGCGAATACCCGCAACATCCCTGATATAGACCATATAGTTTCTTTACAAGAAGACTACATTTTCTAAAATCATGGCCATCCTTTTCGTATTCGCTCATCAACATTTGTATACTCATGTCCGGCTAGCACCAACTCCAAAACCGTGTTTGTGAACTAACTAAATACACAAGACAAACATACAAATAAAAACAAAATTAATATTACAATATGAAGTTTGTAGTACTACGTTCATACACTACGAAACGAATATAACCGAGTTGTAAGTACTGAGTACGCCGTATAGAAGTTTATTTCCGACACGTACACATAGGAAGTATGTATGGATGTCCTAAGACAGAGATGAGATCTTACAGAAGTAGTTAGTGCGACTAACAAAGTAAGGAAACTATTTCATATAGACAACACCACCACGTATGTGTATAAATAATGGAGAGATCTAATTTAAGATAACCAAGGAATGGACCAATTTTCATATACAATTCACGTTTGTCCGAATAACCTAGAGACCTTTTTCCACTACTAAAACTAAATAATGAAAGAGTTTCTTAGTTACACGCTTTGATTAATACTGTGTATATGTGAAAACAGAAATATCCATTGCGGTACATACATCAGTAGTACCTATGCGTATCGACAAATCGATTCGAGTCTTTTTTGTGGTAGTAGGAGTAGCTAATTTACATCGAAAATACTGACTTTATGGTAGAAATTTTATTGTTCCAATTACAACAATAAATTTTTTAATAATATTGTTAAATACAATGAATTAAATCTACATAATGTTGCGTCACAAAGTTGTAGAGCGTTAAATTTTGTGTAAAATGGTTTCAAGTATGATATTTTGATCCAAAATTTACTACCCTTAAGCTTCCAACAAATTTTCAACTCACTTGATATGCTTGATAAGCATAACTGTAGGAGCTACTAGAACGACTAAATCGATGAAAGACGTTATAATAGGGAATATGCATGAACATTTTTTTTCACATTTATTTTCAGAATATGAAAATACTGTTAATAGTGCAATAATACTTAAAAACGAAATTAAAATCCGACAAATATCAAGGAAGCTATAAGCTTTTAAAGATTATTATCTGTCTCTTTCTGGCAAAAATACTAAAAACGGAGTTTTACGTGTATTTTAAATGGTGAAAGTGTAATATGACGTCACATAACATATCAAGAGGGCTATCACCCTCTTTGTCTAATCGGGAATTTCAATCATTCATATCTCGCTTATTTTTAAAGTTATTTAAAAAGTAATTTTACCTTGATATTTGTCAAGTAAACATGCTTCAATTCAAGTGAAAAAAAATTTTCATGCATATTCCCTATTGGATAACACAATATGTCTACTCGTCAAGAACTGATTTTTTTCGTAAAAAAAAATTGTGCGTGTCAGCTCAGACGCGTGCTGAAGTTTACTCTTATAAGTTATTTACTATATTACGAATATATATTACGAAATATATATTACTATGTTACCAAAAGTTTTTTAATTTTGAAATGTTCTGCTTAGATGGTGCTTCATTTATAACATTAATTCATTTATAAATATTTATATTTAAATTTAAGTTTATTAATAGCCAAAATACAAATTTGCATCTTTCTAACTTATATATAACGATTTATAGTGTGCTAGCATAGTTTATAGTTTGTAAGGAAATGATATTCAAAATTGACATTTCAAAATTGAAACAAAATTTTAATAAAATAATTTTATACTTATTTTTTAGAAGTATAGTTTCTGTGGAAATAACAATGAACAAAATTTTCAAATAATTATATACATTTTTTTTAGAAACATTTAATGTACAATTCAAAATATTATTGAAATTTTTATAAACAATTTTTTTTATTATTTGTTTTCTTAAAATGACCTGCGAAAAAGAGGAAAATTTATAATGAAAAATCAATCTGAAAATATTGTGTAAAGTATTAGCTTGTAAAAAAAAAACATAAAAACCCTTTTTTTTAAATACTTGATTTGACTACCCATCAAATTGTCATATCGGGGGCTTTAAATTGAAATCGATTCTAAAGAAGTTAACTCCAAGCAAATCAATATCTCGTAGTTAAGAAAAACTGAACTTACATACAAAATCTCACCCCTAGTTTGCCTCCCTTGAGTGTCTATTTTCCAATAACTCGGTAACTCGTATTTTATGGAGTATAACTTAATTAACAATTTTCATGCCTGACAAAAGTTGGAACTCTGACCCCCCTTTTTTACCCGCTTAAGTGTTGATTTTCTAAAAAAGCTTAAACACATATTAAATTATTTATTATTCATAACCTAAATATCATTTTCCAGTTTCTAACTATAAAACAAAAACGGGAACCCAACATTCACCACCTCTTCCATCGCTGTAGGAGTTGATCCAAACTTTTTAAGGAACATATCTTCTAAATTTTCAATAACTTTGGCTAATTAAATTAATTTAAAAAAGGGGACGGCAGCAATTAATTGACTAAACTATTGACGTATGGACAAGAACGAAAGTTTGCTTGGGAAGGTTTTCTGCAGTTTCTTCTCACAAACATCAAATGAATATCGGCATAGATCCTATCAAATCTTAGTCGGTCAAAAATGCCTAGAAATGTCTACTTGCCAGACTTCAACCTCCCCCCACCTACTACAGCTACTAAGCTGCTGCATTCTCATTCAAAAACTTCCTTATAATAATTTTTTTAACTCCTTGTGCATTATAATTTCATAAACGAAGATACAGCCAGCATACATACCCTTGCTTCATATTATCTTTCTTTCTTTTTATTTCTTCTATATACTGTGATAAAGATAAAAAAAAAAAGAACCCTCTTCGCTACGTCCGCATACACCTCACAAATTCTCTATTATATTACAATTAAAACTCCCTTAAGATGCATTAAAAAAAACATAACGTAAAACGAAAGACATTTCATTCAAAATTGAAAATTATTAATTGCATGGGAAATATTCGCACAAATGAAGTAATTTGGGGAATCACAAAATACATATATATCTTTATTATACAAAGCAAGAAAAAAATCTTCATATGAAGAACGCAGCCACACAACTTCCATATACACAATGAATCTGTTTATAGAGGTTGTATGGATGGTAGGTTGACATCATCAGATGTTTCTTGAATTATAAGTATTTTAAATTTAACAAGTAAATATATGATGGCGTATAAGTAACGTCATGATTTAATTAGTGAATACATTTTTTATTTACGTATTTTTCTTGTCGTTTTTTTTTAGAATTAACATTTAAAAACTTATGGAAGGGAAATTTATGATGGAAAGACCAAAGTTTTTCTATTTTTAACCCGACTTCAAAAAGAAGGATGGTTCTCAATTTTTTTTTTTTATGTGTGTTACCTCAGAACTCCGTCATTTATGAACCGATTTTGAATTTTTTTTTTGTTTTAAAGGGTTTGGTTTCCCATTGGTCCCATTGGCACCAAATCGCATTCTGATGAGGGAATCCCCGGGAAATCGTGGAAAATCCTCATTTTATATGTGATAACCGATTTCTGCGAATTTTTTTTTTTTTTGAAAGGGTATACTCATTCATAATGGGAAAATAAGAAAATTTTTTTAAAAACCGACAAAAATTTTTTACAAAAAAAAACCGACCCCAAAAAATGGCGGTGTCCAAAAGTTATGTGAATTTCTCTATGCCGACACCGCCTCCAAAAATTACAATAATTGTACATATATTTTTAAAAATTTTTGCTTAGGTGAACTAAAATTGGCACAAGAATATGCAATTATTTTTTTTACTTTTTAGTGCATTTTTTGTTATAGAATATTTGATTTTTGAAGTCGGATTTCCATTTTGTCAAAATATGGTTTAAATTTTGAAAGTCAGCATTCGATTATTCAGACACAAAGATCATATCGAAATTTCTTTCATGTTCGAAATGCACCTAGCGCTCCAACAATTTACTTATTGGTTCAGCGTTTTCGGCAGCATGGGGCTGTCTGTGATCTTCCGCGTGATGGAAGACCTCGTGCAGTTCAAAATGATCTGAACATTGCCCGGGTGCAAGTAAGTGTTGAGGAAAACCACGAAACTTCCACCAGACGACGTTCACAACAGTTGGTGATGTCCCAACTAACGCTAAAATATTGTTTTATATAATGTAAACATCTTAAACGTTTAATTTTCAAACATTTGAAGTGCTTCCATCTACATCAACCACATAGATCAATTAGCAAAAATTTTGGTCCGAAAACTTATTGCATTATAGCATATATATAGAAGTAAAAAAAAAATTTACTATATTAAATAGTCATTAAGTAGAGACACAGAGACGAACAACTAACCTCGTCTATTATATTGTTATGAAGTATCTACGTAGATAATATATCAGAAAATACATCTTGGGTATATTTTCAGTGTGCTTTGTATGTATACTTTTATACAAATAACATAAGAAAACAAATTACTGTTTATTACCACTGGGAATTTTGTTAACTTTTCTCGAATATAATAATGGAGAGGTGTTTTCAAAATTTTTATCTTTATAAAACACATACTGAAATACTCGACGTTGCCCGAGCTTAAAAAATCCTTATAGAGATGTACACCACAATTGTACTTGCAGTATTCCGAATGACAGATGGTTGATTTACACAATTCTTCTTTATTTAAAGCAGCTCTTCTGAACGTTACCCCAAACTGTTAGGGATACAATTTTTGGCCAACTCCCTATCACATGTTCAGGCACTTCCATCAAAGGAATTTTTATTTAGAAATCAAAAATAGGAAATGTTTTTATTTATTATCAACGAATTAACGTATTTGCATACCTAACACACATTTTAAATTCAAAAGGTTATATAATGATAACAATAAATGTATGTTTGTATGCAAATACCCTAAGTACACACAAATAATAAATCATGGTTAACAGATTTATTGAAGTAAATTCTCATTATTAATAACACGGGATGAAAAACCCGTTGAACAGTTTTCGCTACGTTTTTTGGTTTTGGATCCTGAACTTTCGTTATGAAAATAATAAAACCTTCGGTGCATTATAAATATAGTAACAACTTGTAATCGAAATTTTTTTCGAAAACTGAATGAATAAGGCACAAATCAACTTAAAAATTTAAAAAAAAAATCAACTTTTGTGGCCACGTGTACAATATAAACTAGAATCAAGAATAATGTAGAAAGAATGGTCATTACCACAGAAAATATTTTTTGGAAAGCAGAAGTTGAACTTGAAGTATGTCTATGATGAACTTTAAGGTAAAAACATACTAAATATATTAAATATATGGGGTAGAGTTATGTTGATTGTAAAATTAGATTAACAAGGACGAAATGAATTGTATTTATGTTGATATGGAAATTCATGTTAATCGTATGCTAGAACTTTGTATATTCATCGTATACAGAGGGAATTTTAAAAATAATCAAAGGAGAAAAGTGAACCGCAGATACTTTTGGAAAAAAACTGTGAAGAAATTTCAGTGCTGAAAACGTTTCAAAACAATCAATTAGAAAAATGATTGAAAATGGTTTGTTGGGACCATAGAAAGTGATTTGCAGGAGGAAAAAGTCTTTTTCGTCCTTGAAATTCAAAATTTTATTTTTTATTTTTAAGGGTTTTTACAAAACAACTTTTTTTACAATATTAAATTGTCGGAGGGTTGCAATCCCGAACCCCCGCTAAGCTATCTCAACCCAAAACCCACCAATAAAATATCCTCCTGATAAACTACCCCAACCAAACCCATTGCGTCCTTGAAATCCATAACATTCAAAAAAGGTTTTTTTTCATTTTTAAGTAAAAAATATTGTAAAAAATGTTTTATACAATATTAAATTATCAGGTTGGGTTAAGGATTTCAAGGACGAAACGGACTTTTTCGTCCATGGAATCACTTCCTATGGTCTTTCCCAAACATTTCCACCCATTTTCAACCATTTTTACTAGGGGGGAGAAATATGATCCAAAATAACATCAACTTTTGTGACAAAGTGTACATTGGATATCACTTCATCAAACATTCAAGACAATTATATGTTTTATATGTATTATGAGATTATTATTCTTAATATTATTATTATCATGAACATAATAATAACACACACACAGTATATATAATTAATTCATAAATAAATAATAAGTTTACTTATTATAATTATTATTATTGTTGTAAAACAAAAATACATTTTGTTTTCATTATATGTATTGAAACTTTTGTATTTTTAAGCTGTCAAACGAACAAGAACAACAACATATAATATTACCGTAAACTTCTCAAACATTTATTTATGAAAGAATGTGGTTCATGAAACATTGAAGGTACGGTACATAAAATATGAATTATATTGAATTTGATAAATATAAATTATGTGTCATTTTATGATTGATTTTAGCAATATGAGGAAGAAGTATTGTTATATTGTTTTTAGTGTTCTGTGCCAAAAATGTTTAATGTATTTGGTTTTAGTATCTATGAGAAAAATTCGAATGAAGATTCCAATCCCCAATGAAGATAAAAAGGTACCTAGAGATTAAAGGAAAATTGTCAATTTTCTTTTAGTTAACCCATTGTGTATCAACGGTACCGTTAAGTGCCGTTTATTTGACCCTGTGTAGGAACACGTAGCGTAATCAGATGTATTTTGTATTTATTTACACGACAATTTATTTAAAATTGTGTATGTAAAAAATATTTAATTAATTAGTATGTGTATATAAAAAATTATTAATGGGTATTTAGTTTAAAAAAAAAATGGTGTTTAGTTTTTTTTTTAAAAAAAAACTAAACAATTTATTGAAAATAATTGAATTATCAATTATTTTCATAAATATGAAAGTTAAGTTAATTAGTAATTTTAATTAAAAGTTATTATGATGTATTTTTAAAAAAAATAATGAAAACTAAATATACAGTACTTTAGAAAAAAAATCCAAAACAGAGTATTGTATGTGGAATTATGAAAATTAGAAAACGATCGGTCCTAACGCCATACACGTAAATATAAAAAAAAATAACACGTTGAACCGAAAGTCTTTCAATAAAAGCTGGGCCCATTTAAAAAGATAATATAGAGGTAGTAAGATCTTTACTATCCAGTAAGTGTCTTAGTTATCGACAAGTGATTCGAATCTAAAAAAAAAAAAAAATAAAAGGTACAAAACGGGAACAAAACAAATATATTTTAAAATAAAATATATATTTGAAATAAATAATTTCTAATGTAATACACGATAGTACAACTATCCTTAGAACACTAACATTGGTTGTACAAGTTATTAAAACAAAGATTACGTGAATATGTGCTAAATTGAATTATAGTAAAAGAAAACTACAGTAAAAAAAAAATATGTTCAAATATGTCTGATTTGCAAAATATAAATATGGATTACAAATTTAATTCAGATACATACTTGTATATATAAAGAGACATTACGCTTCTGTAAAGAAAAAATACACGGCCAAAAAAAAACCAAGCGTATACAAACAATATAGATATAAATTGAAAACGTCAATGCATATTCACATAAAATATAAATTGTACACCAAAAGTGTGTATTGAATGTGTATTGAATTGTTACAAGTTTGAGAGACCACAAGTTTTTGAATAGTGAATTAAATAAATTATACAAAAAAAAATATACTTAGATACAATCAGATAGAAACCATTAATTCGCCCATTCGATATTTCAGCACAATCCATAAAAAAATATTCAACTTGTAAATTGAAGAAATAAAATTTTTAAATACCATCTAATTAATTGATGTGAATCAACTAATTTTTGTAACTATTTTTTTTGTGTGACTCTACTGAGAGAAATACTTTTGGTAATTAGACTGAGCGAAGTACCTTCTGTAACTAACTGAAAGAAGTATTAATTCAAACTGATTTTAAATACGTGCTGAAATATTGAAGTAAGCTTGGATATACGCAAGTCATTTCTAATCTAAGCAAATGCCTGTTGAAACTATGCAAATTCTCAACTAGCATAGACCAATAATTATATAAATTCTTTGAATAATAAAAATATGAAAAAATATCAATAATAAATTTTTATACAGTGGAGTATTAAAAAAAATTATTCTCCACTCCAGGGGGCCAAAAAAATTAGCGACATGCTAATTGGAGAATATTAAAACAAGAATGACATGAATAGATGAATGAAAAATCTTACAAATGTGGATTAGACGTGAAGATTCAAATACATTTAGATGTTTAATTAGGATGCAGTAACGTTACCATTCCCTTGATATCCTCTGAGATAGTATGGCCGAATGTTGTATATCGACATGCCGAAGGTTTTCTTATTGGATTTTGGAGCTTTTAGCCTAACTGAAGTTGGTGTAGTGAACTTTATTATCTTGTACGGTCCATTGAATTTTGAAGCGAATTTAGGTGCGATATTCTTGTTCATATTCGGGGCCAAGTTTTTAACCATGACCAATTGACCCACTTTATATTTAGACAGCGTTGGTTTATTTAAAGTCTGGTTGACTCGTTGTTGGTGAGCAATCTTTAACGCATCTTGTATATGTGCTTGTGATGGTTTAGCAGAACTCGTGATTAACTCAGTTAATTCGTTTATAATCACAAACGGGGTCAATAACTTTCTACCAAAATAAACTTCAGCTGGTGTTGAGTCGATTGTATTTTTGTAGGAGTTATTGTAATTGAAAATTACAAAACTCAAAAACTTAGACCAATTTTTATGTTGTACAGAATATTCCTTGAGAATGCATCCTAAATTATATTTTATCTGTCGATTGAGGCACTCGCTCTTGTTCGAAGATGGTGTATAGCTCGAACAGTAGGCAGCTCTAATACCATTGTTAAATAAGAAGGTTTTCCACTTGATCGACGCAAAGGCTGGTCCGTTGTCGGCTACAACAACCGTCGGATATCCATTTTGCAGAAAAATCTTCTGTATCAGTGAAATGGCAACGTCACTGGTCTGCCTTTTACATGGAAAGGCGAAAGCAAATTTTGAAAATTCATCTACAACAGAAAAAATATATTTAAAACCTTCACTTGATCTAATAATAGGACCGATAAAGTCGACGTACAAAGTATGTAGGGTATACTCCGGCACGGAACTACTCAACTGAACCCTATCGTTACGTGTATATGGCCTTATAGCCTGGCACACTTTACAGGTTCTGACATAGTCCCTTACTTTCGCATAGAGGTTTTTATAGTAAAATATTTTACTAATTTCACGGAATGTTTTAATTACTGAATTATGCGCAGCATACTTGGAATCATGATAATATCGAAGAACGTAATCGAGTAAATTATCTGGTAAAAATATACGTTTTAGTCGATTCCTTCCGACGAACTTATAAATTAACCCATCCTTTATGCAAAAATTAGGGACATTCATCTGAGCCTTAAGGTTTTGATAAATGATTTTACATTCGGGAGAGTTACGTTGTTCGCTTTTAACAGAAAGGTAATCAAAATTTGTATTAGCTAAAACGTTAATAAAGTTCAGTTGCGCATTGTTCCTGATTTCTTCATTCACCGATTCTAAGTCAGTTTGATCCAAAGTATTGGTTATCTTTTTTAAAAGGTTTGCATAACCTGGATCATTGCTATGCAACTCTTTAACTTTAATGAAATTTTTGCCTGAATCTTGATTTGAATCAGAAAATTTGTTCACTATTAAATGGTCAGTTTCATATAACCTAGATAGAAAATCGGCCATATTGTTCAATTTGCCCTTAATATGTTCCGGGGTAAAGTCATATCTCGAAATTTTAAGGATCCACCTAGATAATTTATTAAATTTATTGGGGGTATTAAAAATCCACAATAACGACCTGCAATCAGTCTGTAGAGTAAATTTGCGGTCGGTTAAAAAATCTTTAAATTTATCTAGGGCCGTCACTACTGCGAGAAGTTCTAATTCATGACTGTTATATTTTAATTCTGCTGGATTCAATTTTCGAGAACAGTACATAATGGGGTGCAAACCGTCATCATACTTTTGAAGTAATACCGCGCCCAGACCAGTAGCTGATCCGTCAGTTTGTAGCACAAAAGGTTTGTCAAAATTAGGATGTTTTAAGACAGGCGCACTTACTAAAGATTTTTTTAAAGTAGAGATTGCATCAAGATGAACCTTAGTAATTTTGAACCTTACACCCTTCTTTTTTAAATCGTTTAACGGAGCTACAATCTGACTGAACATGGGAATATAGCGGGAGTAAAAAGCCACAGCCCCAACTAGACGCATAACTTCTTTGACGTTTTTTGGAGTTGGCATGTCATTGATTGCTTGCACCTTAATAGGGTCTATAAAGCGTCCCTCAGCGGATATTACGCTACCCAACAAACGTACCCTCGACATACAAAATCGAGCCTTAGAAGGATTAATAGTGATACCGATAGACTTTATTTTAGTGAACAAGAGATTCAGGTGATTTAAATGTGATTCAATGTCGGGTGAATGTACAATTAAATCGTCATAATAAATAAGAAGAAATTTATGACGAAATTCTGCGAGACTGGAATTTAAAAAACGAGCTAATGATTGACTAGCCACCTTTAGCCCGAAAGGCATGGTATTGTACTCAAACAGACCATATTGTGTGACGATCGCGGTGACATGTTTCGAGTCATCTGATAATTTTATCTGATGAAAACTGGATTTCATGTCGAGGAGTGTAAATACTTTCGAATTACCTAAGCTAGCGAAAATATGAGCCATACTGGCTGAACTCATCGGATCAAACTCTATATGTTTGTTAACAAACCTATAGTCAGCGACTAACCGATAAGAATCGTCTTTCTTTTTAACAAAGAAGACGGGTGAGCTATAATTAGAGTTCGAAGGAGAAAGTACCCCTTGTGTAACAAGCTCTTGAACATGCTCGTCCAAAAGTTTGGCTTTATCGGGTGCCAGATAGTAAGGAGCTTTACAAACCGGAATGTTATCGATTAACTTAATTTTATATTCAAAACCCTTGGCAAGACCAGGAATGTCAGAAAAAATCGATTTAAAGTTTTGAAGAAGTGTTTGCAACACTTTGGTTTGTTTGCTATTAAGATTTACTTTCGCTTCGACAATGGTATTAATAATTCGATTATTATTACAAAAACCCGAAAACGGTATTTCAACATTAGGATGAAAATAAAATTTGATCGTCGACTTAAAGAAGTCCAAAATGATGTTGCAATTTTTAAGTGTGGCAACACCTAAAATTACCTCAAACGGTAATGAATCTACTATAAAAAAAGTTTGAGTCCATGAAAAATTAGCCAATTTAAAATGAAGTTTCGCAGTTAAATTACATTTTAAAAAATTATTTCCCGGCAAAGAAATAGTTTTATCAATTGATTCGGTGACGATGTTTCTATTGTTAGCTTTTAACTTGTTAAAAGTCGCAGTTTTAATAGCATTAACAGTAGCACCGGAATCAAAAAGTGTTAATAAAGGATAACCTTGAATGAAAATGGTTTGTAGGGGTAAAATAGTATAATTTAAAATAACATCATTAATAAGAAACTTGGGGTCTATTGCGAGTTTTTTGGAACCGTAGTACTAACATTTATATTATCCTTCTTTCTTTTAAAACAATATTTAAAATTGTGATTAGTACCTTTACAGAAGGTACAAAAAAATTTAGAGTCATTATGCGTATTTTGAATTGAAGTAACATTTACACTGACGGGTGTTGTAGTTATTCGTGCTTGAATTTCCTCAATTTTAGTGATTAGATGATACAAATCTTTATAAGAGTCGGGAATTTGATATAAACCAAGAATAGATAGTACAGAATTATTGGCATGAGCAAAAATAATTTGTATGATTTCAGATTCAGATGAATCATTAAGTAGGATGTTCGCGAATTTTATTATTGAAGGAACAAATGTCGAAAATTTTTCAGTGTCAGGTTGATTTCGCCGGACTAATCTATCAATTAATATCTGTTTAGTCAAAGGTGGAATATAAACTTGTAATAAATTATGTTTAATATTTTGCCAAGACAAAGAGTCAGCCAAACAAGTAGACCAAAATGTTTGTGCGTTCGAAGCACACCTATTGATTAAAGATTTCAAAAGAACGTCTATAGGTAAAAAATTAATATCAACTAAATGTTGAGTATCGACAATAAACTGTATAATATTTTCTGGAACCGAAATGTCCAGAATAGTGATTTTATTTATAAAGGAATCTATACTCGGTTTTGCAAAAAAACTAAAATTTGAAGTTAATTGATTTGAACTAGTATTATTAATTGATAGAGCAGTTGTAATTGTTGCCAAGGCATCGGTAATGCTACTTATCTGCTTGCTTTGCTGTTGTATTTGTTGCTGTACATCCGAAACGTGCAGCACTGACGCATGGAACTGTTGAGCTGTAGTGTGCATCTGCGTAGTTATAGCCGCTAAGTTAACCGCTGATACTTGATGAGGCGTGATGAATACGTCATCTGGTGCAGCTGGAGGATCGTCATCTCCTGGGGTACCTGGTGTATTACGAGTTGTTCTCGGCATAATGAAAATTTAAACCACAAACAAAATAGAAGAAAGAGAGAAAAAAAATTAGTACTAAGTTAAATATAATTAAAGAATTAAAGAAAATGTAAAAGATATAAATGAATAAATATAAAGAAAAAATTATAATCATTTCAAATTTCAAAAAGAATTTCAGAATCACAAGTCGAGCTTTGTGAAAACTATCGAAAACAAAAGACACATATGGATATTTGCTCTGCTTCCATATGTGTATGTAAAAAATATTTGAATTAGTATTAGAGTTTAATTTAAAAAAAATTGTGTGTTTAGTTTTAAAAAAAAGACTAAACACTTTATAGAAAATAATTGAATTATCAATTATTTTCATAAATATGAAAGTTAAGTTAATTAGTAATTTTAATTAAAAGTTATTATGATGTATTTTTAAAAAAAATAATGAAAACTAAATATACAGTACTTTAGAAAAAAAATCCAAAACAGAGTATTGTATGTGGAATTATGAAAATTAGAAAACGATCGGTCCTAACGCCATACACGTAAATATAAAAAAAAATAACACGTTGAACCGAAAGTCTTTCAATAAAAGCTGGGCCCATTTAAAAAGATAATATAGAGGTAGTAAGATCTTTACTATCCAGTAAGTGTCTTAGTTATCGACAAGTGATTCGAATCTAAAAAAAAAAAAAAATAAAAGGTACAAAACGGGAACAAAACAAATATATTTTAAAATAAAATATATATTTGAAATAAATAATTTCTAATGTAATACACGATAGTACAACTATCCTTAGAACACTAACATTGGTTGTACAAGTTATTAAAACAAAGATTACGTGAATATGTGCTAAATTGAATTATAGTAAAAGAAAACTACAGTAAAAAAAAAATATGTTCAAATATGTCTGATTTGCAAAATATAAATATGGATTACAAATTTAATTCAGATACATACTTGTATATATAAAGAGACATTACGCTTCTGTAAAGAAAAAATACACGGCCAAAAAAAAACCAAGCGTATACAAACAATATAGATATAAATTGAAAACGTCAATGCATATTCACATAAAATATAAATTGTACACCAAAAGTGTGTATTGAATGTGTATTGAATTGTTACAAGTTTGAGAGACCACAAGTTTTTGAATAGTGAATTAAATAAATTATACAAAAAAAAATATACTTAGATACAATCAGATAGAAACCATTAATTCGCCCATTCGATATTTCAGCACAATCCATAAAAAAATATTCAACTTGTAAATTGAAGAAATAAAATTTTTAAATACCATCTAATTAATTGATGTGAATCAACTAATTTTTGTAACTATTTTTTTTGTGTGACTCTACTGAGAGAAATACTTTTGGTAATTAGACTGAGCGAAGTACCTTCTGTAACTAACTGAAAGAAGTATTAATTCAAACTGATTTTAAATACGTGCTGAAATATTGAAGTAAGCTTGGATATACGCAAGTCATTTCTAATCTAAGCAAATGCCTGTTGAAACTATGCAAATTCTCAACTAGCATAGACCAATAATTATATAAATTCTTTGAATAATAAAAATATGAAAAAATATCAATAATAAATTTTTATACAGTGGAGTATTAAAAAAAATTATTCTCCAAAATAAGTAAACAAGGATTATTTTTCGAATCTTTGACTAAAATTTAGAATAAAAATTTATAGGTGAGGACCGGTACTTACAAGTACCTTTGGTGCATAAAGTAGTGTTGATTTACATTTCATGGAAAAATAAAAACGAGTTTATACAGAAAATTTTTTGTATCGATCGCTGCACATATACTTAAAATAATTGTCCAGAAATGTACCCTTAGTTTTCTATTTGTTGCTTTTTAAAACGTGGTACTTAAAAGTACCGCTAGTATATAAGTAGAAAAATCAGTTGATACTTAATGCGTTAAGGTGGTACCATTCAAAAAAATTTTAAAGATTTTTGTCAACTGTTGTAAAAAACTTATTTTAAAATTTTACAAAAATCATGCTACACTGAATATTAATAATATATTTTCTTTTCACGGAACACTGACTGTTTTTAAACCGACTTCAAAAAAGGAGAGGGTTATCAATTCGTGAGAATTTTTTATATTTTTTTATTGTTATCAATTTAATATTTATATCGGTTTATGTTAGACAAAAGTTTTGTTAACAAAATTCGCAGAAAATAAAAAAGAAGGTTTTATTTAAAAAAAAAAATTTGTGTACGTATGAGTACACGAAATAAGTTATACTTCTTTTTAAATAATTATTATTAAAATAATATTAAATAAGGTCAACACTACTATTCAGACACAAAAGTATAGTAAAATAATATATTAGTGAAAAACTACAATAGATAAATTATATATTGTATCTAAAACCAATGATTCTACATTTGATCATGGCAGAACCGAACCAGCGTCACTTCTTCCGTTAAAATAAGAGTTTGAAACACTGGCATTAAATCCATTATTCACATTAGAATCAGATAGATAGTGAAATTTTATCAGGCCAGGTTTATTAATATATACAATTAATATACAAAGTTTATGAGAAATGATATCATTGATAATGTGACTCGTAATTATATTATTATTCTTTTATCAGAAACATGGAGTAATAATTATGAATGCATTCTTGAACCTAATTTCAAATGTATATTTAAATGTTTCGTTTAAATATACTCTCATCTTTCGTTTTATAATATACCGGTTGTTTAGTTTACATCTTCGCATTGTAGATCTCCCACGAGTATGAGAGAGTACATATGTTTACATTAAGCAATGAGTATGAGAAGGAGGACTTATAGGTTTGTTTTCTTACTTAAAGTTAAACTGTTGTGTGATGTATGGGTTTTTTTTTAAGTGAACAGATCAGTTGTTATGATTTGTTCTGTTGTTCAGACTTCAGTATGCTATAACATGTAATAATAATAAAAAAACAAACCTATAAGACCTCTTTTTCATACACATTGCTTAATTTATACATATGTACTCTCTCATACTCGTGGTTGATCTACTATGCGAAGATGTAAACTAAACAACCGGTATAATAATGTCTTGTATTTCAATATACAAAAATCATAGCATATACAAAATGATTGCCCACTGAAGAGTGGGATCTACTTATGCGATAGACTTACTTCTTGTCTTGTTTACTAAGCATCTAATGTATGTACTTATAAATTTAGTCTGTTTACTGTATGACACACATTATATACAAAATGTCTCCGAAGCACTGTGCTATAGAGCGCAGAATAGGAAAACTGTGTAACATCGTTCGAGCGAGTGCTAAACCAGTCTAGTTGTATGTAAGCGATACGTGACATGCTGTAAATACACTCTGATCGGATACTCATAGCGCATCAAAAAAAGTATAATTTAAAAAGTCATAAAATAAGTTGTTTTTGAAAAATCGTTGATATATGCAAATGTGATGCTAAATAGACCCAATGTATACTCATAGCGGACCAAAAGAAGTATAATTTCAAAAGTAAAAAAATATGACTTGATGCTAAATTGTGATGTTAAATAGTCCCAATATTTTGAAAGATTTTTCTGTACTTAAATTTCTTCACAGTATTTAAAGTATTGCTCCTAAAATCGTGTGAAGTCTGCCGTTCTATATTCCCCTTTGATTATTTTTAAAATTCCCTAGTTCTAGTATATATAATTAACATGAATTTCCATATCAACATAAATACAATTCATTGTTCATATAATTTTATTTTCTTCCTTGTTAATATAATTTTATGATCAACATAATTCTACCCCACATATTTAATATATTTAGTATGTTATTACCTTAAAGCGAGAACTTCATTTCTTGATACAATACCATCTACACACATACGACATACTTTGTTCAAGTTTCCCTTTCCAAAAAAATATTCTGTGTGGTAATGTTACCTTTATTTCTACGTTATTCTTGATTCTTGTCTATGTTGTATATATTATTGTACAAATACGAAGAATTATTTTCAAGGGTTAACAAATTGATGTCATTCAAAAATAGCAAATGTGCAGATCACTTAAACCAGGGGTGGCGAACAAATGTCAATTTGGGTCGATCGCTCGTGAGGTCTTGACAAAAATTAATTGAAGAGTTGAGGTAAGATTTCAAGATTTTGAAAACATAGAGAAATTGTGGAATTTATATATTTTCCTTTTAAAAAAGATTTAAATGTCAAACTGATAAGTCTGATTTAAGCCAGAAAATTTGAAGAAGCCAAATGTAGCGAATATATTTATTCTTGTTTCGGATCTATACATACCAGTACGAAACGACATTTTCATACTTAAAGTTAACGAAGACTACAACGTTCGACAACGTTCTGTCCTGACTAATTCCCATACTGAAGACTCATTATTATTATCTTTGTCAGAATATTACACCTAATTATGAGTTCTTATTTAGAGACATGCCGTCTAAGGCATATGTCTGAGGCGTTATGTCTGCATGAAACTGGGAGTTTTTGGATTTGAATCCCGACATCGGCAGTTTGTCAAATATTTATAAAAAAAAGAATGGGGCGGTTAATTGACTAAACCGTTGGCGTATGGACAAAAACGAAGTTACCGGCTATGCTCGTGAAGGTTTTCTGCAGTTTCCTTCAGGAACTTCAGGAACTTCAGATGAATATCGCCAAAGTTCCTATCAGAGTCAGCTGCAACCGCCCATCCTACCAATTCCTAGTCTACACACAAAAATTCCTTCCACTCACATCCTCACAACCTTAGGCATCACAATGGACTTAATGGTCGAAGTGTAGCCCGTCCAGGGCAGCCGCTACAATCTTTCTATCTAGAGACACGCATACTCAGTCTTGCCATTAATGTTAAGGCAATAAAATAAATTCTAAATCTGTCTTTATCTGTTCGCTAATTTGATGGATATGGTGTTTCAGTAAGAGTTGCACTCCCGCGAACTATTGATAGATTAGCAAAAAACAAGTCTAAAAATCTTATGTCATTCTTCCATGATAAATTTCCCTGACCCAAAGAAATCGCTTTAGTGAAATCTTAAAATCAGCCATTTTGTGCATTTTTATGAAAATTTGTGTATATGAACCCTCGAAAAAATAACAACCAATTGGGAAAGATGACTCGCACATATTTAAAATATTATATAAAATTCATAGTATTATCAGTATTATTACCTTGTAAACCTAACTTATTCTAAGAATTGTATAATATTTTCATGATATGGTTATGACTTCATGCGATAGGGTGTCGCGACCGATGCTGTATCTGCTGCTTGTTATCCATATACCGTACGTGGTGGAAAGCATTGCTAATAGAGAATCAATGTTAAATATTCTTTACTATAATAACTATACATAATATGCTTAATAAGGAAATAAAAATAGTCGGGGGATACTCTTTAGTGTGTGTGTTGTGTATGCTTGCTGGACTATTTTGTACTCAGTATGCATTAACATGTAATGAGAGTGGGTTAAATATGTTCATTGTTGTCTTCTTAAGCTTAACATTATTTCTATTGAAAATTCTTTTTTGAATATCCCTTAGTATTTGTATGTGGAATGTTTGAAAATAAATGATAGTATTCTATTAACGGTGTAACATAAAACAACAATCCACACAAATTAAAAGAAAAATAAAACACCAAAAAGAAAAATAAATAGAATTCCGACCAAAAAAAAAGTTAAACCAACGGTTCGAATATTCTTCTATTATGTGCTAAACAATTTCCGAGTCGATTGTAGAAATCTACCCAGGTATTTTCTAGCACTTGAGGAGAAATATTCACACAATTGTCAACGATTCTTTGCCTTAATTGTTGCAAATTTTTAGGCCTATTCTGCGAATAGATCTGTATTTTGAGAAAATCCCACACACAAAAATTCTTTTGGAGATAGATCTGGTGATCTAGCTGGCCACTTGAAGGTTCCGAAACCACTTATAAGAAGTTCCTGGATAGTTCGTTCCAGTAACAGCCTTACAATTTTGGTATTGTGTGCAGGGCAATCATCTTGTTGGAACCATACAGATTCCAGGTCTAAATTAGAAAGAACAGTTAGCAAAATATTATTTCGTTACAAACTCAAATATTTTTGAGAATCTAAAGATCCGTCAATAGAAGAATATTCCTAAAATATGGTCACCCAATCAAGATTCCTGTCCAGACATTCAGTTTATGTATGTATATATATATGGTTTTATAGTAAATATTTTATTAATTTATTTAACATTGATTCCCTATTAGAAATGCTTTTGAAAACGATCTGTATATGCGCACAGTTGTCAGGAATAGACGAGAAGTAGAGGAGCGATAGTAGTTGAAATAGGGAAATTATCTCATAAACAATTTTAATACACAAAGGTATATAAATAAAATGTATTCAAAATATACAAGGGCGGTAATAAAAATTTTATGTAATAAAATTCATATATCTTGGTCTTGGTTGGTTCCGTTATATGTGATTCGTTTATTACTGAATCGTTTTGGATTAGAATTGGAGACATATAAATGACAAAATGTGTTCTTTTATTTAGATTTACTATTCCACACTATAAAATGTAATTCATGCAATTGTAGATCTATTTGATATGAGTTTTTAGAACTCGCTTATACAATGTATGCAATCGAATATATGTCAAATGTTTTGTTTTGTGTTATTGCCTATATTTGTTTGTACGCAATACCGCGACTTTTATATTTACAGGTGAGATTACATATTTAGAAGTGGGATTTTATTTAGAAGTATTTTTATACCCGAATATATAATATATACCTGGGTATATTTAGTTTAATTTCGACTTAGAGATAACAACAAGCAATGTATCTCTGAATCCATATCCCAGAGATAGTTAAGATTCGCTAATTCATACTGATGATGACTACATTGTAGTCAAAATGCGTATTTATAAAATACAAACAAATTTTCTAGCAATATTTGAAATATAATTTCGGGTTATGTTTAGAGAAGTACCATTGGCTCCAAAACTATCTGGCAAACAACAGTTTTAACGTCTCCAAATTGGTACACGTTATCGTGTACATAGACATGACATATTTTGTAATACAATGTAAGTACTTATTTTAGTTTTAACAATAACAATTAATTTTATTTGCATTAGAATTCATTTTGATGAGAGCTACGTACAGATATAATTAAATTTATTTATTAATATAATAAAATTATCTAAAACTACTTACAATTATTGTATACACACAGGTAGGTAGGTATATAAAGTGAAATTCAATTAGAAACAATATGTTAATAGCACGTGATGTGTATATTTGTATTTGGTTGGTTGGTTTGAATGTTTGAATGTTCTACATCATCATCATCATCACATCACATCACCACTACTGGGTGATTCTGTATTAACTGTGATGCCACAAACTTGATTTTAAAATGTTTCTAATGAAAAAAATATTATTCTGTTTTTTCTTAATTATCAGTAATATTATTTTTGAAATTACCGCGCCTTTATTAATTCATTAAATTAAATAAATTAGTATTTAAAAGTTTGTCACACTAATTATGTAACAATTCAACTTCATATCAAAACAAATGCACTGTCAAAATTAATCAGCTGCCTTTCAAAACAAAAAACTAATTGGTTTAGCAAAATATATTTAAAAAAAAAAAGAGTTTTAAAGAATAGTATATTTTAACAAAATTTACAAGAAACATTTAACGTTTATTTACCCACAGAAATTTAATATAATTTTGTAACAAAACATATAACAATATATACTAATTTTTACTGAATTCGATTGTTGAATTTAATTATTCTTCGTATTAGTAACTAATTTGTCAACGTCGTATATGAGATGTAATTAGCAAGAGAGTGAAATTGAATCGTTATTTGAACTAAGGTAAGCTTTGTTGATGCCAGGAATATCATCTAATTGATGCTTTTAGCTCGGTAACAAACCATATGTTTTTAGGATATCGGCAATAGACATTATTCCAATACTATCCAGTGTCGGATCGAATGCCATTCTAATGCAACCATATTATTAAAACCTGGTGAAATTGGTCAACATTCAAATAAACACTTTGATCTAAACAAAAATTGTGTTTAAATTCTGCTTTCATCCCTTCATTAGTGTACGTGAATAAAAAATGTAAGATATTAACTATGGTGATAATTTAATATGGTAACATCGATCATATTTAATTCGACATAAATTTGTCTATTTGAATATCTTAAATATAATACCTCCAGTTCGAAATTTGCCTCATAGTCAACACGACATACGAAAAAATATCCGAAATGTCAGTACCATGACGTACCGTCGATTCTCATCTTTTAAGTTTGATCAGTATTTTTACAATTCAAGTTCGTTTTTCCATATTAACTCTACTTTCAACAGTTATAGTCTAATAGTTTTTAATCGTTTATGTCCAAAATATTCATTTTGTCAGGCGTTTTGTCCAATGAATTAGTAAATTAAAAATTTTTGACGCTTATTCGCCATCTATTTTTAGCCTGAGCTAATCGGTGTGATGAATTTGTTTTATTTTGAAAAAAGTGAGTCATAAATTTAATTGTCGTATAATAATATAATGCTTTTGATGGGATTTATTATAATTGTTTATTGATTTCGTCAAATTTACATTCCGTAATTATTTGATTCATCAACAATATGAAGTGAGGTTAAATTACAATCCAAATATTATTTTCATAGGTGTTGTTTAATTGATGTCATTAAATTTATATTGGAATTTTGTTTTAGTTTACGTTCAATCGTAGTTAAATAAAAATACAGGCTTTATACTTAGTAAAGCTAAAAAATTGAAACAGCAAAAACCTGAATAAAGAAGGGAGTCGTTAGCTGTGAATGTCTTGACTACAGCTGATACAATATATTTGGTACCGATCGTACCACGAGTGTATGAACCGTCAGGAAAAACGTAAGACACTCCCGGAAATAGCCAAGATATCGGAGAAGCAAATATCGTCAGACTGAAATAGAAAGGGGAGCACAATGAACCAAAAAGTCAAAGTGCACTACTTTTCGTACCCCAAAACTTATCTATCTATCTATCTAAAGCTAAAAAATACTATAAAATTTAGTTTAGTATCTTTGTAATTAGCATAGAATCACGAATCACCCTACTACACTTTTCGAACTACATCATATAAGCAATACGCTCTGAACTATTGTATATTCCTTTCATAATATTACACCCCATTTCGTATTCTAACATTTTCTTTTCATTATTCCTTAGAGGGAAACTTTCTCATACATATATGTGTATAAACATATATATATATATATATATATATATATATATATATATATATATATATATTTATATATATGTATATATATATATATATATATATATATATATATCTATATGTACATATATATATATATATATATATATATATATATTATAAAATATGAAATATTTTGATATTGGATAACATTTTAGATAAAATATCATTTTTATTCGTGAGGTAAAATATAATTGTATTAGTGTGTTTAAGTTTGTTTTTGGACGCTGAATGCTCTGAAATCCCGAGATCCAAGCTTCGATCTCTGGTAAATGAGTTTATTCTTTTCATATATTAGTTAATTATTGCCTTAATTAATTAATTAATTAATGACGTGTTAGTCTATATTGTTAAAGGTTTTTTTTAATCTTTGATGTCTTTCAAATTTAACTATTCTCATAGCTACAAATAATTCAAAATCGATATTCGCTTTAGAGGATATTAACAATTGGGACATGTTTTACTTACAAATTCCATCAAAATCGTTTGCATTTTTGTGCTTTTCAAATACAATACCTTTGTTTGACTCGACTATATATCTATATTGGGATTAGATATATATAATATTTTTGAAAATATCTAAATTGTATGTTATACTTGCAGCCAATTTTATATTTGATATATTTCACCTATAATAAATATCTAATGTGATATTTCATCAAATATGTACTTTTCAGGTGTGTACTAAGCTTGCACAAGAATTTCAACATAAAGACGATAAAAAGAATTACTATGGACCACACAAATTAATGTTATTTAAAAAAATTTTATAATTGATCATCTAATGGTGGACGCACGCCTGCCTGCCTGTCTATTAATATAACTCATAATCTAAGATAAATGAAGCACCAAAGGATGCTCCCATCTATAGGATTGTCGGATCTATAACTTTAAATATGTTGTTTGAAACAAGTTACAATCTTTAGGGCCAACGCACACCAAAAGAGCAAAACTATGTAATTTTCTATGTCCTATTTTAACAAAACAGTGTTAGGCTGACTAACACTGTTTAAAGCAGTTTTGCTCTTTTGGTGTGCATTGGCCCTTACACATTTGTGCATATGTAGAATTAAAAGAAACAGATAAACTACTAATGAACTCAGCATATATAGGGTATTTATGCAGTTGTTACTTTAACTTATTTATTTTTATATAAAAAAAATTGTTGTGCTAGCTTAATATAGTTTGTATTTTTCGCATACATACTTTGTATTATCAAAACATATTGTTACAAATGTTAAAATGACAGATTTTGTTATACATTTGGACGTAATGTACATTATACTAAATTATTTATGAAAACAATCGTATAGGGAGTTTAACTATTGTTGGCACCGAGTGCACAAGCTACCAACCAACCAGTCTTGTTACCTATCCAGCTGTGATGTATTTATCTTGTATCTACCTACCTACTCCAGTGATTTATTTATGTATAGTTTCCCAATGTTATTATTCTAATTTCTGCAGATGCATTTTCTTCACTTCATAAGAATTCCCATTGACTGCATACTGTGTATAGTAATATACTAATAAAGATAATATAACATGAAGTACCATGTTGGGTTCCAAAGTAGCGTCACGTTTTTTTGCTGAATATTATTGGGTTATCGAAACAAATGTTTGGAACAAAAGGTGATGTTTTTCTATGACTATAAATCGAAAAATTTATAAGAAGCAAAGTTTTAGGTATTAAATTTTACTGTAGTTTTGTTTCTTATCATTTTTTCTGTTACACTAATATTTACAGAAATATTGACGGTTTAAGATTGAAAATTAAATTCCTCACTATCTCTGTACATATTAGAGTTTGAGCAAAAATGATAAGATGATGAATTGTCGCAAAAATGATTTTCTACAACTTTATTTCTTACGCATTTTTTGATTGTTCTAATATTAAAAGAGATATTTTGTATTTTGTGCTTTCCTCTTTCTTTATGCCCCCATTCACGTATGACATTTATTAATAAAATTGGCCCTGCAAATACTAAAATCATATACGACATTTCATTTTGATCAGACTAAAATTGTGACCGCTAGAAAGTGATTTATGTATTTTAAGGAAATTCGCTAAATTGAAGCAGCTCCTGCGTAACGAATTTTTAATATTAAGAGTTATTTAAAATGTTCTTCTTGAATTTTTCATAAGAATAAATATTTAAATTTGTAAAGAAACAAAATTGGAACACCACCATAATAATACCACCTTTATACGCTATAATATAATCAAAACATATTCCAAAATAGATTCAATATACTTGATGTACTTTTAGCATGTTAGCGCTGAAATGCACGCCCATCGTATCTATTAAATGAACTATTCACAGCGTGTTGTAAGAAATAAATCAACTTGAGGAGAATGTATAAAATGTGGTGTGAACAGCCATACCATCTCTGTTCACAGACTTTAGATTATATAAATACACGTTCTCACAAGTGTGGCAGGTTCACACAAGATTTTATTTGAGTTGTTGCTGTACTATAAAATTCAATACAGAGGAGTTAGGAGTAGACGCGCGAATTTTCTCTAGACTTTGTGAATGAATATCAAATACAGCAACTTCATCATCTTTTTAATTATTCTAAGTATTTAAATATTAAAATTGAAAATATTTCTGTAAATATTAGAGTTACGACTGGGGAAAAACTGATAACTGAAAAAAATTGGCTACATAGAAACAAACAAAAAGAACTATACATAACAGCTAACTGAGTTAATTGTTTGAATGGCCTGTTTACACTGATTTCATTAATGCTTGAACTTTTTAATTTACTTTCGTAGTATATAGATGTATAAAAATACAAAGTAGTGTATAAAGCTACTATATACACATATTCCTTTTTAAGAGCGATTAAGGATGCTTCAAAAATACAGTTTTAAAAATAGTGGCCCCTCCCAAAGGCGGAGGGATTGATGGACCGATTTGACACAGAAAATATTTCTGCTGGTTATCTCTTTTCAAATAAATCAGTTTGTCAATTAAATTAATATAAACAAAAATTATGGGGAACGAAAGTAACCAGCTATGATTGTGAAGTTTTTGTGCTGTTTGGTTTCGCAAACTCCAGATGAATGTCGGCGTAGTTCCTATCAATGTCGGTTGTAGTAGTATAACCAACGAACCAACTCCTATATTACATATAAATTCCTTGTTCATGTCCTAGGGTTCAGCAAAACAGACCTAGAAAGGCCTACTTACCAGCATTTGACTTCGCTACTACTGTTAAGAATCCAAAGAGTCTATAACGAATGGAGGCGTAGAGACGATTTTATGGATAGGGGTCGGGGAAAATACAGAAAACCTTAAAATATTCGAAAATATTGTGTGTCAGGTATAAATTTATAAATTTATCAGGTATAACCAAAAACAAGAGGGGTATGCTTACAATACCCCTAAATTGTTGCACACAAACGAATATCATTCATCAAAATAATATAAACAATATGTTTTAGTAAGTAAGTTACCAACAAAATTGTATGATTAATAAAACCGTTGTCAAAAATGGCACAGCTAGAGGAGAAAATGATCGGCTTAACTATGACGAGATAATTCAAATATTTTATTTTTGATGCGATGTATGTACAATTACAATCAATGTGTTCACAGATAAACAAATTCACTAATTACAAAGAATGTCTGCAATCATGAAGCTTGAATTATCCTTATGGACTGCAATATTATATTTACTAAAAGTGTAATGAGGTCTTTTGCTGCAAAAAAAATACCAGATGTAGTCAAAGACCTTTGTGGATGTAATTATAACGCCATCTAAGAAAAGCGTCGAACTCGATTTTAAATTTAAGTTTCTTAATAAGGGGCCATCCATAAATTACGTAACGCTATTTTTTAGCACCCCTTGCCCTTACGTGACACTATCGGAACAATTTTGGACCCCCTTCGTACCATAACGTAACAAAATGAAAACCTGACGATAAGTTGGACGATTTTGACAATGAAAACGGATGTAAATATGGCTTGAATACACTTGTTCTGGATTGTTCTTTGTTTTCTAGATATGTCTTAATAATACAGGACGCGCAAAATTGGAACTTAAAAACAAATTTTCTACAACAAATTACAGTTTATTTGTGTAACGTGATATTATTTCGACCAGTACCCTCCCCCTATAACGAATCGTAACAAATAACATTACGTCTCCTCCGCTAGTGGCCGTTACGTAATTTATGGATGGCCCCTAGACTATGTAAAATATCAAAATTTGTTGCTTCAATTGTTTATAACTTCAAAAGTCACTCGATTTTTCTCGAGTTATAGATTTTTTCGGACGTCACTTCAATGCGCTCTAGAAAGAAAAATAATTGTTGAATTGTAAAATATTCAGATTTTTCCTAGAAAATATTCTACAATTTTCATTCACTTCAATATTGGTATACTTAATGTTACTGAAAGTAGAATTGAAATAAGAGCTAGTAAATGTATGTCTATATAGTATTCAGCAGTTCTTTCATGCTATGTCTTCGTAACCGTAATGGTAATTGACATTAGTACCTATAGTATTGTGGTGCTTAAAAATATACAAATAATAATAGGTGAACATATTTTTATATTATTTCCAAAAAAATTGGCCAGTTTCAATTATAAATAATAGACAAAAGCTTACATAGTTGAAATGTATAATTCAAATTTTCAAATATAATCTTTCATTTAACATTTAGACTATTCATATGCTCATAATTATGAGTTGTGTATTTAAAAAAAATAAGTGTTTAGTTTTAAAAAAAAACTAAACACTTTATAGAAAATAATTGAATTATCAATTATTTTCATAAAAATGAAATTTTGTTAATTTAGTAATTTTAATTAAAAGAGGTATTATGATGTATTTTAAAAAAAAAAATAATGAAAACTAAATATACGGTACTTTAGAAAAAAAAAATCCAAAGCAGAGTATTGTATGTGGAATTATGAAAATTAGAAAACGATCGGTGCTAACGCGATACACGTAAATATAAAAAAAAATAACACGTTGAACCGAAAGTCTTTCAATAAAAGCTGGGCCCATTAAAAAGATAATATTGAGGTAGTAAGATCTTTACTATCCAGTAAGTGTCTAAGTTATCGACAAGTGATTCGAATCTGAAAAAAAATAAAAAAGTACAAAAAAAGGAACAAAACAAAATATATGTTAAAATAAAATATATTTGAAATAAATAATTTTTAATTTAATATGTTGATAGTATAACTATCCTTAAAATACTAAGTTTGGTTGTACAAGTTATAGAAAAAAAAGATTACATGAATATGTGCTAGATTGAACTGTAGTAAAAGAAATATCGTATAAAAAAAAAACGACACTACAGTAAAAAAAAAATATGTTCAAATATGTCTGATTTGCAAAAATATAAATATGGACTACAAATTTAATTCAGATACATAGTTGTATATAAAAGAGACATTACGCTTCTGTAAAAAAAAATACACGGCCGAAAACGCCAAGCGTATACAAACAATATAGTTATAAATTGAAAAAGTCATTGCATATTCACATAAAATATAAATTGTACAGCAAAAATGTGTATAGAATGTGTATTGAATTGTGACAAGTTTGAGAGACCACAAGTTTCGGAATGGTGAATTAAATAAATTATACAAAAAAAATATACTTAGATACAATCAGATAGAACCATCAATTCGCCTATTCGATACTTCAGCACAATCCATAATAAATATTCAATTTGTAAATTGAAGAAATAAAAATTCAAAATACCATCTGATTAATTCATGTGAGACAACTACTTTTAGTAACTGTCTTGAGACAAGTACTTTTTGTAACTGATTTGAAATATGTGCAGAAATATCGAAGTAAGCTTGGATATACGCAAGTCACATCCGATCTAAGTAAATGCTTGTTGAAATTATGTAAATTCTCAACTCGCATAAACCAATAATTATATAAATTATTATTTTTTGAATAATAAATATATGAAAACAAAATAAATTTTAAACAGTGGAGTACTAAAAAAAATTATTCTCCACTCCAGGGGGCCAAAAAATTAGCGACATGCTAATTGAAAAATATTAAAGCAAGAATGACACGAATAGATGAATGAAAAATCATACAAATGTGGATTAGACGTGAAGATTTAAATACATTTAGATGTTTAATTAGGATGCAGTAACGTTACCATTCCCTTGATATCCTCTGAGATAGTATGGCCGAATGTTGTATATCGACATGCCGAAGGTTTTCTTATTAGATTTTGGAGCTTTTAGCCTAACTGAAGTTGGTGTAGTGAACTTTATTATCTTGTACGGCCCATTGAATTTTGAAGCGAATTTAGGTGCGATATTCTTGTTCATATTCGGGGCCAAGTTTTTTACCATGACCAATTGACCCACTTTATATTTAGACAGCGTTGGTTTATTTAAAGTTTGGTTGACTCGTTGTTGGTGAGCAATCTTTAACGCATCTTGTATATGTGCTTGTGATGGTTTACCAGAACTCGTGATTAACTCAGTTAATTCGTTTATAATCACAAACGGCGTCATTAACTTTCTACCAAAATAAACTTCAGCTGGTGTTGAGTCGATTGTACTTTTGTAGGAGTTGTTGTAATTGAAAATTACAAAACTCAAAAATTTTGACCAATTTTTATGTTGTACAGAATATTCTTTGAGAATGCATCCTAAATTATATTTTATCTGTCGATTGAGGCACTCGCTCTTGTTCGAAGATGGTGTATAGCTCGAACAGTAGGCAGCTCTAATACCATTATTAAATAAGAAGGTTTTCCACTTGATCGACGCAAAGGCTGGTCCGTTGTCGGCTACAACAACCGTCGGATATACGTTTTGCAGGAAAATCTTCTGTATCAGTGAAATGGCAACGTCACTGGTCTGCCTTTTACATGGAAAGGCGAAAGCAAATTTTGAAAATCCATCTACAATAGAAAAAATATATTTAAAACCTTCACTTGATCTAATAATAGGACCGATAAAGTCGACGTACAAAGTATGTAGGGTATACTCCGGCACGGAACTACTCAACTGAACCTTATCGTTACGTGTATATGGCCTTATAGCCTGGCACACTTTACAGGTTCTGACATAGTCCCTTACTTTTGCATAGAGGTTTTTGTAGTAAAATATTTTACTAATTTCACGGAATGTTTTAATTACTGAATTATGCGCAGCATACTTGGAATCATGATAATATCGAAGAACGTAATCGAGTAAATTATCTGGTAAAAATATACGTTTTAGTCGATTCCTTCCGACGAACTTATAAATTAACCCATCCTTTATGCAAAAATTAGGGACATTCATCTGAGCCTTAAGGTTTTGATAAATGATTTTACATTCGGGAGAGTTACGTTGCTCGCTTTTAATAGAAAGGTAATCAAAATTTGTATTAGCTAAAACGTTAATAAAGTTCAGTTGCGCATTGTTCCTGATTTCTTCATTCACCGATTCTAAGTCAGTTTGATCCAAAGTATTGGTTATCTTTTTTAAAAGGTTTGCATAACCTGGATCATTGCTATGCAACTCTTTAACTTTAATGAAATTTTTGCCTGGATCTTGATTTGAATCAGAAAATTTGTTCACTAATATATGGTCAGTTTCGTATAACCTAGATAGAAAATCGGCCATATTGTTCAATTTGCCCTTAATATGTTCCGGGGTAAAGTCATATCTCGAAATTTTAAGGATCCACCTAGATAATTTATTAAATTTATTGGGGGTATTAAAAATCCACAATAACGACCTGCAGTCAGTCTGTAGAGTAAACTTGCGGTCGGTTAAAAAATCTTTAAATTTATCTAGGGCCGTTACTACTGCGAGAAGTTCTAATTCATGACTGTTATATTTTAATTCGGCTGGATTCAATTTTCGAGAACAGTACATAATGGGGTGCAAACCGTCATCATATTTTTGAAGTAATACCGCGCCCAGACCTGTAGCTGATCCGTCAGTTTGTAGCACAAAAGGTTTGTCAAAATTAGGATGTTTTAAGACAGGCGCACTTACTAAAGATTTTTTTAAAGTAGAGATTGCATCAAGATGAACCTTAGTAATTTTGAACCTAACACCTTTCTTTTTTAAATCATTTAACGGAGCTACAATCTGACTGAACATGGGAATATAGCGGGAGTAAAAAGCCGCAGCCCCAACTAGACGCATAACTTCTTTGACGTTTTTTGGAGTTGGCATGTCATTGATTGCTTGCACCTTAATAGGGTCTATAAAGCGTCCCTCAGCGGATATTACGCTACCCAACAAACGTACCCTCGACATACAAAATCGAGCCTTAGAAGGATTAATAGTGATACCGATAGACTTTATTTTAGTGAACAAGAGATTCAGGTGATTTAAATGTGATTCAATGTCGGGCGAATGTACAATTAAATCGTCATAATAAATAAGAAGAAATTTATGACGAAATTCTGCGAGACTGGAATTTAAAAAACGAGCCAATGATTGACTAGCCACCTTTAGCCCGAAAGGCATGGTATTGTACTCAAACAGACCATATTGTGTGACGATCGCGGTGACATGTTTCGAGTCATCTGATAATTTTATCTGATGAAAACTGGATTTCATGTCGAGGAGTGTAAACACTTTCGAATTACCTAAGCTAGCGAAAATATGAGCCATACTGGCTGAACTCATCGGATCAAACTCTATATGTTTGTTAACAAACCTATAGTCAGCGACTAACCGATAAGAATCGTCTTTCTTTTTAACAAAGAAGACGGGTGAGCTATAATTAGAGTTCGAAGGAGAAAGTACCCCTTGTGTAACAAGCTCTTGAACATGCTCGTCCAAAAGTCTGGCTTTATCGGGTGCTAGATAGTAAGGAGCTTTACAAACCGGAATGTTATCGATTAACTTAATTTTATATTCAAAACCCTTGGCAAGACCAGGAATGTCAGAAAAAATCGATTTAAAGTTTTGAAGAAGTGTTTGCAACACTTTGGTTTGTTTGCTATTAAGATTTACTTTCGCTTCGACAATGGTATTAATAATTCGATTATTGTTACAAAAACCCGAAAACGGTATTTCAACATTAGGATGAAAATAGAATTTGATCGTCGACTTAAAGAAGTCCAAAATGATGTTGCAATTTTTAAGTGTGGCAACACCTAAAATTACCTCAAACGGTAATGAATCTACTATAAAAAAAGTTTGAGTCCATGAAAAATTAGCCAATTTAAAATGAAGTTTCGCAGTTAAATTACATTTTAAAAAATTATTTCCCGGCAAAGAAATAGTTTTATCAATTGATTCGGTGACGATGTTTCTATTGTTAGATTTTAACTTATTAAAAGTCGCAGTTTTAATAGCATTAACAGTAGCACCGGAATCAAAAAGAGTTAATAGAGGATAACCTTGAATGAAAATGGTTTGTAGAGGTAAAATAGTATAATTTAAAATAACATCATTAATAAGAAACTTGGGGTCTATTGCGAGTTTTTTGGAACCGTAGTACTAACATTTATATTATCCTTCTTTCTTTTAAAACAATATTTAAAATTGTGATTAGTACCTTTACAGAAGGTACAAAAAAATTTAGAGTCATTATGCGTATTTTGAATTGAAGTAACGTTTACACTGACGGGTGTTGTAGTTATTCGCGCTTGAATTTCCTCAATTTTAGTGATTAGTTGATACAAATCTTTATAAGTATCGGGAATTTGATATAAACCAAGAATAGATAGTACAGAATTATTGGCATGAGCAAAAATAATTTGTATGATTTCGGATTCAGATGAATCATTAAGTAGGATGTTCGCGAATTTTATTATTGAAGGAACAAATGTCGAAAATTTTTCAGTGTCAGGTTGATTTCGCCGGACCAATCTATCAATTAATATCTGTTTAGTCAAAGGTGGAATATAAACTTGTAATAAATTATGTTTAATATTTTGCCAAGACAAAGAGTCAGCCAAACAAGTAGACCAAAATGTTTGTGCGTTCGAAGCACACCTATTGATTAAAGATTTCAAAAGAACGTCTATAGGTAAAAAATTAATATCAACTAAATGTTGAGTATCGACAATAAACTGTATAATATTTTCTGGAATCGAAATGTCCAGAATAGTGATTTTATTTATAAAGGAATCTATACTCGGTTTTGCAAAAAAACTAAAATTTGAAGTTAATTGATTTGAACTAGTGTTATTATTTGATAGAGTAGTTGTTATTGTTGCCAAGGCATCGGTAATGCTACTTATCTGCTTGCTTTGCTGTTGTATTTGTTGCTGTACATCCGAAACGTGCAGCACTGACGCATGGAACTGTTGAGCTGTAGTGTGCATCTGCGTAGTTATAGCCGCTAAGTTAACCGCTGATACTTGTGAAGCTGGAGGATCGTCATCTCCTGGGGTACCTGGTGTATTACGAGTTGTTCTCGGCATAATGAAAATTTAAACCACAAACAAAATAGAAGAAAGAGAAAAAAAATTAGCACTAAGTTAAATATAATTATAGAATTAAAGAGAATGTAAAAGATATAAATGTATAAATATAAAGAAAAAATTATAATCATTTCAACTTTCAAAAAGAATTTCAGAATCACAAGTCGAGCTTTGTGAAAACTATCGAAAACAAAAGACACATATGGATATTTGCTCTGCTTCCATATGTGTATGTAAAAAATAGAATTAGAGTTTAATTTTAAAAAAAATTCGGTGTTTAGTTTTAAAAAAAAAAAAACTAAACACTTTATAGAAAATAATTGAATTATCAATTATTTTCATAAAAATGAAATTTTGTTAATTTAGTAATTTTAATTAAAAGAGGTATTATGATGTATTTTAAAAAAAAAAATAATGAAAACTAAATATACGGTACTTTAGAAAAAAAAAATCCAAAGCAGAGTATTGTATGTGGAATTATGAAAATTAGAAAACGATCGGTGCTAACGCGATACACGTAAATATAAAAAAAATAACACGTTGAACCGAAAGTCTTTCAATAAAAGCTGGGCCCATTAAAAAGATAATATTGAGGTAGTAAGATCTTTACTATCCAGTAAGTGTCTAAGTTATCGACAAGTGATTCGAATCTGAAAAAAAATAAAAAAGTACAAAAAAAGGAACAAAACAAAATATATGTTAAAATAAAATATATTTGAAATAAATAATTTTTAATTTAATATGTTGATAGTATAACTATCCTTAAAATACTAAGTTTGGTTGTACAAGTTATAGAAAAAAAAGATTACATGAATATGTGCTAGATTGAACTGTAGTAAAAGAAATATCGTATAAAAAAAAAACGACACTACAGTAAAAAAAAAATATGTTCAAATATGTCTGATTTGCAAAAATATAAATATGGACTACAAATTTAATTCAGATACATAGTTGTATATAAAAGAGACATTACGCTTCTGTAAAAAAAAATACACGGCCGAAAACGCCAAGCGTATACAAACAATATAGTTATAAATTGAAAAAGTCATTGCATATTCACATAAAATATAAATTGTACAGCAAAATTGTGTATAGAATGTGTATTGAATTGTGACAAGTTTGAGAGACCACAAGTTTCGGAATGGTGAATTAAATAAATTATACAAAAAAAATATACTTAGATACAATCAGATAGAACCATCAATTCGCCTATTCGATACTTCAGCACAATCCATAATAAATATTCAATTTGTAAATTGAAGAAATAAAAATTCAAAATACCATCTGATTAATTCATGTGAGACAACTACTTTTAGTAACTGTCTTGAGACAAGTACTTTTTGTAACTGATTTGAAATATATGCAGAAATATCGAAGTAAGCTTGGATATACGCAAGTCACATCCGATCTAAGTAAATGCTTGTTGAAATTATGTAAATTCTCAACTCGCATAAACCAATAATTATATAAATTATTATTTTTTGAATAATAAATATATGAAAACAAAATAAATTTTAAACAGTGGAGTACTAAAAAAAATTATTCTCCAGAGTGATAGATAAAAACCACTAAATTATTTGAAAAAATTTATCAAACCTTCATTATTTAAAGAACTCGCTGTATATAATAATCATTGTTTTACAGATAAACATATTCACTAAATATGGAAATTTATTGAGTTTTTTTTTTTTTTAATTCATTGTCATATTGAATAGAGCTTTCAATTAAGCTCTTGATTATTCAACAATACATAATACTTTTTTTTGTGTGCAATAACCCCATGGTGTTAAAGATAATGATCAGTTTTAAAAATAAAACGTTACACACCCTTTCGATGTACGGAATTTTTATTTTTTATCAAATACAATCAAATCAACCAATAAAAACAAAAATATCCAAATACTATATCCAAATACTGATGTCATCAATATGATATATTAATTGAAGGAATTGATTGAATAAAATTAACATTTATTTATGAAAACTCACATTACACTGTTCATTATACGATGTTGGGCTTTTTTTTTTTTAATTTTTATTCATTGAAAAATAATCACTTCATTATATGTAGGCGTAAATTCATTTTATATAATTAGGGTTTATACATTTTTTTTTTGAGGTTAATAAAATATCTTGTTAAGTATATGAATTTTTCTGAGAAAGGGTCTCCGAAAATGAGCTGACATACTCGACAAGAGCTGATAGTATTTAAGCTTTATTAATCTTTCTGCTTTATTAGACGGTATTGAAGCTGTGGGTGATAGAAAACATCTCGTAAATGAGCGTACCGAATTTGGCTGCAATTGTTAACTTCACAATAGGTTGGAAAAACTGTGAGCTCTATGTTTCCAAAGAAATTCGAAAAATTCCTCTCATAATATGTCAAATAACTCGAAAGATCATATTACTCGCATCAATCATTCTTCCTTAAACCCTGTTACGAGTAAATCATTACAAATCGCTGATAAATGGAGTAACCAATCGTAAAAATTTTAGAAAAATTTTATGTCCCCGACCTTGATAAAAATGTCGTTATAAGCTAATTTGGACATAGCAAAAACGATGGCCTTGATTAAAATACATTGGTTTTCAAGATACTAGATGCCTGATGGTATAATTTAAAACTGTATGAATTAAGAAGCCAATATTTTGAAATGTTTTTGATTTTGATAAAAATTTCGTTATAAGCTAATTTGGACACAGCGAAAACGATGCCGCTATTTAAAATACGATAGGATTAACGGTATTCAAGATACCTGACCCCTGGTGGTAAAATTCAAGACTGGACGAATTCAGAAGCCGATATTTTGAAATGTGTTGGTCGGACATTAAAATGAACCTGATTTTCGTGTTGTTTGGGTCAAAATTACCCTAGAAAATCGTTATTATTAAAATCAAGGAATACTATTTTTTCATTATTTTTGCATTTTTTCTAAAGGGTACCCCTTAAGAAAATCGCAAAAATTGGAGAGAAATTGTATGTTTCCGATTTTGATAAAAACTTCGTTACAAGCTAATTTAGACAAAGCGAAAACGATGCCGCTGTTTAAAATTCGATAGGATTAATGGTGTTCAAGATACCTGACCCCTGGTGGTAAAATTCAAAACTGGACGAATTCAGAAGCCGATATTTTGAAATGTGTTGGTCGGACGTTAAAACAAACCTGATTTTCGTGCTGTTTGGGTCAAAATTACCCTAGAAAATCGTTATTATTAAAATCAAGGAATACTATTTTTTTCATTATTTTTGCATTTTTTCTAAGGGGTACCCCTTAAGAAAATCGCAAAAATTGGAGAGAAATTGTATGTTTCCGATTTTGATAAAAACTTCGTTACAAGCTAATTTAGACACAGCGAAAACGATGCCGCTGTTTAAAATACGATAGGATTAACGGTGTTCAAGATACTTGACCCCTGGTGGTAAAATTCAAAACTGGACGAATTCATAAGCCGATATTTTGAAATGTGTTGGTCGGACGTTAAAATGAACCTGATTTTCGTGCTGTTTGGGTCAAAAATACCCTAGAAAATCGTTATTATTAAAATCAAGGAATACTATTTTTTTCATTATTTTTGCATTTTTTCTAAGGGGTACCCCTTAAGAAAATCGCAAAAATTGGAGAGAAATTGTATGTTTCCGATTTTGATAAAAACTTCGTTACAAGCTAATTTAGACAAAGCGAAAACGATGCCGCTGTTTAAAATTCGATAGGATTAATGGTGTTCAAGATACCTGACCCCTGGTGGTAAAATTCAAAACTGGACGAATTCATAAGCCGATATTTTGAAATGTGTTGGTCGGACGTTAAAACGAACCTGATTTTCGTGCAGTTTGGGTCAAAAATACCCTAGAAAATCGTTATTATTAAAATCAAGGAATACTATTTTTTTCATTATTTTTGCATTTTTTCTAAGAGGTACCCCTTAAGAAAATCGCAAAAATTGGAGAGAAATTGTATGTTTCCGATTTTGATAAAAACTTCGTTACAAGCTAATTTAGACACAGCGAAAACGATGCCGCTGTTTAAAATACGATAGGATTAACGGTGTTCAAGATACCTGACCCCTGGTGGTAAAATTCAAAACTGGACGAATTCATAAGCCGATATTTTGAAATGTGTTGGTCGGACGTTAAAACGAACCTGATTTTCGTGCTGTTTGGGTCAAAAATACCCTAGAAAATCGTTATTATTAAAATCAAGGAATACTATTTTTTTCATTATTTTTGCATTTTTTTTAAGAGGTACCCCTTAAGAAAATCGCAAAAATTGGAGAGAAATTGTATGTTTCCGATTTTGATAAAAACTTCGTTACAAGCTAATTTAGACAAAGCAAAAACGATGCCGCTATATAAAATACGATAGGATTAACGGTGTTCAAGATACCTGACCCCTGGTGGTTAAATTGAAAACTTGACGAATTGAGAAGCCGATATTTTGAAATGTGTTGGTCGGACGTTAAAATGAACCTAATTTTCGTGCTGTTTGGGTCAAAATTACCCTAGAAAATGATTATTATTAACATCAAGTAATACTATTTCTTTCATATTTTTTTTTGCATTTTTTCTAAGGGGTAAAGAAATCACAAAAATGGGAGAAAAATTGTTTGTTTCCGCCTTGGATAAAATCTCGTATTTTCAGAGCCCATCCGCTTTCTAGCGGAGGAAAAGGGATGGGTTCTAATTTGAACTGGGTACTATCTGATAATTAAATATCTAACAAGTAATATGGGAGATTCCACCTAACATATCGACTCAAAACCGCTCTTCGTACGTTTAAGCATATATAGGGCTTTTGCACATAAATTTCACAAGGTACGTTCATCACTGTGATTGCATATAAACAAGATTACATATGTCTAAGGGCATGTAAGCTGCATGTTTCCAAAGAAATTCGAAAAGTTCCGCTCATAATATTTTAAATAACTGGGAGGATCGTATTACTCGCAAGTCGCAGCAATCATTGTTTCTTAAATCCTGTTCCGTGTTATAGAATATATGTAGAATAAAAAATCATGATGCCATGCAATGAATGTTATCGTTTCTTTTTTTTTCCACATGGATTTTAAAAGTGAACGTTTTAAATTGAATAGTAATAATCCATATTATAAGTTTTCTTCTACAACAAAAATAAATGTCTAGTATTAAATGTAATATGGGGGACAGCAATTACGAATGAAAATCTGTTTTCTATGCAAAACACTATAAATGTAATATCAAACAGAATACTAATGAGGTTTGAAAATAAAATGAGACTATAATAAGGTGAATAGTGAATTAATATACGAAAGTATTTCCTAGAAAGTGTTGAGTAGAGTTATCTCGATACTTTGATCGAATTTATTCGAATGACTTATTTCTTTGATTCTTCGCATGAGCATACAAAATGATGATCGTTTTATAGAAGGAATTGTTTTATTAACTTTTAAGTTTCTCACTATAATAAATTATTGGTTACCAAATGCGAATATTCCATATTTTCAGTCTATTCCCTCGTATAAACTGGAATAAAAATTTTTAAATTAAATACTGATATGAAAAAATTAACTCGTCAACCAGGAATCGAACCTTGGGCCTCTGGATATCTAGTCCAGTATGGTCATACTAGTCATACTGGACTAGATATCCAGAGGCCCGAGGTTCGATTCCTGGTTGACGAGTTAATTTTTTCATATCAGTATTTAATTTAATTAAAAACTCAATGACAATAAAATTTGTCGGAGTATACGCTAAAGTCTTCTACAGTTTGTCATACGTAACCGAAAGGAATTTGGACAAACATCGTTATGTTGGCGCGAAAGTATACACAAATAAACAAATATTAAATGGAATGAAAATGTTATAAAAGTCATACAAAATAAAAATTTGTCATGTAAAATTTACACAAAATACTAAATCTAATAATGGGTCTGCTGTTAGAAAGAAACTGTCATTATGCTTTGGTAGCCATTACATCGTTTCAATCACCTCGTAAATTTAACATGACTCTTAGGTTTACTCTTTCTGTCGAGGTGATCGTCGGCTTCTAGTTTTGAGAATCTGTTAATACTTGCTTGATACAAATAATTTTTATATTCTATAAAATTGCAACTGAAATTTTTGTAAGCTTATCTTGAGTCAAAAAGTCACTTCAAATTCATAAATATTACTCTCGTTTTTTTTTTCAATAAATTTCAAATTTTGCCCCAATTCTTACAATTGTTTGTATTTTATAAATACGTATTTTGATTACAAAGTAGTCATCATCAGTATGAATTAGCTAACCGTAACTATCACCGGGATATGTAGTCAAAGATATGTTATTCGCTGCTAATTTGGTGCTTGTTTCACAATTATATTCAAAAACTTTTGTTTTTTATAAGATCGGACTGAGATATTACTTGAGTTAGCCAACCAATTCAAGGGTTAAGTGTGTGATGAACCCAGCCTACTGCGTTGATTGTCGCTAATCCTTTTTTGACCATATTATCTTGTTATTTTCAATAGCCTGAGGGTGTTATGCGCAGCTAACCTTGTTATTCAGGTATTAATTTAGTTCTATTTATGCTTTAAATAAAGTCATGAAATTAAAAATAACCTTCAAAAAATTAATTGATTCGAAATCAGTATCTCTGGTCGTTTCTAAGTTCCCAGTATAGGGAAGTCAATAAAGGGAAATTAATAGTTTTTTACTCGCAATTACTCAATAAAGATATGCACAATTTTGTTATGAAAAGGAGGAAACCGGACATCACAATATGTGTGAATGCGAAAGTCTTTCTCTCAAAGGCTCTATCATTTGGGATGGATAGATCTCCAGATAGATGTCACCGAGGAATATTCTAACGTTTATCACGACCATAGAACTCCTCGAACACCATTGAAGGAAAGGAAGCACAATAGATCAAATTCTTCGCGGTACAAAAGCTCTTTACTTTATACGACTTGCTATTGACTCCAATTTAATCTAAACTAACGACTTGATGTGAATGCAATTAGAAGTAACAAAGAAATGATTTATTTCGATCAATTGATGGATTTGAATCAGTTTTTAAATCAAAGTTGTTCAATACAACACCAAAGAATGTGTAAGTGTTGTATTTTCTTTTCTAGACTTGATCTTTCCCATTTGCATTATAATTATTCCCATCAAATTCTTAATTAAGAAATACTTACTTACTTACGATATTGTGTGTCGATCAAATAATGTAAATAGTCACGTTCGAACGAAGTTTTAAGTTTGATCAGCAAAAAATAGAATAAAAAAAAAATAGTCAACAAAAACTTTTAAAAGGAAATAGATTTTCTAATGAATGTTAAATGAATAGTTAATGCATTATTTATTCTACCGACTGGTGCATTACTTTCCAGATTTTCAAACTGGAATAATATATAGCCAAAAACAAAATTGATTTGTAGGTATAGATAGATAGATAGATTGTAGAGACTGCCCTGGACGGGCTACACTTCGACCATTAGGTCCATTGTGATGCCTAAGAATGTGAGGATGTGAGTGAAGTGGAAGGAATTTTTGTGTATAGACTAGGAATTGGTAGAATATGTGGCTGCAGCCGACTATGATAGGAACTTTGCCAATATTCATCTGGAGTTCGTGAAGGAATCTGCAGAAAACCTTACCAAGCATAGCTACTTACTTCGTTCTTGTCCATACGCCGACAGTTTAATCAATAAACCGCCCCTTTTTTCTTTTTTTTCTTAATAATTGACGAACTGCCGATGTCGGGATTCGAACCCATAACCTCCCAGTTTCCAAGTAAGCATACTGCGCACTTGGACTGGTTTAAAGATAAGAAGTGTCCCTTTTGAAACAGAAACAACATTATATGAAACTTTTTTCCATAACTTATGGATTTGTCATAGTTTTTGTTCAAACATTGGCAATTATTAGTACGAAGTGTTTGTAGCCACTCTGGTGACCAGTTGGTGTGTTTACAGCAAATGTTTAGAAAATTTAAAAATCATCGAGTCAAATCATAAAATACAAATTTTTTTCAGAAAAATAGTTTGAATTTTATTTATAAACTATTGACAGAAGTCACGTCCGTCTAAGGCAATTTGATGATAGAAAATTGCCATCATTTCAAAACTGTTGTATCACGAATATGAAATCAGAAACGACTATCAAAGAAAATCTTCGATAAAGTAAATAAAACCTGAATATTGTGGGTTCGTCGTGTAGATGGTATATTTGTAGTGCGTGTTATAGGTTTTATGTCTTGGTGTGAGATTTAAAATAAATTATGGTTTCTCACTTACGATAGATATAAAATAATCTTGTTTATTAGTAAAACATAAATAGCAAGACCCGAAGAATATATAAAGAGCATAAAAGTTCTCCCTTATGGTAGGTACCAGCCGCAAAAAAATAAATAAATTCGATATTATATATGTCTCTATCAGATTATAAAGAATATCGCTACCAATTTCTTTTTTTTAATCACAACAAATTGATAACCTATAATAATTCGTTACGTAGGAACTGCGTCAACTTAGCGAATTTTCTTAGAGTAGATAGATCAATCTCGAGTGGTCATTATTTATTTTTAGTCTGAATAAAATGAAATGTCGTTTCTGATATGATTTTGGTATTTGCAAGGCCAATTTTATTAATTTGTATCAAGGGGAAAGGAGGCATAGAAAAAGAAGAAAACACAAAATATTAAATATCTCTCTTCATATTTGAATAATGGAAAAATGTATGAGGAGTAAAGTTGTAGAAACTTTTCTCAAACTCTAATGAGTACAGAGATATTAAGAATTTTAACTTGCAATCTTAAATGGTAAATATTAGTGTAACAGAAAAAATGATCAGAAACAAAATTATAGTAAAATTAATTTGCTACAACTTTACTTTTCATAAATTTTTGGTTTTGTTCAATATTAAGATATGTCAAATTTAATTTTTATATAAAATTATTTCAATTTTTTATTGGCTATATCAAGATATTCGCCAATATTATTCAATATTTGATATTAAACAATACCAAATATACTAAAAACCGTTGTTTAATAGTTTACTCCTTTTTTGAAACAAAACCCTAAAAAATCGAAAATCGAATCATTTTTTTATCAACTGACAAAACATTAGTAATTCTTCAATCTGTGTTGGTTGTTGGTTCGCTATTGATAGTAACATAACACATGAATTTTCATTATTTTTGATAACAGATAACAAACAAAAACTAAATGATTTCTATACAGATTGCTTCTGACATGTTATTTGTTTCTTTATTTTAAACTTTATTTATTTATCTTTCTCATATATACACTACTCAAACACATACAGACAATATACATTGACTTGTTTTAGCACACAGATGATGACCTAATTTTATAAATGGAAGTAGAAAAGATTAGTGGATATACATATATATATATATATATATATATATATATATATATATATATATATATATATGTATAACTACACTCGCGGACAAAATAATCGCATCTTTTGATGCTAATGAAGGTAAAGACTATTATTATTATTATACCCAGTATATAATATATACCAGGGTATATTAAGCTCTGTAACAATTGAAAATATTGATTGCAGAAAAAAAATTTTGGTACTGCTGTTAATTTCAAAATAAGAACATAAGTATTAAAGCTAAGTTGCGGTTTTTGAAGTGCTATATTTGGCCGGTTTTGTTGTATGGTAGTGAAGCATGGACGATCTCAAAAAGAATGGAGTCATCCTTATTGCTCTTGGAAGATTGGTGTTAAAGGAGAGTTGATAAAGACTTTGAAAACACGGCAACTGCAGTTCGTGGGTCATGTGATACGACAACAGTCCTTGGAGCATTTAGTACTGAGCGGTAAAATCTTAGGCAGTAAATCAAGAGGCAGAAAGGTAGTAAATTTTCTAACATCTCTTTCTTCGCAAAAGATCGTTGACCTTTTTCTCATGGCTTATGATCGGCAGCAGTGGAGATCAATGAACGCCAACGTCTGTTGAACAGGCATGGCACATAATGATGATAGCCGTTCATTAAATCACCTAATTAGTCCATTTCCGCAAATTTGTCTGTCCCTCTGTCTCTCAACACGACAAATAAAAAATGCAAAGAGATAGCATCTGTTTGAGATTTTTGTAGGTAAGCGTAAGCTTCCACTCTTAATAGATACATTTTTTTTTTGAAAATTATAATACATTTCCTTTCGTTATTATAATAAATTTTTGTTAAGAATTTGTGCAAATATTTTTTTTTTGGTGCTGTACATCGCTTGGTCTATAAGTATAATTAATTCATTAAAACCAAATAATTAACTTTGTTTTAAAAGCATTCGATCAGAAAATAAACATTTCATTAAGAGATTAAAAAATTTGTATAGATTGTATTTCCCATTGTATTTCTGTTATAAACTTCCTTCTCACTCATACAATTAAAATTCTATCTGAATGGTATTCAATTGAAAAGAAAAATTGTTCTGCACGCAAGATGACCAGAGTTTGTAAATAGAGGTTATCTCTTATTCCAAAAGATTTTCTTCACATGCATTTAATAACGTTTAAATTGCTATAAATGATTTTATCGACCAGATGTCCAGAATTAGGTACTTAACTTGATACTTATTTTCTTATACCAAATATACCGTGTGTATTGGAACGCTTTGCTAATAGAGAATCAATGTTAAATATTATTAACTATACACAATATGCTTAATAAAGAAATAAAAATAGTGGGGGTACTCTGTAGTGTATATGTTGTGTACATAATGCTGGATTGTGTACATAAAGCATTTCAAATCGTTCCGCTTACAAATGTTTGCAACTGTAGAGTTTCTTAGGCCCAATTCTTCACCAACTTCTCTTGTCGATTTTTTATCGTCAATAAATAATAAACTACAAACTGCTATATCTCTCTCTTCATTTTTTTGTGGGGCTTCATCATATTTATCTTTGTGGCAGTTTTGCAACCAAATTACAACCCCATTTGTAACCGGACTTCAAAAAAGAGGATGGTTCTCAATTCGTCTGTATGTTTTTTTTTCAAAACAGCTAATCATATGAGTAACTGTTCGAATGGTTGGCGATTGCCTATCCTCAAATGGCACAATAAATAAATTGACACATTCCTTTGCCGAATGTCCCCAAAGTACCATTTAATAATTTGCACTTTTCTATTAATGTGTAATAACCCATTGTTGGAATACGTTTATACCATTAAAAAACAATCAAATATTATTTCCTATGCATTCACATACGTAATGAATAATAATATTACAAATGAAGTGTGCATCACTAAATACCCACTCTTAAATGACATCAAACAAACATGATCCCACAAGCAGCATGTAAGTATGTGTATGTTTCGTAAGTAAATATTTTACTTATTTATTTAACATTGATTCCCTATTAGAAACGCTGTTGATAACAGACTGTATATTATCGTTTATATATGAGAGTCAGAAACTCTTGGTTTGAAAATTTTTTTGTTGCGGCAAGGAATTACTTCTATCAGTGTAGGAGTAACGAACCGTATTTTATTACAACTCACTTTAAAGTGTCCTCAGAAACTATGTACTATTTTGCTTCTTATAAAATTGAATTAACGATCCAAATTATAGTTTATTTGAACATAATCCATTCTTTTTTCGGAGAATTGGATTCAGCACAAACCAACTGCAAAAATTTGATAAATTAACGCTAATCTTGGAATCGATATTATGCTATTTTTTAAGGTTTTAAGGGTGAGGATCTCATAACGTACAATTCTTGTGAAGTAATGACATCGATTTTAAACATAATAAAATCATACCTTTGAGTATATACCATATAATTTAGCCTATATCGCTCTATATCGCCCATTAGGCTAAGAATTATTTTATTTTAAAAACTACCATTAATAATCAAAACACATAATTAATTTATTATTAATATTATCGGAGTATTATAAACTCCATTAAGATTATATAAAAGATAATAATTCGTATAATTCCATTAAGGGCCAATATAGTATTGATATTTTTCGAACAATAAAAACCTAAGGTCTATTATATATAAAAAAGTATATCTTATCCCATAACCTTCGCAAAATAATTATTTTCTTATAATGTATAATTACAGGGTGTTTTGAAAATATCGTAGGTGAAGATGTCTTTTGTTATATAGGTAATAATATTAGAAACATTTTCCAATAGATACTTTATAAATTCTTAAAAAAGAAAATTCGTTAAAATTATAAGTCCACTTATTACACCAATAGGTATATTTCTCACAGCCAAACGATACTCAACATAAGAAAATTAAAACTGAAGTTTGAGTATAAACTGATTTTTGGAAAAAATTATAATTATGTTTATTTTGACAAATATGCTTATTGGTACAATCTCTGAAAATGAATATTTATGGATTGCTTCCATTTTTATTCGTTGTTTTTAATTTAAGAAATACGTGTTCTAACAAACAGTCCACTATTTAACGCTTGGAATTTTAGTTTTGGAGAACAAACCATGAATGTTTTATCGAAACCGATTTTATGCCACCTAAGATTCCCAAAAAACTAGTTGTGCGCATTTATCGTCTATCTATTGACCCTATATACCTAATCACGTCAATAACCAATCTCAAAATTAGTATACATAAGGCAGTCTCAAAACGATACCTATGGGTACCTTTTTGTTTTTGAAATTTAGAAAAATTAAGACTTGTTTACCTACATAAAGTTTGTCAGTAATCTACCATACGCATAAATCCGGGGTCTAATCTAGCTCAGAATCCATATATGGTAGTCTAAACAATGCCATTGGAAAAATTTTAGGTAGGCTTTTGAGAAGTACTCAACGCAATTAACTCAGCAAGTATTGAGATCTATTTTATGCGGTTTAAAAACTACCTGAAGAGGTACTTATTTTTGTTTTTATACTCCTCGGTATATGTAAATATAAAAGGGTTTATTAAGTTTAGTCCTGACTTTGTAACGCTTAAAAATATTGATCTCAAACATAAATGTTTGCAATAGGTGTTAATATTCCTAATTCGGCCATTTCCACATGTTCGCCCAACTGTGGACACGATAACTAAAAAACGAAAAGAGATGACGATCTAAAGTTAAAGTTCGTGAATGGACAAAATCGGGCATATTTCGGCATAATGGGCAAAACTCTTCATTTTTGAAACCATATGAAATAGAACAAAAATGTAAAAACAAAAAAATGTTATTTTTTTTAAATAAATAACTTTTTTTAAAACAGAAATTCAGGATATACCGGGTATTTAAACAATTTACTCAGCTAGTTGTTATTAATCCATATTCTTGTCATGATTCTAAGAATGTATGGAATCCCGCGTTTATTACACTTATATTTCCGTGGTCGAAGAAAATCTTTATTGATGGATTTTCATTTATGCTCGCAGTGTTCAGTTAAATTGTGACAATCAGAGAAGAAAGTATAAATGACAGTATAATAAACTTACTTATTATATTGTCGCAGTTTTATATCATTATCTTAAAAAATCTTTTAAAAAACTTCGCAGTATAACAAAGTTATTTAATTTTTTTTTTAGCGAATTTCCTCCAAAGGAAATCCAGCTATTGTTTTTGTACCAATGTTGGAATTTCGATCCTACCTAATAAATGTTAAAAATCACTAATAATAAAATTGACCTTGAAAATACTAAAATGATATCAGATACGACATTTCATTTTGATCAGACTTAAATTATGACTAGAGAGTGATTTATGTATTGTAAGGAAATTCGCTAAGTTGACGCAGCTCCTGCGTAACGAATTCTTTGAATATCAAAATATATATGTAGACATGTATTCAAGTTTCGTTAAAAAAATAATACGAAAGCACGGACCGTTTACGTATACCGTGCAGGTTAAAAATTTCAGTTTTGATTGTGAATATCTCCCTTCACTACTAGTAGCATCACTACACAAAAATATCCACTGACATCGCGATATAAACACGTAGTAAAAAATGTATTCATTTCTGAACATGAATTCGACAATGTTGTTATACGTTTAAAATAAACGTAATAATTTCACATTCAATATTATCAAATCCTCCAGTAGATGGTAGATTCGAATTTACTTTCATAATTTTTATATCTATCACATAATCCACAGTTTCGTATAATAATAATTGTAGCCTTAGGAAAGTTTTTCTATATAAAATATATAGTAAAACTCTTCGACTATATAATAAATATCGAATTGAACTTATCGGGTAAATCTTATGTAAGTTAATAATATATGAGGTTTCAATGTGTATATTAAAATGAAAATTTCCTTCTTTTTTTTTCACCGTTGGTTATACCGTACAATACATAACAAAAACTGGGTGACAAGAAAATTATTCTAATCATATCATCTATTGACGTAACTACAATATATAGTTATCGAAGGCGTACATTAAATATTCATTTATTTTATAATACTATTACCTCTATATATTAGACAAACAGCTATATGTAATAAAGAGGAAATCTCTTCATTTTGAAAACTACAAGTTAAAACAAGTGAAAATAACAACTAACTGAGTTAATTGCTTAAATACCCGGTATGTACTGAATTTATGAAGAAAGTTGTTTATTTTTAAAATGACACTTTTAATACGCTTTTTATTAGTTTCACCTGTATGTATGTATGTATGTATGTAACCGACCCTTTTGGGCTCGATTTTCTCCTACTTTGAACGATCAGATTTAATTAAAATTTTGCACACCTGTCAAAGACCGATAACAATGCAATAATTCGATTAAAATATCCGATTATCCTGATTAGATTCGCCAGGATTCATCAATTTCTTTCCGCATCTACAACTAAAACTAAAAAATAAATAATAGTTTAAAAAAACTAAAAAAACACGCTTTTATTGAAAATCCAACTAAAAAATAGAAAATAAAATTTAATAAATTTGGATTAAGAAAAGTGTAAATAAGAGACAAATGTATATTAATGGAATAACTATTGACACTATGCACCCCACGCTTTTTTCCATTAATATACATTTGTTTCTTATTTACACTTTTCTTAATCCAAATTTATTACATTTTACTTTCTATTTTTTAGTTGGATTTTCTATAAAAGCGTGTTTGTTTAGTTTTTTGAAACTATTATTTATTTTTTTAAATTGCTTTTTGTAAACAGACGTCTATTTATTTCCATTGTTAATATGGTTGCCTTTCTGTAATGTGATACCAACGGAAGCGACTAGCATTTACTTAATTTGACATTTAAGTAGTATGTCTGAACATTGATACCATTTTTTGACATCAAATGCTTGATATGAAAAAACATACACATCTAGGGATGGGGATTGAATCCACGACCACTGGCATTCTAGATCAATGCTCTACCAACTGAACTACCGTAGATGTTATGGTATAGTATATGGTATAGTAGTTATGGTAGAGCTATGCATATGATCTCTCACTATCATATGATTTTTCATATCAAGCATTTTTTTGACATGATTTTTCATGTCAAAGTTTCATTATTCATGTTTCAATATTAATGTTCAAGACCTTTAAATATTCGAATCTGTATATGGACGTCGAGTTTCGTTCACAGCATATTTTTTCTTCTAATTTTAAAATAATAATATGGAAATGTGTAATATGAGATACAGTATTGAATAATATTACCTACCGTAGTTTTCAGTGAAGTGCAAAATGACGGTGAAGGTTGGATAAACTGTGACTTAATTATTCGTTATACTAAAGCCCCGTAGATGATTCAGAAACATTTCAAACGCAATAACTATCTTTTAATGAAAATACAGGAAACGTTTATTCAAAACCGAAATTAATTCGGTTTAAATTAAGTTTAAAAAATCATGTTTATAAGCGCAAATCTTTTATAAAAAATTTTATCAAACATTAATGCTTTGTTAAGACTATGACATAAGTTGCGACACAAATTTCAGGAATAAATAACTTTACTGTTCACACATAAAAGAACTTGCTGATTATATTGTAATTAAATAGCGACGTAAACGCTATATTTATGAATGTATGAAGCGTTTGAAATAATGTCGAATCTGTTTGAAAACCTGAACAGACACTTGGACACTCAGACAAAAGGTGTTTACAAAGCCGCTGCTTCGAAACTAATTACAGTGTCTCAATAAATATCACAACTAAATACACTCGTATGCACACATAGACACTCAGTGTATACACTGAGTGTACGGTGCCTAGTATTGTAGTCTAAACGAAAACGCGATGAACGCACTGAAGCAGATTCGGCACATGTTTAGAGATATATAGGAATCTAACTGTGGAGAATTTCCTACCATCTTTTAAATTCATCTTCATAAAAACTGAAGACAAACCTACTAATATATTTTCGAATTCATAAATATGCCACGATCCAAATAAATATGCCCAGCGCATTTATTTTTAGTAACAAGAGTCACGCGGCTATGATTGATATATGAAATCATTGAATCAGTATTTTTCACACAGTCTTCCATAATTATCTTCTTTCATAACTATTTTTCTGAGACCTATATTTATCCTACTCATTGTTTCTGAAAGGTTAATGTTTTTGTCAAACTTGACAGTAAAAAGTATTTTTGATCTAAATTCAATCGAATGAGAGAAAAGAAATTCGAAAGCGGATAGAAAACAGTAAACGTCATAGAAAATATTCTATAAGTGATTCACAACACCATATTTTACTACTAATTCGCAGTTCTGCACAAGTATAAATTATACTTTCACACCAATTTTTATCGAGTTTGTTGATGTAGAAATGAAATTTATATTTGAGAAAACGATTTTAATTTTAACAGAATCGAAAAAAAAATCTCTTACTTAACACAATATGAATATTCTCTTCACCAAAAAATAAAAACCATAAAAACATATCTCTGTAAATTAGTGCGGGCTGTTGTAGACATATAACATGGGGATGTTACATTGTTTTGTGATAAAACTATGAAACTATACTAAGCTATCGTTGACTCTTTTTTAACAATTTTCCGGCTCGATTTTATTTTTATGTTCTGTGGCAGTATCCAAATTGGAGTTGATAGGGGATTAAATTCTAATACGAAACTGATTTACTTATAACCACCATTGTTTTATTAAAATTAAAGTGAATATCCATAGTTATTATAATAAGAAATTGAACATAAATACTAACTGAGATAATTGCTTAAAGACCAAGTACTAATACTGAATTTTTGAAAAAAATTCCATACAAAAGTTGTTTATTTAAAAAATGGAACATTTTTTGTATTTAAATTGTTGTTCTATCTTGTACGGTTACAAAGATAGACAGTTTAACATATTTTGCCCAAACATGATCCAATTTTACCCATTCACAGACTAGAACTTACTTTTAAGCTTTCAAACAAAGATACTAAATTTCATCTCGCTGTCTCTTTTCGTTTTTTAGTTATCGTATTGACGGACGGACGGTTATGCGAAAATGGACTAATTAGGTCATTTTATGAACATTTATACCAAAATTATTGATCTTCGATCAATATTTTCAAGCGTTACAAAGTCGGGATTAAACTTAATATATTTGAGTATATCTTATATATCGGGTATCATGTGTTCTGAAAAAGGGTTCTCTTTTTTGTCTCAGCATATCTGAGAGTCTTCTGTATCATTGTGAGCCCAGCATTAAAATTTACCTTCATTTTGTTTCCGTAAAATAATGAAGTTTTGTTAAAAATGTAATGAAGAGACCATTTAAAAAAATATATAATTTTGTTTGGTAATTCACAATGTTTTCATAAATCTGATAGCTTCCGTAATGTAAGTTTTCCTCCCTTACCTGAATCTACCATGGTTATATAAAGAATGCCATATTTGAATGATTAACAATGTGCCAATAAGAACCGTGCTTAATCTCACAAACTTTACGAAAGCTAAATACAACATTCCCCATATTGATGTTTAGCAATGTGTCAACAATAAAACAATTCCTAAATAATCTCACACCTCTAACACAAAATGCAGTGTTACCCATGTTATATCGCCAATCCAAGTGGCCAAGCGCCGTTATGTCTGCGCAGTATGCCTACTTGGAAACTGGGAAGTTATGGGTTCGAATCCCGACATCGGCAGTTCGTCAATTATTAAGAAAAAACAGAAAAAAGGGGCGGTTAATTGATTAAACTGTCGGCGTATGGACAAGAACGAAGTAAGCAGCTATGCTTGGTAAGGTTTTCTGCAGTTTCCTTCACGAACTCCAGATCAATATCGGCATAGTTCCTACATTAGTCGGCTGCAGCCGCATATCTTACCAATACCCAGTTTATACACAAAAATTCTATCCACTCCACTCACATCCTTACATCCTTAGGCATCACAATGGACCTTATGGTCGAAGTGTAGCCCATCCTGGGCAGCCTCTACAATCTATCTATCTACCCATGTTATTTGTCTGGAAAAAACTACACTTATAATATTTCGTTTTCACATATCCGTACACGATTCCAACACGTTTTAGTGTAATAAATTTAATTATATAAAGTAACATACATACATATGCACATTTCTATTATTTACTCGATTATCTCAGGAATGAAATCCGTTATCAAATATAGAACGGACATACGGGCAGACGGACGGACAGACAATGCTGCTACTGCTGTTGATGATGATGATGATGTACCACCCATATTTTTTGTTTTATTGTGGAAAATCCGACATTTTTTTTATCATTGTGTATAAATCTACTTCTAATGATTGCTCATGAGAAAAATTCAGTATACGAATCACGTGTGGATAATTTGTTACATTTCTAAATAGACACAGACATTTAAATAGATTGCCATTGGTGCAGCAGTTATGTTGTGTGTATGTATAGGGTATACTCAAATTTACTAAAATTGATCCAAGCTTAACTTAACTAAATAATAGGGGAATATGCATGCAAATTTTTTTCACATTTATTTTCAAAATATGAAAATACTGTTAATACTGTAATAATATTTAAAAACGAAATTAAAATCCGACAAATATGAAGGAAGCTATAAGCATTCAAAGATTATTATCTGTCTCTTTCTTGCAAAAATACTAAAAACGGAGTTTTACGTGTATTTTAAATGGTGAAAGTGTAATATGACGTCACATAACATATCAAGAGGGCTATCACCCTCTTTGTCTAATCGGGAATTTCAATCATTCATATCTCGCTTATTTTCAAAGTTATTTAAAAAGTAATTTTACCTTGTTATTTGTCAAGTAAACATGCTTCAATTCAAGTGAAAAAAAATTTTCATGCATATTCCCTATTATGTGTTTAATTTTGTAAAATGCGCACCAAAAATCCAAATTTTATACCCAATAAATGTGTATGCAAAAACTTATTCACATGAGTATTATAACTTTGATTCGAGACCTTGGAACGATTGAAAATATTGACCTTATAGCTTAAAAATGAAGAAATATATCAAGCTGAAATTACTTTACCGTATATACTAAACCAGAAAAGCAGCTTGACATTCGTGTATAGGCAAAATCAGTTCATGTGCCGTTAAAGCAGTAAAAGAGAATGTGTATGTATGCACACATATGCATACAGTACCTTGGTATATAAAACAAAAGTCATGCATCAATGCATGGGTAGATGTTTTCTAATTACATGGAGACACTTCAAACTTCGCAATAATCTCAGTAAATATTTAATAAAATTTTCTACCATTTAAAGATTTAATGAAATTTTGATTTTTATATTCATGAAAAAGACAAAAAAATTTATAAATTTGGGGGGAGAGTATGTTTTGTAGCCCTTTGTGTGACTGACTCACTGTCTTATTCATCAATACAAAATCTAATCCACTTCTATAAATTCTAGGAATCGAAAAATGGCAAACATTTTCCCAACACAATCTCCCCGAAAATGGCAAACACCCCTCATAAAACATACCTTCTTTACTTTTATACATGCTAGAAGGGTACGGTTCTTTTGTATTCGAAGTGGAATCCTTTAAAATTTACGGAAAATATCGGAAAAGTTTCATTCCTCTCCCCCCCTGAAAACGGGGAAAAACACCCAAATATCCTCTTTGCATCTATATATGCTACAACGATGTGGTTTTTTGCATTCGATGTGGAATAATTTTTTCTTTGCCTTCCCTAAGACCAACGCCTGCCATTACGCCTGCGCTTACCAAATTTAAACTACACAGGGTATATTTTCTTTATAAGACGCGAAGCCAAGTTCACACCGTGGGTCAAGCGGAGCGAAGATCTCTTGCGAGCAGAGTAAGTTCGTATTTATACAATTCAAATAATTGATCTATGAATTGGAAAATTATTAAATTTAATTTCAAAATTTCTCCACTTTGTTTATCTTGGGTTAGCATATGATTAGTTTTTCTGAATGACAGTGTACATTATTAGAAATATTGTTGTTGTTGTTCTTATTTAAACAATAATAGTGTACGAGTACGATGTATACACTCGTATCGAAATTGTGGTTATTTTTGGTATAACCAAAATGTTTTTGTGCATTTTAAACAATAATAATACATCATGTAAAATAATCATCTGGACAACCAGACAACAACATGCTGGCTGGCTGGCCGGCTAGTTTTGTGAAATTTACCATTTGAACATGAAATTACTTAAATAACTAACAAGGCATATTATCATCAGTATCACAATAAATACAATGATTTATTTGGTTACTGTTCGTTTATGTTTGCTAAAACAATAAATACAAATGTTGTATGTTGTTTTGTTGGTATGTTTGCGTTTTTATCCAGTTGGAAGCAAGAGCATGATGCTTGTTCATTATTTATTGAGTGGTTTTTTAACAAATATTCTTGGGAAAAAGAACGGTACGTAATTCTACTATTACAGTGAATTATCTTACAGTGAATGACGTGATGATTAATTTAAAGTTTTTTTTAATTCATGTAATTTAATCATATCTTCCCAATTTATATATTTTTAAAAGGATGGTGACTCTTAGGGTGCATTTTTTTAAAATTCTCTAATTGATTTGTGCCTTATTGCTTCGGATAAAAGTTATTCATTATAAATAGAGATAGATACATTGAAGAGGCTTCCCTGGTCGGGCTACACTTCAACCATATGGTGCATTGTGATGCCTAAGGATGTGAGGATATGAGTGGAGTGGAAGAAATTTTTTGTTTATAGACTAGGAATGGGTAGGGGACGCGGCTGCAGCCGACTATGATAGGAACTATGCCGATATTCATCTGGAATTCGTAAAGAAAACTGCAGAAAACCTTCTCAAGTATAGCCGGTTATTTCATTCTTGTCCATACGTCGACAGTTTATTCAATTAACCACCGCCTTTTTCTTCTTAATAATTGACAAACTGCCGATGTCGAGATTCGAATCCATAAATTCGAAACCTCCTAGTTTCCAAATAGGCATACTGCGCAGACAAAACGCCTTAGTCTGCTCGGCTATTTGTATCATCAAAGTACTTACTCAAAAATGGAAAAAGCTGGAATACATTGAGATTTTTATCTTATAACAATTTAATTACAATGATTTTTTGAGGAGGAATTTACATTGTGGTAATCTGTATATGTGGCCGTATACTGCTTACGCTGTCGACAATACAAAAAAAAAAATACAGACGAATTGAGAACCATCCTCCTTGTTGAAGTCGGGTTAAAAACTGAAATATAATCTGGTTTTTTTAAACAGTTGATACATCGATTAGTGAAAAACAAATTCATACTTTCACATATGGTTTTCTTTGTCAGAATACTCACAAGATTAGAGACTTCGTATTTGCTTGTATGAAAGCTTGGAATTTGTTATGGTTTAATATAAATATATAAATATATAAATACTTATATTCATATAATAATAAAGCAAAATACTCTGCTTAAGTAAATTCCTTTTGAGAAGGTATACTACCTACAAGTACTGTATGTATTTATAATATTCGTCTCTGAACACAATATTATCAGTTGAATAAACATTATAGAATATTAAACAGAGTAAATGTTAGCGAATATAATTTATTGTTACTTGATCACAAAGTACATTGTAAAAATCAAATATTCTCCTTTTCTAGTGTGAAAGTTCTTCGCAAGTCCGTCTTATAATATAGATGGATCTTGAGGATAAAGAGAATCCGTCGTAGATATTAAAACATAATTTTCATAAATTCCAAACAGAAATTACCATTTTTTTACTCTTTCTTGTTTGAGCTTATATATAGAAACTCGCTCTGCTCGCAAAGAGGCTTCATGAACTCCGGTGCAGCCTTTGGCCTTGGCTTCGCGTCCTAGAAATAAAACATTCCCTGCGTAGTGGAAATTTAGTAAATTAAAGAACGCCAGAAATCAATCAATCAAGGGAGATTAAAGAGGGCTGTTGGATCCTAGGGAAGGTCAAGGGGTATATATCGGAAAAATATTTCCTTTAAGTTTTAAAGTATTTTACGTCGAATATAAAAAATCGCATCAATCTAGCACAAATAGAAGCAAAGGGTTTTTTTTTTGGGGACCGTTGAAAAATAAAAAATTTCTGATATTAACGTAAGTTTCAAAGTATTCCCCTCAAATTAAAAAACCGCTGCCTACTTGCCTTAAAGAAATAAAAATGGTACTTTTGGGGAGTTTTTCCCGCTTTCGAGGAGATTTCGTTGAGAAAACTTTTCAAATATTTCTAGTACGTTTGAAATTATTTCGCGTCGAATTCAACTAACCGCATCCTTCTAGCATGCCTAGAATTGGGTTAGATTTTGTATAGATCAGTGAGTCATCAGTGAGTTACACAAAGGACTGTATATATTATAGACTCGCTCTGTTCACAAGAGGTCTCCACTGCCTTGACTTCTCCGGGCGGCCTTCAGCCTTGGCTCCACACCGCTGACATCAATAAAAAAACAGCTCCCTTCTATAGCATGTATAGAATTAAAGAAGATTCTTTTGGGTTTTTTTTCCATTTTCGGGGTGGTGCGTTGGAAAAATGAAAGTTTTTTTTACGTCAGTTTGAAGTAATTCCGCGTCGAATAAAAAAAAACCGCATCCTTCTAGCGTTCCTAGAAGTGGATTCGATTTTTTTGAAAACCGAATCAATAAGCCACAAATCAATTAAATGAATTTAAAAAATGACATAAATTTTTGTGGTCCATAGTGGTCCATAACATTGAATCATTTTCTCACTGTCGTTTCATAAAGTTCTGCTTGATAATACTACTTATACTTACATATTCAATTTAAGGTATATAGTTATGGAATATTTAACAACATTGGGATAATTTATTGGGTTTTGTGGATTACCCTCTTTGTTGTTATTACACAGTGAGTGTGTAAACATACATAAATAATTATTTTCATGATTACAATATTTATAAGAACACAATCATTATATCTATTTATTTTGATTTTACCACAATATGTAGACTGTGGAATACGATGATAGAGAGATCATATTTTAATGTAATACAGAGATAATATTTTATTTAAATTGAAGTTTTTCCCGGATCGCTTCACTTTTCAAGGTTATTTTCGATATAAACTATAAGTTTGTCAATTATTCAGAAAACAGGGGTGGTTAATTGACTAGACTGTCGGTGTATCAAGAACGAAGTAACCGGCTATGCCGGAGAAGGTTTTCTGCAGTTTCCTTCACGAACTCCAGATGAATATCGGCATAGTTCCTATCATAGTCGGCGGCAGCCGCATATCCTACCAATTCCTAGTTTACACAAAAAAATTCCTTGCACTCCACTCACATCCTTAGGCAACACAAAGTATCTTATGGCCGAAGTGTAGCCCGTCCAGGGCAGCCGCTACAATCTATCTATCTAATACATCAGCAACCATAATAATAAGCTTTCAAATCAGTTTTCTGTAGTTTTTGCACTTTAACATTTTTATATTCTCATCGTAGTGTTCTGAAGTAATTTATCAAGTGTATAATACAATTGCTACATTTTCTTAGGATTTTGAGCACGATATTTACCACCAAGCAGCAGCAGTCAAGATGAATGATTATGACACAGTACAATTGTAATATAGGTACACTTGGCCACAAAAGTTGATGTAATTGTTTTTAATTTTGTAGTTGATTTGAGTCTTATTCATTCGGTGTTTAAAAAAAAATTCAAATTAAAGTTGTTACTATATTTCAAACGAACAATTTTTATCCGAAGCAATTTTTCGTAGACCGAATCAATCACAAATCGATTATTAAGTTTAAATAAATGACATAAACTTTTGTGGTCCATAGTACATATAAATATGGTCACATATAAGTACAATTATTTTTATTATTTTATGCTTCTGGCTATACAGATTATTATTTGTCTAGATAATCGTATTAAATAAAAAGTAATTCAGATGCGTATTTATAACAATTTCTGGGGCAAACTTTGCCGAGATTGTACACCCTTTTTAAAAAGATCGGTACTGGTAAAAATAATGATTTGGGAACAGTACGATTAAGAGTATACTCTTTACGAAATAATTGGCGTTCCTTGCATCCACTTGCATTTCGAAAATGGACTCTATGAACAAAAGTTGTTAGTATTTTTATAACGAGCAACACTAAATTAAAATATTTCTTTTTAAACCAAATGATTTTGATACAAGCCTACTACTTATAGTGTTAGAGTAGCCTAGAAATAAACATGACTTCGATTGTGATCTTGAACAAATGGTAAATTCATGGAGAATGCGTAAGGTTTGGTTTTGGAACTTATTACACCGCTTTACAAGTGGAGCGAAACAACGACTTCATTGTTCGATTCCATAAAATTCTCAAATTTTGTCAAAGACTTATAAGTAAAAAAAATATTTATGGAGAAATTGAAACAAAACAAAGAAAAAAGTATAATAAAGTTTTTCGATTTGACGCTTTGTTTTTGAGATATAATTAATTAAACATTAATAAATTCAATCATTTTGTGGGTGTCGCTACACTTATTATTATTTTTTATTATTACACTTATATATCGCCCCATCTCTTTGCACCATGCAGTCTGTGATAGGTGGAGTAGGCGGCCACAGTTGATCATGCTAATCATAATTGTCTCAAAAATTAAAAAATGCAAATGTGATTGGTTGAATTTATATCTCAAAAACTAAGCGTCAAATCGAAAAACTTTATAAAACTTTTTTGTTTGTTTCCAGCTCTACACCGTGGTATAGTTTTCTTGAATGAATTTCAGAACACTGTATATATATATAATCAACAAACTTAAAAATTTCAGAGCCACTTTTTAGTACTCAAAATGTGAAATTATAGTATTATAAGTATAACAAATACTTGAAATGTAGCCTAACGAAATCCGTCATCTTGGAATATGACGTCATGACGTTACCAATAAGAGCATTTTGGTTTGCATCACCTTTAGTAACATTCATTAAACAAACCAATAAATCCGTCACTGGTTGTGAGTTATAGATACAACATGAGCAGTCAGTCTATCATAAAAACATGATTCAATCAAATTAATTTTCTTACTTCAATGGCACTAATACGATTGTTATTTTATTTCAGTAATACTTTTCTAAAGGATAAGAAAGTATAATATAAATTTTATATTATGTAATAAATTTGAGTAGAACATAATAATTTTATTTTAGTAAAATATCTTTTTCTTATAAAGATATTATGACCCCACGAATACATGTATACAATATATTTACAATTAAATGAAATATTTACCAAAATAAACACGTATACAGACTGTGTTGGAATGCTTTTTCAATAGAGAATCAATGTTAAATATTATTTATTACAGGCAGGTCGTGGGGTTACTGTGCAGAGTCAGTCAGTACACATGTAATGAGAGTCATCTCATATGCGTATGGTAGTTTGTCATTTAAGAGTGTGTACTGACTCATTTAAGAGTGTGTACTCATTACATGTGTACTGACTGAGTAACCACACGGCCTGCCAGAAATAAATAATATTTAACATTGATTCTCTATTGGAAATTCCAACAGAGTCTGTATAAACAAATGAAAATAACAACTAACTGAGTTTATCACTTAAATACCCGGTATATCCTGAGTTTACGTCAAAAAGTTTATAACAAAAGTTGTTTATTTTTTATAATGGAACATTTTTTGTCTTTACATTTTTGTTCTATCTCTTACGGTTTCATAGATGGACAGTTTGCCGATTTTGCCCATTCACGAACTTGACCTTACTTTTTGGCTCTAGACCACACACCCAAAATTGAGCTCCTTATCTCTTTCCGTCTTTGAGTTATCGTGTTGATAGACAGACAGCTGTTACAAAGTCGGAACTAAACTCAATAAATATACCCTCGTAGATCGGATTTCATGTATACCGGATATAAAGAGAATATTTAAAAAAGAAAAAAAAGTTAATTTTCAATATTCACCTGAGTTAAGAATGTATCAGATTTGTACGCTTTCAAAAGAAAAATTATATTTTCGATAATCCAAATACCGTTATATTTAGTGCGAACTATCAAAATTTACCGCCTCTGAACATTAGCCGCCCTAGACAGCTGCCTCCCTTGCCTAATCGGTAACCCCGCCACTTCACTTAGTTGTCATCTCAGCAACGACAATCAATAAACTTTTATGTACAACTTTTTAAAACTTTAACAACCCATATCGAAGGAATGATTAAATTCGTATCGATAAATAATATTTATTTTACAACTCACTTGATTATTATTATTTTCACAAACAAATCATATCATTAAGAGATATATATTAATTAATTTCCATTATGTGATCAATTATCATCCAACGTCGATAGTAAACTAATGCTTTGATTATGAAATTGTTATCATTGAGTACGTCATTAGTGTGTGAAGTCAACTCAATCAATTATAATAAGAAGCTACTCTCTATATAGTGTACACTAAGTACTAAATACCCATAACCTAGAGGGTAGAGTAGAGAGCTTTGTTATCCCAGTAAGTAACTACTTCGTGTTGAGTGCCTACCATCATAATAATGTTTTGAATAATAATATGTATCAATACAATAACACTTCTGCAGAAATGAAAACAACATCTTCATGAATTTGAGGTTGACATCAGGCAGGCTACTTAAGGAATATTGATAAGTACCATCTTTAAATTAAAAAAAATAATACAAAGTTGAAGATCATGTTATGACGTCAAATGATGGGTACTTCATTTTAATTAAACCTGGTGTAAATAGACTCACACATAACGTCTATATATTGAAATGTTTTGTTTTCGTTCATCTGTTTAAAAAAAATTGGATCAAGCTATTTCATCGCTCCTTTTCGGTAGAATAAAATACTAATATGAGTAGTTTAAGTCTATCAGATTGTGATAATGTGTTCGTCGGAACGATAAATTTTGGTTCGAGAAAAATAATATTTAGCGGATATCGAATCGAAAAATCATGTATTTCTGAACATGTATTAAATTCTTATATACAACCTTCGTTAGTTGTAGAAGAACTTGTTTTCATGTAATTTGAAAAAACCTCACAATATTTTAAGTATTCTACCACTTTATGGGGTATTTTTGTCTAAAAGCTTATTTATACTTAATAGTTTCATTAGTTTTGGTATTTTTTTATTGCACACCTATCATCAATATTGTCACCTATATTATAGTCTGTATATGGAGGTCAAAAGTTATTAATTCAAAGCTAGTGGCATGCGTATACTTGTCATTGATATCTTCATGATTCTATTTATTAATTTTATTATTTTCTATTTGCAGGGAAAGTGAATCCGATGTAAACAGGTATGTAATTTATCTACTTACAACAATCAAGAAGCTTACATTACCAATTAAAAACTTGAAAAAAAAATGAAACATTTGGATTTGAATCATAGACATCCATTTATCCGGGACGGTGATCTTTTTATTTAAGCCGTGGTTACTGTAGTAGTGTATGCATTTATCTTATTTGTTTAATTTGTTAAACGAAATTTACATTAAATTTTACAATGTTGCTATGTTAAAAAAACAGGTAATGGGCCCAGTACTCAGAAAATCTAAAAAAAAATCCAAGGAGAACAACATTCTCATTTCACGACGTTTTGACATTCTCATTTCACGAAATCAGGAAGGGTAATCCTCTGAACAAACTACATCATGTATGTATGCCGTGATGAAAACTTTTTTTTAAATCAAACACACTCACGTATTATGCGCCACATAAGTATCGCTCATTTTTTTAAATTTTATAGTTAATTTGTACCTTATTCGTTTAGTTTTTAGGAAAATGTTTCGAACAAATGATGTTAGTAAATGTATAATGTTGTATCCGAAGGATTTTTCGTAAACCGACAATGAATTAGGCACGAATCAAATATAATATTTTGAAAAATGAGCGCTACTTTTGTGGGGCATAGTTCTAGCTCAGCGTGCTTACCGCCACACGAAATCTGATTTGTGAATCTATCTTGTCATATCATTGACAGTATTTCTTTGTTGTCAACATCAACTTACTATTCATATGTTATTATTGGTATATACTTAAGCGTCACAATACAATACTAATATCAATTTCCATTAAGGTTACGTAAGACATAGTACAAAAGAACTATTGTATTCGTATACTATATACCCCGTTATTTGAACATGTTGGGATGGGGATCTGCCTGTCAGACTATTCATTTTGTAGGACTAAAGTTTTTTTGAGGTCTTTATTACATTATTTGTCAATTCAACTAACTAATTAACTGTTACTGATAAAATAATTGCGATCGTCAAACAAACAAGTTACTCTCTTACTCGCTTCGTTAGTCACTATCATCGAAAACTTTTGCGAGAGAAAAGTTGGGCGTCTCGTCGAAAGGATGCTACTGACAAAAATTTAGCATGTTACTAATAATTTGAAAAAAACCGTGCTGTACTGTGGACTATAACAATTTCATACAAAATCTGAACGATTTCTTCTGGAATGCAAACAACAATTTTAGCGTGGAGCCTACTTATTTTGTTAAAATAATACAAAATGTACAAAAATTAATATTCATAATCATTTGTGACATTTCTAACCACAAATATCGTAAAACTTGAAAAGCATAGCGTATTAAACGCAAAGTGATAAATTTGGTACAGTGAATTAAATTATTTCATATTTATGAATATTAATAAAATTAATTTTAAGGGTAAGTAGATAAATATAATATTTATGATTAAGCAACAAAACACCATTAAACCATGTATAACAGTAATAATACCATAATTTTATAACAAAATGAAGAAAATATATATGTAGAAAAACATTGTGAATTTATGTTATTATAATAATCAGAAAATACGAACGAAGAACACAGGATCGCATTTATTTCAATCGTGTTCTTGTAATGTAACATAGTGATAGATTGTAGACACTTCGACCATAAAGTCCATTGTGATGCCTAAAGATGAGAGGATGAGAGTGGAGTGGAAGGAATTTTTGTGTATAGTCTAGGAATTGGTAGGATATGCGGCTGCAGCCGACTATGATAGAAACAATGCCGATATTCATCTGGAGATCGTGAAGGAAACTGCAGAAAACCTTCTCAAGCATAGCCGGTTACTTCGTTCTTGTCCATGCGCCGACAGTTGAGTCAGTTAACAGCCCCTTTTTTTCTTAGTAATTGACAAACTGCCGATGTCGGGATTCGAACCCATAACCTACCAGTTTCATAACGGCTTAGGCCGCTCGGCCACTTGGACTGGTAATATTGCATATACTCATATTTTGGAGAATATCGTCGAAATTTAATTACGTATACTAGCTGGTACCCGGTAAAAACTGTGCTAATATATTAATTCATATAATTATGTATAATTATTTGTGTATACTTAAGTGTCACTAGAAAACTAACGTCTATTTCCATTAAGGTTACGTAAGACATGGTATGAAATAACTATTGTATTCGCAATTAAAAGCAAATGTATATGTCAGCATTGCGAACGTCTAAGTTAGGTTTTAACCGATTACATATAAATTAATAAGTGTAAGAAAGATGAAATGATAACTTGAATAGGTCGGAGAAAGATAGAAGTATTTAAGTGTTTACAGTATTAACTTTTTATAAGTTAGTGAGGTTAGATGTAACAATGTCAACGTGTAATAGAGTTTTGAATTTTATTAATATATTAAAATACGTAGGTTTAAATCAGAACGGTTTTTATGAAGAAAGAAGAATATAAGAGAATTTGAATTTTTTTTTTAAACCAAGCTTGCGTTAGGTACGGATTTTCACACCAAACGTCTGCCGCGAATACTATATAGGCAAACATGTCATTGAATTTGTTATTAAATATTGTTATGAAAAAATTACCTTTTCAACGAAGAGTCGAACCTCGAATAGCTGAATTTATAGCCCAGCGTGCTTACCGCTACAACAAAGATGACTTTGACGAATGAATTATTCTTTTCATATCATTGACAGGATTAGTTTGGTGTCAATTGTGTCAACACAGTCAACGATATGAAAAGATTGATTCCTTCGTCAGAGTCTTCGTTGGTATAGTGATAAATCAGGGATAGATAGATAAATTGTAGAGACTGTCCTGGGCGGGACACACTTCGACCATAAGGTCCATAGTGATGCCTAAGGATGAGAGGATGTGAGTGGAGTGGAAGGAATTTTTGTGTGTAGACTAGGAATTGGTAGGATGTGCGGCTGCAACCGACTTTGATAGGGCATATGCCAGATACTCATCTGGAGTTCGTGAAAGAAACTGCAGAAAAGCTTCACGAGCATAGCCGGTTACTTCGGTCTTGTCCATACGCCGACAGTTAAGTCAATTAACCGCCCCCTCCCTTGTTTTTAATAGATAAATCAGATACTCATATTTTATATATTTTCGCCATATAACAATATTTTGAAAGAAATGAATTTTTTTTCAAGTTTGAAATCATTTGAAATTCTTGATTTTGGAAATCATGAATTTTTTTCAAAAATTTTATGTTCGCGTTACAATGAAAACTCCCTTTTGTGGAGTTATTTAAAAAATCACATTTTAAATAATATGGGGCACCATTTGGCAACTCTATGGCAACACACATTCTTGACAATGAGTAAATGTTTTGATAAAATGTTATAATTTTTTCACTTTTTTTTAAATGAATGATATTTTTCCAGTGTGTTTAAATAAATGACCCCTTTTAAATTCAACCCTGATAGAATAATATAATATTAAATTCTCATATTTAAAACGATCAATTTAATTAATGTAGCATTAAACTACATTAACTAAATGTACATGACATTTTATATGAAATTTGAGTGACGGTTTTGTAGTTACTTGTTTGTTTACAACCGCATTATACTACATACAACTGGAGTAATAAGTAGGTAGGTGATTGTGATGGGTAGATACCATCAATCCTATATATACTTATCCATCCATTCTCCGTTTTCTTTATTCACTGCTTTAAAACGGTGTGAACGATGAATATATTTATATAAAAAAAACAACGCTGTAAATGACTTCATACAAAAGTTTATTCTATTTATCAACGCTAAAACTTCAATACGAAATTTTTTTGTGGCTCAATCTGATAATATTAGGTGGGCACAAAATTTTTTGCAACTCCTCGCTCCACGTTAGATTACCAAGAAATTTTTTACCATTACGGCTCTAATCAGTAGCTTTCCAAAAACTCAATCAATATTAGTACAAAATTCTAACCTAACCCGTCTTCACCAATCTCTTTTTAACTGACTTCCATGTTCGCCGATATCTCGAATCCGATTTGAATAATTTAAAATTATATTGTATTCTATTGAGCTCGATCCTGAGGTGGTCCTATCTATTTGATTCACCCTTCTTCCCCAGAGGATGGTTCAAATATCTACCTCGAACACGATGCTCCGTCATGGGTAGACCGTGAAAAATATTTTATACGAAGTATTTTTTTGGAAAACTGAAATAATAATGTCCATTAAGCTAGCAGAGCACCGGAGAAGAACTCAATTTTAATTGTCAATTATTATCTTATAATCACTTATAATCTTAAGCTAGCTTAATGTTAAGCTAGCAGAGCAATATAAAAAAATTAATTAATTATATTGAATTTAATATCAAATTATTAAGCTAACTAAATGCCCTAATTTTAAATTAACTGCTCTTTGTTGTATCGTGTAACCACATGCTCTGCTAGCTTAATGTTAAGCTAGCAGAGCAATATTTAAAAAATCAATTAATTATATTGTATTTATTATCAAATTATTAAGCTAATTAAATGCTCTAATTAAAAATTAACTGCTCGTTATTGTATCGTATAACCGCATGCTCTGCTAGCTTAATGTTAAGCTAGCAGACTCGCCAATTCTCATCCATATCTGATTTATAATTTTTGGAGCTTTGAGCAGGGTTTTAGATTCTGTGTCTTTTGAAATGAAAAACCTGAAATTTTGATGGGTGCTAAAAAACCTTTTTCTGACTCAATTACAAGTTTATTTTATATTTGTGTATACATAAAATATAAAAAAATAAAAAATACTATACAAGCAACGAAAGTAGCAAAGGAAAACAAATGGAGCACAAGGATTAAACTTGCAAGTATTATATACATAATAATATATGAAATGTATACATGTTTGTATATACGGTGAATAAATTGATAATCCATCTTCAAACTCACAAAATCTTGTTATCTTACAGTGCTTTTAAAAAAGATAAACGATAAAAGAAAAAAGAAAAACCTACCTTATGTTTACTTGTTGTAAGGTAGGTAGTTAGTTAGAGTACGCTTTTATTTCTAACGGCGAAAATGTTCATAACTCGATTGTTTCAAGTTAAGCTAGTTGACTTTAGTTTAAGAAAATGTAACGATTAAGAAAATTTTTTTAAATGTCCATGCGGTTTCTAAAAGATGTAGAAAACAATCTTTTTACATGTTAGTGAAAGGTAAAAATTTATTATAAAACTGAAATTGAAATGAAATTTGGTGAATGACGCGTAAAGGGAATTTCGATAATAGGCAAAATCAATCAAAGAGATAGGGGAGCTTAAGATGAGGGGGAAACATATTATCTTGAATCAGTAAATAATAAAGTTAGAAACAGAAATATTACCTAATTGTATTTTCTGTAACTCTTATTTTTCACAAAATATTATTTTAATTATAGTATACATTCCCATTCATAAAAATTGAACCAGCAAGTCACATTCTAAACGTATAGAGCATACACTAAACACTTAGTAATGTTTCAACTGTTTCAATTTTTATGAACGGGAATGTACATAGACCTATACACTGTAGAGAGGTGCTTGCAATATAAACAATTCTTTATATAAGAACTGACCTAAGGGCGGGGCTCAAAACACATGACTGTTTATTGTGTGGAACCAAAGTGTAATTCTGAATGTTTTTTATTTATGTCAAATAATTATTTCTTTCTAAATTTTGACAGATACATTTTGGGGTCGATACATCTTGGGGTCCATTGTGCTCCACCTTCTACTTCAGTCGGATGAGATTCGCTTCTCCCATACGGTGGCAATAGCCAGGAGCTTGCTTATCAGGTCTTGTTGAAGGTCCATATATTCGGGGTGAATGTATAATATTTTAGCTTAAAATGCCGATGTTGCTTGGGCTTCAAAAAATATAGATCAAATATTAATACTTTTCAAAATTTTAACAGTTCAAAACGTCTTTTATTTTGAATTCATTGACAAATAATTTATTTAGGAAATTTTGTTAATGTAGGTATTTCTATAGACACTATTAATTATCTCCCTGAAGGTTCGTATATTCTGGGTGAGATGCACCGAATATCCTGTATCTGCTGTAACCTAGAGGTTCGCCGTCAAAGATAATGTGGTAGGATGTTTCTTCCTCCTCGCCACACAATCTACACATATCCGCGCAGGGGATAATGCCCAAAATGAATCCGGTCACCTTCCGCAGTTGTATCGCCTTGTAAAGCCTCTTAAATTGAAGCAATTAATTCAGTTATTATTTGTTAATTTCACTTCGAACCTAACTCATGTTTTATCGAACCTAACTCATGTTTCAATTATAAAACAATTATGGTTCCATGGATGTTTGCTGTATAAGAAGTTTATATTAATGAAAAAAATTGAAACAAACGAACAAATCATAAATGAAAGAGAATAGAAAAGCTGACAAAAACTGAAATTAACTTTTTAAAAACTTTGTAAATAGCTATCACACAGATGGTAAATATCACATACAGTATTGCACTACTGGCAATACCACAAACCATCTGTGATATTGTCAAGGATAAATCTATTCATCTAAAGTGGATAAATGTTATATCAAACTTCTCTCTGAATAGAAGAGTTCTAGTTTAATGAATTAAATGGTCTATCTATCTGTTTGTAGATGAATGTGGTAGCGATACACCACCATCACTTCTAATGATTACAAAAAATTCACGTCACGTCAAGGGGAGGGGAGGGGGTGCTTACGATTTACGGAATTTTAACAAAAATCCACCAAATTTCTGATTTAGAGAATATTTTCCATTTCTCTTATGAGATCATCTGGATCAGGGGTGGCAAACAATTGGATCGCGATCGACCGGTCGATCGCTCGCAATAATTTGAATATGATTTCAAGATTTTGAAATTGTGGAATTTATCTTTTCTTTTTATATATCCATATTTCATAGGGAGCAAAAGGCATTAAAAATGAAATTATTATTTCACAAATTGATGGAATCTTACAAGCCAGAAAATTTGAAGAAAATTTTTGGGAATACTTCAACCGAGAAAAATATCACCAAATGTAGCGAATATATTTATTCTTGTTTCGGATCTACATACCTGTTGGAATCGGCGTTTTCATACTTAAAGTTAACGAAGACTAAACATGGTTCTGTCCTGACTAATTTCCATACTAAAGACTCATTAATATTATCTTTGTCTTTATATACACCAAATTATGATTCCTTGGTTAGAGACATGCAAACTCAGTCTTCCCATTAATGTTAATGCAAGAAAATACAATCGAAATGCAAAAAAACAAGTCTCAAAATTTATCATCATTCTTCTAATGATGATAAATTTTCTGGACCCAAAATAAAATCGCGAATGTGAAATCTTAAAATCAAATTATCAGCCATACATTTAAAAAATGCCGTATGCATTTTTATAGCATCTTTTTCATAAGTCTCTTCGATCAAATACTACACGTCGATCGCAACAAATTTTTAATGATAAAAAGTAGATCTTATGCACACAAGAGTTGGCCACATTTTATTTATTTACCTGATCTAGGTGGTATCATATTATTTTATTATCTTCAGACTTGCATGCAAAATTGCATTTCGATCAAATAAGAAGAACAAATTTCAGGACAGTGTTAAAGTTTGAGTGCAAATTTTGAGTGCGCATAAATAAAAGATTGATTTGATCTTCTTAACCACTCCCAGTATTTTCGCAATGACGCAAATTAGTATTTGGTTTAGTTTTCATTCCTATTTTAAGGACGTTCCAGCACTGTGTTATATAATCAGGACAAAAAACCGGTTTGATTTTATTATAGCACAAATACATATACACACATATACAACATATACACAAATACATTGTTCACATATACAAAATAATGTTATTTTGAAGAAAAATAATAATTTTAAACTTTTATATTTCGAAAACAAAACGGTAACACACGATTTTTTTTTAAATTTCTATAATAAATATTTAGCTTTACTCTCCTAGTTTTTTTTTTTCAATTCTGTCGAATATTTAACAGATAATAGTTGGGTGGGCATGAAGTTTTATATGCTTCTAATGAGAGAGAGAGTTAGAGAGAATGATAAATTTGATATTAATTATCTCGCGTTCTAAACGGTCAAAAATTCTGAAACTTCGGGATTTATTACAAAAGTTATTTTTACCGTGTGAAAAAAAAAGAGAAAATTATCTGTCGAAAAGTGGTAGTATGCTGGAACATCCTTAAAAATAAAGTATGATGTTTTTTCGCCTTTATTCCTCCTGATTAATGGTTATTATAACTGAAGGATACGATGATAATCTTGCATAAAGTAGATGTTACATACAATATTCTCTATTCATATTCAATTCAATAAAATCCTTTTTCAAAGTACATCGCAAGTATATTATGGTTTTAAAGACACATTCATATAATAACGAAATGGCAAAGACAAATTACTTGACAATACTACCAACAACCATCTCTACTAGTAACATTTATTTTAAATGGTGTCTATCTGTCCATTTTAATACGCAATACGGTCTAGTAAATTTGTAAAACTAGGAAAATCAATTAAATATTGATAATTAAAATGTAATCCTTTTGAAAGCTATCGAGAAAATTGTGGAATCAATGAACTAGGTAAAATATTGAAAATTTGAAATCTTTCAAAGGATGATTTGATTTTGAGTTTTTCTGGTATGGCTTCACTATCTAGAATCTTGACTTTTAAGTATGTATATTATAGTTAGATACATCTTGGGGTCTAAAAAGTATTTCACTTCGACCATATGGTCCATTGTGCTCCCCCATCTACTTCATGCCGACGAGATTCGCTTCGCCCATATGTTGGCAATTGTCAGGAACTTGCTTATCAGGTCTTCTTGAAGGTCCATATATTCGGGGTGAATGTATAATATTTTAGCTTAAAATGCCGATGTTGCTTGGGCTTCAAAAAATATAGATCAAATATTAATACTTTTCAAAATTTTAACAGTTCAAAACGTCTTTTATTTTGAATTCATTGACAAATAATTTATTTAGGAAATTTTGTTAATGTAGGTATTTCTATAGACACTATTAACACAAGAGATTTAGCCGTAAGAAAACGTTATAGTCATAAGAAAACGATTAGAGCTTTGGAATGGTTTAGAATTTTGAACTTCTGACAATTGACAAACAATTGATTTCCATAATTTTGTTAATGCAGGTATCATTATAGAAACTATAAATTTTATTAAAGAGCTGAGCCAGATATTTTGTTTGGGATACGGAAAATAGATAAACTTGATTTTTTTCACCCTAAGCTTCGCTATGACAGCAAAAACACATAGCAACAGGCTTAAGTTGCCTTTTACGAACAGAAAATTCCATGAGCAAAAACAATTCACTTAGATCGACCATAATTTAAAAAATCACAATATTAATTAAATTTATTAACATTATTTAGATTGAAATACATCAGCTGTAAGCGTTTAACCAATTTGGTTAGTAGTTTTAATTTCGCCACTAGATGGCATATCCAAGTGCTAGAGATCCCAATACTGTCTTGCACCGTTTAAACTTGGCAAAAGTGCTTCAGATAGATAGATAGATTGTATATGCTGCCCTGAACGGGCTACACTTCGACCATAAGGTCCATAATGATGCCTAAGGATGTGAGGGTGTGAGTGGAGTGGAAGAAATTTTTGTGTATAGACTAGGAATTGGTAGGATATGCGGCTGCAGTCGACTATTATAGGAACTATATCGATATTCATCTGTTTCGAACCCATAACCTCCAAGTTTCCAAGAAGCATGTTGCAACGCCTTAGACCCCTAGGCCACTTGGATTGGTAAGGGTGCATCAAATGCATGCGCAATCTGTACCCGAAAAAATTAACAAAAGCAAACAAAAAAGACAGGCATACATTTTGAAAAACACTCTTTTGTTTTCTTCATTATCTGTCCGTTGATGATAATAGCAAACAAATCCTAATCATTTAATTTATAATATCTTTCATTGTAGCTTTAAAACCTACCACAAAAGAACAACAAATTGGTATAACAGCAATCAGTACAACAGTTGTACTACACATTGTACACAAAAGAGACAAAAGAGAATTATGACCGAGACAGCTGTCACAAACATAAAATCATACCCATAAAACAAACAAATGTATCTTAAAATTTAACAACCTAACAAATAATAATGATCACAAAAAAGGTGTAATACAATTTACACAGATACATGTAGTTTTAATAAATAACAAGTTGAGAGTTAAAATTTAGTCAATTTGGTGTATTTAGATATATATGTGGGTATACCACGTGTATCATTGTATTTAATCAAAGTGCTGGTCACGTGATAATGGTGAGACGACTTAAGAGTACACAGTTTTTATACTCCGTATGTCTGTAATACGTAAAAGGGTATTAAATATGGAAAATATATAATAATACTATAGTTATGTCTACGCAGTATGCCTACTTGGAAACTGGGAGGTTATGGGTTCGAATCCCGACATCGGCAGTTTGTCAATTGTTAAAAAAAAAGGGGCGCTTAATTGACTAAACTGTCGGCGTATGGACAAGAACGAAGTAACCGACTATGCTTGAGAAGGTTTTCTGCAATTTCCTTCACGAACTCCAGATGAATATTGGCATAGTTCCTACCGTAGTCGGCTGCAGCCGCATATCGTACCAATTCCTAGTTTATACACAAAAATTCCTTCCAATCCACTCACATTCACACATCCTTAGGCATCACAATGGACCGTATGGTCGAAGTGTAGCCCGTCCAGGGCAGCCGTTACAATTTGTCTACCTAAACCTTCAGCCAACCAGTCCGAGTGGTCCAGTTGTTTTAGGCACTCTACTCCTCGAAACTGGGAGGTTGCTGGTTCAAATCCCAACGGCGGCAGTTCGACAATTAAATTAATTTAATTAAATATAAATTGACTAAACTCTCCGCTTGATTTCTCCTGGTTATAAAACCGACTCGTGGATTTCCGAGACGACACGAGGCAGACCGAGCGCTCCAAGCAGTACACTCTCGCGCTCATTATGCCTCGCCTAGCCTCGCCGAGAGTGTTTTATCGGCATTGGGCTTCAATATCTAGATGAAAGTTCACTACATTAGTTGGAATATACCAAGATATCCTATTACATTCAACCTAAAATCAATGTAATAAAATTTAATTAAAAGACAATTTAATGGACCTTAATTCATTCTTTTATGTTGCTTATTTAATAACGCATACAAGTTTGTTGGTGGTGACGAGGAGTAACCTGGCGACATATGTATTGCACAAACGGCAAAACATTTATTCACGTTATGAAGAAACCAGATTGGTAAATATATATATTTTAAATTATAATTACAGGAATCAGCTTATTTTCTTTCTTGTTAAGTTTATAATATTAATGTAATTCGAAGAAAATATATATTTAAAATATATAAGCTCGAATTTCATAAGAATATGCAAATCCGTTATATACACATGTATGAGCTCTGATAGTACGCACTGAAATCAACCGAAATTGGATATTAAGTGAATATTTACTGCCGAAACTAAATTCTTACACAAACGATGTTTTTATTTTTACATTTTTGTTCGACAACCGACACTGGTATATTCTATGGTAGCCTATAATTATGGTAGCCATCGCATTGGATTATAATTTGCGAAATTTAGAAGCGAAAATCAACACTGGCTGTATCTACATTGTCTTCGCCATCCGAAATATTCCTAACTATTATTGTCTCTATCTTCCAAGGTCGACCCCAAATGTTTCGCTGCCACAATTGACTAGGGAAGAGCAATCAGCGATAATGACTTCCCTTTTCAAAAAGGCTTTCGAGATAGATTGATGTATTTATGAATTCTATACATAGTATGCATTTCATTGGTGTGGCTTTAGAATAGCATTGTTGTTAAGAGCTTTTTGAAAGACATTTAGTTTGATCTACCCCCTGTTTGATCTACCCCAACATATATAAACCCAAGAAAAATATTAATTTTCACAGGGTATAATATGTGACCATATGTGAAAAGAGCAGACTTTTCAGTTTTTAGGTGAAATTAGATGTTTTGATGTACCATTTTTGATTATCAAATATTACATACATAACGACCGATGTTTTTATGACCATCATATTGTGTTTACGTATTCAATAACTATTTGTACAATCGTTGTCAAAACTGATGAGCATTTTTTTAGAAACATAAGATTTTGTTTAAGAATTAAAAAGTTATATTTTTCTTATTTTATCAACACATCCAACAAAGTTGAAAAAAAAAATTAATTTAATTATTCCTAGTTTACTAACGCTGCCACAAAATACAGTATTTCTATATATTTCGACATATTTCCAAATTTCTTACAGTATAGCTTTTCTGATTATCATCAGGATGAGATATATTTTCGGAATTTTAAATCGATACGGCAATCAGTGGGAAAAGTTAGTGGGTGATAAGTTGCAAGGTTTGCAAGATTTATTTGCATCGTTTTTACACGTGAAGCTTAATCAGAAAGTATAAATTCAGTGCAAATTAGTGTTCACAAATTTTGGGTAAAATGTTGAATAGATGTGTGATTTAAATTGGTTAATAAACTTATGTCTACCACCTTTAAATTTTATTCGACAATGGTGTAGTTTTATAAACAAATATGTCTTAAAAAAATACAAATTTTTTAAGACCGATTAAGTAGAATGGTAGATCGTACCCATAGTTAATAATAAAACGAATCTTAGGAAGTTGGCAATGCGATCATTGTATTTATTGATTACAGTTGCTGAAGAAGTCATTAATAAATGACGAAACGTCCAAATTATTAAAATTAACACATTTACATACTTTCCAACTTCTGAAGATTCACTTTCAGACAGTTTACTTTGAAATGTAGATCACTTTTGTTCACGAGAGTCCTTACATGTCTCTGTATTCATATCTCCTTGTAACTGTAATAAAAAGATAACTTTTTATGTGTTAAACAGTAAACATTTATGTTTGGCTTGTAATAATAATTTGAAGTATTTTCTATTTAAAATGTACACAATATAATAGCAACAATACATACATACACATATGTGTAATAGTCACGCTATTATATAAATTATTATCCGTTACCTTAAATGTTGATTGTTGATATAAAATTAGTCAAATTTACGACCGGTTGGTTGTCATAATCAAATCATTAGAATTCTTTTTTCGTGGTTCTTCAATCATGACCAACTCTCGAATAGATATTCCATTTTTTATGTAATTTTCATTATTCTTAGTACAATGGTCATTAAAGATTAGGGTTTAAAACTAATAATAAAGTAATGAAAATAATAAAAACTAAGAATAAATTACAGCTTAAGGGAATATGGCCCGTATTCATAGTCTTGTTTTGAGCGTAAGCTTACCTTCATGAAGACTGTCTAATTAGTTTTAAGTTGGTTTCAAATGCAATCGGTATAAAAACTTAAAACGTTTTAAACAAATTAGGTTAAAAATCCTGAAAAACTGTTTAAAAGTCTACTGTGTCGATTATTTCGAGACAAACGGTACAACACTTACTAATTTAATACGTAAATACCATAAAATAGAGCATCAATAAAAGTATGGGTATAAAATATTAATTTAACTAGAGTAGATATTATATGGATGATAAACGGACATTGGAAACATCATGGTATTAAGAGGTTCTGAAGGGTCCCATACACTTTCTGTTATATCTGAATAACCGGTTCAAGATATTTTTTATTCAACTAGATTGATGTTTGTCTGGAGATCTTTTAAGAAATAATGCAAATTGTTTCAATCCTGGCATGTTGACACCGTAGTTCACTCCGGAAATCACTATTCGCCTGAAGCGTTTTTACACTCTCGATTAACCGTGCAAAGAAAACAACTTTTTTATCTTGTATAATAATAATTATTCTTCATTATACATACACTCAAGCTAGTGCCTCAAGAGTACCAAGAGTGTCAAGAGTGCCTTCCACTTTTCTCTATGTTAAATACATGCTATATAGCAATTCTTTCCTAGAAGGTTTTCATGAAGTTATCGATATTATCAATAAAAGATATGTTTCAAATATTAATGAATTATAACTATAGTTGATATCGTTATTGGTTTAAGTAAAACGGAACTGTTCAGTTATATTGGATCGGAATTCAAATGGATTTATCAGTCGATTGGATTGTATCATACAATTGCAATTAATCAGAATGGTTGTACAGACATTCCTCAAACAAAGAAGTGTAAGTGTATGGGACCCTTTATAAAACGATTCTCTATATAAGTACTATCTGATAGTAGGTAGTCCTTCTGTTCATTTGTTTATTAATTTATATATACCACGTATTATAATAAATTATTATCACGAGCTCGAATGATCATATCGAACAATATGTCTAACCTTTTCGAAAATATAAGTAGGTACTATTTAACTTACACTTTTCGTTGTATGGCAGGCAGCACTATATAAATAGAAACCAATTAATTATTTATGGACAAAAAGGTCATGTTTTAGCATTTCAAATTAAGATAATATTATTATTTTTCTATATTGAGGAAGAAGTATAATGTAAGAATACAGTTTTAAGAGTAATAACATCCATGTTAAATAATTATTTTTACCTCTCTTGGCAGTGTGTAGAGTAAATAATGATAAATAAATCGATTACAGTGTTAGCAGTGCTAAAAATTTGCAGTTAATTGTAAAGTGGAACTTTTTTAAATTTATTATTGATATTCCTATCATAACTAACGATAGTTATTAACATTAAAAAAACAAAATTTGGCATATTTCTCTTAATATTGGAAAAATCGTAACATTTATCCCATGTAAAGTTGTAGAAAATTCGTTTTACTATAATTTTGTTTCTTATCATTTAATCTGTTACACTAATATTTGCAGAAATATTTACAATTTAAGATTGAAAGTTAAAATCCTAAATATCTCTGTACACATAAGAGCTTGAGAAAAATGATAAAATGTAGTGAACTGAAACAAACATGATTTTTTACAATTTTACTCCATATACATTTTTCGATTGTTCTAATATTAAGGGACATATTTGTTATTTTTTATTTTCTGCCTTCTCTATGCCCCCTTTCCCCTTGGCCTATGCCATTCATTAATAAAGTTTAAAAGGAAATTCGCTTAAATATATATATATATATATATATATATATATATATATATATATATATATATATATATATATATATATATATATATATAAATATTAGTTGGCGCAGCTCCTGCGTAACGCCATTCTTTTAAATGTAACATCGGATTCAAATTACCCACTACACATGTATTATTAAATTTTAATATTATTTTACCTGGTATTACCATTTATGAATGTTCAAACTACGTGACCTTTTGCATAAATATTAATGAGTAGGATGCATGTTCTACTATTTGTATATATAGGTTGAATAATATCACTAATTGATTAATTTTATTATTCAATTAGTATATTATTATAACAATTTGTATCCAATTTATAGGTTTTAATTTGGATTTTATCACCAATTTAATTAATTTATTAATGAACCGCATAATTCTTAACTAGCTTAAACACAATTGAATAACTAATTCGATTAGTTAGTTTAGAGGAAATGGGAAACACAAAATTTGGTATATCTCTTGTAATATTAGAAAAATTTAAAAATGTCGTAGAAAATTGATTTTACTATAGTTTTGGTTCTGATCATTTTTTTTTTTTACAGAAAAAATAATGTTTACAGAAATATTTACGAATTAAACTTGAGAGTTAAAATCCTAAATATCTCTGTACATATTAGAGTTGTAGAAAAAACGATCAGGGAATGAAATGTAGTAAACTTGATTTTCTACAACTTTACTTCTTAAAAATGTTTTGATTTGTCTAATATTAAGAGAGATATTCAATATTTTGTATTTGCATCTTTCTCTACGTCCTCCTTTCCCCATGACATCCTAACAAACGTGGCTTTGCAAATACGAAAAGCATATCAATACGAAATTTTATCAGACTAAAATTGTGATTGCTAGAGAGTAATTTATGTATTCTAAGGAAATTTGCCGAAGTTGACACAGTTTTCAGGGATGTCTTTATGGCACGGCCCCTGTATCATGTGTATATTCATTAAAAGAGGCTATCTCGCCTATTAACGTGGATATTCAAGCACAAATAAAATCTTAGTCATGTCTGGAGGTGACTTTTTTTAAGAATTTGTTCCCAAAGTTGGGATAGGGTAGAAGATATTGTTCGGAAGTGTAAACAAACTTAGAACTACATTCCCGTAGTGCATCTCAGACTATAGTGAAATCCAATTCTACCTATGAGTTGTACGGGTCGCGCAATTCTTTTTAAAGAGATTAATCAGCAGTAAGTGCAGAATTACCTCTGGGCTGCTTCTGATTGGACTTTACCCATATCTGTTTGGTGAACATTCTTTTCCAATGCTGGCGAATATATTCACATACAAGTCTATGAATCATGGTACCAAATTTAAATAATATATGTTTAATATTCGTTGCACACAATCCAAAAGGAAATTATCAACCTGGATGCCAGAGTACAGATAGTAAATCAATAACGAGTTACAATCTAAGTAATGGATAAATACATTGCACAGACAGCAGTAGGCATGTAAAATTTCGTTTATCTTAGATAAATGGAGGCTTTTATGAATAAGTGACTATTTGTCGTGAAAAAGAAAAAGACTTTACGTAGAGAGATGGATACAAGATAACGAAAAAACAAGTAATGTAACAACTAACTGAGTTAATTGTTTGAATACCCAGTATACACTTTGAATTCTTCAAATTCAAAGTTTTCAAGCGTTACAAAGCCGGAACTAAAGTTAATATACCTTGTATATTTACAAATATACTTGGTGTATAGATAGTATGTATGAATGCTATGTACATGTATACATGCATGCCATCGTTTTCGCACCTATCAATTTTATTTCTCATTTTCAACTTTCAACACAAATTATGAGAAAACTATTGAGCTTATGAATAAAATGTTCAAACAAAAGTTGTTTACTTTTAAGAGAAGAAGTTTTTTGTCAACTAAATTTTTCCCCCTGGCGGGAGGAAACACGTTCCGACTTTGCCCATTAATGAACTTGACCTTACTTTTTTGCTCTAGAACACACACAAAACAGCTACATTTACAGCTCGTTATCTTTTTTCGTTTTTGAGTTATCGGCTTCACGGACAGACAGGCGGACGGACATGCGGAAATGGACTAATTAGGTGATTTTATGAATACCTATAACAAAATTTTTTTTCTGCAATCAATATTTTCCAGCGTTACAAAGTCGGAACTAAACTTAATATACCTTGTATATTTACAAATATACTGGGTATAAAAACGAAGATATACACATTGGATAACGTGTGAGTGATTGAACTGCGTAACATTATCCTGTCTTGTATATAAAATATCTTTGCATCCTTTTTGAATTGATTTAGCATTAACATAAATCATTATATCGAATCCTGTGGTTGTGTGTCTGTGTGTAAACTTATAACAAATAAGGAAGATATTTATTCAGAAAATGTTTCCTTTTTCCCTCGATCGAATCGAATTGAGTATCTGTGTGTATATTTATGTGTGGGTGGATATTGTATGTACAGTTTATATAAGAAATTTAATATTATCGTTGGGGGTATATTCGATATGTGTAACATCACGTGAAATAGATATTTATGGACCAATAATCTAAAAAACATATGTGCTGTTATGAAGAAGCTGTTGTACTTATTTTATTTCACATAAATTTTGTAATTTTTGGCACACAATATGTGTTGTGCTGTTTTAAAGAAAAAAAAAACTAATAATATTATATCGTCTAGACTTTTTTTTACTATAAAAAATAAAAATAATAAAAATTGGATTTACAAAAAAAGGGTTATGATTTTATTATTATTATTAGTTTTTTTGTAATTCGATTATGAAGAAAATAGTGTGTGAAAACTATAAAACCAATAAATTCGATGCATTTTCACAATTGCTTTTAATTTAAAAATATAATAGTAATAATGTTAGTCATTTAGTAGAATTGGAAATTTTTGTATCAACATTTATGAATCTATAGTGTTACAAAATCATCGTGTACATTGTGGATGGGGATTAGTGATGAACAAAATCTGTCTTGTTCTTGCAGTCTTGGTCTTGCGATTTTGCAAAACCAAGACCAAGATCATACATACACTAGCAAGACCAAGACTGAATGAACAAGAACAAGACCGACACCAAGACCGAGAATGCAAGACCAAGACCAAAGTGCAAGACTAAACTAAAAATTATAACTTCTGTTGTAAATAGGATATATGAAAATATTTGTCGTTACTTCAATATATGTTTTTGTTGAAACAAAACATTTTGTGTTTACTCCGCCAGTTTACTCTTTTATTTCCAGTTTACTCCGCCAAATTTAAACATCTAATATAAAAAAGGTACTGGTAAACTTGACCAATGTCTGAAAAAACAGGATCTACAAGAATATTCTTAAAGTAATCATTCTTTTTCGATGTCTGGTTAACACATGGTTGATGTAGAGCTAAGCTAATTTTTTTAAATATTTTTACTATAAAAGCCAATAGAATACGGTAAAAAATGTTTGATTATTTCAAAATAAAGCTTAATTAATTATAGATATTAATTGTTGATCATTTATAATTTATACCTATAAAAAGCCTTGAAAAATTTCCAAAACGACGTAAGTAGTAACATACTAAATGGAACCAAGACAAGACTGAATACACAAGACCAAAACCAAGACTACAAGTATTTGAGCAAGACCAAGACCAAAACCAAGACTGAATACGCAATACCAAGACCAAGACCAGGACTACAAGTATTTGAGCAAGACAAAGACCAAGACTGAATACGCAATACCAAGACTAAGACCAAGACTACAAGTATTTGAGCAAGACCAAGGCCAACACCGCACAAGCAAGACCGAGACCGATACCAAGAATATCTTGGTCTTGCTTTGCTCATCACTAATGGGGACCGAATTAACGATATCTTGCTTCTTGGGCAACTGCCCTATCACCTAGGTTTCAGAGTAAGAAACTGGTCCCGAAAGTCAGCCGTCGTGAGTTTAATCCTCAACGATCATAGATCCACAAGATCATACACATGTTGTGGTGTATGATCTTTTACAACAAACATTTATGTCAACATAATGTTACTAAGGTTCGGAAACATTACTTATATTATATTAAGTAAACGGTAGTCACCTTCGTTGGAAAAATATAGTCGAAAGGCAGCCATATTATGGACACAGACCTTACAAAAAACAACTGAAAATGACAACTCACTGAAAAATCTAGCTAAACATGACAAAATCACTATTGGCTGGGTTCCTGGACCTTCAGGAATCGATGGAAACGAGGAGGCTGATGAGTTAGCCAGACCAGAGCCGTTTAGTGGAGTACCGATAAGCGCAATAAAATAGAAAATAAAATAATGGGCGATACAAGACTGTAAACTCAATAAACGTGTGCACAAAATCAATCTCACAGAGAATGATCTCTACAGATTTCATCATGAAGAGGCGGAGACTGAAATTCACATTCTGTGTGAATGCGAAAGTCTCTCTCTCAAAAGACACCATCATTTGGGATGCATAGATCTCCAAACAGATGTTATTAAGACCATAGAAGGTACAATAGATGAAATTGCCCGCGGTACAAAAGCTCTTTATTTTCCTTGCTCCTAACTCGAATCCAATCTAATCTACCCTTAGACAAATCAGTATTAAAACCATGTGCAATAAGGGCTTTTTCTGTTTGAATATTCATTGAGTGAAAGTGTTTTTCTCATAAGAAAATTGGCATCTAAGTGATTAAGTAAATAAAAAAATAGACTAAAGTCTAAACTAGGTAACATTGTGCTTTTATTTAAATTTAAAACTCTTGTTGAGCTCATAAAGTGGCAAACGACACTTCCACTGGCTAATATAGATTTTACACAAGAGTGTTAGCTCTAGTATGATTACTTTTATGAAGTATCTAATTTTAATTTTATAAAAAAGATACCGACCGACCACAAAGGTTACTTTAACAAGATATGTTTAAAAACAAAGCTAAACAAAGAAAAAACAAAATTAGTATGTAAATCACGACTAAAGCACATAAAATGCAAGAGTTAAATTAACGTGTCCCATAAAACACCTACCATTGAGTAGAAACAGAAATGTAAATAATAGGGTTGTCAAATTTTAACAAAATACTCGGCGAAAATAATTATTCATTCCAGAAACATATCAGCAGGGTAGCCCTCATAAATTAAAGCTGGGGGTGTTTCTATGTTTCTATTTAGAGATAGCGTGCAATAGAAATATTTCACGTCGGCGGGAGCGTACGCATACTTACCACGCTGCGGTTTGTTATCCTTTGGCTAGTGTTAGTGTAATATAATATTTTAAAAGAAGCTGATTGATTTAGCCAAAAAAAGTTGTTTTGTTCAAAAAGAAACATCTGAAGACATAATACTTAAGCATAGCATCTAATCGTAAGGCGTTTTAAGACCAAGGTACTTTTATTACACGTAAATATCGTTTGGTTCAACGAAGTAATCCAATTAAGTTTGTATTTGTAATTATCATTATTCATATTCAATTTAGGTGCGAATTTAGGTGCTTAATTAGTTACTCAGCTTCTTCAGTAGCAAATAGTACTTTTACGTGCTTTTATTGGTAGAACGGGTGTATATTTTTGAGAAATAATTACGTAGTAATTTGATCAATTAGTAGTAGTTTGATCATAAAAAATAAAACACACGACGTAGGACGAAATATGCTCCTCTTAAGGCAGCGGATCTTATCACGCCCAACGTGAACCTTTTGCGCTCTATAGGAGAACACTTCTATCCTATTGGACGTAGGCAGTCTGTTATCAAGGACAAATTTCGTTGTACGCAGTGCAAAATAACCTACTGCTAGAAGAATCCTTCTTAATTTTAAATTAGTTATAATTTCTATTACAATTAGTTCAGTCAACGTTTGCTCGAACCATGGTATAGACAAACCCAGAAGAATTTAGTTCATGGGTTGGTTTGGATTAGTCGAAGAACGTAGACAAAGGAAGATATTTTCAAGTTTTCAATTGTTTCTCAAAAACGGCTACCCCAATTGTCAAAGGCACCATACTGAAACAAAATTAAAGAATAATCAATTTCCTTCATCAATGAATGAATAAAGTCCTTAATTACTATCCTTTCTCATTTAGCAAGACTCTAATTTTGCTCGATTTGAAACTCATATAACGAATTTGAATCGCATTCCGATAATTTAAAAAAAATTAATACTAATAATTTTATCTAACGACAATATAGTTATGCAACGAAGACAATCCTCACAAAATCGTTCCTGTGACAACCCTAATAAATACCAATACGACAGATAGACACCTACAGTATGTGCACAGTATACACACCCACATTGTGGTTAACATAAAAATAATAAATTGTACATATACACATACTTTTTTAGCACAGTTTTACGCTTTCCAAAACAATATAACATTCTACACACCTTTGGCTATTTCGTACATATTGTTGGTGTTGGTATTCAGTCAAAAGACCACCAAAATAAAGGTTTATACCTCTTGTTAAAACATTGGTGTAAAATTCACATGGGAAAAATGTTGTTAACTTTTTAGAAAACTCTATTTAAATATTATACAGAGTGATACATAAAGATTTGGATAAAATAATTCCGAATATCTCATCATCTTTCTACAGCTGAATCTTACATCATTTTTTCACAGCTCAAAAATAAAATTACTCCAATGAAAATCGAAAACACTTGTTGATTTCTGTTGGCAAGGTGTTCAGGTTTTCATGTTTCACTGGAGTAATTTTATCAGTTTGAATAGTTGTAGAATCGTTGGTAGATAAATAAATATATCCTGGAGTATAAAAAGTTTTGCACTTCGACCTTATATTGCACTCCCCCTTCTACTTCAGCCTGACGAGATTCGTGTCTCCCATATTTTGGCAATAGCCAGAAGCTTTCTGATCAGGTCTTACTAAAGATTCATATATATTCGGGGTGAGATACACTGAATATCTTGTACCTGCTGTAATCGAGAGATTCGCAGTTAAAGATAATGTGCCTGGATGTTTCCTCCTCCTTTCCACACAATCTGCACATAATGGATCCGTTATGGAGCCCATTGCATTTAGATTCTTCCGCACGGGATAATGCCCGGTAATGAATCCGGTAACTTTCCATTGTATCCTGTTCAGTTTAAGTGCATCGAGGGATGCATTCCGAAGCAGTATTTTCCCGAACTTTTGCTGTGGTGTATTTTCCCAGTGATCTCGGTATTTAACATTCATCCACTCGTTGATCACCTGCTTACATGCAGTCTTTGGAATTCCTAAAATAGGCTCTGGGTCTATGAAGAGTTTTCGGAAAAGTATCTGGTTTTTCGATTTCTTCGAAACAAATGTGACCCGGTACACAGATCAATTCAATATTGTACCGTTTTTCCATCTCCAGCAGTTCCTCCAGACAATCCTTGACTATCCCTGAGGTGACCTTAATTCCTTTTAGAGCAGCTTGACTGTTCGAGATAATACATACGTCCTGGTTTATGTAGCCTCTTCGAAGTTTCTCACGGATGCAAGCCAGTATGGTGTAGACTTCTGCTTGGATGAGTATGGGATATTTCCCCAAGTTGAGGCTGATGTTTGCCGTGGGTCTTTCACCGTTAACTTCCGCCCCGGACCTTTCCTCAGTTTTGGATCCGTCTGAAATCCAAACGATCCCCTTTTTGAGATGTAGCTATTGAGGTTGCACCGATGACACTATTTCTTCAAAATTCCATCGATCCTATCTATTAGACGTCGAAAATGACAATGAATTTGGTATGTAATGTGCTGTTGGTATTTGAAACGTCAAGTTTATTAAGGGACAGAATCGGTGAAAGGGAAAGGGGGGATTTAAAGAGCGATGAAAACACAAAATTTGGATTATTTCTCTGAATAATGGTAAAATGTGATATTAGTTAATTAGTAGGAAATTACTTTTACCTCAATATATTTACTAACAAGAAATTTCCTCAAGAGCATTATTATAAGTTTGAAAACAATGTAGAATATCATTACTTATAAATAATAGAAAACGAAAACGGACAAAAGACCATCCAAATAAAAGTTGATACCTTTTTGTAAAAATATTGGTATAAAATTCACATGGGAAAATATTATTTGCTGACTACAATATCTGTTTTGGTTAATATACAGAGTGGAATATGAAATATTTATGAATATCTGAATCAAATATTTAAGAAGTTAGAATGTTTTTATGAGAATCATCATTATTATTGTATAAGTCAAAAACGTGTTGATACAATGAAAACTGAAAACCAATCACTAACTTTCGAACACTTGTCATGTAATATATTTTCTTTTGAACACACTATATAAATATATAGTCCAAACTTTGAAGGATGTTAAAAGGTTTTTTATTTGATGAGACTTATATATATATATATATATATATATATATATATATATATATATATATATATATATATATATATATATATATATATAATATACATAATGCATGTTATATATTTGACAATTTGTATATTCAATCTTTTACCCAAATCCTAAAAAATTTTTTTAAACAAATATTCTCGATGTAAAATAATTACAAGGTAGACAGACAGCAGGTAGATTATCTTCATACAATTTGAAAATAATATGCATAATTTTATGCTGCCAAAATAAATTTTTATGTAATTTGAATATTTTTTGATATGTTTCTGTTTTTGTTTCAAAATATTATAATAATAGTAACGATCCGGTTTATAATGGACGACAACAACATGGTGCTTTTTTTTTTTGTATATCAAACATTTGATACATCATAATTATATCATATATCACTAATACATCATATATTCATGAATATTTAATGATCATATTCGTTATATATTTATATATATATATATATATATATATATATATATATATATATATATATATATATATATATATATATATATATATATATATATATATATATATATATATATATATATGTATTTTAATACTGTATAATTTTTATTTTGGCCTTATACGCCAATCAAATATCGATTATAGTAAATAAAACCGAATTAGTTGAATGTTTTATCTTCATTTTGTTGTTCTATGCAAGATATTAAAAGTCTCCTGCGCAAAAGATAGCTACGCTAAAATAGTTACATAATGAACGATTTGTGATAAATTTAATTTGTGGTTAAAACTATCGCATGCAAGACTAGTCTTTTTTATGTATACAAAACAAACATTTTATGTCTTTTAATTTTTCTTCTATCTCTTACGGTTCAAAGATTTACGGTTAGTTTTGCCCATTTTGCCAAACCATAATCTGATTTTACTCATTCACGAACTTGACCTTATTTTTTAGCTTTAAAACATACACACACACACACAAAATTTGTCGTTATCTCTTTTCGCTTTGGCAGACTGACGGATATGTGAAAATGGTCTAACTAGGTCATTTTAAGAAAACCTGTTCTCAAATTTTTTTCTACGATCAATGTTTTCAACCGTGAAAAAGTTGGAATTAATCGGGTAAAAAAATCTTTTTGAGATATGATCGACGTTTATAGGATATTTCAATGAACTTGAGATGTGAAAAAAAAACGATAGACAGAGAGTAAGCCACAGAGAACATTTAAGAAATTTACATAGTCACATGTACATCGTATTCAGTCATGTAAGATAAGCTATTAAATAAATTTTTTTAAATTATTTATAATCTCATTGATCACTATTGTAAATCATTACAAATCAAAGAGAAATATGTTGTCTCTGATTGCGATAAGAACTGCTTTTTAACTGCTAAGTTGGACCTAGCAAAAATAATGCTATTGGTGAAAATCCGATACGATTAACGGTTTTCAAGATATCAGATCCATAGTGTTAAAAGTCAAAACTGTATGAATTGAGATGGGAAAATTTTGAAATGTGTTGATCGTATGTTAAAATGAATTTGAATTTTGTGCCGTTTTTTGGGTCGAAAATACTCTAGAAAATGATTTTTATTATAATAGATAACAAAAATTTTTATTTTTTTCGCATTGTTTCTAAGGGGCTATATTTCTGTATGCAATATGTATAATATTATATACAGAAACACTTTGAATGTTTCAACTAGTTCAATTTCTTTAAATTGGGAATGTACATCCAGAGGTCCAGGGTTCGAACCCTGGTCGATGAATTAATTTCATATTAATAACTAATTAGTCGAGGTTGGTTTGCTTGTACAAAACAAACGTCGATTTATCATAAAAGCTTTAAATCTAATACATATAAATATTTTTTAACATTAGTAAAACTTGAACGAAAAACCCATAAACACATATTTCGTTAAATCATTCATAAATACGTTTTGTGTAGATGGATGATTTAAATATTCACAAACAAAAAAATATGGTGTAAATGGCACATAACCTCCATATTATAGTATACAGTTTATATACAGTGTTTGTCTGGTAGAACACTTGGTCATAAAAGTTGATGTAATTTTTTTAAATTCTATAATTGATTTGTGCCTTATTCATTTGGTTTTCGACAAATGCCTTAACAAGCGCGGCTATATGGCTGGTTTGACGCCGACAGTTTTATTCAATTATCCGTCCCATTAATTACAATTGACAAACTGTCAATTGTAATTAAGTGACAGTTTTTAATGGGGCGGATAATTGATTAAAACTGTCGGCGTATGGATAAGAACAATGTAACCGACTATGCATATAAAGGTTTTCTTCAGTTTACCTTTGCGAACTCCAGATGGATTTGAACGCGCAGCCGTCCAGTCCAATTAGAGTGCCCTAAAAAGCGCGGCTACATGACTGGTTTGGAATTTTCGAATAAAAGTGTTTACTTATATTTGTAATATTTTATAATATAAATATTAGAAATATAGTAAAAACTTTTATTCGAAAATTGTTTTCACCAGCACTTTCAAAGCGTAAATTTCACATTGACATCTGTGTATATAGAGGTAAAAAAATTCAAATATCTGTTATATATTACATAATTTGTAACACTTGTTTGTGACATTACGAATATTTATCTGTTGTAACATTGTACCAAAACCTCAAATATTTTTACGATACAACCAACCAACCACCATACACCACTTTGACTGAATACAATGCCAACCAACGAAGCAACCAACCAAACCTACTACTATACTACGAACTGTTTGACTAATGTTAGAAAAATTTGTTGTTATATTTTTATTTTTTTTTCTGTCTCTGAATAGTCAAACTTTCATGTTTGAAAATCACCACACGCATCACAGTTAACGTTTCGTTACTCTTTTCATATATATATCACAAAAAAAAAATGGTTTATACTTGATTTTTGTACCCGATTGCAAAACAAATAGTAGAAAGTTCAATAGTTTCATGTGTGATAATTTTACGTTGGAGGCTGACTAGATATAGTAGAATTTTACTGCCATTGCGCCTAAAGTGTAACTTCAACAACTATGTTTATTAATGCCATATTCGGAAATGTATGAAGTAAATGATGGTTTAAAATTTTGCAGCTATTGTTTTTGCACCAATGTTGGAATTTCGTAAAAATTTCCTCAAATGTCCATCGATCCTACCTAGATGTTAAAAATCACTGTCACTAAAATTTATATATATATATATATATATATATATATATATATATATATATATATATATATATATATATTTTATGTGTTTGTGGACTCTTTAGCTGTCACAGTTTTATTCCGATTGGAATGAAATTTGGTATTTGAGGCGCTTTTAGTATTCAAAAGGTCAAGTTCGTTAATGGGTAAAATCGGAAGAGGGGAAAGTGGGGTTTAGAGGCAGGGGAAAACACAAAATTTGACATATCACTCTTAATATTTGATAAATCGAAAAATTTATCAAGAGTTAAGTTGTAGGTACTCAGTTTTACTGTAATTTTGTTTCTTACTATTTTTCTGTTACACTAATATTTACAGAAATATTTACAATTAAAGATTGAAAGTTAAAATTCTAAATATCTCTGTACACATTAGAGTTTGAGCAAAAATGATCAGGTAATGAATTATAGCAAACTTGATTTTCTACAATTTTACTGGTTATACATTTTTCGATTGTTCCAATATTAAGGGAGATATTTTATATTTTGTGTTTTCTTCTATCTTTATGCCCCGTTTCCCCTTGGCGTATGCCATTTACGAATAAAATTGGCCTTGAAAATACTAAAATGATATCAAATACGACATTTCATTTTGATCAGACTAAAATTGTGACTAGAGATATTTATGTATTCTAAGGAAATTCGCTAAGTTGACGCAACACCGGTGTAACGAAGTCATTTTTTGACGCGACAGCCAAAACGAAGCGAAACTTATTTTTTTCTCAAGCATTTTTTCTCAATTTACTAGGCGACATGCACCTTATTCCCGATAAGACGATAAAGTGCCTCATTTTCGATTAGCCCCGCCTTTCTCGACAAAACTGTATTTGTTCCATTACTTTTTGATTTGGTCCTTATTTTTTTTCTAAAAAGTTTTTTTTGTATTTTGTATTTGTTTCTATTGTATAAACTAGAGATGAAAATCATAAAATATTAAAAATATACAAATTGATGAAATACGAACAAAAAAAAAGATACATTTATTATTCTAATCTCATTGTTTTTTTTTTTTTGACTTTCTGTTTATATAACATTTGATATTCAATTTTAGAAATGAAAAAATAAAATTTTATTATTTGAATTAAACATTTTTTTTGTGTGTGTACTGTATGTATGTTTGTTTAAAACAACTAAAAAGTTTTGTTTAAAAACAACAACCAAAAGCTGCAAACTAATCATTCATATCAATCGTCGTCGCTCACGAATATGTTAGAAGTTAAATTATTTATTTATATATTTTTACTTTTTTTATTCAAATGAACAATTTGTTCATCTGACAAACGCAGTCTCATTTAAAACGGTTTACTTTTATTTAAAAGTGTCGTGACTGTTCACATACCAACGTGTGAAATGTTTGAATTATTTACACGTTAAATTTGTTGTGGCTTCATGAGGCCATGAAGTTCACTGTATGTAAAAAAAGATGAACTAGATGTACTACCTATACTTTTAATCCTCTCTCTCTCTCTCTATATATATATATATATATATATATATATATATGTATATATATGTAGATTGATTGAAAGAAAAATTATAAGAAAGCTTTTTTGTAGTGTTCAATTTCCTATAAAATTATGTTATGCTCATATCGATCTGTTCATTTGTTAACGAACAACATTCATATTTTTGGAGGCGGTGTCCAAAAGTTATGTGAATTTCTCTATGCTAACACCGCCTCCAAAAATAACAATAATTGTACATATATATTTAAAACTTTTTGCTTAGGTGAACTAAAATTGGCACAAGAATATGCAATTATTTTTTTACTTTTAAGTGCATTTTTTGTTATAGAATATTTGATTTTTGAAGTCGGGTTTCCATTTTGTCAAAATATGGTTTATGTCTATTCAGTGTGTTCAGACTATCACTATTGTCTAAAATGTATCGTTGAAATGCTGTCATTTTGAACAGCACGAGGTCTTCCAACACACGGAAGATCACATACAGCCCCATGTTGCCGAAAACGCTGCACCAATCGGTAAATTGTCGGAACACGAAATAAATTTCGATGCGACCTTTGTGTCTAAATAATCGAATGTTGACTTTCAAAATAAAATTGAACAACTTTGGTTCTTTGTTCTATGCTGAGTCTTTCCATCATAAAGTTTCCAAGTTTTTCAAAGTTAATTTTGAAAAAAAAAACACGTAAAAAATTTATCCACTAATTAAATCATTACGTTACTTATGCACAACCCTATATATATATATATGAACCGCTTTTGACAGTCAGAAAGAAAATGCTAGAATATCTCACTATCCCATAGCGTCGAATGGAAAAAGAACTTCTAATGATTTCTCATACACTTAATATATAGAATATCGGATATAGGATATAAAAGAATATTGTATACATGAGACCTCTAAAAACATACAACTTTAGTTGATAGAAAATTCACCTTTTGATTTATCTGCACCATGTAAAATGTCCATTGAGAGAAGATAAATGATTGTATGTCAGTGATACAACGAACGTTTAAATGTTACTTCGACTATTGATTTTATAAATCGATATAATAGTAATAATCGTTACAAGTATAATATGTAGGCAATATAAAACGCATATAATATAAGTACATGTTATATATAATGGATTTATCCTAAGGGTATAGAACTGTATAGGGTGTTCAATTTTAACTATCTTCACCTGTAACTAACAAAGTAGATATGTTTGTAAACAAACCATGGCAAATGATTCCAACCCACTTCTAAAATGTGACATCAATATAATATGGCTCCAACAAAACCATATTATATGGTACTAACTAGATGAAGTCATTCGAAAATATTCATAAAACTTTTTAAGAAAAAATAGAACCGACGAAAGAAGAAAGCAACTGAAAAGCAAAAAATAATGACTTTTTAACAAAAAATTAAACCTTTGAAAAAAGAAACGAAAAAATAAAAAAATTCGTTACGCAGGAGTTGCGTCAACTTAGCGAATTTTCTTAGAATACATAAATCACTGTCTAGCGGTCATAATTTTAGTGTGATCAAAATGAAATATAATATATGATATGACTTCTGTAATTGTAAAAATTATAATTATTAATAGTCAAAATAGAACGATAAATAACGGTTATAGTTTATAGTTACTATAGAAACGACAATCAAAATTGACATTTCTAAATTAAAACAAAATTTTAATAAAATAATTTTATAGTTATCTTATAGTAGAGTTTCTGTTGAGATGACAAAATCAACACAAATTTTAACTAACTTCAAAAAAAGAAGGAGGAGATTCTATGTTCGACTGTTAAGTAATAACTAACTGACTTAAATGTTTGAATACCCAGTATATACTTTTCATGATTTTTCTATCTAGAAAAGTTGATAAATTCAAAGTCTAGTTAAATTCAAATGAAGCATTCTGTATATGCGATTGAGCATATTTTATCGAATTTATTTATTTTTATCATGTTATATTATAAACAATCTTTTTCAAGTATCTGATCAAGATTATTCGATAATACCAATAAATAAAATAAAGTGAAATAATCAAACGTGTACCATTTTGTAAAAGCTCATGTGCTAATTTTAATTATGGACGATAGTAGTTTCGATATAGATTGAAATGTTTTAATGACTTACACTCATCGAATTTTTACCTATGAATTTTTACTTACAAAGCAAGAAGAATTATGGAGAGAAATGAAGTAAATAATCGTAAATTCTTTCCTTTTGAACCAAAAGAAATCATGTTATGCCAAAATAATTGTGTAGGGTGGCGCATAAATAACGTATATATAAATGATATATTTTGATATTAAATATATATATATATATATATATATATATATATATATATATATATTTATATATATATATATATATATATATATATATATATATATATATATATATATATATATATAATATATATTGATATTAAATAATATATATTTATTTTGAAAGCCAGCATTCGACTATTTATGCGCATAACGTTACTTATGCGCCACCTATCGTATAATTTTGAGTGCTATCCACTTTTTTTTCCCACTACCTTTGATTCTCTAAACGTTGATTATTTCTGAAGGTTAAAGTTGAACGTTCAAGGTCAACAATCAAAGTTCAAGATCACTTACTGAAGTTAAAAATATAATAAAGTGATTATCATATTTCAAAACTTTTAAAAGCAATCAAATTTTCAATAATTTTTTTGTTTTGAAAAAAAAAAAACCTGTTAAATAGATTTTTTCAATTCTATATTTTTTATATCAACTGTTTGTGACACAAATCACAACATGAAAGCAAAACTGTAATACAGAAAAAAAAGTGTGGGCTTTTTTTTTATTCTGAAAAAAATAGCCTTAAGATAGTATTAGCATTGAATGAATGAAAATTTTAAACCATACAGTGGCTCTCTAAAATCTATATACGAATTTTTTTCATGTGTATAGAAATTTTCAATGCACAAAAATTAATCGAACTTCTCGAAATAATAGCGACTTTTTCAAAATGTACCTTAATATTCAAAGTATTGGTCAATATGAGCTGTGACTTTTTATCATCCTTCTGGGGAAGAATGGATTCCACGCCAAAACACTTTATCCTTAGTTAGGTCAATCAATTACCAACCCAAATTCTTACTTCTCCGTGTGAATGAAAGTATTGTTCTGAAAGTCCGGTAAGTGGTTGTCCGAAGGGTCTAATCCGGGGAATATACGCTGGGTATGTTAGTACGTCACATTTCACGTTTTTAAAATATATTTTTTAAACTCGGAATCCAACATTGTCATGCCTTTAATGTGACGCATATTCTGTTCGTTTTTCCTTTATTGCTCGGTTCAAGTTTATCAATTGTGATGTTGGTATCGATCGTCAATAATCGTTTCGCCAACTTGTATATCGGTATCTACAAACCGTTGCGGCTCAACTGGATGATTTTTATCATTTACATCAAAATCACCTAATCATTAAAGTATTTAAACTGTCGTTCACAAGTTTTTATACCCAGTATATGTAAATATACATATAAAGTAAAAATTCGATATTAAATTTAGTCCCGACTTTGTAACGCTTGAAAACATTAATCCTAGACATACATGCTTGTTATTGGTGAAATTTTTTTTGTGTAATCTAGAACAAAAATGTAAGATCAAGTTTGGGCAAAATCGGAACATGTCTCCCCCCACCAGAGGGAAAAATATACATTCAATATTTCAAACAACTTTTGTTTGAAATATTTTTCCATAAACTCAATAGTTTACTCATAATTTGTGCCAAAAAGTTCCTCCGAAAACAAAAAATAAAACCTTTAAAACCATAAGAAATTTTATTTTTATTGTAGGACAAAAAAATTCCTTTTAAGTGGACTGTGAACTGTGGCCCTTTTTAAGTGGACGTAGGTGGACTGTGGACAGTAGACTGTGGCCTGTAGCTTGGACTGTGACCTGTGTGGCCTGGACTGTGACCTGTGACCTGGACTGTGGTCTGTAGCATGTAGACTGGACTGTGGACCGTAGATTTTGAAAACTTCAACGAACAGTCGTTAACTTTTAGCAGCCGTTTTCTTCAAGTAAATAACATAGCGGCTTTTGATGGCGTATGTTTAACCCCTAAAACGTCTTTAACTCAACCACTTTTTCTATTCAAGTTGCAGTTTCTATTTCTAGTCTTTATTTTTGTTATTTTACCGTAGGTTTTTTAATGTAATTTAAGTAAACGTGTCTTTATTTACTGTTTATTAATGTATTTAATACTGAGAAATCTTTACACAATGAAAAATGAAAAACATTCGCATTACATTCATCGTTTTTTTTGTCGTAGTGCTATAGATATCCGAATTCCCGTGATGAGATCTTCTCTTTAACACTTTGACGTTTACCACATAGTATATTTTTTCTTGTCGTAAGCCGTTCCATACTATTCGATCTATCACTTGGATAACTAAATATACACCTCTACAAATAAATATTCACGTTCCAATAACCTTTGTTTCTCAATATGTTACTAAAATACTTGGTTTACAAAATAATCTTGTGGAAACCAAATACTGTTGGTGTATTAAATTTAAATTACTTTGTTCAATAATATAGTAACAATAAATTTAGAAGCCACCTTAAAATTAATGGTCTATTGTGGTAAGACCTACATACCGAATACTTTCAAGATGACCTATATATATTTTTATTACATCTCCTTTAACATATAATTTATATATATTTTTAAAGTATTTATATTGCATTACCAAAAGTAATTTAATATTTTTTTCCTCATTATTACCTAGCCTGCAGAAATTAAATATTTTTGTTATAATTATGAATTTTTTATTTTTAAACTGATAGACCTACGAATTTTTTTAAAATTATATAATTTGAAGCTCACTCATACCTATATTTAAAGTATGAAAAATTTAGTCCAAGATCTAGAGTTTTATGTAAGTATTGCACTTCGATCTTATGACCCATTGTGTTCCCTATTCTACTTCAGTCTAACGAGGTTTGCTACTCCCATATCTTGGCAATAGCCAGGACCTTGCTTATCAGGATTTTTCGAAGGTTCATACTTTCGGGTTCGGATGCACCACATATTTTATATCTGTTGTTACCGACCGAGAGATTGGCAGTTAAAGATGAAACTGCTGGATGTTTTTTCCTCCTCGCTGCACAGTCTGCTCATAAAAGGTACTTAGTGGAGTCCTATTGAGTGTATATGCTTTCGTAGGTGATAATGTCATTGGGAAAACCCAACATAATAGATAATTAAAACCAAAAAAATTTTTAAAAATTTGTACAATTTTTTGGCTATTTCGGCGGAGCTATTATGTGAGAATTTATATAAATTACTTATCAGCAGATAAAAAACTCTAAGATATTGAATAGTTTTTGAAAAATAAATCAAAATTTTGAATAAACTCTCGCAAGTGACATGTTACTATGTAATAGTATATATACTCGTATTTGAATAAACAGTAATATATAAAATAAATAAATCAACATTCGCATTTATAATATTATTAATAGTAATAACCCCTTTAAACAAATAATAGTGATAGAAGTATATCAATTTGTAAAGATGCCTCGAATATCGTCACAGTTTGAGTGGACCAGTCTATTTTCAAAATGAAGGGGAGGAAACATATATTTAATACTAAGTATTAAAAATATGGTTTAAATAAGCCCTTCTACTTTTAAATAAGTTCCCCTTACCCGCATATAAGACTTCTATCCGTTACATCCCAATTCGGGATCCCTATTGGGCCACCCAATTGGTTCCTCTAAGACTTCTATACGTTACATTCCAATTCGGGATCCATATTAGGCAACCCAATTGGTTCCCAAGCGGGTGTACACGAAAATTTCTAGTCGGGTACATATCTGAACAAAGGCCTTTCTTACTCGGCCAGTCAACCCAAGTGCGTATCAGACTAATTCCTAACTTATCAAACAAATTCAATGTACAATTTTAGGAGTTATCATTTTTTAGTGAATTTTCGAAAACTTATTGGTTTATTGGTCTCAACTATGATTACTTTGCTGCTATAAATGTCAACATCGATGCTTTTTAAAATTTATGAATTGATTGTCGAGGCAGGTTCCAGGGCATCTCAAACTTACAAACTTTATCAACACTCTTCGATAATTTTCTAACAGCAATAGCTCTTCTACTAATAATATATACTGTGATTCTATCGTAAGTGTATACTTATTTTCGAAATAGTCTGACGCCCGTGAGTGTCACCTATTACGCCACAAATGAGTGAAATATACGAACATTTTGTTCTTATCTGTTTGTTTTTTATTTTTCTTGTTCAAATATGACCAAGTTTAACACTATAAACTCCTTGATATTAAATAATCCACTTCAAAACCATACTTTGGAACTTAAAGAATAAAATAAAAATAATAATTTTGAAATACTTATATAAAATAGTATCATATGGACCACATTTTGAAATAGGCGTCAATATTCCCATTTGAACACAGATATACTTTTCACTTGATGAGTCGCATACAAAAAGTAAATACAAATAAAAAAAATAAAAAATGAAAATGAATAAATTATACAATTATAACTGGGATTAAAATATAATGAATTATGAAAATTCCCAATTGAATGAATATAAACAACCTACAACCCTACGTACAAAATAATTATTTGATTTTATACAAAAACAAAAGTGATTTCACTGACAATGAATAATTGATTAATTCAATTTCAAAATTATATTCTATACACTTTTTGAACAGCTTGATGAATTTTACGTTTATTAAACATTTACCATAAGTTTCTACATAACCAGTATTTTGCAGATACAGGTTTAAAAAAATAATCTTCAAAACATCTCGGTGAAGCTGGCTCCCCAAGTTTTGAATTTTTGGAATTTTTTATGCAGCGATCGTTTGCACAACGTTTCTACACGTTTGCATAGCCATTATTTTCATTTGTACATGCAAATTTCCAAGTTTTCTAAAACGCAGTTTATGTCAGCATCCCAAGTTTCAAGTTTTTTAGTTTGCTTGATGAAAATTGTTTGCACAGTCATTATTTTCGTTTTCGCGAGCATCAATTTGTTAGGGGGCAAAGAAAATATTACTACCCCTACTCAAGTTTTGAATTTTTTTATTGTGTAGTAATCGTTTGCAAAACGTGTGAACACGTTTGTTTAGTCATATTTTCGTTTAATACAGACAATACCAAATTGAAATTATCGTAAATATCATGCAATTAGAAGAGGTGCCTCACTCTTGACACTTCCCAGGTTTTTTTTTACCACACCTTTCAACAAGGAAATAGTTGGCTTTCGTCAACCAAAATTTGCAATTGTTAGAGTTGAAAAAATCATAATGGAAGTATGATAGTGACAGTTCTAGTATTTAATTTCTATTTAAAAAAACGTACAAAAAATATAATTGGGTGATAAATGTTATTAAATTTTATTTCCTCTTACTAAATTCATGTTACTAATGTGATAAATTAAATACACAAACATATGAATTTATCACCGAGATATTGAAAGTAAAGAACATTTATATTAGCTCTTCTTCGAGGGCCACAAGTCATTGTATTTTACTTGTGAGAGAGATCCTACAGAAAATTATCTAATGACATTAGATCAGACGATCTTGGTGGCTATTTAGCAGGCTCGAAAAGAATAGGCGGTACAAGAGTCCAATCGTTCTTCAAAGGCTCTTATAAAAAGCTTCTCATGGAAGAAGGCCTCTGAGCGTTTACAACTAGGAAAATCCAATTGAGGATACTTACTGGCCACTAAACTTGGACGGTAAATAATAAATGGCTAAATAAGAAGAATTTTCTACGACATCGTAATCTCGTACTCTCAGTATCTAGAAGTAAGTTAAGCTGAGAAATATTTTTGGATAATCAATAGGTAAATAAATTTATTTGGGAAAGAAAATTCATTAAAATAAACATTAGACTAAGAAACAAGTTATATTTGATTGTTTTGAGCTTTGAGATAGTAAAGACCTTCTTCATAAAAAGGAGGGATTTTCTTTTGACTTCTAGTCAATAAATTCACATAATATCTACTTAATCTCTATTAAAATATATACACATTCAACCAGAAAATAAAAATTTATTCAAACGAATACCAATATAATGATGATAGTAATAATACGTATAAGATGTAATAATAAAGCTTTTTAAAATCAGATAATTTTCTTGAATCTTCCCATGAATTCATTACTCTTCACATATTCCTTATCGATGTTTGTATGACTGTGTATGCGCGTATACTATTGATTTCTGAATAGTTAGAGCAGTAAATCAAAACCACCGTGCCGCGGCACTTTTGTGTACCGCCAAATTTTAGAAATGTATATAGTAAAGTATTAACCAACATAAAAACGAAAAAAAGATCGAGACTGTTAGATGTTGAAGACGATATGAGAGTAGCATTGTCATTGAAATTATGGAAACACATCAAGCTCAAACTTCTCATTAAAAGTATTCTTATTATTAACTTGTAATTACTCCCAATTAATAAGCGTACTGTTGTTTTTGTAGTACATATTATTTTATTTTACATTCAAAATAAATATCATAAACTATTTTACACAGTGTATTATAGAGAAGTAAACAACTTTTAAACTAATCTTTTTCTTTGTGTGCCGTCAAATTTTGAAATCGTTTTAAGTGTTGAGAATCACTGAGTTAGAGGCTCGTGTGGAGTTAGATTATAATTGTTGTAAACTTGGCTACAAAAGTTTTTGGGTCTTCATAATAGTTTCATGAGTTGAATTTAACATTGTTGGACAAATCAAGTGTACAACGTGCACTTTGAGAGACGAAACGAATAATTTTTGATACTGGTGCTTCGCATTATAAAAGTTTCTCATTTTTCTGATATCCTTACATGCAACTACTGACATTCAGAAACGTTCTGTATATGGAGACCAAAAGTAACCCAGATAACATTGCTCTCTATAAATAGCTTTACACAGTAAAGTTTATTAAAATGTAGTTTACAACAAAATCCGTTCATGTAATCATAATGCGATTACAATATTAAATACATAATCCAAATATTGCTTGGTTTTGTGTTATTATAACATTTGAAAACGTATTAGCATTATAGTTGAGGAACTGTGTGCAATTTAAATAGATGATTTTATTGTTGGTGGTAAATTACGGGGGTTCCAGCATGAAATCACTTTACGACAGATTTTGCTCGTTTTATTTTTTTCTCCACAGGCTAAAAATAACGTTTACAAATAAATTCCGAAGTTTTCGAGTTTTTGACCGTTTAGAACGCGAGATAATTAATAACCCTATTTTGACAAAACGGAAACCCGACTTCAAAAATGAAATATTCTATAACAAAAAATGCACTAAAAAGTAAAAAAAATAATTGCATATTCTTGTGCCAATTTTAGTTCACCTAAGCAAAAAATTTTAAATATATATGTACAATTTTGTTATTTTTGGAGTCGGTGTCAGCATAGAAAATTCACAAAACTTTTGGAAAACTTCACATAACTTTTTTTTATAACAGATTTTCAATTGTTTTTACTTGCATTTTGTTTTTTTTTGTAAAAATTTTTTTTTGGGGTCGGTTTTTATTTTCTCATTATGAATGAGTATACTCTTTCAAAAAAAAAAAAAATTCAAAATCGGTTCATAAATGACGGAGTTCTGAGGTGACAAAAAAATAAATAAAATACAGATGAATTGAGAACCATCCACCTTTTTGAAGTCGGGTTTATAATAACAAAGTATTCACTCTCTGCCATTCTCTAATTAGAAACATGTTAAACTTCATGAGCGCCCAATCGTCATGTGTTGTATTAAAAAACATACTCGACAGAATTTATAAAAAAACTAGGATAGTAAAGATAAATATTTATTGAATATATATTTTTTTAAATCGCGTTTTATCGTTTTGTTTTCGAAGTATAATAGTTTAAAATTTTGTTTTATTTCAAAATTACATTATTCTATAATAAAAGCAAGCCGGTATTTTGTCCTGATTATACAAAACAGTGCTGGAACTCCCTTAAGTATATGTAAGGCAGTATTCTATCTTCTTTAAGTAGAAGAGCTTGATGCATGTTATGTTTAGATAAGGGGAAATTGCAACATGCAGATATTAAACTTCTCCTAAAAAAATGGAAAATCAAAATTTTTCAAATTTTCCAAGGGGGATCTTTTATAAATCTTTCAAAGAATAGCTTCCAGAATTTAAAAAAATTCCAGACTTTTATTTAAAAAATTATCGGGGTTATCCAGATTGGAAACATTTTTTAGTTAACAAAAGCATAGTTATTGGAGAAATTGGGGAAATTCAGTAAGTACGTGCATTTTTTCTTTTCTTAATATTCATGAGTTAAACAAATTTTTTTGTTATGGTGCCTGAATCAAGCTGAGCCGAATCACTCGATTTCAATACCTATTTTCATCTCGCAATTACAATTTTAAATATTAGTCGTACAGTTTTTGGAGAGATATAGTTTAGGAAATTTGTTGCTCTTTAAGAATCTATTATTCGATTTCCGATATCTATAATAGTTTTTGAGATATTTGCAAAAAACGAAACACCTTTTTTTTTAACTTAATTGTCTATAACGTTTGCAATTTTTTTACTTCAACTTTTTCAAAAACTTTTTAGATGCAATTAAGAATCGAATGACACCTTGGTCATAATTTTCTGAGATGGCAAAACGGCATTCGAATAAAAGGCACTTCTTTACTAGTGGAATATATTCTCGGACCTTTCTTTACTATAAAAGCAGTATATAAACTGGCATCAGCTCCTGACCTATGCTATTATTTTCTGTATAAAATAATAATATCAAGTCATTTTTATAAGTTTCAAAAATTCGTATTACATTGCTGCGAGTTATAATGTTCTTTCTGAAAATTTACTTTTGTTATTAATTTGTTTTATTGAAAACTTTTCTAAATATGAAGAAAGTTTTTCCGTAACAATTAAGTATTCCAATTGCATCCAATTAGTTGCTAAGTATTAGTGTGACGTAGCTAGCTTTGAGTGGGCCTTATATCAAAATTTTATTACAATGACAGGTCAATGAATGTGCTACGTTGAATAATCAGTTGTATACGCTAGTAAAGTACTGCGCCATCTCGTGTTTTGTATTTTAAGTAATGGTTCTGTCAAAACTTAACATACGGTTACCCATGTTTTAATTTTAACCCAACTTTAATTTTAACTGTAAAGAAATAATTACGTACAATGCCAGTGGAAAAATTGATGAGCAGCTTCCTAAAAGTGCAATTAGATATTTAAAAAAAAAAAGAAGTATTTCCAAAGGTACAAAATGATGCACTAGTTTTCACGTTTCTAATGTCTATGAAGCGATTGATGTCAATGATCTCGGCGAATTTTTGGTTAAAGTTGACTTTTACATGTATGTTTACGAGTTTTGACAGAACCATTACTTAAAATAAAAATACGAGACTGCGCAGGGGCGCCCGCAAAAAATACTTTACTAGTGTATTAAAAAAAGTGAACAGGTGCACCATCATGCATAGAACAATCTTCCTCACCGTATTGACATTTGTCATTCGTCTTCAGATATTCCTTTATCTTTATCTTTGAAAAATAATCAGTTATATTATGAAAAAGTGAATTGGTGCACCGTCATGCATAGAACAATCCTCCTCCCCCGCATCGACATTCGTCATTCGTCTTATAAAACCTTATCTGGATTATTTTGCAAAAATTATAGTAAGATATTTCTATGTTTCTTTAACTTTGAATACCTCGGTAAGAAATGAATTTGAGACATAAATTTGTGTGCATGATTTTTGACTGATTTGCCCTGGAGAACAAGTTTCTGAAATAGTGTCGAAGAATTTTGAAATTAACACTACATATTTGTTGTAGTTACACTCAAATGTCCTTTCTCAACGTTTTCAAGAAAAGAGAGAGAAAGGATAGTAAACATTTAGAGCATATAATTCCCGTTTTTGAAACCGATTTAAAATTTTTATTGTTAAGTTTCGATTTATTTTTTCTTATCTGGAACAAACATGAAATGAATATTTTGCTGAGTATATTCCACTACATATTGACTTTCATCAAAACCGTTGTGTTCGTCAAGTACGTAAGGACATGTCATATAAAATATAAAATAAAAAAGTTCTATATGTATAAAAGACAAAAAAAAAGCTTTCAATTAATGATAAAATGAAATATATTCTTTTACCTCTGTATAAAGTACTCAAATTGCGTTGTGCATAGAGTTTATGTGTTCGAGTCAAAAATCAGTATTGATATTGGATATTATTTCGGTGGATCTTAAAACTTACAGCTAAGCACAATTTTTGGGCTATTGGTCTTCGTATAACATAACACAATTAAGTGATCACTATAAGCTTTTAGGCAACATATATCACCGGAAATAAGACTCGGTGATCGGTGTTTCCTTTTTGAATTTTCTCGAAAACGAGAATTTGAGAACGACATTGAAGTATACTTAAACCCCTTTCTTTGGTGGAAAAGGGTTGATGGCCCAAAAACTTCAAATTTCTTACCTGCTGATTTGACGATTGGTGATTTATGCCGAAGGATGGATTCTGTTTTCAATCATAACTATCGAAATATTAAAATTCAGTGTGGTTGATCTTTCTTTTCTTTGAGTTTCCGAAAAACTGTTTCGAATAAAAAATGTTTGCCATAAAAATACTAATAACTCCACATTTGGAGTCTACAGTATGGTTACATACAAATGCCAACATATTATGTACAAATAGCGTCAAAAGTAGAGCTATCATTTCAAAATTGATTTGTGCCTGATTTATTCGGATTTCGGAAAAATATTTCGAATAAAAGTCGTTATTATAGTGATAATAAACAAATTTTATCCGAAGCATTTATTCGAAAACTGAATGAATAAGGAACAAATTATCTAATAATAAAATTTTGAAATGATAGGCCGACTTTTGACGCTATTTGTACTAACGGCTTGGACGATGAAGTGGATAATACTCATCGTATGTAACACTTTACTTTGGTGACGAGTGAATAAACCCCCTCACTCCTTAAGGAATCGTAATCGGATTCTTTCATTTTTAATGTGTATAGACTAACAAAATATGATGTGAATATGCCACATTATTTCTATTTTATTTACAAACATTGTCTACATATACAGGTTATCTGGGCTGTTCACACCATATTTCTCTTACAAAATGTAATAAAAGAAAGTCTTTTACTATTACTAGTCATTCAATAAGATAGGTAAGTAACATAAAGCTTTCAGGGACATATTGATCTGACGTCAATAAAAAAAAACTATGTGTCAAAAGGAATAAAATACATATAGGTACGTCTTGACCCACTTAAAATCAGACAGATAGTCATGTGGTAATCGTTTTTATGGCCATATAAATTTTCGTTAGGTGATTAATTTGCGAAAATAATCAAGTCTCCAACAGAAATTTTAAACAAACCACTCTTGTTTAATTTGAATCAATGATTAGGTTATCTGTCTATTCTTTTCTATTATGGACCACAAAAGTTGATATAATTTTTTTAAATTTTATACTTGATTTGTGCGTTATTAAAGAGAGCCGAGATACCGCGACAAACATCGACCGATAAATGGTAGGAATTGGTATTCAAATATAAATACCAATTTTTACTAAGTATTTATTTTTGAATTATTATTAAGTATGATATTATGATATAATTTCAATTACTACTTTTCAAATTTGATTAGCATTGGTGAATCAACTATTTATACAAATTTATCAAACTAAATATAGACGGCCATCTATCGGTGTATTGAATCAATGTATTGAAATGCATTCGTCACATTCTCAAGGTTATGTGAAACAACTTCAAAATACGACTGAGTTTATTTATGTACACTCCCGTGCAGTAAAATTGAACAGACCTGAAATGTAAATTTTCTTACATTTCATGAAACTCCTCACTTTTGTATCTCTCTGTATAATGATTCATTTACAAACAAGGATAAGTAGTATATATTTTAAATGTGAAAAAAGAAATGGAGATTTAGTAAAAAACATTTACTACAAGAATAATCAAAATTGTGAGAGACTTATTCGGTTCACATCTGTTCAATTTTGTTGAACGGGAGTGTGCACTAAAACAATAAAACTAATTATTTCAGTTAATAGTAATTAATTGTAATTAAATAATTTAATTTGTGAAACTACTTGTTTCTTTGAGAAAACTTTATTGGTTTTATTTCAACACAGAGCGACCCATGCTTATATAAATAAGTATTTAATTAAATTTTGCCATTTTAGTGCGTTACCTAATAATTTTATCTTATTTTTATTTTTTTGGGAGATATATTTCACTAAAGTCATGTTTTTTCTGTTAATTAATTTTTATAGTGTATTTGCTTAATTGACTTCATTCTACTAAATTTGAATACATTTTATCGACGCTTAAGACATTCGTTATTACAATATTACAATATATATATATATATATATATATATATATATATATATATAATTTGAAAACTTTTGATGGAAAATAAATTAACCATAAAAATCTAATATAACAATCTCTCTCCACAGCGCCGCTTCGATGTGTTCCCCCTTACAAACACCAGCCGCTAACCATCAGGGCAAGCCGCCTAGCACAAGTGTACTGATATAACGTCTTAATAAAAAGTATTTTATGAGTTTTAAGTTTTGTCTATAAGTTTTTCTTTTTACATAAATGTTGAAGTAAAATTTTCAAATTATGGTAATCTTTAAGTGAGTATATCTAGAAAGGGTAAAAAAAACAAAATTTATACTTTAAATTACTCACATCACTTTCATATATTATGATAATTTGTATTTGTAGTATTGAATGCGGTCATATAGTTGTTTGATTTGTTCAAATATGATTCAGATCAAAACATAAAGTTTGGTTTTAGTTATTAGTTCAATAAACTGATGTATTTTCTGTAAAAGTTCTGTTTCCATATTTGCAATTATTTTGATATTATATTCGATTGTTTAATTTGGAGTATCACTATCTAACTGAAAGTATTTTTGATTTGTGTATACTTGCGTCACAATATGATACTAATGGCAATTTCCATTAAGGTGACGAAGACATAGTATGAAAGAACTGGCGTATACTATACAGACAAACATGTCATTAAATTTTTTTATTAATTATTGATATGAAAATGTTTACTCACGTACCTGGTATCAAATCCTCCACCTCTGGATTTCTAGCTTGGAGTGCTTCGGTTACACCACGGATGATACTGATGAATGAGTCCATTTTTTCATTTCATTGACAAGATTAACTTAAGTTCGAACATGTTATTATTTGTGAAAAATTAAATCCTCTCATAAATATTAATTGTTTTGTGCTGATGATAATAGTTCTCTGATTTCTAACAATATTTAATGTTAAATGTAATTTTTTTGATCAAAAAGAGGGACGTTTAGGGGAGTTGGATATTTTCAATGGGGTATCTTCTTAATTTTCTTCATAAGTCATATTGTTTTGAGAGTTTTATCATATGACATATCCAGATCATGAAAATTTATATAAAGTCAGCAATAATAAAAAGCGATATTCAATGACTTCTGAATTAGTTGAAGCGATTTTCAAATTTTCTTCGAAAATTCGATGAAAACTCGATATTTCATATTTTGTGAAGGTTAGATTTGCACATTCGAACTTTTGTACTATTACATATTCCATTACAAACTAAATAGTTCCAGCTCTTGAATGAGAAATAGATCTGGAAAACCATAAGAGAAAAAAAAAACCAAAAATGTTTCTTTTTTCTTAAATAACAGCTGTTATTTATCTCATTGTATGTCAACGGTACCGTTGGTTACTGTTTATCTGACCCTGTGCAGGACTACGTATTGAAATCAGAAGTATTTTGTATTTATTTACACGAAAATTTATTTAAAACAAGTAAATAAGCACATTTTTTCCAATATTTGAAGAAAATTTTTAGTAAAAATTTATAGGTGAGTGCTGGTACTTATAAGTACGTTTGGTTCATAAAGTAGTGTTGGCTTTCATTTTATGGAAAAAAAACACGACTATACGCAGAACATTTTTGTACCCTTCGATGCACAAATACTTAAAACAATTGTCCAGAAATGTATCCTTAGTTTTCTATTTATTGCTTTTATTAATATCTTAATAAATTGGTGTTTTGAAACATGCTACTTAAAAGTACCGCTGACACATTAGTAGAGAAATTAGTTGGGTACTTAATGGGTTAAAACTTTTTTTCATAAAAATAGTTTTGCACAATTTCAACTAAAACACCAGTAGTTAATTAGTTTTTCATTATAAATAAAAGTTTTTCCTTATAAATATTCTATAAACTTTTGTTCGAAACGTTTTCCTGTAAACCGATTGAACAAGGTATCTTTCATCTGTGCGTATGTATTAAGGGACTACAGACGTGCAACCTGTGCACGAACATTTTAAGGGCAAATGATTGTTTGGTAGAAGGTTGCTAGTCTGTATAGCTGTTGCAGAACAAAATGTCCTTGATGTGGTTGCTGCGAAAATCAATGTTATTTGATATTTTATGGGAGGAGTTTAATGTTACTATACAAGATCTCGTGTGTGAGCAATATTTGCAATATATTATCTAAAATTTTATGTTTTCCTAATATCTTTTTACGTTTTATTACATAGATTGTCAAAAAATGTGTGTCAAAACAAACTTGAAAAAACTGTAGAGATACATACAAATAAACTAGTAGATAAATAAACTACAAATTAAATGAGATAGATACAGATGCGATGACAAGTGATTGAATTTTAAAGATAGAGTAATAAAGTAATAAAGTAATGTTCCCAATTTTGGTAGAACGTCTGTAGGCAAAATATTTTGTAGGCGGAGTTCAATGTTGCTGCACAATGTTCCACGTTTGTAGCCTACTTTAGTTAAACAACTAGTACAGACACAGGCTATTTAAACAATTTACTCAATTACTTATTATATTTCTTATTTTAAATTCAATCTTCATTCACTTTTACCACATCCATGAAAGTAAAATTGTTCGTAACTTTAAATAACAAAAAAAAAGAAAGAAAAAGAAAGTATTTCAAATATTTTATTACACTTTTTTTTTTTTTATGTTCTAGATATATTCGTTTAGCATTATATTCTGCTTTCTTCCAAACTGTATTTACTACTTTCGTATACTTTACTAGAACTGTTAAATAACAATTAAAAAGTCATAAAATTACTGTCGTAAAAGAACAATGAAGGTTAATACTTAATTTTAAAAGATTGTAACTGTGTTGTATGTTCATAAATCATTTTGGTTTGTGGACTATACAAGGTGCGGCATCATAGATCTTTTTCCCCGCTTATGAAGAGGGACTCTTATGTCGATCTAGCGTAGTAGACGTAATGGTGGGGGTAATGAAAATGAACTAGTGTTCCTGGAATATTTTTAATACCAGTCATGGTTTGGTATAGTGATCATCGTGGTATTGAGGAGCTTATTTAAAATTACTACTTTTGCCTGGAAAAAATTACACATCTATGAATTCGAACGTTCTGAAAAATGTCTCCATATAACCATGAAATATAAAGTTTATAAAAAGGAAGTTCAGTTTTTTACATGCTTTTATTTCACTTGCAATGTATGTATGTATGTATGTTTGTTTGTATGTTCGGGTCAAATCTTACAAGCTGAATTAGATCCAATTCCTCGTATCCTACGGAGTTGAATTTTTACATGTTGCTTCAGTTACCATGGCAAAGCATTTTTATGGTAAACATGACAAGAATTGACTAGGGGAAAGGAGGTTTAAAGGGAGGGGGAAACACAAAATTTGGTATATCTCTCTTAATATTGAAAAAATCGAAAAACACATTAGAAGTAAAGTTGTACAAAATTAATTTTTCTATAATAAGCTTGTTTTTAAAAATGTTTTTTTTATAGAAACTTATTCTACAATAAAATTTCAAAAAAAGTCCTTAATCAATTATTAGTATTATACAAATACGTATTTCGGCTATTGGTAGGACATTCACAATGAGTAACATCTCCCAGAAAAATAATTACGACTAAATAAATCATACACATGATGACTACTTTTTAGCCGAAATACGAATTTATATAATACAAATTACTGATCTTGAAATTATGGCAATATTGAATAAGGTTTCCACAACCTTTGCCATTTTCTAGTCCGTTGAAATGCACCGTGCACCAACCAGTTATTGTGCTCGGAGCTGGGAATTTGCTGGATCGATTCCCAACACTGGAAGTTTGTCAAAAAAATTAATGGGTTAATTTATGAAACTGTCGGTGTATGGACAAGAACGAAAGTAACCGGCTATGATTGTGAAGGTTTTCTGCAGTTTCTTTTCACAAAATCTAGGTGAATATCGCCTTAGCTCATATCAAAGTCGACTGCATTCACACAACCTACAAATTCCTGGTCTATATACATATTCCTTGTCATTTAGGGGTCAGTAAAAAGGCCTAGAGAAACCATACTTGTTTTTTAAACTGATAGTTTCTGTAGCCAAAGGTCCCCTCTACGCAGCCCTGTTAAGAAAAACTAAATATCCCAGGTCATCGAAAATGCCTGCTAGTATATGTTGTGAAGCTTTCTATACTAAGTTTTCTGCCCTGGCTTTCGGGTGTTGTATTTGGACCTTTAATAAACTGTTTGACAACCAAAGCGTGATACTCATCTGACCAAACTATAGCTTACACAAAAAATTGCACGAACACATCAGTTTAATGTCATATCATCCATCACCACTATTCTGTTTCCGATGCGTAACCTCAAAATTTCGGAAGTGTATAAATGATTAAAGTGCACCCGGTAATTTGTGTAACAGTGGATAAGAAATACAGATGCTTTTACTTACTACTTCTTTGTGGGTGAGTGAATAATTCGTGGTGCGGTTATTTTTGATAACTTTATTTTATAACTAAATTTTCGATAGTAAAAATAAAAGCTCACCACTTTGTTAATGTTTTATATTGTGATTATATAGAAAAAGAGAGGTAGGTACTTTTAATTTATTATTTATTATAAATCCATTAGTGTATAATTAGTAAAAAATGTATATTCGAAGATATAAATTTGTATACTTAAAACAATCTTATGTTAAACACTCATGCGACTTCTATATACACAGACAGGCATCAGCAATCAACATAAATTTGTAGACTCCTATGACGATTTTGAGAAAATTAATTTTTGTGGTGAAAATATTGTTTCTCGCATTTCGACCCAAGACAATAAAGGCTTTCTCATTTTTATAATCTCCAAAATTTATTTGTACAAAGTTCACTTTATTTTTCGTATGTAACATGTTTCAACGAATTAAACCATTTTCAAACTATAAGGTTTTACAATTAACTTATCCTATTTATACTAAAAATGCTGTCAAAGCATAAAAACAGTTTACATAATAAATTTTTAATTATTTAGGGCAACTAACAAGTCGTCGCATATGTCAAAAAATTAAAAACAATTGTTGCAAGTATACAACAATGCATAAACTTTAATGACAATGGAGTTCCAGAAAATAAAGCTCTCTACAATAAATAAGCTTTCTCATATTTTATAGAATAGAAAGGAACTTTGGCCGATTTATTTGTAATTAAATATAGTAGGTTAATTTGATTATTATTATAGGTGTCTTTAATGTTGACTAAGTTTTGGCGAAAATAGGTAAAAGTTTGAGCGATTAATTTGTCTCCTTTACTTGTGTTCCACATATCACTCAAATTCCAAGCATGAAGGTCACCACGTGTATGGTACAATAATTTTGTGTGAACAATTAATTATCCAAGAAATTTTGTATGCTCTATCAGATCCACAGCCTCATTTTAGTTCACTTAGTCCATTAGTTGCTGAGATATATACCCATAAGAATTGTCGCTTAGCCTCTGTGGTAGAATATTACAAATATATATATATATATATATATATTCTCTAGAAGTCTACACATTCATATATACAATGTAATATATTTTAAGATATTCTACCACTAAGGCTCAGCGACAATTTCAAATGGATCTTTACCAAAGTAGATGTTATAGGGGAGAACTGGTTTAGAAGGCAGGTTTTCATTGAGGGCAAAATGGTAAATTCCACATACGTCAAAAAATTATAAGAATTATTACAAACTGAAAATAAAAAAGTATATTGCCTTTTTGTGCTGTAATCGGTAATAATTTATCTCATTCCATTTTTCCAGGACACGAAGAAAATATGTTCAATTTGGTTAAGTTTAATTTGAAAAGTAATTTCAATTCAGTATTAAACCTACTTGATACGCTACCCCAATTATTTACTCTCAATATATTAGCTAGAATAAAGACTTAAAATAAGAATGCTAGCAACTTTATTTTGAAAAATCGTTTCAAATTACATATTAGTCTGCATATGGAGGTAAACTTGACTAAACCAATCGTAATAAAAAGTAATTATTATATATAATTTATGATTTTTTGCTATTAAAGTTTATGATATACTTAATATATACTTGTTCACAGAACCATTAAAACAAAAATTCTTTTTAAACGAAAATAAAATTATATCTTAGGAATATAAGAGACAGTTAGGGGCTTCTTTGAAATTGAAACTTGAAAATACGTCTGAAAATTAAAAGCAGGACATTTGTCTTTGAGAGTGAAGCCACGTGTATAAACTAATGTATTATAATTTCATTATCGGCGAAAATTCAGTTTACATAGCTCCTATGTATGGAATTTTTCTTGAGATATTGTATTACAATTATATAAAATTTAAGAATACATTATCTAAGTTATATAGGCGCTTTTGGTATTCAAAAAGTCAAGTTCTTTAATGGATAAAATCGGACAAGGGAAAAGGAGGGTTTAAAGGGAGGGGGAAATACAAAATTTGACATATCTCCCTTAATATTCGAAAAATTGAAAAATTTATCAGAAGTAAAGTTGTACGTACTAAGTTTTACTGTAATTTTGTTTTTCATCATTTTTTCTGTTACACTAATATTTACAGAAATATTGACGGTTTAAGATTGAAAATAAAATTCCTTAATATCTCTGTACACATTCGAGTTTGAGCAAAAATGATGAAGATGATGAATTGTAGAAAACATGATTTTCTACAACTTTTTACCTTACGCATTTCTCGATTGTTCTAATATTAAGAAAGATATTTTATATTTTGTGTTTCCTTCTTTCTTTATTAATAAAACTGGACTTGCAAATACTAAAATCATATACGACATTTCATTTTGATCAGACTAAAATTGTGATCGCTAGAGAGTGATTTGTGTATTCTAAGGAAATTCGTTAAGTTGAGGCAGCTCCTGCGTAACGAATACAACAGATAATTGTTGGGCGGACATGAAGTTTTACATGCTTCTAATGAGAGAGAGTGAGAGAGAATGATAACTTTGATATTAATTATCTCGCGTTCTAAACAGTCAAAAATTCTCAAAATTCGGGATTTATTAGAAAACGTTATTTTTAACCTGTAAAGAAAATGAACAAACTCTGTCGAAAAATGGTGGTATGCTGGTGCATCCTTAATTTATGATATAAAATATGTCACTTTCAGTTAAATAATCTCTTTTATAAGATGGGCAAAAAATTTCAAATTTAGCAATTCTTAAGAGTTCTGTAATTTTTAACATTTACTTAAAATTTTATTAAATTCTGCATAGAAATGAGTTTTGCGGATATACTACCTTAATATAAAGTATATTTAGGTTAAATAATAATAGTTTTGAATGTTTATTCTAATTATTGTGTATTTACAGTTGTAGTATTATTATGCACATTATGCATTCAAATTTATGTGTTATTATCACATTTTAAGTTTCTTGAGTTAATAATATACTTGTTAAAGACTTTTGGTTTTCTAACTAAACTCATGTAATCGGTATTTCTACTGTATCTACTGTATGAAATGTAAACTTTATATAGAAAGAAAACCAACAAAACGTTTGCATAACATAACATGTATGTGTAACTAACGAGATTAAATAAATAGGAGAAAAAATACCTGTTGAAAACCAACGGTTCACATACTATAGGGCTTACAAAAAGTGAAACCTATTATTATATGAAATACTATCCGTACCCCGTCCGCTTCACTGATGCTGAAGATTCGGGAGATTCGGATTATGTTCACAATTTCATGGGTTTTAATTTTTTTGCGCGGCACCTTAATTGTTTTTTACAAGCGTTTATTTAACTTGCAATGTATGTATGTATGTATGTATGTATGTATGTATGTATGTATGTATGTATGTATGTATGTATGTATGTATGTATGTATGTATGTATGTATGTATGTATGTATGTATGTATGTATGTATGTATGTATGTATGTATGTTTGTATGTTTGTATGTATGTATGTACGTATGATGTATGTATGTTTGGGTCAAATCTTGCAAACTGAATTAGATCCACTGCCGATGACGGTTCAGTTCCGATGACCTTGCATTTTTATGGTAAGGATGACAAGAATTTACAAGGGGAAAGGGGGGTTTAGAGGGAGAGGGATACATAAAATTTGGTATATCTCTCTTAATATTGAAAAAATCGAAAAACACATAAGAAGTAAAGTTGTAGAAAATTAGTTTTACTATAAAAAGCTTGTTTTAAAAAATGATTTTCTAAAGAAACTTATTTTTAAGATTTTATTTTATAAATATTCTATAAATGTAGGGGCCAAAAAATTTCACATTTTCAGGTTTTCTGGTCACTACGAAATTAAAAATGTATATTTTATTGAAGTACGAAATTTTATTGGTTACTGATAAATTATACAGTCTTGAATTTGTCATTCTATTGAATTCTACTCGCATACCGAATATATTAATTTGAAATCTTTTTTTTTTGCTTTTAACAATCTCATTGTCATTGATAAATTAACTAAATGTGTCGTCAATACTTCCACACTCATTCATATTGCTAATCAATATAATAAAAATATCCCAGGCATTTATTTCATTTCAGTATTTAGACAATTTTAATAAACACATCTTTTCATGTTTATAATCAAATGTTCAGAAATTAATTAATTTGTCCCGTTTTTTAATTTATTATTATAAATAAAGAACGGACAGCGTTGTTTTCAGTGTGACAAACTGATATTTGCCAATTTTACATAGCACTTCATCCGTATCATTTGCCGTTGAACTCATTTCGTAAAATATTGAAATCTAGAGCACGGTAGTGCGCAAGGCCGAGTTTAAGGGACACATTTGGATAATACTTACAGCAAGCACGTTGTGATAAATACTTTAGGTTTTTCATATTTGGCAGTTCAATAATTAAACTGAAACGTGTCAAATTAGTGTATCGTGTTGTATAGTTTGATTTATTGACCAACTAAGCTAGCCAAAAATTTAAAAGTGATGGTTGGGGACAAAAATACTTCCGATTTACTAACAAAATTAACATTTAAGTAATATTACAAACTTTCCCGGCATGCTTGTATGTCAAAATTTTAGTTTGGCAATGAGTGAAATAGTAGTTTTTCATTCAGGATAATACAAGTACTATTGAGGATAAAAAACACATATTTTTGTTTATGATATACTCAGCCACAATTTTGCAAAGAGGATTGGACAAAGCTTAAAGAATTGGGGAAACACAAAATTTGAAATATCTCTCTTAAAATTTGTAAAACTAGTAAATTTGTAAACATAAATCTCTTACAGTATATTGCCGATTATAATGTTCTAATACTTATAATAATGAATATAACTATTGTTTCCATGGTATTAATATTGATTTGATATTTTCTGCGATTCTTTTCTTTGAGAAAATTCGGAAATTATTTTAGTTTTTTGGCAAATAAAATGGCACGTTGATCATTGTTCATTACAACTTCAATTGACAAGGAGTAATTCTATTTTTGATTTGGACCACGAAAACTAAAAATTACAGACAGCTCTGTCTAATAATGTTTAAAAAGCTTTTGACACAATTCTATCGAACGGCTTCTCCGATACTTCTTCAGAGAGTAAACACATTCACTTAGTCGTAATTTCGAGTATAAGATACGTGAGCATGAAATGTGGCACAGACAAATGCCTCCCTAAGATACCGCTCTTCACTCCTAGGTCAATTATGCATAATAGTAGTAGTGGGATAGTAGCGAAGGGGAGATCGAAGCCTGACATGTAGGTCTTTCAAGGCCTTTATTACCGACTCCAAAAGGACAATGAATTTGTATGTAGACTAGGGATTGGTAGGTTGTGCGATTGCAGCCGACTTTGAGAGGATCCGATATTCATCTGGAGTTTGTGGATAGAAATGGCAGAAAACCTTCACAAGCATACCAGGTTACTTTGGTTCTTGTCTATACGCAGACAGTTTAGTCAATTAACCGCTGCATTAATCACTTTTTCAAATTAATTTAATGGACAATCTGTCGCCATTGAGAATTGGATCACTCGAACTGGTATAATGTATAAAATATTTTCTTGTCATTAAAAAGTATATATCTTCTTACATATTTTCTGCAAAAGACATTTTTCTGCTTCGTGTTTGAGTATTTTCCAGTTCTTTTGGTGTGTGCAACCCGTTCTCTAATAATTACTTATTGAAGAGAAAATTGTTTATAAGTTAATTTAAATAATATATTATTTGTTGTGACTACAAAGAGACGAAATCTATGTTAATAAATTCTGATTTAATTAAATATTTTGTTTTAATAATATTATAAAGTGGTCGTCGTTATCGTTTTCATGGAAATATTCTGTGAAACATTATTAGTTCTATATTATTGATTTTATTAAACACAGAGAGTAGTAGAGTAGACAAAGCGAACTCTAGGGAATTGTGTATCTTGCTGTAGAGGCTAGAGAGTGATTTACTTTTAATCTATATCACAAGTGTGAATTAGTAGCACAAGATGTATTAGTTGTGGTGTATTAAATAAAATTTACATTTTCAAGAGGTTAAATTATAATGTATGTTGACGTTCTAGTAAAACCTTTGGTTGTTATACCACACCCAAATAGAACGGTACTATGGACCATAAAAGTTGATGTCATTTAAACAAAATTATACTGGATTTGGTTTTCGAAAAAATGCTTTGGATAAAAGTTCTTCATGAGCAATATAGGTAAAACTTTAATTCGGAATTTTTTTTCTCAAAACCGAAGGTAAGAAGCACATATTTACTTATACAATTTAAAAAAATGACATCAACTTTTGTGGCCAAGTGTACATCTGAGGTACTCATTTAGTCTAGACAGAGATGGAACACAAAAAATTCCAAATCAAATTTGTCTTTTAATACGCCTAGATGTGTCCTCGAAGTAGACGAACCAATCTGATGGAGGTATGTTTTACCCCCACCACTTTTTGTTTCTCGGGTGCAAAGATATTCTAGATCAATTCATTTTCAGTTTGTTGTCATATATATAACTATAACTATATTTTCAAAAGTATTTATAAAGAATTTCAACTATCCAATTTTATCTATTAGGGTCTATCTAAAGATTTCGCACTTGAATTAGACAATGCAAAATAATTTTAAATAGAATAGAGTAGATTGACAACAAAATTAACTTTAATGTAAACAAAAACATGGGGTGCTCTCTACTTACTCTTGTAAAAGCAGAGTCATTATGAAGACGTGAGTAGAGAGCACCCCATGCTTCTGTTTATATTAAAGTTCATTTTGTTGTTAATCTCTTTATTCTATTTCTATTTTATATTATTTTGCATTTTTTAGTTGATATTCCAAAAAAGCATGTTTTTTTAGTTTTTTTTTAACTCTAAATTTAATTTTTTGTTTTTTAGCCTTAAAACAAAATTATTTTTCACCAAAGAAAGTTTATATCGAATAGAGTTTATTTCATTACATTTCTATACAAACTATAAACTATACTAGCACACTACAAATCCTTATAAATAAGTTAGAGATATGCAAATGTATATTTTGGCTTTTAATAAATTTTTATCATGTTTTTAATATTATTGTATTGTCGTCGGTTCTTAATACGTCTGTAAAATTTCAGATTATTCAGACGTCCGGAAGTGGGTGAAAACTCACTTAAAAATTCTCTAAAATTCATACACATATAGATAAATAGATATAGAAAGCTAATAAAAGCATGTTAAAAACATTTTGTTTGCCAATTTGCTGATATCAAACAGCATCAAATTTGCTGATATCATTGTTCTGTTTTGACATTAATATGATAGTGTCGTTTATTTTTTTCTCTCTTGCGATTCTTGGTATTTACTTTTATTACTCCCTCATAAGCGACTTACAAAAAGTGTCAATTTTATTTCTATTTTAACGAACGCAGACATCTACCTGATTTATTTTTTTCTTTCATAAAATACCTGACTTTTTGATATAATCAAATTATCTGTTTCTAAGAATTCAAATCGATCGTTTCCTAGAAATCTACTCTTGTTTTTTATTTGATAATTATGAGAAAATCACATCTTTTGTTGAAAATTTATTTTTGGAAATTCACAACTTCGTATCCTTCAAAGCAGAGGTGGGCGCAGACTCCTCGCCGGTGTCGAACTACTCTCCATACGCTGTGTGAGAGTAAGTAAAAAAGGTATGTCTTGCAGTAAGACGGAACGATGTTTCAATACAGGTTGGCCTACCGATTATTGCCCAATAATTTATTCAATCAATTTAGAATTAGTTTTATAAAATATTTATTGTTTAAAAAATATATTTTACAATATGCAGAGATACACCAAAAAACATAACAATAATAACAATAATAACAACAATAATGATGATAGCAATAACAATAATTACAACAACAACAACTATATGTATTCCCACTTTATGTAAAATTTAACCATATAGAAATTAGTAACAAATTACCAACCCTCCCCCCCCCCACTCAGCTTTATCATTGGCATCTTTTTTGTATCCAGTGTCATCATATTCCCATGCCACTATACCCCCTACTAAGAAAAAATAATTAAATCAAGTAAATAATTGTTTATTAGTTCTCCGATATGAATAGTTCAGGCAAATTATTCGGAATTTCCTAAATCTAATTCTAAAATCTAAACTAAAGCTAAATCATCGAAAAATTTACAAGCGGTAAATGTAAAAGATCAAAAGATTTATATTTTATAATTTATATAACATTTATTCATACCCAAATATATTAAAAAGGTACATTTTATGCCTCAAATTACCAGCCCAAAATTCCAGAGTATGTATTCAATGTATTGTATCTATTGTATACTTTGAATAATAGTGACCATAAAAAATAGTTGGTATTATGTTTTTTCAGAAAATGTTTTAATTAAGAAAAGAAAATAATAATAATTGGTAGGATACCCTATATTTACCCTATCTCTCTTCCTACCTCTCACTCAGAGCTGAGTGCAGTCAAGGTATGCCCACCTATGCTTCAAAGCATCCATAAGTTAAAAATAAATAATACTCGTATATCTTTACAGTAATTTGCATATAGGTATAATATATATATTTATAAGGGTCGTAGGCTCTAATGACACTCTACTATATAACGCCTAATACATGGTAACTCATTTGTTTAAATTGAGTCGGTTTATCGGTGTATGTTTATTTTACTGCTATATACAAACTCAGGTGGATAAAACTATGATTAGTGTGCGAAGCTTCTGTAGTTTATAGTTATTACAACTATTTTAGCTAAAATTATGGAAAAAAACTATTAAGTTTATGAAAAAAAATTTCAAAAGGTTATTTATATAAAAAAAAAGGTTATTCTTTGGCTTCAAAGTTTCTTCTATCGTAGTTGAAAGACAAGAAAAAGAAATGTGGACTGTTTATAACGATACGTTGTAGAGTCTGTCTTTCGTCGAAAATGGCAGTGTGTTTTTCTTCATAGCAGTTTTGGTTGATTTTGCCATAGCAAAATTGGTGAAACGAGTAGTTAAGTAGCTACTTCGATATGCATGTCCGACTGTCTATCATAGGTGATTTGACTAAAGCTATTCGACACAGTCAATCGAAATGGAGTACAGAGATAGAGTGTGGTTCAATTATAGATGTAAAATATGCAAAGGAGAATCTTGATTCTAGGTTTTTAAAGTACAAAAGCTTATTCAAGTCCGAATTCAACAATGTATTTTTGAAGTAAATCTTCTTTAGCGACGTATCTGGTTAAATCTTTGTTGTTACAATAAAAGGGAAATGATTCAATAGAGGGGAAAAAGGAAGGAATTAGATTATACATTTGTATTAAGAGAACATAATTACGTGTAACTATTGTTGCCTATACCATGTCAAAAAAGGGCTCTGTCAAAAATCGTATAACTGTGAAAATTCATGAAAACTTATGAAAAAGGTGTCGATTGAACCATAATTATCAGGATTGAAGAATTCTACAACGATCCGGGAAAAGCACAACATCAATTCCATACAACAAAAACAATAACTGTCTGCTATATAACGATACGATCTAGAGTCTGTAGAAGGTAAGAATCTGTGTATTCTTTTATCGAAAGTGACTTTTAATATTTCAAGTATATCTTTGCTTAGTCTATAAATCATGTCACAAGAATAGAAACAATTTCGATAAAACTTGTCATAAAAATAAATTATACATATATATATATAATATGATAGTACCAATAGTTTCTACTTTAGTTAATAATCAAATTACAAAAGATTACTCAAAATTTACCTTTGGGCATAAAAATATTTTGTTTTTTTTTTGTATAAATATTTATTTATAACAATTGTTATGTCTTAAGAGACGACGACGTGTGATATATTTATTTTATCGTGATAACAAAACTTAATGGAATTTTAAATAACACAATCCATCATAGAAAATGATCCTTCATCAGTTTTCGTAGAATTATTCCACTTACAAGTTTTTTTTATTAACAATCCATTAAAAAACCCTTCAAATCAGAATGTTTGTTTTCCTTTCAAATCAAAATGTTTCTTTATTAAATTTTAGACACAGCTATCATCGAAAGACAAGTTGTTTACAAGTAATATGTATACGAGTCTTTTTCAAATAACAAAACATATACTACAGACAGCACTCGAAATATAATCTTATTATGCTTCCAGACGATGTCAACAAAAAACTTATTATGTTTATGTGATTTTTCAGAATTGTGAGCAGTGTCTCATACACAACAGAATTTATTTGGTCTCACATTTCAGTATTTAAAATTGCTAAATCGAGTAATTGTTTTGTGATCGATTAAAATTTATCATACAATAACCTATATATCATACTATATGTCAAACATATATATATGTTTGACATATGTATATATATATATATATATATATATATATATATATATATATATATATATAATTATCTTTATTTAATACTTCGATTTTAATAAATTCATTATTACTTATAATAATAAATTTAGAAATATTAAATAAAGTTTATTATGAATCGAAATTCAATAAATTCTATTATATTTCATTCATTCGTAGAATTTCTCCAAAAATTGTCCGATAAAAACGCCCTCTAGCAAGAGAACAAAGCACTTTTAATTAAGTTTTCCTACAAAAGATACGAATTTATTTCCGTAGAATACCTACGATTATGCAATAATATATATGGGATGGGTTTTCATTTAAAAGTTCAAAGTTAGACCATGTTTCGTCCTTGTGGGTCCATGGGACTCAAAATCTGATTAGCGCATTCGATTCCTCGGGAAGAATTATTTGGGGTTATTGTTTGAAATTTTTTTAGTTAGAACCACCTTATACGATTTATTATACCGTGTCCATACTTTTTGGCCACCCTGTATGTATATTGTATAGAGAATACACCAATAATATTTATATGAATGATTCTATTAAAATATTTATATACATAATATAAAAATGTATGTTTTTATTTTACTTCATGAATGGTTTAAATATGTATGGTGTTTTCTGTCTATGTACTCTATCCGTAGAGAATCCGATGGTTTTACCTATGTTCTAGCTAGTAGCAAGCAACCATCATACTTACAGGTAATACCATAAATCGGAAGAAATGCTGTACTTACATTAAAATGATTGATGATATAACATATAAAAGCACTCTATCCTTAGAATTGCATGTATTATTCAAATAGGGAATAAGTGAATATACATATTATTATAATACAGGAGGAATATATTGGATGACGGACGCGCGTTTGTGATGCTACAATAGAATATGTGTATGCTCTTAATATCATGAGAACATAACATTACATAAGGTGTCGCATAAGTAACGTTATGATTAAATTAGTGAATAACTTTTTTGTTTACGTTTTTTTCTTTTTTTTTTTTTTTTAAGAATTAACTTTGAAAAACTTCGATTATTCAGACACAAAGATCATATCGAAATTTCTTTCGTGTTCCGACAATTGGTTCAGCGTTTTCGTCAACATGGGCCTGCCTGTGATTTTCCGCGTTCTGTAAGATCTCGTAAAGTTCGAAATGATGTGAACATTGTTCGGGTGCAAGCAAGTGTTGAGGAAAACCCCGAAACTTCCACCAGGCGACGTTCTCAGCAGTTGGTGATGTCTAGGCAGTCTTTGCTAAGAATTTTACATACGTTACACCTTTCCGCATATGAGATTCAATTGGTTCAAGAGTTAAAACTACATGATGCACAAATACGCATTCATTAAATAAACCATAACGTTATTTATGTGCCACCCTCTACATCTTTATGAATTATAATAACACAATATAAACTAATTTAAAGGATTAATTAAAAGGATTTAAGGGTTTATTTGCGAATAATATTTAACCTTATATCTTTTTATTGACTTTTCTAAGAAGATATAAATTTGTTTTTCGAAGATAACTAATTGAAATTTTTATGTACTTTGTAAATTATTTATCTTAACTAGCTTTTTGCCGATGGATTTCTATGCGTGGATTTCATGTATAAACAATTTTGGTTGATTTTAAATGTACGGAATATGGTCTATCTGTCATGACTTTTCTGATTTTGCCAAAGGAAGTCTGTATAAGACTAATTATCTGTGTACTTTTCCCTGCAAAAAAATTTGAACGATAGAAACATTCTAAGTGATACTGCATGCTATATTGTATACCTTGTGTCCATTTGAAAAGTTTCCACTCAAATATTATTGAAAATATGAATTTGCAAATAAAACTTTTCAAACAAAAGTTCTTTTACAACCATAATAGATATTATATTATGATATCAAATGGCTGCAAAATGATGTACAAAACGCTCCCTGTTTTAAATGTTTTATTCGCATTCGCATCAAACGATCATAAAAATTCATTTCACTAAAATATTCTAGCCAACTATGATAAAATATAGTTAATCGAACTTTTCAGTTCAATTATTATTAATAAATTATTTATTTATTTTATTTTATTCGGTTTTATTTATTTCGTTTAATTTTAACTTCAATATACACACTGCAGCGTAGTGTGTTTAAGAGTTACAGTAGCCAAATGATGGAAGCTTATGGTTCATTTCTTAAGGTTCCTATGAAGAAAATTCAATTTAATGACAGGTTCTTCAAAATTTGACAGTTATTAGAGCTATTACAGACATTATTTCAATAATAAAGAATATCCTGTCATAGTTTGAATTTGATCCTGTTTTTAGTTTTTGAGTAAAAAAATGTTAAAATTACGATTTTTAAGAGATTTTTTCATAGCTTAAACGGACTCGGCGGTAAAAACATTAATACAAAAATCTATATCTCGTCTACCAGAAATGTCAAGTTTATGAAAAACTGTCATAATAATTATCAAAGTCTTATAAATACCTGGACCAAATTTCAAAACAATCCTGTTCAAAGTTCTCCTCAAACAATATTATTTCATTGTGAATTAGGAATAGCAATTATTGTAAATGTATGATGATAACCTTTATATAATTTGAGAAAAGCATCCAAATCTGCATATAGAGGTTGTATGTGGCGTTCACACTACATCGTGGTAGTTTTAGAATGTATTATTAAATTAAAATTTTAATTAAACTCGAAATGTATTGATTTTATTTCAATTTTTTTGGAATTTATTCAGTTTTAAACTAATAAACAAGTGGAATGTAATTATTTTATTTTATGTATATACCTGTGTCATAAGTTTATATACGATATATATATATATATATATATATATATATATATATATATATATATATATATATATATATATATATATATATATGTATATATATATATATTATATATATATTTATATATATATATATATAATATATATATATATATATATATAAAATACATATATATATATATATATATAGATAATGGCCCAATTCCAAATTCTGATTTAATAAAATTTCAAAACCATTTTCAAAAATAACAATCCAATACCTGAATGTCAAGGTTAACGTAGGTACACTCACTTTAGTGACAAAACAAACGCCGCATAGTCACCAAAGAATACCGCCAATAAATAGGTGGGAATTTCCACACACCTAATCCAGTAGTCAGGCAACTTAAATAATCCTCAAGTCAGATTATACCCTCAGCCAAATCAAGGACAGAATTTTTTAATATCATTGTGGCACAGGCACCGAATTAGCAACAAGCAATATATCTCTGAATCCATATCCTAGAGATAGTTACGATAAGCTAATTCATACTGATGATGACTACATTGTAGTCGAAATACGTATTTATAAAATACAAACAAATATTCTAGGAATAGGGGCAAAATTAGAAATATAATTTCAAAAAAACCTAGAGTTCTCTTTGATTATTTTAATAATCTTTATATATATATATATATATAATACATATATATATATATATATATATATATACACATATATATATATATATATATATATATATATATATACATATAAATATAATTCTTCTGTCCGTGTGTATGTGACTGAACTCCTCCTAAATGGCTGGATCGATTTTGATGAAATTTTGTGTGTGTGTTCCAGTGGATTCGAGAATGGTTTAGATTCACAATTCAGTCCAAAAAAGTAATAATAATTTGTCGGGACCGTAGTATATATGTATATATATATATATATATATATATATATATGTTTTCTTAACTCTCTATGCTCTCTTTTTCGGTTGACATATGCCATTTATTAATAAAATTAGCCTTGCAAAAACCAAAATCATACCAGATACGACAAGTTGAAGCATCTCCTGCGTAACGTAATTTAGCGAATTTCCTTGAAAAGAAATGCAGCTATTGTTTTTGTACCAATGTTGAAATTTCCTAAAAATTTCTTCAAATGTTCATCGATCCTATTTACTAGATCTATGTATATACAACACATTTCAAATTCAATCCATTTGAAATATATTATTTTCTATTTAAATAATTTATCGCTTCAGGCCATATAAAAAAAATAACAGTCGACTTGTCGCATCGTATTTTATCCAACTGCATCGTTTTTTCTGGATTAAATAGGCTAAAAACAAAGTTTTTATCTAAATCAGATACAAACAATTTTTTTCGATTTTTTGTGATTCTTTAGAAAAAATTCGAAAAAAATAATTTTGTCCTCGATTTCAATAATCATGTTCTAGGGTAATTTTGATCCAAACAGCTCGATAATCAGGGTTCCCTTGGAAAAAATTCGAAAAAAGTGAAGAAAATTTTTGTCCTCGATTTTAATAATAATGATTTTCTAGGATAATTTTGACCCAAATAGCTCGATAATTAGGTTCATTTAAACGTCCGACCAACATATTTCAAAAATTTTGCAACATATTTCAACCATTAATCGTATCGTATTTTGATCAACGCCATCATTTTTGCTGGGCCCAAATTAGTTTATAACGAAGTTTTTTTCAAAATCGGAGACATAAAAATTTTCTCCAATTTTAATTTAATTTAATTTTTTAATTGATTTTTGATTTTTTCTTAGCAAAAAAAAATGAGAGGACAAAATATTTTGTTTTCGATTTTAATAATAATCATTTCGTAGGATAATTTTGACCCAAACGGCACGAAAATCAGGTTCATTTTAACGTTCGACCAACACATTTCAAAATTTTCGTTTCTCAATTCATACAGTTTTAAATTTTTACACCATGAGCGTGATACCTTGAAAACCGTTAATCGTTTCGTATTTTCTCAACAGCATGGTTTTTGCTAGGTCCAAATTAGCTTGAAAAGAAGTTGTTATCGAAATTTTGCGTTTGTAATGTCTTTTTATTTTATTTTCTATTGATTATGGCAACATTTTATTTTGTAATATTTTTGCTGACCGTTTAGTTTTTTCTCATGGTACAAACATTTTGTTGTACTCCATATATATATATATATATATATATATATATATATATATATATATATATATATATATATATATATATATATATACTACAGTCCTACAGACGTGCCATGCATATCCAATTTGTATACTAATGCGATTACATTTATGTATTTCATGAACATAGAAAAAAATGTGTCCATGTGAATCGATAAAATACAAGCAAACAATAGCAAAATTTTAATAATATATTGTATATATTGATTTGAAATACTGAGAAAAACAAACAAAATTTATTTTTTATTCTTGATACTGCTTCTATACGCTTCTATTACAAGCTTTTATTTCAGTTTGCGTGGTAGTATGCAGGTATGGTCTGTATCGATGTACGATTATTTAATCCGAATCATATGTTCAAATGTTAAATCTTTTCCGATATCCGATCGAGCTAAATGTTTACAAATGCGTATGCATTTTAAATTTCAATATAAATAAATTATATCATCTAAATGTAGTGATATTAGAATCCGATTATATTTCCCAAAATAGAACTCTGGTGGAAGTTGTATATTTTAGACGCTTCAGTGAATGTGGATAATTTTAATTTAAGTCTTAGAAGAAAAAAAAAACAGTTTCAAAATAAGTGAAAGTAACAACTAATTGAGTTAATTGGTTAAAAACCCGAATATTTATAATCTCAAAAAAAAATTGTTTATTTAAAAAAATAGCTCATCGACGTTTAACTGTAAGTAACGCTTGGCACTTAGTTTCTCTTCGTGAAAAGTGACGCTAAGTGTCGTTATAAAACGCTTTATATTAAGTGTTTGTTTTGCGTTAAAAAACGCTCCAAGTTCATTCATGTGTGCAAAGAGGAAAGGGGGATTTAGAAGGGGGGAGAAACACAAAATTTAGAATATCTCTCTTAATATTGGAAAGATTGGAAAATGTAACTAGAAGTAACGTCATGGTCAACTTGCAGAAATCTCCGTCGTTGCCTCTGGGGACTTTTTTAATTTTGTTTCCCACAACCTCCACCAAATTAAAGAATTTGTGATTAGTTCATTTAAATCTGTTAAAATTCGTTTGAACAAAAAAAAACTTTAAAAAATTAATGATTATGATATCGGATAAAAGTTTTTATCTGATTTCGATAAACTTTTTGAAATCTATCTTTACATTTTTTATTTCCTTTATTATTATAACAATTATTATTAATATAATTAACCTTTACCATGTTTGTGATACATGAATCGTGATACGCTATAATTAAGATCTATAACAGATATCTTAAATACGACATTAAATATGAAATATCTGACCTGTAATTAGTAGAATTACATTCCAAGTTTATTACTATTGGTTAAAATCATAGACTGAAAAATGGTTTTTGGGAACAAGATGGTTTTTTTTCTTATATCTAAACGATATTTTATCTAATTTCAATGAAACTTTTTGAAACTCAGTGATTGTGTTTCTACTCGATATTGAAATAAGTTATTGGAATAAGTTATTGTCGGTATTGATGCATAGTATGAGAGGAATTCATGAAGAAAATAAGCAAGCAGTATGTTAGGCTCATAAAGTGTGTCCAATTGAGCTATTAATTTCTGGGAAATTAGTCTTGAAAATCTTGCTCTCACTGAAACGTATACTCACTGAATTTTTGAGTGTTAATGAAATATAAAACTGCGTCACATCTTTTTGGACACCTAGTTAACAGAGACCTTGTTAAAATTTCAAGATAAATTTTGATATGTAAACAAATCGTAGTTATAAAACTTTAATAATTATATCAAAATAAGAATGTATATGTGTTAAACAAATATATGCATGGGAGTGCGTTGTATTAAGTTTGACTAGGTTTGTATCATATTATCACAAAAAAACCGTTCTTTTTCAAAAAATTTTAATTAATTTGTGTCATATTCATTCGGTTTTCGAAATAAATGATTTACGCTTCGTATTAAAGGTTCTTATAAATGTACAACCAATTTTATTTGAAACAATTCCCAAAATCCGGATTAATAAGCCACAAATCGACGCCATTTTTGTGGGTCAAAATACCATATTATATTATGTAAACAATGTATATAAGAAAAATATGATCAGATTAACGATCATATCAAGTTTAATGATAGTAATTTATTAGAGTTTATAAAGGTAGATAATTTGTAAAGGTTCTGGTGCCAATTTGTAAAGGTAGATAATAGTTATATTAAATTATTTTTATTTAAATAAATAATAAATTCATGAAAATATATAATTGATCTTTATTGATTTGATTAAGAAATGTTATTATTTTTAATATGTAAATTACCATGGTTGTTAACATTCAAAGCAACCGTGATAATAGAGGGAAGTTATAGTTGTTATGCAACAGATAAAAATGATGAACAAAATTATAATAATAATTTAAAAAGCGATACCGCTACAAGTTCAAGACGCCAATATAGAAATATCTTCGATTTTGGATTTCGTATATTATCGAAATTATTGTGGTACTTTCTATTGACCTAGAAAATTGAATTTTGGTGGTATAGGTTCTTTTATAAGTAGGATATTCTGGTATGGCAAATATATGCTCCTAAATCCAAATTTTTGGCTACGATTTTCAATCTTTAAACAAGACAATGTTGGTGTAATATAATATGTTTAAAAAAAATTTAGAACCATATTAATAAAAAATTTTAGTATTAAATATTTTATTTGACAACACACATAAAAATCAAAAATATTTTTCATAGGTATCACATCTTTTTAGGAGCTACACGAATAAGGAAGATCGTAGTCCTTTTTTACATTTTGACACAATATTATTCACATATCATGTTTTTCAAGATTACTTCCGTATCTTATTCACTATTGTATTATAAATAAACAATTATTCTAGAAATATGAGCGAACAAATTTGTATACAGGCGACGAATAAAATATAGAAACTTGAATTAGCACAATATTTTTGTTATATATTTTGTTTTTCATTCAACTTATTATCTAGAATGATGAGTGTCTTAGTGGAGATAATTTTAGAACTGTTATCTATAAAAGTTATTTAAAGTTCTTGCTTATAGAGAAAGAGTTGCTTTTGTCATTGCTTCACCCCTGTAAGGGATTATAATAAAAGGATTTTAAGCAAAAATTTTGTTCATTTCTATTATCTTTCCCTTGTTATCTTTCTAATAATATATAGAGTGGCGCATAAGTAACGTTATGCGCATAAGTAATCGAATGCTGACTTTCAAAATAAAACTGAACAACTTTATTATTGAACTTTGGTTCTTTGTTCTGTGCTGAGCCTTTTCCATCATAAATTTCTCAAGTTTTTTAAAGTGAATTCTGATATAAAAAGAAAAAAAAAATTTTTATACTAATTAAATCACAACGTTACTTATGCGCCACCCTATACATGTTGGTACTGTTTACCGGTTAGTACTTTAACTTTTGACAAATTTATTGTTTTCATTAGTTATTTTCCAATAATTATATCGGATGAAGGATTTTTCATATCGGGCATCTACATGGAGGAAAAAAACGATAGTCATATTATATGGTAGCCATATTGTGCTTTAACTGAAGTAAAATTAAAAAGGTTAAATCTCAACAGGGACTTATTTTTTATATAAAACAACCACCGCCTGTGCTTTAAGCCACAACACACCAATTATTAATCTTAATAAACCGTTAACGTGATAGTCGACCAGACTCCACATATCAAATTTTTAATTATTTCTTAAAAGCGTAGTATCCTATACACATCTTGAATGCCAGACGTTTGGGGCTTTAACATCTTCAAGGACGACGGGAGTACGACTTTGCCGACAACGTACAATGGTGGTAATTTTGAATGCTATTTTCAATTATTTTTTTAATTAGATCACTGCTAAACTTTTTTCGTTAGTTAATTTATAAAATAATATTTTTGTCTAAAAAGTTTTTTGTGGAAAATAACAATTGCTGAATGTTTTATAAACCTGGTAAAGATTTGGGAAAATTAACAGCATTAACTAATTAACAATGTTTTTTTTGTATTTTTCTTATAGAGAGTGCATTAGAAATTTATGTCTAATAATTAAATTTTCATAGTTTGAAATGTCAATTTTGTATATTTTGTTAAATTTATTGATCTAGCACCCAAAAGGAAACAGTCCTTGCTACGTCCACGTCGTTGTTTCTGGGTAGCGCTAAAAATAAGATTAATACAGTTGAGGCAAGATTATTGAAAATTTTCAAAAAAATGTTTTGTACAAATATGGGTTTCCATTTAAAAAAAATCAAAGTTGACCTTGATTTAACCTTGAAAATTTACATCAAGGTCAAATTTAAGGTCACAAATATTTGACCCCTTCGAGACCATAATACTTTTGTCTGAAACATTTTTCTTGATTCTGCTTTGTTCCCACTCTGTATATATACGAGAATATATATAAATTTTATACTGAATTTATGACAAAAAATTTCAAACAAAAGTTGTTTATTTTTAAAAAAGGAACATTTTTGTTTTTAATTTTTGTTCTACCACTTACGGTATCAAAGATAGGTAGTTCTGCCTATTTAGTCCAAACATGATCCGATTTTGCCGATTTAAAAACTAGAACCTTACTTTTTAGATCTAGACCACACATATAAGACATCTCACTATCTCGTTTCATTTTAGGGCTATCATGTTTACAGACGGATGGGCAACTTTTCGGTAATGGACTAATTAGGTCGTTTTTTGAAGACCTATACCAAAATTTTTTTTAGATCAATATTTTCAACTATTACAAAGTCGGAACTAAACTTAATATACCCTTGTATAAAAATTATATACCGGGTATAAAAGTTACTTTTGAGCATATCGTGATATAACTCATATGTATCTATAAATTTTTTTTTTAATTGACAATATACTTATGACTTCATTTTTTCATTTTATCACGCTTAAATGTACATTATTCGACAACATATTACCTCCATTTATATTTTATAACAAATTTTAAATCTGCATCATTGTATTTCTGCACTCTTCGATGACGAAACTAAATTGTTTCGAAATCATATTAATTTCAAATAACCATATTAAATAAAAGCATATCGTCGTATGTTCTTATGAAATGAATGCGACACATTTTAAGTTTGTTTCAAATAATATGGAAGTATTTTCCGTAATAAAGATAATATATTTTGATAAATCTTTTAAACATAAAAAAGCTTACTACTACAATAAAATAACAAAAGAAGTTTGGAGCCGTTAAATAAATTACATCAGAACGAAAGATAATTACTGGATATTATATATGTACTAGGTATACTCGTTTACATGAGTGTGTTTTTTGTTTATGTTGATATATTGTTTATTCAGTAAAAAATGAATGCTTTATTTGTTTCTTGAGTTATATCTTAAGTGAAATTTAAATCTATTGCAATAATTGTATCCAATTTCTATGTAATTGATATCATTCGGGACCATATAACACAAAATCTTCAACTGAACATCCTATGCCATTTATTTGAATGCATTGAAAGGAACAAATTTTAATTAATGGGTTCCAAAATGTCTTCAGTCTACATGTACATTAATTGAAACTAATTATCCCAATAGCTTAGAAAATACACTTGCAAATACAAGTGTTTTATTTTAAAACACAACCAGTGTTTAAATGCTTGTAGTCACAAATGATGTTTAATTTAATATAAACATCTTAAACGTATAATTCTAAAACATTTAAAGTGCTTTAAATAAGAATTCGTGTGAGGTCTTTTTTATATAAATACACTTTAAGTGTTTAGTGTAATTTATTATTTATAATAAAGATTTACAAAATAAAAATAGTTTGATTTGATTTTAATAATAACGGAATCGGCAGGTTTTGGTAATCTCTTTTCGATGCCTCTCCTGCAGTCATCTGCCAAAGATACATTCCCCAGTGACATGTTGTCCATTTAATTTATTCTGTAAATCAAAGTTCAATGATGGTTAATATAATATATGCCGGCACAGTAAAGGATTCAGATCCTGGTTGACGAAGGATGAAGCTCAGAGGATGAAATGATTGTGCATACGGTGACAAGAAGTCGAAATTTCTTTTAACTAAAATAAAATATTATTTCTATAATAGTTTTTGGTATTCATAAATTTATTTAATAATTAAACGCACAACAAACCTAACTAATCTTTTCACTGGATTCATTCAAAACAATAGAATCACCCCTTGTATAATATACTCTCGATTCAGATTATGTCAAATAAGATTTTAGAATACTGTTTTTTTCTTTGGGTTATTTACCTTCTCTATGGTGATTTTCCGTTTATTTGTTAAATTCAAGTAAATTGCGCGAAAAAAATGACCATAGTTACCAAAAAAAAGATTACTATTTTTGTCTCGCAATTTACTTTAATCTAACAACTAAAACGAAAAATCACCATAAAGAAGATAAATAACCCTGAGTAAAATCAGTGTTTAGAAATCTTACTTGACATAATCTTAATTGAGAATATAGACAAAGGGTGATTCTATAAACTGATATACATTGTTTTTACCACACTAATCCATTAATAAATTGTAATGCCTGTTTGGGTTTATAATCAACAACAGATAGAATGTTTGACTTTCATGAACCAAACAATAATTCTGTTTCTAAAATAAAATACGTATGGTTTTGATATTTTTAGGTGTGCTAAGTTGGCACAACCTTTACAACACAGATACCAAAAACAGAGTAATAAACACGAGAATTCATTTACAAACAAGGAATATAACGACTAACAGAATGAATTATTCAAAATTATCCTGAGTACACTGAGCCTTTCAACAGCGTGAAATTTGACTTCCGAAGTCACTTAATAACTCTAAAAAATCTTCATGAAGTTTATTTACTAAAGAATCATCGATTTTTAATGATTTTTATCATATTTAATCAAATCTAATGAACAAATTTTTTTTAAACAGCTCTTTCCAGGGCTATGTTGTGCAAAACCGTTCACCAATCTCTTCCTGGTGCACATTGGTACTCTTACGTCGACGTTATTCAAGAGAATTTGTTCATTAATTACATTAGTGTTACCAATGAGCACCACGAGAAGGTTGGCGTTCTATTTTGAACATCATAGCCCTGAAAAAGAGTTGTTTTAAAAAAATTTGCTTGTCAGAGTTGATTTAATATGATTAAAAAATCTATTATTCTTATGTTTAAAACCATAACATCCTTAATACATTTTAGTCCTAAAAAAATATTTTAATATTTTTTTCTCTGTAAAATATAAATCTGCAATAAAAAGTTTTATTTAAAAAATCAATTTAATTATTTTTAAACAAATCAAATTCCCCAAATTCAATAAGTTTTTCGAGATTTTTAATTAATATAATTATAAATAATAAAATTAATAAGTTTGCTTATTAGAGAGCTGCAATGTTACATCCGAAAAAGTTCAAAAGCTCTGCCAGCTTAATACAACTATACTCAAATATAGGTATACTTTTGATATTATCTAGAGCACGGTAGTGCGCAAGGCCGAGATTTAAGGGAGACTTTCGGACTTTTCACTACAGTGTATATCTTATCGTTAATTTAGGCTCATTTTTTGGGTGCTGTATCTTTTGAACGGAAAGAGCTACAGGGTTGATATTTCGAATATAGATACTTTACGGAATTATAAGAACCAATGTTTTCAACCAACGTTAACGAATTAACCGTTAAAAAGTTATTTCACTTCAAAAATGCAAAACTCGCGGGAACGCCCTCAAAAACTTAAGTATTAGATATCAAAATTATGAGCTACTTCCAGATATGCTGTAAAGTTGATATTGGGCATGTAGATAGCTGTAGTACCCAAACCGACGGGAAAATTGCGAAAACTCGAAATTTGTATCGGAAAAGTGGAAAATTTAACATTTTTTATTTTTAAGACTAGTTTAACGCAAACTACCATGTAGAGAACGATATATCATATATACCTATTAATTTTTATACCATATAGAAATAGACGTTGCAATTTGAATACAGCAGTATGCGTTGATTTTAAAAGTTATGCAACGGAAGCCTCGGAAAATTGGAAAAACATCCTCCAAAATTATGTTTTTCTGTTCTATAAATGCTATAAAGTTTGAATTTTCACTAATCGACCCGAAATAACGTCAAAATTAACAGAATATTTTGAAAAATTTCATTACCTACATCGCAACCACACCGAAAATGGGAAAAACATCCCTAAAACTTACCTCTTTACTTCTATTCATGATAGAAAGATCGGTTTTTTTCCATCACAACCCTTCGAACTTGGTAAAAACACCCCCAAAACCAACCTTTTTGTTCTATACATACAACAAGATGCAGTTTTTTGCAATCGACGCTTAATAGCTACAAATTAGGAAGTTATTTCGAAAAACTTAATATTTTTTATTGCAAACTCCCGAAAAATCGAAAAAACACCCCCCAAAATTACGTTTTTCATTTCTATATATGATGAAATGATGGAATTTTCACCAATCGACCCGAAATAAAGTCAAGTTAACAGAACTCTTTCCTTACTTATAACGCAAACCTCCGAAAATGGGAAAAACACCCCTTAAACTGCCTTAAGGCATTTTGATCAGACTAAAAATATGACCGCTAGAGAGTGATTTATGTATTCTAAGGAAATTCGCTAAGTTGACGCAGCTCCTGCGTAACGAATTTTTTTTTGTGAAGTGGAGCCAACGGGTCAAGTCATTTCTTCAAAGACTATAACGTTGATAATCAATTATCTGTAATAAACGATTAGTTTAGAAGTCATAATCGAAACAAATCAAATAACATCTTATATATACTAAATTTTATATAGTTATTTTAATAAAAAATATATCACTCTTATTTCACATTAATTTGTGGCGTTTTAATAAAAGGCCTATGATATATGATCGATGAATATTATTATCAATAATCCAATGTATAAAATTTATGCTTTCTTTTCAGTTTTCTTTGGCAATAACACTGCTTGAATATTTGGTAATATACCGCCTTGAGCAATTCTTACAAATTATAACAATTTATTTAATTCTTTTCATCATTACGAATTGCTAATTGAAAATAAGCTTGTTTATTTTTAAACAACTTGTTTACTTAAAAAAAGTTACATTGTAACAATACAATAAAACAATCAATGTTTTCTATTTGGAGTATTAAAACATACTGATATATTAAATAGAATAGAATAGAATAAGTATATTTTTGCATCAATATTTTACATAACTTGTAGTACAACACATCTTAAAGTATAGTTCCTAGCCTATGCTTTACCTATAATATATCATCTTATTAAATTATATACATCGAGATTATAGAGTCGTTTTAACATCGTTTAGAAATGGGAAAATTTTAATACAAAAACCATTGACATGAAACTTAACCTAGGTTGGATGGATAAGCCATCCCTAAAACTAAACTTAAATAGAAATACGGAAAGAAAAGAAAATATGTACAATTTAGATAACAACAGAATTAGTTGTAATCGAGATCATGTGGCATGCGGAATCTTTTCCCGAAGAGCAGCGTATTCGGGTCAAATTGACCCAGTACGTTGATTTCCGGGAAAGGATTTTCGCGGGAAGATTGGAAAAAGGATTTGGAGGTAGTTTGGATAAATTTACGGATAGTAGGATGTCCAGTTTCAACGTGGAGAGCTTCAGACGGATATCTCAGGGGTTTTTTCGAAATCGTCCGAAGACAACGATTTTGAAATTTTTGCATTTTCGCAAGGTGCGAAGGAGCAACGTTTGACCATATTGGGGCTGCGTACGTGAGTACGGGCCGGATACATGACTTGTAAAGTCGATGTTTTAAACGTTCGTCCAGCTTGCTCTTGGTGTTGAGTAACGGGTATAGTCCTGCAAAGGATGCGTTTCCAAGGGCAAGACGCTTTTTGGCGGCTTGTGCCCAATTCAACTGCCTTTGAAGAGTTATTCCTAGATACTCGACACTTTGAGATTGCCGGATTTCAGTGTTAAACATCTTCAATTCAAGTGGGTAGGAGGAAAATTTATTCCTTCTAGTAAACAAAACGGACTGAGTCTTCGTGGGATTTATCTTGATTTTCCATAGCTTGAAATAGTTTTCAAGCCTGGATAGATGGGTTTGGAGGCAACTCGAAATAGCTTTCGGTTGCCAAGAAGAGCAATAGATTGCCGTATCGTCGGCGAAGAGGGCTGCTTCAGTAGCAGGATCCTTTGGGATATCGTTGATATAATATAAAAAGAGCCGGGGTCCAAGCAGGGAGCCTTGAGGGACACCAGCTTTGACACGGTATTGGTTCGATTTGCTTTGTTGGATATGAATTTGGGATTTTCTGTTTGATAAATATGAAATCAGGAATTTCAGGATATAGGTTGGTATATCGAGTTTGGATAGTTTATGGATAAGTCCATCGTGCCAAACCGTATCGAAGGCTTTTTCGATGTCCAAGAGGACCATGCCTGTGGATTTATTCCAGTTAAATCCGGTGGCAATGTGGTCAGTGAGTCGGTGAAGCTGACTCACTGTTGAATGGTTTGACCTGAAACCAAACTGTTGGGGGATAAGCTGTCTGTGGATATCTTCATGCGACTGCAGCCGGTTCAAAACTACTTTCTCCATGACCTTGCTGAGAGATGGCAGCAAGCTGATAGGTCGGTAGCTTGAAGGTGACCTAAGTTGCTTCCCCGGCTTCGGAAGCGCTAAAACTTTAGCAGATTTCCAGAGGTCAGGGAAATAACCAAGTCTCAGGCACGCAGTATAGATATAACTGAGCTGCACTACCGTCTTTCGAGGAAGATAGCGGAGCACAACATTAGTTACACCATCATCACCAGGGGCCTTCCTACACTTAAGTTTTCTTAAGATATTTGAAACCTCGCGGGGTGACACGCATTCGACATCGATGGGGTTAATGACGGAAGAACGAACATTTTCCAAGGATTCGGACACCAGGCGGGCCGTTTCTTCGTCGTGATATTCGTCGCCATCAGTTAAGCTGTGCGCCTTAGAGAAGGTGTCAGCAAGAAGTTGGGCTTTGTCAGAATCTGAGTAAAGGTACCCATTTTCTGACGAGAGAGGGGGCAGTCTGTTGGAACGTTTACGCAAACATTTTGCAATTTTCCATACATTATTGTCACGAGTGTGCGAGCCGAAATCCTCTCGTCCCACATTTCATCTCTGGTGCGCGTGACTTTTGCTCGAATATCAGCTGACATTCGCTTCATGGCGTCATGAAGCTCCGGCAGCCTAGCTCTTTGCCAAAATTTGCGTAGTTTGTTCCGAGTCCGTATTAGTCGTAGTGTGTCATCATCTAAGTAAAGTCGATAGCCGAAGGTTCTGGCTTTCCTAGGAATAGATTTTTCGGTAGCAACTACGATGTTTCTCGTGAGTTTACTAACCTCCAAGTCTATTTGGTTTACGGATTTGATCTGTGGAGTGATCAAGGTTTCGACGTTGAGATACTCTTTGAAAAGTTTCCAGTCTGCCTTCTCAAAGCTCAACTGGGTTTGCAAAGTTGCAGCGCCCCTCATTTCACCCAAAGTGAAACTGATGGGGCGGTGGTCGCTTTGCAGATCCAAGTGAACATCTAGATCCGACATGAGGTCGCAATTCTTTAATAGTGCTAATTCGATGGTTTGCGGCGGGCGCCGAGCAGCGTCTGGGTAGTAGGTGGGTTCCTCCGGATACGCAACAATAAAGTTACGTTTGAGAGAATGCGCAAAGAGGGCGCTTCCGTTGGAATTGTTAGACATACAGTTCCAAGATATGTGACGCGCATTAAAATCACCCATGATCATGACGCGATCATGAGTTCTCATAATACGATCAATATCCACTCCCTGTAAGAGTCTATTAGGAGGGTTATATAAAGACGTAACTTTATAATTACCACAATTGGCCGAGATAAGAATAGAGATGGCTTCAAGGCTGCCGTCTTCGGGAGGCAATAAAGAATGTTTGACGTCGTGTCGAACAAGAAGGGCGACTCCACCGCCATTTCTGGTGGCTCGATCGCGGCGGTAGGTATAGAATCCAGGGATTCTAAATTTCTTATCTGGCTTTAACCATGTTTCGCTGATGGCTGCAACATGGATCTGCTGCTGTTGGAGGAATGAGTGAAGCTCGGGATGTTTGTGCAGGAGACTTTGGGAGTTCCATTGCAAAAATCGGATTTGGGACCTAGAATTTGAAGGATGGAATGCCATTTTCGAATAAATGAGCAGTCATCTGGAAAAACTTGAGAAGTTTTTCGGAATTCGATGTGCAAGATTTCCATGCAACTTCCACGTCGATCCTGAGTTTCAGGAGTTCCATGAAGTCGAGTTCTGGTTTCGGACTTTCGCCCTTCTCCAATGGAGACGGACAGAGTGGAGAGTCTAGGATTGACTCAAAAAATGGGTTGGTTGGAGAAAGTGGGGCAGTGGACAGGATCTCAATTACCTCGTCTTCTGATGGCTTCCTGGTTGTCCACGGGTTCACTTTTGGAGGTGGTGCTGGAACAAACTTCATTCTTGGTGCTGGTGCTGGAGTCATCCGCTGCGCTGGGGGGCCTCTGCTAGGGGCGTTGCCGTCTTTTGCATGACGGAGGGCCGGGAAATCCCTGACCTGGAATGATGGTGGTGGACGGCGTTGCGCCTCGCCCTGAGCGGCCTTGCGCCTCGCTCCTGCTACTCGTGATGCCGTTGTTGCCACGTAATTCTTGAGTGCTGGACACTCCATGGAACTGGCCGGATGCGCAGCGCCACAATTGCAGCACTTCGCCGGCTCCGATCGCGGGACTGCGCATTCCCGTGAAGTGTGATTTCCACCGCACTTCACGCAACGCACGATTCCGCGACAGTTCCGTGAACCGTGGCCGTAGAGCTGGCATCGGTAGCACTGAACTGCACCTCGTTTATTTTCGTACCTTTCGACGTTCACAGGTACCCCACCGATCCATTTAATCTTGAGGACGCTTTGCGCTTGCGTCCCCTTGGTGAATTGAACCAGACGCGAAACGCGAATGGTTTCCTCACCTGTTCGGCTGAACTTTACGACCTTATTGGGTGATATATTAAACTATAAAATTTTTATTTAAATACTAAATGTCTATCTAATCAAAAAGGAGGCGGTAACCTTGTCAACAAATCAGATCGATATATGCTTCATATGTTATTTTAATTACAATTAAAGTTGTTAAATTTTCCGTTTGTAAGAAAGGTAAGTTTTCGAGAAAATCTTAATAAAATAGTTGCTTCTTAATAAGTGATGATATGGGATAAAGGACCGAGCTATTTACAAAGTAAATAGATCCAGACTTCATATAATAGTTGCTCCTTAAAAAGTGATGATATACGAGAAAGGACCGAGCTATTAACAAAGTAAATAGCTCTAGACTTCAAATAATAGCTGTTCCTTAAAAAGTGATGATATCCCATAAAGTTTCGAGCTATTTACAAGCTAAACAGCTCGGTAAACTATTTATTAAAAAAATAAATGAGGGGTAAATTAATTAAGTATAAGAAAAAATTTGGTTGAAATTTATGTCGTAAGTTTTCCCTTAGTATGTTTTAGCGAATTTCCTGAAAGGAAATAGAGCTATTGGTCCCGTACCGAAGTCAAAATTTCGCAAAAATTTCTTCAAATGTCCATCGATCCTACCTAGTAGATGTCAAAAATCACCATCTGTAAAATTTATATATATATATCTATGGACATATATATATATATATATATATATATATATATATATATATATACATATATATATATATATGTGTCTGTAATCACTCTAGCGGTCACAGTTTTCATTTTATCGGAATGAAATTTGGTATTTGAGGCGCTTTTGGTCTTCAAAAAATCAAGTTCGTTAATGGGTAAAATCGAACGAGGGGAAAGGGGGGTTTAGAGGGAGGAGGAAATACAAAATTTGACATATCTCCCTTAATATTCGAAAAATCGAAAAATTTATAAGAAGTAAAGTTTTAGGTATTAAATTTTACTGTAGTTTTGTGTCTTATCATTTTTTCTGTTACACTAATATTTACAGAAATATTGACGGTTTAAGATTGAAAACTAAATTCCTCACTATCTCTGTACACATTAGAGTTTGAGCAAAAATGATAAGGTGATGAATTGTAGCAAACATGATTTTCTACAACTTTATTTCTTACGCTTTTTTTGATTGTTCTAATATTAAAAGAGATATTTTGTATTTTGTGTTTTCTTCTTTCATTATGCAACCATTTCCCCTTCACATATGACATTTATTAATAAAATTGGCCTTGCAAATACTAAAATCATATACATTTCATTTTGATCAGACTAAAATTGTGACCGCTAGAAATTGATTTATGTATTTTAAGGAAATTCTCTAAGTTGAAGCAGCTCCTGCGTAACGAATTTTTTTAAAATTTTATAACGCGGCAAGTTTTAAAATATTTGAAATCATCAGAAAAATTAACTTGCCGCGTCATAAAATTTTAATAAAAACATACTTTACAAAATATTGTACAGAATCTCATATATGTTAGGTATACAAGTGTTACACATTTAATTGTTAGCGAATTTCCTGAAAGGAAATCGAGCTATTGGTCCCGTACCGAAGTCAAAATTTCGCAAAAATTTCTTCAAATGTCCATCGATCCTACCTAGTAGATGTCAAAAATCACCATCTGAAAAATTTATATATATATATCTATGGACATATATATATATATATATACATATATATATATATACATATATATATATATATGTGTCTGTCATCACTCTAGCGGTCACAGTTTTCATTTTATCGGGATGAGATTTGGTATTTGAGGCGCTTTTGATATTCAAAAGGTCAAGTTCGTTAATAGGTAAAATCGGACCAGGGGAAAAGGGGGTTTAGAGGGAGGGGGAAACATAAAATTTGAGATATCTCCCTTAAAATTTGAAAAATCGAAAAATTTATAAGAAGTAAAGTTGTAGGTACTAAGTTTTACTGTAATTTTGTTTCTTATCATTTTTTCTGTAACAATAATATTTACAGAAATATTGACGGTTTAATATTGAAAATTAAATTCCTTAATATCTCTGTACACATTAGAGTTTGAGCAAAAATGATAAGGTGATGAATTGTAGCAAATTTGATTTTATACAACTTTATTCCTTACGCATTTTTCGATTGTTCTAATATTAAGAGAGATATTTTATATTTTGTGTTTTCTTCTTTTTTGATACCTCCCTCCATTCGCCTCGACGTATGTCATTTATTGAGAAAATTGGACTTGCAAATGCTAAAATCATATATGACATTTCATTTTGATCAGACTAAAATTGTGATCACTAGAGAGTGATTTATTCTAAGGAAATTCGCTAAGTTGAAGCAGTTCCTGCGTAACGAATTTTTTTTTATTAATAAAAACACAAAAATTGCAGGACAATTTTTAATGCGTGTTACCTCAGCACTCCGTCATTTATGAATCGATTTTGAATTTTTTGTTTTAAAGGGTTTGATTTCCCATTGTCCCCAATATTATACTAAAACCATACTATATTGATGTCTTAGCCCTTCAGAAAGCGAGCAGAGCCAGTTGACGTAATATAACGCGAAGCGGTCTTCTTTGTAAATGTGAATCTAAAATGAGTAAAGTATCGCGAAGCGAAAGAAACGCGTAGCATATGCGAAGAGAAACAAAACGCTACGCATTTTGTGCGATGCCTTCGGCTTCGTATATTTAAGCCTTTCAAAAATGATTGATATCCGACCAAAAACATAAATGTAAGAAAGGGCCGAGTTTTCGGGAAAATCCTTAATGTAATAGTTCCTTCTTAAAAAGTGATGATATGAGAGTAAGGACCGAGCTATTTACAAAGTAAATAGCTCTAGACTTCATATAATAGTTGCTTCTTAAAAAGTGATGATATGGAAGAAAGGACCGAGCTATTTACAAAGTAAATAGCTCTAGACTTCAGATAATAGTTGCTCTTTGAAAAGTGATGATATCCCATTAAAGAGCCGAGCTATTTACAAAGTAAATAGCTCGGTAAACTATTAACTAAAAAATAATAATGAGGGGTAAATTGATTAAATGTAAGAAAAAATTTGGTTGAAATTTATTTCATAAGTTTTCCCTTAGTATGTTTTTAAAATTTTATAACGCGGCAAGTTTAAAAATATTTGAAATCATCAGAAAAAATAACTTGCCGCGTATTATAAAATTTTAAAAACATACTAAGGGAAAACTTATGAAATAAATTTCAACCAAATTTTTTCTTACATTTAATCAATTTACCCCTCATTATTATTTTTTAGTTAATAGTTTACCGAGCTATTTACTTTGTAAATAGCTCGGCTCTTTAATGGGATATCATCACTTTTCAAAGAGCAACTATTATCTGAAGTCTAGAGCTATTTACTTTGTAAATAGCTCGGTCCTTTCTTCCATATCATCACTTTTTAAGAAGCAACTATTATATGAAGTCTAGAGCTATTTACTTTGTAAATAGCTCGGTCCTTACTCTCATATGATCATCACTTTTTAAGAAGGAACTATTACATTAAGGATTTTCCCGAAAACTCGGCCCTTTCTTACATTTATGTTTTTGGTCGGATTATATTTATTCAACACTTGTTTTACCAACCAAAGTACTTAGTGTCTGATTACTGATTTTATCTGATATATATCAGATTTTTTTTTTTTTGTAAAAGCTTTTGTAAAAACTAATTTTAAATTCTTAGTTTTTTTTTTGTAGGTAGGTACTTAAAATATTTTCAATGAAAGAATTTAATGTATTAATTAAGTTAACGTTAATAGTACCTTTAGGATGATTGAGTTATTTTGTATAGAAATTTTTTTGTATTAAAAAAGTATGTAAGTTTTTATATGAATTAGTAATTTTATTATAAATACGAAACTTTTGTTATTGTAAAAGTTTAACTTGTATATATCTTATAAACTAGGCCACGAATATTAAAATATACGAACTTAAGGTAGTATATCCGTCGCAGTCCTGTCTAAAAAAATATTCTCATATATACGTAAAATTGCATCTGTGACATCAGTAGTTATGTGTTCCATAATTTTCCAGATATTGTATTTAATACTGAGACATTGCATTTATATATATCACTTGCCGAGAATAGCTAAAAATTTCGTATTTTATTAATGTTCATCGTTTATCGTTTCAAGTAGGCTAAAAACTGTTTTCTAAGTTTCAGAAAATTCGTCATAAATTAATGTATCAAAAAATTCGTCATAAATTAATGTATCAAAAAGTTGTTTTAGAAAAAAATCTACAGAACAGTTTTTAATTGATGATGTAGAATGTGTCACTTTCAGTCAACTGGTACATTTAACCCATGCAAAACGTTTCAACTTTGATAGTGATTATCTCTTTTATTAGATGTGCAAAAAATTTCAAATTTATCAATTCTCAAGAGGACGGTTATTCTTAACATTTACTCAAAATTTTATTACATTCTGCAGAAAAGTGGATTTACGACCATACTACTTTAATATATAGTCTTTGACATTTTTATGTATAGGATATATTAAATTTTACTTCCAGTTTAGTAGTCCACAGTACACCACGGTTTTCTTTAAATGATTAGTAACAAGCTAAATTTTTGTCAGTAGCTTCCGTTCGACGAGACGCCCAACTTTTTTCTCGTGTAAATTCTCGATGGTAGTGACTAACAAAGCGCATAAGAGAGTAACTTGTTTGTTTGACGATAGCAAAAATTTTATCAGTAGCAGTTAATTTGATAGTAAAATTGAGGGATAATGTAATAAAAACTTAAAAAAGTGTCCTACAAAAGGGATGGTGTGACATAACGGGGTATACATAGTTATTACTTGGCGCTACTTAAATAACCGTTACTTGGCGCGATTGAGTGTATTCACAATAAAAACAATATTCGTATTATTTTATGAACTAAAGGTTGAAGAAATGAGACCTACCATATGTATAAACGTTATGTGTCATTGAAATAAGAAATCATTTTTCGAAAATTAATTGATATGGTACTCAATTAAATTAATTTGCAACAATTGCAAATTAATTAAAAGCCATATTGTTTTTGTTATCCAGTGTTGTCCACAGTTTTACCTTTGTGATATTTGACATAAATCTTAATTTGAATTGTTTGCATTTATGCTCATACATTTATGAATGATATATATTCAACCATTTCAAGGATTATCCTTTGTAATATTTAATATGTCAAAATGAAATATTTGTTTTGACATAGGATGTGTTTACAGAGTATCACAGAAATGATGTCAAATATATCACGCTACGGATTTTCATATTTGAGGTGAAATATAACAACTAAATAGAGTTAAATGAGTTAATTGTTTAAGTTTTCTGTATATGCTGACTTCATAAGCTATAGGTGAACTGTTGAAGTTGAAATTAGGGCGAAATTATTCTGTTTATAGAAGTCGTTTCAAATAAAAGAATGCACACATACCTGGTATTGTTAATCGCATATGTTAAATTCGAATTTCAAAACTTTACAGTTAAGTAAATTATCAAAAATTATATTTCATTTAAATTGTGCTGACTTTATGCGGTTTTCCAAAAACTATTTACGGCAGAAGTTAATAAATGTTTTTTGCCAACAACTTTTATACGAAATATTTTATGAAAATAAAATTGATTTTACACACAATCAATTTGTTCGATTATCTATTGGTGAATTTTTGGCTTATTATATGTTGAAAAAATAGCTACCTTAAGACATAAGCTAGCTAGCATATCTTAGATTGGTCGTAGGACCTATAGTTTTTGGTTTGAGGGTTGAGGCGCTGCGACGCACAGGCTTCGGAAGCTTCCAGCCTATTCGGCGATATTGACCTACTATCCAGTATCCAGCCTATTAGGCGCTAATTTACTATCCGGCCGGATACCCGATAGTAGGTCAATATCCAGCGGATACTAGATTCTCAAAAAATTACGAAAATTTCATAAAATTGACCTTATTTATTTACATATAAATCTAAATATAAATAAAGCCACTGTATATTCCAATCAAAACACGAATTTCTCTGCATTAAGGGATAATAAGCGGATTCGCTTTTTTTTCTTCTTCACGACAAGAAATTTGAACGTGGCACAACAAACAAACTGTCGTATGTACTTGTCGAAAATTCGTTTCATCTTTACTAATTATATGGAGACTACACAAGGAGATCGACCTCAAACGGGAGAATTGACAAAATATGGCAACGAAATGGTAGAAATTATATTTACTTTTTATGCCATTAGAGTCGCTAGTAATTCATCCGTACCGAAGTGAATATAGTATAATATATAGGATTGAAGTAAGCAAGTAACCAGTTTTATTTCGAAGTGATTATTTTAAATTATTTATTATTAATAAATAAAAGTTTAATTTAATATCAGATTCAATAATTTAGTTAGCATTTTTACAATTCCAACTTTTCCGGTCACTATTTAATTATTCGATGCTTTCTAAATATTTTGTTTTTTATTGTTATGTAATTATTTTGCGAATTTTTAACTATCACTTCAACTTCAATTATAATTCCTTATTGAAAAATTGAAATTACTTATCATTTATTAAAAAAAAGTATTTTATTGAAAAAATACTTTGGCTGCAAATAATATTTATAATACTACATAAATGCGTACTGTTTTTCAATTAAAACTCGCGCCTTATACTCTCTCCAGTGTTTCCGGTATAGCAGCGATACTACTAACATCTTATTTTTGCCAATTATTTGTTTACATGGAATTCGATCTCCTTGTGTAGTCTCCATGAATTATACATTCGACTTGATTGAAGGAGTCACATTGACAAATTTATAACTGTAGTAGCAGACTTTTTGATTACTCTATTGAATGAAAACATAATATTAAATACAATCTCTGTTACATCTTGTATCATGCATGTAGATGATTCTGTATCTAAAATTATACATTTTATTTACATTCTAGATGACATTCGTTTTTTAAATGTATTAAATGGAATGGAACATATTACTAATATATTTTTCATTTTGTTTACAGATAATTCGCTGATAGGGAATTGAAAATCATGAAGTGGTTTCAACAATCAACACAAACATCATTGAAAAATAAAATGTGAAAATTGAAGTGATATATTTATTCACACACACACAAACACATTCGCCGCATACGACGAAGTATAAATAAAACATATAGAGAGACAATGACAATTTCTAGATTAAAATGTTTTAATAAATTAGTTTTATTTTTTAATGGATTAAAAATATTGTGGTGCTTTTATTAATTGTCATCAATAAATATATATATAATATATTTATTACAATTTTTAATTACACCACAAATAATGCGTTGTTAGTTTGGTTGGATTGGTTTTTTTGGGTTTTTTTTTAAATTTATTGACAGTGCATAAATAAATAAAAAAGTGAACATTTGTTGTGTTGTGTGCTGTTGTTTGGTTATGGCGTCGTACAAACAATGGACATTGTCAAAGATGTTATCTATATTTATTGTAATTGTGTTTATTAATCTGGCGAATTTATCAACATTAGCTGAAAAAAGTGAGTACATTTCTGTTTTTTTTTTTTAATTCATAATTTTGTAGAATTTTTTTTCAGTATTTCAAATCTAAATCACACTCTTTTCGAGATGTAAGTGAAAACCCGAAAATGGGGGCTTTTCCACCCCACTTCCACCTTGACGCAGCAGGCGTAGGGGTGAGGACTTTTAGTATGTTTATCGCTTACATGTCCTTAACATATTCCCAAATTCAAATGCTATTGATCTATTGATCAAAGATGTTGGGTACCTCCATCTTAGGTAATTCATTTTACTAGACGTACCAATCAACACCATAAAGTATATTAAGCGAAAAACTAGAAATTTTTTAATCTTCGTGGCTCGAAAACTACTTCTAAACAGGATTGTGTCAAGGACAGGATGAAGTATATTTCCTGACAATTTCAAGAGATTTAAAATTGAAAAAAAAAAATTTCAGCTATCTGAAAATAGCATTTTCTTAAATCGATTGATTTTGCGAGGCCATATATCAAAAGGAAAGAGTCAATAAGTAAAATTCATAGTAGTTATCAATAGAGCTTACTTAAACGAAAAATATGACTCACTATTAGCGTTCTATATCAATTGACCACCATTGACCTGAAACCGTTTCATAACTAGAAAAATTTAGTTTTGAGGGCTTATGTATAGTAATTGCTTGATAAGAATATAATATTTTAGTAAAATATTTAAATTAATGTAATATTAAACAAAAACCACACACTCCCGTTCATAAAAGTTGAACCAGTAAGTCACATTATAAGCATATATATATTACTCAATATACAGTATCAACTGTTTCAATTTTTATGAACGGGAGTTTACATACTAAACTGAAACACTGCAAAATGCTCGAAAAATTAACTTATTTAGTGTTGCAAACACTACCACACTTTCCAATAACCGTATTTATATCGTTCAAAGGATTTCCAGTTTTGCCATTAAAGTCCAATAGAAACTTGATATTGATATTAATATGCAATTGATCCTTCCTTTGAGAAAATTCGCTGGATCTACGAAGCTGCCTCACGACTAATAGTTAATTTTGTATTTATTAGACTCGTTTCTATAACATTTTCATCAAAACTAAATTAATGATTTAAATTAAAGGCAGTTAATTAGCGTTAATATTCGTATAAAGAAGAAAGTAATTTGTAATAGTTTGTAATTCTACAACTGTATACACAAGAACTTGATTATGAAAACAATTTCATCATAAACTAAACTCCCTCACTATAATACCGAACTCGTATATGCGCGGTATATAATATGCACACCAATTTCTCTTCTTCTAATTTTCAATTGTGTGTAATACGAAATCTTAAACTGGGTTTATTATTATTCTCTCTATATTTCTTATTGCGAGTTTAATTATATATAAATGTTATTATCAGATATATAATTTAATTGAGAATTCTCTATGTATAAACATATAGTCAAAGTTTTATTTAAACTATAAAGTTTGTTCTCTTAGTAAAATAATACTGTACATATATATATATATTATACGGCGGAAATCATTTTTCGGTTCCACAATTGTAGATTTAATTTGTTTCGATTACTGACCTTTAAAAAGACATTATATATTTTAATTATTATTATTATAAATCTGTTATTTATTTTTGTTACTTAAGGATGTTGTGAAACTGGTGAGGGAAAGTAGGGGTGGTAAGTTTGTCCTATACTAAATGCATTGATATCTCATCCATTGCCAACTCTAAATAATTAAAAATTTTGCAATAAAATTGTTTCAAATAATTTAATTTTTGTAAAAAACATATATATTTGTAAAAAAAAATCATATTGTTTAAAACTTAAATCCTAAATTTCATTTTTTCGAAGAGCTTTAGTAATTAAAAATATGTTTTTATGTATTTCAAAAAAGTTGCATGGTGATAAAACTAGATAAAACTAAGTAAAACTGGATAAAAATAAATATAACTAAAAATGAAACTAGATTTAGAACATTTTTCGATCTACAAATTTAATTATCTCAGAAACAAAAAACAAGAGTATTTTGAAATTTTGTCCAGGTATTTATAAGACTTTGATAAATATTGTGACAGTTTTTCATAACACTGGCATATCTGGTTGTCAGGATATAGATTTTTGTATTGACATTTTTATCGACGAGTCCATTTAACCTATGTAAAAATCACTTAATTGTAACTGTAACATTTTTTTATTCAAAAACTAAAAATAGGATCAACTTCAAACTTTGACAGGATATTCTTTATTTTTGAATGAATAAGATGTAAAATTTTGAAGAACCTGTCATTTAATTGAATTTTCTTCACAACAACCTTAAGCTACTCAAATCTATACATCTATACTGATAGAAGGAATTTCTTTTCTTAAGAAAATATATTTTCTTCAAAATATTTGCTTCAATAAAGAAGAAACCCTTGTTTTCATTTAAGACTACGCAGTTGAACTAAAAACATATGTTTAGTTATGCGAAGAAACTAAAATTCTTGAACGGCGTAAAAAATTTCGTTGATCTTGACCTAAGAGAGTCTTTCTTGGCCAAATACTTTTGTGATTCTTTAGTCAAGAAAATGAAATTCTTATAATGAAATGTTTATAAAACGAGAGCATTTCCTAAAAAACCGAGAAATTATTTATTATATAGATAATATTACATAAAAGCCACAAAATTCAAATAATCACTATCTAAAAGCAGTAAATTATTAAGTGACGCTCGGCGTCAGTGAAGCGGGCAGGTATAAAAAAATATTTGAGCTAGTATAAAAAAATATTTGATTAAAATTTGAAATGTGTATGATATGTAATAAAAGCTGTTACTATAATTCTAATGAACAAATTTTACCCGAAGCCATTTTTTCGAAAACCGAATCAATAAACATTTTAAAATTTTAAATAATAACATCAAATATTATGGTCCAGAGTATATAAACCGTTTCAATTAGTGTAATTTTAAGAAATTCTTGGAACAGTATTATTATTTACAAATTTTCCATTTCCATTTTTATTTAATAATGTTTTATTCTAAGTACACAACGTAGAATATAATATTATGATAATTTAATAGTTTTTATTCAGATATGGATACTTGTGATGCCGACACAAGAGTAACCAGCCTGTTTCATTTATTATATGGAATTGTAACAGTTTTTTATCGTCTCGTTTTTACAGTTGAAGATTTTCTTGAAAAAATAAAAAAAATAAAATCAAACAAATTTTGATTTGTATCGTACAATCTTTTGGTGAATGTTCGAAGAAAGCGAAGTAGCTATTGGTTTTGTTGCGATGAAGGAATTTCGGAAAAATTTCATCGAACAAACCATTAGTAAAATGAAAAAATTTGTTTAGTAAAATAGGAAAATTTGTAACTAGGGAGGAACTGACCATATTTTCCATTTTCCATATCCAATGTTTACAGAAATATTTCCAATTTTAATACATTACCCATAGATGATTAGAGATAGATTGTAGAGGCTGCCCTGGGCAGGCTACACTTCGACCATAAGGTCCATTGTGATACCTAAGGATGTTAGGATGTGAGTGGAGTGGAAGGAATTTTTGTGTAATGCCAATATTCATCTGGAGTTCGTGAAGTAAACTGCAGAAAACTTTCTCAAGCATAGCCGGTTACTTCGTTATTGTCTATACGCCAAAAGTTTAGTCAATTAACCGCCCCTTTTTTTCTCTCAATAATTGACAAAATGCCGATGTCCGGATTCGAACCCATAACCTCCCAGTTTCCAAGTAGGCATCCTACGCAGACATAACGCCTTGACCGCTCGGCCACTTGGACTGGTGACCCATAATAATGAATATTACAAATGGTTACTGATTTTTTTTAAATCTTAAATGGAAATTTAATGGAAAGAATAATGTAAATCAGTTTAAGATTTTGAAGTACTGCTTGAAAATTGTATCTGTATCTTAATGCAGCTCTTGCATACCGTATTTTTTCTATTCATATAAAGAGCATATTTTTCTAATTTAATTAATTTTTTTGTATTTTAAATTTGCAGTTTTTTTTTTATTAGTACATTTTTACAAATTAAAAATCTATAGAGATTGAAAGAGAGAACTATCGCCTATCTTTCGAATATTCCTCGTCTCTAGCGGCATCACTAATGGATACTGAATAAATAATCTGTCCTCTAGACAGGTTCTAAAAATAATATCTTTAAAATAATATTTTTGAATAATTAATAATTTGTATAGAAGCTTTTCAATAAATAATTGTCTAGACAATGATAACAAATAATTAATAAAATTTATATATTTTTTTTAGAGAGTTAAATTTTTCGTATGGAATTCAAATGGTTGCTGGCTATTACATATTGTTATTCTTCATATATATATATATATATATATATATATATATATATATATATATATATATATATATATATATGTATTCGACCCTCATCGACCATAAAGTTTTGAGGTTTTAGTAGCTGTAGGGTATTTTCCGAAAGTTAGAATTTTGCTACTCGTATCCCTAACCTTTTCTGAATCAATAACAAAATCGATAAGTGCAAAATTTTAACTCAATCGGACAACTACGAGGTCACCCTCAACGAATTATGAAAAAATCTTACTCATTTTGAGCAAAAATTTTATAGCTTGATGGTCGATCAGGGTCACCTCGCAGTGGCCCCATTGAGCTGATATTTGGCACATATCGTTTTTGTTGTTGATTTAAATAAAATAGGGGGGCACAAGCTAAACTTTAAGAAAGTAGAAAAAAGGTAAAATCTGTCTGGCGAAAATTTATAAACTTCATGGCAATGCTCAAGAATGAAAACTGATAACTAGCTGAAATTTTATTTGAATGTTCTATGGGGGGAAGAGATTATGGACAAAGAGATTTTTCTCATAAACTGAGTAGGTTCGCTTCAATTTTTAGCGCATACATCTGACACTATTCTTGATTATACAAAAGTAGTAAAAACTAAAATCAACAGTTAGACGCATTAAATTTCAAATTCGCTCCAATACCTAGATCAGTTTTTGTATTATAAATACGTATATCGACTACAAAGTAGTCATCATCAGTATAAATAAGCTAATCGTCACAGTTTCACCAAATTAGCAACGAATAACATATCCTGAGACAATATAAGAGTAATTTTAATAAGAGGGATGTTAACAAGAGTCAATTGATTTCAATAAAATTTATTATATTTTCATTTATTTTGTTTAGTTTTCTATTTATTTTTATCTATTGATTTCGATTTTCTATCTATTTCTAATTGTCAAAGAGTAAATTACGACTAGCTAATTTGTACTGATGATGACTACTTTGTAGTCGAAATACTTATTTATAATACTAAAACTGATCTAGGTATTGGGGCGAATTTGGAATTTTATTTCGAAAACGTAGAGTTTTCATTAATTATCATTTAATAATCTAATATTTAGTTGCCGCATTGATAATGAACTCAGTACATAACGTGTATTACTGGGTATATGGATTGATGTGCTTCCGGTCCAGTCCGGGTTGTACATCCCCAAAATACTGCGTCTATTAAGTTTTAGTCTTTGAGTTGTTATTTCACTTATTTCTTATTGAAATTAATTAGTCTCATTTTATAAGTATAATATATTTCTTTTCTTAAGCACCTACTCTGCTGTAATAAATATGTGTTTTAAGCTACTTACTTTTAGGCGTGTTTTTTTTTAAACTTTGATATCTACATTGTAATGAACATAAAGTCGAGCTATTATTAAATTTGCCGTTATTTTTTTAAAGAATTCTTTATTTCAAATTTTCTAAAGTATTTACACTCAACATCTAAGAGGAATTTTCCATATGACTTTCATGAAAAGCGATTACAAAAATACCTTTTTTAAATAATAAAAGAAAGCATGATACGAAGCACATTAAAGTGTCTTCTTTAATTGTTGATGCATTAATAAATAGCTTATACGTTTAAATATTATTTCTACCTGTGTGTATATGTTACAGTCAAAACTCCTAATCGGTCAAAAGTACTTTTAACTGACAAAATCAGTCAAAAGTACTTTTAAGCGTAGACTTTCGGCATTAGTACTTTTGACTGAAATAATAGTCAAAAGTACTATTGCCCAACGAAGATGGTCAATATCAGTCAAAACTCTTAAAAAGTAAGGAGGTCCATAAAAATAACAAAGAAACACATATTAAGTGTTTAATTAAATTAAATTCAATTATTAAGTGTTTTTTTTATTTACCTACGAGGTTTCCATTTTACAATAGCGAATAATTGTTAGCTTACTTTTACTTCAATTATTTTAACAGTTAAAGTTAATAATCATTAAAAAACTATGACGTAATTGTCTTTTTTCATTATTTTACTGTCAATTTTTTGAGTACTTGTTACTTTTTCTTTGTATTAGTTTGAAATACCAAACCTTTGTAATAAACAATTTCGTAATTAAATACATAAATAGTTTTATTTCCATTCCAAAAAATTTAAAGTAAATTTAACTGACTATTTGGCGATTAAAAGTAGTTTTGACCAAAAGCATCAGTCAAAACCATTTTTGACCCCAAATTTACAGTCAAAAGCAGTATTAACCACTGGTTTTCAGGCAAAACTACTATTGACCAACCTGTATTTTGCCTGTTTTTTTCAGTTAAAAGTATTTTTGATCGGTTAAGATTTTTGACTGTAACATATATACTACTACACCGAGATTTGAAATACACTGCGGATTTATATTCAATGTTGAAAATTGATGTTGAATTTTTTCAGATCTTTATAAAATTACACAAAATTTCGTTACGCGAATGTCAACTAAGCAAATTTCCTTAGAATACATAAATCACTCTCTAGCGGTCACATTTTTAGTCTAATCAACATTAAATGATATATCTGATATAAATGGCTTAGGTTAAGGGGAAAGGGGGGGGGGCATAGAGAAAGAAGAAAACACAAAATATAAAATATCCCGCTTAATATTAGAACAATCGAAAAATATATAAGGAGTAAAGTTGGAAAATTATGTTTGCTATAACTCAAAATATTTTTCTCAAACTCTATAGATCTTGGGAGTATTGGTCTAGTGCATTTTTTAATGGTCCAGTAAATTCTATCTGTCATCTGCGTTGGATTATTATATTAGCAGCTACTTGAAATATATATGAAATATATAAGAAATATATATGAAATATATTCGTGGCCCATTCTGGTCACGATCTGATCTTTAAATAACTTAAAAGTAATCTTAAAATAAATCTATAATACACTGTACGTAAAATAGTTTATGATAATAATTTTGAATGTAAAATACAATAATATGTACTACAAAAACAACAGTACGTTTATTCAGGGATTAATTACAAGTTAATAATAACAATACTTTAAATGAGAAATTTGAGTTTGATGTTTTTTCAAAAATTTCATTTATATTTGGTCGTAAAAATGATAATGCTACTCTCATATCGTCTTCTACATTTAACAGTCTCGATCTTTTTTTTCGTTTTTATGTTGGTTAATACTTTACTAAATACATTTCTGAAATTTGGCGGCACACTTTAAGAATTTGGCGGCACACAAAAGTGCTGCGGCACAGTGGTTGAGAATCACTGTGTTAAACAATTGAAACTCGAACGGGAACATTTGACCAGTTTTTATTTTTAAACCGAATAGATTCGACACAAATCGAATGTAATAATTAAAAAAAATCGACATCACTTCTGAAAGCAATGTTTCCATATATATTATAAACTTTTAACGATACAGTAAAAATTTATTTATGCAAATTAATGTTACACAATTCTTTCCATAACATTGCGATAACTTCTTGTATATATATATTATGTTTTTTTCTTTTAAATATAAAGCATTTTTAGAATTCCATACCAATTTTTTTCGTAACTAAGAAACTATTAAGTATCATTATTTTTGTTATCCTTCAAAGGTTCTCAAAATATAAATTTTCAAAGTGCGCTCAAGAATTTCGAATGTTATTATAATGTACTAAATTTGGGTGGTTTGAAGACATGGAATTCAATAAAGTAACGATATATTCATAACACAATTTTTATGTGCCTCCATGTTCATTGTGGTTCATAATGGGGTAAAATGATTCTAAAAACTTGGCCACTCTATTAAACAAGCCCATACATATACACTTACACATCAATTACAGAAGTTTGCTTATCAGGATTTCCTTTCCTTCTTTCTCCTCGCCGTACAATTTGCACATATTAGATCCGTTATGGAGTCCTATTATCCGCAGATGCTTTCATAGGTGATAATGTCCGTTGTTGAATCCGGTAACCTTTTGAATAGTATCCTGTTCAGGTTAAGTACAAGAAGGGACAGCTTGTTGGATGCCTTCTAAAACAGTATTTTCTCGAGTTTTCTGCAGTATATTTTCACAGTGATCAAGGTGTTTCATAATCATCAACTGGTTGATCACTTGTTTACATGGTGCCTTTGAAATTCCCAAAATAGGCTCTGAGCCTATGAAAGGTATTCCAACTTCATTCTTTTCTAAACGCAGTCTGCGCAATGTCTGCGCAGTATGCCTACTTGGAACTGGGAGGTTATGGGTTTAAATCTTGACATCGGCAGTTTGTCAATTATTATGAAAAAAAAAACGCGGGTGGTTAATTGACTAAACTGTCGGCGTATGGACAAGAACGAAGTAACCGGCTATGCTTGAGAAGGTTTTCTGCAGCTTCCTTCACGAACTCCAGATGAATATCGGCATAGTTGCTATCATAGTCAGCTGCAGCCGCATATCCTACCAATTTCTAGTCTATACACAAAAATTCCTTCAACTACACTAAAATCCTCACATTCTTACGCATCACAATGAACCTTATGGTCGAAGTGTAGCCTGTCCAGGGCAGCCTATATAATCTATCTATTTATCTATCCTTCTTTGCGAAGATATGTCGTTTTTCTTTTCCTTCGAAACCACCGTGACCTAGTGTCCAGATCAATTTCACATTGTTTCGTTTTGCCAGCTCCAGGAGTTCCTCTAAACAATCCTTACCACTGAGTTGACGGTTTTGTTTTATAAATAGGGCTCAACAGCCACAACATCATAGTAATTACATTTCATATTCATACCTGAGCAACGGTTTCTTTCATACTTGACCGGAGATTTTGTTTTCGTAATTAAAAAAAAATTTATTATCTATACTCCACACACATTTCATGCAAAAAGTTTTCATCATGCAAAGTAGCACTTTTTTTGTGTGTCGCACTCTTCTCTAAAAATACAAAATACAATCGTATTTTTTTGCAAACAATTAATGAACTTTAATAATGTGTTTTTTTGTCTGTGTTATTGCGTCAGGAGGAGAGACTTTTACACAAAAGTATACATATTTCGTCCTCGAAAAGTATTTTACACAACAAACAAAACACAACAACACAGGCAAATTAAATTTATTTTTATTATTGTCTTTTGTATTTGTTATGCGCGCATAATGTGTGGTGGGAATAAAAATGTCGAAGAAAAACGGGAAATGAATGAAAAAAGAAAGGAAATGTGGAAAAAATGGTGTGTGTGTGTGTGTATTTATATATATATTTTATATATGAATTATAAAATAATGGAAGTTTTTCGCACTTCAACTAATTGGTTGTCTGTTCGTATAAGATATCACAAAGAAAATGAAAAACTTTTCTTAAAATGTCATTTGTTTCCTACGTATATATATATATATATATATATATATATTTTTTTACATGTAGGTTTATTTTGAAATATTTATTTTGTAATAAAATTACTGACCTCTATATATATATATATATATATATATATATATATCTTTAACAAAGAACGGAGTCGGAATATCCTTCATAGGCCCAGATCCTATTTTAGGAACTCCATAGAAGCACCATGATTACTGGGAAAAATATACCGCAGCAAAAACTTTGGGAGAATTTTGTTTCGGAATGAATCCAAGAGGCTTTTCCTCGATGTACTCAACCTGACCAGAATACAACTTCGATTACCGGATTCATTACCGGATATAATCACCTACGGAAGCATCTGTAACACAATAGGACTCCATAAATATCCAGCCACATCATCTTTTATTGCGAATCTTTCGGTTACAGTAGATACAAGATATTCGGTGCATCTTACCCCGTATATATGAACCTTCAGGAAAACCTGATGAGCAAGCCACTGGCTATAGCCAAAATATGGGATAAGTGAATCTCATTATACTGAAGTAGAAAGGGTAGCACAATAGGCCATAAGGTCAAAGTGCAATGCATTTATATACCCCGAAATATATCTATCTATATATGATAATCCTATCTATATACGATAATCCTTGATTATCATTAAATGGGTAAGTTTTGTGGGCCGATACGTATAAAAAACAATTTTTTTCAAGGTTCTTTTGTTGGGTGTCTATTAAAAGTGTTTTGGATGTCAATTGATAACTTTTTTCCACGTAACCACTTATTTTGTACTAAGCCGATTTTTTATTGCTATTATAATATTTGAATGTGAATGTTGTTTGAAGTTTAAAACGTTTAAAACTCTTTAAAATTAATGCTTTAAAACTGTTCTTAATTCTTAAATACCCCACTTTCAACATCCTACGCAACTGATTAATTTCTGTAAAATTTGTATGAACTCACAAAATCTTGATTATTACAAATTCTTCGAACCAATGTTTTAAAATATAATAAAAATATCAATAAAAATATTATTATTATATATTATTAATTATTGCGTCGTCCATAGAAATATATATTATATGAGGGTGATCGGCATTATAATGTGAACATGAATTTAATAATATTTTATCAGACCGAGATCGAACCTGCTTGTGTGGAGCCCATCGTAGAGCCCATTAACTTGAATAGTGTATTGTTGCTTCATCGAATCTGAACTTTTGTGACATTAATTTATTTGATTAAAAAGTTAACAAAAAATTGTAGATACTTTTTACCTAATTGCTTCAATTTACGAATGCAAGTATAAATCTTCAAAAAGTGATCTTAAAATTTGTGATAAAAATTTCAATTAAAACTTTTACAAAGAATAAAGTTATTCTGATAAAAAAAATAAAATATAATCTATTTGTCAATGTGTTTGAAACATAAACATAAATGAAAGTCTTTTCATACAGAACCGTATTTCATATTATTTATTTCAAGTTCGTTGGCGCGGTGTTAGCGTATGTGTTAAGTTGTCCCATTTCTATACTAAAGGCTGTGTCCATACACATGGATGTTAGTTAATAAAATACAATGAAAATAAATAAAGAAGAAGAAAGGTTGAAACGTTTACTTAAAATGAACATATATATATATATATGTCATACAAATATCACAAATATCATTTCTATAATTGTGTTGAATGTTTAATTTCCGTCGCCTTGTTTCCGATCTTCAAAAATATCTCATAAACTAAAAGGAATGTGATATTAGATGCCCTTCATAATAAATATTTTCGAGAAATAAATCAATGCCCTTATTAGATTTGAAAACATTTATATTTAAAGTCGGCTCTGGTTTAGTAAAACTATTTTAAATTTCCAGATGGATACATTTATAAAATTTTACACTTAATTTGTTTTATTTACACTCATATTAGTTATAAAATAAATCTTCCTTCAACATTCGAGATTTTTTTGTATTTCAAGCGACGCGACGACGTCTAATAAATCAAACGAATAATAAAAAAGTTGTCCGGTCCTTGAATGGTAAAAATTTCTTGGCGTCTGGAATTTAATATCTTATGGTGGTGCATAAAAGGGGAGATTTAATTAAATTATTTCCTGATCTTATTTTGTAACTCTCTTATCTTCAAAAATATTTATGATGTTCATTTACTTATTTTGGATATTGAATGGTCCCCATGGTAAATAAATTTCATATTAAAATCCTTATCCATGAGACAATTCACTCTGTCTACAAAGCTCGTGAGTTTTTTTTTGTATATTCAATATATATATATATTCAATATATATATATATATATATATATATATATATATATATATATATATATATATATATATAATATCAATATAATATATATATAATATATATATATATACATATGTATATATATATATATATACATATATATATATATATATATATAATATCAATATAATATATATATAATATATATATAATATATATATATATACATATGTATATATATATATATATATATATATATATATATATATATAATCAATATATATATGTATATATATAAAAAGTGCAAACATCGACCCTTGGTCAGTTTTTCATTCGTATTTTGGGTTACTAGTTCTCCAAAAAAAGTTTTTGCTGAAATTACTTGGAATATCTTTTCTGCACTTTCGTTGTGAAAAGCACATGTGCTTAATGAGCCTAATGGTTAACTTATCATGCATTATATTCGGTACTTTTCACTGACTAACCGTTGCTATGCCAACTCTTGACGAGATACACCAATTCATAAATTACAATTTGTTTGTATTTGAAACCAGTTTCTATAATTGTCAATTAATATACTGGAAAAGGCGACAAATATGAATATAATAATAAACGTAATTGGGGATTTTATGAAATTCAACATTAAAGAGGGTTAAAGAAAAAGTCAATGATATAGAATAGTATAAAACAAAAATATTCTACTTTTGATGAGAGTGCCATTCATAAAATCACCGAGGCAAAATGCGTGTAATTTCAGCTAGTATGCAAAACGCTTAAAATGGATTACATAGTTTATTTTCTATGCCAGACTCAAGACTTCAATACGAACTCCTCGCGACGTGATCCAATTGTTTTAAGAGGCACCAACTTGTCCGCCCCTTTCTTTTTCTTTCCTATGAGAAAAACTTTAAAACTGTAAACCGTAAGCGATTGAAAAAAAATTCAAAGACACAAAATGTCCCTTCGTTAAAACTAAATAACTTGCAAAGTCGATCATTGTCCCCTACATACCCAAAATTAGGGTGTGTGGAAATATCTAACTTTAAAACCTTAAGAGAAAAAAAAATTCAAAGACATAAAAGGGTTCCTTTTTGAAAAATAAACAAGGCCCACGCCGTGGGAGGGTTCGGGTGGTTAAGGTAAAGTTTGGAAATGTCTTTGCTTTTGCACGAGTGAAGTCGCACAGGTCAGCTAGTTTATTATAATAATAGCAGTTGCATAAACGTTATAAATTCTATTAGAAGTGTAACTTGACGAACAAAACATTGAATGGAAATCAATAAACACAAAAAGCCATTCGATATTACCTTACATAACAACAGCAACAACAACACCTTGCGTTATTGTGTTATTACGAATGCTGGTCTTCATTATCATATTGAGAGAGATGTAATATCATCTATAAATGAAGATTGTGGTAACCAGACACACGTAGATGGCGTAGGTATTGTCAACGTAGTGATGTAACGAATGTTGGATTTTTCACATTCGCGAATGTTGACTTTCCAATAAAGCGCGCGCAAAATGTTTGACAGGTTTGACATTTCGTGTCATATGTTTAAGCCCAATATAGCCGAGCCGATACAGGTTGAATGAACGAAGTTAGTCACACAATACAAGTTCAAATTTGACAAGTCCATTTGTCAAATTTATTTGTTATTCAAAAGTGACAAAGTGATATGAAATCATGAGTAAAGCACATTTTAGCTAAGTTTGAACTTTTTTCACAATTTATGACGTTGAAAATGTGAAATGCAAGTTGTGTGATAAAAAATGGTGCTATACACTAGTGCTATACAAAATCACCTAGAAGCTAAAATGAATATGACGAATTAAAAAGACGAGAAAATGAAAAACTAGGTGCTGCTTTGCCGTCCTCTTCGCGACAATGTACCAAAACCGACCCAAAGCAAATATCTTTAAGTGGCTAACAAAAACAAAAGAGAAAGTATTTCTAATTTAGTTGCCTACCTCAAAACTGTTCCTTAATCATTTTTTTATTCAAATATAAGTAAATAAAAAATATATAAATCTTATGAGTATTATCATTCCGTATCCAACCATATATAATTTCCTTTTTGTCTGTAAAATACATTCGCCAAACATTCGCATCATTTCTTGCGAATACGAATGCGAATGTAAAAAAATATGCGAATATTCGTGAATGTGAATATTCGTTACATCACTATTGTCAAGTAGATGATAATATGGGTGCGATGTATGTTATTGTCCGTTCACTGCGTTATATCCTCCAAGTCCAGTCCACTCTTAACGATAGTGTCCAATACAACAAACCATTGTCCGAGAAGGTCCAATTACAATTGTCTATTTATGTGGGTAGTAGAATTGTGATACCTAGATAGATAATATTACAGCTAGAGTTATATGTAGATATGAGCCACACTAGTTGATGTCAGTTTTTAAAATTTTATAATTGATTTGTACCTTATTGTTTCGGTTTTCGAAAAAATGCTTCGGATAAAATTTGTTCATTTGAAATATAGTAACAACTGTTATTCGAAAATTTTTTTCGAAAACCGAATCAATAAGGCACAAATCAATTTTAAAGTTTTCTACAAACTAACATCAACTTTTGACGCCTATTTTACTATGCATGTTAATATTTGTTAAGAGTTGTGTGGGTGGACTCTGTGCTATTCGAGCTATTTAAATCAAAAGCATTGTGAAATGTGTGTATTCAATGACAGTGAATTGTTAAATTGACTGAATGATCATGTCCAGGTATTTTATTGTATTGGTGTGTAGTATTTTCAAAAATTTATTAATCAATTTCAATGGGAAAAAATATTTGATGTGAACAGCAATACAACGAACCTTTATATATAGACGAGGTATTTATATGGTAGTGCGTGTGGTTAGTAGAGATTGTATAAGCATGGAACTTATCCATAGAATTCAGTATTTAAATGGACGTGGAAAAGAAAACATGGTTTGAGCAGTCTCACGCTCTAATGTTTTGATAAGTAGTTTAGTTCAATAGAAGTGTGGTCAAATGCTAAACATCGTGATCACTGGGAAAAAGTACCGCGACAGGAGCTCGGGAAGGTACTGCATCAGAGTGCAACCAAGAGGCTATATTTGATGCACTTAGGCTGAACCGGATGCAACTACGGAGGGTTACTGGATCTATTACCGTGGATTATCCCCTGCGGGAGCATCTGCGCACAATGGGACTCCATAATGAGTTCATTGTGTGCAGATTGTGTGGCGAGGAGGAAGAATCATCCAGCCATATTATCTTTGACTGCGAACCTCTAGGTTACAGCAGATACACGATATTCGGTGCATCTCATCCCGAATATATGAACCTTCAGGAACACCTGACAAGCAAGCTCCTGACTATTGCCAACATATGGGAGAAGCGAATCTCGTCGAACTGAAGTAGAAAGGGGAGCACAATGGACCATTAGGTTGAAGTGCTATACTTTTTAGACCCCAATATATATCTATTTATCTATCTCTTGCTCCCTAGTAGCGGTTTCCTTTCATAGAATTTAACATACAGTGAAACCTTGATATAACAACTCTGAAGGAGATTAAAAAATATTTGTTATACTTATTTGTTATTCGTTTCAACAAGGTACGCAAACTTAAAAAAAAAGTAAAACATATTGTAATGAATGAATGCACTTTAATATACATTTAAAAACATAATATGAAAAATTGGCACAAAATAATCAAAATTTATTAAAAAATCAACATTGTGGTCATTGAAACAAACTTGATTTTAAAATGTTTCTAATAAAAGAATTGTTCTGTTTTTTTCTTAATTTTCAGTAATATTATATTTTGAATTTATCGCGCCTTATTATTTCACTAATTTAAAATAATAGGTTTTTAATAGTTTGTAACACTGATTATGCAACAAATCAACTTCATATCAAAACAAATTAATGTCAAAATTAAACAGCTGACTTTCAAAATATAACTAATTGGTTAGAAAAATACTAACAAAAAGAGTTTTAAAGAATTGTATATTTAAACTAGATTTACAATAAACATTTAAACGTATAATTACCCACAGATTATTAAACATAAATTTGTAACAATACATATAACCATTTAATTATTTTACTAAATTCGAACGTCGTATATTCGATGCAATTATCAAGAGAAGTGTAATTGAATCATTATTTGAACCAAGGTAAGCTTTGTTGATGTCAGGAATACCATCTAATTGACACTTAAAGCTCGGCAAGAATCCATATGTTTTAGGATATCGGCAATAGACATTATTCCGAAATATCCAGTGCCGGGGTGAGTGCCACTGTAATTCAACTATATTATTAAAACCTGGTGAAATTAGTCAACATTCAAATAAACATCTGCATCTAAACAAAAATCGTTATTAAATAGTGCCTTCATCCTGTCATTAAAAGTACGTGAATCAAAAATGTAAGATATTAAATATGGTGATAATTTATTATCGTTACATCATGGTAGCCTAATTTTCATTTTGTTTGTCTTGATTAGAGAAAAAGCAATAAATTGTGGTCTGTTTTGTACTATCAGAATGTATAATTTTTAAATTTTGTAATACATACTTAATTTTGTAATACCTTTACTAATACAATACCTTTACTGACTGGTGAATTAATTGCAACAGAAATCAACGCCATATATCACATAATTTAACTGAAAATCGATTGAGATTTGAGCACTGACTGCATGCAAATATTAGCTAGGAAATAAAAACAAATAAATAAAATGTGATAATTATTTATGTTGCATACAGTATTTAAAAACATCCGGTAACAAAATATAAATATTAATTCCAATAATTTATTTTATATTAATTACCCTTTACACCACTACATACATATATAGTCACGATACATAAATAAAATTCAAATGACGTTGAAGTGCATTGCATAAAAAATATTAAAACTAATATTTATTTATATAATAATTTAATAAAATTTTATGATAATATTACAACAGCACTACAATCAACCATTAGTAATGAATGTTACCACCAAAAATTAAAATATGAAAGGGACAAAGTTTTCGCATACAAAAAGTATTGATAACCCAGTAAAAACAAAATATTTGTCTACAAAAAGTAGTGAAATTTATATAAAAGTCATGTTGATTAACAAAAGCTAAGGAAATTTTTTCCTGTCTGAGTTTTCCTGTTGACGATAATAAAAAATACAAATAATAAAAGCACTTCACATACCAAATTTCATTGTGATTGGCTTGAAACTGGCCACTCAAGTGACTACAGACATTACTAATAATAACTGGCAATATTTGAACAAAAATTGTGACAAATCCATAAAATAAGAAAAAAGTTTCAAGAAAAAGTTATTTCTAGTTAGAAAAGAAAATTTTTTTATCTTTAAACTTTTCTTCTATCTCTTACTGTTTTTGGGTAGAAATTTTTGCCCTTTCGTGGAGGGCGGGAAATTCCCTGTTTTTAGATGTTTGTGGGTGGTTTCAGACTAAGACCTATTTTTCTATCTAGGATAGCTAGAAGTACTCTAGAATAGTCAGTCCACAAAAATGTGGATTTTTACGGTTCAATGTCTGGAAAACAATTAAAACTGTAAAGTAGTACGTCCCGTCAGATGATAGGCCACGCTACGTTTTAAAAATTAGCTTCATACCTTTTTTGTTTCCAGAAATCCAAAGGCGTAAAAACCTATCTCTAATATTTCGTGTAAAACATGATTCGGTAGGCATCCATGCTTAAACTTTGCCTAACGCACTACCGTGCTATGTGATTTTATTATAGAAGGCTAATTACAATAATTGCACTGCGTTTTATATTGGTGAAACAATATTAGTTATACAGAATGCATTCATTACACATTCATATATTTTTTTAAGGATTAATTCGTTTTTCATTTCTGTATATCGACTAGAGTAATAATGGTGTTTAAATATAGAAATATCTTCCGGAATTCGACTAATCTTGACGAGCGCTATTGTGTAATTACTAATTGATTTATATAAATGTACTATATATATTATATATATATATATATATATATATATATATATATATATATATATATATATATATATATATATATATATATTTATATATATATATATATATATATATATATATATATATATACTGAAATGGGCGAGATCCAGCGCCAATAGACTGTCAGTAATAACTGGATTTAAAAAAATTAGGTTGGACATGAAAGTATCGTGAGAATATCAATCATCTCAGACCTCGTTTGACACATACATGCTTCCCAAAATATACTCTTTCTCAAAACCTTTCACTGTAGTTTGAGATAGGGACATGTGGACGGAAGGAGAACCACCCTATCTCAAGAAAGGAACCGTCTGGTGGATCCAAAATTGAAGAAGGGACCGGAGTGGGAATCCACGGTGAAAGAGCAAACATAAGCCTCAACTTGAGGAAATATGCTACGGTCTTTCAAGCAGTAGTCTACGCCATACTGGCTTGCGTCCGTGAGAATCTACGTAGAGACTACATAAAATAAAACGTATGTATTCTCTCAAGCCAAGCTGCTCTAAAAGCCTTGTCTGAAACTGAGGTCACGTCAAGGGTAGCCGAAGATTGTCTGGAGGAACTGCTGGAGCTGACAAAACGTAACAATGTTAAATTGATCTGAGGGTCGGGTCACAGTGGTTTCGAAGGAAACGAAAAAGCAGATACCTTAGCTTTGAGAGTTTCAAAGAAGGGAGTCGGAATACTCTTCATAGGCTCATAGGCACAATTGCTAAACACTCTGATCAATGGGAAAAAGTACCGTGGCAGAAGCTCTGGAAAATACTGCTTCAGAGTGCAACCAAGAGGCTATCTCTCGATGCACTGAAGTTGAACAGAATACAACTGTGGAGGGTTACCGGATTCATTATCGAGCATTATCCCCTGTGGAAGGAGATCATTCATTCTCGGATATTTCCCCATTTATATTTACATGGGGAAAGTGTGTACATAAACACGCAATAGTCATAAAATAAAATGAGTACCTTCCATTTCACTATAATAATCAATCATAAATTAGCATTGTATTTACACTCATTAGCGTATCTTAGCTATAAAGCGGAGTATAACTTCGCGTCAAATATCTTTTGAACTGGCTACTCGAATGAAATGTAATAAGCGTGACTAAAATTGTGACTAACAAAAAACTTAACCAATCCAACTTCGTAAGCTGTGTATATTTTACCAAATCTGGGGTTCAATAAGACACAGAAAGAGCTATTCATGATTTTGATTTAAGCTTTGTTGTAACTCATACAATATAAAATCAAAAGTATAACCTACCAAAATTGTTGTTAGTGCCCTGCTTAATATGCATTCTTACATGAAACCTGGCCACAATATTTTTTGTTATTCTTATTATTTTGGTTATAAAAGCACGTTCTGAATTTCATATCATCGTCGAAATTCAACAGATTAGATAAACATATTTTTCAAAAGGTGAATAGACACCGAGCAGGATGTCCTCGATGGCCCTCTCAAAGAATCTCAATCAAATTTGACTATCCACTATTTTATATGTTATCAGCGTCGCACTTCAACAGATTAAATAAACATATTTTTCAAAAGGTGAATAGACACCGATCAGGACGTCCTCGATGGCTCTTTCAAAGAATCTCTCTCAAAAAATTTTACCATCCACTATTTTATAAGTTAAAGTAACTACTAAAAATAAATCATAATATTCTAGATACAAATTCTAATTAAATTGTTTCAATATCGTGGGTAAATTACACCCTGTATAATCTAAACGATAAGAAAATATTATTAGAATCCTAATTAATTAAAAATTTCCTTCAACTTTACGTAGATATTAAAGCACTTTGAATATAATTTATAACATGCAACCTATAACATACAACGAACGCACACGCCGAGTCAGGTTAATTGGTAGGCTGTTACCTTTTACTCGATTCTTACCTAAAAGCATTTAATAATTAAACATTAATTGTTTTAAATATATAGATGGGTGGGTGAGTGAGTGTATGACATAACTCTTCGACACACACACTTAAGGATGTACGAGCACTAGATATAGTCCATTTATAAAATTCTTCAAAATCTTACATACAGTAGGTACATAAAAGTCCACAATAAAGTTTGTTATTTCTTGTCGACGGATCTAAAAAAAAGGTATTTTAGAAAAAAACTACCCGAAATCAAATGTTTCTTAAATATCTTTTTATTAGGACCGTCATATTGAAATTTTCTTGGATCAATTTTTCTATTAATATTTCTATTTTCTGTTATTTCAGTATTTTTTGTTATTCGTCTTATTTTATTCCAAGTAAAAATTATCAAAATATATCGACGCTCACGGGTTTCTCCACAAGAGCAATGCATTAAAACTCGAACTTTATCATTAAATAATAGGGAATAAGCATGAAAATTTTTTTTCACTTGAATTGAAGTATGTTTACTTGACAAATATCAAGGTAAAATAACTTTTTAAATAACTTTAAAAATAAGCGAGATATGAATGATTGAAATTTCCGATTAGACAAAGACGGTGATAGCCCTCTTGATATGTTATGTGACGTCATATTACACTTTCACCATTTAAAGTACACGTAAAACTCCTTTTTTAGTATTTTTGCAAGAAAGAGACAGATAATAATCTTTAAAAACTTATAGCTTCCTTGATATTTGTCGGATTTTAATTTCGTTTTTAAATATTATTACAGTATTAACAGTATTTTCATATTCTGAAAATAAATGTGAAAAAAAATTTTCATGAATATTCCCTATTAATTCAAGACCCCGTAACATCCCCTGAAACTTTTATAATTGATTTATATGCACTTCAATTACATGTACAAAAAATCAAACCTTAATATTTTTGATGGTCTAGTGCTCGTACATCCTTTTAAATTAAACAAATGCCTATTATCAACATTATCATTCTCGTCTAACCTTCTCTGTTTGGCCTTATAATCAGGTGGTAAATGTCAATGGTTCGTTTGTATAAATAATTTATGTAAAACATTACATTTTATTAAAATATGTAACATGGAATATAATTTTTTTTTATGCTCATGTTTTATTTTTTTATGGACTAAACCTTATTTTCTCACCACAATTTCTTTTTATCATGTTTTCGGGCACTATAAAATATTTTATATAGTAAAAACAATCAATTAATCGAAAATCACTATACTCCTAAAAAATCGCTATAAGGGTTATATTCAATGGTTACACAATTTTTCATTTCCAGTGCTTCATTTTTGATTTCTCATAAATTAGTTGTTAATATCATAAATATGCATTGTTCAATAATTTTAACCAGATATCTGGTCGAAATTTGTCTCATAGTCAATATGATCTACGAACATATACTCTAAATGCCGAGGTATATCCGATTCTGATTTCTCCAGATTCGGCAGTTTTTATTTGTAAAAATTCGAACAATTTCATCTAAAGAAGTTTTATTAGATACAAACAATTTTTCTCAAACTTTTTCGATTCCTTAAAAAAAAGAAAGAAATGTTGTTATCGATTTTAATACGAAATCATTATCTGGCGTAATTTTGACCCAAACAATACGAAAATCACTTTTTTGAATTTTAGCTCTCTGGTATATATCATATAGACAATGGATAATCGTATCGTATTTTAATCAACGCCATCATTTTTGCTAGGTCCAAGTTAGCTTAAAACAAAGTTTTTATCAAAATCGGAGGCAAAAAAATTGTTTTTTCTTTTTACGATCTTTTTAAGAGGTACCCCTTAACAAAAATGCGAAATAAGCGACAACAAAAAGTTGTCCTCGATTTTAATAATAATCATTTTCTAAGGTAATATTGACCCAAACAGAACGAAAATCAGGTTCATTTTAACGTCCGATCCATACATTTCAACATTTGAAACAACATTTGACATATCTCCCTTCATATTCGACAAATCGAAAAGTTTATAAGAAGTAAAGTTGTCGAAACTATGTTTTACTGTAGATTTGTTCCTTATCATTTTTTCTGTTACACTAATATTTACAGAAATATTGACGGTTTAATATTGAAAATTAAATTATTTAATATCTCTGTACACATTAGAGTTTGAGTAAAAATGATAAGGTGATGAATTGTAGCAAACATGATTTTCTACAACTTTATTCCGCATTTTTCGATTGTTCTAATGTTAAGAAAGACATTTTATATTTTGTGTTTTCTTCTTTCTTTATGCCCCGCTATATTCCCCTTGACGTATGTCATTTATTAATAAAATTAGCCTTGGAAATACTAAAATCATATACGACATTTCATTTTGATCAGACTAAAATTATGACCGCTAGAAAGTGATTTATGTATTCCAAGGATATTCGCTAAGTTGAAGCAGCTCGAAGATGGCTCCATAAAAGTCGTTTTATGGAGCCATCTTTATATGATCTAGAATTTGAACTTAATGCTAACTTTCATAAGTGTAATACATATTTCAATGAAAACTTTCCCGCTATTTTTGGGAGTCCAAGGTCAAAAAGTGAAAAACAAGAGAATTCATTTTCTTGTTTAATTTAACTAATGGCTTATAAATGTAATAACATATGCATAAAATATACAAAATAGCACATTATTCAGTGTTCGTATTTCGAAAAATAGTACTTATTTTTGAACAAAAATGTATTTCAACCTTTTGTTCAAGAGTTATACATTCAGCCTTCGGTGAATGACTGTCTACGTAAAAGGAAAATTTAATGATTATGACATGAACTGTAAGAAAATGTATGACTGGATGATGCTCTACTGTCGAGAAACATTGTATACAGTCTAAATTATAAATTATTTTATATACTGAATGGTTAAGAAACTGCGCTGTAATTATTATACGAACTGTTAAATGTTAAGACAAAAATTACTATTTTTTAGAGTTAAGAGACCCTACTAAATTCTTAAACTAAAAAACTGAATTTTAAAAGAGATTTCCGAATGCTTGGTTGATAGAAAACTTGACAGTAATAAAAGTCATTTTATGGAGCCATCTTTATATGATCTAGAATTTGAACTTAATGCCAATTTTCGTAAGTGTAATACATGTCTCAATGAAAACTTTCTCGCTCTTCAAGAGAATTCATTTTAAAATTTTATTTCATTATCAAATGTCATGAAAGTTTCTACTAATGGCTTATAAATGTAACAACATATGCATAAAATATCTAAACTAGCACATTATTCATTGTTCGTATTTCGAAAAATAGTACTTATTTTTGAACAAAAATGTATTTCAACCTTTTGTTCAAGAGTTACACATTCAGCCTTCGGTGAATGACTGTCTCCGTAAAACCGCTAGAAAGTGATTTATGTATTCTAAGAAAATTTCTATATTATGATTATTTATCGTTAAGTATTCTTCCTTAGATATTTTGCCGTTAGATATTTTGAATAAGATATTTTAGCTCAATAATGAAATCGTATAATCCAAGATTTAAAATTAATTTTGTGTGTCTCTGATTTATAAAGATTGTTGAATAAACCATGCTTAAAATACTGTGAATTTATTTTTTTTTTAAATGTAATTAACTGAGTAAACTTTTGAATATTAATCGGACCGTTGTTCACACTTTGATGGGCATCAAAATGTAATTCATGCATATGGATGTAAAAATTACATAACATAAAATGTAAATTAAATTTGACGTAGAAAATCATCAAATTCGTTTTTATAAATTTGACAAATAGAATTTACATAAAAAGGTAAAACTTATGATGAACGAAGAGTACATAATTTATTACCTTGTTACCTTTTATTATATTTTTTTAAATAATCACACTACAAGTGATGTTCACATGGGTTTATTATTATATTCATGCAAAACTTATAGGGTTCCTTGAAAATTTATTACCTTCTTTGAACTCAGTTTAAACTAAGCATTCGGCGAATTTGCATTTGTTATTTTTCTTCTCTTATACAATGAAATAAGTTGTTTTTGGTTGTATGCACTCAATTTCTTGGCAATTGAATCTAAATATTTGAAAAAGGTACAAAAAGGATAGAAAAATTTACTACAACTTTTACATGAACGTATTGAATAATTACGATCCTAGCCTTATTAGTTTTCAAATATATCGGATAATTTTCGGAGAATAGCCGATGACGTAGGACTATGGATGGCGCAATTGGAGAAACGTAGGCCGATTTAACGTTGAATTTAGATGCAGAGTTATGCATCTCATACATCACTTACCTTTCGTATAGCATACATAAACTGACTTATTAATATAATTTATATCAGATACGACATTTCATTTTGATCGGACCATTTTGAAAATTGTGACCGCTAGAGTGTGATTTATGTATTCTAAAGAAATTCACTAGGTTGACGCTGGTCCTGCGTAAGGAATTTTTGTATGTTGTTCGATTTTCGAACATCTTATGAAACATAAACACTGACAGAATTTCGTCTTCTAGATTAATCACAATGGTTTATTATTAGAATAAAATAATAAACCAAGGCAAATATGCGTACACGCACATATGTACACGTAATTTGCATCTTTGAAAGGAGATTAAAAATTTGAATAATGTTAATTTTTATATACAAGTGAAATTAACAACTAACTGAGTAAATTGCTTAAATACCCGGCATATACTTTTTGGTATATAGAGTTTTTGAGAAAAGTTAGAAACAAAAGTTGTCTATTTTTAAAAAAGAAATATTTTTTGTCCATAAATTTTATTCTATCTCTTATGGTTTCAAAGATGAATATTTTCCACAATCACAGAAAAAAAGAACGTTGCTGTTTTCACACTAACCAGCATACATAGTTCAGCAGTTATCGTTTGAAAGAATTATTGGTGATGAAAAACGTTAGATGGAATACCTTCAGATGTCAATATCAATTCAGCAAATAAAATTGCTCATTAAAGTGATTTTTTGAAGAAAACAAAAATCCGCATTCACTTTATAAAGTGTGTTTATGTCCGCAGCAGAAGGTTATTTTTTATGGTTCAGTTGGCATGAGTACCGACGCGCTGTTTGAAAGTCATTTGAAATTATATACTAGTATATGTATGATGACTAGTATATGTATGATATGTTATGTGACGAATGGGAACACTGACGACAACGAACAGCTGCTTTCAACAACGCGCAGGAGTACCAACATTTTTTTTTTACGCATATAATTTTTTATATAGTTCTTTTCACGCGGGTACCCGATTAGATGATATAGTTTGGAAATACCTTAAAAATGATTCAATAAAATCGTTTTCAAGACGTAAATGTCAATAACAATTGTATGTATAGAACCTAAAATTGTATGTATAAAAAGTATTTGATATTGGATGTTAACGTGCAAATTTGCTTGTATTTCATAAAATAATATGAGCACTAATGATGAAAAAATATATATGCTCCAAAAAATGTATTAAATAAAAATAAAAATTAAAAAACATAAAACGGTTTTTTTCATATACCTGCATGCATTATTTTGTTTTTATATTCTCGTTTTTTTTTTTTTAAATTGATATATTTATAATAAAAAACACGTTTTTTTCTAAATCGAAATAAAACAGGTCAACGGTTTTGTCATAGGAAAAAGTACCAAAAAAAATAAATTAAAATAACTAACTGAGTTAATTGCTTGAATATTCTGTATATACTGAATTTATATAAAAAAAGTTTATAACATAAGTTGTTTATTTTTAAAAAAGGAACATTTGTAATATTTTTGTTCTATCTCATACGGTTTCAAAGATAGGCAGTTTTGCCCATTTTTCTTAAACATGGTTCGATTCTTCCCAGTCATAAACTTGCACTTAATTTATAGCTCTAGAACACACATACAAAATTTCAATTCGCTATCTCTTTTCGCTTTTGACTTATCGTGTTACCGGGTGGATGGATAACTTTACGGAAATGGACTAATTAGATCATTTTATGAACATCTATACCAATTTTTTTTTTCGAGCAATATTTTCAACCGTTACAAAGTCAGGACTAAAGTTAATATACCCTGGTATATATTATATATCAGGTATTGAACACCCGGTATAATTAACGAATTAATTTGTAACTCACTTACAGTTATATTAAGATTAGTCCCGACTTTGTAACGCTTGAAAATATTAATCCTTGACATAAATGCTTGGAATGGGTTTTCATAAAATGGCCCAATTCGACCATTTAGGCATGTTCGTTTGTCTGTGGACGCGATAACTCAAAAACGAAAAGAGATAACGAGCTGAAATTTTGTATATATGTTCTATAGCAAACAAGTGAGGTCAAGTTCGTTAAATGGCAAATCGGAATTCCCCGCCAGAGGGGAAAATATACATCTTTGAAACCGTAAGAGATCGAAAAAAAATTTAATAACTACAAATTTTCTTCTTTATAAAATAAACAACGATTGTTTGAAATATTTATTTATAAACTCAAAAATTTTCTCATAATTTGTGATTAAATGTTCCTCGGAAAGTGAATTGTTAACAATTCGAATACGCAGAATTGTTAACAATTCAATAATTGATATACAACTCAGTATATACTAGGTATTCAAACAATTAACTAAGTTAGTTGTTACATTACTTGTTAAATTTTCGTTTAATATTCTTTGACTATTTTTTATGTATTCACAAATATCACTACGGATTTGAAAATAAGTTTTAGAAAAACATTTCGCGATTGTGTTTACTTTATGTGTTGTATATATATATTTATTTACTAGCGCATAGGTATCGATTGAAAAGTTGGAAATTGTTGAGTAGGGAAGAATGTTCGTTCCGTTGTACGTACATTATAGTTTTATCCATAGATTTTTATTCCAATATATTCAATATAAATTGAATTTTATCATCATGTTTATAGAAAGATAGTTGTTATTGCAATGAAGACATGAAATCCATTTGTAATCATAGCGTTGCATCGTTTGCTTATTTATAAATAAAAAGTTTTCCTGTTTTCATTTAACAAAAAAAAAATATATGTATGTATATATATACATATATATATACATATATATATATATATATATATATATATATATATATATATATATATATATATTTATTTATATATATATATATATTTCCAATTAGTGCGACGATGCTCAGGAAAGTAAAATATTATGTACAAAATAATATGTAGGAGTTATAGGTTATAAAATTTCATTAAGTTTTAATTAATAAATTTTATAACCGACAAAAAAATGGCAGAAGGAAGTTATAAATGTACAGGATGTGGAACAAGTTTACGGCTATATACATGTCGGTAATTGAAGGCTCTATTAACTGACCGTTGTTTTTGGAGGCGGTGTCCAAATGTGAATATCTCTATGCTGACACCGCAAAATAATAATAATTGTACATAAAATTTTTGCTTAGGTGAACTAAAATTGGCACAAGAATATGCAATTATTTTTTTACATTTTAGTGCATTTTTTGTTATAGAATATTTGATTTTTGAAGTCGGGTTTCCATTTTGTCAAAATAGGTTTTATTTTATAAAATTTCAGTGAGAGTAATAACTAGAAGCATTCCCACTTCCATAGAAACTATTCATTCTATGCGAGACCCTTGTGAGAAGAATTAAGGATCAGTACTTCACAATCGTTCTATATGAGTTTTTTTTTCATTATAACTCCCATAAATACTCGAGCAAAGAAAAAAAATTTTATTGAATATAACCCAAAGCAATATGTTTTAAATTTTTGCAATACTTATATTAACGATTTCATATTTCGCCTCTGGATAAAAGTATATTTACCAATCATTATTTTTAATAGGTTTTATGTTATATGCTTGAAAAAAATAAATATTAATGTTTACGGGCATTGAGGAGAAACATCCAGAATATAATAAATATATTTTAACTTACAACAACAAAAAATGACTTCATCTATGTACTAAAAATAACAATAATTCTAAAACGAACTATTCATAGACAGTAATTGCATGGACAAATAACTATTCGTAATGTGGGTCGAAAAGAAGGACTTAAGAATGTTTCAGCATGAAACCACTTTTCGACAGATTGTGCTAATTTTTTTTCATAGGCTAAAAATAACGTTTTAATATAAATCCCGAAGTTTTAGAATTTTTGACTGTTTAGAACGCAGGATAGTTAATATCAAAGTTATCATTCTCTCTCACTCTCTCTCATTAAAAGCATGTAAAACTTCATGCCCACCCAACTATTACCTGTTGTATTAGAAGAAAAACTAAACAGAATTAAAAAATAAAAATAAACTAGGAGAGTAAAGACAAATAAGACTTTAAAACTATTTTTTATTCCAAAATTAATTTTTAATTAATTTTTGTATATGAATAGTGAATATATCTATGTATTGTATATGTGTGTATATGTATTTGTTCTATAATAAAAGCAAAGGGGATTTTTTTCCTGATTATATAAGACAGTGCTGGAACTACTTTTTTTAGGCCTAAACAGTAGTCTTAAACTTTTAAGTATTAAAATGTAAAAAAAACCTCAAAAATACGCTTAACATACAGCGCTAAAAAGCAAAAAATTATTACATAGTTAATTATACAAGCTTGGAGCGTTTATTATAAACATTATTCAGCATAGTCTAGAAATTTACAACACAAAGCGTCCCATACTTGTACTATTTTCTACTTAATAATTTATTTCTTTTTGTTTGTTACATATACTGATAAAAGATTGTATTTTAGTTTTTTTTTTACTATAAATTTTGTATATCGTCTCTCTACTTCATTCAATAATTAGTGCAGTGCATTGTTTACATATCATCTATTTTGTGGACGAAAGGTGAACCACCCTATCTCAAGAAAGGAATCGTCTGGTGTACAGACGGATCCAAAATTGAAGAAGGGACCGGGGCGAGGATCTACGCCGAGAGCAAACATAAGCCTCAACTTGGGGAAATATGCCACGGTCTTTCAAGCTGAAGTCTACGCTATATTGGCCTGCGTCCGTGAGAACCTACATAGAGGCTACATATACCAGAATGTATGTATTCTTTCGGACAGTCAAGCTGCTTTAAAAGCCTTGTCTGGACCTGAGGTTACCTCAAGGGTAGCCAAGGATTGTCTGGGGGAACTGCTGAAGTTGGCAAAACGGAACAATGTTAAATTGATCTGGGTGCCGGGTCACAGTGGTTTTGAAGGAAACGAAAAAGGTGATACTTTAGAAAAGATGTGAGTTGGAATATCCTTCTTAGGATCAGAGCCTATCTTGGGAATTCCAAGGACTGAATTTAAACAGGTGATCAACGAGTGGTCTAATGCTAAACACCGTGTTCACTAGGAAAAAGTACTGCGGTAGTAGCTCGGAAAGGTAATGCTTCAGAGTGCAACCAAGAGGCTATCTATCTGTCTATCTATCTATCTATCTATCTATCTATTTATCTATCTATCTATCTATCTATCTATCTACCTATCTATCTACCTATCTATCTACCTATCTATCTATCTATCATCTATCTTTATACCGATTTAATAACTTTACCACAAATAATAGAAATACCACGGACTTACACGAGAGATAGTATTATACTATGTACTATATAACATACCAACAAAGTATCTGGTTCTATATGAAAAGAAAAATAATTGGTAAATTGATATGTTCGATAAAATAAAATGCAAATAAACTAACAATTCAATGTGCATTACAATTTCTTTTTGTTTTTATGTAAATACAATTAGATGAAACGATTTTATTCAAATGACAATAATAATTTATCTTTACATTTTGTTTGTTAAAATAAATATACTGTTAAGGTTTCACAATTACATCAGTATGAGCTATGTGGGCTATACTGATGTGGGGAGTGTGGGCTATCATATTTATGGCATATGGGTGAACTTAACTTCCATATATAGACTTCAACATTAGTTCAAAGTAAAAAAATGAAATGACAAAATGCGGATAAAACGGTACGTTATTTTAAAAAATGATTTTCCTACATTCTCGACTCATCCGGATATAATTATGTATGCAGAGACTATTTAACGATGCAGTTAATGAGAAAAAATATAGAAATAGAAACAAAAATAAACAAGCCATAGGAAGGATTTGTCCCTGCATGTTATATTTCTAAGTGAGATCCATGAGGTCCATACGATGAACTTCTAAGTATTTATACTATCTGAATACTTTTCGTTACACGTTGAATTGTTAAAATTTCAACAAATTTGCCAACAGCTGAATGTATCTAAAGAAAAATGATTTTTATTAAAGCTTTTTTCCATTAAAATGGATTTTGATGATCTATCACTTGTTATACTTAATCAAAAAAACTTTGAAACTAACTAATAACTGAGTTAATTGTTTAAATACCCGGTATACATTGAGTTTATGAAAAAAATGTCGGACAAAATTTGTTTATTTTTCAAAATATAGAATATAAAAACGGTAATACTACTGTAAATACGAGCAGAAAAAATGGGCAATAGATAAATTGGATGAAACTTACATCTTTATTTCTGATAATTTTGTCCATTTAACTAATATTCAGAAAGTTATTTAAAATATTGTCTTTCCCTTTTCTTCTAAACCCCATTTTCCCTTTGACTGAATAATATAAAATATGAATATTTGAATAATTATCGATATTTCGAGCAGGAAATAAATGTCATGGGCTTACACACACATACATATGTATGTTATATTGTATTTCAATTATTTAAATAAATATTCTCGCAAGGCGACCCATTTCTGGGCTGATCTGATGCTAGGAGGAGATGCATCACTGGCATCATGCCTAGATTCGGCTCTTATGATATTTAATTGTCATTGTATTATGTGTACACTGGGACACAAAAGTTGATGATAGTTTTTAAAATATTTTAGTTGTGCCTTATTCATTTCGAAAAAATATTTTTAATAAAAGTTGTTACAATATTTCTAATGCACAATTTTTATTCGAAGCATTATTTCGAAATTCAAATCAAATAATAACATCAAATTTTGTGGTCATTAGTACGATTATAGTAGAATAAAACATGGTATACTTTTATAGAATAATGAAGTTCGAGCAAAAAGAAAAAATTATTTTACAGAAACGAATAATCCGTATCAAATCTTTCTTTATAAGAGCTGAATATAAAAAAATCTTATTTTTGCGGTATAGCAGTGAGTAAAAATTCCAAAAATGTAAATTTACTAAATTCACATTCCTACTATAAAATATCACTATAGATCAATTGTTATAAGAAATAAAATCTCAATGTACTCCAGCTTTTTCCATTTTGTGATCAAGTACTATGATTAAGAGTCGTACTATCGTCAAATTAAAATACGTTTTTTAAAACGCCGAATACAGCTTTTTATGTTCAGAAAAGATCTATATACGTAGAGGTTCTATGGCTTCTTACATCAGATTTGAAAAAATATATATATATTATATTTTTCGTGGAATTCGTCAATAAAAACATCAAAGTGGTTTTCTTAAAAAGTTTGTAAAAGAGTGGAATTAAGTTACACTAAAGGGTTTCTACTCATATTGTTTTCCAAAAAGTGGGGGACTAACAAAAGATGTTTGTGATATGAACAAAGGCCTTAGTTAATGTAATAATCTTTTCTTCACAAAACTTGATCATTATTATTTTTTTATTATTATACCCTACACATTTCTATAAATTTTAAAAGGGTATTATAAGTCTAGTCCCGACATTGTAGTGGATGAAAATAATGATTGGAGAAAGAAATTTGTTTTTATAGGTGGTTATAAAATTACTAATTAATTCATTTCCCACATGCCTTTGCGTGTGTAAGTTTTATTTTTGTGTGTGGTCTTTATTTCCAAAAGCCCAATGAGTTAATATTAAGGTGTGAACCTATGTCATATGTTTGAAATTCAAATATTATTGATAATAAATTTTATTACTTTTATGGCTTAAAAGCTTTTTGAAGCATTATTTCAAAAATACATTATTTATTATTTTTGAGTATTTTTCTGAAAACAATTCAAAATCCCATTTCTCCAATGCGTATTGTTGCAAAAAATTTATGAATTTATTATATAAATTGTATTTTTTTCGAATAATTATAATGTGAATATCCTCGAATTAAAAAGAAAGCTTATTTAAAAATTAACATCTTTAACATCAGAAACATCATTAAAACATCCAATAAACATATCATAATAAACAGAAATTATATGGTTGCAAAATCAATGGCTACATGTGTATTTTCTAGGAAGTTATTGGCTGAAAACTCGTAAACATTCAAAATAGTTTATTTATAGTGGAATTCTTCTAAAAATATCACCTGGTAAATAATAATATCGAATTTATATAGAAAAAAAATTCCCATCAATATAATACTGTAAAGAATTGGCTGGCATTTATACAGAATAGCCCACCAAAACTAATCGAATTTCTTACATCAAAATATTGCAAACAAATATTAAAAACATGAGCAAAGATATATAAGTAATAACAAAAACAGTGACGAAAATTGCAAAATAGCTCTATTTTATCTCATAGTTAACTAGCGATGGTAAGTTGTAATGGTAATTAAATGATTAAAGTTAGTTGACTTGAATTATTATACATTGAAATACGTGTAAATTTATCAGTTTTTGAAACGATTAACGGTGCGGCAATCGCTCAATCACCTCTTCGTTGCATCTACAAATTTAATTTGATACTTTTGTTTTTGTGTATATATTTTGGACAGGATCCTAATATGATAAAAAGTACCTGAAAAGTCAATACATATAGTATGGAATGAAAACAACATTTTAACCATTTGTTTGCCAAACATACATGTTGAGCAAATTTTCACTTCAGTATTATTTCAAACACTTTTTTTTGAAACATATTTTTATAGATTGTTTAGTACTTATAAAAACAAAAGGTAAGTTTCTGATCATATGAATTAATATGATCCACACTTAACTTTTTATTGTCAAATGTTTCAGCTCGAGCAATTTGTGTGTAACAAAATTTTGCTTGTATATGTATCAAATATTTTTATTGGTATAACACCCTGTATAAGTGTGTAGTGTGTATTTCATATCAAACGCAATATTCACTTCAATAAAATATGTATCAATAAAAATATTTGATCGCATTCGTAACACTCACATATACTAAAAGTATAAATACGATACAGTAAAAATTGCTAAACTTAATGTACGTAAACGCCAGTTTTTGTTTATTCACAAAAAATATTCGAAATATTGAATTCAAACAAGTAAACTGTTCAGAAATAATGACTGCAAATAACTCCGCAAGTGTGTTTTATATTCATGCACCTTACAAATCGATTTCATGTATGAAAATTTGTTCACCCTTTTTTCTAAAAGGTGAACAAAATTTTTTTTTCTGATTGTCGATATTTTCATGGTACTGAAATGTTTTCTCAATTGTAAGCCAACGAATAGTCATATTAAAAAAATTTTTCACATATTGCCATTGAATATGGTGACTACTTTTTCTTAAACAAAATATGTCACCCTCCGAAACTAATACGATAAGCTATTTATTATAGTACCTAATAGTGATGTGATTGCATGGAAAGTTTTCACGTTTGCGCTACGAAGACTATGTAAAATTTCTTAGAGACGGTATATTGAAATTACAAAACTTTTTTTTATATTTAGACTTGCAGAAAATAGTCACATAATATATTGAAGCAAAATTTATTTCCGAAAACTTAACTCCGATTTTCACTTTACGTATATTCAAAGATTTTACGTTTCCGCTCGTTTATATATACAGTGTTGCACCAGACTTTAATCCAGAAAATTGAATAGGCAATAGATCTGCCAAACATAAGAAAAAAATTTGGCACATTTTTAGAGATAAATAAGTGAATGAATTTGATGTAAATAGATTTAATTGAATTATTCGAGAGCTGCACTGGGGCATCTTAAATACAAATTTAAATACATATTATGTTTCATATTATGTTTAGACATATACATGTAATAATATATAAATGCCCTAACTGACTGATTGAGTCATCAAACGAAGATATGTTTAAAGAGTGTAAAGATGCATCAAAAAAGGAGTAGATTCTTACAAAAATCATCACCCAAAGTGGTGTAATATACGGCGTAGTTTTGTATTGGGTTCCCATATATGAAGTTGGAGGTATTAAAAATGATATTTAAGTTATTTATATTAAATTAATAATTACGCGTTTCAGCCTTTCAAATCAACCCATAATCGAGTCCTTTTTTATTATATTATTATTCCCTTGTGTTCATACAAGGGAAATAATTAATTTTTCAAAATTATGATAGTTCAAAAGGTCGTTTTAATTGACAAATAATCTACTTTCAAAACTTTGTTAATTTCATACAAAGAATAATAACATACACCTTATAGCTGATCTAATCTATAGCTATTAACTGTTAATCGCCACATAACATAAAATCTATATAAAAAAACACGTCCTAATTCACTGATTTGTAATACGGGGTGAGAGTTGGTACGAAAGTTCAGCTTTTTAAAGTTAGAAACATGAAAATTGGTATTTTGACTATGAATTATATATAAATTAATAAAAAACAATATTCAGCGTTTTTAGAAAATCAGTGCTTGCCGGGGTGAAAATTTATAAAACGTTATCAACTTTCTTATAAAAACTAACGATATGATATTGATTTTGATTTTGATACAAATATAATTTTCGAAAGCAAAGCCGCAACGGTAATGCCAGTAAAATATATACATTGATTCTATTTTAATATTTTATATGTTAAATACATGCTAATATAGGTTTTAATTTGCATCACTTTTTATTAAATAAAATAATAAATATACGACATTTAAGAAGTTCACACCAAATCATATACAATCCAAGAAAATTTTTTCATGAACAATTTTTACTGTAATAAGTTTTCTTTTTTATTGGTTATACCACAATTCACTTGTTTGAAATGTAAATATGTTTACTATTGAATATCAAATATGATACTTTATTCTATTGAAAATACTGTATACGTGTCAAAATTGAAATTATTTATTTTTATGTTTTTTTTCTAAAATAAATAATATTTTTTAAATTTATATACAAAAAATAATTTTACCACAAATATAACTTGCGATCAAATAGAATTACTTGTATAACAGATCTCTATAAAACTAACTTTAAGGTGTTTCTTTAACAGAAGATTTATATAATACAATGTGGATGTTCTATTTTTTTTACGAAATAATATACTTTGATCGTAAAATTTTTGAATTTTAATAATTACAAAATCATTTTGTAAAAGTGGCAAAAATTGTTTATCAATCTTATTCAATCACCTTTTGAAAAAATGCTTTGGCTAAAAATTGTTCATTGTAAATAATACTAGTAACTATTATAAGAAACATTTTTCTCGAATAAGCCGAATCAACAAGGTACAAATCAACTGAAAATTTTGACAAATTTTGAGCGCTATTTTTGTGTTCCATAGTATCTAGCGTAAGTTGAACAAAAGTTAATTTGTGCCTTGTTCAATCGGTTTTCCGAAAAAAAAAAATCGAATAAAAGTTTTTACTATATTTCTGATGATCAATTTTTTCGAAAACCGAAATAATCAGGCACAAATCAATTATAAAACTTGAACAGAATCAGAAAACTTAAACAGAATCCTGAAAAAATTTGTTTTCACTGTTACATTTAATCGAAATATATCCGTGTCTTTAATATAATCATTATTACAATTTAATACTATTTGAAATAATTGGATAAAGAAAATTTAATGTGAAAAACTAAACTAATTAAATAACATCGGCTATATTTGTGATTTAATTAATGGCTGTTCTAATTGTGAATGTGATGTAAGCTTTAATGCTTATGAAAATGTAAAAAAATAGTATAAAAAAGTTAACTCTATGAGTGTATATATATATATATATATATATATATATATATATATATATATATATATATATATAATATATATATATATATAATATATATATATATAAAGCTTTGTGAACTAATAACAGCCGTTGCATAATAAATTGTGTTTGATGATTTTTATTCTACTTTTTAATTAAAATCGATCTTTGTGTGATTGTTTAAATCTATGAAAGGTTTAAATCTATAAAGGCATGCACTTATTATCAATATCCATATCCACGTGAACATCCACGATCCACAGTATGTAAGGATTTTATCTTTTTCTGTCATATTGAAAACAAGACAGACAATTAGGCACCCGACACTGAATAAGGTCACAATGTTACACGTTGTATATTTAACACAACACGCATTAAAATTGTTGTCGACAAATTTTGATCAATTCTAAAAGCTGTGACATTTAAGAAGAAAAAATAACCACCCAAATAACTTTTTTCAGAAAAATAAGCAACCGTTTTTTACTTTTGTATTCATATTTGTGTGTTCCTCACATCTAAGGCAGTTAAATAATATAAACTGTTAGATAAAACATATAGAATTATAGACTATAGTTTCGGAAACACAGTTACTTCATCAGAAAATATATGATAATGACAAAAACATACAAATTTTAACAAAAAGGTAAACATATTTTGGTACTTATATAAATTACATAATAAAACATTGTATGAATGAAAACAAAGGAATATAAAAATATAAGTATTGTCAATAAAATATAAAATACAAAATAAATTGTGCATCATAACATGATACAAAAAATTTAAAATATTATGTAAATGTGGGCGGGATGGTTTTTGTACATACAAAGTTATTACAGATTACACTACGTCGAAAACTAGTTATCTAAAAAAATATTAAGGACTTGAGAGTCTTGAAAATTCAGTTGTTCCAACAAATTTTCAGACTTTTTTTGAAATATGAAATTTTGTATTTATCTCGAAAAATCATCTTTTGCTATCGTGAATGTTTGTGAAGATATGATTTAGGCTAATTTTTTTAATAAATTATAACGAAATTAATGTTTCATACACATTTATTTCTGAACCAAAGTGATTAGAAACATGCTTCATAAAGTAGATTAGAAACATGCTTCATAAGTTCGTTCATATATGGATATCACCAATCACCATCGAATCTTCAAAGAATATCTTAATATAAGGATATTTCACATTTTGTGTGTCCTCCTCTCATAAGACTCCCTTACTACTGTCAAATCGATTTTACTTATTAAAGGTTTTTCCATTTTATATTCAGAGAAATATTGCAAAGTTGCCGATTTTCGTTTTCCCTAAAAGTGCCATTACGAAATTGTTTCATCACCGCCAATAGCTTCAATAGGGAATATGCATGAAAATTTTGTTTCACTTGAATTGAAGCATGTTTACTTGACAAATATCAAGGTAAAATTACTTTTTAAATAACTTTAAAAATAAGCGAGATATGAATGATTGTAATTCCCGATTTGACAAGGAGGGTGATAGCCCTCTTGATATGTTATGTGACGTCATATTACACTTTCACCATTTAAAATGCACGTAAAACTCCGTTTTTAGTATTTTTGCAAGAAAGAGACAGATAATAATCTTTAAAAGCTTATAGCTTCCTTCATATTTGTCGGATTTTAATTTCGTTTTTAAATATTATTACAGTATTAACAGTATTTTCATATTCTGAAAATAAGTGTGAAAAAAATTTTCATGCATATTCCCTATTGAGAGGCTGGTATTAAATCATAAATCACTTAGCGAAATTTTTTTTCCGAAAGCGGAAGCATAAGAATTCGCTTCAGCTGTACTGTAAAAGTTGGGAATTAATTTCATATCATCGACATTCGTCAATTTATTTCCAATAAATTCATTTTATTCGAAAATAACTACAAATAAGTCGTTATACTTAATGTTAGGTCGCTGATGATGTGGAATGGAATCATTTTATATATATATTTGTGTTTTAATGAAATAAATTACTTATAATTAAATTTAGTCATTTTATCGTTTAACAAATTAATGGTGTATACTATACATACGTATATATATATATATATATATAAATATATATATATATATATATATATATATATATATATATATATATATATATATATATATATATATATATATATATATATATATACATAATACATTACATTTTTCTTTCGTTATTTAATTTATATATAAAATTCCATTGTATACTTCGTATATTCAAATAAAATGGTATTTTTTTCATGTTTTTTTAATTTTGTACAAGTGTACAAGTATTTACAAACTTGTCTGTTGTATATCTTTCAAATCATACTTTGTACTGATGCTTATTGCTATTCTGCTAGTTCTGTAAAATGTAATCGTTAAAATTTTCATGATGTATTTATATTAAGGATGTACGAGGACTGAAGCTTCAAAAAGATTAAGGCTTAATTTTTTGTTTACATTTAGATGAAGTGCATATAAATCAATTATAAAAGTTTCATGGGGCTACGGGGGTCTTTAATGAATTAATTATTTAATGTTATAGTTCATGTTTCAATGCATTATGCTCGTATGGCTATAGCCGTCTATGATAGGCACTATATTCATCTGGAGTTCGTGAAGGAAACTGCAGGGAACCTTCTCAAGCATTGCCGGTTACTTCGTTCTTGTCCATACGCTGACAGTTTAGTCAATTAACCGACCCTTTTTTTTTTCTTGATAATTGACAATCTGCCGATGTCGGGATTCGAACCCATAACCTCCCAGTTTCCAAGTTGACGCAATGCGCAGACATAACGCCTCAGACCGCTCGCCTACTTGAGCTGGTTTTATCAGATACCTTAAGTCCTTAATAAGCCCAAATGATTTTATCTCTGTACTATGACATCTACCAAAAATATCATCTTCCACATCAAAGGATTTCAGACTATAAAAATACTCCCAAAACATGTATATAGAGGATGAATCCTCTATTTTCATAATTCATTGTCTGTAGATAGACGAAAAAATAAGCTAGTTAACAATGCTCAAAAGTTAATAAATTACCGTTATCGGAGGAAATTGTTTGCAGTCTAGACATTAAAAGCATATAAATTAGTTTTGTTAGTGGGTTCAAATTTATTTTTGATATTCATGTAATATTATTTATTTATGATTCCACATCATAATTACTTATGCCGAATATTCGAACAAATACATTATGTATATACAGTGTGTTTTTTAAACTACACCCAATCTGGAAACAGTGTATGTATATCTATAGCTGTCTACACTATGTTTAATTTACATGTTCGTATCATAGATCCCACGAGTATGAGAGAGTACATATGTACATATACATTATGCAATGTGTATGAGAAGGAGGTCTTATATGTTTGATGAACAAGCATATTTTTCATAACTCTTCGAGTGGTCACCAACCACTCAAACCTATAAGACCTGCTTCTCATACGCATTGCTAAATGTATACATATGTACTCTCTCATACTCGTTATGAATATTATTCACTATTTTGAAAAATATTCTTGTTTATCAAACCTATAAGACATCCTTCTCATACACATTGCTTAATGTATATGTACATATGTACTCTCTCATACTCGTGGGATATATGATACGAAGATGTAAACTAAACAGACGGTATATGCAATGCATTATGATATGTTTTGCTTTGTTACACATTAAAACCGGAGGCGGGTCTGATACGTTCTCCAAATACTTACAAAGAAGCATCCAACACTATAATACAAATTGTTATGCTATTAACTGTCTTATATCAGTTTTTGGTGGGGAGACGTACACAGCTGAGTGCTGTTCAGGTGTAACAAAGAACGTTATATCATGGCACACTGTACATAGACAGTGATAGATGCACTACACAATGTTGCCATTGGGTCTATGTTAATTTACATAGTGTATATAATAGTTTTACTCAAATATATATAAGTGAATTGTTTTCAATTTATTTATGAGTTTGGGATAGAAACTAATTAGACATTAGATTATTTTTTTTCGATATTGAGTTCGTATTTATTTGACTTCGTTGAAAACTAACTAATTGTATTCTGCACGCTACAACTTTTTTTCGTTTTCACAAAATACTGTAAAAAAATAAAAGTTTATGATTTCTTAAATATTAAAATATCTTCAATAAAATCAATAAAATCAAGTATTTTCAACTTTATGCCGTTTTCAAACTGTAAATATTCGAAATGAAAATGTTCGTTTTATAAAAATACTAACAACTTTTGATCATACGAATTTTTTCGAAGCTCAAACGGATTCGGATCAAATCAACTTTAAAATTGTGAACGACACTTTTGTCGACAGTAACGTTATGTATTTGACCTCGAAATGAGATAAGCTTAAATACTCAAGACCAGAGTATTCAAAATCAGAGCTGAAAAGTTCAAATTTTATTATTCAACTTCTATAATCAGTAACCAAAGATAAACGCCTGGATAAAATAGACACACCAATAGTGGACTTTAGCGAGGACGGGATTTTTGTTTCTCGGCTTTTCTGAAAAAGGATTTAATAATTTTTTTAAAAACTTGTACAAGGGCTTTTTGTAAGATAAGCGAATTCTTGTCGGTTTTGGTATTTTTTCTCATCTTGCAATGCTTCGGAAATTTAATGTTATAAAAGTGTAAGTAAAGGGTCCGTAATTGATGGTACATCACTTCCAAAACAAACGTCTTTTGTTTAAAACTTTTCTGAATAAACTTCATAGTTTTCTTCACACTCCTGTTAAATAAAATTGAACAGATCTGGACCGTATCATTCTCCGACAATTTTGATTATTCTTGTACTAAATGTTTTTTACTATACTTCCATTTCTTTTTTCGCACTAAAAATATATACTAGTTATCTTTGTTTATAAATGAATGATTATACAGAAAGTTACAAAAGTGAGGAGTTTTATGAAATGTAAGAAAATTAACATTTCTCAGGTCTGTTCAATTTTATTGAACGGGAGTGTACAAAGCACAAACAATTTTCCAAAGAAATCCCGAGGTCTGAAGTTCGATTCCTGGTTGATGAGTTAATTTTTTCAGATTAATATTTAGTTAAAATTCAATGACATCTTTGTCTATATAGTATAGACTAGTTCTTTCATATTATGCCTTACGTATACACAAATAATAATAATTATATGAATAGTAAATGGATATTTGACAACAAAGTAATACTGTCAATGATATGAAAAGATTGGTTCATACGTCAGAATCATCTTTGGTGTAGCGATATGCAAACTGGACTAGATATCCAGAGGTCAGAGGTTCGATTCCTGGTTGATTTCAACATTTAATTACAAACAATGTTCTTTGTGCACATATTAACAAGAACTGAATATTTAAACCGTATTTAGTCTCAGATATTTGTTAAATATCTTTAATTATTTTATATATTTGTTTTTTATGAAACAATTTTTTTTGTTTCAAGACTGAACGAAATACATCAAATAAATTTTTTGCACATAATTTTTTCTCAAAGAAAATATTTTTTTTTTGCGAAACAGAAAAAAATTATTTTATATTATAAATTAAAATGAAATGCTTCAAAGCAAGATTCCATTTTAATAGAAAGAATATAGGTTGAAACTTTGTAATAAAGCTTTATGTAATTGTCGAAACAGATGTGATGCTTTTTAACCTCTATATAGAAGTTCAATATAGAGTAGAGAGGTTTTTAATGTTGTGTTCAAAAGATAATAAATTTGGAGTTTTCATCCGATATTCATGGTTTTTATTTTTCCAAAGACCAGAAGTACTTTTTTGTCCATTTACCTAAATGGATGAAACTTTCATACATACTATGAAACTTTTCGCACATGGTGTTTAGAATTGTTTTAGAATTTTTCTAGAATATAACTTTTTGAGATATACTCGTATCTCCATCGATCTCTCTTTTTGGGTTTAATAAAACGTATTGGATACTGTAGATACCAAACTTGTTTATTATAGTTGATTCAAGAATGTTGATAGGATCTGGAATTTAAATAATGGAACTTGGCATGATTATTAAGGTTGTTGGAATAGAGGAAACTAAATAAAAGTAAATTGAACAGTTTCTTGGACTTTGGATCTCGGACAAAGTCCAAGAATGGAACGAATGAAACCCTCATATATACAGTTTGTTTTCAAAAGCATTTCTAATAACGAAGCAATTATAAATAAATAAATAAAATATACAATATAATACCATACATACATACTCATACATACAAACATCTGGCTGCTTGTGTTATGATGTTTGATTGATGTCATTTAAGAGTAGGGAATTAGTGATGCCCCATTAATTTATAATATTATTGTTCATTACGTATGCACACGCACACTACAGACTTGAGAGTATCCCCACTATTTTATTTCTTTATGAAGCATTGTGTATTTACTATTGTAAATAATATTTAACATTGATTCTCTATTAGTAAAGCTTTCCAAAACAGACGGTATAAAATGGGATAAACAGCCACACACCTTTTTATATTAATTTTACTGCTTTATTCTACTAAGGTACACCCCCGTTCATAAAAACTGAACCAGTTTAATCCTTCTAAGTGTCACTGTATGTAATATTATACACATATTCAGTAATATATACGCTTAGAATGTGATTTCCTGGTTCAAGTATATATTGAATAGACCGGCCAAGTAGCTGAGCGGTCTAAGGCGTTATGTCTAGGGCGCTATGTCTACTTGGCACTAGGAGTTTATGGGTTCGAATCCCGACATCGGTAGTTTGTCAATTAGTAAGAAAAAAAATGGGGCGGTTAATTGACTGTACTGTCGGCGTATGGACAAGAACGAAGTAACCGGCTATGCTTGAGAAGGTTTTCTGCAGTTTCTATCACGAACTCCTCCAGATGAATATCGGCATAGTTCTTATCAGAGTCGGCTGCAGCCGCACATCCTACCATTTTCTAGTCCACACACAAGATATCCTTCCACTTCACTCACATCCTCACATCCTTAGGCATCACAATGGACCTTATGGTCGAAGTGTAGCCCGTCCAGGGCACCTGCTACAATCATATTGAACAAAATGTTTATTGCATTTAAACGTATTCTGGCTTAATTCAACCTGCCAAACTACTTCAGATGTGGTTTGCATATGGAGGATATGTGATAAGTGTGACACCAGAATTTTTTTATGAATATCATTAAAATATTCTCTTTTTTTTATTTTTGAAATGATTATTTTCTATTATATATTAATATACATCTTAATTCATATAATTTACCATTCAAATTTTTTCTATTTTTTTTCTTTTTTTATACCATTTGCGGATATTTTTATGTGAAAGCATGATCTTTTTTTCTATTGTTGAAGCACATGTAAACAAATGATAAATGTTCACGCGCATTAAGTTAAAATTACACGTCATTCGTTCCAATGTTATCAAATAAGCACACTCTCCTATACACTTATACTTGCATGTTAGCTAAAACCCGTTGTAGAATCAATTATAAAATAAGCGACGAAAGTTGATGTTAGTTTTTAAAATTTTATAATCGATTTGTGCCTTATCGATTTCAATTTCCGACACGCCAAATTGTTTGTCTTGTTAATACCCATAAATGGTTCCTTTACTTTTTTTCTGTCAAATTTACAGTTTCATCGCTATCGCTCAAAAACCTCTTTTTTTCCGTTTCGCCAACTTTGAACGCGTGCTAAAAAAATGGGTGGTGAATCGGTGGTTGGAAAATAGTAGGTCTGCATCGGGGCTATCATTCCTACAAGAATATGCAATTAGCCAATATTACAGAGAAGTGTCATAAAAATGCCTTTTTTTGAACCCATTTCCTGTATTATAGATAAATAGAGGCATAACGGCAGGATATCGAACACAGGATGTTCATGGAGCTATTTGATTGTATATGTGTAAAACTCGAAAAAAAATAATATCCATTTGGTTTTTATAGCATGCCATTTTCATTAAAAAAAATAGAAAGTATGTGAATTTGGAAAGTGAGATATTTTTGTGTGGTTACAAATTTTGTATATAAAAAAAAAATTTATATCAATTCGTTTCTGAAACATGCGTCATGGAATTGTTATATAAAACAATTTTCGAGAGTCACATCGTATGAATTAATGAGAACGGGAAATGCGGATTTTATATTTCATTTATTTATCAAAATCTTATAATGGCTCCTCAAATCATTTTCGTCACGTCTAGACCAGAGACTTTTCCTGATGGAAAATTTTTTAAATGTTAGGCAATGAGAATATTGAAGAATCATTTAGACCAATTTGATGTAAACTTTGTTATATAGCCTAATTAAAAGCCCGCACGGATATGTCCTATTTTATCAACATATTTTACTATATTGAGGTAAAAAATTATCAATGATCGATTTTGCATATAAAATATTCGCTTGAAATATTTATAAATGTTTGAAATAGGTGTTCATAAAATGGAATAATTCTGTGGACACGATCACCTTATAACGAGAAGAGATAACCAGCTGAAATTTTGTGTCTGGAGCTAAAATATAAGATCAAGCTCGTGAATAGGATAAAATGGACATGTTTGGACAAAATGGGCAAAATTTCCCATCTTTGAAACCGAAAGAGAAAGAACAAAAATTTAAAGACAAAAAATGTTCCTTTTTTAAAAATAAATCTTTGTTTAAAAACTGTTTAGCATTAATTCAGAATATATTGGGTATTTAACCAATACACTTAGTTAGTTGATGAATTTTTTACCTCGACTTACATATAATGCGTTTTGTTAGGATTTTACTAATTATTTTTACGAACTAATTAAATAATTAGTTTATTTCCAAAACCACTGAAATACCCGGATCCCTATTCATCGTATCTGAAAATTGCACGTTTAATTCCACGAAAGATAAGGCCAAAATTTTTAATGTAAACATAAATTTTATGTGTGCTGCATACCTACTAATAGATCCCACCAGAAATGTTTTGCTTGAACGTGCTATGTGATGAGATCTTTAGATAGACCTATTTTGACATTTTTAGATACTTTAAATAAATCGTTCTCTACTTTGATTACTTTTATTTAAACAGTTATCGTCATTCAAACAATATAAACATAATTATTATGCGAATAATGTAACCGTACCATGCATCTATGTATAACGAGTTAACGAAAGTATAATCGTTACATAAAATTATTCAAGTAATAGAAGGTGTTAATATGAGCCACCACTTTACAAGAAAGTTTTACAAATAGTTAGTTAGAAAGTTTCTCCATCAGTATGACAACTCACAAAATAGAACATGATATTCACAAAAGTCAATAGACGACTATAGTTGAAAAGAAAAACGGAATATGATACCAATGTTATTTTGGGTAAACTAAATGAAGAAAAGCGTTAATATGGAAAAACTTTTTCAATTCAAGAGGGTTAAAAACGTATGTACGGATAGGCTGGCTGACTGAAATTAATTTTATTTTTTAAATTTATTGCTTACAATTCTATGTGTGCGAAATAGATTAAAATATTCGATAGCAAAAAGTTAATATATTTTGAAAATAGAATTTGATATCGTAATACGATATAGCATTTGATCAAAGAAACTGGTAGAAAAGTTTATTAATCGGAAAAAAAAACTAGTATAAATGACGTTGTATAGTACGTAAACACTTCTGTATAGAACTTGTGAGTACACTTGGCCACAAAAGTTGATATCAGTTTTTCAAATTTTATAATTAGTTTTTGCCTTATTTATTCGGTTTTTGATAAAAATTCTCAAATAAAAGTTGTGACTATATTATAATGAAAAACTTTATACTTGTTGATTATCACTGATTATATTTCACACCTCTAACTAAAATTACAAATGAACTTAAAGTGGGGTAAACATTCATATGTTTTGTTGATAATATACTGATCCACTCAAACTGTGGCAATATTCGAAGGTTCAATACAAATGAACACAGTTCTATTAAGTTTAGTCCATTTCCTCAAAGTTATCCGTCCGTCCGTCTGTAAACACGATACCTTAAAAACGAAAGAAAAAAGCAAGCTGAAATTTCGTACGTGTGTTCTAGACCTTAATAGTAACTTCTTGAATGGACAAAATTGGACAATGTTTGGAAAAGTGGACAAAACTGTTTATTTTTGAACCCGTAAGAGATAGAATAAAAATTGAAAGACAATATACTGGGTATTTAAGCAATTAACTCAGTTAGTTGTTATTTTTACTTGTTTTATTGTTAGTTTAGAACGAATATTTAGTGTAGTAAATAGCTTCAAGAGATAAACATCAACACAAATAATTAAACATGAATTTAAAAAAAATATTTACAAGTGTTTAAATTAAAATTGACAGATATCATGAACAAACCCTACAAGATTTCATTAAGTACTTGTAATTTTCTCTCGTGGAGAACACAAAACCTTGTATCTGCACAACAAATAAACGTTTTTTTTGTTGTATATTTTCTTTTGTGTTGTTTGTGTACATTGATAATTGTTTTTTTCTTTCAATAAACAATTTTTCTCTTAACAATTTTCAAACTACAGTTAAAAATTTGATGAATATAATAAAATCATTTTTGATAGTCTGTGCAAGCGGACTAATTTCTTAAAGGTGCTGCGTTATAGCTCGAGCAAGTTAAAGTAGCTCGAAAAACTGTAAGGTTAAATTTAAAAACATCCGAAATAATATCAAAATAAGTTATTTTGGTGAAAAGAGAAAACGAGATGAAAGAATGTGAGTGTGTTCTAGAGCTTAAAAGTAAAGTGAATGGGCAAATTGGACCATGCTTGGAAAATATCCATCATTGAAACCGTAAGAGAAAAACAAATTCGTTACGTAGGAGCTGCGAATTTCCTTAGAATACAAATTACATATCAAAATGAAATGTCGTATCTGATACGATTTTGGTATTTGCAAGGCCAATTTCATTAATAAATGGCATAGGTCCAACGCGAAAGGGGGGCATAGAGAAAGAAGAAAACACAAAATATAAAATTTCTCTCTAAATATTAGAACAATCCAAAAATGCATAAGAAGTAAAAATATAGAAAAGAATGTTTGCTACAATTCTTTACCTGATCATTTTTTCTATAACTCGAATGTGTACAATGATATTTAGGATTTTATTTTTCAATCTTAAACCATCAATATTTCTGTAAATATTCGAGTAACAGCAAAAACGATAAGAAACTTAATTGTAGTAAAACTAATTTTCTACAATTTTACTTCTTATGTATTTTTCGATTTTTTCAATATTAAGGGAGATATGCCAAATTTTGTTTTTCCCCTTTCTTCTAAACCCTCCTTTCCCCTTGTTTGATTTGCTTGTTAGATCCATCTATTAGGTTGGATCGATGGATATTTGTAGAAACTTTTGCAAAATTTTGAAGTCGGTAGGAGACCAATAGCTCTATTTCCTTTCAGAAAATTCGCTAAAAAAGTCAGTTGACATTTTCCCTAGTTTAAATAGATGACGGAACTTAAAATAATGCTTAAAATAATTTATATTATTAATAATTCATGCAACGTTATGATTACTTAATCTTCTTATATTCATAATGATACATTTTTCTGAGAAAATTCGCTAGTCAACTTGGCTTTATTTGATTGTCTAACACATCAGATAAAAATAAAGTGCTTTCAATTCTCAATTTTTTAATAACATTTTGTATGTTGGTTGCATTTCTTATATTAAAATACATTTGGATACATTTGAGAGTAGATTAGTGTATCAAGGGCTAAAATTATTTTTCAAGAATGTACTTTTGACATTTTTGGTAATATGACACGTCTTGTCAAGTCTATCATGGATGTGACCACTATATGTAATCAAATATCTCTATCGTAATTGATTATTATTTGTACCTTATATAACAATACAATGTTAATTAACCACAACGATGTTCCGTGATCGGGTGCCCATGCTTTGGCTAAATATGCCTTATGGTAAAGTAATTTTGTTGTGATATGAATGTAAGATTCATGTCGAATATTTAAATCATTCTAATTTCTAAAACTACGTTAGATATAGTTTTGTTTTTAACGTTGTAGTAGTAAATGCTGGTGGTAAATGAAATTTTTAATAGAAATTCCCATTATGTTTTATTTACTATAATATGTAAAATATTGGCGGACCCTGTTGTCAAAATTGATGAAAATTATCTAAAAATTTAAGACTCTCTGCTATATTTTCATCGGTTAGAAAAATGGTTAGGAAAAACACTTCATTTACTGTACCATCGAATTTTACGTGATTCTTTAGAGAATATAAAATACTAGTTTATTCCGGCGGCTTTGCTTGCGTTTTGTTGTTCTATCTTGGGCTCCCGTCCTCTCAGCAAGAATATATACCAGTTTTAAAGTCCAATCATGAGCTTTTAAATACAGAAAGTTTCATCAAAATCGGTTCAGTAGTTTTTGCGAGATGCTCGTACAAACAAACTGACAACTAACGATTTATAATAGTAGAGATGCAAAATAATGAGTACAATTTCACATATTTGCTAAAATATGTGTTCTAATTACCGTACTGATTGAGAGATTGGATTTTTAAAGAAAAACTTTTATCATCTTTGGCTACCATTGTAACATAAATAATAACATATAAGTGTATTTATCTACCCAATAGGGAATATGCATGAAAAATTTTTTTCACTTGAATTGAAGCATGACAAATTCACTTGACAAATATCAAGGTAAAATTACTTTTTAAATAACTTAAAAATAAGCGAGATATGAGTGATTGAAATTCCCGATTAGACAAAGACGGTGATAGCCCTCTTGATATGTTATGTGACGTCATATTACACTTTCACCATTTAAAATACACGTAAAACTCCGTTTTTAGTATTTTTGCAAGAAAGAGACAGATAATAATCTTTAAAAGCTTATAGCATCCTTGATATTTGTCGGATTTTAATTTCGTTTTTAAATATTATTACAGTATTTTCATATTCTGAAAATAAATGTGAACAAAAATTTTCATGCATATTCCCTATTAATTATTTTATGGAGTTCTGGTAGTATACATTATATAAGAGATATCTACCAAAATTATACCCAAAAAACTAAAAGCCAACCCAACATCCTTAATCACTTGTACGGTATCCTAAATTAAAAATTTATGTAAAGGCAACATGAATATGTAAATAAGGGAGGATAATATTAAAAAATAATTTTTTTTATCGTGAAGTTTTGTATAAAAAAATCTGTACTGTAATATTTACATAAATTCTTTAATGTTCGCAATAAATCAATGTTCAGAGGTAATAATGTTTGAACAGTAATTTACATTGATTAAAGAGAGAATGGTAAAATATTAATATTTTTCCTTAGGGTTTGTATAATATTTGATGTGTTTCAATAAGTAAATGCTATGAATCATATATATCTATCTATATATATATATATATATATATATATATATATATATATATATATATATATATATATATATATATATATATATATATACTAGATGAAGCCTATTGAAACAAGATATACCAGGAATTGGGCCCGATACCCTGAACATTTTCTGAGAAAATAACCTCAAAATTATCGAACAGTAAAGCCCTAATAAACTCAATTTACTGTTTTACGAGTATATTATATAGTTTTGTTTTTTAATTGCTTTGCTTCATTTTAAACAGTTTCGTGTTTTAAACTTCATTGGCGGTGAGTTGCTAAGTTGCAGTTTCCCATTAGTTAATTTCTAATTTCATAGTGCTTTTCCGTAGAGTTTTGCTAGTACCGAAATAAATGATAGTAATTTTCTTCAAGAGACGCCTGTGTTTTGGAAAGAACGTATCTCCAAACTCAATCTTTTCAATTTCAAAAAAACCTTAACTTGGGTTATTCACATCACAATGTTTCATTCCCGACGTTTCATTTTGTATGCATTCAAAATATTGTATTGTCAAAGTTTTACCGAAACCAAGTAATCTTCTTATCAATTTTTACCCCAGATTATTTTATCACCTGTATGGTTTCTCTCCAATAGTTTCTTGAGTTGTCCAGTGCAAAAACATTGTAATTACATTTTCTCAATATTTGGGAATATCGCAAGAAACTTTTGTCTTTTTGGATACTTTCTTTGCATTTAAACTTCAAAAATATCATAAATATATCTTTTAAAATTTTGCATGTTTTTTCCGGAGGCTATTTACGGAAAAAGTTGAGAAAAATGTTTGGGTTTAAGGAGTTTTGTTGCCGAATTGTACTAGTAAACAGTTTTTTTTTTGTAGAAGGAATATTTTAAAAGATTAAAGAAAGGAACAGGTTGATCTGTTCCTCCCGACTCATCCTGTTTATAAATTCAATAATAAACTTGAACAATTATTTTCAGAGAATCATTATTTATTATGTATATAAGTTCCATAAAAAATGAAATACAAATATAATTCAAATGGAACAACTTGCTAATGTAATATTTTATATGAAAATATGGATTCACATTGTTTCCTTTTTGGTATATTATAAGCAAATACATCATTTATTTATTTATACGTTTATTTTATTAAGAACAAAAAATAAGGTGTTTGAACTTGTATTAGCGTATGAAGTTATATTTCTGTGGCAAGATGAACTTTTCTAACAATCTATTCAAATGATACTTTAAATTGACATACAATTTGTAAAATATTAAATTTCGCACATATAGTTAGTAGAGTTGTATACGTCGTGATACAACCTAATTATTCACAGTGTTGACTACGATAATTAATTCTTTCACACAAAATAAAATATAAGAATTGAAATTCATTTTTGTTTGTATGTTCTATAGCTAAAAAGAGATTTCAAGTACCTAAATAGGCAAAATCGGTCAATGCAGCTTTATCTTTAAGACAGTTAAAGTTTCTATTTAAAAATAAAAACTTTTGTTTGACGCTTTTTGTCATAAACTGAACAGTTTCAACATAATTTTAATTCAACATACTGTAGGTTACAGAAGCATGTGTGCACGACAAATGTATATAGTATTTTGTACATGCACCAGTCATAGTTTTATACGTACACTCCCGTTCAAAATAAATGAACCAGTTAAAAGATTCTAAGTATGACTGTATGTAGTATTATACATATATTCAGTAATATATATACACTTTGAATGTGACTTACTGGTTCAATTATATTGAATGTGAGTGAACGTGCGTAAAATGTAATATACGCACCCTTAAAAAAACCATAATATACAATGGGTTATTCAAACAATTAATTGAATTAGTTGATACATTTTAGAGAATTTCCTGAAAGGAAATAGAGCTATTGGTCTCGTACGACTTCAAAATTTTGCAAAAATTTCTTCAAATGTCCATCGATCCTACCTAGCAGATGTCGAAAATCACCATCTGTAAAATTTATATATATATGGCCAATAACAAATTTCATTCCAATCATATTAAAGATATATATATATATATATATATATTGTGTATTTAAAAAAAAAATAAATGAGATAAATATAAAGAAAAAATTAAACACTTTATAGAAAATAATTGAATTATCAATTATTTTCATAAATATGAAATTAAGTTAATTTAGTAATTTTAATTAAAAGAGGTATTATGATGTATTTTAAAAAAAAAAAATAATGAAAACTAAATATACGGTACTTTAGAAAAAAAATCCAAAGCAGAGTATTGTATGTGGAATTATGAAAATTGGAAAACGATCGGTGCTAACGCGATACACGTAAATATAAAAAAAATAACACGTTGAACCGAAAGTCTTTCAATAAAAGCTGGGCCCATTAAAAAAGATAATATTGAGGTAGTAAGATCTTTACTATCCAGTAAGTGTCTAAGTTATCGACTAGTGATTCGAATCAGAAATACTGAAAATAAAAAAAAGTACAAAAAAAGAACAAAACAAAATATATGTAAAAATAAAATATATTTGAAATAAATAATTTTTCATTTAATATGTTGATAGTATAACTATCCTTAAAATACTAAGTTTGGTTGTACAAGTTATAAAAAAAATTACATGAATATGTACTAGATTGAACTGTAGTAAAAAGAAATATCGTATATAAAAAAAAAAACGACACTACAGTAAAAAAAAATGTTCAAATATGTCTGATTTGCAAAAATATAAATATACACTACAAATTTAATTCAGATACATAGTTGTATATAAAGGGGACTTTACGCTTCTGTAGAGAAAAACTACAAGGCCAAAAATACCAAGCGTATACAAAACAATATAGTTATAAATTGAAAAAGTCATTGCATATTCACATAAAATACATAAATTGTACAGCCAAAATGTGTATAGAATGTGTATTGAAATGTGACAAGTTTGAAAAACCACAAGTTTCGGAATGGTGAATTAAATAAATTATACAAAAAAAATATACTTAGATACAATCAGATAGAAACCATTAATTCGCCTATTCGATACTTCAGCACAATCCATAATAAATATTCAATTTGTAAATTGAAGAAATAAAAATTCAAAATACCATCTGATTAATTCATGTGAGACAACTACTTTTAGTAACTGTTCTGAGCCAACTAATTTTAGTAACTGTCTTGAGACAAGTACTTTTTGTAACTCCAAGTACTTTTTGTAACTGATTTGAAATATGTGCGGAAATATCGAAGTAAGCTTGGATATACGCAAGTCATATCCGATCTAAGTAAATGTTTGTTGAAATTATGTAAATTCTCAACTCGCATAAACCAATAATTATATAAATTATTATTTTTTGAATAATAAAAATATGAAAACAAAATAATAATAAATTTTAAACAGTGGAGTACTAAAAAAAATTATTCTCCAATATATATATATATATATATATATATATATTTAATATGATTGGAATGAAATTTGGTATTTGAGGCGCTTTTGGTATATATATATATATACTTTATATATATATATATATATATATATATATATATATATACTTTTGGTATATATATATATATATATATATATATTTAATATGATTGGAATGAAATTTGGTATTTGAGGCGCTTTTGGTATTCAAAAATGGGTTCGTAAATGGGTAACGTTGGACAAGGGAAAAGGGAGATTTAGGGGGGAGAGGAACACAAAATTTGACATATCTCCTTTTAATAATTTAATTATTTGTATTATAAATTAACGTAAAGATTATTAAAATAATCAAAGAGAACTAAAATTTTGCCCCTATTCCTAGAACATTTGTTTGTATTTTATAAATACGTATTTCGACTACAATGTAGTCATCATCAGTATGAATTAGCTAATCGTAACTATCTCTGGGATATGGATTCAGAGATAGTTACGATTAACCAAATGCCAAATTTCATAAATGTAATACATATCTCAATGAAAACGATCCCGCTATTTTAGGGAGTCCAAGATCAAAAAGTGAAAAACAAGAGAATTCATTTTAAAATTTTTTAATTTCATTATCAAATGTCATGAAAATTTCTACTAATGGCTTATAAATGTAACAACATATGCATAAAATATCTAAACTAGCACATTATTCAGTGTTCGTATTTCGAAAAATAGTACTTATTTTGAAAAAAAATATATTTCAACCTTTTGTTCAAGAGTTACACATTCAGCCTTCGGTGAATGACTGTCTACGTAAAAGGAAAATTTAATGATTATGACATGAACTGTAAGAAAATGTATGAGTAGATGATGCTCTACTGTCGAGAAACATTGTATACAGTCTAAATTATAAATTATTTTATATACAGAATGGTTAAGAAACTGCGCTGTAATTGCAAAAATAGTGACAATCAGGTACAAGATACTACAAACTTTTTCAGAGCATTCGAGTCCAAAAACTCGAGTTAAAAGTTCTTTAAAAAAGTGAGTGTCAAAATGATTTTTAACGGTAATAATTTACGTTAAAAATTTCGTTTACGGTCAAAATGTAATGAATCAAGAATTTTCACATCAAATTTACTATGTTTTGTCAATCTGATTATCAACTTTGATACCAGCTTTGCGTAAACATATTAGCATCTGCAATTTCATGAAATTCAAATGTAAAATTTATTTTAAAATGGAGGTAATATTGGTCCATTCTTTGATGGATCAGTCAGTAAGTCAGTGTCTTCCTTTAATATAAAAAAAAAACTACATAATTTTATGGATGGTCTCCATGATGACACGTGGTGCATTTTATTATGCAGCCCAAATTACCACTGAATCGCATAAACAAAATGTCCACAGTAAATAAACAAAGTTCAAAACGTCGGAGGTTTCTATTTTAAAGAATAACTACTTTTATGGACTAACTTTTCCCGAAATAAAAAAGAAGTCAAATTAGTTATTTAATATTAGATTATCAAATGATAATTAATGAGAACTCAAGGTTTTTGAAATACAATTTCAAATTCGCCCAAATACCCAGATCAGTTGTTGTATTATAAATACGTATGGCGACTACAACGTAGTCATCATCTGTATAAATTAGATAGTCGTAAATTACTCTTTGATAATTAGAAATAAATAGAAAATAGCGATGAATAAATTAATTCGTGTGTTACCGTTGTTTTCGAAATATAAAAGTTTAAAATTATTATTTTTGTTCAAAATTACATTATTTTGTATATGTGAACAGTGTATTTGTCTATGTGTTGTATATGTGTGTTTATGTATTTGTGCTATTATTAAATCAAACCGGTTTTTTGTCCTGATTATATAACACAGGGCTGGAACGTCCTCAACGTCTATATTTCTTTCAAAATCAGAATTTTAATGGTTTCTGTAAAACTTACACTATGTAATTTGAAGTTTTGGCACAGACATTTTTGACACACTCTACCTACTACACATACATAAAAGTCTTTATGACACATATTTTTTATCTGATTTACAAAAACAAGTTGTTATTCACATATGACTACGTACGTAACAACATTCGCAGAGTCTTAATAATAATGTACACGTCATTTTTCTAAACGTATATATATATATATATATATATATATATATATATATATATATATATATATATATATATATATATACATATATATATGTATATATATATATATATATATATATATCCCTCCTTTTATATATAATAAATATCCACTATATAAATAAAATGTTTTTTTTTGCTTTCCTAGATTTTCTTATACTCTTTCTCTTCATCTTAAATTAAATTATTTACCTCTCCACATATAAAAAAAACCTTTAATCTAATATTTTCCTAAATAAATTATATCACCAATAAATTTCCGAAAAATTATTAAATGGATACTTCATATAAAACATCTGTTTAACCCAACTTATGTTTTTCCTTGATAAATTACAATTAACAATTTTGTTCAAATTTAATTTCAACATGGACAAAATATTAATTATGTCTGAAAATATTATTTGTGTACTACCTATGGATAAGCTTTATTGCATTAATATAAACAGGGTGGCGCATAAGTAACGTTATGATTGACTATATTGAATGCGTATTTGTGCATCATTTGGTTTTAACTCGTGAACCAACTGTATTATATATGGGAAAAAGTTTAAAGTATGTAAAATTATTTGCAAAGACCGCCAAGACATCACCAACTGCTGAGAACATCGCCTGATGGTAGTTTCGGGGTTTTCCTCAACACTTACTTGCACCCGAGCAATGTTCACATCATCATTTCGAACCGCACGAGGTCTTCCAGCACGCGAAAGATCACAGACAACCCCATGTTGTCGAAAACGCTGAACCAATCGGTAAATTGTTGGAGCGCTATGTGCATTTGGAACATGAAAGAAATATGAATAATCGAATGCTGACTTTCAAAATAAAATTGAACAACTTTGTTTCTTTGTTCTGTGCTGAGTTTATCCATCATAAATTTCCCAAGTTTTTCAATGTTAATTCTGAAAAAAAAAACGTAAACAAAAAATTTATTCACAAATTAAATCATAACCTTACTTATGTGCCACCCTATATTAGCGCTTTTGCAGTGGATATACTAGAAATTTTCACATTCTAGTCACATGAATTTTGTTTTATGAAACTTGTTAGTATCCAATTTTGTACAGTTTTTTTTTTAATGTTTCATGAGTATATAAATTAAAATTTTCGAAATAGAATGAAAAATCGAAGATGATATCAGCTGTGAGATGCTTAAGTTTGTCAGCAAGATGAGGTTACATTTTCATTAATTAAACTTTGTATGGATTTTTTCACAAATTTCTAATTAGTTTCCTTTTTAATTTAAAAGAAAGTGGGGTATTTAAGGTTAAAATTCATTTCAAGTATAGTGTCGGACTTATGTTAGTGAAGTGTGTTTTTATATAGATTTAAATTGGTTAATAATACTATGTAAACAACACCCCAAAACTTTCCCTTAAATTCTAGAGGCTGCCTTGGACGGGCTACACCATAAGGTTCATAGTGATGCTTAAGGATGAGAGAATGTGAGTGGAGTGGAAGGAATTTTTGTTATAGATTAGCAATTGGAAGGATATGCGGCTGCAGCCGACTATGATAGGAACTATGCCGACAGTTTAGTTAATTAACCGCCCCTTTTTTTCATAATAATTGGCAAACTGCCGATGTCGAGATTCCAACCCATAAACTCCCAGTTTCCAGTTTCCAAGGCATACTGCGCAGACATAACGCCTTAGACCGCTCGACCACTTGGGCTGGTAGGATGAATTAAAAGGTTCTATTATATTGAAGAAAAAAATGTTCCAAAATACCAAACCGATACCACTTTTAGGATAGACTATTTGTTAATGATACTTGATTTTACCATAATGAACATGATTGTATCGATTCAACATTCTTACGTTTGAGAATGGATATGAATTTGAAACTTTTGAAGAAACATAATACCCATAATACCAAGAAGAACAAACTATCGAATACCATGCACCTGGAAAATGTCAAACATAATATGCAAATGCATATATAATGCAACCTTTAAATTAATCCGGTTCCTCCAGGTGGTAGAGTTATATTGCAATATTAAACTATTCTAACATCAGATGATATTTAAATGAAAATTACAGAATATTTATTCATGAAAATTATTCACAAACTACAAAAAAAAAAAAATATAAATTTTAATGCATGATACTCATGAAAAAAAACATTAAAAATTTTGTTTATGATCATAGTGAAAATTTTTTGTTGTTGTCATCAACTGAATAAAATATTCGAACGTAGAATGTTCAGAGAGTTTCTTTCTACATTTTTATCTATTTAGAACACGCAAAGATTTCATAAATGCGACGTAATGTATTATTATTTTTTTTTGTATAACAGAATTGTAATGCATTGATAACAATCTATCTTTTTCTTTCACATACAACTAGTATATATTATCTATAATTTTTATGTTTCACTAATTTTTGAAAGAAGAAAATAATAATTATTGCTCAAAGCAAAAGGATGAAATGATGACTGCTTATGATGTATTCAAGTACCTTTATATATTTTCTGTCTATGAAAAGTTGCACATACCTGACTTCAAATACACGTCACAGAAAATTTTGACATCTCGTACGTTGACTTTCGGCCACAAAAGTTGATGTTATATTTTTACATTGTTGATTTGATGAGTTGCTTTTTGACTTATTCATTCGGTTTTCGAAAAAAAAAATTCGAATGAAAGTTGTTACTACATTTATAATTGATACCTTTTAAGCGAAATATTTTTTCGAAAACCGAATCAATATGGCACAAATCAATTATAAAATATTAAAGACTGTCGAGGAACTTTTGTGGTTTATGGTACACATGATTGTGTTTTAAAAAAGAATTACATAAAATACAAAATTGAATTTTATCTATATAAGAATAACAGAAAATGTGATAAACTTTGATGGAAGTATAAAATAATAAAATTCGACACGTAGAAAATACGGAGACTATACAAATTTTCTCAGAAAAGTGGATTTATATTATACTAGCGTATACATGTGGTTTTGATCGCATCTTATTGCTATATCTCCGGCTCCCGACAGTTGAAGACTAAAACTGCATTGTAATTTCCCTCCGCTTCCACCAATTTAAATATTTATCGTTCCCACCGTTTCCACTACTTCAAATATTTATCGGCACTTCCACCAAATTTATCATTCAACGATTATTTTCGAATTTAATTATTTTACGAGAGATAAATCTAAGAGAGAAAAAAAACATGCGAGTTTTTAAGTCTAATCATCATTTTGCGTTGTACTCGAACAAACAAATAACCAAATAAACAAACGAACTATTACAATTTTATAATAATAGAGATAAAAAACTAAGTTACTTGGGTTACCACTTATTACTCATTATTATCAAATTAAAATCGTAAATAATTTTTAATTATTGGAATGAAAAAATAATGGTCAGAAGATAAATTGAGGTAAAATCAATTTTCTACAACTTAACTCATATATTATTTTTCGACTTCATATTAAGAGATTTATTCGAAATTTTTCAACTCCAGAACGAATTGAGATAATGAGATGAGTTTTAACGTGAACAATGCTATAAATTTATTTTTCAGACTGGAGTATATTTTTAACAAAATACTTTTTTTGTTTGTTAAAAAAAATTTCATGAATTTAAAGGTATTTTGAACCTGTATCCTTACATTCCCCCAAATATAAGTCGGTTAAAAATATTTAGGTTTCTTGATCAAAAACCCTTTCAGATTGGTTCGATTTGTTTAAATTTGGGTGTACACTGGCAGCAGAATATGTTATAGAAAAATCCTTGAACCACAAGTAATTAATTATACACCTTGACGTACGACTAAGTTTTTTACAACAACGGCACATTATAACAATGTTTTTTTCTCTCGCGCAGATACATATTTTGTGATTTAGTTTTCGTACTGATGTGGTTCACCAATGTTATTCAATTGGGAATGTCTGAATAAAAGAACTATTTCCTCAGAGACTAGTACCATTCTTCTCGTATAGAAGAATCGGAGCGGAAGTAATTATATTATGAATAATTATATTATAAATAATTTTTAATTGATATCATCAACCTTAGAATGATTTAATGGATGTTTCCGTGAATGAGGTTATAAACATTGTTTTATGAGAGAGACATTCATTATAAGTTGAAAAAGATACAAATCAATCATTTCACCTATTAAATTTTCAGATGCTTGTATTGTTGTTCATCTGAAACTAACAAAGAAAATTTTTAAATTAATCGAGAAAATTGATTTTCACTGATTTGTCAGTAGGTAATTGCACTGTTGGTAAAAATAGAAAACTACCTCGCTCGAGTCAGTTGTTTACATAGAACATAAATAAATATTAATTTCATATTTATTTTACAAGCTTTTATTTAACTTGCAATGAATGTAATGTATGTATGTATATTCGGGTCAAATCTTGCAAGCTGAATTAGAACCACTTCCTCTTATCCTACGGAGTTGAATTTTTACACGTTGATTCAGCTCTGATTACAATGCATTTTTATGTTTAAAGGTAGGGGAATCAAAAAATTTGGTATATCTCTCTTAATATTGAAAAAATTGAAAAAAACATAAAAACAAAAGCTGTAAAAAATTAGTTTTACTATAAAAAGCTTGTTTTAAAAATGGTTTTTTTAATAGAAACTTATTTATCTTTGAAATTGAATTATCAACAAATAATTTTGTTCTTCAACATACTCTACTTGTAAAATTTTTTTTTGCGTTTGCACAAAACATTAAATATCTCTCTTAATATCAGAATAATCGAAAAACGTAAGGAGTAAAGTTGTAGAAAATGTGAACAGAGATATTTAGAATTTGAACTTTCAATCTGTAGTTGTAAATATTTCTGTAAATATTAGCGTAGTAAAATTAGTACCTACAACTTAAATCCTGATAAATTTTACATTTATACAAATTTTAGCGATAGTGATTTTTAATATCTAATAGGTAGGATCGATGGACATTTGAAGAAATTTTTACGAAATTCCATCATTGGTGCAAAAACAATAGCTGCATTTCCTTTGGAGGACATTCGCTAAAAAACTAGAATTTCATTTTACTATCCCAAATTTTACCTAATATAAATTATGTAATATAAAAATAGATATATAAATCATAAATGACCAAATGTAGGAAGTAAGTAATAGTACTGAACATTAGTAGCTTAAAATTAATCCTTTGAAAGATATTACAGATAGAGATGTTATAATCAGCTTTACATATGAAGAACGTCCCTGTATAAATAATTTAAATGTATGTTGTGCAAACTTGTATTTAACAAACACTTTTATATATTAAGGTAGCTCCAACGTGGTATAGTCAAGTCAATATTAAGATTATAAGAATTCGTTGAAAATTTCGGTACACAAACACACTACTCCAAAAAAAAATGGTATCCAACCAAATCCCACTAAAATATTGAAACCAATTACAAATGCCAATTCGTGTCACATTCACAAGGAGATGATTGACGTTGGCTCGATGAAAACACCACCAGCAGGGACTGCGCCTAGCACACATCAATTTTCACAACCCAAACATTTTTTACATCGTATCGAAACTAAAAAACGTAAATCATGTTAGATAGATAGATTGTAGAGGCTACCCTGGACGGGCTACACATCGACTATAAGGCCCATTGTGATGCCTAAGAATATCAGGATGTGAGTGGAGTGGAAGGAATTTTTGTGTATAGACTAGGAAATGGTAGGATATGCGGCTGCAGCCGACAATAATAGGAACTATGCCCATATTCATCTGGAGTTCGTGAAGGAAACTGCAGAAAACCTTCTCAAGCACAGCGGGTTACTTCCCGCCCAAAGTAACCGCCCCTTTTTTTTTCTTAATAATTGACAAACTGCCGATGTCGGGATTTGAACCCATAACCTCCCAGTTTTCAAGTATGCATACTGCGCTGACATAACGCGTAAGACCGCCAGATTAGGATTATGTATGACCGTATGGGCTGATGGACTGGTTAAATCATGTAAGTTGAAAATTGTACGAATGTTAAAACTATTAAGAAAGTACCAAGTTTGATGTAAAATTTGGTATTGAATTTTGAGCTATAATACCAGGTCCTCTAATGTCGGATTGTTCGAAACTTTAGCGGTGATTTTTTCGACGACAGCTGAGTAATATGTCCTACTACTCTTGTAAATAAGTATTTATACAGAGTACCATCTGCACACAAAATTTCCAATTCAATACCCGATACCCTTCTGTCTCCTTCTTGAACATTTTCAGTTTATTTAGTTAGAAATGTGTATCATGATCGAACTACCTCAAACAAAATAATAAATAAATTTATTATGACGATATGATGCATCAAGTCATTAACATAAAGGCATCTTATTTATCAACGTCACCTGTTCACATTCATTTGTGTCGCAATGTATTGTAACTTCTATGTATTTTAAAACAAGACAACTAAATGTTGTAAAAACGTAATGAAGTAGGTACTAGCTACTCTACTTTTGATTATAAGCAGTTATTATTTATAATAAATACCATCCTATCCAGCAAGACGCAGCATTGTGTATAAATTATGTTAAATTCTTGGATAAGGTTCGGGTAGAGATAGTTTAATACCGGTGATATCAGATTTATGTAGAACATAAAGGTAGTTTTATAGAATATATTATACACAACAATAATCAGAGGTGGGCGCAGACGGCTTGCCGGAGTCGACCGACTCTCCATAAGCTGGGTGAGAGTAAGTAAAAAAGGTATGCATACCGATTATTGCCCAATAATTTGTTCAATCAATTTAGAATTAGTTTTATAAAATATGTATTGTTTAAAAAATATCTTTTACAATATGGAGAGATATACCAAAAAACATAATAATAATAATAATAATAACAATAATAATAACAATAATAACAACAATAATGATGACAGCAATAACAATAATTACAACAACAACAACTATATGTATTCCCACTTTATGTAAAATTTAACCATTTAGAAATTAGTAACAAATTACCAACCTCCCCCCCTACCCAGATTTATCATTGGCATCTTTATTGTATCAAGTGTCATCAAAGTGTTTAGGCAAATTATTCGGAATTTCCTAAAATCTAATTCTTAAATCTAAACTAAAGCTAAATCATCAACAAATTTACAAGCGGTAAATGTAAAAGATCAAAAGATTTATATTTTATAATTTATATAACATTTATATTTTATTCATACCCAAATATATTAAAAACGAACATTTTATGCCCCAAATTACCAGTCCAAAATTCAAAAGTATGTATTCAATGGATTGTATGTATTGTATACTTTGAATAATAGTGACCATAAAAAATAGTTGGTATTATTATATTTTTTTCAGAAAATGTTTTAATTAAAAAAAGAAAAAAATAATAATTGGTAGGATACCCTATATTTACTCAATCTCTCTTCCTACCTCTCACTCAGAGCTGAGTTCAGTCAAGGTCTGCCCCCCTATGGAATATAAATGTAGTTTTATAGGATATATTATACACAACATGATGTGTTCAGTTAAAATATCTTTATGGGTGATATGAACAAAATGAGTGGATTATTTGAGTTAATTCTCAGGGTACACAATATTAGCTCCGGCCAGGAAGAAGCTAAATATATACTCAATTAGTATTGCCCCCATAAATTAATTATTTCAATCAGTTAACCAATCATTACTAAATCATAACTAAATTACTTATGACTAATTTAATCATGATGTGATTAAGATATTATTTGATCTATAAATAAGTGAGAAACATGATACTTGATAACTTCGGCTATTAATAAATACACAAAAAAATCTGTGTTTCAGTGTTTTTTGAAAATCAACTCCAAAGGGCGTGAAATTCATAGTGAAAGTTTGCTAAAGCCATCAAATTTTTAATTTGGCTATTAATAATAAACAAAGAAATACACTTTTCTGCGCTCTTCTTAAATGGGAGTCAGAGTTTCGTTTTTTTCGCAGTTACAGACTTGAAAACTTTTTTATTTATTTACACACTCTAAAAAGTGTTTTTGAGGTATTTGAAAATGAACCCTCAAGGGTGAAAAAAGGGGTGAGCGTTTATATGGAAATTTTATATTTAGCCTATAGATTATAAATAAACAAATAAATATGCGTAACAGCGTTTTAAGGAAATCAGTCAAAGCAGGGAAGAAATATTATGTTACTCAGTTAAAACGTCTTTTTGACTACAATTTCGACTAATAATTTTCGCGGGCAAGCCGCAACAGGTAATGCTAATATTTTTATATATATATTTATATATATATATATATATATATATATATATATATATATATATATATATAATATATATATATATATATATATATATTATGCATTACTTTAAAGTTAGTGATCATCTAATCACAACAAAACCCATCTTTAATCATCGCATTCAAAGACTTTTGTTTGTAAAATATATGTTACACACATTGCATATTATTAATAGTAGATATTAGACATGTAAGATTAGGTTCATATACAATGTATATTATTTATCATATGTAAATATTTTAACTTAATCATACGATCAATGTCATACCATTGTCTCCTAAATTAAATTTTATTCCGTCAGTTTTAAAGGAACTATTTAATAACACAAGACACATAAATATATTTTTCATTGTACAACTAATGCACCTTCAAGTATACCGTCTGTTTTGGAAAGCTTTGCTAATAGTGAATCAATGTTAAATATTATTTACTATAGTAACTACCCAATGCTTCATATAGAAATCAAAATAGTAAGGGTACTCTGCAGGTGTTGTTTGTGTGTGCATACGTAATGAATAATAATATTATAAATTTAGTGGGCATCACAAAATTCCCACTCTTAAATGACATTAAACGAACACCATACCGCAAACAGCCAGATGTTTGTAAGTATGTGTTTGTATGTATGGTCTTATAGTAAATATTTTATTTATTTATTTAAGTTTGATTCCCTATTAGATATGCTTTTGAAAACAGACTGTATATCGTTTTTGTATCTTTTTATAACCAGAGCATAAATATGTTAGATATAACGTCTTAGAGGATTTTTCATAGTGAGTTTAGATAATTTAAAAGTTTTACTGCATTCACCAACGAGTGTTCACTTGGGAAGTTTATTTTACCTATGCTTTGGTTATAAACACACACGGTATATATTTACAGATATTCCAAGTTTATCAAAGTTATTGTTTATACCTTTTAAATGATTAATATTTTTACCTCATATACGTAGATAAGTTTTTACGTGTAAAAGTTTCCTGAAAACCTTTTTTGATCATTGGTGGGTCAATGACCAAAGGGTCAAGGAACAAGATATATCAAGAATGGAGAAAACGGAAGGTATAAAGTTCGATATTGTTGTGTCACGATGCCATATTTTGGAACGCGAATTAATGATTGATTATTAATATTTATTTATTTTTTACTTTCTGTTGTAAATAGATTTTTTTGATAAAAAAGTAAGAAGTGTTTTGTAAGGGAATTGAATTAGAATAATATATTCTTAACCTGCTACAGAATCATAATTTTTATACAACAAATTTCGATTTTATTATCACTATTGGGTATTTATGTTACGACTGTATTGTATCGTATTTAAACCGACACCATCCTTTTACTAGGTCCAAATTAGCTAAAAACAAAGTTTTTATCAAAATCAGATACAAAAAGTTTTTCTCAAACTTTTGCGATTCCTTATTAAAAAAAAAGCGAAAAAAATTTTGCTATCGATTTTAATAAATAATCATTTTCTAGTTTAATTTTTGCTCAAAAAGTACGAAAATCAGGCTCATGTATATGTCCGAGCAACACATTTCTAAATTTTCGCTTGTGAATTCATAAAGTTTAGAATTTTAGCACTATGGATCTGATATCTTGAAAACTGTTAATCGTATCGTATTATAACCAACGCCATCGGTTTCGCTAGATGCAAATTAGTTTCAAACTAAGTTTATATCATAATCGGGGACATTAAATTTTCTCTAATTTTGGCGATTTTTTAAAGGTAAGTTATTTTAACGTCATTTCAATAGTTTAGTATATACCCGGTATTAAAGGAATTAATTCAGTAAATTCTTATTTTCCCTTGTTATTCTAATCAATTTAGGTAACAGACTATTCGATCTATATCAAATATGATATAAAATGTGACAGTACGTAGAAAGTTATACTTCTTTGACGTAGTGATATATTCTAAATAATCTATTTAAAATAGTTCTCTTTGATTTTGTTAATTGATAATATTTATAATAATTTAGCTTAAATATAAAATATATTCTGTATAAAAATTACTTCAAGGTGTAGCCCCGCTAAAATTACAGTTTGTGCGCAAATATATATAAAGTGCTTCAAACAATAAAACTTCAAAAAAACAGAATGAGATTCTAACACTTATGTATTTTGAAGATGATTCACAAGAATGATATAGAATGACGGATACACAAAGACAAATTTTACACATTACAGTATGTATGCAATGAAAATACAGATAATTGAACTGACATGTAGCTTGACAAACTTCTGTTATTGTCTCAATATTAGATATATTACATATAAATATATGTATATATACATACATATATATATATATTGAATGTTCTGAAATTCATTCAAGAAAACTATACCACGGTGTAAAGCTAACAAAAAAGTTTAATAAAGTTTTTCGATTTGACGCTTCTTTTTAAGATATAATCAACATAAATTCAACCAATCACAGAGCATAGTGTTCGTATACTCACATTTTTTTGAAAATTTATTTTTAAATATCATTTTTATTTATTGCGTTCGGCTTTTAAACATCGGTATTTATGTACTTTGGTACATACTTATCAAAACCTAGGTGTTTTATAGTGGCTAAGAGTCATTGCAATATCCGATCATCAATTTAAAAACAACGCCCCGCTCTACTGCTGAGGCCACGCCTCCTTACACTGTGCGCACTATGCGCTCTGTGATTGGTTTAATTCATTAATGTTTAATTAATTATATCTCAAAAACTAAGCGTCAAATCGAAAAACTTTATAAAACTTTTTTGTTTGTTTTTTGCAGCTATATATATATATACATACATATATATGTAGATATATATATTTATATATATATATATATATATATATATATATATATATATATATATATATATATATATACTTCAGTATGCTATAAGTAAGTTTATTATAGTATATCTAACTAAAATAATGCTATGCGATCTATTTCTATGTATGCATGCTTAACTAAAGAGATATATTTGTCCCATTTCAATGCATATGTTTGTTGTTTGTATGTAAACCAAATTTATTTGAATCAAACATGCAGATGGATTATTACATCTTGTTAGTTATATAATTTTAATTCTCTTTTACATAATACTAGATGAAACCCATTGAAATATCAACATTACATACATTCGCTTCCCTGAAGACCACTTTAAAGTAAGATATTTTTTGTGAATGATTGTCGACTTCGTTGAGATGAATGAATCGAAATCTATAAGCGTTAATATCATCTGAAATTAATGTTATCTAATTCATTCAAAGAAGAAGCGGGGCTTAGAAGGATCCATTTCTAAACCCACTCCGTCTTAGTACAAAGTTTGCGACGGACAAGTGGATATGAACATAAAATGAAAATTCCGCAGTATTTTTAGTCTGAGAAGATTCTTTGCCTGCCTGAGCCGTGGAAGGTTCTTGCAGATTGTTGCCCTCGTTGTGTCTTCTTACTTTTTGATCTCTTCTCGATAGAAGTGATTACCAAGTCCGCAAAATGTCTCCAGCCTTGTTAGGGATGTCGATACTCCCTTATGCCTCTCACATGTCGTGGGATCCAATGGAGGGTGACTTTGTTACGGTTGGATAGATAGATACATTGTAGAGGCTGCCCTGGACGGGCTACACTTCGACCATAAGGTTCATTGTGATGCCTAAGGATGTGAGGATGGGAGTGGAGTGGAAGGAATTTGTGAGTAGAGTAGGAATCGATAGGATATGCGGCTGCAGCCCACTCTAATGGAAACTATGCCGATATTCATCTGGAATTCGTTAAGGAAACTTCAGAAAACCTTCTCAAGCATAGCAGTTTACTTCGTTCTTGTCCATACGCCGACAGTTTAGTCAATTAACCGCCCCTGTTTTTTTTTCTTTTTTTTTTTTAATAATTGACAAACTGCTGATGTCGAGATTCGAACCCATAACCTCCCAGTTTCCAAGTATGCATACTGCGCAGACATTACGCCTTAGACCGCTCAGGCTACTTGGACTGGTCTTGTTATAGTTAGTAATAATATATTATATACACTTAGAAATCAGGCATAGTTAGATATCACATCGGATATCTATCTTTCCACATCGGATATTCTCGACAGAATCATTTTAACACTGAATTCCTACAACAACTGTGATATTTGTTTTAATGTTGTAGAATTATAAAACATGTCATAAGCTATGGAATATGATGGATCGTAACTAATACATGTATTATAAGCATTATAACCTATTATGAATTTGTTTTTGCTTCGTTTGCTTTTATACAATTGGTTTTTATTTTCGATTTTTCATAATACTAGTAGTTTATTTAATGTTGAAAATAATTATTTTTAGTAAGAAAATATCTTCTCAGTAAGGTAAACAAACAACAGTACATAAACGTTAACTTTTCATTAATATTGCTATTACAGTTTAGTCATATGCTTAGATGCCGGATTCGTACAATATTTTAGCAATAATTATACTTGTAAATATTGAAATTGAAATATAAAACAAAAACGCAGTCAAAAATGTACATTTACCCGAACGAAGTCCATTTAACGTGTAGGGTCAATTTTAGTCAACCAATTAGAAGCCTTGAAAGTCATGTGAATCAAATTAAAAAATACTTTATTTGTGCGAAACAAAATTATGAATTTTCTAATCGAGTAGATAAATTACAAACAAAACCATATTGGAACGTCATACGAACTTTAATGAATACAATAAATCCAAAAATTTAATGTTTTTCTAATCATGAACAAAAGATGTTTTTTGAACATTATTTCTCGGAGCTTTTTATCAAAAACAAAGCATTTGTGTATTCATTTTATTAATTTTACTGCTGTTTCAGAAATCGCATGAAAAGAAGATACTTCTTCGAAAATTAAATGGATGGTTATTTCAAATAAAGGACTATGTTGGTGCTTTTTTCTTTTGATTTAGGACGCTTGGGTTTTCACTAGTAGGTTCAACGTATAATTCAAGGGAATTAATAAAAGTACAATTAAGTACTGTTCAATATATTTAACCCTGGAGTAGTCTTGTGCAATTTCCAAACACCAGCGGTTGTGTGTGGACTGGCGGGTCGCAAATTTTAGTGGATAATATTGTTTAAATTTATAACATAAATTAAAATAATTTAGAATCATAATTTGTTACCTAGAACTAATTCCTAATGAAATAAAAAGGGAAACAAGAAAGATTAAAATTAAATAATAGTAAATTTATCCTTTTTTTTTAAATAGACTGACAATATTTATATCAATATCTATACGCAATATTTATTATTTCAAACGAAAAAAGTAAAATAAAATACTATTTTATGCTTATAAATTATATAATTTATATTATACATATATTATATACATTATATATATGTTATTGTATACATGTATAAATAACTTATTCAAATTTAATAACGTCAGCGGTCGCACGCAGAATGACATTCCGAACAATCCTAAAATTTTTAATAACAAACCAATATACACGCACTGATTACGTCAGGACAAATGTGATTGCACGAAGATGCTAAAAGGCTCTAATTGATAGGGTGGGATAATTTTGAATAGCAAAGCGTCAAATGTATTTATGGACTCTGAGTCCGCGTGCGACTACTCCAGGGTTAATAAACAATGAGCTACGTATTTTAGTAAAAAATAATTCAAAAACGTTCAATTCCTTACAAAATTAGATTACTTACTAAAAACAACAAAAGTTTTTGTTGAAATAGACTTTGTTGATATGTTATTTCTGGAAACATACACATACACATATATACCCAGTCAAATGGGAATTTTACATCTTTTGTATTAACACTAAAAACGGTAAAACCAACTCTGAACGTTCTAGAACAAAACAACAAAACAACAATGTCGATAAAATCTAACAAAATCAGTAAATATGTTATCCAATATATACAGGTGGAACCTACCATAAATATATAAAGAATATTTATCGGTATCGATTCATCAGATTGTTTGAATACACACGTATAAAGATGCATCCGCACATATCAGTAGAAAATCACTATTCGTAATCGCGTTTCTCTTTTATGATACGTCCATTTGCACATACCTCTACTGGTATTTCATTACTTCTGCTAGTGTTATTATTAAATTCATCAAATATTTGAGATTTCCTTATGAACAATTTCAATTTGGCTAGATTCGTAAACACAGTTCTCTCTTCAGAGAAAATATTGTATAGTAAAAATAAATTATCATTACGAAAATCTCAAATAATTGTTTAATTTAATAACTTTAATGGGTTTTCGTAAAGTAAATGATCCATGCAAAATAGAAAAATACAAAACTTATATTCATTAAACACTTCATCATCAATATGAATCAGAAGAACTGCGACCGTAAAAAGTATAAAAATATTGTAACCCAGAAGATTAAACGTTTATAAATGATTAGATGAAATACTGACGGTACTGTCACTGTCTCTTTTAAAACTTTTAAAATTGATAATAACCAACTTATACCTAGATTCTGTAAAAGATAACAAAAAATACAAAAATTTGACGGTTTCATCGTCACAGAAAACTTAAGCCAAGGCTTTAGAATTGAATAAGCTTTCCACTCCAATTCGAATGAGAAAACTGTTTTAACAATCAGTGTAGTGTACGATTGTAAATGTTAACAAAATACCACACATAAAACATCCACGTTTTGCAATAATTACTAAATTTAATTTCTTACAGTGACCTATGTACAATTGACGTCAAAAGTCGAGCTATCATTTCAAAATTTATTTGTATCTTATTTATTCGGTTTTCGAAAAAATAAGGTACAATAATCAATTATCAAATTTTGAAATGAAAGCTCGACTTTTCACACCATTTATACATGTAATAATAACTGTAAAAGCTGCTTGTCTGTTAACATGATTACTCAAAACTGAAAAAATATAATGAGCTGATATTTTTTGACCGTGTTCTACAGCTAAAAACTGCCTTCAAGTTGTAGAATGGGCAAAATCAGGTCATGCTTCTTTTCATAATGTCCCAAAAAATATATATTTCAAAACGTAAACGATAGAAGTGAAATAAAATTTCAAATATTATCCCAATTCCTAAAACAATTATTTGTATTTTATAAATACGTATTTCGACTACAAAGTATTCATCATCAATATGAATTAACTAATCGTGACTATCTCTATCTCTGGTGAGACACGCACCAAATTATCAACGAGCAACATATTTCTGACTCCATATCCCAGAGATAGTTACGATTAGCTAATTCATACTGATGATGAGTACCTTGTAGTCGAAATACGTATTTATAAAATACAAATAATTGCTCTAGGAATTGGGGCAAGATTTGCAATTTAATTTCGAAAAACCTATGGTTCTCTTTGATTATCTTAATAATCTTTATATTGATAGAAGTGAAATTTAAAGACACAAAATGTTCTCTTCACCATTTCAGCCTTTTGTAAAATCTTGTCACAGAATCACTAAGCCGTGTAACATTGTGTACTCTCCTCCTCTGAGTAAGGAGGGACACAACATATATTACATTCAGTGCCCATGTTTTTTATTTATTTATTCATTTTAAATTCCATCGGCCAGAAATATGTATACCAAATCTATTCACCCATTTGTTAAAAGTTAGTGATTGTATTGGGGACACTCTGTAGATATATTGTTAGTAAGAGGTATATTGAGGTAGGCAAGTATTACAACATATAGAAATGGCCTATATTGATTTAACAATAAAACAGAAGTTAAAACAAGAATCGTAGTATATAGAAAGTTTCAAACCAATATAAGAGTTTCCTCCTATCCGTATGTGTAACAAACTAACGTTGTTAGTTATACATATAACATAAGCCTTTTCACATTATAGGATCTTTACCAATTTCACCTTAAGCTGTTTATCAAATATTATTTAGTTTTATTTTAGTTTAATATATTCGAAAGTTTTATTGTAATCCACATTTGATTGGAATTTTATTGTCATATGTGTATGTATGTACTCATATGTGTATGTATCGTATACTTGTACTTAACTACATAATGTATTTATTTACTTTTTTTTCGACTATTTTAATTATATTACATTGTAAGCTCTTCTAAAAATATCCTGGCTTTTGGGTTCCGCCGTAATATTCGATGTATATTTTCAACTAAAATTTGTACAACTCTATTAATAGTAAAGTACTCTCTCTAATAACGCCCACTTTTTGCAAAATGACTATAAAAACGTAAAATTGTGTAAAAATAGAAATTTAGTAAACATTAATTATTTATGCACACGATATTTGAGAAAAATTATCACAATTTATTATGTTTCCATGAAAATATCATAATTTTAAAAACCTCGATTTTGGTAGTGATGAGGAACCGGATCTCTCAATATGCGGCCCATTACAAAACTTTGTCAAATCAAAGTATATCTAGAGCACGGTAGCGGAGCGGGCCGAGTTTAAGGGTTTTTTGCCTTTCAAAATTATTCACAAGTAGTCATTAGAGTAAATATTTTCTTATTTAATATTCATGTATTTCGCACAACAATTCTGCCAGCAAATAGGTTGGGCCTTGTTAGATCTATTAAAAATAGAAATTTTTAAATACAAACTACCCTGGGTTTTATTTGACTTCTTAGGAAAAAATCTCGAACTTTGGTAATAGAAGGAGCTAAATTGGCCAAATAAACTAATGAACTGTTTTTGTTTATAAGGAATATAAAGTGACATTTAATACTTTAAATAAGGCCCAGATCTTCTTAGGGTACAATCAAGTGGGCCTTATTACGAAAAGTAGCAAGAAATGGCAAAAATGTCGTTAAAAATAAATGATGAAAGAAATAAATAGCAATCGGTCTGCTACCAAATATATAAAGCTGAGATATTACGATCCAATTGTAAAAACAAAAACAAAAAACCAGTTTATTAACCAAAAATTTCAAAAAAGTGATTAATATTTTAAATTATTAATCAATATTATAAACAGAGTGAGTATCTTATGGATACATCACAGATAAACATCGTTCAGCTCCCTAACCGAATACTCATTTGAGTAAATAATGTTGTTGCAGTTTTGTCTAATGATGTTTCTGCTTACGAGTTGAAAAAAAAAGTTTCCAACATGTAAGCCATGTTGGAAATATGGCTTACAAACCTTTCCATGTATTCAAGATTTGTTTCATAATGCAAAATGATGTAAAAAAGGGACTCGTTGATTGCTTAACGGGTTTGCCATCTCGTTGAAATGATTTTCATAAATAATATGAATAAAATATGGTCTATAACAGTTTTATTGCATCGGTATAATGAACACATAATTGTAATATCTATATGACTCAGGTGGCATAAAGTATACTCAGAGTATTTAGTATTTACATTAAATAAATACGCATAGTTTAAAAGTGTGATTACAGAGTATTATTACAGAGGCATGCAGAAATTTTACATTTTATGTATATATATATTTACAGAGTGGACTACTCAAAACTGACTCGAACTTGAAGTTTCTAAAAGAATAATATTTTCTGAGAATTGTACAATGATTTTTAACAAAATGTTTTGAAGAAACTGTAGCTATTAAGGTTGGCATATTTATAACCCACTACCTATTCAAATAACAAAAGAACGTCGCTTAATTTTTTTTCCCGATCTGAGTACATACAAATGAACTTAACTTTTATATGTTCCCTCGACATCTTTCTTCTTGAGACTGGAGGACAATGCGATGCGCCCGGACTATAAGGAGCACATAATACGCCCTTCCATCTTCTGCCCGAATGTCGCTACAGGGCCAGAATGAGGTATCTAGCCTTCGGCGTGTCAAAAATAGGGGAAACAGATGTAAAACAACTAAAGAAGAGATGTGTCCTGTTATTCATAAATATGACAGGTAAGTTCTACAACGAACACTAGAGGAAAGGGTTAAAGGAAACGAACAAGGCGTAGTAGAGGATAGTGGTAGTCGAGGGGATCGGTTAGGGGTCGGTAAATAAGGCTTAGAGAGGCTTTGGCCTCTACTCTACTGCTACTGCTATATTATATATATATATATATATATATATATAAATATATATATATATATATATATATATAGTGGAGTACTTTTTGCTAGGAAGACGGTGTGTTCATTACCCAAATGTTGTTTTGTATGTTGTGTGTTTTCTGTCTTTCTAACAGAAGGTGTTCTAGCGGATGTTGTTGGAAAATGGGAGGATCATGGAAGGAAGTGGAGGCGTGTGCTATTATGCGGCAGCTTAGATTCACCCTATATATATATATATATATATATATATATATATATATATATATATATATATATATAATATATTGAGAATATTATTACTCATTGGAAAATTTAAAAATATCTCAAATAGTTCTTCACGCCAGAAACATTAAAATTCTAATAAGAATCAATAATCACGTACAATAACATGCACACACCCACTGTTTAGCTTACACCCACCTATTGAATGCGCTGTGAACCAACTTAAATATTAATGTGAACCAACTTGTATATACATATATTTTATTTTATTATAAATATTGTATTCTTGTACTCTTGTAGTTCTCAGTGGGTACACTGTAAATACAGCACATTACATTGTTATTGTACAGTGTAATTGGCTGCAAAAGTTGATGTTATTTTTTTTTTTTATAATTGTTTTGTGCCTTATTGATTCGGTTTGCGAAAAATGCTTCGGAAAAAAGTTGTTCATTATAAATATAGAAACAACTTTTATACAGAAAATTTTTTCGAAAACCGAATGATTAAGGCACAATTATAAAATTTAAAAAAAATAACATGAACTTTTGATGCCCATTGTACCATGTATGGTTTATGTATGATAATAACTGAAACTATTAAAATAATGAACTAATCGTTTTATAAGACAAGATTTAAATAAATATGATATGTTGTAGGTAGAGAGAGAAATCTACTATATAAATCTAAGTACGAGCGTTTCATATCAAATTTGAAGTGAAACACACTTAAAATAGCACTTAAATTTTATAATATTGCTAACAATTTATTTGATAAAGTATATGAATTACAATTAATTCTCAGTTTAAGGTTTTCGAATGTGGTTCGTTGAGTTAAAATTAATGATGAATCACTATCATGAATACAGGGATTATAGTGAAATAATTATTCAAGCAAGCAGCGAATTATGGTTTTATTAAGTTTGTTTTGTATATACTTCATAGGATATAATACTAGCATTACCCGTTGCGGCTTCATCTGCAAATATTTTGTAAAGCCCTTATAACCAAGTAACATAATATTTTCTCCCGTCAAGGACTAGTTGTCTTGAAACGCTGCTACACCTATTTATTTATTTATTTATAATTTTTTTATAATTTATGGATGATTTTTTCCGACTGCTTCAACTATTATCGTCATATTTCAGCCAATTTACACAAAACCTCAATGAATTACACACCTAAACCTTCCTCATGAATTACTCTGTCCATTGGTGAATACCGTATGAAAGTTCGTTTTATAGTGTTTGAGTTTACCGCGTACAGACAGACAGGCAGACGTGGCGGCGAGACTTTCTTTTATAGTATGTAAGGATAATATATCAAAGACTATTTTTCGAAATAATAATGGGCGAAAAAAATAAAATAAAACTTTGGTAAAGGTTTCATGCAATGTTCCAATTATTCCATTTCTGTTTTTTTCATAATTTCAAATGTTTTCTTATCATTTCAACTCCAATGTCTGTGGTTTAGATTACAAATACATGTGTGTATATGACGTCTTTATATATATATATATATATATATATATATATATATATATATATATATCACAAGTCATGTTTTAAACTTCTGTTCGTATGAAATTGTAAAATAAACTGAACAGGCACTGATAAAGAACTCAGTCAATAGAGGATGTTTAAACAAGTATCTAAGTTGGTTGTTACATTTGTTGCTGAATGTTACTTATAGTCAAAAGTCCATTCACAAACAATTTGCGTCTGTATCAGTCCATTCAAATTATCCAATTTAGTAACAAAATTTGGGTTAAAAAGTTAAAGTTTGTATGCAACGATTATTTGTCGATTTGAAATTTACTGGCCCGTACCTGTGAAAGCCACATACCTGGTGGGTAAAAGAAAAGTGAAGTAGATATTCATATTTGATAATGGATTAATTTGACCATTTTATGAACACCTATATGAAAAATTTGTTTTACAATCGATATTTTCAACCGTTACGAAGTCGGGACTAAACTTAATATACCTATAGGCATATTTTGCCTAAAAAATGTGAATAAATATTAAATTAATTATTTAATTTCTTCTGTTTTAGGTGAGTACTGCCTTCTCTATATTGGATCTCAATTTTTGTAAGTATACAAATTTTCGTAATTTTATAATACTGTTATCATACTACATAATATGGATTTTATTAGTTTAGGTAGATGTATAGTCATCTATAACTTTAAAAATAAGCGAGATATGAATGATTGAAATTCCCGATTAGACAAAAAGGGTGATAGCCCTCTTGATATGTTATGTGACGTCATATTACACTTTCACCATTTAAAATACACGTAAAACTCCGTTTTTAATATTTTTGCAAGAAAGAGACAGATAATAATCTTTAAAAGCTTATAACTTCTTTGATATTAGTCAGATTTTAATTTCGTTTTTAAATATTATTACAGTATTAACAGTATTTTCATATTCTGAAAATAAATGTGAAAAAAAATTTTCATGCATATTCCCTATTAAAGGTTGTTAGTATATTTATAATGAACAACTATAATTCGAAGCATTTTTCGAAAACTAAATGAATGAAGACACAAATCAACTATAAAATTTTGAAAATGGACATTGCTTTTGTTTGATAGATTGTAGAGGCTGCCCTGGATGGGCTACACTTCGACCATAAGGTCCATTGAGATGCCTAAGGATTAGAGGACGTGAGTGGAGTGGAAGGAATTTTTTGTGTCTAGATTTGGAATTGGTAGGATATGCGGCTGCAGCTGACTATGATAGGAACTATGCCGATATTCAACTGGAGTTCGTGAAGGAAACTGCAGAAAACCTTCTCAAGCATAGCCGGTTACTTCGTTCTTGTCCATACGCCGACAGTTTAGTCAATTAACCGCTCGTTTTTTATCTTAATTTTGACAAACTGCCGATGTCGGAATTCGAACCCAAAACCTCCCAATACCAAGTAGCCATAACGCCTCAGACATATGCCTTAGACCACGCGGTCACTTGGCTGGTAGAATCTCAGCTAACAGAACTGACTGCTGTCAGTTTGTATACACTGAAACCAGGAACCACCGACTTACTCGCAGCTAGTTCAACTATGATGACACCCAGCTAGTTTACTAGTTAACAATCCTACAGACCGACGAGTAGCGAGTAAAGTAGCCCGGATTTCAACTTTACTCCCAGTTAGTTTAAAATCTGCTAGTTGGCTAGTGAACATGAATACTCTGCACGAGTTTACTAGCTGCTAGGAAATTTGCCAACTAGAAGCTTGTAAGTTCACTGAATGTAATCGAGCCTTTAGAAACCGATGCATGACATCATACGAGGAATATAAATAAGATACAAACTGTATTTACTGTAATTTTTATATAAAAAAAAAGTATAAAAGATAACGTTTACATATCCAACATTTTTGTATGGTGAAATTTTCACTGTATAAATATTATGTTGGTCATCGCTAAGATTTATGATGGAAAAACTTATTGTCTGCATTCTAAATGACTTATGACCACACACAAAAAAACGTTCAGACATCTATATTGTATTACTTTGGGCACAACCTTGTTGGTCCTATTTAAAAGGATTTTTTGTTCGTGGTGTTTGCAACAGACAACGTCAACAAACATTAATAATAATATCTTCAAAACTTTCATTTAAGATATATCGGGTGTTTTTTTTAAGAGGACTTTAAATAAAAAACATAAATACAAAATGATTAATTTTATTCATGAAATTTTTTCAATGTATGAAGTTCAATGTATGCCATTAATTTTGTCAGTCCAATTTTTAACGACTCTTTCGAGAAAATCTGATCTTATTCCTGCTATAACTCGTTCAATGTTCCCTTCCAGGTCCTCGATTGTTACTGGTTTGTTAGCGTACACCAATGACATATCCTCACAGAAAATAACCGAGTAGTGTTAAATCACATGATCTAGGAGGCCGCAATGGATTCACGTGATATGTAGCTCCATCCTGTTGATACCACATTTCATCTGGATCGATGTTTTCCATGTTTTCAAACAAAAAATCTTTGATCATGGTTCGATAACACGCTCCATTGATCGTAACGTTGGCTCCAGCATCATTTTAAAAGAAAAAAGGGCCGATGTAACCGCCAGCATGCAATCCCCACCAAACAGTGACTTTTTCCGGATGCAATGGTGTTTCCAATATCTGTTTTGGATCTGCGACACTCCAAAATCTACAATTTTGTTTGTTAACAAAACCATTCATCCAAAAATGAGCTTCATCACTAACACAATTTCACGAATTGAGTTTCACGAATTGAAGACTGATTTTCAAAGTAAGTTTTTGTGGCGCGAGTCTTTCTATGATGAAATAGCAAACTATAATGAATATAAAATAAAATTATTCCTATTTTAATATATTTATCCCTATCGGAAGTTCTATCATTAAAAAAAAAAAACCCTATATATGCATACATAGTTTTCTTGAAAATCCGATAATGTGGGGTATGTTTAGGTAATTAATAAATTGCAAAGCAGAATGGCGGTCGCTGAGATTCCATTATTTTAACAAACTACATATAAATTTTTATCTTATTTTGTATTGAGTATAAATATCAAACAATTTCAATTCGATTTTCAATCAGATTTATTCGATTATCACACTCATTAATAAATTAAAAAAATATGTTACCAACTATTTTTCGAATTTTCTCATATTTGTTTCATTTAGATTGCTGAATATTATCACAATCTAACTAACCCACCATTTTTTTGAACAAATTCTATATACAATGGTATTGTTAATAGAAATGTTAGTTAGCCTAGGTATGCAAATTAGGGTTAGAGTTAATCTCAATAAATATTTCTATAATAATAATCTAAAATAAATAATCACGAATTTCTATATAATCTCAATAATTCTTAACATGGGTATGATAAGAATGATTTTGGTTAAAGTAAATATTTATTTGAAAACAATATTGTGTATTGGCATTTAGATATTGAATTCCACATGAATGGATTACTTCTAGTTATTCCTTTTTTTATTTCTTGCTGAATATTTGATGAAAATTGTTTGTTTTGGAAATGGATAGGGATTCAATATTTACTATCTTATCGGTTTAAAACAAGAGTTTGATAATCTTATATGGAATTGGCCTTCCTGAACTACGAATACATTAATTCTACAGAATGGTTATTATGTAAAATGTAAATAAAACAATAAAACTAATTTAAAATCCTTGCAGCAATCAATAGAGAGCAAAGCGTAAGTATTCAGGAACTATGAAGTTGTATATGTGGGAAAATTATCTAGGAATGAATAATAAATATACTAAATTTGAACTTCTCCCAGCCGCATTTACTTCAGCAAAGGCTATCTACTATTTGTTTTTTATGCCTGCGCAGTATCCCTACTTGGAAACTGGTAGATTATGGATTCGAATCCCAACATCGGCCGTTTGTCAATTATTAAGCAAAAAAAAGGGGCGGTTAATTGACTGAACTGTCGGCGTATGGACAAAAACGAAGTAAACGACTATGCTTGAGAAAGTTTTCTGCAGTTTCCTTCACGAGCTCTAGATAAATATCGGCATAGTTCCTATCATGTTCGGAACTATGATAGCCTTCCACTCCAATCATATCCTCACATCCTTGGGCACCACAATGGACCTTATGGTCGAAATGTAGCCTGTCCAGGGATGGTTTTCTATATCGTGTATCAGATATTGCATCGGTACATATCAGTTAGAAATTATTTAACGAATTATCACGAAGTTTTGAATTCTTGTCTTAATATTTATAGTAAAGTTGTATAAAATAAGCTACTTTATGACATACGCAAAGTATACTTGGCCACAAAAGTTGCATTTTTTTTAAATTTTATAGTTGACTTGTACCTTATTCATTCGATTTTCGAAAAAAATTTTCGAATAAAATTTGCTACTATATTTCTAGTCAACAACTTTTATCCAAGAAATTTCTTCAAAAACCGCATCTATAAGGCACAAATCAATTATAAAATTTTAAAAACATACTTTAACTTTTGTGGTCAATAGTACTTACTTATAATTGACAGATCATGGTATAAAAAATATTCTTTAGGACAATTTCAAATCCCGATAATGAAAACAACCTTCAAATAACCTCAAAATAACATCATAATTAATTGAATTCAGATAGTTTATGCTTTTGTGTTTGTTTCAAGGTCCAAGTAAAGTTTCATATTTCTGTGTTGTGAATAAACCACTATATATTACAGATAACTTAACGTCCTTACAAGTATTGGAGGTTATAATTTACATCGTTTAAAATGTCAACAACAGAGTCAGCCTTATCCTGTCAGTCATATAAATAAACTATTCAAATCTGGCCCTTTATAAAATAATAGTCAAGAAAGAGAGTTATACAGTGGCCTTTAGAGCTCCATGTGTATAATAATAATGCCTTTTAAATTCACATGTAGAACAATAATTATATCATCTACATGCGTACAGCATGTTTCAGAAGAGTTGTGGTGTATAATACGCGAATTATAAAAATTATCTTGATGTATGTTCTCTGCAAAATAAACAATTAGACACGTGGTTTGTAAGTATTTGAATTTAAATCCTGAAAAGGATAGATTGGAGTGTTAAAGTTTGTGTAGTTAAATAAAGTATGGAGAATAATTTTTTTTACTACTCCACTGTTTAAAATTTATTATTGATATTTTTTCATATTTTTATTATTCAAAAAGAATAATTTATATAATTATTGGTTTATGCGAGTTGAGAATTTACATAATTTCAACAAACATTTACTTAGATTGGATATGACTTGCGTATATCCAAGCTTACTTCGATATTTCTGCACATATTTCAAATCAGTTACAAAAGTCGTCTCATGAAGGGAGTTACAAAAAGTACTTGTCTCAAGACAGTTACTAAAAGTACTTCTCTCAGTACAGTTACTAAAAGTAATTGTCTCACATGAATTAATCAGATGGTATTTTGAATTTTTATTTCTTCAATTTACAAATTGAATATTTATTATGGATTGTGCTGAAGTATCGAATGGGCGAATTAATGGTTTCTATCTGATTGTATCTAAGTATATTTTTTTTGTATAATTTATTTAATTCACTATTCCGAAACTTGTGGTCTCTCAAACTTGTCACAATTCAATACACATTCTATACCCATTTTTGCTGTACAATTTATATTTTATGTGAATATGCAATGACTTTTTCAATTTATAACTATATTGTTTGTATACGCTTGGCGTTTTCGGCCGTGTATTTTTTTTTACAGAAGCGTAATGTCTCTTTTATATACAACTATGTATCTGAATTAAATTTGTAATCCATATTTATATTTTTGCAAATCAGACATATTTGAACATATTTTTTTTTACTGTAGTGTCGTTTTTTTTTTATATATACGATATTTCTTTTTACTACAGTTCAATCTAGCACATATTCATGTAATCTTTTTTTTTCATAACTTGTACAACCAAAGTTAGTATTTTAAGGATAGTTATACTATCAACATATTAAATTAAAAATTATTTATTTCAAATATATTTTATTTTAACATATATTTTGTTTTGTTCTTTTTTTTTGTACTTTTTTTATTTTTTTTAGATTCGAATCACTTGTCGATAACTTAGACACTTACTGGATAGTAAAGATCTTACTACCTCAATATTATCTTTTTAATGGGCCCAGCTTTTATTGAAAGACTTTCGGTTCAACGTGTTATTTTTTTTTATATTTACGTGTATCGCGTTAGCACCGATCGTTTTCTAATTTTCATAATTCCACATACAATACTCTGCTTTGGATTTTTTTTTCTAAAGTACCGTATATTTAGTTTTCATTATTTTTTTTTACATCATAATACCTCTTTTAATTAAAATTACTAAATTAACTTAATTTCATTATTTATGAAAATAATTGATAATTCAATTATTTTCTATAAAGTGTTTAGTCTTTTTTTTAAAACTAAACACCCAATTTTTTTTTTAAAATTAAACAATAAAACTCTAATTTATTTTTTACATACACATATGGAAGCAGAGCAAATATCCATATGTGTCTTTTATTTTCGATAGTTTTCACAAAGCTCAACTTGTGATTCTGAAATTCTTTTTAAATTTTCTGATTCAAATCAAGATTCAGGCAAAAATTTTATTAAAGTTAAAGAGTTGCATAGCAATGATCCAGGTTATGCAAACCTTTTAAAAAAGATAACCAATACTCTGGATCAAACTGACTTAGAATCGGTGAATGAAGAAATCAGGAACAATGCGCAACTGAACTTTATTAACGTTTTAGCTAATACAAATTTTGATTACCTTTCTATTAAAAGCGAGCAACGTAACTCTCCCGAATGTAAAATCATTTATCAGAACCTTAAGGCTCAGATGAATGTCCCTAATTTTTGCATAAAGGATGGGTTAATATATAAGTTCGTCGATGGGTTAATATGAAGTGTGCCAGGCTATAAGGCCATATACACGTAACGATAAGGTTCAGTTGAGTAGTTCCGTGCCGGAGTATACACTACATACTTTGTACGTCGACTTTATCGGTCCTATTATTAGATCAAGTGAAGGTTTTAAATATATTTTTTCTATTGTAGATGGATTTTCAAAATTTGCTTTTGCCTTTCCATGTAAAAGGCAGACCAGTGACGTTGCTATTTCACTGATACAGAAGATTTTCCTGCAAAACGGATATCCGACGGTTGTTGTAGCCGACAACGGACCAGCTTTTGCGTCGATCAAGTGGAAAACCTTCTTATTTAATAATGGTATTAGAGCTGCCTACTGTTCGAGCTATACACCATCTTCGAACAAGAGCGAGTGCCTCAATCGACAGATAAAATATAATTTAGGATGCATTCTCAAAGAATATTCTGTACAACATAAAAATTGGTCAAAATTTTTAAGTTTTGTAATTTTCAAGTAAACATAGTACTATTTAATTGAGATCAGGATTATTTACTCTTAGGGCTTAATAATTAGACATGAATTATTTAAAAGTTTTGACTTGGAACTGCGTGGTTACAGGTTCGATTCCCAACAGTGGCAGTTTGTCAATTATATATATTTTTAAATCAAATGAGACGGTTAATTGACTAAACTGTCGGCGCATGGATAGGAATGATAGTAAGCGGCTATGCTTGTGAAAGTCGGCTGTGGTCGTACACCTTATCGAGAACTAGTCTGCATACAAATTCCCGTACACCGTTAATGTATATGCTTCTCAATGAACCTTATGATTTAAGTGTATTCTACCTGGGACTACCGCTAGTCGCTACTATCGAACCTAACTACCACGTTCCTGAGGCTGAGTCGTTTGATTTTTTCAGATCCAATTTTTGTAACAAGATTATTTTCAACAATGAACGATTCCATGCGCATTTTACATGTGAATTTGTTTGTGAACTCAGATAAGCAGATTGGAATTGTCGAAGACTTTTGACTACATTGTCAGTGAAAAATGGCTGTTAAAATATATTTGAAGATATATTTTAGGATATAGTTTGACCGAAGTATTTTTAAAGATTTTCTGACTTCAATATTATCAAGCTTAATATGAAAGTTATCATATTTTTTCGCCAGGACTATCATACATTGATAGTGTATCCAAACATAATAGATACAATATATAGTCTCTACAATGTTTGCCAAATGGCCAAAACCTTCTACCTTCAATTTCAACACTCAATATTTTATATTTTCAAAATTTCGCACATTTTGACCATACACTACAGCTACTGTAGGAACCAAAATATCATGAAACCTACGCTATAAATGCTAAATAAACCAAAGATTAGAGATTACAGCCAACCGTTTATTTTGCCTGAATAACTAACTACGAATATATATGAGTTTTGTTAGTGGTTACCAGGTAGCCCAGATAAAATATGTTCTGGAATCATAGGCAAAATATTAAAGAAATAAATCAAAGATTTAGATTACCCTATCTTTAAAACACGCAGTACACGTTTGTATATGAATGGCTGGCTGCTGTTGTTGGTTATTTATTTATAATGCAAATAATTCAATTTTATTTAGTGTTCTATACAGTTTTATTGTCGAAAACATTGTTTTGAATATTGAGTTAGGTGTAAGTTGTTTATTGTTTTTGTTACAAAACAATAATGATGTGGGTGTTATTTACATACAATAGAAAGATTTTGAATAGAGAATACCATCGTTTGATAGGCAGTCCACAGTCCACTACAATTGTTTTAATTTATCAATTATTATAAAAAATTACTCCTCTATATATCGGTTTGATTATAATAGATTTTTAGTTTCAACATATTGTTCTGCTGTTAAACTATTCCACATCGGTTTTTATTCTCTGCATACATTAAATATAATTTTATAGAACCGTTTTTGTACCCGGTATATAAGTTGAGTTCCGACTTTATAATAGTTGAAAATGTTGATCGCAGAAAAAAAACGTTAATATGGGGGTTCATAAAATGGCCTACTTACTCCATTTCCTATAGTGTGTCAGGCCATCTGTCCATCCGTCAAGACGATAACTCAAAAACTAAATGGCATAGCAAGCTGAAATTTCGGTATGTGTGCTTTAGAACTACAAAGTAAGGTCAAGTTCGAAGTTGAATGGGCAATAATTGAACCATGTTTGGGCGAAATGGGCAATCTAATTGCATATCTTTGATACCATAAGAGGCAAAAATTTCAAGAGAAAAAATGTCGTTTTTTAAAAATAAACAGCTTGTAAATAAAATTTCTTTCATAAATTGTATGAAAGAAAAAATCATGTATAAAAAAAATTAAGTTTATTATTATTTTCTTCTTTTAAGTCTATTATATTATTTAAAGAAAATTTTAATTTATTTATATTTATTTTAAGACTAGAAAACTAATTTTCTACCACTCCCTCCACATTCCTCATTACTAATATTTATCAACTGACTTTTGTTTCCGGAAATATTTTCGAATTCCATCATCAGTCATCATTCTAAATATTGTATTCCCATCAGAATCAAAGCGATGAGCACAATTTCAAACCTTTAGCTCAATTAAATCTCAAGGTTAAGGTATTTCCAAACTATATGAGCTGATCGGGTACCCGAGCGAAAAGAACTATATAAAAAATTATACGCGTAAAAAAATATGTCGGTACTACTGCGCGTTGTTGAAAACAGCTGTCCGTTGTCGTCAGTGTTCCCATTCGTCACATAACATATAATACATATACTAGTCATCATACATATACTAGTATATAATTACAAACGACTTTCAAACAGCGCGCCGGTACTCATGACGCCAACTGAACCATAAAAAATAAACTTCTGCTGCAGACATAAAAAAAATTCACTTTTTTACGCATATTTTATCAAAACACTTAACAACCCAATGGTCATTCTTCCAGAGTTTTAAGGAAAAATATTTCTAACGAATTGAGGAAAGTAAATGTCGAATTTCAGAACAACCGTGACTATATTGAGAGAGTTGGAAGTAAAAACAGTCGGAATCGTGCATTTTATTTCACCATGTTTATTAAGATTATTGTTAAATTTCTCCAACTTACATAACGATTTTCTGAAAAAAGCCATGGTGATAAATTTTCAAAATAATTCACCTGATTTCTGAGAATTCATTTTACTAATATTGTGAATTTTGTGAAGTTCTTGACAACCTTATAATAGTTTGGAAATACCTTAACTAGTTTATGATTCAATGATATTACCTCAAAAATAAAAAAAAAACAAAAGCTTGTAAAATTCAAACAGTATGAGGTTATTTGTAAAAACTGTCTTAAACAAAAACAAAGCACATCAATTTTTGAATGAAAATATTCTGATTAATTTTTATCTATGGATATACCTTTTATCAACCACGAGACATTAACAAGTAGCCATTTCGCAAAAACTTTCTCATTTAATAACCATTTTTTACAATAATTAGTATAGGTATCTATTTATTTTGTTGCAGGGTGTCGATGTTGAACAGTTGTAATAATAAAAAATGTTATATATTTAGAGTTTTCGCTAATAAAAAAAAAGAAATTGAACCCTAGCACCTGTCGAAATTCATAAAAAGAACATTGTTTATCTAGGATTATTATCAGTATTGTATATTTTTTTCAGCTTTCGTTTTTTTTTTAAGATACGAAAAGCAAAATAAAAATAAAGGTTATACTTTGATTTGAAATATGACGTGATAAAATTTTGGGGCTCGTACATTCTCAGAATAGTTTCACTATAGAGAAATGGTATTGTATGATATATAAGGGTTGAAATAACCGGTGTAGTTTTATTTTCACATATTTTACACTCTTTTCATAGCAATAAGAATGAAAATGTTATCATTTAGCGGCAAGAATTTAGGACAACATAATCTGGTGTAATAATCCATACAACTTCAATACACATATGCTATAATGTTTATTTGGAAACTACGAGTATTCCTAGCAACTTTGGGGGCAGGTTTGAATTTCATATATTTTTGTCCACATACCTACATTTTATAATATTTTGATCGGGACAGCGTATTTAGGTGAGGGGATCCTTCCATCTTGTCGTAAATTTCTCAGGTCTTATAAGAAAAATTATCATGGGTAAACATATAAAATTTAAACTTTTCTACAAATTTTATTTTGTGTCAATTTTATAGTACACTCCCGTTCATAATAATTGAACCATGAAAAGTCACATTCTAAGCGTATATATTACTCAATATATGTATAATATTAAATACAATAGCACTTAGAATGTTTCAACGGGTTCAATTATTATGAACGGAATGTACATATTCATGTCATGGATTAGAGTTACCACCACTTTTCATTTAAAGCTGTCGTGGTTATTTATAGGTCGTGGTAATATTTGAAATGTTTTTGAAATTCGGTACAACCGCAATATCTAAATTTTCTTAAGAAAGGAAATTTAATAACAAGGCTTTAGTGGGTTATCAACATTTTTTTTTATTTTCAAGATGACCAGTGATAGGTTTTAAGTTTTCTGTACTATTTTCCTGTAGGTCCTGTATGTATAAATTTATTTATGTAACTTAAAGAACTTGTTTTTGTTTTGAATTGGTTTTTTGTTTTGGTTTTGTTTTTTCATCAAGTGTCTAGTTTAAGAAATTGCAAAAAGAGTTGTTACGATTCTGATACTTTAAATATTTTATTTGATTGTGAGAAAATTCAAAACCATGAGTTTGCGGTGTACATAAATTATAGTATTATAAAACTTTCCACACGAATTTGTTGTAAAGATATTTTATCAGTTTGTTTGAGAACATAAAACTATGCATAGATGTATGTGTATGTTCTTATCGAAAATCTTATACGCATAACTAATAGAGAAAGTTCAATATGTATAATAAATTATAAATATTTGATAAACTTTAGTTTTGGCGGCTTCATTTAGTGAAAATTTCAAACACAACACTTGATAATTTGACCATATTTTCTGTAATTCGTATATTTACAGAGATATTTGCAATTTCAATTTCGATACTTAATTGATTGTAAAAATATGGTTATGTTAATTAGATTCGCTACACTACGAAACTACAATGTGCCGATTGTGTTGATTTTGCTCAAACATCGGATGCATAAATAGAAAATGTTTACTAAATTTCTATTTATTTTTGTTTATTACGCAATTTCACGTTTTGTTGTCATTTTGAAAGAATTGGGCCTTATTAGGCAAAAGTACCTTATTTCTCTATGATACAAAATATTACAAGTACATAAAATTTCAAAGTCGCCCCAATAACTGGATCAGTTTTTGTATTATAAATACGTATTTCGACTACAAAGTAGCCATCATCATTATAAATTAGCTAGTCGTAATTTACTCTTTGTCAATTAGGAATAGATAGAAAATCGAAATCAATAGACAAAAATAAAACTAAATAAAAAATTCAATTAAATAAATTAAAATATAGTAAATTTTATTGAAATTACTCTTGTCAAAAATTGCTTTTATTCAAATTTACTCTTGTTAACATCACTCTTATTAAAATTACTCTTATATTGTCTCAGGATATGTTATTCGTTGCTAGTTTGATGATGTCTACTTTGTAGTCGAAATACGTATTTATAATACAAAAACTGATCTAGGCATTGGGGCGAATTTGAAATTTTATTTCAAAAACCAAGAGCTCTCATTAACTATCATTTGATAATCTACTATTACAAGTACAAACATACAATTCGGTTTTTGGAACAATTTTACTTTCAAACAACGTTCGTCGGAGTAACAGGTGTAAGAAATTCTAACCGACGTGCGTTAATGTTGATTGCAACAGACTGTATATACTGTGAAATATTTTTTGTTGAACATTCTAGTTGACGAACTATTAAAAAGAAAAAACTTCCCCAGTGAAAAATTGCTAACCTCTTAATCGATAGAAACACTATAAACAATCAAAAGCCAACCACAAAATGTCACAAAGCAAAATAAAAGAATTTAAAATATCTCACACAAAATACACGGTGTATCTGTGTCAGCCGAAAAAACGATGGTGTGTGGGGATTTTATCAAAGAGTTTAACTTTGACAATGAATAATTTTGGAGGAGGGTAGACGGGAAATGAAGATATGATTATGGCACATTGTGAGTGTGTGCTGGTGTATGTTTGTTTTAAGAAAAAGTTAAGTCTTTAAGAAAAGATAAAGTCGTCGTGATTGCAAATAAAATACGGTAGGAAAGAGATGAAGAACACGGAAATAAAATAAGAAAGAAGTAATACCATGTTATTTCTTTTCTGCTTGCCTCTTTTTCGTTCTACATCGTTTTATATGAAGAATGAATTCTAATGAGCATAAAATTTCATTTTTTACATTTGAGAGAAAAAAATAAAAAATAGAAAAAAAAACTTTGCATTTATTTCTGTCTCTACAATCCCTGTCGTGTCTCTATTCTTTAGGGTACCGTAGGCAAATCATCACAAAACCTTATTATTTATCTACATCCGAAATCTTTTATCGGTTCTTATGGTTCGTATTATGGTTATATCGGTTCTATGTTTAATTTAAACCATCATAAAATTGTTAATTGCAATAACGAAAGAAAACAAGTCAAAATATAACAACGGCAATTGAGTTACGTGTTTAAAAAACCTGTATGTGCTGAGTTCATTTTTGGTGACTGTTTAATATTGTATGTGCATATGTCAAGGTACTATATGAATATGTAGAAACACATGCTTTTGTAATCAATAATTATTACCGTTATTTGAGTTAATATTGTAGCACAACTGTTCAGAGTATGACATACGTACATGTTTTGTACGTAATATTTTCCAATATTCCTTCGAGTGTTAAAATAAATATTGACAGTTTTGGTGCATGAATCGATTTGCCCTATCTACGAATTTGAAGTCACCGTTTATTTCTAAATCAGACACATCAAATTTTGAAACGTTATCAATTATCGTTTTTGAGACACTGCAAATCTAAATGTTTTATTTTAAAACACTTTTAGCGTTTAATGGTGTTAAATATAATGTAAACATCTTAAAAGTTTAATTTTAAAACATTTGAAGTGCATTAAATGCAAATGCGTGTCAGGGCTTTTTATATGAATACACGCTAAGTGTTTAGTTTAATTTAATAATTATATAAATATTTACAAAATAAGAATAGTTTGATTTGATTTGATTTTAATAACTACGGAATCTTAATAATTTTAATAATTATACCAGGTTTGGATAATATCTCTTTGATAGCTCTCTTGCAGTCATCTGCCACAGGTCCTGGATAACGAAATAGTATTGCTGAGGATGAAGTATGAAATTCAGTGTATGACACTTTTGATGATTGTACTATAGAGTACAAGAAGTAGGAATTTCTTTTAACTAAAAAAAAATATTTCTGTAATAACTTCAACTCCAAGCCGTGAAATGCTATATGAAATGTGCATACCTTTTAACTATTTATATGTGTATACTGCTTTTGTAAACATAGTGTCTACCCATCCATTGTAGAGTCCATCTGTCCTGTACGGTTATGTTATACTAACGAAGCTGACTAGCATCTACTTAGTTTGGCATTAAAGTAACATGTCTCAACATGGGTAACTGACATCAATGAATGGGTTAAAAGTTTTTTTTTAAATATCTATAATTATCAGTAACTCTCTTTTTTGCTACGAAACCCTATTAATGACTCGCACTTGACTCAGTTTTTTTTTTTAAATTTTATTTTATACCTGTTATCAAGATTTGAAGGTGATTTTATTAAAAATAAAAATAAATATTATAAATCTATTTAGATTATGTGCGGTATTTTTTTTCTTCTTTTTTTTTTTTAAAGTTAAATTCAATTTTGATGTATTTCGTTCAAAGCCAAATTAATAAATGATGTAGAATATGAATTTTTTGTTTCTTTTTTTTTTTTTAATCATCAGAGTTTATTTTTAACTACGGTAAAGTAGCCTCCAGTACATTACGGTGAAGTATAAAAATATCGTAATAAATGTATTTTATAAATATAATTTTCAAAAAAAAAGACGAAAAAAATAGAAGAAAGGATTTAGAAGTACTTTAAAAATTAATCTCCGGTATTTTATCATAAATTATTTGTATAATGAGTCGTCGTTCTATAACAGAAAACTAGTTGAAAAACAAACGTTTTTTTGTTTGGTACATTTTTTATATGGATTTTGGTTGTGAATAGGATCATACATTAGTTTGTATATGCCGGAGATCAAACCTATAACTTTTAGCGAGGTATACCGAAAACGAAACTCTATTCTTTTTTTGGAATGTGCATTTATGTTTTTAATAATTAGTAATTTTACGTTTTTATAGTAGTGTTTCACGAGGCACGAGGCGCGGCGAGGTTTTGGTATCACCTAGTCTCGCCTCAGCCTCGGACAAACTCAAACTCTATTCTTTTTTTGGAATGTGCATTTATGTTTTAGGTCCAAGTAGGTATGCCTACTTGGAAACTTGGAGGTTATGGGTTCGAATCATGACATCGGCAGTTTGTCAATTATTAGGAAAAAAAGGGGGCGATTAATTGACTAAACTGTCGGCGTATGGACAAGAACAATTTAACCGGCTATGCTTGAGAAGGTTTTTTGCAGTTTCCTAAACGAACTCCAGATGAATATCGGCATATTTCCGACCACAGTCGGCTGCAGCCGTATATCCTACCAATTCCTAATCTACACGCAAAATCACAACGCATATTATGGTCGAAGTGTGTCCCGTCCAGGACAGCCTCTACAATCTATCTACGGTAGACTACATACATATATTTGTAATACATACCAAAGGTTAAATATCCATGCGTATGCAGAAGTAAAATACACAGTGCACGCACGCACATTGTTACATTATATTGTTATACTCGATATACATGACAAGGATATATTAAGTTTAGTTCCGAAAAAAACGAAAAGAGTTTTAATTTTGTATGTGTGTTCTAGAGCTAAAAAATATGGTCAAGTTCGTGATTGGACAAAATCGGACCCTGTTGGGAAAAATGGGCAAAACTGTCCATCTTTGAAGCCGTAAGAGATAGAATACAAATATTAAAACAAAATATGCCATTTTTTTAAAATAAACAACTTTGTTCGCAACTTTATTCATAAACTCAGTATATACAGGCTATTTAAGAAAGTAAGTCAGTTAGTTGTTATGTCCACTGTTTTAATTTGAGTTTTGCGTGTAAGGTAATAAAACGTAATAAAATGTCTTTGTTATCTTTCTCATTCTCGTAACATGTCAGTCTCTCTCTCTATATAGAGGTCGTGGATTTGTTCGTTCACACTTGATTTTATTATTTTTTGTTCGTTCGCTTTTTAGAATTTTCTATACGTGCATTTTATAATCGGTGTTTTGGGACAGATTTAAAACTTTCACTCGCTTGGTTTGTGATACGTTTGTCATACTGAATAGATTGCAGTATACCACCATTTATAATAAGTGTAGAAAATGAGTGTCGGCGACATGATTATGCTGCTGAAGGTTAGACACACAAATACAATATAGTACTATCACAGGGGGAAAGAAATAGAAATCTAACGATAAGAATGTAAAAATGAGAAAAAATAGGGAGTCTTTCAATATTTACGTTTGTTATCGTCATTAGGATTGCCTTTACAACGCCTTTACAAGCGCAACTACTTGGCTGGTTAGTCTACCGTAATGAAAGATGTTCGAGCTGAAAGTGTCAAAACTGTGAAATAAAAAAAAGTTTGTTTTTATACTAGATATATATGATATATACTGGATGGTCCATAAGTAATCGATTTCCATAAAAGGGTAGGTAGAGAGTACGATTTTGGAACGAAAAGTCCTGAGACATTTTTTTATTAGACGCACCGTTAAGTAATTATTTATTAATTAACGAAACTTGGTTGAAACCAGAGTTGCAAAAAGTGCATTTTTTTGAAAATTCATTTTTTATTTAATTATCAATTTTTAGACAAGAATTTTAAACAAAATTAAGCAACAATATTGCTTAAATTTTTCAAATTATTAATTTCGTGAAAAGTGCTTTAATAAAATTTTTTTATATTTTGAAAATTGTAAATAAATTGTTTTAATAATAAATTTTAGAAAATGCGCAAATTAAATTGGTTAAATTATAAATTATAAATTTCTCAAAAGAGCATTAATAAAATTATTTTATTGATTGAAAGTTTTTAATCATTCAATAATTAAATTTTTGGAATTATCAATATTTAGAAAATCGCAAGACATACACCCCGCATAAAACAAAGATCCCACCCCTTAAATGTTACTTTCCTGTTTCTGTGGATACGAAGATAAAATTTATAGTAGCTTTGGGACACATACTCTAGCTTTACATTGATACTAGCTATTCTGTGGTTTTAACCTAGTTTCCTTAATTAATTAATGGTGCGTCTATTAAAAAAATGTCTCAGACTTTTCCAAAAACGTTCTCTCAACCTACCCTCTTATGGAACTCGACTACTTACTGACTTACTGGGGCACCCTGTATATATATATATATATATATATATATATATGACCTAATGACCTAATGGAATTAGTCCATTTCCGAATATTCGTCCGCCAACACGATAACACAGAAGCGATACGTGAAATTTTATGTATCTAGAGCACGGTAGTGCGTAAGGCCGAGTTTTAAGGGACACATTGGACTTCTCACTACAGTGCTATTACTTATGGTTAATTTAGGCTCATTTTTAAGGTGCTGTATCTTTTGAACGAAAAGAGTTACAGGGTTGATATTTCGAATATAGATTTTTTACGGAATTATAAGAAACAATGTTTTCAATCAACGTTTAACGAATTAACTGTTAAAAAGTTATTTCACTTCAAAAACGCAAAATTCGCGGGAACGCCTTAAAAAACTTAAGTATTAGATATCAAAATTATGAGCTACTTCCAGATATGCTGTAAAGTTGATATTTGGCATGTAGGTAGCTGTAGTGCCCAAACCAACGGGAAAATTGCGAAAACTGGAAATTTGTATCGGAAAAGCGGAAAATTTAACATTTTTTTGCTTTTAATTAACTTAAGACTGTGTCATCAGCAAACAACCATGTAGAAAACGTAAACAGAACTATATCATATATACGTATTAATTTTTATACCATATAGAAATAGACATAGCAATTTGAATACAGCAGTGTGCGTTTATTTTAAAAGTTAAGCACATATAATTAACCCGACTACAAAAAAGGAGGATGGTTCTCAATTCGTCTGTATTTTTTTTTTTTTTTTTTATGTGTGTCACCTCAGAACTCCGACATTTATGAACCGATTTTAAATTTTTTTTTTTGTTTTAAAGGGTTTGGTTTCCCATTGGTCCCATTGGCACCAAATCGCATTCTGATGAGGGGATCCCCGGAAAATCGAGGAAAATCCTCATTTTATATGTGATAACCGATTTCTGCGAAATTTTTTTTTTTTTGAAAGGGTTTACTCATTCATAATGGGAAAATAAGAAAATTTTTTTAAAAACCGACTTCAAAAAATGTTTTTACAAAAAAAAAAATTTTTGCAAAAAAAAAACAAAATGCATGTAAATAAAATTGAAAATCTGTTATAAAGAATTTCTCTTAAAATTTAAAAAAAAAAAAACGGGTAAAAAAAAATGTGTTATAAAAGAATTCACTAAAAATTAGTAAGTCGTTTAGTAGGTCTACCCATATTTAGACAAATAAAACTAGTTATAGAACTTCAAAGTCACTAAAAAGCGAGAAATAAACCATATTTTGACAAAATGAAAACCCGACTTCAAAAATAAAATATTCTATAACAAAAAATGCACTAAAAAGTAAAAAAATAATTGCATATTCTTGTGCCAATTTTAGTTCACCTAAGCAAAAATTTTTAAATATATATGTACAATTATTGTTATTTTTGGAGACGGTGTCCAAAAATTATGTGAATTTCTCTATGCTGACACCGCCTCCAAAAATAACAATAATTGTACATATATATTTAAAAATTTTTGCTTAGGTGAACTAAAATTGGCACAAGAATATGCAATTATTTTTTTACTTTTTAGTGCATTTTTTGTTATAGAATATTTTATTTTTGAAGTCGGGTTTCCATTTTGTCAAAATATGGTTTATTACAATTAGTTTTTGGATGGGTGACCCAACACTGTGTGAATTTATTTTATTTTATACGTTTTTTATTGTAATTTTTTAAACATTAATTTATATTCTCATTTTATTTTTTTTAACTTTTTTATTATATTTTGCATTGATCAATTATTATTTATTACTAGCATTACCCGTTGCAGCTTCACCTGCAAAAATTTTTTAAAGCCCTTATAACCAAGCCCTTATGCTAGAATGAAGCGGTTTTTTGTATTCGACGTGAAATTGCTTCAAACTGACGAGAAAAAACGGTAAACTTCAATTTTTTCAGTGCAACTACCCGGAAAATTGGAAAAATATCCTCCAAAATTACGTTTTTCTGTTCTATAAATGCTATTAAGATTGAATTTTCACTAATCGACCCGAAATAACGTCAAAATTAACAGAATATTTTGAAAAATTTCATAACCTACATCGCAACCACACCGAAAATGGGAAAAACATCCCTAAAATTGACCATTTTACTTCTATTCATGATAGAAAGATCGGTTTTTTTCCATCACAACCCTTTGAACTTGGTAAAAACACCCCCAAAACCAATCTTTTTTTGAAACTGCATCTTGTTGCATACATGCAACAAGATGCAGTTTTTTGCAATCGACGCTTAATAGCTACAAATTAGGAAGTTATTTCGAAAAACTTAATATTTTTTATTGCAAACTCCCGAAAAATCGAAAAAACACCCCCCAAAATTACGTTTTTCAGTTCTATATATGATGAATGATGGAATTTTCACCAATCGACCCGAAATAAAGTCAAGTTAACAGAACACTTTGAAAAATTTCTTTACCTGTAACACAAACCTCCGAAAATGGGGAAAACACCCCTTAAACTGCCTTAAGGCATTTTGATCAGACTAAAAATATGACCGCTAGAGAGTGATTTATGTATTCTAAGGAAATTCGCTAAGCTGACGCAACTCCTGCGTAACGAATTTTTTTTTGTGAAGTGGAGCCAACGGGTCAATTCATTTCTTCAAAGACTGTTACGTTGATAATAAATTATCTGTAATAAACGATTAGTTTAGAAGTCATAATCGAAACAAATCAAGTAACATCTTATATATACTAAATTTTATATAGTTATTTTAATAAAAAATATATCACTCTTATTTCACATTAATTTGTGGCGTTTTAATAAAAGGCCTATGATCGATGAATATTATTATCAATAATCCAATGTATAAAATTTATGCTTTCTTTTCAGTTTTCTTTGGCAATAACACTGCTTGAATATTTGGTAATATGACAACTTGAGCAATTGTTACACCAGATAATAATTTATTTAATTCTTCATCATTACGAATTGCTAATTGAAAATAAACTTGTTTATTTTTAAACAACTTGTTTACTTAAAAAAAGTAACATTGTAACAATACAATGAAAGAATCAATGTTTTCTATTTGGAGTATTAAGACATACTGATATATCAAAGTTCAAAGTTCAAAATGAATTTATTAAATCTTCCGTTTTCCGTTAATTATTACAAAACATCTTAAAGTTATAGTACCTAGCCTAGACTTCACCTATACAATCATCTTATGAATAAAATACATCGAGTTATTGTAGAATTTAATATACATCGTTTAAATTTAATGGAAAAAACTTATATAAAAACCATTGAAATCATAACTTAACCTAATTTGGGTGGATAAGCCACCCCTAAGAACTAAGCCTTAAATAAATAAATAAATAAATAAGTTAATAAATAAGTATGTACAAATTAGATTACAACAGAATTAGTTGCAATCGACATCGTGTGGCATTCGGTATCTGTTTCTGAAGAGCAACGTATTTGGGTCAAAACGGCCCAGTTCGTTGATCTCCGGGAACGGGTTTGTGCGGGATGATTGGAAGAAGGATTTAGCGGTTGTTTGGATAAATGTTCGGATAGTAGGGTGCCCAGTTTCTCGGTGGAGGGATTCAGCCGGATATCGCAGGGGGGCTTTCGAAATCGTCCGAAGACAACGATTTTGAAATTTTTGCATTTTCGCGAGTTGCGATGGTGCAGCGTTCGACCAAATTGGGGCAGCGTATGTGAGTACGGGCCGAATACATGACTTGTAAAGTCGATGTTTCAATCGTTCGTCCAATCTACTCCTAATGTTGAGAAGTGGGTATAACCCCGCAAAGGATGCGTTTCCAAGGGCGAGACGTTTTTTAACGTTCTTCGTCCAATTCAACTGTCTTTGAAGAGTTACTCCAAGATACTCAACACTTTGAGTCTGTTGGATTGCCGTGTTAAACATTTTCAGTTCAAGTGGGTAAGAAGAAAATTTAGCCTTCTTTGTGAACAAGACGGACTGAGTCTTCGTAGGATTAATTTTGATTTTCCACTTCTTGAAATAGCTTTCAAGCGTGGATAAATGTGACTGGAGGGAGCTCGAAATAAGTTTCGGCTGCCAGGAAGTGCAGTAGATTGCTGTATCGTCAGCAAAGAGGGCCGTTTCGGTAGCTCGATCTTTCGGGATATCATTTATGTAATATAAAAAGAGGCGGGGTCCTAGCAAGGAGCCTTGAGGTACACCTGCCTTTACTCGGTATTGGTTCGATGTACTTTGTTGGAGATGAATTCGGGAATTTCGGTTAGATAGGAAGGTTAGATATATCAAATAAGCTTGTGAAGACTTAAATACCTATTTTTATTTAAATACTAAATGTCTATCCAATCAATAAGGAGGCGGTAACCATGTCAACAAATCAGATCGATATATGCTTCATATGTTATCTAGAGCACGGTAGTGCGTAAGGCCGAGATTTAAGGGAGACATTCGGACTTTTCACTACAGTGCTATTACTACACCTTAATTTAGAGTCGTTTTTTAGGTGCTGTATCTTTTGAACGAAAAGAGCTACAGTGTTGATATTTCGAATATAGATACATTACGGAATTATAAGAAGCGGTTTTTTCAATCAACGTTAACGAATTAACCGTTCAAAAGTTATTTCACTTCAAAAACGCAAAATTCGCGGGAACGCCTACAATTCTTGGTAACTAATAGATCAATATTCTACGATACTTCCAGATATGCTGTAAAGTTGATATTTGGCATGTAGGTAACTGTAGTACCCAAACCGACGAGAAAATTGCGAAAACTGGAAATTTGTATCGGAAAAAAGGAAATTTTTACAATTTTCGTTTTAATTAAATTAGCATTAGCACGCATATATTTATCTTATTCGTTGATATTTTTATAGAGTCCTATCTGATTGTATGACACTTAGGTATTTTATAGAATAGAATAGAATAAGTATATTTTTGCATCAATATTTTACATAACTTGTAGTACAACACATCTTAAAGTATAGTTCCTAGCCTATGCTTTACCTATAATATATCATCTTATTAAATTATATACATCGAGATTATAGAGTCGTTTTAACATCGTTTAGAAATGGGAAAAATTTAATACAAAAACCATTGACATGAAACTTAACCTAGGTTGGATGGATAAGCCATCCCTAAAACTAAACTTAAATAGAAATACGGAAAGAAAAGAAAATATGTACAATTTAGATAACAACAGAATTAGTTGTAATCGAGATCATGTGGCATGCGGAATCTTTTCCCGAAGAGCAGCGTATTCGGGTCAAATTGACCCAGTACGTTGATTTCCGGGAAAGGATTTTCGCGGGAAGATTGGAAAAAGGATTTGGAGGTAGTTTGGATAAATTTACGGATAGTAGGATGTCCAGTTTCAACGTGGAGAGCTTCAGACGGATATCTCAGGGGTTTTTTCGAAATCGTCCGAAGACAACGATTTTGAAATTTTTGCATTTTCGCAAGGTGCGAAGGAGCAACGTTTGACCATATTGGGGCTGCGTACGTGAGTACGGGCCGGATACATGACTTGTAAAGTCGATGTTTTAAACGTTCGTCCAGCTTGCTCTTGGTGTTGAGTAACGGGTATAGTCCTGCAAAGGATGCGTTTCCAAGGGCAAGACGCTTTTTGGCGGCTTGTGCCCAATTCAACTGCCTTTGAAGAGTTATTCCTAGATACTCGACACTTTGAGATTGCCGGATTTCAGTGTTAAACATCTTCAATTCAAGTGGGTAGGAGGAAAATTTATTCCTTCTAGTAAACAAAACGGACTGAGTCTTCGTGGGATTTATCTTGATTTTCCATAGCTTGAAATAGTTTTCAAGCCTGGATAGATGGGTTTGGAGGCAACTCGAAATAGCTTTCGGTTGCCAAGAAGAGCAATAGATTGCCGTATCGTCGGCGAAGAGGGCTGCTTCAGTAGCAGGATCCTTCGGGATATCGTTGATATAATATAAAAAGAGCCGGGGTCCAAGCAGGGAGCCTTGAGGGACACCAGCTTTGACACGGTATTGGTTCGATTTGCTTTGTTGGATATGAATTTGGGATTTTCTGTTTGATAAATATGAAATCAGGAATTTCAGGATATAGGTTGGTATATCGAGTTTGGATAGTTTATGGATAAGTACATCGTGCCAAACCGTATCGAAGGCTTTTTCGATGTCCAAGAGGACCATGCCTGTGGATTTATTCCAGTTAAATCCGGTGGCAATGTGGTCAGTGAGTCGGTGAAGCTGACTCACTGTTGAATGGTTTGACCTGAAACCAAACTGTTGGGGGATAAGCTGTCTGTGGATATCTTCATGCGACTGCAGCCGGTTCAAAACTACTTTTTCCATGACCTTGCTGAGAGATGGCAGCAAGCTGATAGGTCGATAGCTTGAAGGTGACTTAAGTTGCTTCCCCGGCTTCGGAAGCGCTAAAACTTTAGCAGATTTCCAGAGGTCAGGGAAATAACCAGTCTCAGGCACGCAGTATAGATATAACTGAGCTGCACTACCGTCTTTCGAGGAAGATAGCGGAGCACAACATTAGTTACACCATCATCACCAGGGGCCTTCCTACACTTAAGTTTTCTTAAGATATTTGAAACCTCACGGGGTGACACGCATTCGACATCGATGGGGTTAATGACGGAAGAACGAACATTTTCCAAGGATTCGGACACCAGGCGGGCCGTTTCTTCGTCGTGATATTCGTCGCCATCAGTTAAGCTGTGCGCCTTAGAGAAGGTGTCAGCAAGAAGTTGGGCTTTGTCAGAATCTGAGTAAAGGTACCCATTTTCTGACGAGAGAGGGGGCAGTCTGTTGGAACGTTTACGCAAACATTTTGCAATTTTCCATACATTATTGTCACGAGTGGTCAGAGCCGAAATCCTCTCGTCCCACATTTCATCTCTGGTGCGCGTGACTTTTGCTCGAATATCAGCTGACATTCGCTTCATGGCGTCATGAAGCTCCGGCAGCCTAACTCTTTGCCAAAATTTGCGTAGTTTGTTCCGAGTCCGTATTAGTCGTAGTGTGTCATCATCTAAGTAAAGTCGATAGCCGAAGGTTCTGGCTTTCCTAGGAATAAATTTTTCGGTAGCAACTACGATGTTTCTCGTGAGTTTACTAACCTCCAAGTCTATTTGGTTAACGGATTTGATCTGTGGAGTGATCAAGGTTTCGACGTTGAGATACTCTTTGAAAAGTTTCCAGTCTGCCTTCTCAAAGCTCAACTGGGTTTGCAAAGTTGCAGTGCCCCTCATTTCACCCAAAGTGAAACTGATGGGGCGGTGGTCGCTTTGCAGATCCAAGTGAACATCTAGATCCGACATGAGGTCGCAATTCTTTAATAGTGCTAAGTCGATGGTTTGCGGCGGGCGCCGAGCAGCGTCTGGGTAGTAGGTGGGTTCCTCCGGATACGCAACAATGAAGTTACGTTTGAGAGAATGCGCAAAGAGGGCGCTTCCGTTGGAATTGTTAGACATACAGTTCCAAGATATGTGACGCGCATTAAAATCACCCATGATCATGACGCGATCATGAGTTCTCATAATACGATCAATATCCACTCCCTGTAAGAGTCTATTAGGAGGGTTATATATAGACGTAACTTTATAATTACCACAATTGGCCGAGATAAGAATAGAGATGGCTTCAAGGCTGCCGTCTTCGGGAGGCAATAAAGAATGTTTGACGTCGTGTCGAACAAGAAGGGCGACTCCACCGCCATTTCTGTTGGCTCGATCGCGGCGGTAGGTATAGAATCCAGGGGTTCTAAATTTCTTATCTGGCTTTAACCATGTATCGCTGATGGCTGCAACATGGATCTGCTGCTGTTGGAGGAATGAGTGAAGCTCGGGATGTTTGTGCAGGAGACTTTGGGAGTTCCATTGCAAAAATCGGATTTGGGACCTAGAATTTGAAGGATGGAATGCCATTTTCGAATAAATGAGCAGTCATCTGGAAAAACTTGAGAAGTTTTTCGGAATTCGATGTGCAAGATTAGGTATTTTAATATTATTGTATTAGACCATTTAAAACTAAACATCCATGTAGAAAACACAATGAACTATATTATCACTAAAAATTTCTTTAACCTATAGTAGTGAATTGGCCTGTTGTATACAGCAGTTGGCATATAGCATTTAAAAGTTAAGCAATGTTAGTTAAAATCAGTAATTGGATGGGTGAACATTGTGTACAGATTTTTTTTTGTAATAAACATTAATTTATATTCTCATTTTAACTTTTTTATTATATTTTGCATTGATGCGCATTGATCAATTATTATTTATTAACTTCAATTGTTTCAGTGCAACCCCCCGGAAAATTGGAAAAACATACTCCAAAATTACGTTTTTCTTTTTTATAAATGCTAGAAAGATAGAATTTTCACTAATCGACCCGAAATAACGTTAAATTAACAGAATATTTTGAAAAATTTCATTACCTATATCGCAACCACACCGAAAATGGGGAAAACATCCCTAAAACTGACCTTTTCACTTCTATTCATGATAGAAAGATCGGTTTTTTTCCATTCGACGTGGAACAGTTTCAAAATAACAGAACTATTTGAAGGAAGAAAATTTTTCCATCACAACCCTTCGAACTCGGCAAAAACACCCCCAAAACCAACCTTTTTGTTCTATACATGCAACAAGATGCAGTTTTTTGCAATCGACGCTTAATAGCTACAAATTAGGAAGTTATTTCGGAAAACTTAAATTTTTTTATTGCAACCTCCAGAAAAATCGAAAAAAGACCCCCCAAAATTACGTTTTTCAGTTCTATACATGCTGAAATGATGGAATTTTCACCAATCGACCCGAAATAAAGTCAAGTAAACAGAATACTATAAAAAATTTCCTACATCGACCCCCCCCCTCCCGAAAATAAGGAAAACAACCGTAAAATTGCCATTTCATGTCAGTTCAAGTTAGAGAGATGGGATTTTCTTTTTAAAGTCAAGTAAACAGATTACTTTGAAAAATTTCATAACCTACATCGGAAACCTCCGAAAAAACACCCCTTAAACTGCCTTTTTCACTTCTATTCATGTTAGAAAGATCAGGTTTTTTTCATTCAACGTGGACCGGGTTTAAAATAATAGGATTATTTTAAAACCGTAAATTTTTCCATCGTTACCCTTCGCAAATGGGAAACACACCCCTTAAACTACCCCTTTTCTTGTTTACATGCTAGGAAGATGCAGTTTGTTATATTCGACGCTAAACAGCTACAAATTAAGAAGGTTATTCAAAAAACTTAAAAACTTTCATCGCTTCCTCCCAAAAAAAAATCTCGCACCCTCGAAGCAACCCTTTTAACTTCTATTCATGGCAGAAAGATGGGATTTTCACCAATCGACCCAAAATAAAGTTAAAAAAACAGAATACCACGAAAATTTCATAACCTACATCGCAATCCCCAAAAAGAGGAAAATCACCCCTAAAACTGCCCTTTTCATATAAGAACGGACGGTTATTTTTATTCAACGTGTAACTGTATTAAAATAACAGGATTATTTTATTAGAGTAAATTTTCCAATCGCAATCATTCACAAATGGAAAAAACACCCCTAAAAGCACCCTTTTTCTTCTATACATGTCAGAAAGATGTAGTTTTTTGCATTCGACGCTTAATAGCTACAAATTAAGAAGGTAATTAGAAAAACTTAAAACTTTTCCTCACCACTCCCAAAAAAGATGGGAAAACAACCCCCTAAAGTTCTATTCATGGTAGAAAGATGGGGTTTTTTGCATTTGGTGGAGAATTTCTAAGACATTTCTATTATACTGTTGGTCAATACCTAACATATATGAGATTCTATACAATAAACATACAAGTGTTACACATTTAATTGTTTTACCTCAGATTTCTCCTTTAGATTTCTCATTGTCACTATTATTATATAACAACCATACTATATTGATGTTTAAGCCTTTCAAAAAGCGAGCAGAGCCAGTTGACGTTATATAACGCGAAGCGGTCTCCTTTGTATATGTGAATCTAAAAAGAGTAAAGTATCGCGAAGAGTAAAGAAACGCAAAGCATACGTGAAGAGTAACAAAACGCGTAGCGGCAAGTTATTTTTCCTGATGATTTCAAATATTTTAAAACTTGCCGCGTTATATAAAATTTTAAAAACATACTAAGGGAAAACTTACGAAATAAATTTCAACCAAATTTTTTCTTACATTTAATCAATTTACCCCTCATTCATTTTTTAGTTAATAGTTTACCGAGCTATTTACTTTGTAAATAGCTCGGCTCTTTTATGGGATATCATCACTTTTCAAAGAGCAACTATTATCTGAAGTCTAGAGCTATTTACTTTGTAAATAGCTCGGTCCTTTCTTCCATATCATCACTTTTTAACAAGCAACTATTATATGAAGTCTAGAGCTATTTACTTTGTAAATAGCTCGGTCCTTTCTTCCATATCATCACTTTTTAAGAAGCAACTATTATATGAAGTCTAGAGCTATTTACTTTGTAAATAGCTCGGTCCTTACTCTCATATCATCACTTTTTAAGAAGGAACTATTATTAAGGATTTTCCCGAAAACTCGGCCCTTTCTTACATTTATGTTTTTGGTCGGATGTATTTTAGAGCTAAAAAGTAAAGTTCGTTAATGAACAAAATCGGAACGAGTATTCCCCCGCCAGGATGGAAAAATACACATCTATGAAACCGTAGAAGATAATATTTAAAACATTTATTTTACCATTAATAAAATATTTTGTAACGCATATTGGTTGCTTCCCCGGCTATAACATCGTCAGACAATTAAAAATGTTTTTGTTTAAGATACATAAAATATGTTTTTGTTTACCGAAAATTTTTGTTTTTTAAACATATTAAGGTTAACCGGACAGTACAGTACATTTCATAATAAACAGAAACATTCTTTTTAACAGAAATTAAAAATTTTAATCTGTAAATTAATTATTTAAATTTAGATAGCATCTAACATCACTAGTAATCGGATTTATGTAATTATTTAATTACTAAAAACAATAAATAATCGTCTTTTCACGATTATTTTGACGATTTTCTTAATGAAGATATTTACAAAACTTTTCGTCAGACTTTTTTTTTAAATTTTAACGTAATGTACGAGATTTAATTTATAAAACTAGAAGTTTTTTACTTTTTAATCTATTGAAGGTGGAGCAACATTATCAAAAATGTATGCGTTCATTCAACATTTGCTATTCACAACATGTTAAAATTTCAATTTTTAATGATTAATTACATGAAAATCCTTCGTAAAATTTTTTCAAAAAATTATCTTATACGTATGAGTTAGCAATTAATAACTTATCAAAAATTCAGATTTTTATCTATACATTGCCGATTTTATCTATACATGTGTCCGATCAACCTTAAGTGTATATTATTCCAAAGATATACTGAGAAGATCACCTTTTTTATAAGAATTACCTCCTTTTTTATTTTTCATTTAAGTGTTTTCATTAAAGAAATTTTTGTTGATATAAAAATTGTTTATTCAAAGTTGTATTAACGCCTATTTCGGTAAAAATTTATTTTTTTATCATTAGAAAACGTTTGTTCCACTGGAGTTATGTTTTGTAAGGTTTTTTCCTATTCATAAGCAAATTTAGGTCAGTGTGATTTTATCTTAAAGAGTTTAGAAAAGATTATCTATTGATGAAGATTAAGGGATTAGTTCTTATTAGTATTTTGAACGGGAAGTAGAGATCTCACCGATCTATTGTTTATAATTTTTATTTGATTACGTAGGTATGCTTTTAAAAATCAGTTAGAAGATTAGTGTCTAGTTACAGTACACTGGATTGTGGTGTTAATCGACATTGCTTCTGAAATAATCCTTTATCTTTACTTACTCTCTTTATCTAAGATTTTTATGTCATTAAAATTGAAGTGGTGGTATTTTTTTCTATAATTTTTAGACTATATACGGTGATGGATAAGGCACTAATTGGGGTTGAAAGCTTGTCCAATATAATTACAGTTTCTATCATTTAAAAAAAGTTTTAGAAATAACATTTTTTTGATTGTAAAGATTTAAGTTTCTAAAGATAGGAAATTTTCATCCCGCGGGCGATGCATGAACCGATTTTGCCTATTCTCAGGCTAACATTAACTTTTAAGCTCAAAATTGCCATCGTGACATCTCTTCTCGTTCAACAACTCCATTCGAGTTAACATATTGACGGGCAGGATGATAAACAGATGGATAGTTTTACTCCGATCAGTATTTCTAACCGTTACAAATTTGCGACTTATAATCTCCTGTGTTATATAAAATAATGTATAGAGTACTAAACTCCCGAAAAGCCGGGCAAACCCAGAAAACCAAAAAGTTACGTCGAAAGTTACTTTTTTTAAATCATTATCTTTTTATTAAATATCTGTTGTTTGTATTGCAATCTGGTTTAAGGTTTAATTTGTTACTCTTTGTCAATTACATCATACTTCGGAAAAACTCGGAAAACCACAGATATATGGAGAAAATCACTTTTCAAGACTGTTATCCAGTTTGACTTTTGTAATTGTTCTGCTAGAAGCTAATTTTTAGTTAGGGCCATATACACACTAGTTAGGACCACGTTCAGAGTAAATGTGTATGCTCTGCAGTAATAATTCCTGTATAAAATTCAAGAAAATACGATCTGTATATTTTCTCAAAAAAAAAAATTAATTATATTGTATTTAATATATTTCTACCAACACAAACTGAACTTAGAAGTGTCATAGTCGAAAATAATGATGAAGAAAAGTTTCTTATTATCTTAATTAGTTTTCAGTTATTTTATCCCTATTTTAACCAAAAAATTAGTTTTGTTGAACAAACAAGAAACTTAATATGCATAAAATTTTCAGAAAGGAGATTACTCTCATATACCATCTACCCGTGTATTGTATAGAAACCTGAATGTATGAAATTATATACAGGATGAATCTTATCAAAAATATTTTTTATTATATTCATTGTTCGGTTAATTAAAATGTCTTAATTAAGGGTTAAAATACTGATTTGGGTAAAATACTAAATCCATTCAATTTAAACTTATTTCCTTAAACACTTAAATCCTTTTTTTGGCGGAAATACATATCCTTACTTATAATATTCCCATCTTAGATATCGAATAACGCGCTAGTCTCGAGTTTCTACGATAAAACTAATTGTATTTCGGATAATTTTGCAGAAATTTTTTATTTTCGAATTGAAAATAATTTTATTATTTTTTTAATCAAAAATTGCCTGCGACGGATTATCATATACTGCAAACCAAAAAAAACTTAATTCGAGAAATTCGTTGTTTTTGAGATGCAATCGCCAAAAGTTAAAAGAGCAGAAATAGCTTTTTTTACAAATAAAAGTGAATTTCTCTTTGAAATCGGAAAAGAAGATTATGTGAACTCAGATCCAGAAATACATTGTTGGTAAGGTACAAGCCGCGATAAAGATTTTCTTTTTAATTTCCTGTTCACTATTGCAATCGATCTTAGTAGTTAATTCACGAAATTTGATTATTTTAGCCAAATATAGCTAGAAAAGAGATCGCTAGCCCGAAACAATATATTGCAAAGAGATCGATCATCTTAGTCTATCTATCTTCGATTTGAAAAAAAAATTACCGAATACGATAGGAATCAGGAAACATAAGCATAGCCGGTTATTTTATTTTTGCTCCGACAGTTTAATTGGCAAACTGTGGCCGTCGGAAATCGATCAAGCAACTTTCCACTTCCAAGCAGAGCGCTTTTGTGGCATGGTTCTTTGTTTAGTAAAATCAAAATGAAATATTTGACAAAATTTGAGTTTAGCTAATATTAAATAGCAGATCAGCTAAGATATAAATACTTTGGAGAATATTTTAATATTAATATAGCCCAGCTGCTTATAATCAATAGTAAAGAGCACCTAGATAACTTATACAACTATCTAATCGAAATTATTGATAAATTTAATAGAAAAATAAAAGATAAACTTTGCTATCTACTAGAACATAGAAATTAAATACCATTGTATATCATATTTCAGTACAATGGATGTCAAAAGTTGATGTTAGTTTTTAAAATGGTATAATTGATTTGTGCCTTCCTTATTGATTTGGTTTTCGAAAAAAAGCTTCGGATAAAAGTTGGTCACTTTAAGTGTATAGGGTGGTGCATAACTAAAGATATCGAAATTTCAATCATGTTCCCACAAGTTACTGATTGGTTCAGCGTTTTCGGCAACATGTGGCTATCTGTGATCTGTCGCGTACTGGAAGACCTCGTGCAGTTCGAAATGATGTGAACATTGCTCGGGTGCAAGCAAGTGTTGAGGAAAATCCCGAAACTTCGCCCAGGCGAAGTTCTCAGCAGTTGGTAATGTCTAGAAGGTCTTTGCAAATAGTTTTACATACGTTACACCTTTTCTCATTTAAGATTCAATTGGTTCACGAGTTAAAGCCAAATGATGCACAAATACGCATTCATTAAATCAATCATAACGTTACTTATGCGCTACCTTTTAGTAACAACTTTTTTTCAAACTGAGGTCACAATTGATGACATAAAGACCTTGACATAATGACATAAAGAATCTCAGCATCTCAATTCGAAAGTATAAAGATATATTAAAATCATTCTTAATTGTAACCCAACAAACAATCCAAAATGTAATAAAGATAATGTGGGATGAATATTTTGATTTGCTCAATCAAAATCATAAACCTAATTATGCTTGTAAAATTAAACATACAATGATGATGCTGAATGGGTATGGTAATAGCTATACTACACTACAGTTAGTAATAGTAAGTAATACTCGACTGAGTAGTTCAGTTCTTAAGACATCGCATCGCGTATTGAATAAAATAATTGCTAAGCAAATTAATTTAAAATAATCACGTCTATATGTAATGAGATATGTCATGTTTGTATACATGTAATGTTATATCTCTTTGGATTTCCATAAATTGTTACCGTTAAAAGGCTAAAACTATTCTATAGGAGCAATCTGACTTATGCAAATTTACAATTTTAAATATGTCATGAGAAAAATTCTTAGTTTGTGTTCACTCACTTTCTCTAATCCTCGCCATCCTTCTGATTTGTCTATTAACTATTCTGGGCTTTCCAATACCCAATTCCGATTCCAATATGCAATCTGAGACCAAAATCTGATTTCTTTCTCTCTCGGAACTATTCTCAATTAACCGCCCCATTACTATTTTTTTAAATTAATTTAATTGACACACTACCATTGTTAAGAATCGAGCCATCAACATCCCAATTCCGAGCAGAGCGCCCTTAAAAACTGGACTGTATGGGCTGATTTATTTCAGTTTACCTCTTTTACCAATAATAATACGCTAATACCAATTATAACAAACTTGACAGCCATTTTCGGCCGAATAGTTTTGGGCTTTTGCTCATATACGAACATAAAATTTTCAAAGACAGCAGATGCGAAAGAGAATACAAAACGAAATTCAGAATTTTCTTGTGGGTATAATTAAAATGAAAAAAATGTATCAAAATCGACCAGCTGGCAAGGCGATAATTACTTAAAAACTAGTTCGATAACTAGAAAATAAATCTCGATATGTCAAATAATCAAGTTCTTAAATGAAATTATTTCGTCTAACAATTAACTATTTATATCATCATGGGTTTTTATTAGCTTATTTAGCAATAAAATTTGTTCTCAATATTTGCGACAAACCATTATTATTGAATTTCCTCCAAAGGAAATGCAGCTATTGTTTTTGCACCAAAGTTGGAATTTCGAAAAAATTTCTTCAAATGTCCATCGATTCTAACTTAGATATAGAAAATCACTAACGCTAAAATTTGTATATATGTATGTATATATATATATATATATATATATATATATATATATATATATATATATGTACTTTTTTATGTGACTCTCTAGCGGTCACAGTTTTATTCCGATTGGAATGAAATTTGGTATTTCAGGCGCTTTTGGTATTCAAAAGGTCAAGTTCGTTAATGGGTAAAATCGGACGAGCGGAAAGGGGTTTATAGGGAGGGGGAAACACAAAATTTGATATACCCCCCTAATATTTGAAAAATCGAAAAATTAATTAGGAGTTAAGTTGTGGGTACTTAGTTTTACTGTAATTTTGTTTCTTATCATTTTTTTGTTACACTAATATTTACAGAAATATTCAAAGATTGGAATTCTAAATATCTCTGTACACATCAGAGATAAGGTGATGAATTGTAGCAAACTTGATTTTCTACAACTTTTACTCTCTATACATTTTTCGATTGTTCCAATATTAAGAGGGATATTTTATATTTTGTGTTTCCTTCTATCTTTATGCCCCTTTCCCCTTGACGTATGCCATTTATTAATAAAATTGGCGTTGAAAATACTAAAATGATATCAGATACGACATTTCATGTTGATCAGACTTAAATTGTGACTAGAGAGTGATTTATGTATTCTAAGGAAATTCTATAAGTTGACGCAGCTCCTGCGTAACGTCTTTTTAAAATAATCTAGTAGCTCATATAGATCTCCCGTTTTTTGTACATTAACGGTACCATATTCAAATAATCATGTATGTGTATGTATAGCATGTATATCTATAATACGTACATTTGTTGTTTTCTGTCATGTAACATAACTCTGTAAATGTAAATAATTTGATCCAATAATATATCATTTTAAATTGGTAAAACGTAACGTAGATATAATTCCACCAGGAATGGGAGCCTTCAAAACTAAATAAATTTTAAGTTTATTTTCATATAAGAATTATGTTTGAAAAACACACATCTATATTTAATAGTATGTCACATATTAGAGTCTAGTAACAGTTATATTTTCAGATGGCTATCTCTTCTATGTTCTGAGGCCAAAATACACTTTATGTCTATCGATCCGGTAATTACTTTAATATTCTACCTTAAGAAAGTAGTAATATGAAAAAGAGAACCGAGTTGTTTCATAAGTTTTTGTTTGTATTTATTATTTTATCTTGGCAAGTTGTAAGAGTTTAAAACATTTTAAACTATTGGAAACAAAAAAAAAATTACCAAGATAAAATATTCAATACATACTAAGAGCAATCGTACAAAATAACTTAGCCATCTCTTTCATATCACTACTTTTTAAGGTGAACATATTATATTAAGAATTGTCCCGAAAACTTGGTCTATTTTTACATTTTTGTTTTTTGATCGGATATCATTTCTTTTTGTATTGTATTTCTTTTTTTTCGTTTTTTCACAAATCTTTTTATCTATGTTAAATTCACCAAACAAAACATGCGAAAATTTTCAATTTCGGGATAGAAATTTCGGGTTTTTAGACTTTTCTCTTTGGCTTGGGCCCTAAATTGTATGCCAAATATCGACTGTATAGGATATAAGGAAGTGCGGTTCTGCTTTTTATCAGCTTAACGATTTAGGGGCGTCGTCGTGTTTTTTCAATTTTTTAACCCACATATCCTTAAAACTGTTTATTTCTGAGCGAGCAGATGGAAAATGATGTAATCTTTCTCTATTACAGAACTCAGCTCTATGGCTTTTTTGGTTCTAAAATTACAGGGGGGGGGTAATTTTTGACGTCATATTTCCTGTATATATAGTTGATTGAAGTAGATCTGGCCACGCCCCCATAAACTTCTGTTAACAATAGTTCACATTATATAAATAGTTGAGTTTCTTATAGAATAAATCAACCTTGCGCACTACCGTGCTCTAGATAATAAAAAATTTGTTTGTAATAAATATAAAGAGAAAAAAAATTGACCTTTTGTTTATGATCCGTGCTAATAATAGCTACTATATTTTACGACAAATTTATTAATAATTAACGAATAATCCTACGGCTAAAAATTAGATCGAAAGTAGAGGATGATTGTACGAATGATTTTTCAACGTTTTTGTACTTTTGTAAATAACATAATAATAATTATAATAGGTATATTAAATATTGATATAAAAAAATTATATATATTTAATGAAAATTCATTTACTATTATAAATTCTACTATAATTTTTATGATAATTTATTACCATAATTATTCTTCTAGTTTATGTATAACATGCAATATAGTATACTCTACTACTTATTATACCTTACTTTTAAATTTGCATACCAAAAATAAATATAAAAAAAATTTGGTGTGAAAGCATCACAAAAACCTCTATATACAGCTTATTTTCTTCGTATACAGAAGTAATGTGACACATTTCACAAACGATTTTTTTCCACATACAATTTTAATCACGATGTTAATAATAACGAGCTCATGAAAATTTTATAACTAGAATTGATTCTATATTTAAAAAAAAAAAAACCTTAACCATCTTCGACACTACTAGGAAATTTGGTATGCAGGTGCTGCGTCAACTTTCCAACGCGAAATTCTTTGGAATAAATAAATCGATCTCTATTTGTCACAATTTTAGTTTGATCAAAATGAAATGTCGTATCTGATAAGATTTTGGTACTTGCGTGGCCAATTTTATTAATAATCATGTTCACAGACTCCGAACCAAAATGATATTTGAAATACTCTATACCTTTTTTTGAGATCTAGCACATAGCTTTAGATTGAAGTTCTGTATATAGAGGTGCAAATTTATAGAATTTAATAATTATTACCATAGTTAAAAAGTTTTCTTTTAAAATTATATTACAATACTTAAATACTAATAATAATAATTAGATATATATATATATATATATATATGTATTTTTTTTATTTGGTTCATAAAATATATATTATTATACAATGAATATTTGTTATAAATTCTAAATGAATATGAACTATGTTTTGTTCTCTGTTTTGACAAGGAATTTTTATAATACAATTATTTAATAATTTCACTAATAAATTAACCAAATTTTACTGTTTTCGTTATTTTTCAACTATAGGCTTTAAAGTTTATACACCTTTAACCTTTTTAGACCAAGCAAGGATTGGCACAAATAGAAGTAAGGTTTCCACAAATACTTTAAGGCAACTTCAAATTGATCCTTGCGTGTGTTTGTACACGTTCTAGCGCAATTTTCGTTTAATCGGAATAAAATGTATGCGAGAAAAGGATCGTTTCAAGGAATGTTGAATTTTAAACTTTGGAATATCTCTGTTTCATATTACCGGTAATATAGAATCCATTTCAAGTGATGTAGGAAACGTTTTTTTTATTAAAATAAAAAGTATGGATGTTTTGGTCAAGTTTGTTAGTGGACACAATTTGAATATATATTTTGGAACCGTCTAAGTCGGTTTGAATGAACTTGTTTAAAATATAACTCGAGATTATTAAGAAAATTGTTACTATTTCTTATAACGTGAAATAGTTATTATAAAAATGTTTTTTTCAGTTACTTGTTTAATATAAAATGTTTTATTTGAAACCAAAACATCCATACTTTTTATTTTAATATAAAAAAAGAAACGAAAAAATAAAAGATAAGTAAATATTATTTTTAGACTCTGTTAAAAATGCTTGCCATCATTAGCAAACAATGTCTGTTAATTATGTTGTATTTATTCAGGAACAACACAAACCACTGTATTCCTATCATAATTATAATATAAACTTACTTTCATGTATACGTATCAGAAGTTAATAAACATGATTTCACATAAACGGTTGTGGCTGTGACCGAAATGTAAAATCATAATTATATTTATTCATTTAGTTTTTGAACCAGTTTCCTACCCCTTTAGATTGCTGTATATACAGGCTATCCCGTAAGTAGTCGAGTTCCATAAGAGGGTAGGCAGCGGCTACGATTTTGGAACGAAAAGTCCTGAAACATTTTTTTATTAGACCCACCGTTAATTAATTATTAATTAATTAAGGAAACTAGGATGAAACCAGAGTTGCAAATAGCGCATTTAATTTGCGCATTTTTTTTTTTAAATTTATTTATTACATTTTTCCAAAAATTGATAATTAAATCAAAAATGAATAATCAAAAAAATGCACTTTTTGCAACTCTGGTTTCAACGTAGTTTCCTTAATTAATTAATAATTAATTAATGGGTGCGTCTAATGACTTTTCGTTCCAAAATCGTACCCTCTACCTACTTTCTTATGGAACTCGGCTACTTATGGGACAGCCTGTATATTCCATTTATATCTCTATACCGAAATAAAATAATACAGTATTTAAGCTTTCAGCCATATTCCGCTTTTAGGCTTATTTCATGTTCGGTTATGTGAGTTTTACTATATTACCAAGGACAAAAATTCTGTATCCAACAAAATTTCAATGTTACAGAATTTACACCACCACTTTTTTCATACATATAATATTCTTGCGGTTTCCACTAAGAGAATTAAATAGATATTTTGCAGAAAATTTTCTATTAATTTACTCGACAAGTCATTATAAAAGTTAATAGAGTTCTAACAGAATTTAAAAAAAAAACATTAAAATAGTTTTTCCCCCTACATTCACGCAGACCAGTGGACAGAATTGCATCTCATTTTTTATCATAATAAATATTTACAAAATCAAAGTGGTACCATTTTTTAGAAAAAGAAGAAGTCTCTTTTCCGAATCACTATATATGAAAATTTGTAACTTGTTTAATTACCCGAGTTATAATTACTTCTATCGTCAAAACTCCGAAGCTGGCGTGCTATTCGATAATCCGTGAGGTGTACAAGCACTTGTAACCATCATATTTCAGTTTGTTTACATTTATATTTGCGATAAACCTTATTCATTCCGTGATACAAGTGTTTTGCCAATTTTTCCACCAAGAAATTACAAATTATTAATCACCCCTCGAAATAGGGTATTGAGCTACGGTATTGAAGAATGTTGTACAGTTGTCACAAAATACAAAAGGATGCATGTCATATGTCCTTGCTATAACAGGCGCACTGGTATTGAAAATATTAAATACATATCCATTTTGATATCATGTTCGTAAATAATTGCATTTAAGAGTATTAATAGAATTATATTTAAAAATTTTAGTTTATATAGAAAGGAACATAATATTGTTAATGAAAACAAAACTTTGTTTATTGTGGATAACTTTATTATCTTGCTAAATTAAATAGGTTGCTATAATATATTCATACATAGTACAAATGGCCACAAAAATGGCGCTCATTTTTCGAAATTTTATTATTGATTTGTGCCATATTCATTGGACTTTTGAAAAAATACTTCGGTCAAAAGTTATTCATTACAAATATACTAACAACCTTTATTCGAAACATTTGAGCAAAAATCAAATGAATAAGGTACGTAAGGTAATTAAAAACATTTCAATATTCGTATCCATAATATATAATAATTAATCCGTAGAAAATAGTACTAGGAAAATAAACGAATTATTTTAAATAAATTGAACGTTTCGTCATTTATTTACGACTTCCTCAGCAACTAAAAGATATAATAATACGTCTTAATAATTATCATTTTTTCATTGTAAATTATTTTATTGATTTTAATTTTTAGTTGCTGAGGAAGTCATAATTCATTTATTCTCCTAGTTCTACTTCCTACGAATGAATTATTAGTAATTAAAAACTTTTGAAAATTGAGCGCTACTTTTGTGACCCAGAGTACATGTATTAGGACGTTTACATTTTCGTAATCAAAACTTTTAAATCAATTCGATTACAAAACATCAAATAGAATTGTTTGATCTTTATCAAAATATGTTTTATCCATGAAGATGATTTAATAGATTTAATACAATGTATTTAAATTGACACATGTAAATACATCGAAAAATAAGTACATTAATGATCAAAGCGGTTTTAGTTTCGGTTTTAAAGATAGAGAAAATACTATATCTGCGATAACATGAATAAAACCAAGATTTTGCTTGCAGTTCGGCCTTAAAACCATGTTTGCGGGACTTAACCAAGAACAAAAGTAGAATTTTCACTGACAAAGAATCTGTTTGATCAGAACTTAAAATATAAAAATTCTAACAAGGTATTTATGGAATTTATACTCAAAATTAGAAAATATTTTGTTCAACAATATTTTGTTTTTTGAGAATTGTAAATCCAAATCTGGTCTTATATAAAATTGGCCCTGTTGCGTTTTGTAACGAATAATTCAGAAAAACTTCTCTTATTACGATTATTGTGAGAATATATTTTACATTATATTCTGGAAATGAATATCCAAGTATGGATATTTAACCATTTGGTAAACACATTTGGTTTACTCGGAAAGGATAATTTTAATAATATTTGGTCAAACATACATTTTAACATTGCAATAAAATAAGTACATTTTACCCTTGCCAGGCATGAATTTTTATCGAGTACAGATGTGTTTTTACCATACTTGAAATATAGGGAGATGTATTTGTAGTTTTAACATACAATCGAAATAGATCATTTAATCAAAAAGAACATACATTCGAATTGCTTGTTCCATTAATAATCAAGACTTTGTATTTAACGATCCACAATCACTACACCGCTACTTCTAATAGATCCTTAATAAAATCGTTATCATTAATAGAACTGCAAGTTTCGTTAAATAAACTTACAACAGTATAACGAATATCTTTGACACTTATATATGGAATTCGAACATTAGAACAAGTAACAATACAGGAGTTTTTAATACTAAAGTTATTGTAAATACTCCTATTTTAATATGAATTTCTAGACTAGATAATTTTCTCAGAAGAAGGAATCATATTGAATATAAAATCATATTACCATGGCAACATAAGCTCTATTAATTTAGAATTATACATATATATATATATATATAAAGACAATTGGCTAAAACTCAAAGTTAAGTCGTCAAACATAACATATTGAACCGAACAGAAAAAAACATACATGATAAAGAATAATGATACGATATTTGAAATAGATCTACACCCATCTTTGATACATACACACAGTTAAGTATCCGATTCTGTGATAATAACTTCTGAGAACTAATCAATTTATTTGGGCGATTTATATAACGATACATTTTCCTAGAATTCACTCATATATAATCCAATGAGTTGCTATAGTATTACAATCAAAACAAAGAGGTTCTAAGAGGTTTTGTTAATGATTATATTACATTTTCATGCCAAATACATTAGATATCAACATTTCAATTGTAAAAAAATTTCATCCAATTTTCATCGATCTTACGTGGATAGTACATATATATATATATATATATATATATATATATATATATATATATATATATATATATATATATATATATATATAAAGAAGCTAATTTGTACCCCGTGTATACAGGAGTCTTCTCATAGAAACTCGTCCTGTGTGCAAAATAAATTGATTATCAGCTCATAGATATAAATACTGGGGAGAGTCAAGAGTTCGTATTTTTGAAAAATAGTTTTACATGAGTCTCGTGTACCTATTCCGAATATACATATTTAAAAAAAAAACAACATACAGACGAATTCAGAACCATCCTCCTGTTTGAAGTCGGGTTAATAAGAAACAATGATAAATATAAGAAACAATGATAAATAATTTATGAATTCTATGCTATACATATTTGTGCCCCAAATAGGACGGTGTGTCTGTCTGTTGTAATAAAACTCCATGGTTGTTAAAAATAGATATTCTTATTATTACTTTCATAAAATATTGCTCTCGTACACAGGTGTCAAGAATACGACTTGACTATTCTAGACATCTTTTTCATTTCGATAAAACAGAAAAAGTTCACATATTCGTGAAAAATTTCAAACATTTCGAGCTGGTTCTAGTCATTCAAAACATGAAAATATGTAGACCAGTAGAGCGCGTCTCTATTATATTAGAAAAACAAACAAAATGTGTCCATTTAATGAATTTATTTCATTTTTCAAACTCAGAGAGATTAGGCAACGTATCATTCCGTCTGCAGCATTGTGATGAGAGAATGGTTTTGTAAATTACGACGAATTAGTGTAATATGTATGAATTTGGAATATCACACTTCTATTTTCAATGACAATGTACTTGAGAAGTTGTCCCCATGACAACTCTCCACCGCTGCGATAGTCATTATGTGTCAGTCATCTGCTGGACGAGATTTAAGGTATTTCCAAACTATTATTAGGTTGTCAAGAACTTCAGGTTGTCAACAAAATTCACAATATTAGTCAAATGAATCCACAGAAATCAGCCGAGGTTTTTTGGGAAATTATCCCCCATGGCGTTTTTGAGAAAATCGTTACATAATTTGGAGAAATTTAACATGCATCTTCATAAACATGGTGAAATAAAATGCACGATTCCGACTGTGCTTACTTCGAATTCCCTCAATGTAGTCACGGTTGTTCTGAAATTCAACACATACTTTTCTCAATTTCTTAGAAATATTTTCCCTTAAAACTTCGGGAGAATGACCTCGGGTTGTTCATAAAATCGGGGAGAATGACCTCGGGTTGTTAAGTTTTTTGATAAAATATGCGTAAAAAAGTGCATTTTTTCCATATCCGCAGCAGAAGGTTATTTTTTATGGTTCAGTTGGCATCCTGAGTACCGGCGCACTGTTTGAAAGTCGTTTGAAATTATATACTAGTATATGTAGGATGTTTTATCGCGGAATCTCCCTGATTCGGATATAATTTTCTATATCGCGCGGATACCCGATCAGCTGAAATACCTTAAAAAATTATAATTATGAAGCTACCTGCAAATAAAACGATTACTGAGTAGCCTGCTATTTTATTCTAAACATTTTTTACCCGACCTTTACTGCCCGACTGTCCCAGAAGGATGGTAATGTTTTCTAGTGGGTGTATACCTTTGCGACGATCTGTTGCCTAAACTGCTTTATGGATTTTAACATATTATGTATCGTTAGATTCTTTTTAAATGTGGTAGTGACATAGGGTATAATATTTAAATATATACGTAATGCGATTAAATAAAGAGCGAGGGAAGGCTTTGAGTATATTTGTCTAAATTGTTTGGAGAAAACTACTAGTATGAGAGAAGCCCTTAAGTAAATTTTCCTTACGACTCCAGAAAAACTTCAAAAGACAAATCTCCAAAACGTTCCAAAGTTATAGCCGGCCCATATCTCTTATATACTTTAAAGTTTCTATAGAAATACCTGCATTAACAAAAATTTGGAAATTCATTATTTTAAATATTCCCACAGTCGGGTTTTTTTATTTTTACGTTTCTATCTACTTTTACATAACAAAATATTTCCTTTTATATGAGTTTCATATAGAATGAAAACCTTGAAATACTAGATATTTCACTGAAGCCACAATAAATAAACAAATATTGTCGTTGGGTCGAGATTTATGAAACCATAGGCATACATATCATAAATTTACATCAGCTATATTGTAGGTTAGTTTCTTATATGTGAAGAAATATATTGTCTTGTATTGAATGGATCGTTACTTGATAAATAAATAAAACAATAGTGTTACGAAAATCTCTAGCATTAGTTGTATTTAAAAAAAAAATATTATTGACTATAGAAATAAAATAAAAAATGGATTAAACTAAGTAGAACGTAAAGTTTAGGTACCGTTGGGTATCAGTTAGTATCCCAATTATTTTGTAGTTGGTAAAATAAAAATTTTTTTTATAAATTTGTATTTACGAAATTAATAATATCAATTTCTATTATACAGAATAAGCCAGAATAACAACTAGATAGGTATATAGATTGTAGCGGATGCCCTGGGCGGGCCTGGAAACTTCGACCATAAGGTTCATTGAGATGCCTTTGAGTGAAGTAGCAGGAATGTTTGTGTGTGGACTAGGAATTGGTAGGATGTGCGGCTGCAGCCGACTCTGATAGGAACTACGCCGACATTCATCTGGAGTTCGTGAAAGAAACTACAGAAAACATTCACAAACATAGCCTGTTACTTCGTTCTTGTCCATACGCCGACAGTTTAGTCAATTAACCGCCCCTTTTTTTCTTAATAATTGACAAACTGCCGATGTCGGGACTCGAACCCATAACCTTCCAGTTCCAAGTAGACATAACGCCCTAGACCGCTCGGCTACTTGGACGGTCAAATAACAACTAACTGAGTTAATTGCTTAAATACCCGATAAATACTGAATTGATGCCAAAAAATTATATTAAAAAGTTTATCTTTAAAAAAGGAACATAGTTCAATTTTAAATTTCTGTCCTATCTCTTACGGTTTCAAAGATTGACAGTTTTTCCCAAACATGGTCCGATTTTTCCTATTCACAAAATCGAGGTCATTTTTCAGCACTAGAACACACATACAAAATTTCAGCTCACTATCTCTTTTCGTTTTCGTGCTAACAGGCGGACGGACGAACGGGAGCAGACACATTTGCGGAAATAGACTAATTAGGTCATTTTATGAACACCTATATCAAAATAATAATTTCAACTGTTGCAAAAACGGAACAAAACTAAATATACCCTGGTATATATTATATACCGGGTATAAAAAGTAAAATAGAAAGAAATTTTGTTCACAAAATTGTCAATTACATAAAATTTTATTATTACAACAAGCCGTTGTTGGTTAATTGCTTCGACTAATATTCTACACGTTTGACAAAATAAATATATTATTTGAAAATAACGATATGGCTATATTAACTTGGTTACAATTCACAGTAAGAAAAAAGTATTGAATTGAATTTCTAATATAATCATTATAAAAGTCTTTTCTAAAATTTATGAAACTATCAATTCAAAATGCCGAAGTTTATCTCCCGCGTTATACGGTAGATGTATTTTTTTTCTTCAATATTTATTGTCATGATATGTATAACTTAAAGACACTATTGTTGTGTATTCACGGTTCTATATTTTATTCATAAAATATTTCTTTACCCTCTAGAATCTTGTGTACTTATGTAGGTATGATGTTGTTACTGTTGTGTGAAATATGTTGTTTGTTGGGTTTCATAGCGAAGAGTCACGTGATGTTATTCAAGAAAACTAGAGAATAGCGAGCAAAAAAATAACATACAATAAGTTTTGTATCAACCACCTTCTTACATTACCTTTCATGCGATCCGGATGATATTGTGTAACTGTAGCTAGTGTAACATTGGCAGTGCGTAGATAACTGTTCGCATACGCACACATATACAGTTACACACATGCCCACACCAGCTTCCTTACACAAACACACACACACACACACATACACACCAACATAAATAAATGTTACTTGCTATTGGCTGAATTCTGTTTTTTTTGGATGTTAAACCATGTATTAAAATATTGGATGCGTCATTAGATGGTTAAATTATAGTGCAGGAAGTCCGGGTCAAAACTATTCAGGTCAAAACCGTCTGGAAATCTAGTCCAGAATGCTTACCGCTACACCAAAGATGATTCTGACGTAAAAGCCAACTTTTCGTATCATTGACAGTCTCATTTTTGTTGTGAGCGTTAAATATATATATATATATGTATATATATATATATATATATATATATATATATATATATATATATATATATATATATATATATATACATATATATATATATATATATATATTTTTTTTTTTTAATTTTAAATTTGTACTTTTTTTTGTATTGAATTGTGAATCTAATTCATTCTCGAATCCACTGGAACACAAATCAAAATCGGTCCAGCCGTTTAGGAGGAGTTCAGTCACATACACACGGACAGAATAATTATATATATATTAAGATATTCTGTTTGAATGTTTGTTTGAATAAATTATTTTATAACAAATACAATATCTCGGGTTGTTTATATTCAAATTTCTTATTATTTGATATAAGAATATTTTTTTGGACGCTGAACACTGTTCCAAAGACTGAAAGTAAATAAAATATCATTTTTTTCTCATTTTTACTTCATTTCAAATTTATTATTCCTTGCTCCGTCCGTGGGCGCGATAACTCAAAAACGAAAACAGGTATTGAGCTGATATACAAACCAAAATTTTTCTATGCAAACACGTCAATAATATGTTATAATAATAAGCTGATATCTGAATTATTTTTTCATAATTTGTTCCAAATAAATTATTCCATGCATGAAAAAAAATTTCTATAAATTATGATGAGTAATCAATAATGGATCATTAACGTCAATTCCTCACGTAGAAGCTACGTAGGAATTAATCATAATATATAATTTAAAAATACCAGCAAAAATTTAAAGTAAAAATTAATAAAGGTTGAAAAATATTGATGTGGGTAGCCTCTGTTATAGACCGTTGTGTCTCAAAAAAGGAGGTTAAACCCTATTATCATTATTATTATTGTTATTATAATTATTATAATTTAAATGGCAATAATTTTTGACGTCCTTTAGGTTGGATAAATTGGACATTAAAAGAAATTCCTGTGAATTGACCAGCCTTATCATTTAGGTACCCTACATCGAATACACTATTTATCACAGCATAACAATGTTTCGATTATAATATATTTTATTTATAATAGGATATCTAAATATATTTTTCATAATATATTTATCATATTATAAATAGATATTTTGTTTGAATATATAAAGATATATATATATTTTGGTACAAATGTTTTCATTAATCTAATGATGATTATAGTTTGTATATTTTGGTAAAGTAAATTAATATTTTTGTGAACAGACTGACTTGTGTCTGTTTTACTAAACAAATTGTGAATATTTAAAAAAAATAAAAAATATTCCCTCATGTATGGAGGAAACATTGATAATAGATATGAGCAAGAAACATGGCTGTTTAATTGTATACAGTTTAATAACATGAAACACGAACAAAAACATATTCCCATCTATCTGTATCGAACTTAAATTGGATTTTGTTTGTGGATATGTATTTTTGGTAACAAGTAAATACCGCACTTTCAACCTGTAATGAACAATATACAAATGGCGACAAATGTCAAGCTATCATTTCAAAATTTTATAATAAATTTATGCGTTATTTATTCGGTTTTCGAAAAAATTCTTCGCATAAAAGTTGTTCATTTTAACTATACTAACAATTTCTATTGGTTACATTTTTCCGAAATCCGAATAAATAAGGCACAAATCAACTATAAAATTATTAAATGAAAGCTTTTAAACTTGTATGATTGATTTGTGTCTTTTTCATTCAGTTTTCGAAAAAACTTTTCGAATAAAAGTTGTTATAATATTTCTAGTGAACAATTTTTATCTGATGTATTTGTTCGAAAACCGAATGAATACGGCGGAAATAAACTATAAAATTTAAAAAACGACATCAACTTTTGTGGCTAAGTGTACATAAGTGTACATCACTCGCACTTTTGTTCTATTATATTTCACCCGTACCAACCCCCACTCCAGCTATTTGTATTCTTGCATAAAACAAATAAAATATCCTCTAACCAAATATTATAACAAAATTGATAATAATGATAATCTGTATTGAATATTTTCACGCCTCACGGGGGTGAACTTATTTTATCGTAATGTTTTGGTGACGCTAGAAGTAATTAAAACTCTGGTGATTTTACATGTAAAAACTTTTATAAAAGCATTTTGGAAGGAGTACCTCTTCCTCGAACAAAATAATACCAAAGATTATATTATTTATAAAACATGTATGATGATTTAAATTCGTTTATCAAAAATACAAAATATCTATTGAGCTATATATGTATGTATGAGGTCATGCAACCGATGGAAGGAAGTTCTTGGTCGATTTTGTTGATTCGTCAATTTTCAACAAATTACTAAAAAATTATTTTAAAATTAATTAGCATTCGGCACACTGGGCATTGCAGGGAATCCACACCATGCTTATCTAATACTTTAAATAACAGAAAAAAACCTTCATTTCATTCTTCATAAAGTTTTCATAATCAGTCCGAGTGGCCCAGTTGTTTCAGGCACTCTACTCCTCGGAACTAGGAGGTTGCTGGTTGTATTCCCGGCGGTAGTTTGTCGATTAAATTAATTTATAAAAAAATAATAATGGAGCGGTTAATTGACTAAACTGGCAAAGTAACCGGCTATTCTTGTGAAGGTTTTCGGCAATTCCTTTCACAAACTACAGATGAATATCTGCATATTTCCTATCGAAGTCGACTGTAGTCGCACAATCTACCAATTCCTAGTCTATATACAAATCCCTTAGCCTTAAGGAGTCGGTAAAAAAGCCTCGAAAGGCCTACTTGCCTAGCTTCGACATTTCCTGCACCACTTTGACTACTAATACTACAAGTATATTGTTGAATTTTGTACGGGTTTATAACGAATTTTGTATGTATAGGGGAAACAACTTTTTTGCAATCCTTGTAAGTCCTCTGCTCGATATTATATACTATAAAAAGTGCGGAATTAATGTACGTTCATTTTTGTACACAGAACACACTAGGAAATTCTCTGTGACATGTATATTAGTGTGGTAAAATGTAGGTTAAATACCCATAAAACAATTTCACTTCCATCCTAATTATTATTGAGGTTGTTACAAAATTGAATAAAGTTGATCGAATATTAAATCTATGCGTATCAAACAGGTCAAATATCTACTACAAAAGCCTGTCAAAACTAACAAATTGTTACTTGATTTGTTAGCTTTTGCTAGTTATACTTAAGGTAGTAGTTGCCTTGAAACAATATTGTCAAAAAGTTGTAAAGCGTATGCGTATAGAATACACATATGATACTTGTCTATCCATATACCGTCTGTTTAGTTTACATCTTCGTATAATAGATCTCCCACGAGTATGAGAGAGTACATATGTATACATTAAGTAATGTGTATGAGAAGGAGGTCTTATAGGTTTGATAAACAAACATATTTTTCAAAATAGTGAATAATATTCATAACGAGTATGAGAGAGTACATATGTATACATTAAGCAACGTGTATGAGAATGACGTCTTATAGGTTTGAGTGGTGGGTGACCACTCGAACAGTTATGAAAAATATGCTTGTTTATCAAACCTATAAGACCTCCTTCTCATATACATTGCTAGTGTATACATATGTACTCTCTCATACTCGTGGGAGATCTACTATACGAAGATGTAAACTAAACATAGTGTATAAACTCTCTTAACTCGTATATTTATTTATAAAATGGTTCACTTTGCGTTGTTATAATTTAACAATGAGACGGTCAATAATTCGCGTTTTTTTTTTGAAGCATGTAGAACAAATCCAATAATTTAAAGGTTTTTTTTTTTTAAATTCTTAAGTGTCATTTTTTTATTAAAAATAAATAACTGGAAGAAATACTGCTTAATATTGGTAGTCTTCATTGCTCCCCACGTTAATAATTTGAACTTCAAGTTTTTCTCGAGTTTAAGACGGTCAATCTATATCAAATTTTAACTGTGAGTGTATAATACCCTTATAAAATTTGGCAAATCAACTCATTATAGATAAAAAATTATTTCGTATTGCAGTTATCAGAAAATGCGTCTTTAAAATCCAAATAAAATTTTTAAAGATATAGATCAAACATTTCTAACAAAATATGTAATTATATTGTTTATTGGCTATCTTAATTGAATCAGTAATTAATATTTGTATATTTCTAAAACATTATATCGTAATGTGATATCGAAATAATAAATAGTTTTATATCACATATAATATTTACCTGTGTACACACCCGTTCATAATAATTGAACCACCAGTAAGTCACATTATAAACTTATATATTACTAAATATATGTATATTACATACAATAACACTTATTTCAACTGGTTCAATTTTTATGAACGGGAATGTACATAATTCCACCAGTCAGTCACAATAAATTAAATTAAAATGACAGAGGGGGTAACCCAACGAAATATATATATCAATATATTATCATAATGTATTGGAAAATTATGTAATTACGCACTTAAAATCCAAATAAATTACCGAAAATTTCATGAGATAGATCGAACAATATTTAACAAAATAAAGAAATATATAAATGTAATGTAATTCTTTGGCTATCGAAATTGAATCAGTAATTATTAATTTCCCTATTATGTATATTTATAAAATATGATATCGAAATAATAATTATACTGTTATATCATATATAATATTTACTTGCGTACATGTCAGTTCCTCAAACAGTCACAATAACTGAACATAGACTCAACCGATTTGATATGTACACTCCCGTTCAATAAAATTGAACCGACTGGAACCGAATCAGTTTCTCACAATTTTGATTATTCTTATAGTAAATGTTTTTGACAGATACAACATTTTATTTTATTTGTATACGTAAAAGGGAGATATAACAATTAACATTACATATTCTTACTCTATCACTGACTTGTTGATATAAATAAAAAATATAAAACTGTCAATTCTTTTTTCACATTTAAAAAATATAATACTTATCTTTGTTTATAAATAAATAATATACAGAGAGTTACAAAAGTGAGGAGTTTTATGAAATGTAAGAAAATTAACATTTCAGGTTGGTTCAATTTTATTAAACGGGAGTGTACATTCATACAGCGTCAAAAGTCTAATTGTATAATTGATAAAAGTACAATTGATTTGTGCGTTATTTATTTGGATTTCGGAAAAAAGTTTCGACTAAAAGTTGTTAGTATAGTTATAATGAACAACTTTTATTGGAAGCAGAAGGTTCTTTGCCGGAAAAAGACCTGTTCATGGGCACTTACGCAATTCTACTCAGTCGTTAGGTGTTGTCCTCAACTTCACAAAGCCTCGAAACCCAAGGTTATATCTTCGCCTTTGATAGGTTCTCCAGCGAAACAAGATTACTTTGAGGGAAATATACATACAATCATAGATGTAAATTTTCTGTCTTAATCTAGAACACTCTGTATATATTTTGAATAAAGGTGTGTGGTATTATTTTACAACACAACATATGAAACCAAATAACAAATGCTATCGAATGCGATTGGTAAATAAATACTATCGACATTCTACCTTTTTCTATAAATACCTGCAAATATTTGTGTGATGTTTAAATTGTTTAAATATAACACAAATATTATACATTAACAAAACAATTGAATTTAAACAAGTAAAAATAACCATGTTTTGAGTAAATTTTATAAATTTCCTTTACTGAGTTCAGTATGTGGCCTGTTTATTTTACTGATACATGCACAGCTGTGTAACAATATGACTGGTGCATATACCAAAGTAACCACAAAGTACAAAAAAATTGTTTTGCATACAAGTAATAAGTTGGTCGCAATTTGAGTGCGAAGCCGATACGTGTCGATTTATCAGCTTATTACTACTATCGATCTAATTGGGATGAAAATTTCTAGTAAGCTTAAAGTTAGGATTTTAATGATTGAGATCAAATTTTTTGTTTCGCTTATTTGAAGGTACTTGAAATATTTTCCCGTCAAATATTTGAATCGGGAATTTGGATCGTAGATGGTTTTACCATATACTTTATATAAATTTATTCAAAATTATAGCTCTAAATGTATACAATTGGAGCAAAAGCTTTCGAGAAAAACGATGATTTCTCAAAAACTTTTAGACTGATTTCAATATAATTTTTACTTAAAACTTTTATTAAATAAACCAAATCTCTATGACCAATGGAACTTTTTATTTCAACTGAACCACATTGTTTAACAAGACAATGAATAAGTAAATTTTATAAAACATTATGCACAAAAACATAACCTCTATATACTGGGATTATAATATTAATAATTGAAACACTGGTGGAATAGGTATTCCGCAACGATAGACTTTAGCTAAATTCTGTTCTGGAATTTGGAATATTACGACTAATATTCCAAATTTGATACTGATTTTGTGGAATGAAATCGATTCGATGTCTGACTAAAAATCAAAAGAATCTTGTATATGTCAAATGTAGCGTTTAGAAATACGTATTATGTCTTCATCGTCAATATTATCATCAATATTGATATTGTAGCGGTGTCGCTTCATCATTAAATTATTATTAGAATTTTGTTCTTCATTTTTTATATGTTGCATTTCAACTATAACTTCCCTCTATTATCACGGTTGCTGTGAATGTTAACACCATTTCACAAGTCAAATTAAAAAAATCCATTTGAATTAATAAAGATCAATTATATCTTTTATATATATTTATTATTTATTTAAATAATAATTATTTAATATAACAAACATCTACCTTACAATATCATGTAAACCCAAAAAATGCATTATCTTCACTACTTTTTTCACTGCACAAGTTATGAAATCCTCTTTGATTAATAACAAGTAAGCTTAAGGTCTATAATAAGATTGTCTTGTTTGACTATGAATACATCAACAGTCTTCAATTCTTAATATCGACTTAAGCTATGACTATGAACATTTATCAAACCACACGTATCTTAGCTAAGACCAAACTTTCAACCTTGCCTAAAGATTGCATCTATGAATATAAGCGCTGCCTTATGATTATGCTTAAGCTTAACTTACCTTAAGACCGGAGTATGAATACGGGCCTATGATTCATAATACGTTATTGCAGCTTGTATACAGTCTGTTTTCAAAAGCATTTCTTATTGCTGGAATCAATGTTAAATAAATAAAATATTTACTATAAAACCATACATACACATACTTACAAACATCTGGGCTGCGTGTGGTGTGATGTTTGATTGATGTCATTTAAGAGTGGGGATTTAGTGATGCCCACATAATTTATAATATTATTATTCATTTCGTATGCACACACACTCACAATATAGACTACAGAGTACTCCCACTAGTTTTATTTCTTTATGAAGCATTGTGTAGTTACTATAGTAAATAATATTTAACATTGATTGTCTATTAGCTAAGCTTTCCAAAACAGACGGTATATAGAGGTAAAAAAAAACATTGTCGGTTGTATTTTATTATTCTTCAGTTTGGATTACAAATAAAATACTTAGTGTATGATTACAACTGTGAATAAATGTTGCACCAAGTGTTTCTGTAGATGTGGTATAAATATATATAGGTATGTTACGAGACGTAGCTAGAGCCGTATATCTATCTCTGCGTCGTAACATTTACACTACTTCTACGTGTGTTGTTCATGGGTAAGTTCCACACCATTTAACATTATACAGGCGTTCATTCGTTGTTAATAGATGGTGTTATTATCGTTATGATTATCCCCGGATTCTAATGGAACAGAATTCCTTTAAGTCTATCCTTTTTACTAGAAAATTCTATACACATTTATACAAGTTTATTCGATTATTGTAGTTACATATATATGCACATGATTATATTCTGATGTTAATGTACAATATGTTCAAGTAATGCGGCAACAACATCTGAATTCAACACGCATATTTTTTCTCAAAAAACTTCAGCAATTAGCCTTGTACCGAAAATTTTTCAAATCTATTTCAAATGCGAATCGATCTGACAATGTCTAGCATGAGTCGAAGACGAGTTTCTTTCATATTAAGTTTCTAAAATAACGAAGATCAGCGCAAGTAAGCAGAAAATCAGGACTTAAAAAATGAAGCCAATAAAATTTGATTTGGTTTTCATATTATTAGAGGACAAAATCGGTCCCTGAAAACCAAATGTCGGGATATTTTTATTAAAAGAATAGTAGGCGGTTGTGGACTAATATTATAATTATTACGAAATAAGCAAAAGTGGACAATGAAAATATATTTAGAACTATTAAAAAGAATGAAAAATAGGCCCAGATTACGAAAGAAAGGATAGTGATTTATGGAAATATCTTGAAATTATGTAGAATAATTTAGGAATATACCAAGATATTCTGGTATCTTGTACCTTAAACCAAGGTTAATATGAATATAACCGCCCCATTAATTTATACTTGACAAACTGTCGGTGTTGGGATTCGAACCCATAACCTCCTAGTTCTAAGTAGAGCGCCTTAATAAGCGCGGCTACATAACTGTTTTAAGTACACTACAACACTACAAGAACAAGAATTATTATGGTGTATATTTGAATCAGGTGTATATTTTGTAAATGTTTCATAACTGTAATTTAGTTGCCTGAAAAACCTTCAACACTTTGTACATAGATATGTATTTGCTATTTTTGAATTTATTTAATAAAATTACCAATGAATATCAATATAGTTATATTAAATGTTTGTTGTCAGATACTTATCGGCATTTTATTTCGTCTAAAGTTTCCGATGTGCGTCTCCATAGTACTGTTTTTTTTTTAATATTATACATGATAAAATTTATGTGGCAAGTCAAAACCAAATATTTTTTGAATTGTTTATATATATATATATATATATATAGAGAGAGATGGTTTTAGAACTAACTATCTGCGTATTGTATGCCGTCGACAATTTCTCGAACCAAATATCTCAAGAACAGTAGCAGTTTTACAAATTTGATATTGATTAAATTTCATATCCATAGGGGCAATAAAGTACATGTTTTGATATGGAAACTAAACAACTGAAAATACTCGGTGGAAATTCAATATGTCGGTTTTGACATGTAGAAGAAACAAAAATTATATTCTGTTTTGGAACTGTTCGTAACGCATATGTAAATAATTAAAACAAGGGGGCTTCACATTAACTCTGATCTTCAATTTGGCCCTGGAAGCAGTGGAGAGCATTCATTGCCGGGCAATGTCCCTTGCGGAAATTAGCATGATTGCCATTCGGTTATATTATACCAACAGAAGCGACTAGCGTTTACTTTATTTGGCATTTAAGTAATATATCTGAACATTGATACCATTTTTTGACATAAAATGCTTGATATGAAAAACTGAACTCAGTTGGTCGAGTATTGGTCTAGAATGCCAGAGGTCGTGGGTTCAATCCTCATCCCTACATGTGTATGATTTTTTTATATCAAGCATTTTATGTAAAAAAATGGTAAAAATATTATTGTTTATCACCTTGAAGTTCTGAAGACTTAAAAAATTTCATAAGAAAACTCGCAAAAATTGTAAATAGAACTTTCTGCCATCTCTTAACGTACTTTCGTTGATCCAAATCCTTTTAGTATTTACCTTTTAAATTGTACAACCACATTGCAATACTATAATATAGAACTAGGTCTCTTAAGCTAGCGGACTAAAAATGTAGGCTACAAATGGGACCTAGTTGGGCATTTGTAGCCTATTTGTGGCCAATTTGTTACGCTATTAAAAAATTTGTAGCCTTAGCCAAAATTAAAAAAATTAGGTATCCGCTAGCTTAATATGAAGCTAGCGGATACCACAATAATCAATGTTTGGAAGCTTCGAATTACAATTGTAAGTGCATAAAAATTTGTAGCCGGCCAAGATCTATGGGACAGAAACAATTAAAATGTATTTCAAATGCAAAAATATATTTTACAGTAAAAATAGTGTAATTTAACATGCAGCGGCTAGGGATAAAAATTTCAAAAGTATTTTTTTACTATCAGAATCGTTTTTTTAGACTAAAAACAGGTAACCACTATGGCTACAAGTATCGAAAGAATTGTTTTACAGAAAAAAAGGTTTGCTTAAATTAAAAACGGGTAGCTGCTATGGCTACAAATTTCAAATTGACTAAACAAGAGTAGCTACAATGACATAAAATATCAAAGTAATTTCTTTCAATAAAAATAAATTTTTTTAAATGGGAAAGCAGCTATGGCACAAAATGTCAAAAGTATCGTTTTACAACTAAACAGTTTTTCTTAACAAAAGCCGGGAAGCGGTTATGGCTACAAAGTCCAGCATTATCGAATAATTTTTTTTTCTAAAAAAGAGTTTTTTTTCGATATAAACCGGCAGCCGCTACGGCAAAAAATTTCAGGAGTATTATTAAACAGTGACATTTATGTTTTTTCACTCTAAGTGAGTAGCCGCTACGGCAACAAATTTCAAATTGACTTTTATTGAGAGTAGACACATGGCTACAAATTTCAAATTATTATTTTTCTAAAATAGAGTTTTTTTCGATATGAACCGGCAGCCGCTACGGCAACAAATTTTAGGAGTATTATTAAACATTGAAAATTATGATTTTTCACTCTTAGTGAGTAGCCGCTACGGCAACAAATTTCAAATTGACTTTGAACGAGAGTAGACACATGGCTACAAATGTCAAATGTGTCTACTCTCAATAAAAGTCAATTTGAAATTTGTTACCGTAGCGGCTACTCACTTAGAGTGAAAAATCATAATTGTCACTGTTAAATAATACTCCTGAAATTTGTTGCCGTAGCGGCTGCCGTTTATATCGAAAAAAACTCTTTTTAGAAAAATAATAATTTGAAATTTGTAGCCATGTGTCTACTCTCAATAAAAGTCAATTTGAAATTTGTTGCCACATAGGTTACTCACTTAGAGTGAAAAAACATAATTGTCACTGTTTTATAGTACTCCTAAAATTTGTTGCCGTAGCGGCTGCCGGTTAATTTCGAAAAAAACTCTTGTTTAGAAAAATAATAATTTGAAATTTGTAGCCATGTGTCTACTCTCGTTCCAAGTCAATTTGAAATTTGTTGCCGTAGCGGCTACACACTTCGGGTGAAAAAACATAATTGTCACTGTTTAATTATACTTCTGAAATTTGTGGCCGTAGCGGTTGCCGGTTTATATCGAAAAAAACTCATATTTAGAAAAATAATAATTTGAAATTTGTAGCCATGTGTCTACTCTCAATAAAAGTCAATTTGAAATTTGTTGCCGTAGCGGCTACACACTTAGGGTGAAAAAACATAATTGTCACTGTTTAATAATACTTCTGAAATTTGTTGCCGTAGCGGTTGCTGGTTTATATCGAAAAAAACTCATATTTAGAAAAATAATTATTTGAAATTTGTAGCCATGTGTCTACTCTCAATAAAAGTCAATTTGAAATTTGTTGCCGTAGCGGCTACACACTTAGGGTGAAAAAACATAATTTTCACTGTTTAATTATACTTCTGAAATTTGTTGCCGTAGCGATTGCCGGTTTGTATCGAAAAAAAACTAATTTTTAGATCAATAATAATTTGAAATTTGTAGCCATGTGTCTACTCTCGTTCAAAGTCAATTTGAAATTTGTTGCCGTAGCGGCTACACACTTAGGGTGAAAAAACATAATTGTCACTGTTTAATTATACTTTTGAAATTTGTTGCCGTAGCGGTTGCCGGTTTATATCGAAAATAAACTCATTTTTAGAAAAATAATAATTTGAAATTTGTAGCCATGTGTCTTCTCTCGTTCAAAGTCAATTTGAAATTTGTTGCCGTAGCGGCTACACACTTAGGGTGAAAAAACATAATTGTCACTGTTTAATTATACTTCTGAAATTTGTTGCCGTAGCGGTTGCCGGTTTATATCGAAAAAAACTCATATTTAGAAAAATAATTGTTTGAAATGTGTAGCCATGTGTCTACTCTCAATAAAAGTCAATTTGAAATTTTTTGCCATAGCGGCTACTCACTTAGATTGAAAAAACATAATTGTCACTGTTAAATAATACTTCTGAAATTTGTTGCCGTAGCGGCTGCCGGTTTATATCGAAAAAATCTCTTTTTTAGAAAAATAATAATTTGAAATTTGTAGCTATGTGTCTACTCTCAATAAAAGTCAATTTGAAATTTGTTGCCGTAGCGGCTACTCACTTAGAGTGAAAAAACATAAATGTCACTGTTTATTAATACTCCTGAAATTTGTTGCCGTAGCGGCTGCCGGTTTATATCGAAAAAAAACTCTTTTTTAGAAAAAAAATTATTCGATAATGCTGGACTTTGTACCCATAACCGCTTCCCGGCTTTTGTTAAGAAAAACTGTTTAGTTGTAAAACGATACTTTTGACATTTTGTGCCATAGCTGCTTTCCCATTAAAAAAAATTTATTTTTATTGAAAGAAATTACTTTGATATTTTATGTCATTGTAGCTACTCTTGTTTAGTCAATTTGAAATTTGTAGCCATAGCAGCTACCCGTTTTTAGTTTAAGCAAACCTTTTTTTCTGTAAAACAATTCTTTCGATGCTTGTAGCCATAGTGGTTACCTGTTTTTAGTCTAAAAAAACGATTCTGATAGTAAAAAAATACTTTTGAAATTTTTATCCCTAGCCGCTGCATGTTAAATTACACTATTTTTACTGTAAAATATATTTTTGCATTTTGAAATACATTTTAATTGTTTCTGTCCCATAGATCTTGGCCGGCTACAAATTTTTATGCACTTACAATTGTAATTCGAAGCTTCCAAACATTGATTATTGTGGTATCCGCTAGCTTCATATTAAGCTAGCGGATACCTAATTTTTTTAATTTTGGCTAAGGCTACAAATTTTTTAATAGCGTAACAAATTGGCTACAAATAGGCTACAAATGCCCAACTAGGTCCCATTTGTAGCCTACATTTTTAGTCCGCTAACTTAAGAGACCTTATAGTACTGCTGTTCCGACGTTTGAGTTTACATTTTATAAAATAACTATATATACTCTATTGAATAAAATCATTCATTGGTCAAACTAAAAACCAAACCACCTTTATAACAAACAATAACACTATATTATGTAAGTATTGTGTGAATACTATTAAAATTTTAACAACGAAATATGATAGATAATATAATGTAAAATATTTTTAACTAATTAAAACGTATATTCGAGCTATTTTATTTAAATTATAATTACATTATATTTTAAATAAATGTATATACCTCTACAATACAATACATACATATATAATACAAATATAATAATATTTATATAAAAAATTATTTATTTATTTTATGTAACAATAAATTCATTATGATTTTAAATTTAATTTATTTAATTAAATATTAACAATGATTCTAATGATATAAATATTTTCAAATTTAATATTATATTGTAGTTTTATATAGTTATATAGTTGTATAGTTGTACTTGTTATATTATTAATTTGTTATATTGCTAATAATATCTGAATGTCATTATTAATTGCAGTATAGATTCAGTCAAATAAATAGCGTAGAAAAGATCATTAAATTATGAGGCTTTACCAACAGAAACAGTATTCTAGGAAAATTTAGGTTTGCAGACACTTTATGCTTGAGAATCGGTTGTTTTTAAAAAATCCTATATATATATATGTATATATGTATATATATATATATATATATATATATATATATATATATATATATATATATATATATATATATATATATATATAAATATATAAACCCGTTTTTACACGTCAAAGTTTTCAATCGCAATAAATGTCTGTGATATAACTAGGCTTACATCTCGATGTACAAGCAGAAATATAGCAATCGCATATTTTGTTAATAGCTATAACTCCCACCTTGCTAAATATTTCTTTCTTTGTCAACCACTTCAGTCACATGATCATAGTAAACCAATCTACTCTTACATCTGAAGTTACATATAAGATTGCATCGAAATAGAAGCCAGACCTTGTGTTAAAACTGCATAGTTTTATCAAAAAATATTACAGCGCTTGCTTACCAAGTTATACATTATGAATAGTTGCTTGAAAAGTTACATGTGTAAAATAGCCCTAAGAAGCTGAAATTGCTTGAAATACAATGTGGCTTCAATTTCACGAACGGACAAAATCGTTCCATGTGTTCCTTGGCAGTGTGAAATCATATCTATCATTAAAACCGTAAACGGTAGGAGGAAAATTTTAAAGGTGAAAAGTTCCTTTATAAACCTCCATAAACAACGAATAATTATGTTGAAAATTAAAAAAAATAAACAATTTGTCAATTTTATTTCATACATTTAGTAGCTTCGCTACATTTTCAGATCGAAAATCTGCAATTAAATTCATTCAAACAATTCTTTGTAAGGTTAAGCGTAGTACTTAATATTCATCCATATATTCATGCATCTGTCATCACTCATTAAGAACATAAGAAATATTCGAATCTGTTCATCATGACCTTGAGAAAAAACAGTTACACAACATGTACAACCTATTTTTTAAATTTTTTGCTTTCAGAAAAGTTTGGTAATTAGAAGAAGAAAGTAAGGAAATTTTCTTAAATTTTTTTATTCGCTATGTAATTAAAATTTTTGATAATTTTAACGACTCTTTGAGATTAACGTTTTTGTGATTAACTAACATTTTAATGGAAATCTCTATTTTTCTTTCAAAATCTTTTTTTTTTCATATCTATGACTTCTAACTAGACAGTAAATAAATATAAACGAAGTATATTGAAACGTTTTGTACATTCTGTGGAATGTACGACCGATGATTACATATACATACGTTTATAGTTCTATATATAAAATGGAATTAATTATTAAAATTATTTAAATTATAAAATACTGTTGTGATTATTCAACCAACAAAGTACAAAATTAACAACAAAAATTATAACAAATATTCACACATAGTATTATTGGATGAATATTTTATCTAATTAAAATTATTTTATGGGCACAATACACAATGTACATACAAAATTAACTTTAATTTTTTATGAACATTCATTCATTCGTAACATTCATACATAATAGTACACACATATTATAATAGTTCTTTCTGTATAATAATACCTAGATATTTTTTTAATATATTATAAAACCAATTAGCAAATAAACCTATTAAATATAGCTTAAAAAATATCTTTCTGCTTAATTGCATTTATAATTATTAAGCTGAAAATGTTGATGTACTGGTAAAAATGAATTATCTGGTGATTAATACCACACACAAACAGAACAATTATGCAATCAAATTTACTCAAAGAATGCACATCTTCTAGAAGAAGCTATCCCGAAATTGGGTATTATTTGATACCCAATTGGGTATTAATTAAACATTATATATATATATATATATATATATATATATATATATATATATATATAAATATATATATATATATATATATATATATACATATATATATATATATATATATATAAGGGTATGTATTTATACAGGGTGTACTGAAATTCATTCAAGAAAACTATACCACGATGTAAAGCTGGAAAAACAAACAAAATAGTTTAATAAAGTTTTTCGATTTACGTTTAGTTTTTAATTAAATATTAATAATAAATTCAACTAATCACATTTGCTTTTTTGGGTATCGTTACACTACTACACCAATCACAGAGCGCGTAGTGTAAGGAGGTGGGGCCACAGTAGTGGAGTAGAGCGGCTACAGTAGATTATGCTACAATCAGAGTTCTCAATAATTGTAGCGACATCCACAAAATGGTTGAATTTATTAATGTTTAATTAATTATATCTATAGTTTTCTTGAATGAATTTCAGAACATCCTGTTTATATCCGATTAAAAATACAAATGTAAAAAAGAGTCAAAAGCTGTCGGAAAATTCTTAATATAATACTTTCCCTTAAAATGTAGTTATTTGAAAGAGAGGCCCAATTTATTTGGTAAATTTTTCCTTAGTATGCATTTAATATTGTATCTCAGCCCTGTAACTCTTTTAGTTCAAAAGTTACAGGGGGGGGTTGTTCTTGACATTATATTTGTTACATATATAGTTCACCAAAATAAACGAGGCCACGCCCTTTTAACTTTACCATGTGCACTTCCGGGCACTATGATGAGTATTAAACTGTACAATTTTGAAAAAGGTAATTTTTTGAATCCATGTATTCTAAAAAGATTTCATCGACTCTCATATAGGAGTTTTCCTTTTTCAAAATTGTGCAGTTTGTGTCAAATCTATTCTGCTTGCAAAAAGATGTTTAGAAAAAAAGTTGTTGGCAAATCGACTGAAAATGTATGATAAAACCCCACTGTTGAAAGGGATTGAACATTTTTAGAATTCTCTTATTAAAACGTTCATGAGATATTCATTTCGTAGTATTGATTTACGTTTCAACATAAAGTGTTTGTACACTTAAGACTTCGGAATAAGATACATGTGTGTAATATCATCCGAAGAGGATAAGTAATATTCATGTCTGTTTTTGCTAACATTTCACTTGACTTGTGTGTGTGCGCAGCTCACTTATTTTTTGGTAGTCGAGCTCAAATGTTTACAATTGTTACTAACAGTAGAAGCACTAGTAAATGCACCACACAATATTTAATCTTATTTAAATAATGTAATGGGTTTTACCTACATTTCCGAGACACGCAGAACACAACATAGCCCATACCATTATCCTTTTTTAACCTTTATGAATCTCAATTACATTACATTCATGATGTGGATGAAAGGTAAAGAGTAAGATTCAGAGTAGGAATTGGTAGATTGTGGACTAATAAACTCTACTCAACTCTACAAAAGCTTCTACAATGAAATATGTAATTAGTTTTTTTTTTTTTGCTTTTTAATGTGGTAGATAGATACATTGCAGAGGCTGCCCTTCGACCATAAGGTCCTTTTAATGTTTTACCTACGAATGATATACTTTTGTTTACATATACGAGCTCATTCTAAGGCAAATGATTATTTTATAAGCGTGTTTCATGAGGCATCAATGCGATTACCAAAATAACGCAAAAAGTAGGTAATCTCCAAGCCGGTGATACGTAGGTAGTGTACATATCTGTAAGTGGTAGGTATTAAATATCCCCATAGCAGCTGCCTAATGATTAATATTGTTCTACTAAGCATCCTATAAATTTATATTCATAATTAAATAAATTTGTTTGATGATGACACAACAAATTGTATTCATTTTAATATTTAACAAAGAATTTGCATAAACGTGTTTTAAATACTGAAAACAAATTAATCATCTTCATTAAATTTGGAAAGAAAAAAACCATAAATTATTCAATTATTGAAAATTGATTTAATAAAATATACTTTGTTGTTTTATTTAAAAAAAATATGATAAATATTTAATTTCATTTGCTTCTATTAAACTAATAGAGTTATTATCTTACTAACGAAGTACATATTAATACATTTTATTGAGGGAAAAACTGACTTAAATATATAAATATATATACAAACAATAACAGATGCTTTTTATGTACAACATAATTACTTACGTATCTATTACATTTTGAATTTGGTGCCTGACACCGACATTATCTGGTTTCAAACGGAAAATATGTTTAGTTCTAGGCACCGACTTAAAAAATGTAGAATATAGAAACGTTATTAATTTGTACATAATAAGCATCTTTTATTGTTGAAACTTTTTAATTTATTATTTCGAGCTTTTTAGTGTTATTTAGTGCTTGAAAGCGATTGTATCTATCAATAATTAACAAGAAAACGAACGAACAAACAAACTAGGGCCAAAGATAACCTTCCATTTTTTTGAAGTTAGTTAATATACTAGACGCTTCCCATCATTATATAGATTACCACAGTTGAAGAATAATAAGAATTAGTCGTATAAGTTAAAAATGCTCGAATGTTTTATTAAACTATGCTTTAATAAACCCAATCAAATAAATACGATACTAGTTACAAATGCAATTGTAATTACCTTGAAATTTTGATTCATCACATTCAGATTTATCACTGAAGAGATGCATGAGATATTTTCACCGCGAAATATCGTATAAAAAAAGAATTTTTATAGATATAAAAATAAATTTGACCATGTCAATAATTTGTAATATCAATTATACTCGTAGATGGTGACCCCGGAGAGTATAGTCATTGGTTAGACTGTACATTTGGGTAACGAATTAGGATAAAAGCTTCGAACACGTGATTTTTACAAGTTCAAAAAGTCTAGATGGAGAAAAGGAAGTTTCAGCTGGTATAATGCAGACATACATAGACAACAAACAAATTGAAAAGTTTTCTGTATTGCCGTTTGAAATCGGTTAAAAATGAGCTGATCTACGTTGGATAACAAATTAATTACGTTCATATCATTTCTGTATATACATAGAGAGTATTTTTGATATATTCATGTACCACTTTGATTCAATTATAAATTAATTAGTGATATTGTTACTTTATGATTCCTTTTATAAGTTAATTATTTAGTATGAAACTAAATAATAGTCCGGATTTTATTGGCTTTTATCTTGCAAAACATGATTACCTTGTATATATTTATAACAGACCAAACTAACTTACTGATTGGAAGATACTTCTCTTTGAGAGTGTAGCCAATCTTAGTTTTTCGTTTAAAAGTAAAAATCAAATTTTCTTAGTAAATCTCTAAGAAAAGAAAATCTACCTCTAATGGGGAGGGGGGTTAAATTGAGGACTATAATTATAAATGTTCAACGAATAAAAAAACAAATTTTTTAAGATATTTTAAAATAAAACCTCATTAGTAGAGTCATGTCTTTGTATCAAAAGCCGTGATATCATTTGTATCAAAAGTATAGAATAATCTTAAATTTTGCTTTTTTTTACTGGACAAAAAAGTGCAGTTTGTATGGTAACTGATATATTCGTCTGCTTAGAGTTGTTAGTCCGCTTGTAGCTTCACAAGCATGACTAAGCGATGGTATTTTTAATGGTCAAAAAGAACTTGGCTTCTAGTGAAAAAGTATATACAATCAATAAACACTTAATAATGTTTTGCAAGGTTGTTATGAAAAATGTACGCTAGCCTCTCGAGTATATGCTTATTATTTCTGTTCAAATTTGAGATAAATTTTCAAATAGTGGTAAAAAATTGCAACAAATAATAATTATTTAGTTCATAACTAGTTTTATTAAAATTTATAGAACTATATTTTATTCTAATAAACAAATCTTGAACCACACATGCCCTGACATCATAAGTGATGCCGCGAGACGAGACGTAGATAAATTATTATTAGTTATTTCATACTAATGAGGACTACTTTATAGTCGTAATACGAAATTATACAATTCAAATTATTGAATGATTTACGAATTGAAGCAAATTTCGAAATTTAATTTAAAAAATTGTATTTATAATCTTAATATTTATAATTCACCCTTATTCAATTTAGTTTCCCTCAACATCTGCCACATTTTTGAGTAACCCTATAGCCTATGCCATTATTTTCATAACACAGTGCAATATTAATATTTTGGCAATAGTAATAATTTTTAGTGAAAAATTGTCAACGTATGAATAAATTTGTGATAAAAATTCAAACAATTATCATACAGTCTGGTGGTCGTTTACATACAAGGGTACGAACAGGCAAGACGGATAAAACGTTTGTTTCAGATTTTAAATAAATTAATAATAATAATTCATTAATTATAAATTGCGTAAAAACAATAACTCGATATTCATTATTTAATCAATATTGAATGGAGTCTATCAATATTAATGTTTTCCGAGATCTCCATCTTGCCCGTCCGTACTTCTACATGTTTCATATGTATATGGTTTAATGGACAATTATATATGAATGTGTACCATTTACCAATTCAATGTAGAAAAATAATCATATTTGCAGATGTCACTTACACCGTTAATTTTTCTGCTTCGAAATTTTTTTTGAAATTGATGGATATGATACATCGTATAAAAACAACACATTTAATGCAATATATTTCCAACAAATTGATAATTCATTGGAAAAAATATTCAGTTTTTAATTTTATTCTATTGGTCACATTCGATCATACAATTTTTCCGAACTAGATAATTCGATAAGAATCGCATAATGACGTCCGATAATAATGTCACAATATAAAATTATTATCGAAGTTTTTTTGGTTTTCGAATTAATCCTCCAGGAAACTTTGATGGGTGATGGGGGGGGGCAAGTTTTGAATTCTAAACCGAAACCCTAATGGTAATACCCTGTATATATATATATATATAAAATTTAATGTAATACCTGATCCAGTGTCCTCGAAACATCAAATTTAAAATATATAAAGTTAGTATAAGTTAAGTCCTTATAGAAGCACATAAGTTTAAACTGGATTTTCATTGAAATCCACCAACCAAAAGCAGTCCTTTATTCAAAATAAGTTCAACATTAAATTTTGAATCAACCAAAAAGCAAAGTTTTCAATAACAAAATTACTCCTGAAAAAATATGATCAACTTTCGAAGCAATCTTTCTTTCATAAACGAAATAAGTAAAGCTCAGTTTAAGCTGACATTCATAAAATATACTTTCTTTCACATTCAACTTTGATAGTAAATAATTTCATAACGTGTGTATATTTATTTATTTTTAATATGATCAAGTTTTGAATACACCTTTCTTTCATAATCGAAATAAATTAAGCCCAGTTTAAGCTGATACTTATAATAATATATACTTTCTCTCAAATTCAATTTTGATTTTAAATACCATAATTTGTGTAAATATATTCTACTGCGATGATGAATTCAATGATATAGGTTAATGCAGTTTGTTAAAGTCTGTATATATAGGTCGTGTGAGTGTTTCACACCAGACATTTTTGTTTGAATATTTATTTATTCAACTAAAATGTAATATATTTATTTTGTCAATAAACATAAATTTTTCTATGTATATTTCAAAAATAAAAAATGTAATTTGCTTAATTAAAATTAAAAAAAAAAAATTAATTAAATTTAAAAAAAAAGTCAACTTTATTTACACGAATTTATAATGGAGATATAATAGAGATAAAAGCGGCCGTATCACAGTGGCTGTTTCTTGCTCAGTTTCAGCTCTAACGCTGAACCAATTTTTCTTGAATGTTATGTTTTGAGCTAGAGATAAGTTTTATATCGATCACAATTATCAGGTACAATATCATAAAATAACTCAATTATTTCGTATATTCAAATTCATTAAATTATTGGTAGGTAGCGAGAATTTTGGTAACAATTATCGGGCCAAAATCCCCTTTACCACAGACAATTCGGCGGTTCGATTCGAAGAAGCGGGGAAAACGTCAAGTAATGAGTTCTGTTTTCTTTGGTAAAGAAAACTGAGATTTTGTTCCCCTTTTTGTATATGTTGCCTCATTTTGAGATATTTTTTATGGCACTTGAGTAAGCGCTTCAAAACATACGAACAACCAGAAATAAAAAAGGATAGCTCGTTACTGTCCGAATAAACAGTTAAAGATATTTCAGTCTCAAGTTAAAATCTTGTTATCCGCATTGTAGAATGTGGTTCAGTTTCTTTCTGGTAGTTCAGTGTTGATAATTCATTTTTTTCAACGTATCTAGAGTATGTATTCGTACGAGTGTACTGCACTTGACCACAAAAGTTGGGGGCATTTTTTTTTTTAAATTTTATAGTTGATTTGGACGTTATTAAATCGGTTTTCGAAAAAATGCTTCGGGTAAAAGTTGTTCATAAGAAATATAGTAACAACATTTATCCGAAATTTTTTCGAAAATCGAATGAATTAGGCAGAAATTAGCTATAAAATTTAAAAAAAATGGCATCAACTTTTGTGGTCCATAGTAGATACATAAAGTAATAAAACATATCCCGAGGAAAAATTTTTAAAAACGTTAACAAATATAAAGAAAAAAAAACAAAGTCTATTCATGTCTGAAAAAAAAATTAATCCACTTAAAAATAAATAGTGAATATTCTGTACATTAGATGAAAACCGTTGCAAACAACCAACGATACAATCGTAGTTTTTTATGAAATGGTAATATTTAATATAAATAAATCTCGCATGTTCTCCATTAAAATATTTTGACTCCCCTTATTTAAAACGACCCACCTACTTGAAAAACAACATAATTATTTAAGAGGTCAAAATTAATTCAAATTAGCAACTGATAAAGACAGATTTTGAATTTATTTTATTGTCCACTCACATCCTTGACTGAGTTTGCATGTCTCTAACCAAGGAATGAGTCTTCAGTATGGAGATTAGTCGAGACAGAATGTTAGTCTTCAACTTCAACTTTAAGTAGGAAAATGCCAATTCACACACGTATATGCAGATCCCAAACAAGAATAATTATATTCGCTCCACTTGGTGATATTGGAACATATTTTGCGGTTGACGTATTTCCGAAAATCATCTTCAAATTTTCTAAAATTATAATTTCAATTATTTTTAAATGGAAAAGATAAAAATTCTACAATTTCTTTATTTATTTTTTCAAAATCATACCTCAAATTCTTCAATGGCTTTTCGTTAAAACATCGCCAGCATCGTTTCGCGATCGACCTGTTGATTTTTTAACATTTTGTTGAAGCGGAGTTCTTGAGCGATTTGCACATAGCAGGTCGTATAAATCAAATCTTAAAGTATCTAATGAACCTTTAAAGCTAAAATATATTTCCATAAAAAAGTTCAACTTTCTACTGCCTATAGTTTTTCGGATATTTTCGAAAGGACTTCGGACATATAACATCGTATATTGCAGATTATTTTTTTATAAATATAATACTGTACAATATAGAAATATAAAAAGGCCAATTGAATAAGTACAGGCATAAATCTAATTATGTGACAAGAAGAACATTTCGTTTTGTGTACGTAAATATACACAAAAATTAACTTACAGAATAACGATAATAGTATGAACGATCATAATTAAATTTTTGAACAAAACTGAGTTAAATTTTTGTAAAATTAGATATATTTATGATGTTTACAACAAAATTACTACAATTAAATCATTTTACATTTAAACGGTTTATTATTTACAGGTACGTCAACAGGAATTAACAAATATCATATCGTTCGTTTATGAACTCGTATTTAAAGAGCGGATTGTAAGAGAATTATTAATCTATTACAGAAATTATCAATTTTATCTCTCTTAACCATTTTTTTTTTAAATTGTCTATTTTGTTAATTGAGTTTGTCGTGTTTCTTTTTGGTCTATTAACGTATTTGTTTACAATAATAACCTACTTATAGAAAAGAAAGTTCCATTGAAACAACAATGTAAAATTGGAAAAGCTTTCATTTTTTAAGCATGTTACCGTGAGGCTAACCTTGCTTATTGGAAAAAACCGGAAAGAACTTTCTGGTTGGGGTGCTTACCGATCATTGTAAGCTCAAAGGCATCTACCTCTCATGAAGCTAGAGGACAGTGCGTTCGGACTCTAATGGGGCGGATGATACGCCCATCCACTTTCTGGCACAATGCCCGAAAAGAGCCAGAATGAGGTACGAGCTTTCGTGATCCGTCCTATGACCTTCCTTTGGAATCTTCCGTTGGCCTGCTTGAGCCTACCGGAGCTCAGACAGGCCAACGATTTTCTCGAGAACTTAAACCGCAAAAGATACAAAACCTTCATTGGTCTTAGCAAAAATAGACTGCGGACACTAAGTATGTTTTTTACGGCACATTGTAGAATCAGGGGACACCTTTGGATGATAGGCTTGGCAAATGAGAGCACCTGTAGGTTTTGTGGAAAAATGAAGAAAAATCCGAAACCTCTCCTAAAAGACTTCGACTCTCTCATAAACAAGAGAATAAAATATCTGGGGGTCTATCAGATACGTTCAGTGGAGCTAACTGGAGCTAGCTGGATTTGGTGCTTTAAGGCATGGCCATTCCAAGTCACGCACTAGATGGGGGAGCACAATAGATGTTATAGATCGCAATGCATCAAACTCCTCCCATTATCATTCATTCATTTATAAATTTTAATGGTGGTCATTTCCGACATCTATTAGGTAGAATTTGAAAGACATTTGAAGAAATTTTTGTGAAATCATTTCATCGGAACAACCCACAATCGCTAAAATATATCTTATATTTTTCGAGATCTTTAAGCGTAGTGGTTTTTTTTCCATCTATTATAAAGCTGCAAAAATTAGTTTGGTTGTGTCGGGATAACCTTTTGTTTGTTAACTTGTTAGGCCTAAGACAATATTACAAAAAGTAAATTATACTATGTACAGTAATTTTTGTTTGTGAATGATGATAATAAAGACATCAATTATTTGAGAAACGATATTGTCGCGTGCCATATACACGTGCGATTAGGGGCGGCATATAGTTATATACATTTAATATATTAATCATAAACAGCAGGCGCTGTCATAAGAAATGTTTTTATGTGTGTGTGTATGTGTGTGTGGGTGTAGGTGTGTTTCGGTGTACAATACTATTTTGAAGCTCTTTTCTATTTCGATTTTGTTCACATGAAAAGCATTAAAAAACTATTTATTACATGAAATGTTTGTATACACTATATACCAACCTACATTATTATTATTTTTATACCCAGTATATTGTAAATATACAAGGTATATTAAGTTTAGTTCCGACTTTGTAACGCTTGAAAATATTTATCGCAGCAAAAAAATTTTTTTGCTATAGGTGTTCCTAAATTACCTAATTATTCCATTTTCGCATGTCCGTCTATCTGTCTGTCCGTCTATGAACACGATAACTCAAGAACGAAAAGAGATAACGAGCTGAAATTATTTGTGTGTGTTCTAGAGCAAATAAGTAAGGTCAAGTTCGTTAATGGGCAAAATGGGCAAAACTGTCTATCTTTGGAACCGTAAGAAGAAACGAAAAATCTCCTTCTCTTTAAAATAAACAACTTTTGACTGAAAAATTTTTCCATAAAATCAAAATTTTTCTCATATTTTGTGTTCAAAGATCTTCGGAAAGCGAAAAATATGCCCATCTTTAAAAGCAAAAAAGAGTTTTTTTTAATTGTGAGACAGTTCAAAAATTGTTAAGAATTCAAACATTGATATACAACTCAGTATATACTGGGTATTCAAACAATTAACTCAGTTAGTTGTTACATTACTTGTTTTATGAATGGTATAATCAACTTAAAATAGTTCTGGTGGGAGCAAACATACAACCTCTATGCACAAATATTTCAAGTGTTATAAGTGTTAATAAGTTCATATCATAATTCTTAGCCAGGCATGCGTCTAAAATATAAGGCGACTACTGCATATCAAAATATTTACTCGTCAAAATCCACTAACTGAACCACCAAAACTTCCATTTTGCTATTTATGTTTTCAGTTGCTATATCCATTTGGACAAATAATATATTTTTCCAAATATATTATTTGTCCTAATATATTATTAATAAACCGTATAAAGCGTTTGTGGAATGATAATGATAAAGGAGAAAAATAAATGATCAAAAACTGTATTTGGCTATTCCACTATTTTATTCCTATTTGTATTACTGGCATATTTCAGCTAATATAGCTATTTTTAAAAGCTTTTTCAAGAGCTATTTTCAGTTTGAGAATAACTATATTAGCTGAAACATGTCACTAATATAAATATAAATAAAATAATAGCAAAATACAGTTTTTAATTATTTATTTTTCTCCTTTATAATACAATGTTTTTTTATTTGAAATAATTTGGTACGCAACCCTAATAAAAATTTAGTTTTAATAAATCAATTTAAATTTGTACTTTTTAATAATATTTTCAAAGCATGCTAAATTCAAATTACTTTGTCGGATAAAACGATTAACATTTTACTATGCAAAAATAAATATTGAAACACAACAGTATGAAAATTCAATAATGACATTCTGCCTCAAAGAGTACAGAAACGTAAATATTTGCTTTCTACAACGTGTACTAACTTTTTTGACTCAAATTATGATGCATAGCCTGTTTAGACTACTAACCAAATTGCATTGTGAGTTTTAGATGATATAAAACTGTGAGAAAAATAAAAAATTTTAAATATCAAACCTAAAATGGATACTTCACTAATTCTTAGCTACAGTTTTATAATTTTTAAATGATATGTTGTGTATAAATAAATTAATGTACAAAAAACATTTTGTAAAACCAGCTTATTTAAATAAAAGCTCCAAATTATTTAGGTATTTACATTAGTGTAAGACTTAGACTAAATAAGTTCTTTTTTATTTTTTGCTTTTCAGTTCCTTTCTTTTTTCGGCGGCTTAATTTTTTGTTTAAAAGTTTTTATTTTTTGCTTTTCAGTAACTTTGTTCTTTCGTCGGTTCTATTTTTTGTTAAAAAGTTTTTATTATGGGTATTGTTTTTAAACTGCAAATATTCCTGTAAATATTAGAGTTACAGAAAATATGATCAGCCAATGAATTGTAGTAAAAGTCATTTACTACAACTTTACTAATTATAATTTTTTTTATTTTACTAATATTAAGAGAGAAATAGAATATTTTAGGTATTTTATTAAAAATTTTCAAATATTTCTGTCAGAGTTAGAATATTAGAGTTACAGAAAATGTGTTCAGGAAATGACTTGTAGTAAAATTTATTTACTAGAACTTAACCCCTTACAAATTCATTACATTTTACTAATATTAAGAGAGAAATTAAAGTTTTTATTTACTCTATTATAATAGTTATTTCAGTTTGGACCTTTCACTATTGGCCTTAACATAATTATATATCAACATATAAGGAATGTTCATCAGTGTCGAAAATCTCATAAAATAGTGTAACAAAATATTCGAGAAAATATAAGAGACACCCGAAAAAAAAACCACCGACAGCATATAATATTACACATATCATACCGAATATAAAAAAAGTAATATCAAAATGGACAAAAATTTATAGAATGTACACTCCCGTTAAAAAAAAAATGAACAGACCTGAACCAAATCAGTCTCTCACAATTTTGATTATTCTTGTAGTAACAGATACAACATTTTATTTTATTTTTATACGTAACGAGTATAACTCTTAACATGTATTAACATTACATATATTCTTTAAATTCTCACTCTGTCACTGACACCGTATATACAAATAAAAAATAAAAATTCAGTTTATTCTTCCATTTCCTTTTTTACACACTTAAAAAATATACTACTTATCTTTGTTTATAAATAAATAAAATTATACATTGTCCAGAGAGTTACAAAAGTGAGGAGTTTTTATGAAATGTCAGAAAAGTAACATTTTAGGTCTGTTCAATTTTTTTGAACGGGAGTGTATATTTTCCGAGTAGTAATATTTTTTGTCTCCTTCTATTACTCCCATTGTAATAATACCAAAATAGAAAGAGATACATTCATACATATAAACATATAATATGTAGTACATTCTTTTATGGTTTTGTTTTTCTTTTCTTTTTACAGCATTAAATGGGAATGGTGGACGAGTAAGACGCAGTTATGATGTCAGTACAACACACAGAACAAGTAAAGGTTCTGGAAAAGAGAGCAGCAGCGTAACAGGAAAGTCGGCGACCGGTGGCTCCCTTGACAGGAGTTCTATTTTTGCAACCGAGAATAGTACATCAGTTATGGCACAAGTTGGGGGTACAGCAACATTACCGTGCGTTGTTAGGAAATTTAGTTCCGGTGTTGTAAGTATTATATGTTTTATATATACTATATATGTATTATTCTACATTTACCGACCGACCTATCTACGTACCTACCTACCTACATATATACTACTAGTAACTATACCTACTACTGTTCGGTAGTATATAGTATATATACCACCACCAAATATGCAATTTTATACAAACAATTTATATATCAAGTTCATGAAAGGAGGTTACGTTAAAATTTGATATTTCATGCTTAAATTATATAGTACATAAACTTTATACTTCAACATTACGTACGTACCTACAGAATGTATCAAGTATTATTGGCAATTAAATTTTATATTCATTCAGAGATATTTGTTAGTATTTTTGTGTGTATTTCCCTTGACTTTATAGTAGGTCATATTGCACAATTTTGGTCTACATTAGGAAGGTATTTTTATACCGGCTATTCTGACATGGTTTCCTTATACGGTTTCCCAAAATGTCGTTAAGGTAAATACCGGAACGGTTCCCTTATAAGTCGGCCGTAGACGCATACTCCCAATTTATTGACTCATTATTATACAAAATGTATATTTTAAAGAATAAAGATTATTATTATTATTAACACCAGCAGCAACTAATATTTGAACTTGAGGTAGGTGTCGTACTAATGGGCATGCTTATAGAATGTTCATAATTTTCACACTTATTAAGGATATTATTATACACTCACATTTGAAAGTAGAAATCGATTGAGCGTCTCAAACACGAGAAAAACTGAAGTACGAATAATTACAATAGGGAACAATGGAGACTATCCCTTTTAAGCAGTATTTCTACCAGTTATAAAAAAACGACACTTAAGAATCTTTGAAAAAAACAGCTATAAATTATTGGATTTGTTCTGCGTATTTAATAAAAAAACAAGACTTCTTGACCGTCTCATTGTTTAGTTATAACAACGCAAAAAGAAGCATTTTATAAATAAATATACGTGTCGGCATGCTGAACAGATACAACTTGACAACACAATACGTCACTTTACGATGTACTATTCGAGTACATGTATGCAAACAAACAGTATATCAACTGGCGGAATATAAGCAATGTTGCCGGGTTTTAACTTATAAAAATGTTATAATGCTATACATTCCTTTACTCTTACTATACGCATACGCACCACAGCTTTTTAACTACCTTAAGGTGGCTCTCTTAACATTCCAATAAATGAGTTTCATGGCAAAAAATTATATTTATTCATCAAATTAATCTGTTATTAATTATTATACAAACAAAAAACTTTAGTTTTATTTTGATATATGATTATTAGAGAGTAATTCCCGATGTTTGAGCTAAAATTATGGCGAAACTATTCAGTTCATGGAGAGTTTTTCAAACAAAACTTGTTTATTTAAAAAAAAAAAAGGTATATTTTTTTTCTTAAATTGGGTTCTATCTTTTCGTTTCTATTACGGTTTCAAAGATGCATAGTTTCCTTTCTGACGGAAAACCATAAAATATTTTAAAATATGCGGTTTTAGCATTTTGATGAAAGATGCATAGTTTCCTTTCTGACGGGGGATTCCGGTCTGTCTGAATTGTCCTGTCACAAATTTGAAATTACTTTTTTAGCCCTAGAATACACACTCAAAATTTTAAATTTTTATCTCTTTTTGTTTTAAGTTATCGTTTTAACAGACGGACAGATATTTTTATCTGTGATTTTTTATCTGTGATCAACACCATTATATAAACTCGGTCCTATACCGAATATATCCTTGTATATATTATATATTAATAATACTAATAATATAATAATTTATTAACAAAAGATCGATAAAAAAAAATAAAACCATAAAATATATTAAAATATGCGGTTTTAGCATTTTGAGGTAAAAACAATAAGTTCTCAGCGTGAAGTATATTAAAAATATAATTTGGATCCCGATTTGAGTTCACATCTTGTAGATGATATTCTACTCACTACTGTAGTAAAGGTACTTAGTTATTATATACATTTTATATAACATACACGTGCCAAGAAGCAAAATGTAAAGGGATAAAACATATTTCAAAAAAAAAAAAAAAACAAACATAATGTATAGCCAGGCAGCTTCACATATTTCTTGTAAGTAAAACTTATTTATCAAATTTTATATAATCTTAATCTAATCTTGAAAATACACTTAATATTATACGGTACTCTAAATTCATAATTATTTTAAAAGTATATATATATTTATTTCTCAAAGAAAAAATTAAGTTCGAAGTAAAAGTTTAAAGAGAAATGTGTACATATTATACTATCAGTAGTAGTCTATTAAGTTTATCTTAAAGCCGTTGGATTTAGTTGGATATATTGAAATTTATATCTTGTTTGTTTAATTTATACGTTGTATTCAATAATTGTATTGGTATCTTTTATATATTCATAGAATCTATTTAAGAGTTGTCGGTTGGTTCGATATATATATTTATGTATAATTAGCCGTGTGCTCGATAAGATTTTCCATCCGCTAGATCTCAGAAATCATCAGAAATCATCAAATCATTTGGAATTATATACTTTTTCTTAGATTTTTATAAACATTTTTCGAAAAAAAAAACAGCTTAAAATATATAACCCTCTTCAAAATTATGGTTTAGAAAAATCAGAAAAACAATCATTGAGAAATGCGGGTATAGATAAAAATTATCAGGATAGACGAAGTCTAGCACGATCAATTATTTTTGGGTACACAGCTTTAGTAATTCATACTGCAGTCAGTTACAATAGTCATCCATATGGCTGCTAGATTAGGCGTCATTTTTATTGCTTTCAGAGACATTTTTATTGATCATTCGTTCGTAATTCTCAAGACTATTTTAACCCTAACGTAGTCGCAAGCGAATTTTCAGACCGAATTTTCATATTTTAGTTGCTAAATAATAATGTGTAGTTTAAATATTTGTAAATTCAACATAAATTGTTATACTAAACATTAATAACTTTTTATATATCAATTAATTTAAGTTCGCAGTACAACCAAAATATCACTTAATTTTCTTTCCTATCAATTTCTTAAAAGTGATGGAAATTTGAGTGTTTTTTTGTTTGTTAATATCAAGAATATTTCGACAGTATTAAAGAAGATGAATAAGTTTTAAAGTAAGTAACCCAACGACCTTACGATATGATTGTGATATGATCTTTAAATAAATAAACTTGAAGCAAATAGTTTTCTAGCCAACCACACACTAAGGAAGTACCTATATATTATTTGAAGTTTGTTTTATAAGTCAATATATGTTTGTTTACAAAATATCAAAATTTTTTTAATTAACTCCTATACACTCAGAGTTAGGTATTCTTTCCGTTCAGGGAGAGAATACAGTTTACTTAGAAAACAAGTTTTGTAGTTTTTTATTATTTTTTAGATTTTTAGTTAATTTGTTTAAAACTACTTACAACAATAATTTTTTACTTGTTAATTAAACATAAACGTGTTCAAATTCAATCATCTGGATTAAATTTACATTTAAATATTGCAATGAAAATTTTTCATTTTTAAAATTAGTTTGATAATTTGAAGTATTTATGTAATTTGAGTATTCGGAAAAGTTGTGTAAGAAGTTTAATAAGTAAAACAACTTGAAAAAAACGATTAATCTGTTTAATATTTCATAACAAATACAATTAAATAATGACTGGAAACGAGTGTATACTTATTGGTTAGTCATCTTTGTATAGGGTTTTGGCTTACAAACACTTACTCTACTCTTTTCGTTTTGGAATTATAAGTACGCGTAAGCGTACTTTTGTTTTTCAACCTTTCAGTTGTTCTTCAACCAATACAATGTTATAATGATGCAAAAATTAGAGAAAAATTTTTGTTTCCGATTTCGATAAGAACTACTTGTTAAGCTAATTTGGAACTAGCGAAATGATGACATTGATTAAAATACGATACGATTAACGGTTGTCAGGATATCAGAACCCTGGTGCCAAAATTCAAAAGTGTATGAATCGAGAAGCCAATATCTGAAAATGTGTGGATCAGACGTTAAAATGAACCTAATTTTCGTGCTGTTTGGATCAAAATTACCCTGGAAAATGATTATTATTAAAATCGAGGGCATAATTTTGTTTCACTTATTTTGTATTTTTGCTAAGGGGTACCCCTTAAAAAAATCGTCAAAATTAAAGAAAAATTTTTTCTCGCTGATGTTGATAAAAACTTCGTTTTGAGCTAACTTGGACCGAGCGAAAACGATGGCGTTGATTAAAATACGATACGATTAACGGTTGTCAAGATATCAGAACCCTGGTGCCAAAATTCAAAAGTGTATGAATCGAGAAGCCGATATCTGAAAATGTGTGGATCAGACGTTAAAATGAACCTAATTTTCGTGCTGTTTGGATCAAAATTACCCTGGAAAATGATTATTATTAAAATCGAGGGCCTAATTTTGTTTCACTTATTTCGTATTTTTGCTAAGGGTTACCCCTTAAAAAAATCGTCAAAATTAAAGAAACATTTTTTCTCGCTGATGTAAAAACTTCGTTTTGAGCTAAATTGGACCGAGTGGAAACGATGGCGTTGATTAAAATCCGATACGATTAACGGTTGTCAAAATATCAGAATCCTGGTGTAAATATTCAAAACTGTATAAATTGAGAAGCCGATATTTTGAAATATGTGCGTTGGACATTGAAATAAATCTAACTTTCGTGCTGTTTGGGTCAAAATTACTCTGGAAAATGATTATTATTAAAATCGAGGCCATAATTTTGTTTCACTTGTTTTGTATTTTTGCAAAGGGGTTCCCTTAAAAAAATCGTCAAAATTCAAGAAACATTTTATCTCGCTGATTTTGAAAAAGCTAACTAGGATCGAGCGAAAACGATGGCGTTGATTAAAATCCGATACGATTAACGGTTGTCAAAATATCAGAATCCTGGTGCTATAAGCTGATTTTGGTGCTGGTTCGGACAAAATTAGCGTAAAGTATATATTATAATAGTATTTTTAACTCTACTAATACAATGAAATTATATATTTGAATAAAATTGCATACGGTTGTATTTGTTTTTTTCACTAAAATTGAAAAACAAGATTCTCAGAAAAAAGAACCCTTTTCTTCAAACAACATCAACTTCATAATAAGTTTGTGATAATTTAAATAGAGGTTATGTTTATTTAGTTGAATATACACGAAGGGATTTTTTTTTTGTAGATACAAAACCTTTTTCAGATTAAAAAATAATAAATTCTTTTTTCCTTTTCACGACAAGGCGCTAACTAATTTCGAGTATGCAAAATTCGTTTCGAGTGTTGTTTTCAGTTTTCTCATATGAAACAAATTCGTATGGTTTTGGAAAATTGCGAAACCCTATACCGGTTGTTTAGTTTACATAAGTATGAGAGAGTACATATACATTAAGCAATGTGTATGAGAAGGAGGTCTTATAGGTTTGTTTGGTTATTATTATTACATGTTATAGCATACTGAAGTCTGAACAACAGAACAAATCATACCAACTGATCTGTTCACTTAAAAAAACCCATACACCACACAACAGTTTACCTTTAAGTAAGAAAACAAACCTATAAGACCTCTTTTTCATACATATTGCTTAATGTATACATGTACTCTCTCATACTCGTGGGAGATTTACTATGTGAAGATGTCAACTAAACAACCGGTATAGCCGGCTGGACCCTAATTATTTAAGGTTTCAATTTTAAAAATAATCGATTCTTAATGATTTATTTATTACATTATGTCAACGCTGTTAATATGCAAAATTGATAGACAAACTCATGCTGGTGTACATTCCGGTTTCTAAAAAAAAATAATTTCGGTTTGACCTTGAAATTTGGTTTCGAGACCAAATGCAAGGTCACAGTTATTTGACCTAGACCACAACTATTTGATCTATAAATCTTAAAACTTTTGCCTCATACATTTATCACTATTTTACTTAGTTCTCGAGATATTGACCTGGAGAAATTAAACTGGTACACACGTTATATATAGATAGCTGTCCCGATGTCGGTAGCTTACGCAGGATTGTTTAGGCAAGTTTCATGCATTCAGAAATTGGAGTCTTTCATTTGCGGTCATTTAAATTTAAACGAAAACTATTGGATTTGAATTGTTTTATTGGATTTGTTGTGCGTATTAAAAAAAACCGTGGGTTATTGGAACCGTGAGTTTAGTTATAACAAGTCAAAGTGAAGCATTTTATAAATAAATATACGTGTCGGCATGCTCAAGAGATTCAACTTGGCAACACTGTAGTATGTCACTATAGGTTGTACTGTTCGAGTACATGTATGCAAACAAACAGTATATCAACTGACGTTGCCGAAATGCAACTTACACAAATGTTAGGTAGTATTTCTATATACGTATCGTATGTGCAAAGTCTTGTACTAAATTTATGGCTTAATATGCTATACGTTCCTGTCACTTTTACTATATGCATACGCTCCACAATTTTTTGACAATATTGTATCACGACAACTACTTTAAATAGAAACTTAAGAATGTGCTCACTGTCTATTACATACTCACCACAATAGTGCGCCTGCTCTAGATTATAAAATAATAATAAATAGATTCTTTTTCTACTATATTTTGCCTTTAATACATGTGATGACAACTTACGGTCGACTTTTTTATATAATATTGTATTGACAACGGTAAAAATTTAAATTATATTAAACGTTTCACAAATGTCAACTTGTGAAATTAATAAATGATGATAATATTCGTTTGTGAAGACGTGAACTTTATAGTTTTCTGTATCTGAATTATTATTAAAAAAATAAAACTATCATTAAATATAAAATATCAGCAACACAAAAGTGCCAAGCAATATGTTTCTCATCGTTTGTTTTATTATATTGGTTTAACTTCTATCTACATGGCTATACCGTTTTATGGTACATAGTTATATGGAGTCTTTACGTTTTTTAAACCTTCTGTTGGAAAAATTTACTTTGGGAATAGGGAATATGCATGCAAATTTTTTTTCACATTTATAATCAGTATATGAAAATACTGTTAATACTGTAATAATATTTAAAAACGAAATTAAAATCCGACAAATATCAAGGATGCTATATGCTTTTAAAGATTATTATCTGTCTCTTTCTTGCAAAAATACTAAAAACGGAGTTTTACGTGTATTTTAAAGGTGAAAGTGTAATATGACGTCACATAACATATCAAGAGGGCATCACCCTCTTTGTCTAATCGGGAATTTCAATCATTCATATCTCGCTTATTTTTAAAGTTATTTAAAAAGTAATTTTACCTTGATATTTGTCAAGTACACATGCTTCATTTCAAGTGAAAAAAAATGTTCATGCATATTCCCTATTGCTCTGCTTAGGTAGATGTCTATACAGCTCGAACTTCATACTTCATACTTTCAACTTTTTCAAAACAAAGCTCATCGATCTTATTTTAATATTTTGGTAAAAAACTATGAAAATTCAAAAATTGAAATGTTCTTTAGTTCCTATTGTAAATAGTAGTTGTAGTAGTCGTAATGGAGGGGAGGTTTTAGCCTGTTAAGTGGACCATTCTAGACCTTTTTTTACCGACTTCTAAAGGACAAGGAATTTATATGTGGACTAGGAATTTTGAGTTTGTGCTACTTTGATAGGAATTAAGCAATAGTCATCTGGATTTTGTGAAAGGAAATCGCAGAAAACCTTAGCATAGCTGGTACTTTCATTATTGTCCATACACCGACAGTTTTGTCAACTAACCGCCCCATAATTTCCTTTTGTAAATAATAAGAAAATTATTTTGTTATATTTTAGTGAGTTTGTTAAAACCATTCTTCGATAACAAAATACTGTAAAATCTGAAAATTTTAATTATTAAATAAAATAAATATTTGAAATTTTCGTAAAAATTACTTATATTGACTACAGTTTTGGAACGCAGTTCCTTCTTCAGAAATAAAAATTGAATTGAACAGAATTAAGATTTGACATATTATGTTCCCAACAAATAGTATGTAAACTATCCTCAAAATTTTTAGATACAAATATAGTCTCTAGATAGAGGTTATGTGACTGATTACACCAGATTTTTTTAATAAAAAAACGTTTATATCTACAATTTATTTTACCTTATTGTCATAAATAAGTTAATTTATCAAAAAATTTGCAATAAATTCTAACTTAAACTTTATCGTATTTTTTTTTTCCGTTTTGTTTCAAATGGAGTGTAGTTTTGATAGTAGTATCATGGGTTCAAAAAATGTATGGTATATATTGTGTGTAACCTTTCGCCTACGTTATAAACTTCTCATCCTTTTTTAACTAGTAGAAAAATTCATGATAATAATAATAATCTTCCACTAACCTAAATTTCGTTTGTTTGTTACACATACTAGACAAGATTATTTTCTGCATGGTATACCTTCTTAAAGAATAACTTTCTGCGAGCCTATATGTGTGTCACATAATATTCCTGTGTTACCAGTCATTTCAAAACCTCCTATGTGCATATTCCTGTTATGAATTCTATATCCTGTTATCTAATTATATTATTTAGAGTTCCATAACGCAAAAGAATCCGGTTTGTTTGTAAATAGATTTGATCTCCAGTTTTGTTAAACGGTTCATTTAGTTATAGCTTCGGTGCCGCAACCATTTTTTCGAAACCAACACAACAATGGGGTGTTATAAGTCTGTGTCAAAATATCTATGACTCAGTAAAATTGTACGTTTGCCAGATAAAAATACTAGTGAAATTTTTTTAACAGAATTTCCTTTGAAACTAAGAAAAACAGGGCAAAAAGTGCATAGCCAAATTGCACTTGCAAAAAGGGTTATTGAAGGTCAAAAGTCCCGAACTCCGTTTTAAGTTAACAGGGGTCATAATTTAAATTTATTTCTTATATAATTTTTCACAAAAATGGTCCTGTACAAAATTCAGACAGGACCATTAGTTATCGAGATTTAGACTACGAAAAGTTGGGCGTAACGTTAAACTGTTGAAGTTAGTTTTAAAAGGGGCTAAATGAACCGTCCAATATGTAAAAGTTTATTTGTAAAAGTTTATTCGACCCGTAAGTTGACAATTTATGGATAAATAAGATTACAAAAATTTATCAAATGCAATTTATTCCGAAAAAAACAAAAATTTCGACCAGAGAGCGTACGTAACTAGCGTAGAATTGCGGTATTCATAATTGACTTCTTTTTTAGAGATCTATTTGTTGATATCCAAACACAGTTCATTAAATAATTTGTTTATAATTAATATTTATGATTAAAATAACACTGTCATAACATAACTTCCCATTCCATTGTGCATGATATTGTTGTAATAATAATATTGTATATTGACAATTTTAATATTTAATGTATAATCGATATGGATGATTTTACTTGAAAACCGACAAATTAATAAATTACATATAATAAATTAGTACACCAAACCAAACAGATTCTACCTACACAAATCAACTAGACAAATTTAAAAAATTCCTTACGCAGGAGCTGCATAAGGCTGCACTCTCTTGAGATCACGCTTGTAGTCTGATCAAAATGAAATGTCGTATCTGATATGATTTTGGTAAAACGCTAGACCAATTTTTATTAATAAATGACATGTAGGTCGAGGGGAAAGGAGCGACATAGAGAAAGAAGAAAACACAATAAATAAAATATCTCTCTTAATATTAGAACAATCGAAAAATGTATGAGGAGTAAAGTTGTAGAAAATCATGATTACCTGATAACCATTTTTTTTTCAAACTCTAATGTATACAGGGATGTTTAGGATTTTAACTTGAAATCTTAAACTGTTCATATTTCTGTAAATATAAGAGCAGTGATTCTCAACCACTGTGCCGCGATACTTTTGTGTGCCGCCAAATTTTAGAAATTTATACAGTAAAGTATTAACCAACATATCAAGGAAAAGAAGATCGAGACGGTTAAATGTAGAAGACGATATGAGAGTAGCATTGTCATTTTTACGACCAAATGTAAATGAAACTATCAAAAAAGATCAAGCTTAAATTTCTCATTAAAAGTATTCTTATTATTAACTTAATTAATCCCTTAATAAACATACTGTTGTTTTTGTAGTACTTATTATTTTATTTTACATTCAAAATTAATTATCATAAACTATTTAACACAGTGTATTATAGGTAAGTAAACAACTTTTAAACTTATCTTTTTCTTTGTGTGTCGTCAAATTTTAAAATCGTTAAAAGTGTGCCGCGATAAAAAAATGGTTGAGAATCACTGTAGTAGAATAACAGAAAAAAAAAGAAAAACTAACAACTTTACGCCTACAACTTTACGCCTTATGTATTTTTCGATTTTTCCAATATTAAGGGTGGTATACCAAGTTATGTGTATAGAGGTATTATCGATGCTGAAAAACGATGTTCAGATTTTCAGACCAAATCTTTACTTTTTGACATCTCCTGATACCAAACAACACATTTTAGACCATTGGTGGATCTATGTGTATGTTATATTCATATATGTATTTATATAATATGTATGTATAGCTTACATAAAACGGACTTGAGGTTAATGAGTATTATATCACCCTACTCAAGTTTTAATTCTACATTATCCTATTACTTACTCACATTTATTGTTACCATTTCATTTGTATTCTTTATGTTGATATATTCAAGTATGCTATATAATAATCCCTGTACAAAGTGGTATCAAATGCGATCTGTATAAGTTAAAGAATACTTAAGTTATTAGAAAAAACTACGTGTACTTTCAGGAAAACTCATGAGGTTACAGTTTTACTACTCAAAAACGCTGACAGGGTTGCTATAGAAGTATTCATTAAAAAAATTAATAAGGCTCAAAATTATACCGTTTTATTAATATTTTGTGCATATTTTAGCAGTCATGCTTATCCGCTCAGGAAAACTTCACAGGATATTACAACTTTTGGAGGTAATATCTTTGAATATTTTATATTCTTCGAACTGAACAAAAATTTCAACGGCCCCGAGGCTGAACTTTGACTCCCTTCAGTACTGAAAGGATTTAATGATTCCAGTCCCGCCATTGTAAATGTAAATGACTGAAAGCCACGTTCACGCACAATTTTGAGGACAATCTTATGACTTCTGTAAATCAAAAATCAGGAGAGAAATCCTCCGAGATCACTGTTCAAGCGGAAACACATTTTACATATAAACACTTCAGTATCCTTATTTATTGATATGTAAATAAGAGGTTAAAAAAAGACTCTAGACTCTAGCAAATAATTACATCACATAATTATTGCCTAGCAAAACAAAGAACCAAACATTTAAATTTAATGTTTCATTTTGAAAAGACTATCTGAGACTGTGTGTCTTAAAAATGTAGATAAACCCCATTATTAATATATTTTATATTCTCCATACGATCATATATAATTTTATGACACAGTTATATGGATTTTTCCTCACAATCAAATTCGTTAAATCGTAATATCAAAACTATTTCATTTGAAAAGCTTAAAGAGGCTTTATCATATTGTTGATGTGACCAACGTCTTAAACATACTACAAAATGGCCATAGAAAAAGCTGTAATTATAAAAAGATAATATCGATACCATATTTATTGTAAAGGATGGCGCATAAGTAACGTTATGATTTATTTAATGAATGCGTATTTGTGTATCATTTGGTTTTAACTCGTGAACCAATTGAATTTTATATGGGAAAAGGTGTAACGTATGTAAAATTCTTTGCAAATACCGCCTAGATATCACCAACTGCCGAGAACGTCGCCTGGTCGCAGTTTCGGGGTTTTCCACAACACTTGCATGCAGCCGAGCAATGTTCACATCATTTCGAACTGCACGAATTCTTCCAGCATGCGGAAGATCACAGACAACTTCATGTGGCCAAAAACGCTGAACCAATCGCTAAATTGCCGGAACCTGAAAGAAATTTCGATACGATAATCAAATGCTAACTTTCAAAATAAAATTGAACAATTTTGGTTCTTTGTTCTGTGCTGAGTCTTTCCATCATAAATTTCCCAAGTTTTTCAAAGTAAATTCTGAAAAAAAAAAATGAAAAAAATATACGTAAACAAAAAATTTATTCACTAATTATATCATAACGTTACTTATGCGCCAACCTATATATATACTGTAAACTGGGCACCAAAGTTGATGTTAGTTTTTATAATTGATTTGTGCCTTATTTATTCGGGTTTCGAAAAAAATTTTCGAATTAAAGTTGTTACTATATTTATAATGAACAACTTTTATCCGTGGCATTTTATTATTCTAAAATGAAATTATAAAATTTTCTTAAAACTGACATCAACTTGTGATGGCCATAGTACATGAAGTAAGTAATTGCACTACATGAATGTTTTACAAAATTAACGTTGCTCACTGTATAGTTTATAATTATGGTATTCTTGTATTTTGACACACCCCTTACACATTCCTTATATGAGAATTTCGATTTAACAATATGGTGTAGATAACATGCATGATAAGGTATGATTTCCGGTTTAATGTTAATAGTAATAAAAATGAAACGTTTTTTTTTTCTTTTTAATTTATCCTAAAATGTTAATTAATTTTGTTTGCATGTACTGTTCATTTTTGCTCATATATTTCTAACACATAATAAAATGTGTTTTTAAAAGATTAATGATAATCGTACACGAAAAAGCCTACTTTATTCATGCAGAATACTCCTCACAGCAGTAGAGCCAAGAAGAATATAGTTATTAAAAGGAAGTTTTATGTTATCTTTTTGAAGAATTTGTAATTTTTTATCCTATATTATATTCCAGCTCTTTGTGTAACTGGCTGACTCACGTATGCAAATTCTAATCCACTTCTAGACATGCTAGAAGGATGTGGTTTTTTGTATTAGATGCGGAAAAACTTTAAACTTACAGAAAAAATAGGAAAACTTCAATTTTCCCAACACAGTCTCCATAGAAGGGTGAGATTTTTTGCATTATGTCAAGAACGCGGAGCTAAAGACGAAGGCCGCCTCCAGTGTTACAAAAATTTCTGTCTAGTTTTGAAAAAATTATTCTTAGGTAGTTTTTCCAGTGTACAACCAATTTCTAAAAATTCTTTAAATTTTTGTTTATAGCCTAAGAATATAAATTTATTCCGCAGTTTTATACTGTTTTTTATTGTTTAGAACCAGAGATATTTAACAACAAAGTTTCAGTCTCATCTCCCATTTAAAGCATGTGAAACTTCCTGCCTCCAAACTATTTTCTATTTTATACATAAATAATTTTTCTATTCTATACAAAATAAAAATGTGTCCATAGATTCTTGAATAAAATTAGAAAAATTTGGGTCAAATGATTTATAAACTACTAATTAAAAAAAAATTTTATTATTAATTTTATTATGTTATTTGTTTAAATACCGTATATATACGCCCTTCTATTCCATTTCACTCCCATTCAATAAAATTGAACCAACCTAAAATATTCATTTTCTGACATTTCATAATACTCCTCACTTTTGTAACTCTCTGTATATTATTTATTTATAAACAAAGATAAGTAGTATATTTTTTTAATGTAAAAAAAGAAATGGAAGTTTTATATTTTTTATTTATGTAAAAAAGTTAGTGATAGAGTAAGAATATGTAATGTAAATACATGTTAAGTGTTATATCTCCCTTTTACGTATAAAAATAAAATAAAATGTTGTATCTGTCAAAAACATTTACTACAAGAATAATCAAAATCGTGAGAGACTGGTTCGGTTCAGGTCGGTTCAATTTTATTGAACGGGAGTGTTCATTTACTGTTTAATTATACTTCTTCGTCTATTGTTACATGAAAATATGACTTATAGTTGATTTGTACCGAATCCATTCTGTTTTCGAAATAAAGTTTCGCATTCATAATTGTTATTAGAGAAATACTAACAACTTTCAATCGAAACATTCTTTCGAAAACCGTTATAAGTACAGATGTTTGTGCTAACATTATAGAAAAACGATAGAAAAGTAAGGTTCATTTTTAAATAATAAATTTGTTAACTCCATCTTTACTCCTATTTTTAAATGACAGTTTTGGATTGTAGTTTTGGCAGTATATCACCAATTTTGCGTGTTTACGAACTGAAAATCACTAAAGTTTCTTATGTTTTTTGTTTTTTAGTTATCGTGCTGACAGTCAGATAGACAGATAGGCATAGGAAAGAGAGATGGAAATATTTCCGTCACAAACTTGGGAATATACTTATAATACTTTTACATATATACATTTACAGAGTACACGAAGGCCATGATTAGAACGTTGGTTTTTTGACAAATTTCAACTAAGTATACGACAACTAATTATCATATTAAGCTAATATTTTGTCACGATTATAATAGAAAACTTAGTTGTTTTGCATCAAAGAGAAGCTACTTATTTTTATGAATATATACTGAGTGTTCAATATAACCTGTTGCCAGATTTTAGCAGACAAATTATAATCTAGTTAGAGAGAGATTTTAGGTTGAACGATTCGAAAGGGATAGGGGGATTTTTTTGAACTGCTTTGCCAGCTTAGAGAAAAAAAATTCAGCCTTACTTTACTTTTATACCCGGTATATATGATGTTTACAAGGGTATATTAAGTTTCGTTCCAACTTTGTAAAGGTTGAAAATATTGATCGTAGGAAATGTTTTTTGGTATAGGTGTTCATAAAGTGAATTATTTAGTCCATTTCTGCATATCCGTTCGTCCATCCGTCTGTGAGTTTATGAAAAACGAAAAGAAATAACGAGCTGAAATTGTTTGTGCGTGTGGTTTCTAGAACTAAAAACTAAAGTCATGTTCCTGACTTGGCAAAATCACGCCGAGTCTCACCGCGGGGTCAATATCTATCTTCGAAACAGTAAGAGATAGAACAAAACTTTAAAGACAAAAAATCCTTCAGAAATTCCTTTTTTTTAAATATACATTTGTTTTAAACTTTTAAAACAATTAAACTACCAGGTCTTTTAGCCATTAATTAGATAGTTGTTATTTTTACTTGTGACTTCTGAATTAAGTATTATGTAGGGGAATGTTTTCAGAGAGAAAAAAAACGATATTGAGTTTTAACCGGACCCTTACGAATCATTTGGATCATTGATCTGTTTAGATATGTAGAAAAATTTGTAAACACATTTATATTTTGCAACTCATAATATAAAGTGTGTTTCTTGAAGTTTATTTCCAACTATTTACAAAAAATAATGTTTAAAAAATGATATCCCTTTTCGCGCTGAAAACTATGTGCTCTTTTCAGCACATTTGACCTTTCGTAAAGTTTCTTGAGATATCCCCAAAATCTCTCGCCTAATATTCTAAGCATTTTGACTTGTTTTCATAAACCCTTCCTTTCAGATAACCCCAAAGAAAATAATCAGTAATATCGTATGGTTAGAAGGAGCATATCTGACATTAAAATAACGTCGATAATTTCTAGTAGAGCTTCTCCGTTTTCCAAATAAAAAGTTACGATATTTATCTTTTCTGCAAGCTGCTATCACTCTATATCGAAACTCCTTAGCATTTACTATAATCTAAAAACGAGAAACTCAATTAATATTAATTCCAGAAAAAATTATTGAATTTAAAAATCGTGAAGGTATTTTTGCGCCACCTTATATATTATAAAATCAATACTACAAGTTATTCTGAAAAAAACTTCACAACTTTCGTTCCCGAAGACCCGGTAGGTAGGTTGTAGGCTTTCAAAATTTGTGTTATATTAAATTGTGTATAATTTATAAGCGTACAATAAATAACTAAGTTTATGTAATTTTGATATGTTTTCAACACAAAACTTTTGTTTTATTGTTCATGGTTGGTGGGTTCAGCAAAAAAAAAGTTAAATAAATAAATATTTTAAGTTTCCTTGTGGCTTTTTCTCTAGCATGTATGTATGTATGTATGTGTGCGTTTTATGTCTCATTCATTTGTTGTAAATATTTCACATTTCAAGTTTTGCTTTTTATTAAAACAATGGAACAATAAACAAGTAAACAATAATTTCATAATTCTTTTGAACTTTTGAGAAAAAAAATAAATTATACTTGATAATTTAAAAATTGAGAGTGAAATTTGAAACTTTTATAAAACTACGTGTATATTTTCAAACAAAGAAAACAATAACTATTTCTTTCTTTTCAGTTTTTCTTGATTTTAATTTTCGTTGTAGTCATGTTTAACAAAAAATTGAATTCATTTAATTCTTATAAAGATCAATTAAGATAATCAAAGAGAACTCTAGGTTTTTTGAAATTAAATTTCATATTTTCTCCCAATTCCTAGAAAAGTTATTTCTGTTTTATAAATACGTATTTTGACTACAAATTAGCTAATCGTAACTATCTCCTGGATATGGAATCTAAGACAAGTTGCTCGTTGCTAATTTGGTGCGTCTCTTACAATCAATCCTTTTTGAATTCGTAACAACTGCAAACAGAAGAATTATTAAATAAGGAAATTTGGTTTCAATGTTATTAAATTTTAATTTTAACATTATGGCGACATAAAATTTCAAATTCGTCCAAATACCTAGATCAGTTTTTGTATTATAAATACGTATTTGGACTATAAATTAGCTAGTCGTAAATTACTCTTGACAATTAGAAATAGATAGAAAATAAAGATCAATAGACAAAAATTAAACAAAATAAATTGAAATATAATAAATTTTATTGAAATTACTCTTGTTAAAATTACTTTTATTCAATTTATTCTTGTTAACATCACTTTTATTAAAATTACTCTTATATTGTCTCAGGATACGTTATTCGTTGCTAATTTGGTGACAGTTTCACAACGTTTCTTGGTTGTGTCTTGCTTATATATGTTTGTCCGACGTTTAACTCTCTAAGCTCGCTCTTGATTGGTGCTAAGTTGTGCGTTGCGCAGTATACGGGTTTTTATTTATTGTTTAATGGATTGGATATAAAACGAAAATTCTTTTAAACTACTTTTTTAAATTTTAATTTCCTTGCTCCAGTTCCAATTGTCAAGCTGTTGATTAAATTCCAAAGTTTTTTAATATAATAAACATGGTAATCAACTATATAGTTATTTATTTTTGTCAATTTAATGTAAAATACATATAAATTCGTTTGGATAAAGTCTTGCAATCGAATACATCGTCTAACAACAGAATCAAGTTCTTGTGATTACACGCTGAATCTATCTTATTCGAGTTTCAAGATAATTATTGATTCTGTTGCTGACAAATGCATTCGACCGCTCGACGATCCAAAAGTAAGTGAACTGGTTTATTATATATTATCCACCGTCCATTACACCTCTGTTGTTGTCTTCGATGTTGTTTTGTTGTTTTCGTCAGTGGTGATTTTTGTTTTTAAAAAATGATATGTAATTTAATTTTTATTTGAGGCACTTGGATGTTAGTTATTTTACTTGTCGAAAACATTTCGTCACATATACTTTTATCTAGAATACCGTTTTTATAATACAACAAAATTAACTATTTCTTAAACTATTTTATATGTGGCATAGAAAATAATATCAAGAATGAATAAGAAGTAGTTAGTTGAAGATAGGTACCTGCAGACGAACCCATACACTAAGAAATACATTTTATAATGTACTAAAAACATTGTTATTTAAGACATTTCAAGTATTTGTGTTTCTTCAATTATATATTAAATACTTTAGACGTCTATGTGCACTTTCAGGGTGTACCAAAAAAATGCGGCTGGTTCAAGTTCAAACGATGACTTATAAAACGCTAATATGGGTCATCAATCTGGCACCGTAATCAAACTCAAATAAAATTGTAGGATGTTAATTTTTTATGTTAGAAAACACATGTTTATTTATAATGAAATTATTTCTAACTCGGCGTCGGTTATTGTACAAAAGTAGATTGTACAAAAAATGATGATGTAGCTTAAAGAATTTTTTTATTTCATTTTTTTATTTTTATTACAGATTAAAACTTTTTGTATTCATTAAATTTCGAATTTGTTTTTCATATCGTACCATATTATCGTACACTATAGGCCACAAAAGTATAGCTCATTATTCAAAATTTAATAACTAATTCGTGCCTTAAATAGATAGATAGATAGATAAATTTTGGAAAAGAAATTTTTGTATAAAGACTGGAATTGGTATGATTTGTGGCTGCAGCCGACTATGATAGGAACTATGCCGATATTCATGTGAAGTTCGTGAAGGAAACTGCGAATATCCGAAGCATTCTTAGTGTGAAATAATAAGCCTTATACACAACTGTGCGTTTGTAGAAGTAAAATAGCCAGTACACGCTCTGATAATGAACTAATTTTAAACAGAATCTTTAACAAATTAAATTAATTATTTATTTCTAATCTTGTTAATTTTTAAATTACATTTTTGATTTGTTACACCTTATATTTGAAATAATAGATACATAATAAGTGGATATTATGTTGTTTTCTTTTTTTATTATTATAAACTTTCAACCAAATGAAAATATAACAAAGAATATACATATTCTAAGAAACCGTACTATATACTACTATGTGTTAGTATGTATAGTGTGTATGTATGTATGTATGTATGACTGTATATATTCTTGATTTTTAATTTAATTTAAAACTATTTCATCAGTTTTTCAAAAAAATATATAAAATAGAATAAAATAAAAGAACATTACTATTCATAATATTTTATATATTGTTGTGTACGAATGTTCTCGAACACAAAACACAAAACCATTTCAAACCTTATTACTTACTACAAATACTTTTATATAGTTATTCGATCGAATGGAAATTTAATCAATGGCATGCATCTATTTGCATAGTTTTAAAATTGTATTATAAAAAACAGTTCGTTTAGTCCAGTTGTTAAAGCGACTGTACTCGGAACTGGGAGGTTGCTGGTTCAAATCCCAACACTGACAGTTTGTTAATTAAATTAATTTAAAAAAAATTGATTGGGGCGGTTAATTGACTAAACTGTTAGCGTATGGACAAGTACAAAAGTAACAGACTGTGCTTGTTAAGATTTTCTTCCACAAAATTTCTAGTTTACATACAAATTCCTTGGCGTATGGGCTCGTAAAAATAGACCTGGAAAGGCCTATTTGCCAGGCTTCGACCTCCTGTCTGCTACTATTGATAACTACCCAGGTAATTTTTTTACAATTACAATTACCGTGATACCTTGAGGAGGATGTAGTTGAGGAGCAATGGTTTCTATAAGAAAGCATAAATGATTTTAGGAGCGTACCGCTACAAATATACCTCATGTATAGTCAACAATCGTATTATTGTGTAGTCTTGTTTATCAGTGATGTATCCATGAGATACTCTGAATTAAGTGGTGATTTTTGGTGATACTGAGAAACATTCCAATTTTATATTATGTAAAAAAAATATCCTCCGCTTATTCGAAAGCTTACGTAAGATAATATTGTAAATAAAATTCGGACTTCCGGGGATCCGACTTCGGGTTTATCGATTTCATTACTCATAAACTACTTGCGAAAGGTGTTAATTTATTACATTGCATCTACCAGTGATAACGGTTATGGGTGTACCAGGGTGTATACAAGTGCACTAACAGTTTTAAATGTATACTAATCATGTGTATAAAACTGACATCCAAATTATCAGTTTCAATCATCCGCTAAATTTTCGGTAGAATCCTCCCTTGATTACATTATATGCATCAACGGCTCTGAATTTACCGGTGCGTATGAAATGCTACTAAGACTTTTTAATTTAAAATATTTGTATTAAAATATTTGTATTATTTGAGATTATGAATGGCTTTTTTATTTGTCAAGTTCACCTGTTTAACTTGCCGGACCAGACGGCGAGTGATCAATTTCATTTGATTACAATTCCAGAATTGGTGATGGCCTATTTAGTTCCAGCTAATTGTGTGAAACTCAGCTAGCTTTATTAAATTTTTTAATGTTTCTGTTAAAATTTCGATACATTTTAACCCGGGGACACGAAGGACAACGAGATTGTCGATTTTACGGGCAGACGACGGCGTGTTTAAGTTCTTATTTGATTACTCCGCGTATATAGGGGTATGAAGAAAGTGGAGAAATAATTTTAAATTTTAAATATTTGTCAGAACATTTCAATACATTTTGATACGGTAAATAACTAAAAAGTATAGTAAAGTTAAGTAAATATTTACATTTTACTGATAAACTTTTTGAAGAGAGTAAAAGAACTATATAACGTGAAATAACAGTAAGCAGTATACAGTTTCTATAAAAGATGATGATGATTGGTGCTTTACTTTATTTAGAAGCTAAAGAAGATGGTTTCTATTCTAGCTAGGTTGTTGTTCAAAGTTGTTTTACAAAGATACATATATACATATATCTTTAACAGGGTGTTCCATATAAGAATAGTTAAATAAATACCAACAATTCTACATTGAACTTCCAACCAAAAAGTTCCAGACATAGTGTCTATCTTTTTTTCTGCAACATATCTTATGCCGTTTGAAAGATCACAAAATTTTGAATAAGATTGACTATCTGGCTTGTCGGAAAGGTTTTATTAAGTGTCTAATAATATTGGCCCCGTTATAAACTTTTAGTTAACATTAAAAACTCGAGTCAAATTTTCATGGAATCATAACTTGTTAATTCGCTGAATCAACACATTGTTTTCATTGTTTGAAAAACTGAAGAAATTAGTTAGTTTTAAAACGATATAGAATGTTCCGCTAATTGTTTAAGGTTTTACGGAAAGACGGACAAAACTCATCTTTGTATTTTCTAAATTATTTTATTTTAACTTACTTTGTAAATCGAAACGAGTGGCAGATAAACTATACAGTCCACAGTACAGCACTTTGTCTGTTACATTTTGTCTGTTACCAATCATTAAAAGAGTAACCTTTTAATGATGTGTAACAGACAAAATTTTTGTCAGTAGTTTCCTTTCGACGAGACGCACAACTTTTCTCTCGCGAAAATGCTCGATGATAGTGATTAACAAAGCGCGTAAGAGAGTAACTTGTTTGTTTGACGATAGCAAAAATTTTATCAGTAACAGTTAATTTATTAGTTAAATTGAGACATAATGTATTAAAGACTTCAAAAAAACTTGTGTCCTACAAAATGAATGGAGTGACAGACAGGTCCCCTACCCCCGAATATGTTCAAATAACGAGGTATACATAGTTATTTGTAACAAGCTGATTTTTATGCTGTTAATTAATAATGATATGTATAATTTAATGGCCACCTTGTCCTACAAATTCAGTGATTCAATTTCCCAGTCCAACGATCTGAACATGTCAATGTAAAAATTTTCATTTATAAATTAGAAAAATCTTTTCTTATTTCAATGACACACAACGTTTACACATATTGTAGGTCTAATTTCTTCAACCTGTAGTTCATAAAAGAATACTAATATTGTTTTTATTGAATACACTCAATCGCGCCAAATAACTGTTATTTAAGTAGCGCCAAGTAATAACCATGTATACCCTGATATTTTAACATGTTTAGGGTGGGGGACTTGCCTGTCACTCCATCCATTTTGTATCTCTCAATTTAACTAACAAATTAACTGTTACTGATAAAATTTTTGCTATCGTCAAGCAAACAAGTTACTCTTTACGGGCTTCGTTACTCACTATTATCGAGAACTTTTGCGAGAGTAGTTGTGGCGTCTCGTGGAAGGAAGCTACGGACAAAAATTTAGCCTGTTACTAATCGTTAAAAAAAAGCCCTGGTGTACTGTGGACTAATACATTTGTAATAACTTTTTGGTTAAAAATTTGATGCAGAGTTGCTGGTATTAATTTGTATGTACTTATCCCGAACACCCTGTATAGACAAAGATGCATATTCAGATGGATATATTATATTATTTATATATAAAAATGAGTGCTACTATACGAACAAGTAAATAAAGAAAACAAAATATATGATTTCCGATTATAAATAGAGTATTCTTCTTGTACAATAACTTTTTTTTTAAATAAGCTTATAAAATAATATGAATAAGAATTTCAGTTCAATAAAGAATTCTATTTATTACCTCTATATACAGACTTTAATGTATTACATACACCACCAATATTTATTTTAAATTATTAACTTTCCAGTATAGGGAAAATATAGTGATGCCGCGAGGGACAAGAGAAACGAGACGATATGAGAATAAGCGAGAGACGAGATGAAAATTAGAATCCAGATTTTCGATAAGTATTCGATAGACAGACTCTCTTTTTAATCTGTTAAAATATACTAATCACAATTGCAATGTATTTGGGGTGGTAATGATATAATTTTTTTTATTGTGATATTTTTTTTTTATTGTTCAAGTAAAATAAAGAAAAAAAATTGGCAACGACGGGAATTTTCTCAGAATAAATACATCACTTCTGGAAATAAATCTTAATTAACTTATACCTTATTACTGTTCATGGCGAACCATAACCTCTACAGTGGCTACGGACACATGTATACAATAAATGTGGAAATTACTTCAAAGAAAGTAAACCGCATATTTGTGGAACATATATTGGCCGGCAAAGGATTTTACCTAAATGTGTGAATGCTTCTTACCTATTAGGCAGAAACGGTACTGACATATGTCTTTCTGAAAAATCAAACAAGCACTTATAATTTTCTTTAAATAAACTTGAAAATGCAAACAATACGTTAAGCAATTCAAGAAATGTCTTATTATATGATGATGGCACAATAGCTATTTAAATAAAAATATTATTTATATATATATATATATAAATATATACAGAATGTCCCAGAAGTAGTAGAGTTCCATAAGAGGGTAGGTAGAGGGTACGATTTTGGAACGAGAAATATTGACACATTTTTTTATTAGACGCACAGTTAATTAATTATTTATTAATTAAGGAAACTAGATTGAAACCAGAGTTGCTCATTTTTTTTAAATTTATTACAAAACAATTTATTACATTTTTCACTAAAAAAAAAAAATTTAATTAATGCACTTTTCAAGGAATTATAATTTAAAAAATTTAAGTAAAACATTTTTCCAAAAAATTACATCAAAAATGAATTATCAAAAAAATGCACTTTTTGCAACTCTGGTTTCAACCAAGTTTCCTTAATTAATAAATAATTAATTAACGGTCTAATAAAAAAATGTTTCAGGGCTTTTCGTTCCAAAACCGTTCCCCCCAACCTACCCTCTTATGGAACTTGACTACTTCTGGAACAGCCTATATATATATATATATATATATATATATATATATATATATATATATATATATATATAATATATATGTAAGTTATTTTTCACAAAATTCGCATAAATAGGTCACGTAAAGTGACAATAACAATCTTTCATTTACATAATATAGAGAAGAACTTCATATTATTATCTTCAACTGTTTGGCATTTAGCTATCATTTTCTGAATAATTTTATCATCGTAAATTATGGACTACCTCGTCGACAGAAGACAGGATTATTCCATCACAACAAAACACTACACAAACATCATTATCACATTATGATTATTATTAATTGTAAAGTATATTATAAATATGATTTAATTATTTTTATTTTCGAATAGATTCTAATAGAACAAAGTTGTTCGAAGAGAAATGGAAAATGTTTCACAAAACTTAAATAAAAGCTTCTATTAGTAGACTGCAACAAAAACAAATAATTGAAAAAATGTGGGTATTGAAAATATTTTTGAGAAGAATGTAATGATGTAATTTCAAAAACACCAATTGCGCCATACTTTTATTATTGGTAAAATATAAATTTTTTTTATTATTTATATTCAATAATTATTTTGCTTTATATTGCGATTGTTAATAATGAAGTTTCTTTAAAGCTAAAACAATCAATTTACTTTTCCAGCGCTTCCACATTTACTAACGCATTTGTCCATTTTATTTTTCGGTGAATATTTTTTGGTTAATAGTAAATATATAACTTGGTTCAAACATGAAACACTGACAGTTTTTGAACTTTTGTATTTCATGCTCGGTGGCCAATTTTGTTGTAAAAAGAAATAAAACTTAGAGCTTAGATATCTAAGCTAAATACATGAAAAATTGACAATTCTATTTTCAAAAATATGAATTTTTATTCCGATTTTAGAATTTTTACAAAAAAAAAATAATTAAAAAAATCGTTTAGCAAGAGCTGCGTCAACTTGCAAATTTTCTTAGAATACATAAATCATCTTTCTAGCGGTCACGATTTTACTCTGATCGAAATGAAAAATCGTATATCTAATATGATTTTGATATTAGCAAGGCCAATTTTATTAATAAATGGTCAAAGAGAAAGTGGGCATGGAGAAAGAAGAAAACACAAGTATGTCTCTTAATATTAGAACAATCGAAAAATGTATGAGGTGTAAAGTTGTAGAAAATCATGTTTGCTACAAGACCTTTTATATACCAAAAGCACCTCAAATATCAAACTATATGCCAATCGGATTAAAACTGTGACCACTAGAGAGTTCACAGATACATAAACGTATTTATATATAAAACATATATAAAAAAATTTTAACCATGGTCATTTTTAATATCTATTAGGTAGATTCGATGAACATTTCATAAATTTTTACGAAAATCCTCGGTTCAAAAAAATTTGCTCTATTTTCTTAGGGGGAAATTCGCGAATATACCTTTTTTTTAGAAGGCTTTGCAAATAAAGTTGGATTCATAGGACTTTGGTTTGATGAATACTTTAGCGGTTCTACACGTTAAACACACTTTCTAAACTTAGGCATTCACCATCTATAAGCGTAGAGTCTATAAGCGTAGAGGAAATAACACAACTGAGAGACTACTAGGAAACGACACAACTACCAAGTATGGTACATACGCGTATTGCATTGTATGTAATTCATTAATACGTTAAGCTTCTCTTCTAACAAAGTTCTTTTTGGTTGAAATTGTAAAGGTAGATGTTTGTTATATTAACTTATTATTATTTAAATAAATAATAAATATATATAAAAGATATAATTGATCTTTATTAATTGAAATTGATCTTTTTAATTTGATTTATGAAATGTTATTATTTTTATATGTAAATTACCAAGGTTGTTAACATTCCCAGCAACCGTGATAATAGAGGGAAAATATAATTGAAATGCAACCAATAAAAAATGAAGAACAAAATTATAATAATATAAATCTACAATATAAATCAGACCAATAACCCTGTACACATAATTATTATTACATATCTGTTTTTGTATGACTGTCTACCTATCTTTAACTAATATGACGGACTAACTAATCATTTACATTTGTAATTATACAATATGTCATAGAATAAGTGTCGTGCTACTGTTATCCAAACTACTATAATAGTTCATTAATAATTACTAAAGTTCTAGTAGTCACTACTACTGTATATAATACTACTACTCCCACTATATATATATATATATATATATATATATATATATATATATATATATATATATATATATATATCTTGTATTGTTAGTTGAATATTATTACATTATGCATAATCTCATAACGCTTCATATCCCAACTCTATACGTGCTACGTTTATGATTTATTCAAATCGAAAAGTCTTTCTCCCCTCCTATTTGAGTGAGATTAATGTTATAAGATATTCACTCATAATCTTATACTAACTAAGCAATGGAATAATGATGATAATAGCGATAAAATAATGATTTGAGGGGTTATATAGTGTTAATTGTTAATTGTTAATGTGTATTTGTTTTTGTAATTAAGAAATTATATTCGCGAATATAATATGTTTCTATAGAATTGAATGACATTTTTATTGTATGTTTACATGGGTATCAGGGATATTTGATAGATAGATTGTAGAGGCTGCCCTGGGCGGGCGACACTTCAACCATAAAGTCCATTGTGATGCCTAAGAATTTGAGGATGTGAGTGGAGTGGAAGGAATTTTTGTGCATAGACTAGGAATCGGTAAGATATGCGGCTGCAGCCATCTATGATAAGAATTATGCCGATATTCATCTGTGATCGTGAAGGAAACTGCAGAAAACTTTCTCAAGCATAGCCGGTACTTCGTTCTTGGCCATGGTAGATTGTAAAGGCTGCCCTGGACGGCAGCCTTATTTATTTATTTCTGACGGCAGATTTTATTTTTATTTTTTATGTATGATCATGCATAACTTTTTACAGAGGAGTCTGATTTTGATAATTCTTTTTTTGTTTGATAGGAAATTATTTGGTCCCATATAAATTTGAAAAAAGATTTCAAATTTTTGCCACAAAAAAAAAATAAAAACAATAAAACTTCCCAGCGCTTCCACTAAAGAACAAACATCATAATTGCTGTATTGTCTGTATGTAAACACTTTGAAAGCACTCAATATCGTTATATATATATATATATATATATATATATATATATATATATATATATATATATATATATATATATATTCATTTTTTATTGGATAGGGTATACTTCGAAGTTGTTATACTGTTATACTCCTAAGAGTAGAAAATAGGGAAAAATGGATTGTTCACCCACTGAATTGCCGTCTGTGAACCGATTTTGTTGAAACTTTTGACACACTTATGTAGTTCTAATAACACTATAACATGTACGAAAAAAGAAAGGCACTGAAAACTTTTTAACAAAAAATAGAACCGACGAAAGAAGAAAGTAACTGAAAAGCAAAAAATAAAAACTTTTCAACAAAAATTTAAACCTTTGAAAAAAGAACCGAACTGAAAAGCAAAAATTAAAAAAAAACTTTTTTAGTCTAACTAAGTCAATGTAAATACCTAAATAATTTTAAGTCGGCGCCAAAAAATTTCCATCGAAATGGGTGAAGGGTGAATCTGATTTTCAGTTAAAAGTAGATATTACAAAATATTACATTTTGTAATATTTTGTTTGTTTGGCGCCGGCTCTAAACTATTTAGTTATTTACATTGACTTAGACTAAAAAGGTTCTTTTTTAATTTTTGCTTTTAAGTTCCTTTCTTTTTTCAAAGGTTTAAATTTTTGTTCAAAAGTTTTTATTCATTCTCGAATTCACAGACACTGTTCCAAACGGTTCCAAACGATTCAAAATCGCACAGACCTTAATTCTACAACTACGTACTGATATGAATACAGCGCCAAAATAATATGAATATGCCTCGCAAATAAGTCAAGTATTCAAAACAATGCATGATGTTATTGTTGATAAATACATTGTTTCTTTGATCTGAAATATACGTATAGTTTTGTTTTTTAGTTTTCGTATGATTTGAGTATTCAAAGCAATACAATAAATTATTCAAAACTTGTGGACAAACGAATTGTAATTTCAGGTAATTTATTAGGGAATGTAATGAATCAAAGATATACATATATAAAGTTATCGAACTTTAACATATATACACCATTATTATTCATCATATACTTCGTATATATACGGATGATAGATACTCGCTTGAAAATCGCCAAGCATTCAACAAACAAGTATGATTCGGACATAGTCATAAACCAAATATACAAGGTATCCCAAAGCATCCGTACATGACTTTTAATGAACAACAAATCGATCGCATTGGAAGTCATTTGTTCTAAAATATATTTCAGGGTCTTTAAATATTAAGGCTTAGAGTAAATCTGTTCCAAATACGGCACTAAAATGCCGCAATAATGTGGCTAACTTGTGCTTACAGCCTGGGACATTAACTCATGTAGAAAATGTGAATTTAATATCTGGATTTACTTTTCGTAGTATTTGTTTGTTCTCGATTTCAGTTCTTTTTGTTGTTGTGTAGCTGGCGGTCTTAAATAAGGTAACACTTGTCTAGCCATGCAAAGAGAGTAAATTTCTTACTTCTTGGCTCAAACATACCAATGCTCTGTATATCATTATTGTATCAAGAACTTCTTAATACACTTAGGCTTAAATATATTATTCTGATATCAGAATGAAACATGAAACAGTTGCTGCAATGCTATTGGTACAAACTAAATCCTGATACAGATGAGATCAGTACAAACAGATCAACATATAGTCAACAGACCTAGAAATCAACACTATCGGTCATCTTAAATTTCGTTTTTTGCTATTTAGCTAAAATGTGATATGTGATAGCTAGGTCATTTTTCAAAGTGTGCGATGAAAAAACCTTTTCTGGTGAGACAGCGAGCCAAGTATTAGCACAAGATATATTTTTTGTAATCCGTCTAGATTTTGTGTTATATATATACATATATATATATATATATATATATATATATATATATATATATATATATATATATATATATATATATATATATATATATATATATATATATAAAGACTAAGATATGAGAGAATCGAATCTCAACAGACTGAAGTAAAAGGTGGACCACAATTACCATAAGTTCGAAGTGCAGTACTTTTTATACCCCAAGATATATCTATCTTTCTATCTATCTAAATCGGTGGCAAAAAGTTAAATCCTCCTCCCATGAACCATACTATTTCTAACGAGTTAAATAGTTTTTGTTAATTAACATACGCAGTAAAGGTCGATAAGACTAATTTGTGATTAAATTAAATCTCATTTGTTTCTCAGAAGAGTTGTTGTTTGCGGGTTATTTAGTTAGAACACTGAGTACTAGATTGTAGAACTAGTAAAAAATAGGTGAAATATAGATTACAATACCCCAGTAATAATAATACAATGAATGAATTGTCGTTCTTTTAGTATATATGGTAATAAAAATAATTTATTTATTTTTACAGTTTTATACACAAAGTTGTGTTGTGTGAACGAAACCATTCACCCACCATATCAATACATGTGTGTGTGTACATTGAACATATACAGGATGGACCATTCTATCCCGTAATTACATCGTAGTGTACATAATGGGTGTGTTGAGAGATAATGTAATAAAGTCTTCAAAAAAACTTGTGTCCTACAAAATGGATGGTGTGACAGGCAGGTCTCCCATCCCCAACATGTTCAAATAACGGGATATACATAGTTATTAGTAACAAGCTGATTTTTATGCTGTCAATTAATTATGGTATGCATAATTTGATGGCCACCTTGTACTACAAATTCAGTGGTTTAATTTCCCAGTCCTACGCTCTGAACATGCCAATGTAAAATTTTCATTTATAAATTAGAATTTTTTTTCTTATTTCAATGACACACAATGTTAAATGCATTTTGTAGGTCTCATTTCTTCAACCTCTAGTTCATAAAAGACTACTAATATTGTTTTTATCGTGAATACAATCAATCGCGCCAAGTAACGCTTATTTAACTAGCGCCAAGTAATAACTGTGTATACCCCGTTATTTGAACATTATGGGGGTTAGGAACTTGCCTGTCACACCATCCATTTTGTAGGACGCAAGTTTTTTGAAGGCTTTATTACATTATCTCTCACTTTAACGAACAATTTAACTGTTACTGATAAAATTTTTACAATCGCCAAACAAACAAGTTACTCTGTTACGCGCGTCGTTAGTTTTAGTCTACTGACAAAAATTTAGCCTGTTACTAATCATTAAAAAACCGTGCTGTACTGTGGACTAATATGCTGGCATAGATATATCCGGAACCATTTGAGAAAGGTTCATTGTGTATTCTGAAAAATTTACTTTTAAATTTAAAATTTCTATCTGTAATGTTTTTAAGATAGTATGTTTATTAGACACTACTTTGTTTGTTTTGAACTAAAGTTGAAAGCCATTCTGTATAAGTGGTGTCATAAAATTTCTTTTGGTTTTTTTTTTGTTTTTTTTAATATATTCTATATATAACATAGATTACATCATAAATTCTGAAATACTTTATATGTGACTTTTATTGATATCATTTCGTTGTTCATATTCCATTATAATAATAAAATTTTTAAAAATATTTTTATAACTATTACTCAAAGTACATAACTACGAATCATCTTATGTTTTCCACAATTTTTCCAAAAATATGATGTCATTATCGTTTAGTCGTAGAACGCGAATGGCAAGTTTATTTCTCGTTAAGGAACACTGTTAAAGTTTTAAATAAATTAGTGAGTAAAATACTTTAAAAAATTTAAAAACACTCGAAGTTTGTCTTAGACAAAATAAACGAATTAATTTGATGATTTAATTTGGTTCTTCCACAATCTTTCTATCCTTTTTACAAGCTGTTATTTCACTGCACTTGAACTAGATAGACAGACTGTAGCGGATGTCGTGGACGGGCTACACTTCGACCATAAGGTCAATTGTGATGCCTAAGGATGTGAGGATGTGAGTGGAATGGAAGGAATTTTTGTGTGCCGACTAGGAATTGGTAGGATGTGGGGCTGCAGCCGATTCTGATAGGAACTATGCCGATATTCATCTGGAGTTCGTGAAGAAACTGCAAAAAAACTTCTCAAGCATAGCCGGTTACTTCGTTCTTGTCCATACGCCGACAATTTACTCAATTAACCGACCCCCCTTCCTTTTTTTTTGTAACTAAACTTTCGCACTTGAACTATATTAACTGTTAAAATAGTGTTATTTTTTTAAATGTTTACAAATCGACTGTTGTGCCAAGTCTGTTTGGTTTACAAAAAATAGTCGCGAATAAAATTTGTCTGTCATAAAAATATGATTAACTTTTGTTTTGTACTTTTTCCGAAATCTGAATAGAAGATTAATCTAGTATCATAGATGACTATGCCATTTTTTTCTTCCAGAGGCAACAGTAACACTTAGGCTACTTAAATTGCCCAAAGTAACTGATTCACACTACACCAATATGATGAATAATTGATAAACCATTGATAAATAAAATTGTTTCATTAAAAACAATAAATATGAATTTAATTATAAAACACAGAGAATTCATGAATAAAATTATACGAAGTCGACAAAATAATAAGCAAAAGAAAAATAAATTATGTACTAGTAAATTAAAACAAAATAATTTTTCAAATTATGAATATTTTTCTATCCGAAGTAAAATATTCTCACCAAAAATTTATTTATATCTGTAGACTTCAATATTCAATATCAGTGAATTATAATTTATGGTATTTAAGCAATTAACTCAGTTAGTTGTTATTTTCAAATGTTTTTTTTTCATTTGAACCAAGAAGATTGTTTTGATACATGTTGTACGGTGAGGTATATATCCACTTGCTTCTACAATGCTACCATATTACATATGGTGGTAATCATCTTCCAAATAAACGGTTATTTAGTTCACCGAAATGCATTGAGGCTTCACATTTTAATTATAAAATAATGTACTATAACTTCGCTTCAGTTTTTGTGTAGAACTTGTATACACTGTGTCAAAGGCCTGAGCTCATGCTCTAAGCTAGGTTTAATTCAATAACAACAATGCTTATTTCGATGCCAAGCAAAGTTATAACATTGTGTGTTATACTGAATTTGATTGGCATGGTATTCATATATGAAAAATTGACTTCATCCAGACTCATCCTTTTAATATATTGCATCGAATTCAGGGTCTTTTCAAATATTAGCACTTACACTTGTCAATATTAAAGAATTTTCAATAAAAAATACAGTCTCTTGCATTTTTGTCTGCTTGAACCGGCCTGTTGCTCTGCTTTACTCCGGAACGAAGTTACCGGCTATGCTTGTGAAGGTTTTCTAAAGTTTTCGATGAATATCGGCATAAAAGTTCCTAGCAAAGTTGGTTTCAGCCGCACAAACTCCCTACTCCTAGCTTGCTTTCTAATTGCTTGCCCACCACTGACATCACAAAAAAAAATATATCGTTAAAAATTAGTAACGGTTAAAACAATAAATATACAACAATAAAAAATAACAAAACATTCAATACAAGAAATTATACACGCTGTCAATATTTGCTCCACATGTTAAAAATTTAACAAGAAAATAACGACATAATTGTTCTTGAATGTGTTATTACGGAACTATTAAACGAAGTAATTTCACCAACAAAAGTCATAACCTACAAATTTAATACGAATAATTATTCAACAACGAGAAATAACATAAGCAAATATATTTCAAAATACTAAAAACATTTATGCACCTTGTTGAAATAATTTAGCATATATACAAGATTTTTGAAGCGTGAAACGGTAAATAATATTATATACATAATTCATTTTGTGTATAACGAAAAGTAAAATAAAAATTAAACGCCCCAACAGCTATTATTGTTGTACCAGTTGAAACGCGTTGAAAAATCTACAGTACAATCGATCTCGAGCTTTTACTATTATGAAATTGTAAATGTTGTTTATTTGATCACGTACAAACTTATGGACCGATTACAATGAAACTTTTGTTTTGGATAAAACTAGTATGCATTTTATTTTAAAGATATGAATTAATGAAAGATATTAAGGTACTTGAAGTAGTTCAAAAGTGTCAGCTCAAAGCATACATCAATTTTACAAATAAACTCAGATTGTATACTTGTATTGGTTAGTTGACTTACAGTTATCGTGTTAAAAAGTTTCAGCTCATAACACACAACAATATGAATAGATTTATATTGGACACTTGTTCGCTTGGATTATATAAAAATGTTAACCCTTTCGTTAATCTATTAAAATAATTATAATAATTAAAAAATAATAATTAATAATTAAATTATTATTTTATAATAAATAATTATAAAATTATTATTTTATAACAAATAACAATTTAATTATTATTTTATAAAAATAAATAATTCAAATAATTAATCTATTAAATGGTCAATATTGTTTTTTTCTTCCAAGTATGAATATAACATTGTTTTACATTGTCCTAGTTTTTTAGCCAAATCGCGCGTCTCGTTTTATTAATAATGTGTGATGAAATTACTACTTTTCTAAATATTCGAACAATTTTAGAGAGCGATATTTATCAAAACTAAACGATAAATAATTTTGAACGAAGTTAGATACTTACATTGTGAATCATTTATCAAAAGTTCAGCCAATTTCATCAACAACAGTATCCTTATTTGTCCAGCGGATATAAGACAGAGGACCCCCTATTAACGTTGTTTTGGTTTTATTTTTTTTTTTTCGAAATAAAATTATTTCTTAGCTTACTAAATATTTTCAACCATGAGTACATACCTTTAATAAATAGTATGTAGAAAATTATAGAACAATAAATAATTGTTCTGAATTCATTTTCATGTTTATTAACCATTTATTATGTAAATTCTTAGTTGTAGTTGTATTTGTATTCGTACGATACGTATACACGTATATAATGGGTGATCCATTTATATTGAAAGACGTAAATAAATCGAAAAGTAAGAAAAAATAGGTGAGACAAAAGTTATATGGCTCAAAAGTGGTTAATTAATGGAGCGTTTAATCTATAAATTGAAACCTATTCTCGAATTATATGAAACTCTTCACTTCAATTTTTAAATAGAATATTATATTTTTTTACAGATTCTAATTTTATTCAAAATAAGAAACGAAAACATCAATTTTTTTAATATTCATAAAATTACTTTGAATTTAAAACAGTTTTTAATAAAACATATTGTAATTTCATATGGCCATGTTTCATAATATGTAAAACATGGCCAAAAGTATATAAAAACTTCTTTACTTTTATTTTAAAAATCATCATTTGGAGCATTTTTTTATTAAGAAAACTTTTTCGTAATTTATAATGCATTTTATAAAAATTACACAGAGAATTTATTCAGATATTTTTCAGGTACAAAAATTTTGAAAAATACTCAAATTATCTTTGCAAAAAGAAGGTATTTGAGATAACCCAATTATTCTTGATAATTACAATACTATTAGTGAGAAATTGAAAGAATTGCTATAAATCTAAAGATATTTCATTCAATTTTTATGTCACAAAATTAACTCATTCACCAAGTATCGAACCGTAAACCTCTGAATTTGTAGCCCGGTGTGTCTACCTTACACCACGGATGGTTTTGAGGACTGACTCAATTTTTATATATTTTTACTTCTCAATATATTAACGTCTCATATTTTAGTTAAAGCACCTTGTATAATATAATAATCGAGGAAATTAATTTAAAACCAACCTTACTAGTTTAATAGTAATGGTATGGTATTGTATGCTACTACAGTTTTAGTAATATTGTTGGTATGTTACTTGTTACTCTCTACACATACCCCCTCCATCCTTCTGTAATACAAGAACCACTGACTACTACCACTACTGAAGACTGAACTGAATTCTAATATTATTTACATCATGTCATAATGGTATTTTATATTAATAAATTCTTCAAATCATATTTCTAGGATACCGTATTTATATTCAATAAATTAGAGTCTCAGTAAAATAGGATGATTTGATTACCATTTAAGAATTACAAAATTGGTTGTGACAATATACACTAGAGGTTGATCAGACATATATATAGATAAATCGGCAATGTATAGATAAAAATCTGAGTTTTTGATATGTTATTGATTGCTAACTCATACGTATAAAATAATATTTTGAACAAAATCTGACGAAGGGTTTTCATATAATTAATTAATAGCAAATGTTGAATGAACGCATACATTTTTGATAATGTTGCTCCACCTTCTATAGATGAAAAAGTAAATAATTTCTACATTTATAAATTAAATCTCGTACGAACGTTAAAATTTAAACAATAAAATTGTCTGACGAAGAGTTTTGAAAATATTTTTATTATTTATTATTTTTTAGTAATTAAATAATTACATAAATCCGATTACTAGTGATGTTAGATGCTATCTAAATTTAAATAATTAATTTACAGATTAAAATTTTTAATTTCTGTTAAAAAGAGTGTTTCTGTTTATTATGAAATGTACTGTACTGTCCCGGTCAACTTTAAACCTAGGATAAATTACAACAAAATGTGTATTAATTATGTTTTACGAAGCATAATCGTAATAAAAATTTAATTTTTTCGAAAAATTTCTTCAAATATTACATGTCCTGCATAACCTAAATACGCTTAACTAAAGCTATTGACGTTAGAAACATGTAAGATATATTCCTTAGAGATGAACTAAGAATGGATTTTTTGAAATCGCTCCCTAAGGAGATAAATAGCTGAATTATTTTTTTCTAAATTTAAAGGGCTTCGAAAAGTTAATTTTTTCATATTTTAAGTTTATTGACAAATAGTTTATTTCCAAAAAGTTGTTAATGGCATTTCTATAGAAACTATAAACTACAGTATAAATCGTTTACCTGATACAGTATAATCACCCCGATATAAAAATATCGGGACTAAATATAAATTTTGAGACACGAAAATTGATAGCTATGACTAAGAAATAAAGAAATACGTGTTTCAGTGTTTGTGGAAAATCAACACCTTTCCGTTTTTATTGAAAATAAGTGAAAAGTTTTTTCCACTTATTGTAAAGTTCAATGGACCGTTTCAAGTAATAATAGGTTTCTTATTCGCACCGATCATAACCAAATATTGTTTTGCAGTTATTTATCACCCAAAACGTTTTTATCACAATGTTTAAGTAGTACAGAACCCTCCTCAGAAGCCTGAAGATTATTATTATAACAAACTAATGGTAATTTTATCCTGTCTATATACACAAAAAATATATACAAATGACTATCCTTATTTTATTTATTCGCTTTACTTATAATTAATATTACATTATTCTGTGAATAGAATGTAATGGGCGTTTACAATAAATTACAATTAAAAATAATTAACTATCCTAATTTTTTGTGGTCTGTTGTTTTTTGCTAGAGCGATTACAGACATATATATATACATAGCTATATATATATATATATATATATATATATATATACATATATATATATATATGTGTGTGTGTGTATATATATATACAGGTGAGTCAAAATTCGTGGAGTTTTTAAACAGGGTGGTTAGGGAATGAAATTCTAAGCTGAAAGTCCTTGGACATTTTGACACCTGAGCCACCGTTAATTAGATATTAATTAAATAAAGTAACCAATTAGAGAAACGCGTTAACGAAATAAGGAAAAAAAAGATTTTTTTTCCAAAATTTTTCAAAACTTTAATATAAAAAATGGATCGGATTTGAAACAGATAAGCTCTACGTTAGTGGTGGGGGAGCTCGCTCCCCTCACGTATCTCTGCTGCCGCTGCGTTCATTTCCCATCATTTCTTATTCTGTTAACGCGCTTCTCTTATCGGTTACTTTATTTAATTAATATCTAATTAACGGTGGCAAAAATGTCCAAAGACTTTTCATCTAGGAATTTCATCCCCTATCCATCCTTTCAAAACACTCCATGACTTTTGACTCACCCCTGTATAAATTTTACAGATGCTGATTTTTTGACATCTACTTGGATCTATATACAGTTGAAGAAATTTTTGCGAAAATTTTACTTTCGTACGAGACCAATGCAAATGCTATGAACTGTTGTGTGAGTTTTCTCAACGACAGCTACTTTCTACACTCCTTACTATGCAATAGATCATGCGTCTAAAGGTTTTTGTTTTAAAATTAAAATTATTTTATACTTTTTAGTTTATTTTAGAAACGTGATGATAATTTAAAAACTTTAATGTTTATTTATTAATTTTTAATTTATTTATTAGTAAATCGAGAACTTGCGTTGCCCCATTCTTTTATTTATATCATACATATTGTAAAAATTCATGTTTGTCACAGAAATTTAAAAAAAAAAAAATTTTTTATATCTTCTTCCATTAAATAAATAATACATTATCGTTTGAGAGATATTCGTTCTTGTTGGAACTAATGTAACATTACTTTCACGCATTACAATAATATTTTTATGAATCATAATAGATAGCAAATCCCTTGTGTATCTGATTGTACGGCATCTGCATTACGTGTGAATATTTTGCATTTTTTGCCTCCATATACCAACAACAATTTCTGGATATAGAATCGATGTTAAGTTTCATTGACCAGTCCCAATGGCCAAGCGGTCTAAGGTGTTATGTCTGCGCAGTATGCCTACTTGGAAACTGGGAGGTTATGGGTTCGAATCTCGACATCGGCAGTTTGTCAATTATTAAGATAAAAAAAGGGGAGGCGATTAATTGACTAAACTGTCGGCGTATGGACAAGAATTCGTATTTCCTTCACGAATTCCAAATTAATATCGGCATAGTTCCTATTATAGTCGGCTGCAGCCGCATATCCTACCAATTCCTAGTCTATACACAAAAATTCCTTCCACTCCACTCACATTCTCACATCCTTAAGCATCACAATGAACCTTATGGTCGAAGAGTAGCTCGTCCAGGGCAACCTCTACAATCTATCTATCTATTTGAGTTTCACTGAATTTTTTGATCCAAAAATTACCATTTTTGGCAGCAGGTCTTTCTGTATGTGGACCAAACATTACAATTTTATAGTTTTTTATATCTAGAAATTGCAACAACCAGAATTGGATACATTTTCAAAAAAAAAAAAAAAACAAATAACTTGGAAAGCTTCTTCTTGAGATATTCAAATTTGAATCTCGAAAAATTATCAAACATATCGTTGACCATCTAGTGTGAACAGAACCCCATCCCCCAAACTCTATTTACAATTTTTTTTAATTTACTGGAAGTTGTGAATATGAATTTCATGGCCCGGTAGTGGGATTACACAACCTTTATTCACAGATGTAGTCAATGTATAGAGGTTGAGGGAATATTCAAACGCGCTTTTTTCGAACAAACAAATGAAGATTTTTCTATTAACATAAGGGACACATTAAATGTATCCATAATAAATACTGTATAATTTATAACATTTCGTACATTTTTCCGAGAACATTTCATATGAGTCGAAATGTGCTTATTTTAGACAAAACAATTAAAGCTTTGAAATACTCTCGTTTAAATTACGGTAGTAAAGGTAGTGAAAATCATACGTCTTGAGACTTTAGTACTTTAATAGTGGTTCATGAACATTAAAAATATTTTAGCAGTAGGTACAGTTTGAGAGTTATATTTTAATTTTGCTTTTATAGTTCAGTGACCTTAAGCAAACTACAGGTCTGCCAGTAATGAAAAATAGGATTACATAATCTGCTCAAACTTGTTTACTTCACCTATTTTGAAATTTAAGGTCTTTTTATTATTATAACTGATTGCAAAAGCATATGTTTTATCCTCTATCGTGGCACTTAAGGACATTCCAGCACTGTGTTATGCAATCAGTACAATAAACCGGTTTGATTTTATTATAGCACAAATACATATACACACAAGTACAACACATTGACAAAAACACTGTTCACATATACAAAACACTGTTATGTTGAAGAAAAGGAGTAATGTTTAGCTTTGTATTTAGAAAACAAAACGGTAACAACGGTAACAATGTTATATATTTTATTTTAAATTAAACAAAAATGACATGACATGTTTCGCGTTATTCACGCATTCTCAAACTGAAATCCATTATTTAGCTTTACTCCCATAGTTCTTTTTTTTTAAATTCTGTCGAGTATTTTTTCTAATACAACAGATAATAGTTGGGCGGGCATGAAGTTTTACATGCTTCGAATGAGAGGGAGTGAGATGGACTGATAGCTTTAATATTAATTATCAAGCTTCGGGATTTGTCAGAAAACGTTATTTTTAGCCTGTGAACAAAAAATGAGCAAAATCAGTCGAAAAGTGGTGGTATGCTGGAACATCCTTAACGTTTTCTTTCCAGTGTGTTTTATGATTTGAGAACATGGTCAAATTGGACAAAGTTTTATGAAATCGAAAAAATTGTGCTGATATACAAAATTGCCTTGTTTACTAGAGTATATACACATACTCTAGTAAACTATTTTTAGTTTTTTGTATTAATTACAAGCAATTAGATGGTCGAGTGGTTATAATATCGGACTATAAAAACAAACAGTAACAATTAAGTTGAGTTCGAAGCCTAGCAAAGGCATCTAAAATTTTTTTTTTTTTTTTGTTTATCATTTATCTTGTTGTCTTGCTATTCACAAAGTGTTTGTGACGTATCTTAGTGTTAAAACAAGTAATGTAACAACTAACTGAGTTAATTGTTTGAATACCCAGTATATACTGAGTTGTATATCAATGTTTGAATTGTTCATATTTCTGCCTATTCAATGTTTATAAAATATGAATTATTGTTAAATGTTTGATTTGTGTTAATAATTAATATTGAAACAGTATAAATGTTCTTGCATTTAAAAAAATTTGTATTATTGTTCTTGCGATTTTTATATATTTAAATATTGAGTTATATAATTGAGTTAATCAACGCGAAGCGACTGTAACGCGTTAACCAACGCGAAACGTAAGCTTAACCGAACCGTAAATCACCCAACGCGAAGCGTAGGTCTATTGACCTACGTTAGGTCAACGTAAAGCGTTAGTAAATCAACGTAAAGCGTTGCTAAACGCTTTGCGTTTACCAACGCGAAACGTAAGCTGGAGAAATCCACAAGTGAGCCAACGCGAAGCGTTGGTCAATGAGAAGCGTTAGTCAATTAGAAGTGTTAAGTCAACGCGAACGTTAGTAAACCAACGCGAAGCGTTGGTAAACGCAAAGCGAAAGCGACAGCGAAACGTAAGCGACAGCGAACCGTAAGTCAGCCAACGCGAAGCGTTGGTTAATGAGAAGCGTTAGTTATTCAAAGCGAAGCGTTGGTGATTCGCAAAGAGCGATTTCACGCGAATCGTTAATTAACGCGAAGTGTTAACCAACGCGAACCGTAAGCTCAAGCGAGCCGTAAGTCGCCAACGCGAAGCGTTGGTCAATGAGAAGCATAAGTTATCCAAAGCGAAGCGTCAGTGATTCGCAAAGCGAGAATTTAAGCGAATCGTTAACCAACGCAAAGCGTAAACCAACATGAAACGTAAGCCAAACTGAACCGTAAATCACCCAACGCGAAGCGTAGATCAATAGAGAGCGTTAGGTCAACGCGAAGCGTTAGACAATCTACGCAAAGCGTTGTAAGAGAACCACAAGTTAGCCAACGCGAAGCGTTGATCAATTAGAAGTGTTTAGTCAACGCGAAGCGTAAGCGAAGCGAACCGTAAGTCAGCCAACGCGAAGCGTTGGTTATTGAGAAGCGTTAGTTACTCATAGCGAAGCGTTAGTGATTCGCAAAGCGTGATTTCACGCGAATCGTTAATTAACGCGAAGTGTTAACCAACGCGAACCGTAAGCTCAAGCGAGCCATTAGTCAGCCAACGCGAAACGTTGGTCAATGAGAAGCGTTAGTTATACAAAGCGAAGTGTCAGTGATTCGCGAAGCGAGAACTTAAGTGAATCGTTAACCAACGCAAAGCGTTAACTAACGTGAAACGTAAGCTAAAGCGAACCGTAAGTCAGCCAACGCGAAGAATTGGTTAATAGAAAGCGCTAGGTCAACGAAGCGTTAGAAAATTTACGCAAAGCGTTGCTGAACGCTTTGCGCTTATCAACGCGAAACGTAAACTGAAGAGAACCGCAAGTTAGCCAACGCGAAGCGTTGGTCAATTAGAAGTGTTTAGTCAACGCGAGCCGTCAGTAAACCAACGCGAAGCGTTAGTAAACCAACGTGTTTGTAAACCAACGCGTTAGTAAACCAACGCAAAGCGTTTTCCAACGCGAAACGTTAGCAAAAGCGAACCTTAAGTTAGCCACCGCGAAGCGTTGGTTAATGAGAAGCGTTAGTTATGCAAAGCGAAGCGTTGGTGATTCGTGAAGCGTGATTTCACGCGAATCGTTAATTAACGCGAAGCGTTAACCAACCCGAACCGTAAGCTCAATTGAGCCGTAAGTCAATAGGAAGTGTTAGGTCATCGCGTAACGTAGTCTAAAGCGAACCGTAAGTCTGCCAACGCGAAGCGTTGGCCAGAAAAAACGTTTAGCTTACGAAACGTAAGCTTAAGCGAACCGTAAGTCAGCCAACGCGAAGAGTTGATCAATAGAAAGCGCTAGGTCAACGCGAAGCGTTAAAAAATCTACGCAAAGCGTTGCTGAACGCTTTGCGCTTACCAACGCGAAACGTAAACTGAAGAGAACCGCAAGTTAGCCAACGCGAAGCGTTGATCAATTAGGAGTGTTTAGTCAACGCGAAGCGTAAGCGAAGCGAACCGTAAGTCAGCCAACGCGAAGCGTTGGTTAATGAGAAGCGTTAGTTATTCAAAGCGAAGCGTTAGTGATTCGCAAAGCGTGATTTCACGCGAATCGTTAATTAACGCGAAGTGTTAATCAACGCGAACCGTAAGCTCAAGCGAGCCTTTAGTCAGCCAACGCGAAGCGTTGGTCAATGAGAAGCGTTAGTTATGCAAAGCGAAGTGTCAGTGATTCGCGAAGCGAAAACTTAAGTGAATCGTTAACCAACGCAAAGCGTTAACCAACGTGAAACGTAAGCTAAAGCGAACCGTAAGTCAGCCAACGCGAAGCGTTGGCCAGAAAAAACGTTTAGCTTACGAAACGTAAGCTTAAGCGAACCGTAAGTCAGCCAACGCGAAGAATTGGTCAATAGAAAGCGCTAGGTCAACGCGAAGCGTTAGGAAATCTACGCAAAGCGTTGCTGAACGCTTTGCGCTTACCAACGCGAAACGTAAACTGAAGAGAACCGCCAGTTAGCCAACGCGAAGCGTTGGTCAATTAGAAGTGTTTAGTCAACGTGAGGCGTTAGTAAACCAACGCGAAGCGTTAGTAAACCAACGTGTTAGTAAACCAACGCGTTAGTAAACCAACTCAAAACGTTTTCCAACGCGAAACGTTAGCAAAAGCGAACCTGAAGTTAGCCAACGCGAAGCGTTGGTTAATGAGAAGCGTTAGTTATGCAAAGCGAAGCGTTGGTGATTCGTGAAGCGTGATTTCACGCGATTCGTTAATTAACGCGAAGCGTTAACCAACCCGAACCGTATGCTCAATTGAGCCGTAAGTCAGCCAACGCGGATCGTTGGTCAATGAGAAGCGTTAGTCAATAGGAAGTGTTAGGTCATCGCGTAACGTAGTCTAAAGCGAACCGTAAGTCAGCCAACGCGAAGCGTTGGTCAATGAGAAGCGTTAGTTATGCAAAGTGAAGCGTCAGTGATTTGCGAAGCGAGAATTTAAGCGAATCGTTAACCAACGCAAAGCATTAACCAACTCGAACCGTAAGCTCAATTGAGCCGTAAGTCAGCCAACGCGGAGCGTTGGTCAATGAGAAGCGTTAGTCAATAGGAAGTGTTAGGTCATCGCGTAACGTAGTCTAAAGCGAACCGTAAGTCAACCATCAATGAGAAGCGTTAGTCAAAAGGAAGTGTTAGGTCAACGCGGAACGTTAGCTAAAGCAAACCGTAAGTCAGCCAACGCGAAACGTTGGTTAATGAGAAACGTTACTTATTCAAAGCGAAACGTTGGTGATACGCGAAGCGTGATTTCACGCGAATCGTTAATTAACGCAAGGCTTTAACCAACGCAATCAGAAGCGTTAGTCAATAAGAAGTGTCAGGTCAACGCGAAGCGTTAGTAAATCAACGCGAAACGTAAGCTGCAGCGAACCGTAAGTTAGCCAATGCGAAGCGTTAGTTAATAGGAAGTGGTATTACAACGCGAAGCGTTGGTATATATATTCAACGCGAAACGTAAGCTAAAGCGAACCGTTAGTTAGCCAACGCGAAGCGTTAGTTAATAGGAAGTGGTAGTACAACGCGAAGCGTTGGTAAACGCAAAGCATTTACCAACGCGAAACGCATAGCTTAACCGAACCGTTTGTCAGCCAATACGAAGCGTTAGTTATCCAAAGCGAAGTGATTCGCGAAACGTGATTTCACGCGAAACGTATCCAAACGAAAAGCATGAACCAACTCGAAACGGAAGTTAACGCGAACCGTATGCCAGCCAATGCAAAGCGTTAGTAAATCAACGCATAGCGTTGGTAAACGCAAAGCGTAGCGTAAGCTTAAGCCAACCGTAAGTCAGTTAACGCAAAACATTGGTCAATGTGAAACGTTAGTGCATGGGAAGCGTTAGTCGATGTTAGTCACGCGAAATGGTGATTACTCAACTTGAAGCGATGGTTTGGCAGCGTTAGTTATTCAACGCGATCGTTTTCTAACGCTAAGCGTTAAAATAAGGCAACGTGAAGCTTTAGTTCATCAACGCGAAGCAATAGCCGATGCTGCATTAGAAAGTCGCGTAAGTAGCGATATATATATATATATATATATAAATATACATACATATATTTATAAATATATATATACATATATATATATATATATATATATATATATATGTATATATATATATATATGTATATATATATATATATATATATATATATATATATATATATATATATATATATATATATATATACATGTATACGTTTGATAGGACAGATGGACCTTTGAATAAACTTTGACCTTATATATACACCTGGTTAAGAAAACTGAAATAAACATAAAATAAAAACAATACTATTTGATGTATATTATGTTTGGCACATGTACCGGGCACATGTACCGTCTTCGATCGACTCATTTTCATCTTTAAACACAAATTATGAAAAAACGGTTGATTTTATGAAAAAAGTTTTCAAACAAAAGTTGTTTATTTTAAAGAGAAAAAGAATTTTTGTAAAAAAATTTTTTTTCTATCTCATACGGTTTCAAAGATATATTTTTTCCCCCCTGGCGGGGGGACACACGTTCCGATTTTGCCCATTATCGAACTTGACCTTACTTTTTTGGTCTAGAACACACACAAAAATTTTCAGCTCGTTATCTCTTTTCGTTTTTGAGTTATCGGCTTCACAGACGGACAGACGGACAGACGGACAGACGGACGGACGGACAAGTGAAAATGGCCGAATTAGGCCATTTTATGAATACCTTTGTGAAGCATTTTTGTCAAGGATTAATATTTTTAAGCGTTACAAAGTCGGGACTAAACTTAATATACCTTGTATATTTACAAATATACTGGGTATAAAAACAGAACAACATTAGTATTAATTGTAATTAGAAGAATGGATATGGAAAAATTAGTAATAATCCTGCAAGAAATTAAGCAAGAGATGAAAGACGAAATTAAGAACTTGAATGAAAAACTTGATCGAAAGCTACAAATAGTGGGTGACGAGTATAGTGCAGTAATGAGTAAACTAAAAATTCAAGAAGAAAAAAACAAATTCATAGAAAAAGAACTTTTAAAAAATAATATAATAATACATGGGATTAAACAGCATGAAAAAAACTATTATGAACTGGAAGAAACAGTAGTTCGTCTATTTAGAGAAAGATTAATGCTGAACTTTTCGGTGGAAGACATAGATTTTATTCATAGAATTGGTTCAAAAAACAAAAATAATAGGCCTATTGTAGTTCGTTTGTTAGCATTTCGCAAAAAAATTTTGATAATGCAAAACAAGAAGAGGCTTAATAACAGCGAAATTTATATCACAGAGGATCTCCCAGAACATGTAAGGCAAACTAGAAAAACAATGATGCCTTTTTTGAACAAATTCAAAGAAGAGGGTAAAAATGTATTTTTTAGGCAAGATGAATTAGTAGTTGATGGAAAAGTTTTTCGAATCAACTCACAAATAGAGAATAGAAATACCGAACAAATTCTGGAACAAAATGGTACAAAAGAAGTTAGACATTTCAAAGAACAAAAGCCAAATACAGAAACGAAACAAGAGGTATCAAGCATCAAGAGGAAACAAGAGGTATCAAGATGAACAGGGAACAACAGAGCTGGGAACAACAACGGCGACAGAAAACAAAATTGTACAGAAGAATAAGCAAACAAAGAAAGATACCGAACCTCGAGAAAATCGGCTAATAAGCTCTTTTTTGGTACGAAAAGTATGTACGTCCGACATAGAACCGTTTCGCAAGGACATTCAGAAGACGAACATATAAACCAAGCAGCGTCAAACCGATTGACAAAACCGGTGACAATTGGAAATGAATCAAGGATAACGAATACTGGAAACAAAAATCGAACAAACAAATCAGATTATGTACAGATAATCGAGTCGGTAGGAAATGGCAAACTGCCGACTAAATCTGCTCAGGAAAACTATGCTTTTTTACTAAATACTGAAACTAAAAATGAAAACATTGATATGAACGATAATAAAAATAATACAAACAAGAAAATCAAAAAATCAAAAACTTATAAAGAAATCAATATAGGAACATGGAACGTTAGAACATTATACCAACCAGGAAAGCTCCAAAATGTGATCAGAGAGATGAACAAAATGAAAATTGATATTCTAGGAATAGCCGAAGCGAGGTTAACAGGAATTGGGAAATTCGAGTCAGAAAACTATTGTATCCTTTATTCGGGAGGGGAGACACATGACTATGGTGTTGGTTTTATCTTTAACCAGAAAATGATTAAAAAGATAAAGGACTATTGGTTGATATCCGATAGAGTATTAGCGGTGAAAATAAAGACAACATCGTATGATTTGGTCATAATCCAAGTGTATGCTCCGACATCAGACAGTGATGAATTGCACCTCGGCCAATTTTATGAACAAGTAGAAATAGCATATAACGTCGTTAAGTCGCAGGATATTGTGGTAGTAATGGGGGACTTGAATGCTAAAGTAGGAAATATGAGAGATGGGCAAACTGTGGGACCTTTTGGGTTAGGAAAGCAAAATGAAAGAGGGCAACGGTGGATTGAATGGTGCAAAATGAAAAACCATACGATATGCAATACGTGGTTTAAGAACAGGCACAGCAGACTATGGACTTGGATTAGTCCCACAGGAACAGTTAAGAACCAAATAGACTATATAACCATAAACGATAGATATAAAAACTTAATTAAAAACGCGAGAGCGTATCCAAATGTTGACTGTGGTAGCGACCATAACTTGGTAATGGCCAAATTAAAAGTAGGTTTTAAAACAAAGAAAAATAATAATGGAACGAATAAAATAAATCATCGCAAAAAACTAAATAAAGAAGACCAAGATTTACTTACCTCCCAAGTAAAAGTAAATATAGGACAATGGCAGGAAAACGTCAATGTGGAACAAAAATGGCTATGCTTGAAGCAAGCAATACATAAATCTGTTATGCAGTTAAAAACAAAGGAAGACGTAATTGAAAAGAAAACTAATTGGATGACAGATGAAATAATTGACTTAATGGAGCAGAGGAGAAGGTTCAAAAACGTCGATAGATATGAATACCTACAGCTAGACAAGCAGATTAAGAAACTATGTAGGATAGAAAAGAATAAATGGCTGGGAAAGGTTTGTGATGAGCTGAGTACAACAATTAATTACGACCCAAAAGGACAATTTAAAGTTCTGAAAATGATATGTGGGAACCATGCATCAAAACAGACAATAACAGGAGCAATAAAAAGTAAAGATGGAAAACTGCTGATGGATAAAGAAGAAATACAGGACAGATGGGTCGAATATATTGAAGAGTTATACAACGACCAGGAAAGAGGAGAAGAAATTGCGATCAAGGCTATCAGAAAACTGAAAGACAATAAAGCCGTAGGCACAGATGGCATATCAACAGAAATGTTAAAGTGCTTCGATGAAGAGCTGACTGGGAAAATGCTTCAGATACTGAATGATATCTATGAAACAGGTGATATACCAGAAGACTTTCTAACTTCAGCGTTCATTACCATTCCAAAACAAAATAAAGCGGTCGATTGCGAAAAATTCAGAACAATCAGCATAATTAACCATACGATGAAAATTCTTACAAATATAATTATGAATAGAATAAATCGGAAAATATCGGAAAAGATCAGCGAAGAATAAATGGGATTTGTTAAAGGAAAAGGGACTAGGAATGCATTATTCATCTTAAGGCAAATTACGGAGAGGGGCTTGGAAATGCACAAAGACATCTTTCTATGCTTCCTGGACTATACCAAAGCCTTCGACAACGTGAAGCATGAAAAACTTATTGAAGTGCTCAAGAACACAAACATAGACGACAAAGATCTAAGGATCATTGTGAAAATGTACTGGGCCCAAGTAGCGAAAATGAAGAGCAACAATAGTATGTCGAAGGAAATCAATATAAAAAAAGGAGTGAGGCAAGGATGTATATTATCGCCAGCTCTATTCAATATATACACCGAAGAAATTTTTGATAATATCAAGGACATTGAAGGTATCACAATAGGGGGGAAAAATATCAACAATATTAGGTATGCCGACGATACAGTTCTTATCGCAGACAGCGAAGAAAAAATGCAGTATTTACTGGATAATTTGCAGGAAGCCAACAAAAAATGGGGTATGGAAATAAACCCAAGGAAGACCCAAGGGTGGGAATGGTCATTTCAAAGAACAAAATAGAAACCTCATTAAAACTGAATGACCAAAATATTAAAATAAGTGATAAACATGTATACCTCGGGTCCTTAATAACTAATGACGGAAAGTGTATTCAGGAAATAAACAGACGTATTACCCTTGCCAAAGTAACATTTAATAAATTAAAAAAAGTACTTTTCAATAAATCAGTGACATTAGACATTAAACATAAACTTTTAAAGACTCGTGTGTGGTCAGTTCTAACATACGGATGTGAAACTTGGACTATATGCGAAAGTATAGCTAAAAAAATCGAAGCTTGCGAAGTGTGGTTTTGGAGAAGAATCTTCAAAATTAGTTGGAAAGATTTTGTTTCAAACGATAAAGTGTGGAAAAAGGCAGGAATAGATAAATGCGTAATAAAATGGATTCGAAAAAGGCAACTGGAATTTCTTGGTCACATCATCCGAATGCAAAAGCTAGAAAACCTTTCTTTAACAGGAAAAATGGTTGGAAAAAGAGGAAGAGGTCGAAAAAGAATAAAATTTTTGAACAGCATTTTGCCAATTACAAAACTTCAAACCACCACAGATCTTATTCATAAAGCCCAGGACAGAGCATCCTGGAAAAGCATAGTTATCAAAGTCTGGAATCAGACATGACACAATATATATACATACGGGCTAATAGATTAATTTCTATCAATAATTTTTGCAAGTAAATTGACCTAATTTACATACTATGTGATGATAGTCACCCAAAATGAGTTTCAATAACAATACTTGAATTAAGTATATATATATATACCTCCTACAGTTTCATTAACTGATCGAGTTTATTTTCTACTAATGACGATACAATGTTTCTCATAAGATAAAATATTTTCAAAATGACTACAATTTGTAAATTAACTAATAAAAAAATGTTATCTACACAAAACACGTTTTCTGAATTTTGTTATAGTATTATCGATTTCTTCATTCAATATTTTCTATTGCAAATAAAGGTGTACAGGTTGATACCAAAAAATCAATAGTATCTTTTCTATACAAAACTTATTCATTACGAGAACGAAGTCGCGCCTTAATTTTAAATCCCGACGCAAAAAGAGGGGTGTTATAAGTTTGAAACCTATCTGTGCTGTGGATCATTCAGTGGCATCGTAGCTCTCAAACTCGTGGACCGATTTCAATGCGGTATTTTTTGTTAGATAGCTGGTTTGTATTTTTTGTTGGATAGCAGTGGCAAAACATCTTATCGATCATTTGAAAATGTTTTCAATGATTTAAAATCAAATTTTTAACATAAAGATTTTTGGGAAAATGGAATTTTTATGTTTAAACTTGCAACAACTATGTTAATAACTCCGTTTGATTGTCGATGGGCCACACTGTATATTCATTATATCATCATCAATATTAAAATATTAAAATAAATATTTGTTTAATTTTTAAGGACAGAAACGAAACTTCCATGTTATCATCCAATTTCCAAAGGTTGTATTTTGGATAAAGTAAACATAAAACATTGTAACCGAAAAGTTTTCTTTTTTGCATCTCAACTATGACAAATTATCGACATTTAATTAGAAAATGTATAATTAATAATCTTTTTACTAGAGACAGCTAAAATATTTAAATTAGCGTGTTTTAGTATCCGAATATTTATTGACTATTAAGGATGTTCCAGCATGAAACCACATTTTGACAGATTTTGCTCATTTTTTTTTCACATGCTAAAAATAACGTTTTCTAATAAATCCCGAAATTTCAGAATTTTTGACCTTTTAGAACGCAAGATAATTAATAGCAAAGTAATCATTCTTTCTCACTCTCTCTCATTAAAAGCATGTAAAACTTCATGCACACCCAAATGTTATCTGTTGTATTAAAAAAATATTCGATAGGATTTAAAAAAACTAGGAGAGTAAAGATAAATATTTATTAATTAAATTTTTTTTTAAAATCGCGTTTTACCGTTATGTTTTTGAATAACAACAGTTTAAAATTATTTAAGTACATTTATTTGTATATATGAATAGTGAATGCATCTATGTGTTGTGTGTGTGTATACATGCATTTGTGCTATAATAAAAGTAAACCGGTTTTTCGTCCTTTTTAAATAAGACAATGCTGGAATCTCCTCAACTAAGTAAATCTGGTATGTATGTATATTAATATGTTTTTGTGATGGTTCTTATGGGAAATATTTCTTTTACTGTTTTTGGTGACAGAAGAAATTCAATATTTACTCGACAAGAAATGTATATAAATACAAACCTTCAAATTTAGTTCCAATAAAATCTTTAAATATAAAAACTTAGCTTAAACTTCACTAATTTATTTTCACCATTAAACTGTGATATTACCCACAGGAAAGTTGAAACTTCCTGTAGGGTAACAGAGAATATTTGTAAAAAATTTGTCAAACTCGATTGAAGGTAAAGTATGTTTTCTCATCACGAAGTAACATTCATCTCAGACGACAGTATAGGATTTTGTATACAATAAGGACTATATTTACCCATGCGAAAGGTTTGCCTAATCTATTAGGAGTTTTTATCAATCTGTTTATTTAGGAGATGTACAAACACAGTTTTGGTAGATACCAAATGATCATAAAATGATGTTAATTTTTTTTACACATATCTTATTCATATCTATATTTGTATTAATATTTCAAACTATTTGAGAAATGTGTGTAAGAATATATATTTATTTCAATAAGATTTTTCCAGGTATGCACTTATTCGTAACAGATAATCCTTTCTCCAGTTTAAAGTAACCTAATATTTCATTGTTCAAAAGTTTGTATCAATATTTATTAACACAGATAAATACAAATTATTTGGTGTACGATGTGTATAATATATTTTTTATATTCGTATTATTCAACGTCTTTTTCGGTTCTCGTTGTGAGGTTTCGTATATGAAAAGATAGTTCGTCCAACGAATCTTAGGTTTTAAAGAATCTAGTATCTATTAGATTGTAATAAAGTGTACTTCGGACACACTCGGCGTTAAATTTTAAATCGTGATAGATATTGCAACCCGTCAAGGCGTTCGTCATAAGCAAAATATCAATAGCAATGTCTCTAACTTTAAACAAACTGACTTCTCACCCCCTGTTTCAATCCCTTGGGGATCCATTTTCCAAAAATTTAAAAACACATATTTTATGGGATACAGCCTTAATAACAATTCAAATATCTAAAAAAATTGAAACCTGGACCCCCGGTTTTACATCCTTGAAGGTTGTTTTTCTAAAAACGATTATAGTATACCAATTTTATACCAATTTTTATGTTTCTAACTTATAAAAACGGAACCCCAATTCAAACTTTCACCTCCAATTTCACCCACTTGGGAGTTGATTTTCGAAAAATACTTTCTTAGTGCATTACCTTAATGGATGTAAAAGGAAGCGTTAATGTATATGGAAAATATGCAAGTAAATGTAGCCCATATAAGATTGGAATTGAGTTAATATAAAAAATAAGTATTTGTGTATAATGGAAATGTTCGTCTATGTGTATAGTTTTATAAAATTATTATTTATGAATATGAATTTGACATTTCCCATTATCATTTGTACAACGTGTCCTTTTCCTCTTCAAGTGCTGTATTTTCAAATTAAATCCAATGAAAAATGATATGAATAGATATATATATGTTATACATTATAAGATGTATTTATACCTTTTATAATGTATACTTTATTTTAAAAGAGTATATTATTGTAAATAGAACTTGAATATGTATGAATTATTCAAATATGTTATTAGGTAGGTAGGTAGCTTTCCTTTTGTTTGCGATAGTATATACGCTATGCAGCTGCTAGCAATTTGGGTATTGTCATTGTTGTGTTGATAAGTATATGTAAAACATATTAAAATCTGAGTCACTTATGAATATTAATCAGTGCGGGTGAAAAATACTTAACCACTCGACTACAGAGAGAGTTTGTTTAAATTTTATTTTAAATTTCAGTATTTGCTCCCATTTGTAGATCAATTATTTGTAATTAATAAATATATATATAATTTATAATTAACCAATGCATACTGATGAGCTGTAATATCTTAATGATGAGCACATTCATGACGACTATTTTGGTGTCAAAATACGATGAACCAAAAATGAAAACGACTCTATTCCTAGGTTTTTTAAATTTAACTCTATAATTCTAGAGTTCTCAATGGTTATCTATAATAATCTTTATAATAAATTTGTGTGATAACTTTAAGTACAACATCTTTAGAGCACGGTAGTGCGACAGGACGCGTTTGAGGGGTTTTTGCCTGTTATGTAAACTATTTAAAAAGTATTAACACTCAGTCCATCAAAAACTCAACTTCCAGAAAAAAAAGTATTTGTGCTGGTATGATGTTCCCCATTAAAAAATCAATGAAACATACAGTTCTTAAAGAACGATGAAAAGCAAAAAATTGAAAAGAGTGAAAATTGCCTTGTTCTTGAAATATAGCATCTCATAATTGGGGCATTACTCCTACGAAATTTTTAATATCATATTTTAAATGAACACAATTCATTCAATAATTTTTAAGGACCTTTATTCACGAACATACAACTGTCGTCTAACATTTTGATAGTATAACTAAAACAAAAACAGATATATACCATACTAAACCAAAATAACCGTCTGATAGGTGCTATTTTAAATAAAATAGACACGTAGTAATTGGTGTCTTTTTTTAGAATTATACACTTAAGTAATTTAAACCAATAAAACACTTAATGTAATGTTTAGAATAATTGGTTAAACGTTTAAACCATTTTATTTCTAAGCATTTATGTTAAAAAAACTCTTATGTGTTTCATTCTAAAAGATCAAGTTAAACACTTAGATTTACTGTGTGATAATATGGCAATATGATCTTTACTTTATAAGTTCAACACTATTTGATTGGTTTAACACGTGCTGCTAAGTGACTTTAATGTAATATTGTTATGTAACTCTACAATGTTCTTATTAACAATATCAATCGATGATTCTTTTTATCAATAAGATAATAATACATTCTGTAACATATAATATTGTTTGTTATCATTATTTAATATGATTTGAAATGTAAATATCAATATATTTTGCATCATTCACATATTTTATTATTATTTGTTGTATTATATGATACCAACTGTTATATAATATAATAACAGCAACAACAACAAACAGGAACAATGTTGGTTGCTATCAATATTTTCGTTCCTTGCAGATATATTGTCTGTATAACACAATAATAATAACAACAATAATATTGACTTTATTGTATGAATGAGATGTGATCTTGTTACAATTGAAATTGTCTGTCTGTATATTATTATTATAACGATACACAATTGTTCAATACATACACAGATAGATTAGAATATCTGAAGAAAAGAGTATTACATACAGCATTATGTGTGTGTTTTTATGTGGAATATCGCGATGTTCAATTTGTTATGAACAAATGAAAATATACACGTAAAATATTCTATGGTGTATGGAAAGTAAATAGTATGATCCGAAGCATGAACAAGCGCTGTTACATGATCAATTTTTACGTTTTCTGTTTGGAATAACTCATATTGTCAAATATATAAAAACTGTGACAAAATCCATCATCCCTGGGAACATGTTTAACGAAAAGCGATAAAGTATATAGATTTATAGATATTAGATAAATATGCAACAGCGCTGGAAGCTTCGAGAAATCTCTCGGATGTACACTAGCTAGTGATGCCACGAGACGAGAGTGACATGTCTTTTGTATTGTATTGAATTTTTTTGAAAAACTACAATTAAAATATAATAATTTTTTGTACTTAAGTAAAAATTGTTACTGATCGGTTTATATGTTTAATATCAATTCGAAAATTTAGAAAAAAAAAAATTAATTACCTTTAGTAATAGTTTAGTGTTCAGAATTTACTTAATGCTCAACAACCATCAACAATGAGTATCGTTGAACGAAGTTTGAACAAATACCCACTCAGATACTTAACATAATAAATTTTTCTCTAACAATGAAATATTTGTTTGATCCTTACAATAATCGTACAGTTACTTTTGGAATATGTAACACAAACCCTTCAATATGAAGTATTTAATATATATTTATTGGGGCACATGTATAATCGTACAATGGCATAGATACAATACGACTCTGATATTTGTGTATGAACCTTATAACTATACACTATGTTTAGTTTAGAATATCTTCGAATAGTAGATCTCCCACGGGTATGAGAGAGTACATATGTATACATTAAGCAATGTGTATGAGAAGGAGGTCTTATAGGTTTGATAAACAAGCATATTTTTTATAACTTTTCGAGTGGTCACCAACCACTCAAACCTATAAGACCTCCTTCTCATACGCATTGCTAAATGTATACATATGTACTCTCTCATACTCGTTATGAATATTATTCACTATTTTGAAAAATATGCTTGTTTATCAAACCTATAAGACCTCCTTCTCATACACATTGCTTAATGTATACATATCTACTCTCTCATACACGTGGGAGTTCAATTATACGAAGATGTAAACTAAACAGACGGTATACACTCTGTAGGTTCACTGATAATCTACTATTTAAAACGATATAGCTTTAACATAGGAAATATGAAAGAAAATATATCACAAGTCAAGGAATTCAAATTTTTTTTTTGAATTTATAATCTAACGATTTAATCAGATTGCTTTTTTTTAGTTATAACCTTTTTTTATTCAATTGGTGTTGAAACCATTTCGTATTTCATCCTTAATTTGATTTCACTATACCCTTTTTTAAATATTAAAATTATATAGGCATGTATAGGGTACATATATCTAAAACGAACCTTTACAAAAAATAATTGAAAAAGAAAATTGTTTTTAGTCAAAAGAGAAGATTATACATAGTTTGTTTTTCTCCGAATTTTAACTTATATCAGGGATTAATAATAATAATTAGAAAGAGGGTACCGCAAATGGATCCCTAGCACCTAAACCAAGGGGTACTCTGTGCCTTCCTTGAGAACAATCTGTCACCCGAAAGCGAGACTCCGGGTAAGAGGCGTGATATTTTAAGCAGATGAAGCTATATGATTCTGTTGAGGCCATCAGCCATACAGAAGGCCTACAACTTCTCCACCGGGATTGCTCCCAAGATTTATGGATCCACGGTTTCGGACTTTTACTTTACCTCAAATAAAAAGCGTCTGTGAGGGTGGAGTCTATCGTGGAACTCAACCCGTTTTACCAGCATACACAGCGTTACGACGAACACTAAAAACAACGATTGATAGCGCTGAAAGCGAGTAAGCGCCAAAAACGAATACTCCCTAGATCTTTCACGATTGACAATTGGAAGACACAATATGCATTTATTAGCATCAACTGCCAGCCGGGTTACCCGGTAGGCAGTATAGTTAGTTGTCTATGGGCCGTGCCTTTTGGGGTCCCAGAGAGGTGTTCGATTATGAAATATACTAAATTACCATCTTTTTTTATTGACAACCGGATGCAGCATTTTTTTTAAAGAAGAATTTTTCACGATTACTGTTCCAATTACAATGATTTTTTGGTCTTTTTTCCAGTCAGTATATATACAAGTCACAATAGGGAGATAGGATATATAAACCGGGAAGAATCATGAATAAAATTAAGTCAAAGTAGAAAAAAATATATATTTTGGGAAGTTTAAAAACAGAGAGGGGCTATACTTGAATAGGGAATATGCATGAAAATTTTTTTTTCACTATTATTTTCAGAATATGAAAATACTGTTAATACTGTAATAATATTTAAAAACGAAATTGAAATCCGACAAATATCAAGGAAGCTATAAGCTTTTAAAGATTATTATCTATCTCTTTCTTGCAAAAATACTAAAAACGGAGTTTTACGTGTATTTTAAATGGTGAAAGTGTAATATGACGTCACATAACATATCAAGAGGGCTATCACCCTATTTGTCTAATCGGGAATTTCAATCATTCATATCTCGCTTATTTTTAAAGTTATTTAAAAAGTAATTTTACCTTGATATTTGTCAAGTAAACATGCATCAATTCAAGTGAAAAAAAATTTTCATGCATATTCCCTATTGTCTAAGGACCTCGCATGGCTTAATCCGGCGTTGATCAACAATCTCAAGTTCAGACGTTGGAATGAAAAAGAAGAGATTTCTCTGAATTATAATTTGAGACAATTTATATTGTAGTTTTTATTTTCTGCCATAATTTTGAATCAATTTGGAATGAAATACAATGTACAACGCATACGATAAACTTTTATGTATTGAATGGTATAACAATGTACAATAAAAAATATACACACGGTAAAATAACTAGAGTTCAAAAGTTGACACAAAAAGGTATTAACATGAATAAATCAAAGAGTAATAAACGGTGATATTTAACATTATGTATTAAAAATATTAAATAAATAATATCCATAAAATAATTCATACACAAACTATTAAATATTTACGAAAGTTTATTCAACATATGAGAGGGCAATTATTATGCACCTGCATTTTATAAAAGCCAATTAAAAGAACAACTAGCTGAGTTAATGGCTTAAATAGACTTTACAAACTGAGTTCGTCATCAATCCGTGAACTATTTGTTTTACTTTTTATTATGCACTTGTGGATGTGTAAAAAAAAGTTCTATATACGAATTTTATATACTCATAGGCGCATACTCAGTCAACCTTGTCTATTTATACAAGCTGTTAACTAAAGTTGTTTTTTTTTAAAGAATACATGGTTTAAGACTAACAAAATCAATCTAATTTATCGACGCTGCCACTTTTGTGGACGCATCCACCAAATTTGTATGGCGGTGAATAATTTTGCATTTCATTATGAATTTCCATCATGTATAGATGAATCTATATTGATATCAATTTTCGCACTTCACAATTGACTTGCCAAATTTAAACTTACATGTCGAGTTAAATGAATTTATGGGCACGAAGTTTTTTATCGAAACATCTCTACCCTACATCTCTACCCACATTTACCCTATTCTTCTATATTTATTCATAAAACAGCTACTGTCATTGGTAGAATACATTAAATGATTTATTTTGATAAGGGTTTATGATTTTTTTAAAAGGGCACACATTTTGACTTTTCTATTTGGCATGATTTTCATTAGAATTTCTATGTACTTTTACTGTTATTAGTTTACTTAATACGATTTCAGGTAAAATATTTATAAATATATATATATATATATATATATATATATATATATGTATATATTTATATATATATAATATAAATATATATATATATATATATATATATATATGTATATATTTATATATATATATATATATATATATAAAAATATATATATATATATATATATATATATATATATATATATATATATATATATATATATATATATATATATAAATGTAAACCATTATTTTGTCGAATTATTTTCGTATAAATATAATCTATCGGCTATCTGATCCCATTTTATATTTCAAGACAACCAACTAAAGACCTGAACGTACCTGTATGTTTAGACCCAACTATGTCATAAGATCCATGACATTATTATTACTCCTTAATTAGTAAGGCCTACTAATCTTAATTAATTTTCCTTTCAATTTCAGATATTAAAAACTAGCGGTTAATGGTTAAGGACCTTGTAAATCTAACAGAAATAACTTTTTTAAGGCTTTATATTTCGTAAACGGATCGCAGTAACGAAAAAATGCTCCTAATATATCACCAATATATGTTTAAGGTATTTCCAAACTATATCAGGTGATCGGGTACTCACGCGAAAGAAACTATATAGAAAATTATATGTGTAAAAAAAAAAATGTTGGTACTCCTGCGCATACTCCCACGAGTATGAAAGAGTACATATGTACATATACATTAAGCAATGTGTATGAGAAGGATGTCTTATAGGTTTGATAAACAAGAATATTTTTCAAAATAGTGAATAATATTCATAACGAGTATGAGAGAGTACATATGTATACATTTAGCAATGCGTATGAGAAGGAGGTCTTATAGGTTTGAGTGGTTGGTGACCACTCGAACAGTTATGAAAAATATGTTCATCAAACATATAAGACCTCCTTCTCATACACATTGCTTAATGTATATGTATATATGTACTGTCTCATACTCGTGGGATCTATGATACGAAGATGTAAATTAAACATAGTGTATATACTAGTATGTAATTTCAAACGACTTTCAAACAGCGCGCCGGTACTCTGGTACAAAAATGCACTTTTTTACGCATATTTTATCAAAAAACTTAACGACACGATTGGAGTTCTTCCAAAGTTTTAAGGAAAAATATTTCTAAGGAATTGAGGAAAGTATGTGTCGACTTTCAGAACAACCGTGACTATATTGAGAGAGTTCGAAGTAAAAACAGTCGGAATCGTGCATTTTATTTCATCATGTTTATGAAGATGCATGTTAAATTTCTCCAACTTACGTAACGATTTTCTCAAAAACGCCTTAGATATAAGTTCTCATAAAAATTCAACTGATTTCTGAGGATTCATTTTACTAATATTGTGAATTTCGTGAAGTTTTTGACAACCTAATAATAGTTTGAAAATACCTTAAAAGACGTATTCAATGTAATACAATGGAGTAATCGAATAAACAAAAATTCACGCCTGCTTTACTTACGGGGGAGACACCTCGAGAAAATCGGGAGGTAAAGTGAATGTGATAAGGGCTCCCGATTGGATTACGGAACCCTTAATATAAAAAATAATGACGAGTTGAAAGTTTTTTAGCGTGTTAACTAGTAAGTTAGTTTTGGTTTGTGAATGGTTAAAATTGGTTTCATTGAAATAGAAATCCTATCACAAAGAAAGCTTTCAACTCTCCGGATAATCAATCGTAGAAGATACCATAAGATGCTGGATTCTGTAAGAAGAAATATTTAGTCTATAAATAGATACATTATTTGAGTATTGATCTATTGGAAATGGCGAATAGAACAATTAATTTTCAACGGGTTTCAACAAGTAAAATATATTTTAAATAAATACATATATTTTAACTTAAACATAATCACATTTCCATTTCAAAGAATTATACAAATTTTTAATTCACTACGTTTTTTAAATAATATTTTTCTCTCTCTTCTGTCTATTGTTTTCCTCTCTCTCTCTCTCTGTTTATTAATTTTAAATGAATGCAGACTTTTTATTTTAAATTAAAAATTCATTCAGTATTTTGTCTGTACTTTAAATCAAATGAAATAATTAAAATAGGGGTTTGAATAATTGAAAAACCTTTTAAAATAATGTCTATAAATCACGAATGATACTGCACCTTGGATTTGTATGAAGCCAAAAATAGGTCGTTTGGCACAATCTATTCCACATATTATAAAGTAAAACAGAAGATTTGCTATGTTTTACTCATATACGCTACAAATATTGCAAACTATTAGTACGTTTTGGATTATAAGTGGAACATTTTTTCCAATGCATACCGTTTCAATGGTGGGTATTTCCTGACCTGATGCGGGAAGCCCATGAACAATTTTTAATTATCGTTTTGATAGACGGACGGACCATAATTAGATCATTTTATGATCACCTATAACAAAAATTATCTTTCTGCGATCAATATTTTCAACCGTCACAAAGTTGGACCTTAAATATACCTTTATATGTTTTTATATTTACCGGGTATACAAATAATAAATGCGAAAAATTTATTTAAAAGTTCTTGGCATGAAAAATCACAGTTAGCAAAGAATCATCCAGATATGTTTTGAAATAATGATATCTTTGCTGCCATCATTTGAAGAAAACAAACAAAAATCAGTCTGTATTTGAAACAATAGAATTATTCGTATTATTCTTTCTCAACTTTGCCGCAGCTAAAAACAAATACAGAAAGATCAGAAAGAGAAGTTTAAACATGGAAACTAAACACAGGAAATAAGTAAGTTTGATAAAGCTTGATAGATAGATTAGAAGTATTTTATATACGGTAGTGTACAGAATGACTCACAAAATGTTTGGCCTAGTTTAAAAAACGAGAAAAAAAAAGTTTTTAACATAAGTTAACTATAAATTAAGAAGTTATCGTCCAACAATACGTCTTGAACTATTTATTTTAATGAACTATACAAAAAGATATTTTTAAACATTTGGAAAATTTTTCTACCGAAATTCACCGTCAACAATCTATTCAATAGCTAACTATTGACTACTTAAACTTTTTGAGGTCTACAAAAAATCGCTCATATAATTAATCACTAGAGATACACATTATTTTGTTGAAGATTTGTCTGGTGCAACAATACAGGCTTTTGGAATCAGTCAGTGCAAAGACTTATATGCCTGCCTTTTTGTCAGTGTCACCTTATTTCTAACTTCAAAACTAACATCTTCTGGAATTTCATAGCAGATGGCTATCAAGGCTTAAGATCTACCAAGCGATGTCTGTGCGAGTCTGCTAGGTATTCGCTAAAAATGCGATATTCTGTACTAAGACTTATGACGAGTGCTTACGCCTAGTGGTAAATTTATCGGTGTGAATTGCAAGAAATGTGTGCTCCTAAATCGGTTCCAGGCAATTTATACTATATAATCATCTGCTTGGGTCTGTGCGTGTGATTGGTGAAAATATACAGCCAAAGTTATTGTAGCTTCTTTTGAAATCTACCGAAAATAACTAAGTCATATGCGAAAGGTAGTCTATGCAGTTTGGAGGATCGAGCTGTAATAATAATTAATAGTAATTAGAAAGAGCGGTACCGCAAATGGGTCCCTAGCACCTAGACCTAGGGGTTTTCTGTGACCTTCTTAAGAATGTTCAACAATCTACTCGAGAGTTGAAAAATAGAATGATTAACGCAAAATTTTTCTTTAAAAATATGGTAATTTACCACCCTCTTCGTTTAATTTTTCTCGGGCGCCAATTTGTAAAGGTAGAAGATAGTTACATTAAATTATTATTATTTAAATAAATAATAAATATATGTAAAAGATATAATTGATCTTTATTGATTTGATTTATGAAATATTATGATTTTTAATATGTAGATTACCATGGTTGTTAACATTCAAAGCAACCGTGATAATAGAGGGAAGTTATAGTTGTTATGCAACAGATAAAAATGATGAACAAAATTATAATAATAATTTAATGAAGAAGCGATACCGCTACAAGAACAACCTGTCACCCGAAGGCGAGATGTCTCCGGGTAAGAGATGCTATTATAAGCAGATGAAGCTATAGGATTCTGTTGAGACCAGACGCCATACAAAAAGGCCCACAACTTCTTCGCTGGGATTGCTCCCAGGATTGATGCTACTTTTGCTGCCCATAAATTAATATTATTCATAAATTAATATTAATATTAAAAAAAAAACTAATTCGCCATAAATCGAACCCTCGTCTTCTGAATTTTGCAAAAATTTCAATTTATTTTTACCACCTACAACTATTTTGAAACATTTTGTACAAAAATGCGAGTTATATAAGAGCTGCTGACTTAGTATATTTAGTAGAATTGCACAGAATGACGATGATATGATATATAAATATCATATGTAGGGTAAAGTGTAGTGTATTTATGCTATTTTTGGTATGAGTTTGAAAAGTTATTATACTGAACATCAGATTCAGTTGTATAGTAAATTAACTACTATTTTGCTTTTGATATGAAAACAGGCTGCTGCATTGCTTTGAAAATATCTTTCATCTTTGACATTTGTAGGTACAAATAGTTAATTTTTTTTTTTTTTAAGGTGCTTTGTGTCATTTGTTTATTATGCCATGTTTATACACGTACGCTTATCAACATGTCATTATCTTTAGCATATATACTTCGTTTTTGTTTTTATTGAATAGCGTTTAGTGAAGTCTAATTTGTATACCGGTTGTTTGAAAACTACTCGTAGAATTTAATGAATAAAAAAACCCAATGAATTAATTACCTCTATCCATACCCAGACTACAATGGTACATGATGCTACAAGCAGATTGCGTCATTTTGATGCATACCGTTTAAAATTTAAATATCGATCATTTCTCAACTCATGTTTAGATTGATGAAATAAGCTGATCACGCATGATATTATTAAATTAAAATTTGTAATTTACGCAAATATATTTCGGATAGGAATAAATTTATTGGAAAAATAACTAGTATACGTCAACATTGAGTTAGATCTGCAATAACGCAATCTAGATGAAAATACCGTCCAAGTAAAGTAGCCGAGCGGTCTAAGGCGTTATGTTTACTTGGACATGGGAGCTTATGGGTTCAAATCCCGACATCGGCAGTTTGTCAATTAATAAGAACAAAAAAGGACGGTTTATTGACTAAACTGTCGGCGTATGGACCAGAACGGAGTAACCGGCTATGCTTGTGAAGGTTTTCTGGAGTTTCCTTCACGAACTCTAGATGAATACCTGTATAGTTCTTATCAGAGTTGGCTGACGCCGCACATCCTCACATCCTTAGGCATCACAATGAACCTTGTGATCAAAGGTCCACTCTATCTATCTAGATGAAAAGACTTCAAACATATTTTGAATGGCTAGCAATAAGTGGCAGTTCACAGAGCCTTCAAGAAAGTTTACACCAGCAAGTTGCCCTATCTCTAAGCAAGAACATCTTCGTTACCAAACGAGTTGACTTCCCCACCTACTCAAGAACAAACTGCTTGTTTTGATTTGAACAAAATTCGTTTTAGTTAGAAGATATCCTATTTTCAAAATACTGCAGCTTCTCAACAATAGTAGATACCTACGTGTAAATAAAAATAAATACATCATGAACAAAAATTATGTTGTTATCGTTACGCGACTTCTGTATACAGAATACAATGTCTCCCTGAAATTTTAATATTAACCCGATCAAATAAGGATACAACTTCGGAATAAAATAAAAAATTCGATACAAAGAAGCCGCGTCAACATAGCGAATTTCTATAGAATACATCAATTACTCTCTAGCGGCCACTATTATAGTCTAATCAAAATGCTGTCGATTGAAACTAAATCGCACGTTCTAGCATTACCTAGTTAAAAGTTATACTAAACGGAAACTATGCGACGCAGCAAAACGACATCAAAATGGCGGCACCGTAATCGATTCACTCTTTCATAATATGGTGTTTTACGGGTATCACTAGATTCATCTTGAGAAGCTTTTTCTAACCGTATACGATATCTTCACTTTGTCTTGACTTTTTGATGAGTTAAGGCTGATATTGGATTATTTTTAAAAATGATTTACTTTAATACCATACATAGTTTCAATAACTGTTTCTCACTAATGTTTTATATACAAATATCGATCTTGACTAGAGCAGAATTAAAAGTCTCTGAGTTAAAAGCTATACCAAACAAAAAATAAATGACGCAGCTAAAAAATGGCGGCGTTTCCCACTCCACTGCGCGTGATGCTTCGGAGTCCTAACTCAGCGTAACAAATTCTTTGAACCTTTAGCTATCTTGTCGTGTAATTATATTTTTGATGTAGCACCAAACTGTATCTACTATTATATTATCATCGGTTTTTTTTAATCACCCCCCATATATAACAAATTTATAAAAGTATTCCCGTCAAAAACAAAATTTTGTTTACAAAAAACAGACTTGTAAACGTCCAATAATTTCAGACTCGAACACATTACTTTTAAATAACACACTGTTTTGTTGTCTGTACATGGAGGTAATGGAAAAAAAAAACTTATCAACCTTCACCACGTATAGAATAATTTTGACGGATTGTTTATTTTGTGTTCCCGTCAAACAACAACATTGCTGAAGTTTAGTTTCTCTTTCTTGTGGAAGGTAGATAGATACACACATACATATAATATATAATATACAGTCAAACCTAGGTAAGTGAGAACTGGATAAGTGAGAAAACTCTATAAGTGAGAGTAATAGCCAGGACCCGTTATTTTAAGCTCCCAAAACCTCTATTAGCGAGAAACAGAAACCTCTGTAAGAGAGAGTCGTTTTTCCATGAAGGAAAAACTCCTCCGTAAGTGAGACTGCTACTTATCTATACCTCTATAAGCGACAGTCGAGCTTTATTTATTTATATTATTTAGGAGGAACTATAGCTACAATAAAAATATATTTACTACATTCGTACTTGCTGTGACTTGTTATTGCTGCGTACCTCTATAAGAGAGAAACGCTACCCATGTACCTGGATTAGCGAGAAACTCGGGTTAGTGAGAAACCTCTATAAGCGAGAATGAGATTGTGCTCCCTTGAACTCTCACTTATCCAGGTTTGACTGTATATGTTTCCTGTTTGACCTCATTTAGACTTTGAACAACAATCATATTCGAACAACTCTATCTCGAAATACTCTGTTCAGTCAATTCAGTTATTCACCCACAGCTTTTCTCGTCTATAGTATATATAAAGTATTATACAAAACCCATCATAGAACATATAGTTTGTTATTTGAAATACGTATGATTTATTAAAGGTAACCTATTTTTAAATTTGACGATGTTATTCGTAAATTAGTATTATTACGTAACCAATTTTTATTGAACTGTTTTCCAATACTCGCAGCACGGAAAAATTAAATACAAGTTTTAGAGTGGATTTGTCTCTAAGTGTTATTTATTTAATATTTGTTTATTTGTGTATACTTTCGCGTCAACATAACGATGTTTGTCCAAATTCCTTTCGGTTACGTATGACAAACTATAGAAGACTTTAGCGTATACTTCGACAAATTTCATTGTCATTCCTGGTTGACGAGTAAATTTTTTCATATCAGTATTTAATTTAATTAAAAATTCAATGACAATGAAATTTGTTGCAGTATACGCTAAAGTCTTCTACAGTTTGTCATACGTAGTCGAAAGGAATTTGGACAAACATCGTTATGTTGATGCGAAAGTATACACAAATAAACAAATATTAAATAAATAAATAACTTCAACAGAAGTAGTACTGTCTAAATAAATGTATCGATTTTCAAAGTTATCGGTTTTACAGTTTTTTCTAAGAATGTAATTCTGAACGGGGAATATTATTATATTATTATAACCGGGGGCTTTATAAGTAGCCACCTTTTCTACTGTATATGGTTGATGCTTGAATTATATCAGATCTTAAGGCTGGTACTTGATTTATATAATTAGCAATGTTGGCAATCCTACATGAATAAAGAGACAAACAAATGACTAAATCTGATTATTTTCTGATTTTTTAGGTCCTTACCCATAAGTTATATGGGTAAGAGCATATATATAATGAGCATATATATATATATCATGTGTTTATAAGTACGTATACATATTTATATATACTGAGTTCCTTGCGTAGATGATAATAAACTCAATTTGAATATAGTATCGAAATAATGAATAATCGTGTGTACGATTACCTGTTGGAAAACAGTGATAAATGCCAGTTTTCTTTATCACACCTTCTGCAGCAAATTAAGGGTGGTTGTATCCCTGATGTGAGAACAACGAAAACTCACCTCCAAAAACGTTTTGTCGAAGACATAGTCATAGTGGAGATGGGCTCCAACAAAGGGCACTCAGTACAGCTATTTTTTGAGACTGTTGTTCTCAAAAACAAACGTGGCCCCTTGAAGCATGGAAGAAGAAGTGTGCGTCATTTTCTCATGTTCTGATAACTGCTGTACGGCCTCGATCTTTTGTTTCCTTCCTTCTGATTGGAATTGGTAGCTACTTTTACCAAAAATATGGATACAAACATCTGGTAAATATGTGCGCTGCGATGGTTATCTGCGCTGGTTAACTTATGACTGTTTTTGGTTAGCTGCCGTTTTTGAGAGAACCGCTGGGCATACAGGTACCAGTCTGATCTCAAATGTAAGCTAATTAAATTTACTACAAGTTTATTACAAATAATATTTGACGTGGGATGCGTATTTTAGAAAATATTTTACGAAATAAGTGACCACTTCGAAAAAATTTCACTTTTTGGAAAAAATGGCCTATTTTCTAAAAACTGTATCTTGAGAACCAATAGCTGTATAGAGCTTATTTTGATTTCAAATTGTTGAAACTTTAGTATACTTTAAAAGTGTATAGAATAATTATACCGGTCAGACACTTTCTTCACTGAGATATTGAGCAAAAACTGAAAAAAGTCCGAAAATTTCACGGTTTTTTGGGTACACCACCGCTCGCACAGCACTTTGGAAATTGCAAATCTGGTTTTTTAATATTGGTTTAGGTCCTAACAACATATAAAAAATTCAGAACGACCGGACCTTTTGCAAGCACGACCGTCTTTTCATGTTTAACTTTACTGAACTAAAATAATAATACTTTAATTTTGTAGTGTCATTATACAAGGCAAATAACAACTTTAATTGTATTGAAACAACACTAACTATTCGAATGTAGATCAAATAGTGAAGAGTGGGATGGATAATAACAAACATATTATAGAGGAAGGTACTGACTCTCTTGCTACTTAATGCTTATTATTCCTACTTTAAACAACATATCTATCTACTACATATATTAATAATAGCACCACTATATAGCATACAAATAATTGCGTAGTAGAGGAGAATTTATATAATAGTCCAGTCGCCTTTGTCTAAAATAAGGATTTATTTAGTTAATTTCAGGAGAGAGACTCAAGGTTGCTGGAATCTATCAACCATTATCTCCCTACGAGAAAGTAATGAGATATCAGTAATAAAACTAGCCAAAATGATACATTTACGCAATTTTCACGAAAATTGAAAGGGATACAAAAAATTCTCCTAATGTCCAGTATAATTAATAAATAATTTTACTACGTTTAGTACAAACTTTGAAATTAACGAAATAAAAACTATAAACTTCTACATACTTTTCGACTTGTATTTTTGTAAATGTATTCAACATTATAAGGTAGTTCCAGGACTGTCTTATAAAATAAGGACAAAAAAACGGTTTTGATTTTATTATAGAACAAATACATATACACTCAAACACAACACATAGTTATATTCACTATTCGTATATACAAATTAATGTAATTAAATTATTTTAAACTTTTATATTTTGAAAACAAAACGGTAAAATGTGATTTAAAAAAAATTTAATTAATAAATATTTATCTTTACTCTCCTAGTTTTTTTTAAATTCTAAAACAGATAATAGTTATGCGGCCATGAAGTTTTAAATGCTTCTACTTAGAGAGAGCACGAGAGAATGATCCCGCATTCTAAACGGTCTTAAATTCTGAAACTTCGAGATTTATAAGAAAACGATATTTTTAGCCTGTGAAAAAAATGACCAAAATCTGTCGAAAAATGATTTCATGCTGGACCATCCTTCAGATAATTTCACTGATTTATTGGCAAATACGATAATAAAATTGTGAAAATACTCGCGTCCAGTAAAGAAAAAGATCAAATAAATCAGGACCACAGAGATTAAAACTAAAAAGATGTTGTATCTTTCATCCATATTTATTTATGGTTCAGTTTAATTTTGGTTACTCTATTCAGCTGATTATTCTACAAGGTATTCTGGAAGATATTCTAATAACGACAGATTCTTCCATCAGAGGACATTTCATGTTACGTGTCAAACTTGGCAAAACAGAACACTTACGAAATTACCTCGGTGTCCTTTTAATGAATTTCCTCTTCAAGGAAATAGAGCTATTGGTCTTGTACCGATGTCAAATTTTTCCAAAAATTTCTTCAAATGTGCATCGATTCTACCTGCTAGATGTCAAAAATCAGTATCCGTAAAATAAATACATTTCGGGCGTGCTGCATAATTATGATTTCAGAATGATGCGACTGGACTGCAGAGGCATGACTATATGAATGAGGTGGTATGGGTATAGTGTAGATTATTATTTTTATGCGACTACTAACTATGTAGTTAACTTTTATATTATAGATTTCTATAATATAAATTGTTTTAATAAACATGTATTTTCACGTCATCACTTTTGTATTATTGTTATGAATATAATTAATAGTCCAGAGGCTTTGGGTTTTTTATTATTTTCCTTCCATTTTTTTAATATAAAACATAAATTTAAAATATAAAAATTGATGTTTTAAACTGTCAAAACTGAATAAAAAAAACAAGTGAAAATAACAACGAACTGAGTTAATTGCTTAAATACCCGGCAAATACTGAATTTATGTAAAAAAGTTTCTTACGAGAGTTGTTTATTTTTTAAAAAGCAACATTTTTTGTTCTTACATATTTGTTCTATCTCTTACGATTTCAAAGTTTTTCCCATTTTACCCAAACATGGTTCGATTATGCCCATCCACTTGACCCTACTTTTTAGCTGTAAAACACATATACAAAACTTCAGCTCGCTATCTCTTTTCGTTCTTGTTGACGGACGGATAGACATATTTGCGGAAATGAACTAATAAGGTCATTTTATAAACAGCTATATACCAAAATTATTTTCTGCGATCAATATTTTCAACCGTTACAAAAAACGGAACTAAACTTAATATACCCTGCGTATATATAATATACCGGGTATTATGATTATTTGACATAAATTTACTATGCAATCTCAATAAGAATATTTTGAAGTGCGTTCGACGCCAAGGCTATTTGAGATAGTTTAGTAATAAACCAATCTACAATCGAGAGAAAGACTACACAATCTTTGTTGTGCTTTGAAATGAGAAGTCCACAGAATTACACATTAAATTATGAATAATAAATCTTGATAAATACCATCATAAACCAATGAACGAACTACCATACATACAAGATGATTCAAAAGTCATGCAGTTTTTTGAAAGAGTGAATAGGGGATGAAATTCTAAGATGAAAAGTTCTTAGACATTTTTGTACCGTTACTTAGATATTGTTTAAATAAAGTAACGAATTGGAGATGCACGTTAACGGAATAAGAAATAAAGTAAATAAAGTAACGAATTGGAGATGCGCGTTAACGGAATAAGAAATGGTGAGGAATGAATGCAGCGGCAGCAGAGATACGTAAGAGGAGCGAGCTGAAAACTACATTTTTCGTTAAAAAATTTAAGCAACGAATCACCCATAATTTAGCGTATTAGCAACGAATCACCCATAATTTAGCTCACTATAATATTGATAAAAAATTATACTTATAAATAAAGAATTTATTAATATTTTTTGCACAGATCAAATCAATTGCAATTTAGACTAATTTTCAACTTTTTGTTAAGTAAATTGAAGGTTTTCAAATATTGGAAAGTTTTTGATTTCAGTCCGATTATCGAAAACTAAGTTTTTATAAGATCTTGAATTTTTGAGGTCCTAAAAAACTATCTTGACAATCTATCTTTATGATAATCTAAAAAATATTTTTTGAAAGAATTTTTACACTACTGTATCAATCGATTCCGAAATCTAATCAGCTCTTAACTTTAAAAAAATTGCGTCAAATACCGCCGTAAAATTTAATCATAAGAAATCTAATAAAAACTGAATAATTCACTTAGATTTGACGGAAAAAAAAGAGGTAAATTTTTTTTCCAAAATTTTAACAAATTCTATTATCAAAACTGTACCGGATTTGAAACGCATAAGATAGACTCGCTCTACGTTAGTGGTGGGGAGTGCTTGCTCCCCTTCACCCATCTCTGCTGCCGCTGCGATAATTCCCCACCATTTCTTTACCCGTTAACGCGTTTCTCTAATTATTTACTTTAATAAATTAATACCTAATTAACGGTGGGTCAGGTGCAAAAATGTCCAATGACTTTTCATCTTAGAATTACATCCCCTATCCACCCTATAAAAAAAATCCCTGGCTTTTGACTCATCCTGTATATAACAACCAACACTACCAACGATTGTTACATACGCTACTTATAAATTATATTTTCAGTTTTCGTTGGATATTATTTTTATAATTTATATACATAACACCAAAAAAGACATTATTTTATTAAATTTGAGACATTCTATTATTTTAACAAAGACTTTGTTTGTAGTTTTTAATTACATTTGTGTTATAATAATTCTATTCTTTATTGCTTTTATACTTAAACCGAGTGACTGTATCGAATTTATGTTTAATATATAATAACTATACGATTGTTGTTTTGTAATTAAACAGTAATAATTAAAGAGTACGAGTTTTAAGCAATTAAAAATGGAAAAAAAAGTATGTTAGGAAAATCGTACATCCAACGTTTGTTTTCTTTTACTAATATTTTACTTCGATTTGTTTTTTTATTGTACCCCGTTGTAAATGATAAAAGAGTGTACCGGTTACAGGCTACTTACCATTCCAAGTGGCCGAGTGGTCTAAGGCGTTATGTCTGCGCAGTATGCCTACTTTGAAACTGGGAGGTTATTGGTTCAAATCCCGACATCGGCAGTTTTTCAATTATTAAGAAAAAAAAGGACGCGGTTAATTGACTAAACTGTCGGCGTATGTTTCCTTCACGAACTCCAGATGAATATCGGCATAGTTCCTATAAGAGTCGCCTGCAGCGCCATATCCTACCAATTCCTAGTCAACTCACAAATTCCTTCCACTCCACTCACATCCTCACATCCTTTGGCATCACAATGGACCTTATGGTGGAAGTGGTCAAAAAAAACTCTTCATGACCAATGAAAGTGTATTAAAATCATAGGCGATTAACAAAAAGTTACAGTTGATTTAGCTTTTACATGTTGTTTTTTTAATTATTTTTGTTAAATTTCTATGGTTTTTTATACTCTGACATTGGTCATGACGTTGTTTTTTTGACCACGCATGGCGCTGCGTACGGTTGCGCTCGGAACGAATACTCAAAATAATAACTATTACTATTATCGTCATGGGAATTTGATTGTATATTCATTGGGGCTCTCTCCCCAGAGAAACTGTATTACGAAACATCTGTGTAACGAATTTTTTTGCTCGAACAAAAAGACTATAAGAAAACAAATCATAAAAATCTCAATTTCAATTTTTAGACCAATTACAACTTTCTTATCATGAATTATTATTATCAATTATACTAACTATTATATCATATTGGGAAGTTGGTGGCGTGAACCTTAAATGTCGCCCTTGTATTGAGTACTGTTGTTTTTAGAATCAAACCCATCCCACAGCTTTTTAGGGTTATGAAACGTAAAAGGTCCGGTCGGGGTCGCTTTTAAAAATTATAAAATATTACATAAGCTTACTTTCATAAGCTCATTATAAGTCACATTAACCTAAATTACCAAAGGTTAAACAAAGGTTTTTGGTTTTTAAATAAATATTCAGAAAGTTATGAATTTTGAATTGAAAGCCTTATTAAATTTATTTTACTCTTTATGGGTAAATGAAAGTATGAAAAATTAAAGTAGGTATGTTTGCATAGTTAGTCAGTAATTTAATAAGTGCCTCAAAAGTACTCTGAAATTAAAAAACAAATGAACGGACATTAAACTTCAAAATGATTAAAGAAATTAGATATTTTATAGTATAAAAAGTATATTTTATTTCGTCTATTTTTAATGACGCATCGTTAATGCATCGAACGCATGATTCATCACTAAGGCATCTAAAAAGTAAGGTCAAAACGTTAATGTGGAAAATCGGACCATGTTTGTGCTAAATGGGCAAAACTCAGTTAGTTGTTATTTTCACTTGTTTATTGATGTTTTTTTATCCTTGTCGAAAGCAAATATACGATCTCCTCAATATTAACAAACATCGACATTTAAAATAAAAAAATTTTTAAAAAGAGAAAAACGAAATTTAAATTCAATTAAAAAAGCAACTTGAACAAAATTGTTTCAGATAAACACGTCACTAGAGAATTTACTCTGGTAAATGGGGTTAGACAAAAAACTATGATAACTCTGTCAGCAGAGCGCTCTGGTACCAACTTCGTTAATATTCTGGTATATGTTTACACGCCTCTGGTAGCTCTAACGTCAGAACTCTGTCTAAAAAAAAAATCTTGTACAAAGGCATTGAGAATAAGTTAAATTTTTGTCATATACTTGTTATCATTGTTTCTGAACTGACTTGTACCAGCCTACGTTTGTGAAATATTCATTTTTAATTAATAATTTAAAAGCAACCACACAAACATATGTGTAGGGAGTTTATGTATGTAGGCTTGTAAAAGTAAAATATTTACATTCTAGTTATTTCATTTTCTTCTTGTCTAGTTTTTCCAACGTGTGTATGTATGTTTATAAATTATATGTTTAGTATAATTGTAATTAAAAACTAATAAGCATTGTAATACCCTTTTCTGTTGCATTTACGCCCCCTCCCCCGGTGTTAGTTTCGAACCTAAAAAATTTTTTTCATAATAACCATATGGTAGCAATACATTTAAAGGTATACTAATTGTCAATGGATATAACCACTGAAAATATATACATTACTCTATAGCATATATTCAACATATGAAATATAAAGAGAGTGTGACATAAACAGGTGTGTTTAATTCATAGTTTTAAAATAAAACTTAGATAGGATCAATTGTGTTCATGAAAATTTTTTTCATAGTGATAATAAATCTAGTAAACATAATGTACGATGGCACAAAAAAAAACTATTTTCAAAATTAGCTCCCGTGGACCGACTTTGATGAGTCTTTGATCGTGTGCGGTCAAGAATTTCGAGAAGCATTTAGTTCATAAACAAACTGTTTGTTCTACACATCAGGGTCAGATAAACGAGCAGATGGTCTGACAAAAAAAAGTTAAGCGAATAGACCAACAGGTGAAAATTTGGCTGATAGAAATCCGGAAAGGGAATAATTAAAACATTTGATTTAACACTTCTACTGAAAATTTTTCTCAGATCAATATTTTCAAACGTTTTAATCTGTCACACAACTGATTTTCCTGATTTTAAATGATAGTCAAGTAATTAATTGTTAGTTTAACATAACCGAAACGTCACCTAGTTAAAATTGGATGGATATAGACACAAAGTTAACAAAAATAATTATGTAAATGGTATTTATAAAAATAAAATCATTTAAAAACAAAATAAATGTTTGACTAATGTTATAATTATGACGTGGCTAAAATATTTTTCCAAATGTATATTTTACCCAAAAAAAATAAAAATAAAACTAACAAATATGGAAAACTATAACAAAACAACTTTATAAATTTTAATACCAAATTAGATTATTAATCATGCAATCATATTATACAATGGAACAAACAAACACGTGTATACAAATATACATATAAACATACACGAAACGGCCATCATCCTATATAAATAATATAGACAAGACGCTAGTTGCTATGCTGGTAATTATGGAATATTGAGTATTATTATTAGAACAAAACACATGAGTGTTTTTTAACGCAATTGTTTAGAAATAAAATGGTTTAAACGTTTTACCAATTACATAACAAACGGTTTAAAGAATAGTATAAAAGACTTTAGTGATTTTACCGAACAGCAATTATCTGGCTAACTGCTAATGTTGTATGTAAGGATGATTGTGCTTGATTGAATTATATTTTGTATGCGTATAAAGTCGATTTGATTACACTTGTATTCATATAAAAAATTCCTTACACGCATTTTTATTTAAAACACTGCAAATGTTTTTAAATTAAACGTTTAAGATGTTTACACTAATTTCAACACCATTTTATCGTTAACAAAGTGACTAAGATTGATTGATTTTAACGCTTGAAATAAAACACTTGAGTTTGCAGTATGGGTTGCCGGTTGCCAGTAGAAATATTGAGTATGTGGCGCAATTAATACATGAATATTTTTAAATATTTGTTTCTTAATTCTAACCAAACCAACATTTTTAGTATATAAAAACTACAATATAAGTAGTTAATATAAAAACTACAATATAAGCTTTGAGTAGTAGGTAACGCACTAAAAATCAAACATATGGTGGATTTGTTTCTCAGTATAATATCTGTAAATGTAATCCATGTGGTCCACACGACCAACTTCTCAGTATTTGTTTTCATCTTATCTACATACTTTTCGTAAATTTTTATCGATGGGACATTTAAAATTTTTTTTGAGTACTCGTTTTACGGAAACATTGCTCTTAGCTGTAAGTATCTCTAAGAAGATTTTCATTAAACTTATTTTTCTATTTAAACACTTCGGTTATCATACAATTGTTTTACTTAATTTTCAAAAAAGTTATAATTATTATAATTATAAGATACTTAATATTAGCAATATTTATTGGTAATCATGGTTACAAAAAATACTCTTTTTTACAAATAAAAGAACGTAAATCGTTAATATTTGCGTAAATATCAGAGTAAAATAGAAAATATTGTGAAAAGATAAATTGTTGTAAAATTTATTTACTACAACTTTACTTTAAGTTTGTCAATTAAACTAGTATTAAGAGTGTTGTTCTAAAATTTGTGTTTTTTTACTTATTTTATTCGTTTCAGTACATTTCCAGTCTTTTCTATAAAAGCGTTTTGTTTAAATATATTATTACTTAGGTGCCGCTTTCGCCTAGACTATTACCCAAATGATATACAAAGCATACATTATAGCTTTCTTACTAATTGGTAATCCAAAAATTTATTACTTTCATTGTGTGTAATAAATTTTTTTTATGAAACATTATATGTTTTCATATTTTATTCATTTTTTTTTTAGGTTTTTGTATTCTCACATTCATTTCATAAATCAAATTCGTATATGAAAAATACCAAAACTATTCTCTCTAGAAGAACGTAATTTATTTCAAATTTACCTACGGCTAAAAAGAAAAATATTTTTTTATAAACAAGTCTGGCTGTATAAAGATTATTAAGATAATCAAATGATGATGACTACCTTGTAGTCGAAATACGTTTTTATAAAAAATACAAATAATTTTATTGGGGCAAATTTGAAATTTAATTAAGTTTGGCTGTATTAGACATGTGTAGTTTAAAACTAAAAAAAAAATCGATACGCAGGAGCTGCGTCAATTTAGAGGATTTCCTCAGAATAAATACATCACTTCTTTTTTGGAAATAGATCTTTATAAACTTTTATCATATAATTGGCCATGTTAACCTGTGACCGATAGTGTGTACGCCCTAATATATATACCATATATTTGTATACTCTCTAGCGGTTATAACATTAGTCTGATTAAAATGAAATTTCCTCTCTGATATGCTTTGGAATTTGAAAGGCTAAATTCCAATTTTTTTTTTGGCGAGATGGAGAAATTCATTTATTAACTATTAACTTCCCAACAAAAAATTTCCATTAATGAAAAAAATCTATTTATATTATTTCTTAAATAAGTTTTTAGATCTATGCAACTTTGATACAGTATTTCAAAATCTTAAACTGATTGATTTGTTCAAAAAAATGCATTAAAAAATGTAGAGAGTACTCGCTCCTAAATGTTTTAAGAGCGAGTCAATTTAGTTTCATATTTATATATCTTTGCATACTACATGCTTCCTGAACTACCAAGGTAATTACTAATAAACTGACATTCATTCATTATTTATGAGGCCAAATAAACGTTTGGTTTAAATTACGCCTTGTCTTATATTTAATTATTTGTAAATTATTGAGTAGATTTTCGATTTGTTAGAACCTTCTCCCCTTATAAATACATGAAATCAAATAACAATGGTGATAAGTAGCCTGTAATAATGATTGGTAATACTCATAATTATGGGTATTGTATTTGCATTGCAAATAATTCTGTATATATTTCAATTGTAGCAAAGTTTATGCAGTTTTGAAGACTCCCAAATGTTTTTCATTTGCTGTTTTAACTCCCAAAACTTCACCTTTAACGAAAAATTTCCTAAAAATAATAAATATTATCGCATATGAGAAAAATCTAGTACCTGTAAATCTGCGACAGACTCACATCGAGTTGATTCCATATGTAATCCGATTTTGGAAGTTCGAAACACTAATAAAGTTTGATAGTAACTTAAATGCTACTGACCGCCATACTCATTTCGCACAACACTGGCTACTGGCTGCCAAGTACTGGCCGCCACTGCTGTGTTTTCCATTTATATTTGTTAATTTTAATTTCATATTTAAATTGACTGCGTATCATGGAAAATAAATTTTTTTTTTTGTTAATTCAAACAAATATTGTACCCGTTTGATATTAAATTGTAATTAAAATAATATTAAAATGTACTCACCTACACGCCATCATATCACAAATTATTTTTAATTAATGGAGAACACTCGAAATTTTTTATTTTAACGACTTTTTTTTTGTTTCAATGATACTTAAAAAAAGAAAATTATAGTTCTTCGAAAAAAACATGTATAATTAAATTATGTTGTTGTTGATTATAGTACGTAGGTAAATTTCGCACCTTTTGACGTGAATACGTTTATAAATTTGATATATACAGCGGGTAATTCAATAAAACTGATGATAACAACATCGGGGGATACATGGTGTTGGTGTATGGTGTTGCAGCTACAAAACTATCTAAGCTCCATTAAAATATAATTACATCATAAGACAGCTAAAAGTTTAAAGAATTTGTTACGCTGAGTAAGGACTCCGACGCATCACGCGCGGTGGAGCGTCACATAATTTCCGTTTGGTATAACTTTTGACTCACAGAAGCTAGGACGTTCGTTTTAGTTTCAATCGACAGCTCTTGTCAAGATCTATCGTATGTATATAAACTCTTACTTTCTTTCTAATATTTACTACAAAAACGAAAAAGTAAAATTTAAGGAAAATAGTGCGGAATTTACTTCTTTCCTTTCCGATTACATATAAAATACGAACACACTTTAATAAATTTCAAATGTGTGATATTTTCAGTTGATATTAATTGTTAACGTAAAATTGAAATTGAAGTCATTATAGTCCAGTAAATTTCTCTTCTAAACCAACCAAAAAAGCCTCTGAAACAGGAATTATATTCTTTTACAAACATATTTAGCTTATATTTTTATGTTTTGTCCGAATCAGATCTTGTACTAAAATTTTGCCAATTGCAAAATTTTCCCTCTTATTAAATTATAAAACTTTAACATAACCTACATATTTGCTTGTGGATCAAATAGTTTCTCTAATAACATTTCGTAACGATTAACTGCGAATTAAAAGTAGTATTAAAAATGTTTTAATCATACAAAATTGGGCAAGCGTACCTACATTATAAAGTTTGCAACAAAATCAATAAATATTTATTCTATTTCATATTTTATAAATATATCTACCGAATTCCAAAAACAAAAATATAAGCAAAATTCAATTCTTTCACACAACGAAAAGATAATTCTGTTTTTTTTCCTCATCAGTTTTTCAGTATAATATACGAATTTTTATATATCAAAAAGTATAAAAATTATCTGTGACTATTCACGTGTATAAAAGTTTGAAGGTTATGTTTGCCAATATATATCAGATTCTTATCTTATCAATATTTATAATCCAATGGTTTGATGAATATATATATATATATATATATATATATATATATATATATATATATATATATATATATATATATATATATATATATATATATATATATATATATACACAGTGTAACAGACAATTCTTGCATATACTCGAAATATATTTGTAGCAAGTCTGGAGAAGTGATTTAAACATTTGTATACCTTGTATAAGGTTAGTATATAAGATAATTAAATTGTTAGGAAGAGTTGATGGTAAGATAATTAGAGTTTATCGATCCAAGTTTACAAAAACAATTAAATATACGCAAATAGTAATAAAACATTCCAAATAATGAAAATACATATAGATAGATAGATAGATAGATTGTACCAGCCAAGTAGCCGAGCAGTCTAAGGCGTCATGTCTGCGCAGTACTCGGAAACTGGGAGGTTATGGGTTCTAATCCCGACATCGGCAGTTTGTCAATTATAAAAATATAAATAAAAGGGGGCGGTTGATTGACTAAACTGTCGGCGTATGGACAAGTACGAAGTAACCGGCTATGCTTGAGGAGGTTTTCTGCAGTTTCCTTCACGAACTCCAGATGAATGTCGGCATAGTTCCTATCATAGTCGGCTGCAGCCGCATATCCTACCAATTCATAGTCTACTCACAAATTCCTTCCACTCCACTCACATCCTCACATCCTAGGGCATCACAATGGACCTTATTCATATATTTATTTGTTTATACTTAAGCGTCAATAATACAATGTTTGTCCAAATTCCATTAAGGTTACGTAAGACAAATTCTAGAAAACTAGTAATTTTAGAACTAGTATTTCTCGGGCCTCTGGATATCTAGTCCAGAATGCAAACCGCTACACCAAAGACGACTCTGACGTAAGAGCCAACTTTTTCATAGCATTCTTATTTTTATTTTGACAGTATTATTTCTGTCGAAACTATTATTCATGTATTTATTTGTTTATACTTAAGCGTCAACACGTCTTTGGTGTAGCGGTGTGCACGCTGGACTAGATATCCAGAGGCCCGAGGTTCGATTCCTGGTTGACGAGTTAATTTTTCCATATCAGTATTTAATTAAAAAAAACATATCAATATAATCAAAGTAGAAATTGGTTTTACAATGTCAAATTAAATTATTTTTTATACTGATTCATCCTTTATGTATAAAGGATGAACTGAAAAGAAAACAAAAAGAAAATTTTCAATATATATGAAAGAACTCTAGAAATGGTCAATATTTTTCAACTGATATAGTGGTGGTGGAATACATTATATCTTACATAAAATACTACTTGGTGAAATATTCAAAGAAATAGCCATATTATTGCCCAACCATAAATGTTTATGATGCAGAAAATGTTACACATTTTACGCTCTTCGGATATTTTTAACTTAGCTTAAATGACGATAAATAACTGAATCGTAATACATGGATTGTACTTTTTGTATTTATCTTCTTTGCTAACGTCACAACAAATTTTTATTTACACATAATGTCCATTTTATCAGTAGTAATGACCTATTTCATTACATATAACGACTTAACGTTTAGTTTCGGGCAGAAAAATCAATGTGAAGAAATGAGTTAGCAATACTTCACGACTTTCTTCATCTTATTGTACACTGTCACAAACATCACGCGGCCGTCTATGAAAATGTCAATTGATATAGCCGTACCAGTTTTAATATTATATTATTAAAACTGGTTTTAATTATATAGGGTGGCGCATAAGCAACGTTATGATTAAATTAGTGAATAAATTTTTTGTTTGCGTTTTTTTTTTCAGAATTAAGTTTGAAAAACTTGGAAAATTTATGATGGAAAGACTCAGCACTGAACAAAGAACCAAAGTTATTCAATTTTATTTTGAAAGTCCGCATTCGATTATTTAGACACAAAGATCATAAATTTTCTTTCAGGTTCCGACAATTTACCGATTGGTTCAGCGTTTTCGGCAACATGGGGCTATCTGCGATCTTCCGCCTGCTGGAAGACCTCGTTCAGTTCGAAATGATGTGAACATTGCTCGCGAGCAAGCAAGTGTTGAGGAAAACCCCGAAACTTTCACCAGGCGACGTTCTCTGCAGTTGGTGATGTCTAGGCGGTCTTTGCAAAGAATTTTAAATACGTTACACCTTTATCCATATTCAATTGACATTGAACTTCGAATGTCTTTGAAAAAATCACATCAGGAATGGTTTTTGTTTTTTTTTTTGAATGCCAAATTCGTAAATTACTTGAGTTGGTCTAGCAAGCGGACAAGGAAGCTTAATAGAAGAAGAAAACACTCAAGAAATAAGGTTGTAAAAAATCAACTTTACCTACTACAAATATTTTTTCTCAAACTGAGATATTTTGGATTTTTTTTCAATATTAAATCGTGAATACTTCTATAAATATTAGAGTTACAGGTAAAATGATAGGAAATCATATTGTTGAAACACAAAATTTCGTGTTTTCTTCTCCCTTTCAACCCCTTCCACGTTTCTCCTTGGTCGATTTTGTTCGAGCACGGCAGCCTTTCAAATACCAAAAACACACCATTTACCGAATTCAAATTCAATTAGATTAAATTCTTTGAAAAAAGCGAAGATGAGGACTATGTAGTAGTTGTGATAGCAGAGGGGACTTCGAAGCCTGTAAAGTAGGCCTTTTTACCCACCACTAAAGGACAAGGAATTTATATGTAGACTAGAGACTGGAGATTAGAGATATGGAGTTTGTGGAAGGAAACTGCAGAAAACCTTCACAAGCATAGCCGGTTACTTTCGTTTTTGTCTATATGCCGACAGTTTAGTCAATTAACCGCCTCATTAATTGTTTTTTGAAGATGAGGAATAAGAACTACTTGCAAGATTATATCACTAACTTCTTACGTGAACTTGTGGCTTTTATTAAATTTACATTTTTGTCAAAAGCTTCAATATTTCTTTATGCCCGCCATCAAAAAATCAAATCGTAATATTGATAATTCGTATGCAAACGACTTGACAAACATTAAGTGTTGAGTCAAAGTTGATACAGAACACACAAAACACAACACAATGAAACTTTATTTTAATATAAATATTTTTAAATTCCATTTCTCTGACACCCCCAAGGGATGCACATAAAACAACTACCAAATGTTTATAACAAAATTTTCTATAGTTTCCACACACACACACACATATATATATATATATATATATATATATATATATATATATATATATACATGCACTGATAGAAGTAATTCCTTGCAGTAAGAAAAACTTTTTTAAACCAAAAATTTCTGACTCTCTTATATAGGGAAGATAATATATATTTGGTATAAGAAAACAACTATCTTGACATCTATAGTTTGTCGCAGTATCCTGGCTCTCTTTATCCTCAAAGGAGCGTTGCCCGAACCTGCAATGATTCCGATACTCGACAAAAGCAAAAAAAAATATATTAGTAAACGATATTACTAAATATTTTGTAATTGGAACAACACGCACGTTTTTGTTTAAAGAAAAGAAAAAAAAAAATTAAATTAAACACAAGTTTTTACGAAACAAAAAAAAACCTGATTTTATTGCTTTAAAAAAAAATGATTATCCAATTTCTTTTTCAACAATTATTTTAATTCTTTTTCACACAATGTTAAACTTTGAATTACTTGACCAAATTACTTGTACAAATTCCAACTTATACTTTGATCTGGTTTGAACAACAATTATTTACTTTGAACTAATTAGACAATACTTGATTTCAACTTTTATACTAATCGCACAATGATCGATTTAAAACTCATCAGACACGATTTAAAACTGATTTGAATCGACACTGGTCACGGTTTATATACCCACCATGGGTCGTTCTAGAATATGATTGTGTTTTTGAATAAATATTTTGTTTTTGACAATATATTTTCGCATGGAGGCTTCTAGAATATTTTAGTATATCAACACCCATGGACGTAGTCGGAGTGTTCAGACTATTTATAAAATTAATTAAAAATTATACCTCTACTTGGGTTTGACCCATAGTCATACCCCGCTTGGTTGATATTTTAATATCCACTTATCACACACGGCCAGTGCCCATTCAAAGTCTATACACAAATTTTATTATACATTCATAACTGTAAGCTAGCTTACTTCCGTTTATTTGTTTTACAAAAATTATCTTGTTTTTACAAAATTATTTATTTGTGATCTGTTATTTTGAAAAACATTCAACTTGTATGACTTTTGATTAAAATTAAATGTAATAATTTTATTTAAATTTTTGATTTTTTTTAAAATAGAAAAAACTTTAAATCAAAAGCAACAATTAATCTTATTATCATTTTTCGACTTAAAAAAAAACTTAGTTTAAGAAAAAAAAATAAATCGAGCTACATTATTTTCTTTTTGTACTTTTTATACTAAAAAAACTCCTTCTTTTTGCAAGGAGAAAAATATTAATATATTTTTCGTAATATTTTACTTTCATAATTAAAATGTGTGTTGGATCAAAAAAAATTATTTAATAATTTTCATTACAACAAAATCTCCCCCTCTAGATTCCAACACACATTTTCTTATTACATTTGGTCGACCAATTTTTGACTTAAGAACTATTTGAACTGTACTAGTACATTTAGCTAGCTAGCAAAACAAAAGTGTACGTACACATTAGTTCTTCACTCTTCAACGGCGCCTGTTGTTGATTGCCGGTCGTCTGGGCCGCAAGTTGTACCCTGGCTCTAATGCTCTGGCCTCTGGCTCGTCCACACTTGGTACATCCCGTCGTCTTCCATCACCTCCATGCCTTTGACCCCCCAATCGATCTGGAAGTAGTTGGCCGAACACCTCGTTCCCCACACTCAATCTTCCCAGATTCCCATTGGCGGCGGTCCTTGCACTGGCCGGCTTCAAGAGACCTCCATGTATCTTCGTGGGAGGCACTGTATCCACAACATATATTTCAGCTAGTAAACTCCTCAGCACTCTGTAAGGCCCTTTCCACTTTGGTGCCAATCCACTATGGACACCCTCCACCTTACTGCTGAGCACTTGGTTGCGCATCCAGACGGACTCTCCTGGTTGATAACTGAGTCCCGTTTCCACTTGGTCATTCTCTTCGGCATTGGCCAATATTGTATGCCGAGCTCTCTCTTCAGTTTCTTTACGTTCCTGGCCTCTCTCATTGGCCCATTCTTCAATATCTTGAGGCTCTTCTTCGACTATTATTTGCCAATCCCCAGGCTTCTTCATTTCAGCACCCAGTAAAAATTTGGCGGGCGAAAAACCAGTTGATCGGTTCGCTCTATTTCGTATTGCGAATAAGCACTTGTGTAGTTGTTGGTCCCAGTTTTTATGTGCTTGGTCCAATAAATTTAAACGCAACAACTTCTTTAACTCTTGGTTCTGACGTTCCGTGGGGTTGGCTCGTGGATGGTATATTGGTGTAGTCCATATCTCTGTGTTCCAATCTTTATTCACTGCTTTCCATTCTTTTGATCTGAACTGGGGACCATTATCACTAAGTACTGCTCTTGGATATCCATAACGACTAAATACTTCGTCTTTCAGTACTTGGGCTATCTTCGAGGTCGACGTGGCCCCCAATGGAAATGCTTCGATCCATCTAGTGAAAAGATCAGTCACCACCAATATATTTGTTTTTCCACGTGATGTGCGTAGGTATGGACCCATCAAGTCGATGCTGACTACCTCCCATGGTGAAGTAGGTCTTCGACTTCTCATTGCTGAACTTGGTTTCTTGTTCAGTGGCTTCACTCTAGCACACGTATCACACCCTTTCACATATCTGCGTATGTCATCTTGCATCCCATACCAGTAGACGCGGTTACGGATTTGACGATACGTTTCTCTCCATCCAGGGTGTGCTGCTTCATCACTATCGTGATATCTTCTCAGAAAACCAAGTCGGCGTTCTTCGGGAACCACTGGCACTTCTTGTACCATCTGTTGACTATGGTACCAGAGGATCCCGTCAGCTACGGTGTAATTAGCTCTTGTTCTGTCCACTCGTCGACGTAGATTGCTTCTCAGTGGACTATTACTATCTACGATGTATCTTCTGATGGCAGTCACATCACGATATTCATCCTGCCATCGTCGAATATCATCAAGTGTGGGTGTTTCTACTTCGATGACGTTGAGGGTTATCGGTGTTTTTGCCCTCTTTTCAATCACCCACTCTGGAATGTCCTCCACTTCTTCGTCTTCAGCCTTGCCCTGTGGTTGTCTGGACAAGGAGTCGGCGGCTTGATTATCTTTTCCGGGGACGTGAATTATTTCATAATCATAGGCTCCCAATGCTAATGCCCATCTCATCAATTTTGCTCGACTATCTTTAGTTTTGTTCAACCATTGGAGCGCTGCATGATCTGTGTATAATTTAAAATGTCTTCCTTCAAGATATCCTCGAAACTTCCTCAATGCCCAGATTATCGAGAGACATTCCTTTTCTGTCGTGGCGTATTTTCTTTCCGTGGGTCCAAGTTTCTTGCTGGCGTAATTTATTATTCTCCTTGTCTTGCCATCATCTTCCATTTGGAATAATATTGCACCCAGTCCGACGTCACTAGCATCTGTATTTAAACAAAACGTCTTCTTAAAATCTGGATGTGCTAGTTTCGGTGCATTCACAATCGATGATTTCAGATTTTCGAACGCCTTCTGATGCAATGTTAGCCAGCGCCACTTTGTGTTCTTCTTGAGCATTTCGCTTAGAGGTGCAGCTATATCTTCGTAGTTTTTCACGAAGCTCCTGTACCAACCACATAATCCCAAAAATTGTCGTAGTTGTCTTCGTGTTCTTGGTACAGGGTGATTACTGATAGCTTCATTCTTCTCTTCCTCTCTGTCAATGCCGTCTTCGCTCAAAATATGTCCTAGGTATTTGACTTTGTTGCTGCCAATGACACATTTGCTTGGTTTACAAGTTAATCCATGTTGTTCTAGTCTTTCAAGTACAAGATCCAGGTGGTGTAAATGTTCCTTGACTGATCGACTGTAGATTAATATGTCATCCAGGTAAACTTGACAGAAATCTTCGATGTATCCAGATAGTACTTCGTTCATTAAACTCTGGAACGTAGCTGGCGCATTCTTCAGTCCAAACGGCATGACGCGAAATTGATAGAGACCTCTTGGGGTGGTAAATGCTGTGTACTCTTTCGATTGTGGCTCCATCTCATTTGCCAATAACCAGTCTGAAGATCCAATGTAGAAAATATTTTTGCTCCATTGACTTTTCTCAACATCTCTTGCAGATCTGGAATCGGAAACGCATTGCTCTTTGTGATATCGTTCAATTTTCTGTAATCGACGCACAATCGAAAAGTACCATCTTTCTTCTTCGGCAATACGACGGGTGCGGCCCAAGGCGATGTGGATGGTTCTAAAATGCCATCGCCTTCCATCTCTTCAATCATCTCTTCTAATACCCATAATATAAAAAAATATAAAAAAAATTATTTAATAATTTTCATTACAACAAGTTTTGACGTGAGAAAATTATCTTAACTAAAGATAAACTGACTCTTGGCTCAAGAATCTCGAAGTTCCTAAACTAAAATAATGATTTCTTTGGACCAAGATGCTAAAATTTCAAACCAAAATAAATATTTTTTGAATCAAAACAAATGAAACTTTTTAAAAAAGTAATGCTATACTTCAGTTAAATATATATACTTCAGCTAAAGAAGCTGCATAAACTTTCTCTTCTAAAGTTTTTTTATTTATTTTTAATAAGAAAAATAATTTTTGTTTACAAGAATTTCATTTTCTTGACTAAAAAATATTGAGTATTCGGCCAAGAAAGACTCTCTTAGACCGAGGCTAACAAACTCTACTTTAAAAAATTAGTTTTTTCGCTTAACTAAACATATGTTTTTGGTTTGACTGCGTAGTCTTGAATGAAAACAAGGGTTTCTTTATTGAAGCAAATATTTTATAGAAAATATATATGCTTGAGGAAAGAAATTCCATCTATCAGTATATATATATATATATATATATATATATATATATATATATATATATATATATATATATATATCAAATAACCTAAATTCAAAGATTAAATTAATACCACATTATATGACCACAAGGCTACGATGTTGTGTCTAACTTAAAATAAGCATTACCATCATCCATAAGAAAATACTTAGTGGGAAATGGTTTTGAATAGAGTTCGTTTAATATTGGTTAATTATAATTATACAAGCTATATGGTTAATTTTTGTGACTGAATGTTTTTCTTAGGAGGTCCACTCAATCAACTTTTCAGTATTTGTTTTTTTTTAATCTGAATACTTTTCGTATATTTTTAACTATTGGGCATTTCAACAAATATTTCCGAAATAGTTTCATTGAAACACTGCCAATATAGCTGCCAAGTATCTTAAGAAAAGATATTTTCTTTCAACTTTTTTTCCAACTTTAAACACAAATTTCTTTTGTCTTTCACTTGTTTGAAGTTCTTAACTGAAAAAAAATTCGTTACGCAGGAGCTGTTTCAACTTAGAGAATTTCCTTAGAATACATAAATATGATTTTGGTATTTGCAAGTCTAATTTGATTAATAAATGACATACGTCGAGAGGAATAGGGGGGGGGGGGGGTTATAAAAAAAGAAGAAAATATAAAATATCTCTCTTAATATTAGAACAATCGAAAAATGCGTAAGAAATAAAGTTGTAGAAAGTCAAATTTGCTACATTTCATCACCTTATCATTTTTGCTCAAACCGTCAATATTTCTGTAAATATTATTTTAACAGAAAAAATGATAAGAAACAAAATTACAGTAAAACTTAGTACCTACAACTTTACTTCTTATAAATTTTTCGATTTTTCAAATATTAAGAGACTATCCCATTCGGGTTTTTTTTTGTTTTTTTTAACATCTCTGTAATGCTCTGTTAGTTATTAATTTTCGCTTCTAAAGGCCAATAATTTTCCCATCTTCTCTTACCAATAGGTGAGATAAATATTAATTCCAATATGAAAAAACTATGTAATTCAATTAATATTTTCAATATTTAACAATGTCTCTGTACATGTTACATTTAATATCGTTTTAACGACTAACGAACCAAGCATTATATATATATATATATATATATATATATATATATATATATATATATTCGAGGAAATTTTGCAATAATTTATTTAAAAATCGACATAAAGGATATGTTTGAATTAATAATGAAAAATTTGATATAATCATATAGAAAAAAAAGGTAGGGGATGGAAAATACTAAGAATTCCAATATTATGTTTAAACAAAACTTTTATTTTTTCATTTATCTTTGTATTTATTTCTCTTAACTTATTAAAAAAAAAACCAAATAAAAACAAAGAACCAAAAGAAAATGAATATGTTGTAGGAAGACCACCGCATAAATTTATTATATTGGTTTCATATTTCATTATTCATTAAACACGTATAAGACAAAAATAAAACTTTAGCAAGAGAATATTTAAATTGGTTTAGTATTTCTTATTTATATTATTTCGTTTTGTGTTATATGAGTTTGTTTTTTTGTTAAATGTCACTGTTTATTTTATTTTTTTATTTATATATGATTTATAAATTTATACGCAACAGTATTTATATGCAGGCTATTTCCTATATAAAAATAACACTTAGTCTGATTTTACACATGCAATTATTGATTTTTGAGTTTTCAATCGCAATAAAAAAATTTGATATAACTAAAGTTACATTACTGTGCACATGATGAAATTCACTTGAAATATATCAATCGCATGTTTATTATCAGCTATAACTGTCGTCTTGTTTACTATTTCTTTCTTTGTCAACTACTTATATCTGCTTATGAGGAATAGTTAAAGGTACTATTTTCACACGTACATATAGATAAAAATATAAAGTTGTGTATAAAGGTATTTTATACATACATGGTTTTATTTTCAAGAATAATTACAGATGTTTAAGTAGAAATTGTACGAAACTATTCGGTTTATGGAAGAAAGGTTACAAAGAATGTTTAAAAAAAGAAACATTTTTTGTTTATAAACTTTTTTTCGGTCTCTTACAGTGTTAAAGATATATTTACGTTTCCTAGCAGGGGGAGAGGAATGCACGGACCGATTTTGCCCATTCACGAACTTGAACTTACTCGTTAGCTCAAGAATACATACACGACATTTAAGTTATCACTTTTCGATTTTGAGTTATCGCGTTGACGAATGCACGGTCGAACATGTGGAAATGGGCTTAGTAGTTTACTTTCTGAACTACTTAATCATTCTCATCTTTTTGACGGCCATAAACACAATGATTACATTTGTTTAAATCTACAATCAATTTTTCTTAGTATGATTGATATAAGTTCAAGTGGGTAGGTTATGGGTACGAATCCCGACATCGACAGTTTCTCAATTATTAGGGAAAAAAAGGCCGGTTAATTGATTAAACTGTCCGCGTAGGGACAAGAAAGAAATAACCGGCTATGCTTGAGAAGGTTTTCTGCAGTTTCCTTTATGAACCCCAGATGAATATCGGCATAGTTCCTATCATAATCGGCTGCAGTCGCATATCCTACCAATTTCTAGTCTATACACAAAAATTACTTCCACTCCACTCACATCCTCACATTTCTCTGGCATCACAATGGACCTGATGGTCCAAGTGTAGCCCGTCCAGGACAGCCTCCATAATTTATCTATCTATCTACTTTGATAGAAACATCCAATATCATATGTTTTCGCTATTTAAAACATTTCACTGTACGAATAGCAATAAAATGTATAGCTTATTTAGCTTGTATAGAGATTACATAAAAATAAAACAAAAGCAATGAATATGAAAAACAAGAAAAAAAAACAGGAATTGAAACTCCATAGAAATAACAAAATAATAGAAAAAAGGGGTATTATATAAAACTACATATTACATCTCAATTCTTTTTTACTTATTGTAAATAAATAAATATTATATTTATAGTTAAAATCAAATATAAAATATAAGAAGTAGTTGGCATGAAAAGGAATTTATTCTCTTTACATTGTTAAGAAAGATAGATAGATAGATAAATCTTGGGGTATGAAAAGTATTGCACTTTGGCCTTATTTACCAGTCCAAGTGGCCGAGCGGCGTTATGTCTGCGCAGTATGCCTACTTGGAAGCTGGGAGGTTATGGGTTCGAATCCCGACATCGTCAGTTTATCAATTGTTAAGAAAAAAAAAGAAAAATGTGCGGTTCATTGACTAAACTGTCGGCGTATGGACAAGAACAAAGTAACTGGCTATGCTTGAGAAGGTTTTCTGCAGTTTCCTTCACGAACTCCAGATGAATATCGGCATAGTTTCTATCATAGTCGGCTGCAGCCGCATATCGTACCAATTCCTAGTCTATACACAAAAATTCCTTCCACTCCACTCACATCCTCACATCCTTTAGGGCAGCCTTTGCAATCCACCTAACTATCTATCTTGACCTTATAAGCCATTGTGCTTCCCATTATACTTCAGTCGGACGAGATTCGCCTCTCCCATATCTTGGCAATAGCCAGAAATCTGCTTATTCATATTTTCTGCGTGAGATGCACCGAATAAAATAACTTAATTAGTGTATGTCCGTATAATCGTCATTCCGTATGTCTATCCTCCTGTCTTTCAATAGGATAGCTCAAAAACGAAGCAAGAAACCGGGTCCATGAAAAATCGGTCAAGCATGCTCCTGCAAGAGATAAAAATGTTTGAATCCGTATGAAATAGAAGAAAATGATTTACAGCGAACAGAACCATGAAATCATTAAACCTGGAAAAATTTACAATGCAAGAAACGATATTACTAAACAAATATTTGAAGTATTCGAAAAGAATTTTCGTGAAGTAACGCCCCAGTCAATGCAAAAGTATGTAGATAAATTTATAGTTACAAAAAATATCCGTCAAAAATTACAAGATAAAAATCAAAAAGATAGAAATTGTAGGTGATTTATGAACTATTTAATCTGTCAAAAATGTGAAAATGTAGGGGTGGAGTGTACTGATCTCCTTAAACATAAACATATAGGGTGGTGCATAAGTAACGTTATGATTTAATTAGTGAATACATTTTTTGTTTGCGTTTTTTTTTTTTATAGAATTAACTTAAAAAAACTTGGGAAATTTATGATGGAAAGACTCAGCACAGAACAAAGACCGAAAGATGTTCAATTTAATTTTGAACATTGATCGGGTGCAAGCAAGTATTGAGGAAAACCCCGAAACTTCCACCAGGCGACGTGCTCAGCAGTTGGTGATTTCTAGGTAGTCTTTGCAAAGTATTTTACATACATTACACCTTTTCCCATTTAAGATTCAATGGATTCACGAGCTAAAACCAAATCATGCACAAATACTCATTCATTAAATAAATCATAACGTTACTTATACGCCATCCTTTAGAATATCATACATAAATAAATGACTTTCACTGTAAATATCTTATATATTACATATTATAAATTCTAAATCAATATAAATATTTGTTTCAGTCGATAGATTCCATGAATTCCTTGACAAATTCTATATTCCCCTGTCATATGATGTACAATATTGTATTCAGAATCTATAATGTTGCAAAGTGCAGTGAACATTGTAAAACTATCAAATATATAATTGTCTTTTACATCCGATAACTTATGTGTTCTTGGCCAAAAATATCTAACGATTGGGAAACGTCATCAATTGAAATATAAATTATCCTTAAGATCAGGGCCGACTATAACGGTCAGAATACGGCTATAACTTTGAAAAGTTTTGATATTTTGAACTTCTTATAGTTTTTCTGGAGTCGTATAGAAAATTTACCAAGGGTCTTGTCTTATTATAATTTCGTTATCTTCTGTAGTTTTCTACGAAGAATTCGGAGTTTGGAATTACAACCAATATACACACACACACTCTTCCCGTTCTCTTTTTTTATTCGCACGCGGTCATATTTAAAACGTCTATGTCACTCCCACATTTAAGACGCATCTCACAACACCTCATAGGTTAATGTCCATCACGCCGTTAAGGCTACAGAAATAGACATACATGTAGACACTAGAAAAACCTTACCTTCCAGAGGGTAATAAGAATATGTTGTATATGTATATCTGTATATATATATATATATATATATATATATATATATATATATATATATATATATATATATATATATATATATATATATATATATATATAGAACTACCTTCAGTAGTTCAATAATTCCATATTTCCACGAAATAAATAATAACCGTGGTGCATTCGAACATATCTCATGTAACCTTGTCTACAAATTCCCAGAAAGTGGATGAAATCTTTTTCATCGTAATATACGAGTATACGTTTGGAAATTAGTAGAATTCAGTAAATCTCTAATTTAAAATTTGTGAAAATTTTTTATTTTAGTAATTCAAATATTTATTTTACTGAATGTGAAAAACATTTTTTTGCAAAATTATAATGAATACTTTATAGAGCGCTTTGTCTCTTTGGACTTACAGAGTATTTATATTTCACAAGTAGGGCAGACAGTAAGGTCAAGAAAAGTGTGTAATTGTACCTTCAAATTTTCAACGAGTTGTATTATTTCAATGTCCATTGATTCAATATACATGCATAATATATAAGGGATTTATACTATAGTGTACGCTATAGTGATACGCTTATATTATTAGTCACGGTATATTGATTCACATAATATATTGATTGAGCTCGATTGTACACTCCCGTTCATAAAAATTGAACCACCAGTAAGTCCCATTCTTAGTGTATATATTACTAAATATACGTGAATATTATATACAATAACACTTAGAATGTCTCAACTGGTTCAATTTAAATGAACGGGAGTGTACATATACTATCTCCTTCAAAAGTAGCGTATCTTTTTCAAATTTGTGACGTTAACTTATTCATTAAAAAAATTCCAACAACTTTTTTTCTTTTAACAAATTTTGAAATTGTATTTCAGCGTTTCACGAGGGTAAAATTGGCGTTGAAAGTTTGATATGTGGGCAATGAAAACTGAATTTTAGGCAATTAATATTGAATATAGAGATATGTGTATATGTGCTTTTTTCGAAAATCAAACTCTTAAATATGTGGAATAGGGGTCAGGAATTTCTATTGCTTTTTAGACTTATAATAAAAAATATCGAATTTGATGTTTTTAGAAAATCAACCCTTAATAGGACATACAAATTTATATTATACGCTTAATTAACTTTAAATAAAGAAATAAGTTTTTTTTTAGAAAATTAATTAAAATAGGGTATCAGAGTTTCCGCATTTTTGAAGTTAGCGACATGAAAATTGATTATTAGTTATAAACAAAGAATTGCAGGTACTTGAGTTATTGGAGTTTATTGTAGTTTATTGGAGTTCCTTAAGAATCCTCCTTACTCCTTAAGAATGGATTTCATTTAAAGCCCCCGGTTCGAAAATTTGAAAGGAGACATTGAACATCGAGCGTTAACAAAAAGCGTTATGTTTTTATAAATGTTAGTGCCATCTAAGCAGAATATTTCAAAATTAAATAACATATAAGAGCAAACTCGCGCTTCGGAGCTGACACGAACAATTTTTTATATTATGTTATTCAATTGATTTGAATTAATAGACATGAAAATTGATATTCAGCCTATGTATTATAAATAACGAAATATATGTAATAGCGATTTTAGAAAATAAGTTCTTGGCGGGGAGAAAACGTTTATCAATTATAATGTCATTACAAGTACAATATGATTTTCGAATAAGTTGTATCTTTTATTTACAACAAGAAAGAACGCATTCTAGAAAAATCATTAAACATTAACTAAAGAAAAAAAAACTAATGCCTTAATGGTTGAATAAAAAATAATAATAATAGTTCTATTAGTGTTTTATTGCTGTTAAACCAATGGAAAAATAATTCAAGTACAGTTTTTTTCTCGCATAAATAGTTTTAAATTTTTATTCAGGGTGATGCCGATCGCCTGAAAGTCTTACAGAAAATTAAACTCATATTTATTTTCATAATAAAAGTCACGAAAATGATGAAATGGTGACAATACTTTTATTAAATTGCATTTAACGATACGGATGTTTTGATATTCATCAAAATAGGAAAAACTCATGAGATGCAAGTTTATAAAAATTAGTAAATGACTAGAAATCATTGTAAAAAATGTGAAGCATGAAATAGTTTGAATGCTAGAAATTCGTTTTCGATGTTCGAAAGTTCACTTTTATTTGTGGTACGAATATTTTATAACATCATTATTTTGTTAGACATTATACTTATCATGTTTTCTTGTTGGTCTATAAAAATTGGTACCACCCTTTATGTGAGGCGAATAAATAAACATAGAGTAGGTATTGCAATCGATAATAATAACTTATGAGTAGAATGTTCGCCAATCAATTATAAGTGAAACATGAATACCACACGATAGCTATTTTTCAAGGTTAATTGAGATGTATTCGAATGCACCATGTTAATTATTTATTTCTTGAAAATATAAAATTGCACTACTGCAGTTATATATATATATATATATATATATATATATATATGTATATATTGTTTTTTTAGTGTATACATGTAAGTATGTATATAACCAGTCCAAGTGACCGAGCCGTCTGAGACGTTATGTCTGCGCATGCCTTTGAAACTGGTTCGAATCCCGACATCGGCAGTTTGTCAATTATTAAGAAAAACAAATGGGGCGGTTAATTGACTAAACTGTCGGCGTATGGACAAGAACGATGTAACCGGCTATGCTTGAGAAGGTTTTCAGCAGTTTCCTCCACGAACTCCAGATAAATATCGATATAGTTCCCATCACAGTCGGCTGCGCATATCCTACCAATTCCTAGTCTATAAAAAAAAATCCTTCCACTCCACTCACATCCTCACATCCTTAGGCATTACAATGGACCTTATGGTCGAAGTGTAGCCCGTTCAGGGCAGCCTCTACAATCTATATATCTACCTATCTATTTATCTATCTAAGTATGTATGTATATTTCGAACGCTCTGTAGCCTAAACGTGTTCATGGATTTTTACATATGAAGTGTCGTTAGATTCGTTTTCATTGTGGGAGTAACATAGGATGTATACCATAGATGAATGATAAAAGGAGCGAGAAGTTTGTGTGTATACATGTCCGAATTGTTGGAAGAACACTATTGGACATAGCGAAATAATGATGAGAAAAAACCGTTGGAAATTTCAAATTATATCTGAAGATATAGATTCTATATCTTCAGATATAATTTGAAATATTGTATTAAAAAAATTCATTACGATATTTCAAAAACGCCGGTATAGTCAAATTTTAAAATCAATGAAGAAATACTTTTGGTCAAAATCGATCCAGCTCAAGAAGTGAACCTGAAGTCAACTTCATGTATATTCACATAGAAATAAGTGGCTATATTAGTGTGTATATAGAATCTATATCTTCAGATATAATTTGAAATATTGTATTAAAAAAATTCATTACGGTATTTCAAAAACGCCGGTATAGTCAAATTTTAAAATCAATGAAGAAATACTTTTGGTCAAAATCGATCCAGCTCAAGAAGTGAACCTGAAGTCAACTTCATGTATATTCACATAGAAATAAGTGGCTATATTAGTGTGTATCAGGTACTTAGTAATTATAATTGTAAATTAATTATTACAACGATAACGTTGTTCGAGTTCTTGACGTTTATCGTTGGTTTAGTACCCCAGACCATTATATGTAATTACAAACACATACATGTGTGCATATGCACATATGTATAGAGTGTTCGAAAATTAAATTCATTCCGAATTAAATTATGATAGATATATTCAACACACAGTATCCCACAACTTTACCAGTTTTGTAATTTATTGCGCCAGCGGTTTATTGCGTTACTTTTTGATTAAAACCTGTATTGTAGTTTTTGTTTTTGGAAATATAAATCTGTTCTCTTTTATCGTCTCTTCCACCAAATTTGTACAAACAAAAAAACGTACTTCTCATATTTTCGCTGCCAACAAATTCGTAAGTTCTATTGTATTGTAATTAAAATTGCAAACATATTTTAAAAACGACGTGCGAATTTTTGCTGCCATAGCGGTCACAGACCAGGTTACTGAAAGCGTGTTAAAGATAGAAAGATAGATTGTAGAGGCTGCCCTGGACGGTCAACCTGGAAGGTCCATTGTGATGCCTTAAGGATGTCAGGATGTGAGTGGAATGGAAGGAATTTTTGTGAATAGACTAGGAACTGGTAGGATATGCGGCTTCATTCGACTATGATAGGAACTATGCCGATATTCACCTGGATTTCGTGAAGTAAACTGCAGAAAACCTTCTCAAGCATAGCCGGTTACTTCGTTCTTGTCCATACGCCGATAGTTTAGTCAATTAACCGCCCTTTTTTTTTATAATAATTAATAAACTGCCGATGTCGGGATTCAAACCCATAAACTTCCAGTTTCCAAATAGGCATACTGCGCAGACATAACGCCTTAGACCACTTGGTCACTTGGACTGGCGACGCCACGCTGTAGATATCTCAGAAATTATCAATCGATAACATCCAAATAATGTTAGATTGTTAACTGTCACGGAATAACAACCAGATCTACCTCTTCTTTATCAAATTCCATAGCTTTGTAGTTTGATAATATTAGTTTTTGGTACACCCTATATATAATAAAATATTATGTTTATATAGTTTCTACAAGCTGCTCATTAATGCAATCATGTTGTTGAAAATATGAACATAAGTGGTTGGTTTGATGATACTTTATATTTCAATTAACATATCATAAAACACGGTACGCTTCCCTTCTTGTATAGAATACATAGTAGGGACTTTACTGTAATCATTATTATTAGGTCCATTTCAATGAATGTGTCCACTTCATATCTGTGTATGGTGGGGATCTGTATTAATTTTTTTATTAGAAAATCATTTCATTACAAATATGATCACAAATTTAGACATATATTTACGTTTCGAGATCCCTACAGTCCGAATCTATCAGTTTTACAGAGATGTCTGTGTGGGTGCTTGTACGACCGTTCGAAATTTTTGAATGAAAGTGGTAAATAGTTCAATGATTTATTATTTAAAAAATACATATAATTTAATACCAAAGAATTAAACAATTTCTTAAAAATTGAGATGGCTCAATTCTTTCAAACAGTTACTTAAACTATTATTATTATTATTTTGTATAGAAAATATGCCTTGCCACCTATGAATGAGTTTTTGAACCTGTATATGTACCGCCATCTATGAGCATCTTTTTTGGACTGATTTGATACATGTTATATAAACAACTTGTTGATCGCGTGGCGAGTAAACGTCGCCAGGCCAACAGTCAGTCCAACACGTCGCAATAAATGTTTCACATCAAAATATAATAACAACTTTTATTAGAAATGTTTTTTCGAAAAACGAATCAATAAGGCACAAATCAAATTTAAAATTGTCAAGAGTAACATCAACTTTGTTGGCCATAGTACCATTATTAAAATATTCAGAACAATTTAATTGATATTATTTTATCGTACTGTTAAATAAAGCATGTCTATGCAAGTAATGTTTTATAAGTTTCTACGTAGATCCTACGTCACGATTTAAAAAAAAGTTATACCGGATGAAATTAAATATGAAGTTAATAAGTCTTAATTAACTAAAAACCTAATTCAATATTATTCTTACCACAGATATAGAGAAGGTTTTTTTGGGTTTACATAAAAGTTATATATTATTTCTGGGTATTGTAATTTCGTTTATTGGGGATTATTGATGGACATGAATAAATAAATTATGAATCACCATAAAGTTTTGTCTTTGATATTAACAGAAAATTTCCAAACCATGACCGTGTAAAATAGAATATACGATATTTATTAACGTTATCGTTTTTACTGAAAATATAAGTATTTTTTTATACCAGATCTGCCAGGCTTCATTGTTAACAACTAGTTAACTTAAAATAATTATAACCCATCTATCCAGTTTTGACCAAAACTACAAAAGATCAGCCCTTAAAAATTTCTCTTCTGATAGTGCCGTAGAGATATTGATGATCATGGAGTGAATCAGCTTCAAACCTAACGATAACTTTATGCTTAATTTCTCGGTAACCACCATAGATATTGCAATTTCGAATACTTATTGAAAAGGAGTTAATCATCCCCAATTGGGAAAACTAGATTGCCGATACTCCCGGAAGCTGAAGTATAAGAGTGCCGAAATAGCTGCCAATCAATTTGCATAAAGAGTTATAGAGCGATAATTTTAAACGTTACTAAACTTATTCAATTAAAAGCTTGTTTTTAAAGAGTTTTTTTTTTGAAATAATTTTATTCAAGAACAAAAAATTAAGGTTCATCGGACAATTGAATAGATATAATCGGCAAAGTATAGATAAAAATCTGAATTTGGGATATTTTATTAATTGCTAACTCAAAATAATTTTTAAAAAAAAATCTGACTACAGATTTTCATGATTGGAACTTTTACATGTTGTGAATAGCAAAAGTTGAATGAACGCATACATTTTCGATAATGTTGCTCCACCTTCTATAGATTAAAAAGTAGAAAACTTTTATAAATTAAACATCGTACATTACGTTAAAATAAAAAAATAAAATAGTTTTGTAAATATCTCAGTTAAAAAGAAAAAAAATATTCACGAAAATTTTCGTCCGCCATACTTGAATAGAGTCAAAAGACGATATTTATTATTTTTAGTAATTAAATAATTACATAAATCCGATTACTAGTGATGTTAGATGCTATCTAAATTTAAATAATTAATTTACAGATTAAAATTTTTAATTTTTATTAAAAAAAGTGTTATGATTTGATGGGTACTGTCCAATCAACCTTAATTTAAATTTATGAACGCTTCAACCAAGTTTACTGATGCTTCAACCAAGTTTCTCAATTTTTCTCATTATTGCAATACGATTGGCTTGTCATCATAATTGACATACATTTTCAAAATTTTAGATTGATCGAATCGAACAAGCATAAAAACTAACACGTCAAGCAACCAGTCCAAGTGGCTAAGCGGTCTAATGCATTATGCCTGCGAGGTATGCCAACTTGGAAACTGGAAGGTTATGGGTTTGAATCCCGACTCCGGCAGTTTGTCAATTATTAAGAACAAAACAAAATGGGGCGGTTAATGAACTAAACTGTCGGCGTATGGACAAGAACGAAGTAACCGGCTTTACTTGAGAAGGTGTTCTGCAGTTTCCTTCACGAACTCCAGAATATCGGCAAAGCTCCTATCATAGTCGGCTTCAGCCGCGTAATCTACCGATTCCTAGCCTATACACAAAAATTCCTTTCTCTCCACTCACAGCCTCACATCCTTAGGCATCACAATGGACCTTATGGTCAAAGTTTAGCCCGTCCAGGGCAGCCTCTACAAACTATCTATCTAACACGTCAAGCAATGTAAAATCTTGCAATATATATTCTAAAACACCCTGTCTATATTACGTTGTATTACATTATGATACTTCTCTACAACGAAAAACATATGGTAGAGAAAAAAACAAAAACTTTTGGTAAATGAACCTTATTTCTTTTACACCCATATCACCATTTGTATACAGACACATGCACACAGAGTTTGTAAAGGATATGTGTCAACAGCCACCTACTTACCAACCAACCAACAACCTATCTAGAAACATTTGCAATAACATTTGTACACACATCACAACTTATACGACCAGAGATGTGTAAATAAATCTAAAAAAGTTTTTCGTCATTCTCGAACTGCTCTCTATCGTCCAATAATTTCATCACACAAAAATATTAATGCTTGGATACTGTCGTTTCAGGTTAATAGAAGAAATGTGCGTGTGTGTGTCTAAATAAAAGTGTGTGTGTTTTTATATTCGTATGCGTGTTTGTGTATTGGATATAACCATAATTAAATTATCCCAATAGGTCCAGTTCGTGATTCTCTTATATATATAAAATAGATCATTTAAGTATGTCGTATTTTATTCATATAAATTAATTGGTTTGATAGCAAAATGAAAATTTATTGTGTATGCTTTATATTCAGGCGTTTCAAAGTAGTTCAAGGAAGATAGAATCTATACAAAGATGTAAATATTCTTTGTGTGAATGGATTTAACTTAAAAACAATTTGACGGATTTTAATAAAACTTGCATTGTAAATGTTTCTTACGAACTGCTTTCGGTTAGTTTAACATCTCCAATTAGTAAGTATTTAAGGTGCCGTCCTTGGTGAGATCCATATATGCTATTGGCAGGAGAGGTATGATAATAAGTGGTTTGAATATATTTAACTTAAAAACAATTTGACGGATTTTTATCATACGTGCATTGTAAATGTTTCATATGAACTGCTTTAGGTTTATTTAACATTTTCAATTATTAAGTAATTATGGAGCCGTTTTTAATATTACTGAAGCCGTATTTGGTGGGATCAATGCTATTGACAGGATTGGTATGATAATAAGTGGAATAAACAGCTGCTCTTAAACAATTTTGAATGTGAATTATATATCCTAAGATGTGAAAAAAATTGTTTAACAAAATAATAGTTCAGTAGATCATATGGTTGCTTCAACCAGAGAAAAAATTAACATACACATAAAAACATAGCACGAACTTGTTGAACGCATTCGATACCCGCGTGCGAGTAGATACTTGTTTTGTATAAATGTTTGTGACGGTAATTCATCAAATTGGTCTTTTTGATTTTCGACACCCATTCATTATGAATATTTGTATTTGTCAAACTAATTTTATTAGAATTAGCCGATTTTGTTACAGAACTTAATTAAATAAAACTATTTTCAACATATAGTAATATCATAAAAAGTGTTTAAGGCTGTATGTGTGTTTAAGGGGGAAAATAGAATGGCGGAGCTTATATTCTGATTGGTCAGATATTCTGCTTGTTTAATTGTTTTATAAATTTGATATTATAAAAAAGTTTAATTCACATTCCTGGCGAAAGAAGTTTCATTTTCCCTGTGAGCTTTTTTGGATGAGAGATGAATCAAACTTGTTTTTCTTACAATATTTTCTTTCACTTTAAAAGCATTTTGTTTGGTACGCGACAATTTCTTCAACCAATTGTTTACCATGGTCTTTAGATGTCTTTTTGTCACTCAAGCAATGAAAACTTAAAATTTTTTATCTCGAATAAACGAACCATACAATCCCCTAACAGCATACAAATATTTTTAACCGTTATCATGAAAACGAACTTTGTAAAAACTTCGACAAAACAAATGTCTTACATTTATCTTAATATTCGTAACTTTCTCAATTGTATAAAATAATTATGTTAATAGTTCTAATTGAATTTGCAAGCTTCCTCACAGCTTTACTAGATAATTTGCAAATAACTATTTAAGTTCTTGCATCTTGCATCTTTGAATACTTTACATAATTTTTGATAAAAGAATATTTACTATGGCATAGGTTATTTTGTAAAGAATGAATTGTTTTTAAAACTAAAAGATTCTTCAAGATTTATCTATTTGTTAGATATGAAAATCATATTTAGGTATTTACACTATCACTGTATCTCTCTCTCTCTCTCTCTCTCTGGATCATACATATTTGTGAAATAAGTAGTTACCTAGGAGTACAATATTATACCGAATTCAATAATATTATCTAAGAATTGTTAATTAAACTTATAACATCCTTCGTATGTAATTCCTATCTTATTTACAAACAATTCCATAAGGTACACATGGTCACTAAAGTGGCGTACTTTTTTCAAAAGTTCTTATTGGATTTGTGCCCTATCCATTTGGTTTTTGTTCATCATAAGAATATTAACAACATTTATGCAAAATATATTTTGGGAAATACTAGTATATTCTCGTTTAAATCTAATCTAAAAAATATTGAGTAAAAAGAATATGGAATAAAAAATAAAAGATAATTAGTGAACTTAAAACAAATGATTATTTTTGTCTCAGTATTTAAGAATCAATAAACTAGTTTGTTGGTGGTTACGACGTGTAATCTAGGTGAACATGCACTAAACAGATATTGGTATTAAACTCTCAAGAAAATTTGAAAAACTAGTTGTAAATTTGGGAGTTAGTAAAATTGTATAAACATTAAATTGATTGTAAAGATTATTAAAATAATCAAAGAAAATCGAACAGGTTTTTTTGAAATTAAATTTTATATTTAGCCTAAATTCCTAGAACAATTATTTGTGTTTTATAAATACGTATTTCGACTACAAAGTATTCATCATCAGTATGAATTAGCTAATCGTAACTATCTCTGGGGTATGGCGTCCGAGATATGTTGCTCGTTTGGTGCGTGTCTCGCCAAATTAGCAACGGGCCACTCCATATCCCATATCTCTGACTTCATATCCCAGAGATTGTTGCAATTAGCTAATTCATACTGATGATGACTACTTTGTAGTTGAAAAACGTATTTATAAATATGGAAATATGGAGGATTTAAATAATACGTTAATATTAATGTTTTAGTCAGAATGGAGTACTTTAGGAAGGAATTCCAATAACTCGCTATGATGTTGGTTAAAATTTAACCATCCAATTGCAATTTATGGGAATTTACCTAAAAAACGGAAACACAGTATTATTCTCAGTGAGTAGTAATTCACATTTGATAATACCAAACAGAGGATGGAACATATCTCAAAGGGAATAACTTATACAAGATAAGTTTACTTGTAAATGGTATTTTCTCTAAAAATATCTCGAGTATTTCCAACGGAACAGTTTACATTACAAACTACATATTATAATAAGTTATTTAATAGTCTTCATTTCTCGTAAACTAAACTCCATCTATATATTATATGCAGGGTGTCTCATTTTAAACAATTCATCTGAATATTTCTTCAAGGAAGTGTTGTTGGAAAATATGATTCGACTAATAGTTGTTTTTGTTGCGATTATATGGTGACTCGCTGTTCACCTTATTTGAGGGTTAATTTCTGTCTTTCAAATTGAAAAACTATATTTTTGACATAATTCGATAGGTCTGGAAAAATAAACATTAAAATTAGAGTAATCTGTTTTGGTTATTAATAAACCATTGTATAAAATTGGATTTTCAAATCAGATTACATTTTTGGCGAAACGATGACCTTAGAAAAACGATTTATCGAAGATAGAAAGTTTCTATTTTTGATCACTGAATAGGAAAGGATATTTTTGTTCATTTATTAAAAAAAATTGTATATGCATTCATTTCTATACCCGGCATGTATAATAATACAAGAGGGTATATATTAAGTTTAGTTCCGACTTTGTATCGGCTGTCTATCTGTCAATACGATAACCGAAAAACAAAGCGCGATAACGAGCTGTGTGTATGTGTTCTAGAGCTTATCAGTAAGGTCGAGTTCGTGAATGGACAAAATCGGACCATGTTTGGGAAAAATAGGTAAAACTACCCCTCTTTCAATCCGTAAGAGATAAAACAAAAATTCAACTTTTGTTTGAAACTTTTTAGTTATTTTCACCTTACAACAATTAATAAAATGTTTATTCTTACAAAAATAAGAAGAATGATTCGAATATTCAGAGACGAAAAATAAAAACATTTTATGATAAATTTTTGCAGGACCACCGTTTCATTAATAATTTGTTTGAAGGAATGTTCAGGTACGTTGTTTAAAATGAGATACAACCTGTACATATATACAATATCGTATATGTCAAATATTTATTATATTTTATCATATTCTGTTCAAATGTTTTGTTGTATAATAAAATATTTTAAATTCTGTTTAGAAGTAAACATTGCGTTTCGAAGCATAACATTATACGATTCGTTTTCATTCTACAATAATTGTGTACATAGGCGAACGCCGTGTAAAACTGTTTATCTGGTTAACCCGTTATCTGCAATTTACATTTTTTTATGTCCAGTTTTGTTGATACCAAATTTATTTGTCAATTAAATCATAGCAGGGATGTAAGTAGCACCTTGTTACACATTTTGCATTGTTATTTTAACTATTTTAGGGAGTAAGTGGCTTTTGCACATCCATTGCACTGCTGTTATATTTTCTTGTTATTTTCTTTTATAAATAAGTATTTAATATATTTTGTTGGTATATTTCTAACTAGAAATCAACTCGTTTTACTAAGAAGTGTTGTCATAAATCTGTAATATTTGTTTTCCTTGTTGTTTTTGTTAATTATTTTGAAGCGGTTAATGAGCGGGTACTTGAACTACAGGAAGGAAAGGGTTGATTTTTAGTGAATACACTGAAAACGCAAGTGTTTAATTTTAAAAGACTTTAAGCATAAAAATGGCGTTTATTATAATGTAAACATCTTAAACGTTTAATTTTAAAATATTTCACAAAATAAAAATAGTTTGATTTGATTTGTTTCTAATAATTACGTAATGTTTAGAATAATTGGTAAAACGTTTAAACCGTTTTATTTCTTAACTCTTTCGTCAAAAAAAAATACTAATGTGTCTTGTTCTAACACGTCGACCAATACATTGCGTTGACTAACGCTTTCCGTCGACTAACGCTTCGGGTTAAGTAATGCTTTACGTTGACGAACGCTTCGATACCAACGCTTCGCGTTGACTATCACAACTTCGAGTTAACACATGACGTTGACTAACTCTTTACGTCGCCTAACTTTTCCCATTGACTAACGCTTCGCATTGACCAACGCTTCGCGTTAAACTAGCGCTTCGCGTTGACTGACGGTTTGCAAAAATGTACACATAATTCATATTTTATAAACATTGAATATGCAAAATTGTTAGCAATTTAAACATTGATATACAAGCCAGTAAATACTGGGTATTCAAACAATTAACTCAGTTAGTTGTTACATTACTTGTTTAATATATCCATTCAGTATAACAAAGTTCTTATGTTTAATACTTTTTGTGTAAAATTCTATGACTATGTATTTCAAGTAAAAACTAGTTTTATTAGACCTAAAATATGTTTATCTAGTTATCTAGATTGATGTTGTTATCTTAGTATTCTAGGTAAATTCTAAGTTTACTCACATAATCATAATATTATGTTATGTATGTTTTGTTTATGAAACATGACACGAATTCAAATTTATAAGTTGTTTCATAACAATCAAAATCGTTTTTTGCTAACAAAAATAATAACCTATACAATTCACCCATAATACGTTTTTTTATATTTATTCACACGCTTAATTGTATATAATTATTTTCACGTGAAAACTACTATTTGGATGTTATGGAGATGCCTGTAATATTGACTTCATAAGTACTGTTTTTTCACATTCTGAACTTGATTTGTGCCGTATGCATTCGATTTACGAAAAAAATTGTGCGTGGCAGCTCCGACGCGTGCCTAGAGTTTACTCTTTTAAGTTAGTTACTATATTACGAATATAAAGCTATTATAAATTCATAATCACAAATTTTCGGGACAAGCTGTATGGCGCTAGGAAAATTAATTTTTGATTTAACTAATTTTGTATATAGAATAACTATTTCTATATAGATATTATATTATACTGTTTATATTTGACTCTTCAGCTGAGTGGATAGTAATTTTAACGTAACGTAATTTTTGTAACGAAAAAAAGCTGTAACTAATTCATATTACAAATTAATATAAAATTGATATATCTAAGACCAGCCGAGCGATCGTGCTGTCAAAGGCACTCTACTTGGAACTAGTAGATTGCGAGTTCGAATCCCAACGGTGGCAATTTGTCAATTTCAAAAAAATAAGGCTGTTAATTGTCTCCCTTTCGGCGTATAGACAAGACCGAGATGAACGGCTATGGTTTTGAAGTTTTTTTTCAGTTTCTTTTCATGAACTTCAGATAAATATCGGCATAGTTCCTATCAAAGTTGGCAGCAGTCGTACAACCTACCAAGTTCCTAGTCTACATATAAATTCCTTGTGCATTAGTGGTCGGTATTATGTATAAAATTTTACACATTTTCGAAAACCAAATAGATTGAGCACCAAATAACTTAACAATTTTAAAATAGAAATAAAACTATTCTAGTCGAGGGTATTTGAATATAAGTCAAATGTATTGTTGAAGAAAAGAACTTATAAAGATTATTAATTAGCTCAGAAGCGATTAATTTTTTTTTGCAATACTTTTGAAATTGTAACACTTAATACTTAGTAGCATATACTTCATGTTATTTTTAACACATTTCACACAACAAACTCCAAACAAAAAAAATCATTTGAGCAATAATGTAGTTTGCAGAATAAACATTCAAAGTATAATTTTAGAATAGTTATTATTGTAATATACTCTTTAAAATCTTCATCGTTATGTAAAGTACTTAGAATACGTGGTAATATCATCGTATTTACTATTAAGTTTCCGACAATTTTATCAAGTTTTATGGTATATTATAATATTTACTTATTAAAACAACAAGTGTATGTATATATATATGTATGTATGTGAATATGTAGTAAACTCTAATACCTACTATGTATATATATGAAGGTACTGCTTACGTATAGTTTGGTTTGTTGTTCATACATCTGGGAATTTTATACCATTCATAAGTTACTATCAAAATTACTTTTATGTATGCAAAAATTATTTATGAAATAAGTGAATCCTCTTCTTCTTCTGCTTATGCTTGCTGTGTGTTAGAGAATAATATCATATACATTTGAAAGTTTTTCAAACTCTCACACTTCGAACAGCGAATGTGTTCGTTCGTCTAAATCCAACGATGATAATTAAATTAACAGACCAAAGTTTATTAAATAGTTTAATCTTGTAAATTATTTAATTTTCTATTAATTGTACATTAGTTTTCTAGTGTGAATATTGTAGTCATATTTGTGTGCATGTAATTTATTAAGTGCATGTAATTTGTGTGCATTTATTAAGTTTCTCTTAGCACCTTTTTATGTAGATAAAATATCAGTTTGTTATTGTTTCAACTTTTATGATTATCGGTCCGAAAATCGCAATCCAAATATTCACTATATTTCCATGTTTTTAGGTCGACACCCGGTGTGTGTGGTCAGGTGTGTTTGCCTGTGTGTGTGTATGTGTGTTTGGGTTTTCGTAAGCTGTAAAATTAAGGTTGTTATGAAAGTACCTGGGGCAAATCAACCAAAATTAATAGTAAAGTTCGTGTAACTCAAAATACACGAATTCTAACCACGTTAGAAGATTTTTTAAATGAATTATTAATTATTAATAAAATTATTATCAAATAAAATAATATATAAAAAAAAAATTATTAACAATTAAAAAAAATTATTTTAATAATAATTCAAATATTATTATTTATTTCAATTTTTATTAATAATTATTTATTTAATTTTACACTAACGTTACCAAACTTACTGTGACAATCTAAAATAAAAGTAGCTTTAGGACCATTTTTCGATCTATAAATTTAATTATCTCAGAGAACAAAAACAGGTATGTTTTGAAATTTGGTCCAGGTATTTATATTTATAAGACTTTGATAATGACCTGACGTTTCTGATGGTTTCGATATAGATATTTGTATTCATGTTTTTACCGCCAAATCTATTTAAGCTATGTAAAAATCTCTTAAAAATCGTAACTTTTTTGTAACATTTTTTATTCAAAAACTAAAATCAGGATCAAGTTCAAATTTTGACAGGATATTCTTTATTATTAAAATAATAATCTGTTATTTTGAAGAACCTGTCATTAAATTGAATTTTCTTCATAACAACCTTAAATCGTCTGCGTAGAGATGATGTCAATCGAATCGTGTGAACGTCAATAAGATCTAAAAGAAATTTTATCTAATTTATTTAAGAGGTACGTGGAGCGTAAAAGTTGGGAAGACACTGAGTTTGAAATAACACGTAGTTAAATGGGGAAATTTATCATGCGTAAAGTTTTAGCAAATTTTTAATCCACAACAATTTATCTATCGACCATTTCGATATCGATAGTGTATTTAACCCGATTTTTTCAGATCAAGTGTTTTTAATTTTTGTTCCAGTTAACTCGATCCAGTAGATCAAAGGTTGTTTGGGTTGTAGTGTATTCGCAACTAAATCTTAATTTACTTTCATATCTAGATACCTTTGCGTACACACTATATATTCCCAATGTTACCTCGGTAACCACTAACAAATCATGATTGATTATTTATCAGGCAAAATAAACGTTTGGTTTCAATTCCAATAAATTGCCTTTTATTTCATCTTTATTAGAGTAGATTTTAGGATTAGTTGAAACTTTATCTTCTACACCAACAGTTGGCATCCGAGCAGGGACTTCTGGACCCTTGAGTACACCAACAAAGCCGTTAATGAATCACATAAAATAAATAATTAATAGATTATTCTATAAATTTTTGGATACGCGTTGTTTATAAGGTAGATTCAATGTTTTATAGTTTCAGAATAAAGTGCAATCGTAATATTATTTCCCAATTATATTGAAGTATTTGAAGCTAACGAAAAAAAAATGATGCTCAATAAAATATAAATGAAATTTTATGTACATTATATTTTCGAAACTTAATGACCGTTTTTCACAAATTTTTATGTGTTAAAGAAACATGTTTATAATATCTAATATCAACCACACCGAAACTTCTGTTTTCGTATTATTTATATAAAACTTGTTTTATATATGAAATAAATTTTCTGATTTATTTGCTAACTTTTTTTCTGTTTTTTTATTCTCTAATAGAAATTTTATTGGTAATAAATAATGTTCGAAAGTTTTTTTATTCTTTTATAGTCTATTGTACTCCATTAAACACGTACAGGATGGAACGGAAACGAAATAAATGTCGTATTCTACATTGGATATCCGTTTAAAATAACTAATCAAGAATAGCTCGTTCTAAACGAATTTTTTCTAAACAGCTAACTTAAGATCACTTGATCGAAGTGAAAACATATCTGAATGCGTTTCGCTTCAGTGTTCACTTCAATGTTCACTTCAAGTACAGAGGAAAGGTTTAACGTAATTTGTGATTATAATACATTAAAATGACGAATAAAATATACATGTTAATACCATTATTGTTAAATTTCAAAATAATATAATATTGTAATATTATGAACAACAATATACGTTGTTATAATAATACAATACAAAAATATTGAAATGGAGTCAGAAAACAAAACTTAAATGCGCTGGTAACTATTTTTAAAGTATCTGCTAAATAGACGCGTGACGCATTAAACTTATAACCAAAATAACTCTTCACATTGAAGTCCACAGTAAATAGTATTATATATTTAACAAATTTATATTTTCATATTTTTCGGTACAAGTTTTGAACCTGAGTAAATCAGGTTAAGATGGTGAGGTGTAGATGATTTTGAACCTTGATAAGTAACTAAATTTTAAATTTAATTTTCCATAGTGGTGGAATAGCGTGAAATTTAGTTAAATGAAATCGAATATTAAATTTCCTTCCCTGTGAAATTTCATTTGTGTAAGTTCACCAAAACCATGTCTAAACCAACAATCATATAATCTTTATGAAATAAGTTTTGATACGACCATGAGATCGTTTGATCACATCTTTATTTGATGACCAATCTGTACCAAAGTGTATTGGTTCTGAGAAATTTAATAAACGTTAAGCTTATTATATTTCCTATGAAAACGTACATATTTTTATTCGTTTCTCGAATATAAAAACTATATACAATTTTATGTTCGTCTAACTGTCTTATGTGCAATGTGCAATATCCGATGTTCTCTCATATCTGAAATACTAGCATATAGAACTTGAAACTTTGTACAAAAATAGATATTATTTAGGGTGCATGATTTGAATTTTATAATTACGTATTTCGACTACAATATAGTCGTCATCAGTATGAATTAGCTAATCGTAACTATCTCTGGGATATGGAGTCAGAGAAATGTTGCTCGTTGCTAATTTGGTGCGTCATAGACAATTCGATTTCTCAGACAAATCGAATTTAAAACAACTGAAATCAGTACAAAACCCCACAGAATTAGAAACAAGACGAAAATATCTACATACACAAATTAAGAAAACAGATAATGAATTTAGACAACGGTCCAATTCCAAATTCTGATTTAATAAAATTAAATCATTTTCAAAATTTAATACCTGAATATCAAGGTTAGCAACACCTGCACCTTAGTGACACTAACAACGCCGCATGCTCACAAAAGGATACCGCTAATAAATGGGTGGGGCTTTTCATACTTTTAATGCTTTAACAGGTCAGTGAACTCAAATAATCCTTCATGTCAGATCATAACCTCTGGCACATTATATAAAAGACAGAACGGTTTAATATCATTGTGAGCCACGCATCAAATTAGTAATGAGCAACATTTCTCTGACATCATATCCCAGAGATAATTACGATTTGCTAATCCGTACTGATGATGACGACTACATTGTAGTCGAAATACGTATTTATAAAATACGAATATGTTCTAGGAATTGAAAAAATTTGAGATGTAGTTAATACGATGATATATTCATCATAAAAAGTTTTCCTTATTAAATTTAATGTTAAATCAATCTTTTTAATCAAGAACTCTTTGAATTGCTGAAAATCATGTGATGAATAATTTATTTTGATCTCTGAGAAATTTTTTTATCCTAGTAATAATTTAGAACACGGAGCATAATAACTAAATGGGTTCAATGTTTGAATAGTCTGTATAAACTGAGCTGTTTGTGAACCATTTGTTTCTTTTTTACACACGTGTAGGTGTATAAAAACATGACTGTCTCATATACCACGATACTGGATTTTTATTCATACGGGAACATCTCTTCGATCTACAAATAATTACAAAACTTTAAAAACATTTTCCACGTACGGAATTAGAAACTGTCTACAGTTTTGTCATAAGAATTGATTTACTAGTTTAATCAAGAAAGAGGACATCGTTGTTACTCAACGGGTATTTTGTCACGTAAATGTTTTATTTATAAAGAAATATAAAATTTTATTTATAGATTGTGAATGAACAATCAATGAAAGTATTATTCACACAAATTTAAATTTAATTAAAGAGATTTTCTTTACAAAACAAAATTGTTAACTTATTCCATCGTATTTAGTTAATAACCTTATTTTTGTATTTACAAAACGAAAACAATAAATCATTGAATATTATAAGTGGTATTGTTTCTATTAAAAAAATTAACCATTCCCAATGTTCAATTTAAAAAAATAAATGTCTATTAAGCTAGCAGAGCAACCTAAGCAGAACACAATTATAATTGTCTCATAATTAGACGCTAATTAAATGCCCTAATTAAAAATTAACTGCTCTTTGTTGTATCATGTAACCGCATGCTCTGCTAGCTTAATGTTAAGCTAGCAGAACAATATTTAGCAGAGCATGCGATTACACAGAGCAACAAAGAGCATTTAATTTTTAATAAGGCATTTAATTAGGTTCACGTTGCTCTGCTAGCTTAATGGACATAAGAAATTAACGAGGTGCGTGTTGTACCACGTTCAGTGTCGGGTCTCGTAGTCAGTATGGGACCCCACTATTTGCATATCCAGATGTTTTTGTATGAATTAAGAGTTTCTATGAGCTTTTTATAAACCCAACTGAACGTCATAATGTAGTCGACTACTTCTCGTAAACTAATACTTAAAGCTATGATAATTTTCCTATTCATTTTTACTTATTTACTTATATTATGATATTCAAAAACATGGGTTTAGTAGAGGGATAGTATACGTACCCCCAATAATTTTACGACACTCTACACTATGGGATTTGTGAGTACAAAATAATCCATTTTATATGTAAAGAAGGTTGCAAAAAAGATTTACCAATAGTATAACCACGTAGAGGGCGTTTTAAGATTGGCAGTAAAACAGTTGTCACATGATTTACACTAGATCTTATATTGATAGTTGTGGGGAAAAACCGAACTTTATTTTTCGTTTTCTTCCTATACTACTAGTGTAAAATACATTGAATCAAATTGCTAATCGTATTTTAGGCAAATTTTATATCACGCATACTTCCGAAACGCTACACGTTTTGCTACACATTCCACACACAGCTGTATAAAAGTGGTGGATAGTATTATTGATTTCGCGTGGTAGATTTCATAAAACCGCCAAATATCGCGGTGGTTTATACAGAAAAATTAACAGACAGAAAGAAAAGAAGAAAAAATAGATCGTTGGTTCAAAGGATATCCAAAATGCCACTGAAGTATAAATAATTAACAAACACTATGAATGCCAACAATATAAATAATTAACTTACACATGTGGAATTGAACGAAATAACATTATATTTTGATTATACGCTCGTATAATTAATTTACCTAATTATTAATTAATTTTCAATTTTAATTGTTTAAAATATTCGTATTTAAATATTTACATGTTATATATTTTATCCGTGAATGTTGTCATTTAAGGATGTAATGTCTAATTCAACATGTTAAATAAAATATTATTAACACGTTCAGATTACAACTGACATGTTCGGAAATATACCATTTACTCATTAAATTTCTATATAAAAAGTATATTTTTTAAAGAACGTTTAATATATCATCTTCTTGTATTGAAAATTATTAAGAATAATTTTTTTTGGACCCAACACATATTTCTAAGTATGTTCAAAGAAAAGTTCTAAATGAACAGTTAGTCAGTTTTAAATAAGCTATTGTTCGATTATCATCAGTTTAAAGTAAATTATTGTTGGATTAAAATCATCAATTTTAAAATTGGCATTGTTCGCTTAATATCAAAGTTATAAATTAAATATTATTATATAAAAACGAGATAGAGACTCTATTATAATTGTGGAAATAAAAATAAATAAAGTTATTTAGATTTTGTTTTTATTAATTTTTTTTTTTCTAAAGTGCGTGTTGTCCAATGGACATAGATTTAGTAAACCTTTACTAATATTTGTATTTGTTTTATTTTTGTCGAGTATCGAAATCTGTTGTAGGTTCTACAGCGCTCCTTTTGAAGGCTAAGGGGAGCCAAGATACCGTGAGAATCTGAGCCAAGAAACCAGCATAAAATTCTTACGGAAATTTTCAATATTTGACATTCATAAAAATAACAAATAATAAATAAAATTTGCAGAATAACTAATTAAATAAATAATTCATCAAAATTTTAATCCATCGCTCGAATTTATATAATTAATAATTTTAACGTGTAATTTATATGCAACGTCATTTGCATGCTAACATGTAAATAGCAACGACCTAATTTATAATAATAATGATTGTACCATTTTGTTTTTAATCGCCTTTAAACTTCGGGTCAAATAATTGTCATCAGTCAACCACCATAAATACATTCCTCTATTTTTCGTTATATTGTTATTATCATGAACGACAATGGACTCGTTCTCCAAATTTACAATTGTCACGAATTTTGTTTGAATAAATACGTATGTTAAAAACAAAGTAGATCATCAATATGCTAGCTAATTGGAGCTATTCTTCTGAAAAATGTTATCCTAACTGCTATTCTCTGATGACTGCGTGAAATATTAATAATAGACCTTTCCATTTCAAAGAACGAGTTGATTTTGTTTCGGGCAAAATGTCAAATTAATCACGTGAACAAATGAATAAAGAATACTGCACGTCGTTGTTCATCGTATTGTTGAGTGTCCGAAAGTCGCATGCGCAAAAGACCACCATATGAAAAGGTCGATCACTTTTAATCAGATTTAAATAACTTCTATTCAGATTACTTATTCGGTTCTCAATTGAATTTTTGTTTATTTGGAAAAGCTATAGTTTATGCGCTTTTAAATAGGTAAATAGTACGGCTACAAAACAATTTAGAACGTCATCTCACGCAAATATTGGAAATTTTTGAAATATTTACCGTCATAGATAAATCTCCATTAAATGAGAAGTAAATACATAAAAAATTGGAAAGATTATACGACAGACTTTTTGAGTCACTCTTCACGGCTCGATGTATGTCGTATTAGAACATAATAATCGGATGAACAAGTCCTATATTCATAAAATGAGACAGTTGACCGTATAACACATATTACATTTACGCTAGCTTTTTAACCCGACTTCAAAAAGGAGGATAGTTCTAAATTGGTCTGTATTTTTTTCGTATATATATATATATATATATATATATATATATATATATATATATATATATATATATATATATATATATAACACAACCCCAATTTATTTTATAAAAAAAAGGAAGCTGATGTAAACAGTCGAAAAGTTTTCTCACTTCTATATAGAGACCATGGATGCATATACGAGTTCAAACCATGCTACTTTGAACAGTTTACGTATTTTCAGAAGTTTTTATATTAAAAGACAAAGTAGCAGGCTCTCATCCGAAAGTCGAACTATTTTGACATAGAGATCCATTGATACATAAAGGTTCATACCATATTTTTGTTATTATTCCCATTTGGGAACTATTTGTAATGGGTCCCATATTTCGCATTGAATATTTGAATATAAGATCCGATTTTGAAGCTCATGATCTAAAGATCTTAAGACGAAGGAGAAACTTAAAAAAAAAACAAGTAAAAACAATTACTGACTGAGTTAATTGGCATTAAACTTGTCGGCTATCTCTTACGGTCTCCAAAATAAACAGTTTTGGACAACTAATTAGGTTATTTTATGAACACGTATACCAACTAAACTAATTAATCCCTTGTACCTGTAATTATCTACCGGGGATAAAAAAGGATGTGCAAAACTTGGTATTAAGATTCGCATATACATCACAAATGAGTAAATTTGATACATAAGTGGAGTACAGAACACCCCGATGCAAGACCTAGTGTATATTGAACATTAATTATGGATTTCAAATATTTTTGGCGTAATTACCTTTATATAGAGGTGACGTAAAATAACTTAATGTGTAGTGTATGCAAATAATTCAAAAACATATTTATTCGAAATGAAAAATGATGATTTATTCTACCACAAATTATTCTGTCAGATAATCATCAAAAACATTCACATATGCGTGATGCTGTTCTGACTCTCTTCTGTGTCTCTGTTATGGTTCACATATTCCTTGCAGAATAAAATTATCAGACTCGAATGTCTCTAATAATGAAAACAATAACATTTATGCGTAGATAAAAATGTTTGATAAATTTTTTTATTTTAAATTTATATATAATAGTAATCTACTTTCGTATTTATTTCCAATTAATTAATTTTAATTACTTTGCAAATTTCACACAATTAACATTTTTCTAAAAAAAAAAACATTTATTGAAATTACTTTTGTTAAAATTACTGTCATTCAATTTACTCTTGTTAACCAAATTCGTTGCTAGTTAGGTGAAACTGTCACCAAATTAACACTTTGTTTACGAATAACATATCCTGAGACAATATAAGAGTAATTTTAATAAGAGTGATGTTAACAAGAGTAAATTGAATGAAAGTAATTTTAACAAGAGTAATTTCAATAAAATTTGTTTTATTTGAATTTATTTTGTATAATTTTTTATTTATTTTAATTTTTGTCTATTGTTTTCGATTTTCTTACTATTTTTAATTGACAAAGACTAAATTACGACTAGCTAATTTAAGCGGCGAATTTGAAATTTTAAACATATCATTGAATTTTTAATTAAATATTGATATGAAGAAATCAATCAACATTCATCAATATTCTATTGCTTTACATATTAAAATTTCAGACGATGAAATGATGAGAGGTATATGGGATCAAAGAAATGTGCTAATCAGCTAGCAATCAAATTTGCGACGTTTCGTTGTTTATTTTTCGAACTTCTTCAGGCTCTGTACATAAAACATATATAAAAAATTACAATTCATTATTCATATAAAATTCTAAATTAATACATATAAACTTTGATTCAAAATAACAAGTCATTATTTAATAAAATGATTCAGTAATTTAGAATTTTATTAAATAATGACTTGTTATTTTAAATCAAAGTTTATATGTATTAATTTAGAATTTTATATGAATAATGAATAGTAATTTTTTGTATATATGTTTTATGTACAGATCCTGAAGAAGCTGAAAAATAAACAGCGAGACGTCGCGAATTTGAATGCTATCTGATTAGCACATTTCTTTGATGCCATACACCTCTTATCATTTCATCATCATATAAGAATTGGATCTTAAAAATTTCAGACTTTTATCGTTACTTTGCTTTAAACGACCATCTATACAAAAGTAATCGAGTTTTAGTTCTTTTTTAACATTTGGTTTTATTTAGTACAAAATATACCATATATTTTAAAAAACATGAACGCCATGAAATCTTTTGGTATGCAGATTATTATTCATTCTGTATGGTACAACAAACAGTGTGTGTATTGTGTTCGTTAAATGAAATAAATTATTTTAGCAAATGGTTGTGTATTCATAATTGCTGACTTTATTTCATATATAAATAAATTTCTAAATACGAAAATTATATAACAAATTTATTTATATTTTATATAGCAAAAAACAAAAAATAAAAGCATTTGTTTATATCTACGTAAAATCATATTAAAATTCCATATGATGTATTAAAAGCAATTTTTTAACTCCTCTTTGCAATATATCCATCATTTTTTTTATTCATTTTAATATAAACTTTAATAAAAAATAACCTATTTTCGTCCATGTTCTACAATTTTCATGTTAAATATATCCGGTTTTAATATTCTTTGTTGAAATCGTACTCAAAAATAAATATTATTTTTCTCTCAAAGTCTTGCTTGTGCAATGTATAGTAGTAACTCATTAAATAGTAATTATATGAATATTTGTGTGATTCCGAAGTGAGACTGGGGCTCGTATTTATAGTCCAGTCTTGAGTAAGTGCTTAAGCTTACCTTCATGAAGACCGTTTAATTGGTTTTAAGACATGATCAATTCATATATATACATTAAGATCATCTACGGTAAGAAGACTTTCAAGATAATCTGAATTTGTGTTTGTCAATTACATTTTGACTGATATCTAGATTCTTTTTCTAAATCTATATTTATAATCTTAAAATCTAATCTGAATTAAAATCTACATGTTAAATCTGAATGTGGGTTGACTTACACAATTGTTTTTGTACTAGAAATTCGACCTGGTTAAAATATTTTTATGTTACACGTTTTTTTAATAATTTTATCAACAAACTTAATTTTAATTGCATTCATGCTGATTTGACAAAAATTGCTTAGTGAATTGTTATTAAGAAATTTGTTGAATGTCAAATGTAGAATTGCATAATACATTCAATAATTAATTATAGTAGTGTTATTAAAGTAAATAATTATAAATATGTGTTATCGATAGTAAATAATATATGTGTTAAAATGAATATCGTTACAATATACTTCCTTCCTCAGAACAGCTAACAGTCTACGTAGCTCTTACGTTTCTAACTTTTTGTATCGTTAGTACACCATAAAATAAGAAAATTTGTAGGATTTATTTGTACTGTTTATACTATGGGTCGCTAGGCAAATGATCAACATAATATACAAATATCAATTTGTTTTTAGTGAGTTACCTGTCTAATGTTCCAAACTATTATTAGAACTTCAAGAAATTATTAAATATTAGTAAAATGAATCCTCAGAAATCAGCTAAATTTTTTTGAGAATTTATCCCCTTGGCGTTTTTGAGAAAATCGTTACGTAAGTTGGATAAATTTAACATGCATCTTCATAAACATGGTGAAATGAAATGCACGATTCCGACTGTTTTTACTTCGAATTCTCTCAATATAGTCACGGTTGTTCTGAAATTCGACACATAGTTTCCTCAATTCCTTACAATTGTTTTTCCTCAAAACTTTGGGAGAATGCCCATCGGGTTGTTAAGTTATTTGATAAAATATGCGTAAAAAAGTGCATTTTTTTCACGTCCGCAGCAGAAGGTTATTTTTTATAGTTCAGTTGACATCCTGAGTACCGGCGCGCTGTTTAAAAGTCGTTTGAAATTATACACTAGTATATGTATGATGTTTTAATGCGGAATCTCCCTGATTTGCATATAATTTTCTATATAGTTCTTTTCGAGCGGGTATACCCGATCAGCTGATATAGTTTGGAAAAAACCTTAAAAGTGTATTTCAGTTTTTCTGGGACTATGAATATATTCTGTGTGCCCAGATATTATCAAATATATTTTAACTTTTTTTTTTACTTCAACAAATGTTTTACTTCAATAAAAATTAACTTTATTGTCATAAATGCCAAATCGTTCGTACGTTTATTCAGAATTTCGATATCCTATACACATATTTATATGATACACACTCAGCTTTTGTTTTATCGATAATTTTTTCCTATACATTTCGTTGATTCACATTCTTTGTATGCGCGCACCCCTCTTTGGGTAGGTAGGTAGGTATAATCTTTCTTTATCGTATTTTAGCTCAACGTATTTTTCGTTTGATTTCACCAAACACGTTTTATGATTACTCTATTTCGTTTGTATAATATATGAATATGCTTTTTCATCGTTCTTCTTTACTTTACCAAGAAACTTTTTATCACAAATGTATTTTCTTCTCTGCTGCTGCCGTTGCTGCTATCAAACCGTTTTGTTTCTTGATGATGTTTGATTTAGAATAGCGTACATACATCACGTAACCTACTACTACTATATATAGTAAACGATGTGATTTGTATAATTCATTGATCTATATATAAAGGAATTTAAAAACATATTCTTAGAAAATTTATACAATATAGAAAATTTTATTTTAACAATGTAATCGAAATTCATATCTATTCTATATTTTTATGTGTGTGTGTGTGAAGAACACTATGTGGAACACCTCAAGAGTATTTCCAATAGTATCAAATAAATTTGAATTGAATAACTTAAAATTTGGAAATTTATAACAAGCAAGGTGTTGTGTTATTTAAGTCGTCAGGTGGTTTTTTATAGCAAAAGGTCGGATGGTTCTGAATTTTTATTTTTATTTATGGATGCTAAAGAAAATTTAAAGTTTTTGATCTTAAAATCGGCTCAAAGTGGACCAAATTCGCAATCTTTAAATAATGATTTATTTTTAGTTAATTTAATTCGAAAGTGGTAACGTCGCTTTGTTGTGTTAGAGCAAATGTGACCAACTTTTGTGTGTATAAGATCTACTTTTTATCTCAAAAATGTGTCACAATCGACTTGTACTATTTGTTCGAAGGTACATATGAAAAAGTTGTTATAAAATTGCACAGAATGACTGATAATTTGATTTTTTGGATTCACTTTCGATTTTTTTTGGGTCAGGAAAATTTATCATAGCAGAATGGTATAACATTTTTAGACAGATTATGTGCGAATCTATCAATAGCTCACAGGAGTGCATCTCGTACTGAAACACGTTGTATATCAACTTTTAAAAACAACATTATTAATTAACTACAGATATAGACAGATTTAGAATTAATTTTATTGCCTTAACATTAATGGAAAGTCTGAGTTTGCATGTCTCTAACCAAGGGATGATAATAAGATGTATATCCTGACATAGATAATAATAATGTATTTTCGGTATCGGAATTCGTCAGCACAGAACGTTGTTTTTAGTCTTCGTTAACTTTAAGTATGAAAATGCGGATTCAAACAGGTATGCAGATCGGAAACAAAAATAAACATATTCGCTACATTTGGTGGTATTGGGATATTTTTATCTGTAATTTAGAACTCTACATTTTTCAGGAAAACTTTGTAAGTACATCGGAGAAATATTGATGTTATCAAGACGTTAACATGGCATCTTATGATTACTGTTTAGTTACATAATATGTTCTACCATGGAAGGCTAAAATTTGACTTGTGAATGTGTTTATAAACTTGCGCCTGCATTGTTATTTTAGTCTATTTTAATTGTGTTTGTTCTGTATTAAATCAAAGCCAAGTATAATATGGTTGCGGTAAAATCCATTAAACACAAACTCTATTAATAAATTTTAAGAGAGCTTATACCATGTTTCAAATTGATATATACACAGAGAATCAAATATTCACATAAAACTTCATTAATATATGAAATAAAAATTGTGAAAATAATCAATAAAATGTGATCGTTATCATATTTTTTCAAGTAAGAAGAACGAATAAAGAACATTTGCAACATTTGGTGTTGGGTTTGGGATTTCATGAATAATTATTCGTTTGGGTGAAAAAATTGAATGTAATTTTAGAATAAACTGTAAGTTTATTTTTCTAATAGATTAATACCTAAATAGTGTTGAGTGAAAAATATTGAAAGCGAGATATTTCGAGTGATTCATATACTTGAGACCCAAGGGAGCAAATAATTATTGTGGCAACCAACTATGATGAACCCCTCCCCCAAAATATCCTGTATTTAATATATAATCATAAGCCATAGAAAAAAATGTAGGGTTTTACCACAATTTCAACTCATACAAATGTGATTCTTGATTATAAAAGAATACACTAAAAAATATATAATAACGTACACTTCAATGCAATATATTTGAAACAGAAAGTCATATATTTATGAGCTAAAACTGTGGCAAGAACCTTCAACTAATGGGGAAAATTTCAAACTAAAGTTATTTATTTTTAACAAAGGAAAATTTTATGTTTTTACATTTTTGTTCTATCTCTTACGGATTCAAAGATGTGCAGTTTTGCCCATTTTGACCATTCCCGAACTCAACCCTGCTTTTTAGCTTATTCAGCTTATTATCTCGTTTCATTTTTGAGTTATCGTGTTGACAGACAGATAGCCGTTACAAAGTCGGAATTAAACTCAATATATCCTTGTATATACATTTCGTACATACCGGGTACAAAAATTGTTTCTTCAAAATTATGGTTTGGAGTGTCTATTAAAAACTTTTTTTGAAAAACAAAAACCTTCGAAAATACTGAGTGTACATAAAAGCATATTATGTACACTCCAATACAATATATTTGAAACAGAAAGTCACATATTTTTGAGCTAAAACTCAATTGTTTTTTATAACAATGCATGTTTAAATGGAATTATCTCTATTTTAGAAACTTGTTAGATTTCGCACTATTTAAATACATAGCGATATGATATCTATATTTTTTCGAGATCAAAGAATTATGTTTTAATTAAAATGCTTCTTCCTGATCATTATTGTCATTTTTAAAGGTTCACAATGTTTTTCAGTAAATTTTTCTTATGGTTTGTACACACTTTTATCTTGTTATTTAATAAAATATTCATTCTTGTTGAACTAATTGATTTGTTGCGTCATAGAAAATAATGCTTGAAGCAAATTAACAAACCGTAATGATTACTTTCTATACAATTTTATTAAAGATGATAAGAATAAATATATATATATATATATATATATATATATATATATATATATATATATATATATATATATACATATATATATATATATATATATATATATATATATATATATACATATATATATATATACATATATATATATATACATATATATATATATATATATATATATATACGTATGTAAATAATACACAGCAGGGATGTACTTGTATTGATCAAATATGCTGTTATTTTAGCTTTGATTATTTACTATAATTATTTGACTTCGAATTTGACTTTAAATAAGGGAGTTTTCATAGAAAGACATGTAAATCTTATCACTTTCATCTTAGTAACAGTTGTCGCATTTAGCGAAAAACTTTCTAACAAGCTCAGGCAGTGGTATAGTATTTTAATACGTTCTAAAATTACAAAAGTAGTTTAATATTCATGTAAGAAACTACAGAGAAATGATATGTATTGAAATGAAACAATTACGAAAAAGTGTCTTCAAATGTCCATTGAACCTATCAAATAGGTTCGTAGACTTCTTCAAATACAACGACACCTTACTTTTTAAATATCATCTGGCCGAAGAACCAAATCAAAAATATACATATAAATAGGTGTGAAAGACTTCCACACCTGAAAGGCAAGTAAAACATAAGGCAAGGAGCCTTTGGCAAGGAGCTCATCGAATTTCCTTAGAATTAATACAGCACTTCGTTTTTGGAAGTAGGTCTTAATTAACTTTAATTTATTAATTCGAAAATTTAAAACACAAACACAATAAACATTGTCTTTAGAAACACAATAAATGTACTTTGATGTCTCAAAATTTGGGATATCTCTCTTAATATTAGAAAAATCGGTAAATGTATAAGATTAAGTAAAGTTGTAGACAACTAATTTGTTAAAAAAGTAAAATTAATTTTTATAAAATTATTTCTTATACATTTTTCGATTTATCCAATACTAATCCAAATTTTGTGTTTCCCCTTCCCTCAACGCCCCCCCCCCCCGATGCTCTTTTTCCCATTAACGAACTTGACCTTCAAAATTAGAAAGTACATCATATACATTAAATTTCTTTTCCGTCAAAATAAAATTGAGGCTTTTAGAGGGCACATTACAAAGGGGGATTACAGACACATATGTAGATATAGCTATTGGTTTTGTACCGATCAACAAATTTCGTTAGAATTTCTTCGATAAATTTTGACGTAATTCATTCATCGGCACAAAACATTCAACGAAAATTTGTTATAAATGTTGAATTTATATAGATGAATACATTTTTTGATATGTTTTTAATTCGTCCCTGTAAATTGTTGTATTAAAAATTAATTAAATGACTGAACTTGAATAAGAATTTCTTTAATCAGAAACTTAGTTCAAACTCACTTAATCATTTATAGAAATTAATACTTTAAATCAAAACGGCAAACTTTCATTTCATTTACTTAAGCTTCATAATAATTATTTGTATAAAACAACACAAAACAGCATATAAATTTTTCGAACAAACTGTTTGAAAGAACTATCTGTTCGATCGTCAACTTGTAAGTCATCGTATTACTTACACGTTAAAGATCTTGTTTGCATTCAAGATCTATTTCTTCATTGGAAATTTCGCTTAAATATATTTTCAGACTGAAAGTGTCACTTTGCTCAGCAATGCAATAATTGGCAAAATCGGAATGTGTCTCCCCCCGCCAGAGGGGAAAATATACATCTTTGAAACCGTAAGAGATAGAAAAAAAATTTTTTATAAAAATCTTCTTCTTCTTTTTAAAATAAACAACTTTTGTCTGAAAAATTTTTTTATAAACTCAACAGTTTTCTCATAATTTGTGATTAAATGTTCCTCGGAAAGCGAATTGTTAACAATTCCATCACTGATATAAACTCAGTATATACTGGGTATTCAAACTTATTACTTAATTTTTTTGTTTTGTATTTTATGTAAAATATTTAACATAAACGAGAAAAATTAGAATTTGTGTTTAATGTGTATCTTTATGAGATAAAAACTGCTTGCATTGTTAGGTAGGTTTTGGGAATTGGTACAACATTTTATATAATATAAATATTATCCACCCATATTCTCATGTATCTCGTGAAAGTGGTACCAAAATGAAATTAGTTGTTTTAACATGATGTGAAAAAATCCCAAATTAAGTATTATTTTAAAACTGTTTGCCATAATATACAGAATCGACGTTTGCGCAGATTATAAATTTGCAGAAATATTTATAACAAATAATATAAATATAAATAAAATTTCAAAGTGATTCTTTTTCTAAATCAAATAATTTATATTCTATAATAATATGTTGCTAATCAATAGTGAATAGTAGTGTACCATTTGCGAATACTAGCGAATACTATTCACTATTGATTAGCAAAATATTATTTTGAATAAAAATTATTAGATTTAGAGAAAGAGCCACTTTGAAATTTTATTTATATTTCTATTTATATTATTTATTATAAATATTTCTGCAAATTTACAATCTGATCATAACAATCACCACGAAGTATAAATTTTATAAACTGTATTCATACGTCGATTCCGTATATATATACATATATATAGTGCTAATCAATAGTGAAAAGTACTCTTTTGAAAAGGTGTTGTTTTGAAACTTTACGGGTTATTCAAATGAAGTCATGAAATAATTCATTCGTTAATTTCAACACCAATGTCCAATTATATTAATTACTATTCAAATTAGTATTGATTCTATTATTTACGTTAATAACTCATTCGCATATCAGTATTATTTGTATACAGTGTCGTTCAAGTAAACAAGTTCAGACAGTATACAAGGCCGTAACTTAAGCATCTACTAAAGATGCCCTTAAGCAAGTCTTATAGAACTTTTACATTCATAATGCAAAGTTATTACTTAACTTAAGAATAGCGCATTTTGTGATAGCAGCCGTTTCGTTTAAGTAACCGAGCGGTCTATAAGGCGTTATGTCTACTTCGGGAGTGAGGGTTATGGGTTCGAATCCCGAAAGTTATTAATTATTAAAAAAAAAAGGGGGGCTGTTAATTGACTAAACAGTCGGCGTATTGTCAAGAACGATTTAACCGGCTATGCTTGTGAAGGATTTCTGCAGTTTCCTTGACGAACTCCAGATGAATATCGGCAAAGTTCCCATCAGAGTCGGCTAGTCGGCTGACGCCGCAAATCCTGCCAGTTCCTACCCTACACACAAAAATTCCTTCCACTTCACTCATTAGCAACAGTTCACTCATTGTCACAGGCACCAAATTAGCAACAAACAACATATCTCTGAATCCATATCCCAGAGAGAGTTACGATTAGCTAATTCATACTGATGATGACTACATTGTAGTCGAAATACGTATTTATAAAGTGCAAACAAATGTTCTAGGAATAGGGGCAAAATTTGAAATATAATGGGGTAAAAAGTTTCTGTAAAAAAGTAGGTATTTTTCCCATAGTGGAAAGAGCTTTAACGGATTTCGTCCATTCATGATCTTGAAGTTACTTTTTATTTTAAAACACATACGCAAAATTTCAGCTCGTAAAATCTTTTCGGTTTAGAGTTATCGTTATGTGAAAAAAAAGTAAGTGCCGCACAGGTCTTGCACTGAAAAAAATGGTTCATACAAAAGTTATTTGTTTTAATAGCCATAAACCATCTCGACAAAACAATAATATTGTGTGAATATGCCTTCAATCGGTCAAATCGTTCAGAAGTTACACGATGATTAACAGACGCACCAACGATTATATATATATATAAAGACTATACTTAAAAAATTGACTTAGTTTAAACTCTGTTTGCAAAATAATAACTCCGTGAACAAAAAAATCTTCAATATGGCATGATTTATGGACATTTTTCAATCAATTTACACCCCAAAAACTAACATTTTACAAAAAATACTATCAATTCTGATATTATTCCTTCAATCTATTATACCCTTATTATCTTAATTGTTCTCAGCGAAACTTTGGAAGCCACGCTGGGAGAAAGCATTTTCGAATGGGTTTTTCTCAAAAAGTTTTTAATAGACAAATCAAACCATAATTTAGAAGAAACAATTTTTTTTTCATAACATTTTTTTTAATTACGTACGTGAAATAGTCTCCGAGAAAATTGTATGTGAGACATTTTCCAAAGTGATTCCATAAGTATTCTGTTTTGCCAATTTGATATATTTAAAAAATCTTAATCAATCATCCGAATTAATTTAAGGATATGTTTCGTTAACACATTAACAATTCAAATATGATAGACTTTTAATAGGGCTATAAATTTGGAATGGAAATTTGCAATTATAGATACTACATGTAATAATTTAATCTTGAAATAATTTATAATATTGAAATTCTAATTAGGTTGCAACTGTACCTACCGCCATTGTTACGTATATACATATATATATATATATATATATATATATATATATATATATATATATATATATATATATATATATATATATATATATATATATATATATATATATATATATACCGTTTGTTTTGGAAAGCATGGCTATAGAGAATCAATGTTAAATATAATACTTACTATAATAACTACACAATGCTTCATAAAGAAATAAAAATAGTGGGGGTACTCTGTAGTCAGTAGTGTGTATGTACATACATAATGAATAATAATATTATAAATTAAGTGGGCATCACTATATCGCCACTCTTAAATGACATCAAACAAACATCATACCACAAACAGCCAGATGTTTGTAAGTATGTGTATGTATGTATGGTTTTATAGTAAATATATTATTTATTTACCTAAGATTGATTCCCTATTAGAAATGCTTTTGAAAACAGACTGTATATATATATATATATATATATATATATATATATATATATACGTGCATTGTTCCAGGTTGACGGAGGTCTTTGGTTCAAGTGCACTATCTTTTTTATATTTTTAGATAATTTCACTTTCAAAATTTTATATATAACAAATAAAATATGCTGACTGATATGTTGAAATGTGTTTATTTCAATTTAAATAAGTAATTTGAAAACTGTTGAAAATACCAAATCATTTACTGTGTACTTAGAAAAGTATATCTTCCTTCCAGTCACTTTGTATATACTTTGTTTTCAACCATCGTTCCGTGTTCATAAATTGAACTAGACAAACCATATTATGCATATATTCATATAATTTATAATGGTTGATCTAATATAGTTCATACAAAACTTATTTCCTGAAACGTGGAAACTGTGAATAATAAATGAGGAGCAGTTAAAGAGATAGGACAGTAAGATGCTGAAAAAATTCGTTGTTAAGCCGTAAATGAAAATTAGTTGATCAAATATTGTCATTATAAAACAAAATAGTTGAGGTCATTGGTCTATATCTGTCGAATATCAGAATGCCCGTCGAATATCAAATTAGTGAGACGTGCGAACCAACCAAAAGGTGACGCAAAACCACGAAAATGGTGGTTAGAGGGCGTAAAAGAGGTGACTGGGAAATTGGAGATAGAGAAGAGCTGGAAACTTGAGCTGGTGAGTTCTTCCAGGATGGGAGTCATATAAACATTTAGTAAGAGTAATCAAACACATTAAGTTTGGAATCGAAAAATCATCAAGAGCTAATTCCGTGTGTTATTTCACAGCTTTCTCACGAGTTTAGGAAAACGAGGTTTAAAAGAGGTTTATTTCTATTCATCGAACTAGCAATTAATTATTATCTAAAATATCTTCGTAGCACAATAAGCTATAATTTTTGTCCAAGACTGTACCGGTAGATACATTACACATACGATACTTGTCTACACGTGTATACAAATACTACCTAACATGCATATTTACTTATAAATTCACTTTACATGTTTATAACTAAACAATGAGACGGTCAATAGTTCTCGTTCTTTTATTAAACGAGACCGTATTTCCTACTCTATATCTGGATTGACCCGCTTATAACAACAAATACCATAGATAGAATAAAATTTATTATCAAACCCAACACAACATAATATCACACCGTAGACTATAACTATGTACTATGGGCCACTAAAGTGCCGCTCATTTTTCCAAATATTTTGGTTGATTTCTACGTTGTATTGTTCAGTTTTTGGGAAAATGTTTCGAATAAAAGTGTATTTATAATTAACAACATTTATCCGAAGCAAGTTTTTCGTAAACCGAATGAATAGATAGATAGATAGCTTGTAGAGGCTGCCCTGGACGGGCTACACTTCGACCAAAAGGTCCATTGTGATGCCTAAGGATGTGAGTGGAGTGGAAGCAATTTTTGTGTATAGACTAGGAAATGGTAGGATATGCGGCTGCAGCCGACTATGATAGGAACTATACCGATATTTATCTGGAGTTCGTGAAGGAAACTGCAGAAAACCTTCTCAAGCATAGTCGGTTACTTCGTTCTTGCCTATACGCCGACAGCTTAGTCAATTAACCGCCCCTTTTTTTTCTTCTTAATAATTGACAAACTGCCGATGTCGGGATTCGAACCATAACCTCCCAGTTTCCAAGCAGGCATACTGCGCAGACATAACGCCTTAGGCCACTTGGACTGGTAACCGAATGAATAAGCCACATATCAATAATAAAATTTTGAAAAATGAGCACTACTTTTATGGCCATGTGTACTTACTATACACGAAGAGTACTATAGTTAGATGATAGGTATATTACTTTAGGAACTGAAATAAAACGGAAGCATAACCACCAAACCTGCATCTGATCGTATCATGTACAAAAGTATTATCCAATTAAACTACAACAAAAGTATTTAACCGTTGTAAAATTGTTGTTGTAGGATATCTCTTATTATTGTATGAGATAACAAACATCTAAACCACATCTAAATACAATTAAATTCCAATTGTTTGTTTTCTCAAATTATTGATCACGGTCTCTTTTATATTTTCGATATAACATTTAATGTGATCAACTTTTTATTGGGATCTCATTTTTCGATGCTAATTATAAAGCATATTACCAGTCCTAGTGGCCGAGCGGTCTAAGGCGTTATGTCTGCGAAGTATGCCTACTTGGAAACGGGTCGGTTATGGGTTCGAATCCCGACATCGGCAGTTTGTCAATTTTTTAAAAAATAGGGGCGGTTTATTGACTAAACTGTCGGCTTATGGACAAGAACGAAGTAACCGGCTATGCTTGAGAAGGTTTTCTGCAGTTTCCTTCACGAACTCCAGATGAATATCTGCATAGTTTCTATCATAGTCGGCTGCATATCCTAACAATTCCTAGTCTATACACATAAATTCCTTCCACTCCACTCACATCCTCACATCCTAAGGCATCACAATGGACCTTATGGTCAACGTATAGCCCGTCCAGGGTAGCCTCTACAATCTATCTATCTATCTATAAAGCATATTTGTAAATCATGTCTATCTATGCGACCATATTATGAAGAACGAATAACATAATGCTTATATTAGTTTTAGGACAGTAATAGAACTATTTAATTGCATTTATTATTTAGTTTTTTTAATTGTGATTTGCAAATCCTGCATGAGGTCTCAGGAATCTCAGGAATCCAAAAAGCTATGCATCTCAGTCGCCCATATATTTAAATTGTAACGTGAGACCAAGTTATTTATCAAAAGTATGCAAATGAAATGCGCAAACAAAAAAGAAACTTCGCTAAAGCTGAATAGTAAAAGAAAAAAAATGTATGATAAATATATACAACTTGAATTTTAAAATACACCCAATCTGCTTACAATGTATAGTGTATCTATGGCCGTCTATATGCAGTGTACTATGATACACTTAAACTGCATTAAAATCAGTATTGTATAACATATAACTATTATACTTATCACTTTCTAACTACAATCATTTATATATAGTTGCATCTTACTCGTGCATGTATTCATCGTCGTTATTGTCCGTCGTCCGTCGTGTGAGTATGTCTACATATATATGAAACAGAAACACCATATCATAGTCACTGAATATAGACAGCTTTAGATACACTATACATTGTTTGCAGATTGGTTGTATTTTAAAATACAATCTGTATATCTCGTTTCTATAATAAATGATGGACAGCGTACTCAGGAAGTAAACAAGCGCATTACCTTAGCCAAAGTAAGATTTAATAAATTTAAAAAAAAATATTTGGTAATAAATCAATAACACTAGAGATAAAACAAAAACTCTTAAAGACTTCTGTATAGTCGATTCTCTCATACGGATGTGAAACGTGGACATGCACACAGTACAGCTGGAAAAATCAAAACTTGTGAGGTGTAGTTTAGGAGATGGACCCTCAAAATACGCTGGGAAGACTTTATTACAAATTATAAACAGTGGAAAAAGGCCGAGACGGGTAAACAACGTTTATGGATCTTAAAAAGAGGATCTTAAATATGCTTTGTTGACAGAAGTAAACCAATGGAACACCTAACACATACAGGAAAGATGATTTGAAAAAGAGGAATAGGTCCGAAAATAATAAACTTTTTAAATAGCATTCTACCAGTAACAAAACTGAAAACCATCACAGATCTTATTCATAAAGCCCAGGACAGAAGATCCTGGAAAAGCATGGTTGTCAAAGTCTGCAATCAGACATGATACTATTGTTGATTTTTTATTTTTGACTTCAACGGGTTTACCCGCATATTATATCAATCAACAAAGTTGTTTTAATAGTAAAATATTGTAACGAAATTATCACAAATGCTCATACAATGAAAATATTTACCAATGACTATGCAGCATATGATATAAATATTGATATTCTTCTCGCCATTGATGGAGCCGTTGTTGTCCGTCATTGTTTACAACAAAAATGTTTGTTGATTCATGCAAATTATCAAAATTCAATTCATTTGCATGTTACGAAAGCTTTTTGATTATTCAAAAACTAATATATTCATCCTTCATATTCTTGAATTCACTCAATTTTATTCAATTTTGTATTTTCTGTTCCTTGGTTTTCACAAACACAAATAATAATTACAGGGCATTGTTTATTGCGCATAAGACGAATTCATATTAATGGGAGAATGAATTCATTTAAGGTAGTTTACTCTCGTACCTATGTTTTTGTAAAATAGAAAATGATGAAATATAAAATAGAAATTTTTCTACATGTAAATATGGATATCAGTGATATTTTTGTTTAATTGTAATTGAGTATTGTCAAAGTTGAAGTTGAGCTTTTCACAACTAACAACTGAATTAATTGCTTAAATATCCTACGTATACTATGTTCGTTATCACGTACGGGAGGAGTTTGAGTTAAAAGGGCCAAGCTTGGCAATAGGAAGTAAACTCTAGACAAAGTGAAACGGATGGCATGCCTGTGAATTACTGGAACTACGAGGACGTGTCCCACAGCGACGAATGGATGTTATTCTTTATCTCACACCTCTCCGCTTGGTGATTGAGGGATTCACGAAAGCTATTATCTTCAGAATGGGAAAAGTGGCCTTACGAAGAGGAAAATGGATCGAAAACAGAGAGCGTGAATCACTTTCCGACTATGGTCCTCCCCTGAACCTAATCATCTCTGGGTTATTGAAGTAATATAACTTCGAGAAGCGAATCATCACGAAGTCAAGGAAAAAGAATCAGCGAATCCGATGTGTACTCACTAAAAGTATATACCATAAAATGGTCCAATGATGGTCAAACACTCTGAACCCATGGGCAAATTCCCCCAACATCTTACAGACCGAAATACTGACTATTCAAAGATGCATCCAGTTTAACCTAGATTGGAACTATGGGAATAGTAATATAGCGATCTTCTCCGACAGTTAAGAGGCCATTAAAGATCGATTTGCGTCAAAATCAATCGGTTTTCGAAAAAAATGTTTACAACAAGAATTTTAGTAATTTTCACAACGATCAAATTTTATTCAAAATACTATTTTGCAAAACCAAATGTAAAACCTTAAAAATTGTATTCACTACATTTTCATATATGTTTATTAAACTGCTGTGAATAAATACAATTCATTTTACTACTGATAATCATAATAACACCAAATAATAATAAATGATAATAATAACTAACAATTGGCATGAAAATTACTACGAATTATTACGATATAGCTAATTTGGGCCACAAAAGTAGCGATTATTTTTCAAAATTTTATAATTGATTTGATCCTGAAACATGCGGTTTTCGAGAAAATGTTTCCGATAAATTATTCATTCTAAATATACTAACAAGTATTATTCGAAACAATTTTCCCAAAAAATCGAATAAATGGGGCAAAAATCAAGTATAAAATTGTTGAATAAAGTACGCTACTTATGTGGCCCATAATACGCAGGTAGATATTATACAATACAACAACATCAGAGCACTAGAGAGCGTAGAGCATAAAGTGTACTGTATAGGCAGCTATCAATGTAGGTAAGTACACCAGTCAGTACCTAGTACGCATTTTGCATAATTGATGAATAAATAATATACGTATTAATACCAACAAACACACACACATACAAATGTTTTGTAAATATAGTCATAATGATATTTATTTATATATTTATATATTATAATATGTGTGAGAATATGACTATATACTATGTTAAAATTATAGACGGTAAAAGGCAAAGTTCGGGTCCATGCCGGAGATTTTTCCTTAAATTGCCCTGCATATGATCCGTAGTCGTTTGGACTGCTGTTGGCCGCTGTATGCCTGATGGGCCAGCTACGTTATTGCTTTGTGCCGTTTTAGCGAATTTACTGAAAGGAAATGCAGTTATTGTTTTATGATAGAATATTGTAAAAATTTCCTCAAATGTCCATCGATCCTACCTAATAAATGTTAAAAATGAACACAATTAAAATTTTTATATGTATACTCCCATTCAATAAAATTGAACTAACCTGAAATGTTAATTTTCTTACATTTCATAAAACTTCTCACTTTTGTATCTGCAGCATATTATTTATGTATAAATAATGATAAGCATTATATTTTTTAAATGTGAAAAAAGACATGTAATTTTTTATTTATTTAAACAAGTCAGTGGTAGAGTAAGAATATGTAATGTAGGTACATGTTAAGTGTTATATCTCCCTTTTAAGTATAAAAATTAATTAAAATGTTGTATCTGTCAAAAACATTTACTACAAGAATAATCAAAATTGTGAGAGCCGATTCATTTCGGTTCAATTTTATTGAACGGGATTGTATATATATATATATATATATATATATATATATACACGTTTTTGTGTCTGTGGACTCTTTAGCGGTCTCAATTGTAAACCAATTGGAGTGAAATTTGTTATTTGAAGCGCTTTTGACATTTAAAAGGTTAAGTTCATTATGGGTAAAATCGGACAAAGCAAAAGTGTAGTTTAGAGGGAGGGGAAAAACAAAATTTGCCATATCTCCCTTATTATTGGAAAATCGAAAAAACTATTAGATGTTAAGTTGTAGAAAATTAGTTTTTCTATAATTTTTTGTCTTATCTGATGGTTTTCTACAACTTAAATATAACTTTTAAAGAAGCTTTATGTTGTCTCTCCCATCCCGCTACTTTTTCTTTTCATTTAAGCCATTCTGATTAAAGTTCGTCAACAAAGAAAATCGTAAAGATGGCAATGGAAATTAGTTTTAAGGTTCACTCTTAAATGAGATAAATATTGATATTTTTAATTATTTTATAATTTCTGATTAAGTTACAGTCAATCATTTAATCATACATAGTACGTCATATCCTCAAACAATACATAATAATGATATAAATGGTTTTGTTTGGTTGGCCATAGTAGTTCTCGGTAGGTAAATATATTGGTTATATAATATTGAATTGATGAAAATTACATATAATTTATATTCGATAGCATAACATTTAGTTAGCAAATATTACTTTACCTCTATATGCAAATTCTTAATGGAATACATTTAGAAATCACATTCCAAAATGCTAAAAACTCACATTCGGCTATTGCGTTCGGAAGATTAGATGCCCGTGATCATGATATATTCAATCCAACGGCGATAATTTCATAATTATGTCTGCTTATATTATATCAATTAGTTTTGTATATCTAGACTTTGAAAAAAGAAAGCCAAAATTTTCTACCCAAAAATATTTTAACTACAAGACCATTAATATTTCTTTAGATTTTATTAAATGATTACTTCAGTTTATTTTGTTTTGTAAAGATCCGTTTGCATAGATTCATGAGAGTCCTTAAGAAGTTTTCAACTCTGCTTCGTTTCGTTTTCTTTAAAGTCCTTTTACGTGTGTAAATTCAAAAATTTCGAAATGTGTCGGCTGTAATATTCAAGTCAGCTGTCTTTTTGTTCGTTGGTTTATTTTGATAATTTTGATATTTTATTGCAATAAAATATTGAAACAATTTTTCTTATATTCAAGGGTCGTTTTCTACTCTGTGTATCTATATCCAGTTTGTGTTTTTGTGTCTGTGCTTTCGTGGTGGCGTTCTCGTCAGATTTTAAACTTACAGACTTTGTTTTATTCATTATCTTGATTTTATATAGAATAATTTACATTAATTAATTTATTTATTTACGTAAATTCTAGCTTGTATATATATAGAGGCCTTGTAGCATTTATAAAACACAATATATCAGATAAAAAACTTTGATTCTTTTTTTTATTCGTATATATTCCACTTTTTTAATACTACCCTTATCGTTCGGGAGACCAAAGCGTTTTTTCAGCATGATGAGGATCAAGCTCGTACTTTGTAAGTAGCTTCGTTTTAACAAGACGCCCAACTTTTTTAATTATAAAACTTTCGAAAACGGTATCGAAATTTTATGAAAGCCGTTGAACATTGAGGATGGGAGACTCGGAATCCATTCAATTTAATTTCAAGGACGAAAATTTGTTCGTTCTTCACTTGATTATCTTAAATTAAATTTAAAAATAACTTGATGCTCGTAAACTTTGGATGAACGGTCAAATCGGCATGCCACAACGGCTCCAGAATCAACGGCTTAAAATTTCGATACCGTTTTCTAAAATTTTATAATTAAAAAATTTGGGCGTCTTGTCAAAACGAAGCTTCTTACTAAATACCAGCTTAGTCATCATCACCCTGAAAAAACTCGTTTTTCCTTCGTACCGTTACCGTGATAAATCATATTCGTATCAGAAAATGTATCTGAAATAAGATAATAATCCTGTCAAAACTGGTTTGATCCTTAATTTCAGATAAAAGAAAAAACGAGAGATTTCCGACAGTGGATGACTTTGACAGCCCTCTTAGGTTAGGTGAGATTGTAACGGCTGTCCAGGTTGGTATACACTTAGACTATAAGGTCCATTGTGATACTGAAAGAAGGTTGACTCATCCTTTGATACTTCTATATTGAAAACCAGAAACGAGAGATTTACAACAGTGGGTGACTTTTACACGTCTTTTAGGTTATGTGAGATTGTTTCGGCAATCCTGGCTTGTATACACTAAGACTATAAGGTCCAATGTGATACCGAAAGGAGGTTGACTTATCCTTTGATCCTATTATCCTATTTTGAGCTGTTCATGTTAGTTCCGCATTCATGTAAAGGTCTAGATATTGAATATCTAACACCGAATACCCTACACTTTCAAGCTTACTTTAATATATATATATATATATATATATATATATATATATATATATATATATATATATATATATATATATATATATAATATATATATATATATATATATATATATAAATATAGATATATTGAAATATGATATATGGATATATTGATATATTGGTATTAGTTTGTAACAATAATATCCAGTTTGTTTATTGGTAAATGATGATAATTAAAATCCCACTGGTTAATTGGTTAGATCAAAGTAAACAAATCAATCATAATAATTTGTATTATTGTTTCGGATACCACACCAAAGTAGTATTAATTGTTAGTATAACTGTCTACGTATATATATTGAACTCATAGTATACCGGGTGTTGCTCAATTATGTTTCATAACTTTACTAATATATAAAACTCAAAAATTGACTTAGCCAAAAAATAATCGAAGGTTATGTGATACTAATCCAGTAATGCTTTATCTTGATAATATAACCTTGACAATTATGGAGATAAATTCATTCATGAATATGAGTGCAAAATGAAATGACATATCTGATATGATTTTAGTATTTACAAGGCCAATTTTATCACAAAATATAAAATATCTCTCTTAATATTAGAAAAATAAAAAAATGTATAAGAAGTAAAGTTGTAGGAAATTATGTTTGCTATAATTCATTGCCCGATCATTTTTCTCAAAGTTTAATGTGACCAGAGATATTTAGGATTTTCATTTTCAATCTTTAACAATCAATATTTGTGTAAATATTAGAGTAACAGAAAAAATGATAAGTGACTTAATTGTAGAAAAACCAATTCTCTACAACTTTACTGCTTATGCATTTTTCGATTTTTCCAATATTAAACCTCCCTCTCTTTAAACCCTCCTTCTCCCTCGTCCGATTTTTTCCATTAACGAATTTAACCGTTCAAATACCAAAAGCTACTCATATACCTAATTTCATTCCAATCGGATTAAAATTGTGACCGCTAGAGAGCGTACAGACACAGCTCTATTTCTTTTCAGGAAATTGGCTAGAATTAGCAATGTTTTTTTCGACATATACGAGGTGTAAGTACTCTTTTTTGATTCATAGACGTCATATTTAGATAATGTACTCAATGTCACTGCCACAATTAAGACGGATCTAACGACACATCACATGTTTAAGCCGTAAAAGATACATGCATACCCTCCTTCCGAGGAAGTCAGATAAAAAATAGCACCAATTGGGATTATTACCTTGGCAACACATTATATCGATAAAATAAAATATGACATCAGTTAAGGATGGAATATAACAAATTTCGTGGAACGCAACTAACATAATATACATCAATTGTATCAGTTGTAAACATATCATGTTTATTTATGAAATTGTTAATAATATTATCTATTACAATCATACATATTAATGTTTTATTTATAAATTGTTATCTGTTAGTACCATTCAATTCGACATAATATAGGGTGCTTTAATTGAAAATTAACTACAAAATCAGTTTTTTATAGACTGATTTACGAGTATTATCAATTTTTATAGTTGTTTAGGAAACATATCGTAGTAGATAAGACAAATCGGTTCCATACGCGAGGAAGTTTAAATTCCTTTTTAAATACAGTCTATTCGTACTGAATGGGAAGCATTTGGTTTTCGAAAAAATTTTTCGAATACAAAAACTGCAAAATACTTTATGTGTGTTTGGAGAATAATTTTTTTTAGTACTCCACTGTTTAAAATTTATTATTATTTTGTTTTCATATTTTTATTATTCAAAAAATAATAATTTATATAATTATTGGTTTATGCGAGTTGAGAATTTACATAATTTCAACAAACATTTACTTAGATCGGATATGACTTGCGTATATCCAAGCTTACTTCGATATTTCCGCACATATTTCAAATCAGTTACAAAAAGTACTTGTCTCAAGACAGTTACTAAAATTAGTTGGCTCAGTACAATTACTAAAAGTAGTTGTCTCACATGAATTAATCAGATGGTATTTTGAATTTTTATTTCTTCAATTTACAAATTGAATATTTATTATGGATTGTGCTGAAGTATCGAATAGGCGAATTAATGGTTTCTATCTGATTGTATCTAAGTATATTTTTTTTGTATAATTTATTTAATTCACCATTCCGAAACTTGTGGTTTTTCAAACTTGTCACATTTCAATACACATTCTATACACATTTTGGCTGTACAATTTATGTATTTTATGTGAATATGCAATGACTTTTTCAATTTATAACTATATTGTTTTGTATACGCTTGGTATTTTTGGCCTTGTAGTTTTTCTTTACAGAAGCGTAAAGTCCCCTTTATATACAACTATGTATCTGAATTAAATTTGTAGTGTATATTTATATTTTTGCAAATCAGACATATTTGAACATTTTTTTTTTACTGTAGTGTCGTTTTTTTTTTATATACGATATTTCTTTTTACTACAGTTCAATCTATTACATATTCATGTAATTTTTTTTATAACTTGTACAACCAAACTTAGTATTTTAAGGATAGTTATACTATCAACATATTAAATGAAAAATTATTTATTTCAAATATATTTTATTTTTACATATATTTTGTTTTGTTCTTTTTTTGTACTTTTTTTTATTTTCAGTATTTCTGATTCGAATCACTAGTCGATAACTTAGACACTTACTGGATAGTAAAGATCTTACTACCTCAATATTATCTTTTTTAATGGGCCCAGCTTTTATTGAAAGACTTTCGGTTCAACGTGTTATTTTTTTTATATTTACGTGTATCGCGTTAGCACCGATCGTTTTCCAATTTTCATAATTCCACATACAATACTCTGCTTTGGATTTTTTTTTCTAAAGTACCGTATATTTAGTTTTCATTATTTTTTTTTTAAAAATACATCATAATACCTCTTTTAATTAAAATTACTAAATTAACAAAATTTCATTTTTATGAAAATAATTGATAATTCAATTATTTTCAATAAAGTGTTTAGTTTTTTTTTTTAAACTAAAGACTTATGGAAGCAGAGCAAATATCCATATGTGTCTTTTGTTTTCGATAGTTTTCACAAAGCTCGACTTGTGATTCTGAAATTCTTTTTGAAAGTTGAAATGATTATAATTTTTTCTTTATATTTATACATTTATATCTTTTACATTCTCTTTAATTCTATAATTATATTTAACTTAGTGCTAATTTTTTTCTCTTTCTTCTATTTTGTTTGTGGTTTAAATTTTCATTATGCCGAGAACAACTCGTAATACACCAGGTACCCCAGGAGATGACGATCCTCCAGCTTCACCAGATGACTTATTCATCACGCCTCATCAAGTATCAGCGGTTAACTTAGCGGCTATAACTACGCAGATGCAGACTACAGCTCAACAGTTCCATGCGTCAGTGCTGCACGTTTCGGATGTACAGCAACAAATACAACAGCAAAGCAAGCAGATTAGTAGCATTACCGATGCCTTGGCAACAATAACAACTACTCTATCAAATAATAACACTAGTTCAAATCAATTAACTTCAAATTTTAGTTTTTTTGCAAAACCGAGTATAGATTCCTTTATAAATAAAATCACTATTCTGGACATTTCGGTTCCAGAAAATATTATACAGTTTATTGTCGATACTCAACATTTAGTTGATATTAATTTTTTACCTATAGACGTTCTTTTGAAATCTTTAATCAATAGGTGTGCTTCGAACGCACAAACATTTTGGTCTACTTGTTTGGCTGACTCTTTGTCTTGGCAAAATATTAAACATAATTTATTACAAGTTTATATTCCACCTTTGACTAAACAGATATTAATTGATAGATTGGTCCGGCGAAATCAACTTGACACTGAAAAATTTTCGACATTTGTTCCTTCAATAATAAAATTCGCGAACATCCTACTTAATGATTCATCTGAATCCGAAATCATACAAATTATTTTTGCTCATGCCAATAATTCTGTACTATCTATTCTTGGTTTATATCAAATTCCCGATACTTATAAAGTTTTGTATCAACTAATCACTAAAATTGAGGAAATTCAAGCGCGAATAACTACAACACCCGTCAGTGTAAACGTTACTTCAATTCAAAATACGCATAATGACTCTAAACTTTTTTGTACCTTCTGTAAAGGTACAAATCACAATTTTAAATATTGTTTTAAAAGAAAGAAGGATAATATAAATGTTAGTACTACGGTTCCAAAAAACTCGCAATAGACCCCAAGTTTCTTATAAATGATGTTATTTTAAATTATACTATTTTACCTCTACAAACCATTTTCATTCAAGGTTATCCTTTATTAACACTTTTTGATTCCGGTGCTACTGTTAATGCTATTAAAACTGCGACTTTTAACAAGTTAAAAGCTAACAATAGAAACATCGTCACCGAATCAATTGATAAAACTATTTCTTTGCCGGGAAATAATTTTTTAAAATGTAATTTAACTGCGAAACTTCATTTTAAATTGGCTAATTTTTCATGGACTCAAACTTTTTTTATAGTAGATTCATTACCGTTTGAGGTAATTTTAGGTGTTGCCACACTTAAAAATTGCAACATCATTTTGGACTTCTTTAAGTCGACGATCAAATTTTATTTTCATCCTAATGTTGAAATACCGTTTTCGGGTTTTTGTAATAATAATCGAATTATTAATACTATTGTCGAAGCGAAAGTAAATCTTAATAGCAAACAAACCAAAGTGTTGCAAACACTTCTTCAAAACTTTAAATCGATTTTTTCTGACATTCCTGGTCTTGCCAAGGGTTTTGAATATAAAATTAAGTTAATCGATAACATTCCGGTTTGTAAAGCTCCTTACTATCTAGCACCCGATAAAGCCAGACTTTTGGACGAGCATGTTCAAGAGCTTGTTACACAAGGGGTACTTTCTCCTTCGAACTCTAATTATAGCTCACCCGTCTTCTTTGTTAAAAAGAAAGACGATTCTTATCGGTTAGTCGCTGACTATAGGTTTGTTAACAAACATATAGAGTTTGATCCGATGAGTTCAGCCAGTATGGCTCATATTTTCGCTAGCTTAGGTAATTCGAAAGTGTTTACACTCCTCGACATGAAATCCAGTTTTCATCAGATAAAATTATCAGATGACTCGAAACATGTCACCGCGATCGTCACACAATATGGTCTGTTTGAGTACAATACTATGCCTTTCGGGCTAAAGGTGGCTAGTCAATCATTAGCTCGTTTTTTAAATTCCAGTCTCGCAGAATTTCGTCATAAATTTCTTCTTATTTATTATGACGATTTAATTGTACATTCGCCCGACATTGAATCACATTTAAATCACCTGAATCTCTTGTTCACTAAAATAAAGTCTATCGGTATCACTATTAATCCTTCTAAGGCTCGATTTTGTATGTCGAGGGTACGTTTGTTGGGTAGCGTAATATCCGCTGAGGGACGCTTTATAGACCCTATTAAGGTGCAAGCAATCAATGACATGCCAACTCCAAAAAACGTCAAAGAAGTTATGCGTCTAGTTGGGGCTGCGGCTTTTTACTCCCGCTATATTCCCATGTTCAGTCAGATTGTAGCTCCGTTAAACGATTTAAAAAAGAAAGGTGTTAGGTTCAAAATTACTAAGGTTCATCTTGATGCAATCTCTACTTTAAAAAAATCTTTAGTAAGTGCGCCTGTCTTAAAATTTCCTAATTTTGACAAACCTTTTGTGCTACAAACTGACGGATCAGCTACAGGTCTGGGCGCGGTATTACTTCAAAAGTATGATGACGGTTTGCACCCCATTATGTACTGTTCTCGAAAATTGAATCCAGCCGAATTAAAATATAACAGTCATGAATTAGAACTTCTCGCAGTAGTAACGGCCCTAGATAAATTTAAAGATTTTTTAACCGACCGCAAGTTTACTCTACAGACTGACTGCAGGTCGTTATTGTGGATTTTTAATACCCCCAATAAATTTAATAAATTATCTAGGTGGATACTTAAAATTTCGAGATATGACTTTACCCCGGAACATATTAAGGGCAAATTGAACAATATGGCCGATTTTCTATCTAGGTTATACGAAACTGACCATATGTTAGTGAACAAATTTTCTGATTCAAATCAAGATTCAGGCAAAAATTTCATTAAAGTTAAAGAGTTGCATAGCAATGATCCAGGTTATGCAAACCTTTTAAAAAAGATAACCAATACTTTGGATCAAACTGACTTAGAATCGGTGAATGAAGAAATCAGGAACAATGCGCAACTGAACTTTATTAACGTTTTAGCTAATACAAATTTTGATTACCTTTCTATTAAAAGCGAGCAACGTAACTCTCCCGAATGTAAAATCATTTATCAAAACCTTAAGGCTCAGATGAATGTCCCTAATTTTTGCATAAAGGATGGGTTAATTTATAAGTTCGTCGGAAGGAATCGACTAAAACGTATATTTTTACCAGATAATTTACTCGATTACGTTCTTCGATATTATCATGATTCCAAGTATGCTGCGCATAATTCAGTAATTAAAACATTCCGTGAAATTAGTAAAATATTTTACTACAAAAACCTCTATGCAAAAGTAAGGGACTATGTCAGAACCTGTAAAGTGTGCCAGGCTATAAGGCCATATACACGTAACGATAAGGTTCAGTTGAGTAGTTCCGTGCCGGAGTATACCCTACATACTTTGTACGTCGACTTTATCGGTCCTATTATTAGATCAAGTGAAGGTTTTAAATATATTTTTTCTATTGTAGATGGATTTTCAAAATTTGCTTTCGCCTTTCCATGTAAAAGGCAGACCAGTGACGTTGCCATTTCACTGATACAGAAGATTTTCCTGCAAAACGGATATCCGACGGTTGTTGTAGCCGACAACGGACCAGCCTTTGCGTCGATCAAGTGGAAAACCTTCTTATTTAATAATGGTATTAGAGCTGCCTACTGTTCGAGCTATACACCATCTTCGAACAAGAGCGAGTGCCTCAATCGACAGATAAAATATAATTTAGGATGCATTCTCAAAGAATATTCTGTAGAACATAAAAATTGGTCAAAATTTTTGAGTTTTGTAATTTTCAATTACAACAACTCCTACAAAAGTACAATCGACTCAACACCAGCTGAAGTTTATTTTGGTAGAAAGTTAATGACGCCGTTTGTGATTATAAACGAATTAACTGAGTTAATCACGAGTTCTGGTAAACCATCACAAGCACATATACAAGATGCGTTAAAGATTGCTCACCAACAACGAGTCAACCAAACTTTAAATAAACCAACGCTGTCTAAATATAAAGTGGGTCAATTGGTCATGGTAAAAAACTTGGCCCCGAATATGAACAAGAATATCGCACCTAAATTCGCTTCAAAATTCAATGGGCCGTACAAGATAATAAAGTTCACTACACCAACTTCAGTTAGGCTAAAAGCTCCAAAGTCTAATAAGAAAACCTTCGGCATGTCGATATACAACATTCGGCCATACTATCTCAGAGGATATCAAGGGAATGGTAACGTTACTGTATCCTAATTAAACATCTAAATGTATTTAAATCTTCACGTCTAATCCACATTTGTAAGATTTTTCATTCATCTATTCGTGTCATTCTTGCTTTAATATTTTTCAATTAGCATGTCGCTAATTTTTTTGGCCCCCTGGAGTGGAGAATAATTTTTTTTAGTACTCCACTGTTTAAAATTTATTATTATTTTGTTTTCATATTTTTATTATTCAAAAAATAATAATTTATATAATTATTGGTTTATGCGAGTTGAGAATTTACATAATTTCAACAAACATTTACTTAGATCGGATATGACTTGCGTATATCCAAGCTTACTTCGATATTTCCGCACATATTTCAAATCAGTTACAAAAAGTACTTGTCTCAAGACAGTTACTAAAATTAGTTGGCTCAGTACAATTACTAAAAGTAGTTGTCTCACATGAATTAATCAGATGGTATTTTGAATTTTTATTTCTTCAATTTACAAATTGAATATTTATTATGGATTGTGCTGAAGTATCGAATAGGCGAATTAATGGTTTCTATCTGATTGTATCTAAGTATATTTTTTTTGTATAATTTATTTAATTCACCATTCCGAAACTTGTGGTTTTTCAAACTTGTCACATTTCAATACACATTCTATACACATTTTGGCTGTACAATTTATGTATTTTATGTGAATATGCAATGACTTTTTCAATTTATAACTATATTGTTTTGTATACGCTTGGTATTTTTGGCCTTGTAGTTTTTCTTTACAGAAGCGTAAAGTCCCCTTTATATACAACTATGTATCTGAATTAAATTTGTAGTGTATATTTATATTTTTGCAAATCAGACATATTTGAACATTTTTTTTTACTGTAGTGTCGTTTTTTTTTATATATGATATTTCTTTTTACTACAGTTCAATCTATTACATATTCATGTAATTTTTTTTATAACTTGTACAACCAAACTTAGTATTTTAAGGATAGTTATACTATCAACATATTAAATGAAAAATTATTTATTTCAAATATATTTTATTTTTACATATATTTTGTTTTGTTCTTTTTTTGTACTTTTTTATATTTTCAGTATTTCTGATTCGAATCACTAGTCGATAACTTAGACACTTACTGGATAGTAAAGATCTTACTACCTCAATATTATCTTTTTTAATGGGCCCAGCTTTTATTGAAAGACTTTCGGTTCAACGTGTTATTTTTTTTATATTTACGTGTATCGCGTTAGCACCGATCGTTTTCCAATTTTCATAATTCCACATACAATACTCTGCTTTGGATTTTTTTTTCTAAAGTACCGTATATTTAGTTTTCATTATTTTTTTTTTAAAAATACATCATAATACCTCTTTTAATTAAAATTACTAAATTAACAAAATTTCATTTTTATGAATATAATTTATAATTCAATTTTCAATAAAGTGTTTTGTTTTTTTTTTTTTAAACTAAACACTTTTTAATTATTTTTTTTTTTTTTTAAATACACATGTTATTTGTATTAGAATTAGAGTCTGTACTTAATACATAGGCACTTTCACATAGGCAAACACTTGTACAGTTTACAACCTACACCGATGTAGTTTGTGATCACTGCGCAGATTTTATGTAAAAAAAAAATATCATTATATGTTTTTGAAAAATAGCTTAAAAACAAATATTTTTATTTTAATCTACATACAAATTCCTTGTCCTTGGCCTCGAATTTCTACTTGTCAGGCTTCGACCTCCCCTACGTTACTACTTATACAGGTTGGCGCATAAGTAACGTTATGATTGACTATATTGAATGCGTATTTGTGCATTATTTGGTTTTAACTCGTGAACCAATTGAATTTTATATAAGAAAAGGTGTATATAGAAAAAATTATTTGCAAAAACTGCTGAGAACGTCACCTGGTAGAAGTTTCGGCGTTTTCCTCAACACTTGCTTGCACCCGAGTAATGTTCACATCATTTTAAACTGCACGAGGTCTTCCAGCAATCGGTAAATTGTTGGAGTGCCAGGGCATTTCGAACATGCATGAAATATGATTAATCGAAAGCTGACTTTCAAAATAAAATAGAACAAGTTTGGTCCTTTGTTCTGTGCTAAGTCTTTCCATCATAAATTTCCCAAGTTTTTCAAAGTTAATTAAAAAAAAAAAGTTCTTAAACAAAAAATGTATTCACTAATTAAATCATAACGTTACTTATGCTCTACCATATACTAAAGCTATTCGAAATTATTGAAACATTACTTCAATTTTCTTCTAGAATGATATACCTTTTGCTTCGAGAATAAAGAAAGATCACCTTGGAAATAGAATTCTATATAATATTTTGTAGACGTGCATTGTTTTTGATAGACAGCAAACAACAACTAACAAACAAGTATTGTTGTGACTGCTTCTACAGAATTTAATCACTTGTAGTGGCAAAGTGTTTAAAAGTAGAACTTGATAATAATAAGATTATAAGTATGTCAAGTAACAAACAAGACATACATTACAATTACACGCTTCCAAGAATGCAATCTTTTGTTTATTTTTTGTTGTTTGTTTTCCATAAATAAATTAAAAAAATTTAGAAAACATTGGCACTGCAGATAGATGTTAGGTCATAAAGCACCTTTGGTGAGAAGGATGACAGTGTAGCGGTGTCGCTTCTTCATTAAATTATTATTATAATTTTGTTCATCATTTTTATCTGTTGCATAACAACTATAACTTCCCTCTATTATCACGGTTGCTTTGAATGTTAATAACCATGATAATTTACATATTAACATAATAATATTTCATAAATAAAATATTATTATTTTAATATGTAAATTACCATGGTTGTTAACATGGCTTCCTTCTATCGCCAAAGGTGCTGAAGATATTGGTGGATCCTTTTTTGAGACACACTTACTAAGCTACTTAGCATTCAAGAATATGAGTGCAAAATGAAATGGCTTATCTGATATGATTTTATTATTTGTAAGGCCAATTTTATTAATAAAAGGTATAAGTCAAGAAGAAAGAGGACCATAGAGATGGAAGAAAGCACAAAATATAAAATATCTCTCTTAATATCAAAAAATGTATACGAAGTAAAGTTGTAGAAAATTATGTAGGCTACAATTCACTGTGCGATCATTATCCTCAAACTTTAATGTGAACAGAGATATTTAGGATTTTAATTTTCAATCTTAAACCATCAATATTTCTGTAAATATTAGAGGAACAGAAAAAATGAGACATAATTGTAGAAAAAACAAATTTTCTATAACTTTACTGCTTATGTATTTTCCGAATTTTGTATTTCCCCCTCTCTTTAAACCCCCTTCCCCCTCATATACCTAATACCTTCTCCCTCATATACCAAAAGCATCTCATATACTTAATTTCATTCCAATCGGATAAAAATTGAGACTGCTAGAGAGCGTACTGACATAGCTCTAGTTCCTTTCAGAAATTTGTCTAAAGAATTATCCGTGCAATTAGCATTTTTAGACTATTAAAGTGAGAGGTTATGTTTCATAACAATTCTATGAAAATCTGTAAAATAATTCAGGAACAAACGAAAGGGTTATTGGACCAAACGAAATAAAAGTTTTGTTATATTTTACTTTTTATTTAATCATGGAGAATATAATTATAAGAATTATGAAATATAAGATCAAAGCAAAAAAATGGTATGTTAAAAATACTAAAAATACATGTTTTTAAATAAAAACCATGGGATGCCTGAGGTAGAAAGTACCGTTCAGAAAGGTATGATTTATTACATTGCCATTCAACCTACATCGTTCACATTTTAACTGTTTCGATAAGTTTTTTCAAAAGTAAGTTTTCAAATATAAATATTGATTATTTATATTATTAGATAGGAATATTAAATAATTCAATCTGTTAGGAAAAAATAATAATTATAAAATACATACAGCATCATACAGACTGGCATCGTATTAAATTAGTAAATATAAGTATATATAAAGAAAATAAAACAATTCACAAACTTTTTATATCCTGTTGTTTATATATGGAGGAAATAAATTTATTATACATTTTTATATGATGTTTTAATTATTCTATTCCAAAGGTGTCTCTCTTTCTCTCTCTCTCTCTCCCTCTTTCAATTTGTTCATCACTATGTCAGTCTGTAAACACGATAACTCAACAAAAACTTTTTAGAGCTAAAAAGTGATTTGAAGAAAACAAAAAAATCGTGTATGCACAAAATTGACCCAAAATTTTTGAAGCTTAGCCAATGTAACAACGAAAAATATTAATGACATTAAAAACAATAAGTGTATAAGGTACTTTTAACTAACATGGTCTGACTTCGGAAGCACCAATAGACAAAAATTGCCACAACACTTTTAGTCGAATGCGTTTTCGTTTGGCCAGCAAACCCATGTTTATCGGTGGTGTATCAATGAGACCCTTGTATGTATGTATATATGTTATGTATGTATGTATGTTCGGGTCAAATCTTGCAAGCTTAATTAGAACCACTTCCTCTTATCCTACGGAGTTGAATTTTTGCATATTGGTTCAGTTTCGATGACAATACATGACAAGAATTGACAAGGGAAAAGAGGGGTTTAGAGGCATGAGGAAACACAAAATTTGGTATATCCTTCGTAATATTGAAAAAATCGAAAAACACATAAGAAGTAAAGTTGTAGAAAATTAGTTTTACTATAAAAAGCTTGTTTTAAAAAATGTTTTAAAACTTTTTTTTAAATTGAAACTTATTATAATATTGAACAATCACTTCTTTGAAATTCTGAGTGAAAAAAGTAGAGATTTTTTTTGTTTTTACTATTGGATCTTAATATCTAAGCTTTCCATCATTGGAAGAAGCTAAATGATTCTTATTGATGTCTTTCTTCATTTTTTTAATGCAGTATGTATTTTTAATTGATATAACAATGTCTAGCCTATTTTCGGCTGAATTGTTGTGCGAAGTACATGAATATTATAGAAGTTGATATGACAAAATTTTTTTATGGGGCTAATTGAGAGACTCGGTTCCTAATAAAAAATCGACGTTTTAAAGATTATAATTTTTTCATGGTAACAAAATTAATTGTGATGATTTTTCTCAAACATCGGATGCGTAAATAATAAGCAATGTTTACTTAAATTTCTATTTATTTTTGTTTATCACGCCATTTCACGTTTTTACAGTCATTTTGCAAAAAGTGGGCCTTATTAGGCAGTTGTACCTTATATCAACAGATGGTTAATGTATCAAAGTTCATGTAAATAAATTAGAATTGTGTAAACATTTTGTATCTTTTTTACCGTATAAAAGAATGAGGTACTCAATTCAACCTTTATAAATATTTTTTTTAATGTATGATCATGCATTACTTTTTACAGAGTAGTCGATTTTGAAAATTATTTTTTTTTTTGGATAGGGTATTCTTCAAAGTTGGTCCCATATAAATTTGAAGAAAAAAATTACAAATTTTAGCCACAAAAAAGTCAAAAATAACTTTTATTTATGAGTTGAGTCGCTGGTTACTGTTTTAATATACGCTTTAAAGCATATAACTGAATGTGTTATTTGACTTCCCAGCGCTTCCACTAAAGAACAAATATTATATCGATTGTGTAAACACTATTTGAAAGCACTCAATATCTTTGCGAAATTTAAATGTTTTTAACCGACGAAAAAAACGGGGGGGGGGGTAAAAAATAGTCCGATTTCGATAATTCGAATTCTAATTCGAAGCTGGTACCATATAAATTTCAAAAAAAAAAAATTCGCTGCGAAGAGTAGAAAAAAAGAGAAAATTGATTGTTCCCCCACTAAATTTTTCGAACCGATTCTGTTGAAACTTGGTACACTTATGTGGCTCTAATGACACTTTAACATGTACAAAATGTACGAAAAAAGAAAGGCGAAAACTGAAAAGCGAAAAATAAAAACTTTTTAACAAGAAATAGAACCGACGAAAAGAGAAAAGCACTGAAAAGTGAAAAATAAAAACTTTTAACAAAAAATTAAACCTCCGAAAAAAGAAAGGAACTGAAAAATAAAACAGAACCTTTTTAGTCTAACTAAGTCTTACACTAATGCAAATACCAAAATAATTTGCAGTCGGCGTCAAAAAATCTCCATCGAAATGGGCGAAGGATGAATCTGATTTTCGGTCAAAAGTAAATATTAAAAAATATTACATTTTGTAATATTTTGTTCGTTTGGTGCCGATTCAAAATTATTTAGGTTATGTTTTTTCGAAGGTTTAATTTTTTGTTAAAAGTTTTTATTTCTTTTTCCTTTTTTTCTTTCTCTTTTCGTCGGTTTTATTTCTTGTTAAAAAGTTTTTATAAATAAATACATTTTTTTAAGTTCATAAATTTTAAACGTATAGAAAAGGCTTATATGAATGTAAATATAGATTGGTAAAAAAATATCTATTGGTTGATTTCATTAATAGGCCATATTAACCTTCAAAATTTAATAATACACATATATTTATAATATCAAAAAGATGTCCCTTTTTAGATTCGTTGACATTTAATTAAATTTTATAGTTGAATTGTCAAACAGAACCCAAATTTAAATTATACACATAAGAGAAAATAATAATAAAATGAGAGCAGATGATATCCACCGAAAACGATGATGATATTCTATTTTAAAGATAAAACTATAATAAAAAAAAAAAGAAATTTTTACTTTTGTAAAGAAAGTTGTGTGGAGAGAACAGAGAGAACAACAACAGGAGCTTTCTATTTGGAATATTAAATATAATTTTTATTGTTATAGGTATCATGGATACGACGTGAAGATTACCATTTATTGACGGTAGGATTAGCTACATACAGTAGTGATGGCCGATTTCTTGTTGAACATGTCAGACATCTGCAGAATTGGGGACTTCAAATCAAGTACGTGCAACCGCGTGATGCAGGCATGTACGAGTGCCAAGTGTCTACACATCCACCAACTAGTATATTTATAAATCTTATTGTAACAGGTAAATAGTTTCTATATATCTACTTACATTTATATCCTCCATTGTTTATGTTTACTTTTATACATTGTGTGTATATCTATATCAGGAATGTTGCGGGTGCGGATATTTTAAGGCTCATATTCACGGGTTTATATGTTTTTTTTTCAAAGAGATACTTAATTTAGGTACATGAATAAAGGTATACTCCCGTTCAATAAAATTGAACAGATCTGAACCACCGAATCAGTCTCTCTGAATTTTGATTATTCCTTTAGGAAATGTTTTTTACTATACTTCCATTTCTTTTTTCACACTTAAAATATATACTACTTATAAATAAATCATTGTACAGAGAGTTACAAAAGTGAGGAGTTTTATGAAATGTAAGAAAATTAACATTTCAGGACTGTTCAATTTTATTGAACGGGAGTGTACAAGAAAAAGATGGCAGGTAAACAGTTTGCATATACCTACGCTTTATATCATTCATTGTTTATGTTTACTTTTATACATTGTGTGTATATCTATATCAGGAATGTTGCGGATGCGGATATTTTAAGGCTCATATCCACGTATTTATATGTTTTTTTTTTTAAAGAGATGCATAATTTAGGAAAATGAAAAAATGAAAAAGATTGTAATAATTTTTAGTAATCTTTATTTTATAATCAAATTTTTAGTAAAAATTGCTTTTTCAAGTTCCACCCTATTTCGCAGTGGTTCATAGATTAATCCCGCGCTTAACAGGCAAAACTGCTCTGGTGCATCGATTTTAGATGAGTCCTCAAAGACATGGTTGTACGGCCCTTGCGAGAGTATATTTTATGACAAATTTTACACTCAGATTTATCTCGGACATGACTCATTTAGTTTAAAATAAGACTAAAATCACACTTGGCGTCGGTGGTGGCATTGTTGGTTGTGATTTATTTACAATCAGAAATACTAAACGAAGCATGCAACAAGCGTATCCGCTATAGCTCCGTAAAAAGCATTCACTATTGTGGATGCGAATGGGGATGCCAAAATCAATGCGGATGCCAAAAATCAATGCGATTGCGAATATTCTGAAAAAAAGTTATCCTGTCGTGATTTTGATAGTTACTATAGAAGGATTCAAGAGCCGGTATTTTCGAAACATACGGATAAATTTTTTCGTAAACTAAGAATAGGCAGTACCCCTACCTTTCTCAGCCCTCGGCCTGAGAACGGTAGGGGTCTTAAACTCAGCTATATGATCATTGATACTATTCCTGATTATAAAGAGTGCATATCGAATTTATTCTTCTTTATTTTTTAACGTTCTCGAAATTTTATTTCCGAGATTGGTCATAAGCCTTTCTCCCTTTCAGAACGAGATAGATCCATTCTAGAAGTGTGAGAACAAAAATTATCATTGTAGTTTTTACTGTTTTTATAATCAGTCCCACTAACTTACACCATCTAGGAGAACCACAAATGGTATTGGTATCACACACATTTCAGTACAGTATTATGCAGTCGTCTGCGCATTAATAATTCCAACTTAATTCAGATAATACTTCTCCCTATGGAAAGCCTCTCTCTCTGTCGATAATTTCTCCCATCACGCAAATAAACGTGAGTGGTTTTATATTTGCTCATTATTCAAAATTCAATACTACATTGGAGTGTAATAATAATATAAATGAGAAAAAATAAGAAAACTGTATTAAATGAACATATTTTTTTCGTTTATAGAAACATGAAAAACCATCCATATAGACATTAAGTTCCTTAAAAGGTTTTTTTTTCTTTTCTTTATAATAAATTTTGTTATTAGTATTAAAATTATAAAACCATCATCTCTCGTTGTAGACTTTTCAACATTTCCGAAATATTATTTATAATATTGTACCACTGGAAATTATTCTCATCTAAAATAATATACCATGAATTATTATGTCTATACGTAGGTACCTAGACGTAGGTACGTTTCTATATAAAGGTAGTTATATATGTATTTGTAGAACATACTTTTAAGATTATAAAGAACATTTTCCGCTTTAATAAATAAAATTAATAACAGCAATAAAAACGATATAAACGATATGACTTCCACTTTATAATAAATATTCTTATTATTTATTTATTAATAATTTGAAAATTATGTTTATCAAATACGTTTTAGCGATTCTGTTGTTTATGGAATGGCAGGAGGCTTTGAACTTTATTAGCCTTATAATGTGATGTTTACATGGCGATAATGTAACGGGTCTATGAGGATATCATTTCTATGAGGAGTCATGCTCAACACCCGTCACTGTAAACATTTTCACGTGAATATTTAATCACCTTATCTTAAAGACTATCAATTTAACAGGGTTAAATATGAATCCAGTGAAAGTTGTTCCTAATAAATACTATTGACGTTCTTTCATAGTGCCAATATACAATATTAAAAAACGTCTACAATAAATACATAAAGGAATATTCCGACAAATTGTCGCAATATGTTGAAAATTTCGACTGTATTTTTTTTCTTCTTTTTGATAGTATGCGTAATGCATTCATTCGCATCTGTAATCTAATTATATGACATCAGAAGCTAGCAAGTAGCTAAATAAAAACGTGGGCGTCTTCAACGGAATACCTACGTTATCGAAAAATACAGATTTTTAATAGTATTTATAAGGAAAAACCTCGCACTAAAAATAGATTACATTTTTTCAAACGATATTTAAACATCGATTTTTAGAAAAATTGCTTTAATAAAAATTTAATTTAATCACCAATATAATCAATTTTTTTGATAACATATTATTGGGGTCGTACGACTAAACCACCAAGACAAAACAACCACGACACAAACAACCTCAGGTCATTACAACCCCGTCAAGAACGACCACGTCAAAAACAACCACAGGACATAACAACTCAGAAGGCAAGATGAATACCTAAGCCTTTTAAAAACTATTAAATAAGAATTGAAATCGAAATTAATGTGTGAAGCTAATGATGCCAGACAGCAAGCGAGGATCCACCGTTGTGGGCACGATGAGCATGCCTACAGCCCTAATAAACTTGTGATGTCACACTTTCACGGTCTATTAAGGTCGATAGGCTGATGATATTATATCCAATGCCTTAATAAAATAAAATAAAAACAATAACACGTGCATGATTCGGAACGCAGCGAAGTATGTAGCGGTATCGCATTTTCATTAAATTATTATTATAATTTTATTTATCATTTTTATCTGTTGCTTAACAACTATAATTTCTCTCTTTTATCACGGTTGCTTTGTTGTTATTTATTTATATATCATTTTTATCTGTTGCTTAACAACTATAACTTCTCTCTTTTATCACGGTTGCTTTGAATGTTAACAACTTTGATAATTTACATATAAATAAATAATATGTCATAATTCAATCCAATAAAGATCAATTATATCTTTAACACTTATTTATTATTTATTTAAATAATAATTATTTATTATATTAATTATTACTTCAACAAGTACTTAGCCATCATAGACGATATGCTGACACGTTATGTCACATTTTTGATAACATATTATCTGTTTCTTTTTGGCACATGAATACTTGGAAAAAAGAGATGACTATTCGCTGGGAGCGCATAGTCGTCTACTAATTTAAAAGTACATAGTCGTCTACTAATTTAAAAGTAAGCGTGTGTTGTATGCAGATATATAATGGCACAAGAAAGATTACTCGGGTTAGCTCTCCTAAATATACGCAAAGATGTGAACCTGGATATCGATGAAATTATCAACGTTTTCACGAAAAAGAAACGTAAGCTTGAATTTTTAATTGAAGTAAGCACCTAAATACAATTATTTAATGCAAAATGTAGAGTAGCGTTTAATTTAATTTTATATTCTTTGAAGTTGTAAGAATTTCATCAAAATCGGTTCAGTAGTTTAGAGTCAAATGTGACACTGTGAAGTGCAAACAATCACATATTTACTTTTGTAATTTTGTGAGCGAAAAAACTAACATTTTACAGGTTTATTAATTTATTAGTGTTGACACCACGGCTTTTCCCACGTAGAACTAAACACTGTACAAAATCTTGGTCAACATCTCCTTTGTAGGAATGCTCTATATCGATCATGAGCAAGTTCATACTTCGGCTCGCACTTGGTCGATTTTCGGGTGGCTGTGACCATAACCTTTTTTGAGGGCTGGATCAGCGCCTGCCAGACAAGGTTACTAGAATCGATTTTGCAAGTATAAATTAAATATTTTATAGGAATAATCAACCAATGCATAAAATGTGGGACATAAAATGAATTTTGAAAAAAAAAATTATATAACGATGTAAACATATACAATACACCAATAAAAAATAAAATAAATAATATATAATATGGTAGATGTAGCACGAGTTATTTAAAAACAACTTCAAAAAAATATAAATAAATTGCTCGTTTGAATATCTTGGTTTATTATTTATTCTTTTTAATAATAAACCATTGTAGTTATACCATTGTATCAACACAAAATTTTAACACAATATAAAATCCTGATAAAAATACTTTCTAACTCAGAAATACTTAAAAAAAAAAGCCATTATAAGTGGTGTATTTCTTCCTATTTACAAGCAATTCTTTAACATGACTTTACTGATACTCACGTCTATCATTCCATCGAGCTAAAATATTATAAATTTATGAAATTCTGATGACAATGATATGGTAGCATTTAGATAATTTCTTGATGGTCAGATGTACATTCCCGGTCTGTTCAATTTTATTGAACGGGAGTGTACATCTTACTCCTTCATGTAAGATAAGCTATTAAACAAATGTATTCAATTATTTACTTTTTATAATCTCATTAATGACTATTGTAAATCATTACAAATCGATGAAAAATGAAGTAAAGTAATCGTTAAAATTACATTTTTATCTCCGATTTTGATAAAAACTTGGTTTTATGCTAACTGGGGTCTAGCGAAAACGATGGTGTTGACTAAAATACGATACGATTAACGGCTATCAAGATATCATACTCATGCAAAATTTCAAAATTATAAAGAATTGAAAAGAAGAAAAAAAAATGGAATTCTTTTAAATTGAGAAGACAATATTTTGAAATTTATGGGTCGGGCGTTAAATGAACCTGATTTGCGTGCTGCTTGGATTAAAATTTTCTTCACTTTTTTCGCATTTTTTCCAAAGGATATACCCCTTAAAAAAATCGTAAAAATTAGTGAAAAATTTGTTTTCACCGATTTTGATAAAAACATAGTTTTTAGCTCACTTGGACCTAGCGAAAACAATGGCGTTTATTAATATACGATACGATTAATAGTTGTTAAGATATCATACCCATAGTGCAAAAATTGAAAACTATGATTTGAATAAAACTAAGAATTGAAAGTCCGATATTTTGAAATGTGCGGGTCGGACGTTGAAATGAACCTGATTTTCGTGCTGTTTGGGTCAAAATTATCCTAGAAAATGATTATTATGAAAATCGAGGACAAAAATTTTATTCACTTATTTCGCAGTTTTGCTAAGGGAAAAATTAGTGAAAAATTTATTTTCTCCGATTATGATAGAAACTTCGTTTTAAACTAATTTGGATCTAGCGAAAACGATGCTGTTGGTTAAAATACGATACGATTAATAGTTGTCAAGATATTAGACCATAGCTGCTGAAATTCGAAATTATAATATTTGTAAAGCGAAAATTTGGAAATGTTTCGGTCGTACGTTAAAATTTACCTGATTCTCGAACTGTTTGGGCCAAATTTACGCTAGAAAATGATTTTGTATTAACATCGAAAACAAAATTTTTTTCGCATTGTTTCAATTTTTAATTTTTTCAAAAGCGTTAGAAAGTCGGGACTAAACTTTATTTATCCTGGTATATTAACATATTCCGTGTATAATAAAACTAAATCGGGTAAATATAATTGTAGACACTGTACTGTTTGTTAAAAATACAAAAAATGTTTCTCTCATAAAGATAAAATAAAAAGTTTTAACATAACCAAATGGTATCGCTTAAATTCAGACAGCTAGTTTAATAATAAACCTTTGTGCAAGTCTTGCAGTGTTTTTCTATTATGATTATTCTTGTTTAAATTTATAAATATAAATATTCTCTGAAGTAATATTTTTTTATATATTCAAAATTGCATATCGACCCTATCCACCTTTTCTATATTCTCAATTGATTATCCAATTTTTTGTTTTGTTTCGTTCGTATGAATTGTTTGAATGGAACTTTTCCTATTTTCTTTTTGAAATATAAGTTTAAAGATGGTTTTTAAATATAAATTGTGAAAATTGGTCGACTAAAATAATTTAATAAAATCTTGAAGAATCGGCCTACTTGATCAATTTTAGAAATGTTTGCACGATGGTACCGAGAAAAGTGGGTGACAAGAAACTTGAATGTTCTACTGTTTTCCGTTTTGGAGAAATTTCATGTTCATTAAGAAAACCACCAGGAAATAATTTTGGGTTCAATATTAACTCCTGCTTGTACTAAGGGCCACAAAAGATAGGCCACATTTTCCTTAATTTATTTATAGCCGATTTGTACCTTAAAAAAATCAAAAATAATATTGGTATTCTAAATTTCTTTGTAACAGTCATTTATATGTATTGAATTTGTCAAGGTTAAACAAGGTATGTTTGTAGTACAAAAAAATAAAAATAAAAACACAGTTAAGGTAGGTCCAGCACTGTATTGCATAGTCTGGACAAAAAAACGGATTGCTTTTACTATATAACAAATGAGTTAATGTAATTATGAAAGAAAAAAAAATTTTAATTATCGAAAACAAACCAATAGTTGGCGATCATACTCGCAACCTCCTGGTTCTAAGCACAGCGTCTTTGATAGCATGGCCACTTGGGTTGGTGAAAATTAAAAGTATGGTGAAAATACCACTTTTGTATATACTTATAATATTAATCGTACAACTTTTGAGAACAGTTTTTACCAAACCTAAACGGTAAATATTAATTTTTAAGTTAGATACTAATTAAATTTCAAATTTCGCCCCAATTCCTAGAACAATTATTTGTATTTTATAAATACGTATTTCGACTACATAGTACTCATCATCAGTATGAATTAGTTAATCGTAACTATCTCCAGGATATGGAGTCAAAGATAAGTTACTCGTTGCTAACTTGGGCTCAGTTTTTTTAAGGATAAACCTAGTTAGTTAACTCGCGTGATTTAAGTTAAGTTCCCCCACCTAGATCCCGAAAATAGTAGCGTTGATTAGAAGAATAATAATATATATTATATTAATATATTATTATATTTTATAATTATCATATATATTATTTATCATAAACTCAAATATTTCAATTCAGTGTTAAATATTTTATGTAGTGATATCAAGTTATTAACAGAGTGATTTTTGTGTAATAGTCTCTAAAATTGTGAAGATTGCAACGTTATTGACACGTGTACAGTATGTCATCAGGGAAAGGGACTCGATGTGGGGGAACTTAACTTAAATCAGGCGAGTTAACTAACTAGGCTTATCCTTAAAAAAACTGGGCCTTGGTGCGTGTCTCACTGTAAAATTAGAAATTTAATTTCAAAAAACTTAATCTTAATATTAGATACTTATCAAAAACAATAATTTATCAAAAATTCAGCCAATTTCGTCGACAACGTGTTTTACACGAACCCTACCTAAAACCTAGGTTTGAGGAAGGCATGCTTGTCTAAATTTCAAACTATGTATACATATGATTATTTATTTATAAAAAAATGTTTGTTTTGTTTTTTTTTTTGTTATTATTATTATGATTATTATTATTCATATGTATAACTAGGTAAATATAATATGTTTATGTGTACACAAACACTTCATATAATTAATGTTTGTTTCTACGTGTTTTGTATAAAATAAATAAATATTCCATTCCATTCATACAACATATTATGACGTGCTGTTCCAACCTATTGTATTAAATATGTTCACTTAAAAATTGGTGTTACTTATAAATCGTATAAGATGTCCTCCATGCTACCCTCCATTCAACACTTTGGAAATTAATTGCTATATCTTGTATAGGGATTGGTATCCCGGTATATACCGTGTGTTTTTAAACTACACTCAATCTGGAAACAATGTATGTATCTATTACTGTCCATATACAGCGCACCATGATATGGTGCACCATGTTACACACAGATATTTGTAGAATGCAGAATGTAGAATATGTATTCATTGATATGTATACAGACTGTAATATGTATATCACTGTCTGTGCACCGTGAGCGATGATGTGGACAACCATGTTCCACCGAAACTGCACTCTACAAGTGTCTGTGAATTTGGTTGTGAGGGAGTGCTGCGTATCATGGTGCACTGCCTATGGACAGTGATAGATACACTACACAATGTTCCTATTGGGTCTATGTTAATAAACATATTGTATAAAATATAAAAGGATATTTTCTAAATTATGTTTAGTTCCGACTCTGTAACGGCCGTCTGTCTGTCCGTCAACACACAAAAACGAAAAGAGATAGAAAATGAGATAGAAAAAAAATATTTTAAGACATAAAATGTTTATTTTTTAGAAATAAACAACTTTTGTAAATAAAGTTTCCATTAACTCAATAAATTTCTCATAATTTAGTTTGTGCTCAAACGTTTACCGAGCAGGGGGGAAATGCCCATCTTTGAAACTGTAAGAGATAGATAATAAATTTAAGGACCAAATGTTACGTTTTTTTCTTCCATAAATGCAGTATAACAGGATATTTAAGCAATTTACTCAGTTAGTTGTTAGTTTTACTCGTTTTTAAATTATAGTAGAATGTAAATAAGTCCTATATAAAATAATTTTAAAACAATTGATATATTGAAATGAATCTTGGGATATTTCTTATAAATATTAACAGCGAATTAAAAGTAAATATAGTAGAAATGAAAAATATTTTAAATAATTTCACTATGTAGATCTACATAGCGGGAATAGAACCTTTTAGGATGTCCTTCATAGCTACTCTCAAATCCGTTCGTTATATTGTATGAGATCCTATCGATAATGTATGCTTTTCACATTTTTATTTAGTTAAGGTAATTCACTCGTAAACCCACTTATTGAATTTGATGGAATTGAAATATTATATTCATCAAAACGCTTGTAATTATTTAAACAAGATTTGACCGATTTTAATGCGATCGGTATTAGCAATCAAAGTTTAAATTTTTAATTTTTTACATTATATGTAAACAGTTTGCGTACATACTCCATTTTTTATAAAACTGGAAAAATTTTCTATACATTTCTTTCAAAAACAAATATCTTATAAAATTGAACTTAACAAACTAATTAAAAAAAGGGGTTACGCAGGAGCTGCGTCAACTTAGCGAATTTCCTTAGAATTCATAAATTAATCTCTAGTCACAATTTAAAAGTCTGATCAAAATAAAATGCCGTATCTGATATCATTTTAGTATTTTCAAGGTCAATTTTATTAATAAATGGCATATGTCTTTGGCGAAAGGGGGCATAAAGATAGAAGAAAACACAAAGTATAAAATATTTATCTTAATATTGGAACAATTGAAAAATGTATAGGGAGTAAAGTTGTAGACAATCAAGTTTTCTACAGTTCATTGCCTTATCATTTTGTCCAAACTCTAATGTGAACAGAGATATTTCGAATTTTAACTTTCAATCTTTATTTGTAAATATATCTGTAAATATTAGTGTAACAGGAAATTGATGAGAAACAAAATTACAGTAAAACTAAGTTCCTACAAACTTAACGCCTGATAAATTTTTTGATTTTTCAAAAATTAGGGTAGATAATTATGTCAAATTTTGTTTAAAAAAATATTATGAGTTTACGTATCGATTACTTTAACCGATAAAATTGCAATGACATTATATTATTATCAATTATTTTTGGTTTGTTTATGCCCGTGTCATTTGATACACCCGGTTATATTTGTATGTATAGTTAAATAACATTTTTTTTTTTAAATAAATATTTTGTGTTCATAAAATTATTAAATAATATTGTTTACATAAATTTTACTAAAATATTTAATTTCGTTTATGTTATTTACATTATTATGTGCGAGTTGTTGCGAGCTTGTCAAATTAATGTGTACGGAGTATAAATATAAAAATTTATCACGTAGAAACTATATAAACTAAGTGAATTTTCGCAAAGGAAGGAACATTGTTCAATATATTCAGTCAAGTTGCCATAACGACAGTGTGAATATTAATTAGTACAGTATTAAAACATTAAAACGTTAATTTTTCTCAGAGTAAAAATTGTCATAGGATAAATTGAATGAATATTTATTTCCTGGAACACCACTTATGACAAATTTTTCCATTTAGTAATATTAGAAGATATGTCCCAAATTTTAAATACTTTTATTTATTTACTAGCTAAAGAGTCGGGCATTGCCCGGGCTTCAAAAGATGCTTATAGAGATTTATGTCATATTTTTTTGTTTTTTAAACTTTTTTCTAGACAGTTATTTTTTTTTTTAGATTTTAAATTTATTGACAAATAATTTTTTTGGAAATTATAAATTGCCACTTGGCGGCTGCCGCCATATTGGATTTAAACTGACGTCACTTTACTTACTGTGTTTCGCTCATCAAGCCCTTTCATTTGCTCATCATAGGAGTTAATGCGGAAATTATAAATCGACATTTTGCGGCGTCAATATCTTTGTAAATATTAGAGAATCAGAAAAAGTGATAAGAAACTTAATTATAGTAAAACTAATTTTCTACAACTTTACTTCTTATTTGTTTTTTGATGTTTTCAATATTAAGAGAGATATACCAAATTTTGTGTTTACTCCTCCCTCTAAACCCCTTTTCCCTTGTCGTTTCCGATCATGCTTACCTTAAAAATGCATTGCCCTCGAAACTGAACCATCAAGTAAAAATTTAACTCCGTAGTTTAAGAGGAAGTGGTGAGTCAAATGTAAGATTCCATTACAAACACCGGGACAGGTGAAACTGAATAAAAGCTTATAAATAATAAGCAAATTTTGAAATATTTTTTCATACTCCTATTGGTTATGACTTAAATACGGGGTTGCATAAAATGTATACAGTTTTCCCCTATACATATAGTAAAAAATAAATATAAATAAATAAAATAAAATATTGTCAAACAAAATGAATGGTGTGTACTTACTTACTACACACAGGTACAGTTTGGTATACAAAAATATCCATTTATTTATCAGTGTTGTTGATTTATTACATTTTTTTAATGACTTCATTAAAATCATTTTCACAACTGTTTACAATCATAATTTACATTTGATAAATTTCCATATATACTTTTATGTTAAATGATACCATTAAGTGATATTTATTTTTATGTATTTAAAAATAAAAGTATAAAATATACAAATTATTCAGAAAAAAAAACCAACATATTTAACAAGCTGCAAATTATTTGGCACAAATTAAAGGGTTAGTATTTAAAATTTTAACATATCTAACTATGGATTCTTTGCTTCAAAAACTGAATTGGACTCGAATGGTTCTTTAATTATTTCTAGATCTTTTAATTACTCGACACCAAAACAATTTTGGTTTTGATATTTATAGAAAACCGACTCACACCCAGATATAAATCTCAGATCTAATGGTTCTTTAACATTTCTAGATCTTTTAATTAATCAAACCACAAAACAGTTTCAATTTTGATATTTATAGAAAAACGACTCACACCCAGGTATAAATCTCAGCATACTCAAAATGTAACAAAACCTAAAAGTTTAATGTTTTTCATTAAATCATAGATTATAGATATTCCCCTTTCGAAACCTTCCGTCTTAGATAAATTAAAAGCGGTCACCATTAAAATGCAATTTTGTATCTGATATGCTTTTTGTATTTGAAAGATCAAGTTTGTTATTGAGTAGAATTGATGGCAAAGGAGAGAGGGGAAGAAATATTTCTGTAAATATTCGAGTATATGTCTAAAATTTTAGTATAATTTTTCGCCAATATTATGAGAGAGTACCAAATTTAAAGTCACCCCTCCCTCTAACCTCCTATTTTCCCTTGTGTGTGTTTCCTTCCCTCTAGACCCCATTTCTACTCGACCAATTCTGCTCTTAAACGAACTTAGTCTTTTCGAAACCTAAAGCAAGTCGCACACATTTTGCGACATCATCTCATCGGTACAACCACAATCTATATTTTTTTCGAAATCTCACCTTTAAACGAGTGTAATCTTCTGTTCTTTGGTTTAAATTTGAACCATTTATTAATAGGTTTTTCTTTAAAGTAACAATTCCATGGCAAAATTATCTGACATAAACGCTGTAGTCCTTTAAGTATGTAACAGTACAACTAACAAACAAAAAGCTGTTCATGTACCTTTCTGCATAAAAAAATTAGCACGATCGTGTTAAATACATACAAAAAAAAATATAACGCTAAAGCTGATTTAATATTAATTGTTTTCAAAGTTTATGCATAAAAATCTACTCATAATTTACTTCTAAATTGAAAACCATTTCATTACCTACATTGTATATACTTACGTACAGGATGTGCCAGAATAACTACTTGTTCTTAGTATGATACCCACATAGAAAGCATAGCGTTGATAAAACTAATAAAATTTACAAGATATCTTGATTAAAACGAATAACACATTCTAAACATTCTTTTAAGGATCTTCCAGCATACCACCAATTTTTGATAGATTTTGCTCATTTATTTCGCAGGCTAATGAAACGTTTTCTAATAAATCCCGAAATTTCAGAATTTTTGACCGTTTAGAACGCGAGATAATTAATATCAAAGGAATCATTCTCTCTCACTCTCCCTCATTAAAAGCATGTAAAACTTCATGCCCACCCAACTATCATCTGTTGTATTAGAAAAAATACTCGACAGAATTAAAAAAAAAACTAGGAACGTATTTCTTAATACTTCTTATATAAATTTATAAAACATCGTGTGTTACCGTTTTGTTTTCAAAATATAATAAATTAAAGTGGTTTGACAACGTTGTGCGCCAATTTCTCTCAAGTTGTATCAAGTAAGGAGTGGGAATTGTTACTGTCGACATAAGCAATAATAATATATAGGTATATGGACAGAGCAACGTTGCCAGATCATCGTACGATAGTATGTGTATAATTATCTGTGTGCCACTAATATTTGTAAGTATGTGTACACAGTGCTGGATCATCCTTAAATCATTATTTAATATGAAAAATCATACAGATCTTGAATGTGGATCGAAGCTACGATCTTTAGTTTTCCAAACTACTGTTTTGCTAAGAGGCTATATATGTTGGATGTTTATAATTTCTCACTCTCATGAAGAACATATTTTTAATACCGTATTTGGTGTTTTACTATTTAAACATTGTTATTAACTAGCCACTCTATTCATGAGCAGTAGTTCGGAAAACCAGAGGTCATGAGTTTGATCTCCATTCAAGATGCGTATGAATTTTTGTATCAAATATTGATGGCAATAATTGTTATCAATGTTCAGACAAATTATTTTAATGTCAAATTAAGTAAGTGTTGGTCACCCCCATTTGTATAACAAACAGAAGCTGGTTTACAAAATGGTTAAAAATATGGGAGTATAAATTATCTCTTACTTTATGGGCTACCATTAGAATTGTATGTACCATGTACGAAGTACGTCAGTGTAGAATAATAATAATAACCGATTTTATAAAAAATTTATATAATAAATATTTATCTTTACCCTCCTAGCTTTTTTTAATTCTGTCGAGTATTTTTTCTTGTTCAACTGATATACGCTTTTAATAAGAGAGAGTGAGAGAGAGTAACTTTGATATAAATTATCTCGCGTTCTAAACGGACAAAAATTCTGAAATTTCGGTATTTATTAGAAAACGTTATTTTTAGCGTGTGAAAAAAAATGAGCAAAATCTGAGTAATCTTTGTCTATCATAAGACAATCCACACTGAAAATTTTAAAAAACTTTACACTTTAAACCCTGGGAAAATTCAATTAAAAAAACAAAATAACACAAAGCAATCTGACAATGGCAAGATAAAATTTTATATATTAAATCTCTTGAAATTTGTATAGATTTCAAATGCGCAAAATTTTATCAAGAGGTACCCAAATTTGCTTTGAAGGAGTGGAAATGGGCAATGAGTGGAGTCTTTTGAATCCGCATGTTGTCATAATATAATAATACGTAAAATTGATGTCGTAACTCATCCTGTACATTCTATGCCGTGCCAATGATTAAGGCAGTGAATGTTATTTTCAATTAAAAACCATTAACAAGGATATTTTTATACATAATCTTAAAATTCATTTATATTTCAATCGACTGGCTCTGTGTGGCTGTGAGCTGATGTGACTATGTATGTATATACTTTTTAATTAGTTTCTTTTTATCCTTTCTTGTCTACGCAATTTCCATTACATTGTGGTTTTTATTTCTGAGAAAAAATAGCGAAAACAAAAAAGTTTTAAATTATTTAAGTAATTGAAAATTGCTTGTGTTTCGATATATAAATTAAAAAAAAAACATGGTAACATTTTTTGATAGAATATCATTCATAATAAAAATAAAAAAATTCGTTACGCAGGAGCTGCTTCAACTTAGCGAATTTCCTTAGAATACATAAATGACTCTCTAGCGGTAACAATTTTAGTCTGATCAAAATGAAATGTCGTATCTGATTTTAATATTTGCATGGCCAATTTTATTAATAAATAACATACGTCAAGGGGAAAGGGGGGCATAAAGATAGAAGAAAACACAATATATAAAATATCTCTCTTAATATTAGAACAATCGAAAAATGCGCAAGAAACAAAGTTGTAGAAAATCATGTTTGCTACAATTCATCACCTTATCTTTTTTGCTCAAACTCTAATGCGTACAGAGATATTAAGGAATTTAATTTTCAATCTTAAACCGTCAATATTTTTGTAAATATTAGTGTAACAGAAAAAATGATAAGAAACAAAATTACAGTAAAATTTAATACCTATAACTTTACTTCTTATAAAATTTTCGATTTTTCGAATATTAAGGGAGATATGTCAAATTTTCTGTTTCCCCCTCCCTCTAAACCCCCCTTTCCTCTGGTCCGATTTTACCCATTAACGAACTTGACCTTTTGAATACCAAAAGCGCTTCAAATACCAAATCTCATTCCGATAGAATAAAAACTGTGACCACTAGAGTGATTACAGACACATATATATATATATATATATATATATGTATATATATATATATATGTCCATAGATATATATATATAAATTTTACAGATGGTGATTTTTGACATCTACAAGGTAGGATCGATGGACATTTGAAGAAATTTTTGCGAAATTTTGACTTCGGTACGGGACCAATAGCTCTATTTCCTTTCAGGAAATTCGCTAAAAAAAAACGAATAAAAGTTGTCTATTAGAAACATAGTAACAACTTTTATTCGCAATTTTTTTTTGAAGCATTTTGTCGAAAACCGAATTCATTATGGTACATATCAATTATAAAATGACCTATGGAACCTATGGAACTATGAACTATGGTATGAAAACTATTAAATTTTGTTAATATAGCCTTGCATGTACGAATGGAGGTAAAAATAATGAATTGTATTATAAACACGACAGTTGAATCAAAAATTTATACGATTTATCGTATCTTTAGTACCTAATACATTTATTTATATTATGTTATTATGTTGTACGAGTCAAGTTTCGTGACCGTAATTCTACTATATTTGGATTACTCAGAAGTACCAAAAATAAGATTAAATTAGAAATAAATACGATAAGGTAGTCCTTATATAGTTTTATATAGAATATATCTGTGAATTTAACATCACATTTTACTATTTGAACTGAATCGCATATATGAATGCGAGAAATTTTATAGACAAATGTTTATAAAAACAAGTGACAGTAACAGATCATTGCTTAAATACCCGGTATATACTGAATTAATGAAATAAAAATTCCTTACAAAAGTTGTTTATTTTTAAATCATAATTTATGCTGATGATGACTACTTTGTGGTCAAAATACGTATTTATACTTTAAATAATAGAACTAGGAATTGGGGCAACTTCTGAAACCAATTTTTAACACATAGATTTATCTTTGACCATCTTTATTATACCCAGTATATGTAAATATGCAAGGTATTTTAAGTTTAATACCGATTTTGTAACGCTTGAAAATATTAATCCTTGCCAAAAATGCTTCACAAGATTTTATAAAATGGCCTAATTCGGCCATTTCCGCATGTCCATCCGTCTGTGAACACGATAACTCAAGAACGAAAAGAGATAACGAGCTGAAAATTTTTATGTGTATTCTAGAGCAAAAGTAAGGGCATGTTCGCCAGTCAAAGAGACCCTACAGGTTTTTGTAATTTAAGTGAAATGTCATAAAATGAATTATTATAATATCTTAATCTAAGACTTTTGCAATCGAAGACTTCTGTTTCTTGAGACCGTTATAAATGGGATGCAAAGTTCACAGATATATATATATATATATATATATATTGAATGTGGCATTATAGAATAGAAGTACATATAAAGATAAACTATTTGAGATATAAAAAAATATCGGCCATTATCAAAAAAAGGCAATTCTATTAAATATTTGAAAGAAAAAAAAAACCGTATTTATTACCTTATTGCTATGTGAAATTGTATCGTCATTATATTTTTAGGGGCTTAGTTTTATGACGTGAATATTTTTGTCATTGAAAAAATAACGGCCTATATCGAATAAATTGACAATGAGCTCTGACGTGCGATACCTTTTTCGGAAACATAATTTTTCTTTGATTTAGACATAATAAAAATTTATGTTCTTCTTTAATAATTGGTAAACTACGAGTGCATACTCGATTAGGGTCAAAATCATTTGACTGGAAAAATGTTTCGAACGAATGAAATGTAACTTCTTTATATATAAGAATAACAGAAAAAATTAAATAACAAATTCAATTGTACTTAGCTGGACTTTTTATAAATTTTTCCCGACTTTATAACGGTTGAAAATATTAATCGCAGAAAAAACATTTTCATATAGATGTTCTTGACCACGATGACTGAAAAACGAAAACAGATAACAAATTAAAATTTTGTGTGTTCTAGTTGGGCAAAACTGCCTAACTTTGAAACCGTACGAGATAGAACAAATATTTAAAGACAAAAAATGTTCGTTTAATGATAAACAACTATTATTTTAAAGTTGTTTACATGAATTCAGTATATTTACGCAATTAACCCAGTTAGTTGTTTTTTTCATTTGTTTGTTATTATTTTCAATCATATTTTTGTTATTGGAAATTTCGAACATACTTTTCCTAAATGTAAACTATTTACACAAATGTATATTTGACTGAAACTATACTTCTATATGTCCATCATAAATCATTACACATAGAGATGAAGGGACGGAAAAAAATCTATACGCAAATGATTTCAATTGTGTTTTTCATATTTGTTGTTACATAGGAATTATTGTATATGTAAATAATCTACGTATTTTATGGATATTAAAAATCACCCATCTCACTGGCTAAACGTTAAATTTACTAACTAATAACAACTATAACAAAATAAATATTATACTTTCACAGGATGACCGGGAACACTAAAAATATTAAAAGAAGTATCGAAAATTTTAACTCACAAACAAAACATTCCTGGATATTAGTTTTTTTTTGTATGTTTTCATAATTACTTTCTATAATTTAAAGTTCTTTAAATTGGACATTTCTGCCATTACTCAAATTCAAAATATTTTCCCATTAATATTGACGCGACATTAATAAAAATTAGACTCATCATTTGTTTAATATATTTTTAACACTTTTTACCGAAAACATATCCTATGCATAGCTTGCCCGAAAGTTTGCACTGATGTTTGGTCAGGATAGTTTTCATTTAAAGCTGTTGTTTCGATTTTCTAAACATATGACAATAAATTTGTGCAGATTTGAAAAAAAATACTTCGTTACTATTATTTTTAAGAGTAAAATTCCCGTTGAAATATCAATGATACATTACTATCACAAACAACGAAATGAACTAAATTATTATTAGTAAATTAAATTTTAAATTGTTTCCCGAATTCCTAGAACAATTATTTGTATTTTATAAATTCATATTTCAACTACAAAGTAGTCTTCATCAATAGGAATTAGCTAATCGTAAATAACTATGGAGTCAAAGATATATGTTACTCGTTATTTATTTGTTGCATGTCTCACAATGATTTTAAAAATGTTTTGTATTTTGAATGAAATATTCACCAAGGTATTACCTGAGTTAACTGACGAATTAAAGGCAGTAATCCTTTTTTGACCATCTGGTCTTGTTAGTCTCAATAGCGTTAAGGCCCAATGTTGCTGTTCAGCAACATTGAACAGCAACTAGCTTGTTGCACTGTGTGTGGGGTGGTTGCAGCAACAAAAAACAAACTTTTTGTTGCTGCAACCACTCCACACACGGAGCAACAAGCTAGTTGCTGTTCAATGTTGCTGCAACCATGTTCTGCGTCTAGTTTGGCCCTTAGGGTGTTATATCAGCTGACCTTGATATTTAGGTATTCATTTTGAAAATGGTTTCATTTTATTCAATCAGAATTTGGAATAGGCTCATTATAAAAATTCATGATTTGTTTTCTGAATTTGTGTATATAAATACTTTCGTATGCATCTAACACTGTGGGTTGTACTGATTTCAGCAAATTTCTAAAAATCTAGAGATCTATTTGATTATGAGTAAGTGCAACTTACTGTGATTTTAGCAAAGCTTTTGATACAATTGATCATGGAATTTTGTTATACAAATTAGAAAAATGTGGTATCAGAGGAAAGGCTTTATCGTGGATTGAGTCCTATTTAAATGATAGGCATCAAATGGTTTGCTGCAGCGGTGTATTATCGGAACCAAAACTTCTTCGAATGGGAATTCCACAAGGATCTATTCTAGGACCCGTCTTGTTTATAATTTACATAAACGACCTTCCTTGGATTCAATGCCCTGCACATAATTTTATAATATATGCTGATGACACAACAATATTGTCATCATCCAAAACTAAAGAGGATCTGGACAGAAATATTAAACTTGGAATCACTGCTATTGAGCAATTTTCTGCTAGTAACGGTTTAGTGCTAAATAAGGAAAAGACAAAATTAATGTACTTTTCCCTTAAAAGTGTAAAATTCGAAACCGCAGTACTTACAGCTGTTGATAGCTTTAAATTGCTCGGTTTAAACATAAGCAGTAACCTTAGTTGGGCCGCGCACACTGCCCTCTTATCCTCTAAACTTGCCAGATTGGCTTACCTTCTGAGGAGATTACGTATGGTTTGTAACGATTTATCGGTTTTAATGACTTTTTACTATGCATTTGTTTACCCACAACTAAGATATGGAGTCTTATGTTGGGGAAATTCTTCAACAGCAAAAGACGTCTTCATCAAACAGAAGATGATATTGCGATGCATGTTCAACTTAAAACCGAACACGTCATGTGTCACATTCTTTGTGGATAATGGTATCCTCACTTTACCATCAATTTACATTTATTTGGCAGGAATACATGTGAAAGAGAATTTGTCACAGTATTCGAGGATGGGAGATTCTCATAGCTACACAACTAGAAATAAAGACATGCTTTCCATCCCAAAATACCATCTTACAATTTGTGGGAAGAGTTGGCAAATTTTTAGTAGAAAAATTTACAATAACCTCCCCAAGGAGCTGCTGGAAATGCAAAACAAGAACATGTTTAAAAAGCACTTAAAAATTTTTTTAATTAGAAACGCCTTTTACTCCATAGATGACCTTTTTGTTTAACACTAAATTGATTTTGATATTATTTTATTTGTTGATTTTGTACTAAGTTTTCTATTAATTTCTAATCTTATTTTATACATTGTTGACTATTTTTATTTTTATTTTAAACTGAGTTGATTTTTAAATTGATTGTTTATATTTTATTGTTAAATATTTCATATTTTATTGTTAAAATTTTTATTTATTTTTTCTATCCAATGTTGACTATTGTTTTTATCTTATACTGAGTTGATTTTTTTAAATTGTATGTTAATATATTATTTTGAATATTTCATATTTTATTGTTAAAATTTTTTTATTTATTTATTGTTGACTACTGTTTTGTTTTTTAAATATTTTTCTGTTACTGTTTTTTTGTTAAAATTACTGTTTCAAGTTCGTTGTTTTTATTTCTGTACTTGCTTTTATGCATGTTTATATTTTTGACGTAGCAAGCATATCTATGTATATCATTTGCGAAATAAATATTATTATTATTATTATTATTATTATTATCTAAAGGACGGTCCAGCACTGTGTTATATAATCACGACAAAAACCGGTTTGATTTCATTATAGAACAAATACATAAACACACATATACAACTCATAGACAAATTCACTGTTCATATATACAAAATAAAGTAATTTTGAAAAAAAACAATTTTTTAACTTTTATATTTCGGAAACAAAACAGTAACACACGATTTTTTTTTTTTAATTTATATAATAAATATTTACCTTTACTCCTTAGTTGTTTTTTTTGAAATTCTGTCCAGTATTTTTTCTTATACAACAGATTATAGTTGGGCGGGCATGAAGTTTTACATGCATCTAATGAAAGAGAATGATTACTTTGATACTAATTATCTCGCGTTCTAAACGGTCAAAAATTCTGAAACTTGGGATTTATTAGAAAACGTTACTTTCAGCCTGTGAAAAAAAAAAATTAGCAAAATCAGCCGAAAAGTGGTGGTATGCTGGAACATCCTTAATAATCTTTATATTATTTGCAAATTTTCTTTCTTAAGAATATTCAGCTATTGGCATTGTATCGTTGAAACGATTTTGCTAAATTTTGCTAATACGCGATGATTTCTTAATTTGATATACATTATCATTTTTTTCTCTAATCATATTTGCTTAGGCGAGATGACGTAACTTTCATATGTGATCAATATTTTGTATACCTACGTATCCATAGTGATACAAAGTAATCGCCTGGTTTTATAGTTTATTTAGTATTAGTTATTTCTCTATATCTGAATGGTATATGGTGATAATTTAATCGAGAACCCTGTATACACCAATGAAAAGTTTTATTTTTGCTATAAATTTTGTTTTTTAAAACGAATATTTTTTTTATTTTATTGAATACATAAAATATGTAAATATTTATGATATTTATAAATATCTGTAATATCTGTGTAATATCATGTGTGTAATAAAGTCGTTACACATTTCAGTTTTTTTAAATTTATTTTCTCAATCAATAAACTGTAGTGGCTATGAAGCGAGTTTAAAACGTTATTTATAACTTTATGTTAAAATTTTTTTTTTTTGTGAAATTTTTTATTTGTAATAAAATAATTGTAAACAAAAAAACCGTTAAGCAGGAGCTGCTAATTTTCTCGAAATAAATACATCACTATTGTTTTGGAAATAGATCTTAATTAACTTTTATTTTATGTTCATGGCAATCCGTGATCGCTGCAGTGGCTACAGGCGTATTTTATACACTTTTGGTATTTCAATGGTCAAGTTCGTTCATGAACAGAATCGATCATGTGTAAGGGGAGAAAGAAGAAAATACAAAATATGGAATATCCATCTTAACATAAAAAAAGAAAACATTTCAATTCAATAAAAATGTCAAGTAACCATGGTGACGCATTTTTAATATTCATTATTCGGGATATTGTTTTTAAATTGCAAATATTTCTGTGAATATTAGAGTTACCGAAAATATTTTTAGGTGATGAATTGTAAAAAATGTATTTACTACAACTTTACTTCTTACAAATTTATCCATTTTTCGAATAGTAAGAGAGAAATATTACTAATATTAAGTTTTATTTTGACGTAGTTGTTGGTTTTCTGACAGAGAAGAAGAAACTAAAACAGAAAAAGAAACAGGAGGTCTGGGTATTTTCACTCGGTCAAAGATGATCAATAACTCCGTTAAAGCTTGCCAAACATGGAGGTGTTGTGCAATAATAATAATAGGCCATCAAACACGATCAAACATTTTGCGCAACAAACCTGTTTGTGCAACGTCATGTTTGACAAAACCTCAATTCATTTTTCCAAACATTGCAATCGATTCAGAATGATTGCTTTTAAACCGTACTACTAAATTCTTTGCGCAAATTGGCTGTTGCATAAATTATTTGCAATACATGTCATACACATGGATTTGTGCAACAACTGTTGCTGCGCAAATGGTTGGACCGTATATGGTGAGGGCTTTAATACAGGCGTTTATACAGATAGGATTGGGTCAAAAATGTTTTCAAATTTGCAATGAAAATTGCGTTTTACAACTTCCCACTGTGACAATAATATATTCTGGCATCTTTATATTAAATTGTGTTTTTGTTATATTTGCTCCAAATCAAATGCTTTTTAGGACTGGATATAAACGACGTCCATTTAAACAATTGACATAATTTTTATGTACTGTTTTTATATTAACTAGGTTAAGGGTATGCAGTCATTTACCTCCCGAGGCACACTAGCTGTATACCTACATACCGAATATAATAAAATGTGTGTAGCACAACGTAATATATGTCTACATTATACGAAGAAGCAGGTTTGAGAAAAACAAACTGTTATGAAGGGTCACTAATAAAAAACGGTTGTAGTACTTTTATTGAATTACAAATTTTTTTTCCGTGAACTATTACAGTATATAAACATTTTTTTTATAACAAAAGCATAAAAAATAATACAATGTGTATGGGGTATTGGATTATTTACTAGGAAATAAAAAAAGCAAGAACATTATTTACTTTAGACCGGATTATTATTTATTGAAGAATATTATTTTCATTTTGTCTGTATAATTGGGTACCTTTTGAAATACTCATCTAGAAAATTCGAAACATTTCGTTGAAAATTCGAATGTTATTCGCCAAGGGTTTCATGAACTTTGATCAACGAAAATCTATTTCGAATCAAGTCTGTGAGACTTTTAATTTCAAAATCTCTATAATATTCTCTTCTAGGTTATTTGAAAGCCCTTCAAAAGAGACGTTTCTTCCCAAAAATGAGAAATGTGAAAGAGATTCTCTGTTTGTAAAACCATCATATGGGGACATATGACGCAAATAAAGCCTTGCTGGATCTTAGTCCATATGAACTGTTTTGCAGATTTCCTTAAACGTTACTGAATCTACTCGTTTATTTCACTTGTGTTTCCTGTATTTCGAAAACAAAGTATTGCTTGAGTTATATTTATATAAACTACTAGACATCCAGTGTTCGAGCCAAGGCAATTGTCTATATAAAGATGCTTTTGTACCGGAGTCGCAACTAAATTTCAATATAATTTAGTTTATTAGACATCTTTGCATTTTCAACCACATTCTCCCCAAGTTACCACGGTAATTGTTATTGTTTGTTACTTTGCTAACTAACAACATATACATTCTGACATGATTCTACGAATTGATTTAATAAAGATAATTTATATCTTTTAACTTGTCTTTTAATTTAATGTTTGATTATTAAATATTCCATCTATATTCATCTATCATCTTACATTTTCGGCTCTCCAGTGGGGAATTGAACCCTGGTCACCCCCGTGACAGGCGGGGATACTGACCATTATACTACCGAATACTTTCAAACAATAACTGTTTGTTTTTTGCGAGGCTAACGCTTTTTGTCATTAGATATTAGCTTTTGAATCCTTTATATTACGCGAAAATTATCTATCGTCCGATGAAAAATGCATCCAAATCGATACAGATGTTTTAATGTAACGTTTTTCACGTATAACGTTCATGAGAATCCGTTCTTAAAATATTCGACAAAATTTAACCTTTCAGTCGTTGCGAATCTTCAAAAAAAAAACTCAATAGACTTGTGAGTGAATTTTTCAACCATACTTTTTCAATTCGAATTTAACACTCTTCAATGTCAAGCTTCGACTTTTATTGAAAACAAAAGCATTAAATCTAAATACATTTTTTTATTATAACTTACCAATCAATGTCACACAGTCAACTTTTTTTATCACATGGAAGTTACAACTGTCGTTCCCATTTAAAAAAATAAATAAATAAATGACACTGAACATTATTTTTATTGTTTTTTCAGAAGCCACAGCTGAAATACTCGGATCACCCGATCTTCATATAAAAAGTGGTTCAACATTAAAATTAGTATGTACATTGCGTCAATCAACCGAACCACCTGTGTACGTGTTCTGGTATCATGAGGATAGAATGATTAACTATGATACCGCACATGGTGTATCCGTACATTCTGATAAATCATCGAGTGTACTTACAATTAAGGAAGCAGAGAAAAGTGATAATGGCAATTATACTTGTATGCCATCAAATGCTAAACCAGCTAGTATCAATGTACATGTATTAAATGCAACTGCAGGTGAGTAGGCAGGCACACATTGCACACATTGACATAAGGACGTTCATGCATGAGGCTTGATAGTAGATTTAAAATTTTTTCTAGTGAATTGAATAGCACAATTATGTAAAAAAATTTAAAACCTGTTGACGATCATTTCAAAGAGTAATTATCGATTAAAAATCAAAGTTTTAACACAACGCCTTATAGAGACCAGCAATTGTTTTATACCTAAAATTATAATAACTATATTATTCAAGTAGACATCATAATAAATAATGTTTATAAATATTCTTTGTAAATATGCAGTTTATATATTTCCATGAAAAAAATGGTGTTGACGAACGTTTTAATTAATTATTTAATAAAATGAAAACTGTTTTGTTAGGTTTGCCACCATATTTTGAAAACTGACGACAGCGCACAGTAAAAAAATATACATATGTACATATACACGTTAACGACTAAATAAAACATAGTTTATTGTCAGATCTGTCAAAACAAGTCAAATTAATTTCTAATTTACATTTACTGATATTTTACAATAAATACTTTTGAAATATTTATGAAAAATAAATGTTATAAATCATTATAAGATTATTTATATACTTTACAACTTTTTTAAAATCCTAAATAAATTTTAGTAAAGATAGTACTTATTTTACTCTAGCAAAGCACATGAACGTCCTTAGTAATTCACCGAATTCATCATCGTTTAGAAGCTATACACGAAAACAAAACAAAAAGTTAAAATAAAATTTCGAGGTTTTATGACTGCATCATTTTTTGCAACATACACCCTATTTCTATTTTTTCTGACCGGCGGGCGTACCAAAATATATTTCCAGTTCATTTTTCATTTTCTTGTAGCTTCTAAAATTTTCTAGGACAGGAATAAGAAATAACGACTATTGTAGGGCTAGGAGATAATCACTTAAAAACCTTTGTATAGGGACAATTTGAAGATTGGCTAAATGTATCATGCAATCTCGTGCGCTTAACCTAAGAAATTAAAGGTTAAAGGTCACGAAAATCGGTTTTTTGCAAACAGTTGGTTTCCCATATGTCGATAGAAATTATAATTAAAGTATAAACTTTGTATCTTATCCATGTTCTGATACACTCAGTAGTTTTAACGGTATGGCGGGGATAAATTGGAATACATTTCACGGAAATTAATTTTTATTTTCAAATTGACTTATTTTTAAAAGAAAGTAAGATATCAAGTTCAAATTGGGAGGGGGGGGGGGTTGGTTGAATACAATTCCGATATATTTTAATCATAGAATATATAAATAGATGTTAATCTAATCTTTAGTCTCATTGTATTCCGGATATATCTTGTAAACAGATTGTTCCATATTTTTATTTATACCTACTGTTTTCAAAACTTAATAAATTGTATTTTCTTAATATATGTTATTTCAGAACAAATATCTTATTTCCGGGGCATTTTACGTTTTTTCATGGCGATAGTAAATGAAAGAATTAAGTTTGTCTCACTTGTTTGTATAATCCGGGTTATTCTCGTTCCTAATGCAATTTTACCGTATTTAAACAGAAACTAATTACTCCAACAACAGCATTCCTTTTCACAGTTCAGTTAACCTGTGTCAAACCCATTCCCTTTTTAAAAAAAATTTGTTCCTATTCTTATAACAAATTACTTTCGTTCGAAACATTATTTTAAAATAGCAAATTGATTCGACAAATATTGGTTGAAAAATTGGGGTTTGGATTGCCCCAATTTAAGAGTTGATAATAAGTCGGAATTGATTTGAATTTCGATATATTGTTTAAATGACGAATATTCTAAAATCATTCGTTTATCTTTAAAATCCTCTATGACACAAGCCACCTTAATAATTTAAATATGTAAGATCATTGGATTTCAGCCAAAGCTGAAATTTAAGAGCGTGGTGGAATAGCACCAGATAGCCTTAGAGCTCGCAGCAGAGAATCACACATACCGTTTGTTTAACTCTGAAAGGATGTGTCATTTAATTATCTGGAAAAATAATTCGAAACAACCTCTTGACACATTATGCCGTGCAGAACAGTTCAACCTAGACAATTCGACCAGTACTATAAACGTCTCATATTGTTTATAATATACAGTGGTTATCTAGAGAGATAGATAGATTATGGAGGCTGCCTTGGACGGGCTACATTTCGACCATAAGGTCCATTGTGATGGCTAAGGATGTGAGGATGTGAGTGGAGTGGAAGGAAGACTAGGAATTGGTAGGATATGCGGCTGCAGCCGACTATTATAGGAACTATGCCGATATTCATCTCGAGTTCGTAAAGGAAACTGCAGAAAACCTTTTCAAGCATAGCCGGTTACTTCGTTCTTGTCCATTTAGTTAATTAACCGCCCCTTATTTATCCTATTAATTGACAAATTGACAATTCCTAATAATTGACAATTTTCGGGATTCAAACGCATAACTTCCCAGTTTCCAAGTATGCACAGTGCGCAGACATAACGCCTTAAACCGCTCGGTCACTGGGACTGGTTAAAGTGTTTATCTAGGTTCCTATAGGTCCCTATCTCGTATTCGATGTGGTCGAATATATTTGTATGTCGGGGGTTGCAAATTTTGGTACACCCGATAAATAGCATTTCGATAAACATAATTGTTGCATGATCTTAACACACAAAACAAACACATTCTACATAGAAATAACACGTCTTAGTAACAACCGGTTGTTTTATTATAACGTAACTGATTGATATAATTTGATTGTTACAGGGGAACAACCGGCAGCCATGCAACACGCAAACACCAGTTCATCAGGCAGCACAACAATGTGCTGTGGATTGACTCGAAATACTCAACAACATCATGGAATTCTAATTGTAATTACATACATAACGTTAGCAATACTTGTATGTAACATTTTACCAATCACATTAATATTAACAGATATTTCATTTGTTAAATCAACAATATATATCTTATTCACTTGTTACTATTTTAATAGATGAAACGGCTATGAATACTACGATAACTAATCATAATGATAATAATAATAATAATAATGGTGGGATATTTGTAGTTATTTAAATATTATTCGTAATAGTCTAAGAGTTCGTAACAGGTACTGACTAACGGTATTTCAGTATGATCCGACATGTAACGATATCCTTCAAAGGTTGCACAGTTAACTAATTGTAAATAAGACGTAAACATAAGTGACTCTGAATTATTATCATTTAACTTAAATAAGAATCTTCGAAATTTTGTATTGAATGGGCGCTGTTACTCGACGAAAATCCATTATAATTATTAAATGAAACAAATATTTGAAATTGTCGTAAAATCACTTTCTTTTGACTACTTTCGGAACGCAGTTCCTTCTTCAGAAATAAAAACTAGTCAAAAGAGAGTGATTTTACGAAAATGCCAAATATTTGTTTTATTTAATACTAAGAAATTTTGTTATATTTATGATGAAAATAATCGTGACTATATTTCGTCGTATGACATAACCTAAAAACAGGCTGTCAACTTTGAAAGTGTTTCAAAAGTATCTATAAGATTAAATGAGTCCTTGTCAATTTATAGTATAATTAATTTAAATATGATGAACATATTAACAATTGTGTTAAAATTATATTTCAAATGCACATACAATAGATGGCTCTGTCATTTGAAACTCGTATGCATCGATTGTTTGGAAAATTGAGTGCTTCCAGGGATTTTCTTTTTGATTTTGGATTTTTTTTGTGTTGCATATTAATATAGAACTTGACAAGCCATAAAACCGGGATAAATAATGGGTCTCACAGACCCAACCCCTGCGGTGATGTGATATTTTTTCACCGTGCATTGGAAGGTTAATGGCCTTTCAGGCTTGGTAATTTCATATGAACGACACTATTTTTTTAAAGAACATATGACGGACCAAAATCAGAAAAAAAGTTTACATGATTATGGGTCTGAAAATGCTTTGTTTTAAAAAAGTATTGCACAAACCTCTAAGCCTCTAATGGAACCAAGGGTTGAAATCTGGAATCTCTATGCCATGTGATGCTAGTTGAAATTGAATAGATAACTGACATGTGAACCATACTGAGATACCGCGAGTCTGTCGGCTAGTAGCCCTTGGACTATAAAATTATACATAAAAAAAACAATTTCTATGTCCATTAAGTAAATTAAATTTTAATATTACTAGAAATAAATAATGATAATAATAATTTAAATGAATATATCTACCAAATAAATTGTATATCTAGTCGAATTAATAGGAGTTTCCATTTTATACCCTCAAATTTAAAACGGATTTTGATGTGGGTGTGAATTCTAATGTTCATGGATAAGAAGTTATAATTCTTTGGCGTTCAAGAGTGTATACAAATGACATCTTTCAATTATATTATTTATTAAGTATGCATTATTAACTACACTATCTAAATAGTATTTAAAAAAAGCATATATTAACTATTATTCGTAATTGAATGTCACAGTCACAAAGAACTATAACTTAAAAAAAAACATGTCCTTTAAAATGCATTGAAAATTTTGAATTTTAGTGGTTTATTGACGTCACCAAGTATATTTATACCATTTTTTTTTAATCCATTATTTTATTCTACTTTTGTTGCATTTCTAAGATCAAATATAAAAAGTTTTTTGTTTGAAAATTGCTGGTTATATAAATCATTGGATTGAGAATGGATTGAAAACGACCTTAAAATTGTGGTTTTTGCAAATAAAAAAAAGAAAATTTAATTTTGCAAAAAAAAAGCTTTCGTACATTATTTTCTCAAAATGGTTGTTTCAAATTGCTTTGTATTTTTTTAACGCTAACAGATGATCCAAAACTTTAAATTTTAAAGTTATTCCTTATATTATTTCGAAAACATAAAAAATGTTCGGCATCCATTTTGTTTAAAGTTTAATATAATTTAAGTTTTCTCAGGCAATGTTTGCGATAAACTTAAGTCTTGAGATATTTGTAAATCACTATTTGATTGCATTTTCCACCCGTCTCGTTTCGATAATTGGCAATCGCAGCTACTTTAAGAGCTTTTTTTATATTTGACCTTAGACTTGAACAATTATATGACTTAGTTAACAAACGTTTTTGACACGAAACGTAAATAAGCGATACAATTGAAATAATAATGTTTATAATGCCTAAAATACTCAGTTTGGTAAATGGAAGATTGTCTTAAAAATGCATAGCCAGGTCTGTAAAAGTGAATGGTGCATTACTAATAGAAATAACGCATTGTTAATCAGTGATAAAATGGTTTCAATACATTCCTGTTTCCAATCGCAGGCATAAATGTTTGGTATAGGCGATCATAAAATTGCCTAATCCGGCCTTGTCCGCATATCCGTTCGCCTGTCTGTCCAGGAACACGATAACTAAAACACGAAAAGAGATACCGGACTGAAACTTTGTGTGTGTGTTCTGGAGGTAAAAAGTAAGGTCAAGTTTGTAAATGGGCATAATCGTAACGTGTTTCACCCCGCTAGAGGGGGAAACATACATCTTCGAAACCGTAAGAGATAGAAAAAAAATTAACGACAAAAAATGTTCCTTTTTCAAAAATAAACATTTTTTCACACGTAAGTTCAATATATACCGGGTATTTAAGCAACAAATAACAAGTTTCTTGTTATTTTCACTTGTTTTTACAATAAAGTTAGTCTACAGAAGATATAAAATTTGTTGAATATATTATAAAAACTAAAAAATGATTCGATAAATTGTTTGAACATTAAAATGACGATAAAAATAATTTCAAAAAAAATAAAATTATAAATGCCGGGGAATAATTTTGATGAAAAAATGATTAAAAACACTATCGCCTGTCTGCCTATAGCATTAAATACCTACAGTTTTATTAAAATATTATTTTTATTTCAAAAATTAATATGTTGTAACATGTAATAATTATAATAATAATATTTTAACCATATAGCAACGAACTAGCCATACTGATTTTAATTAAATGGAAATTATACATTCCAAAAATTATAGCAGACGTTCGAGGATGAATTTGCCACTGTTGAAAATCACATACGTATTTTGAATTTTCATACTCATAGATATGCAAATTTTTACCTATATTGATGTCACACCTTTATCCGTATTTAAAGCGAAACTATTTGCTGTATAAATAGATAGATTGTAGAAGCTGTCCTGGACGGGACACACTTTGACCATAAAGTCCATTGTGATGCCTAAGGATGTGAGGATGTGAGTGGAGTGGAAGGAATTTTTGTGTATAGACTAGGAATTGGTAGGATATGCGGCTGCAGCCAACTATGATAGGAACTATGCCAATATTCATCTGGAGTTCGTGAAGGAAACTGCAGAAAACCTCCTCAAGCATAGCCGGTTACTTCGTTCTTGTCCATACGCCTACAGTTTAGTCAATTAACTGCCCCCCCTTTTTTTTTCTTAATAATTGACAAACTGCCGATGTCGGGATTTGAACCCATAATCTCCCAGTTCCAAGTACAGAGAACGCCTTTACAAGCACGGCTACTTGGCTGGTATTTGGTGTATAATGTTTCTAACAAAAGTTGAGACATTTTTTTTGTTTTTTGAAGATTCAATATATCTCGCACCATTAAAAACGTCGGCTAACAACACGAGTAAAAATCCATGGAATGTCAACAAATGTGGTATAACCATTTCTCTACTGACTAATTTCTCTACCATTCCATGAACATTGCTCCAGAATCTTATCAACTTTGGTTCAATTGGTTCAAACAGTTTTCAAAAACGATGTTTTGATATTATAATTTGTTTTTATTTAATGTACTAATTGATGCTGTCTGAAGTTTTATTACAGGTTTAGTCGACAACAAAACTGCCGTTCTTTTTAGGTCTGTGACGGATTCATTCGGGTTTTGAAGAAATGCTTTAAAAAAAAGTTTTTCTTAGTTGATTTGAGACTTTTCAAACAGAGTAGACACAAATCCACTTGGAAATTTGGTAATTTCATGCTAATTTCAAGTTATTGTATCTGATTGTCGAGAACTTTTAACTGTTTTGACATCCCCCAATAGTAATCCACCAAATTGACGTCAAATCGTTTAGGTAGATTACGAGCAAAGAATGAGTCGGTGTCAGTATATGCAAGTTTTTTACTATATGTTTACATTCTACATATTATGAAACGAAAAACGTCGAATTTGAATAGTAGTGAGGTTCATTTTTGTTACTTATGTGATTACAAAAGTATGCAGAACAGAATATTATCTACATGAAAAATATGCATTTGCGAACAAAACGAATTAAATTTAAAACGTATAGTATATGCCTGGATAATGTAGGATGCTCTTTATGAAAAAGCGTTATAATATACGAACTCCAGTTAATTTCAATAATTTTACTTTAATTGGAATCCCTTGAAGTCATATTGCAATTTATAAATACTTTCAAAAAGCTTCATTTATATATTCAATGTCTCTTTTTACAGTGTGTTTATATTCTATTAAGACATATTATTCACAAATTATGGTCAAGAATGAATTCATGAAATTCATGAATTCATGAAAGTAATTATGGCTTAATCCATAATAAAATATATAATATTATGGTATACGCTAGTAAAGTATTTTTGTGGAAATGTTTTTGCGACAAAAGTAATACTTTACTCTTAATACTTTACAAAACATTTGCCGAGGATCATTGACATCAATCTCTTCATAGACATTAGAAACATGAAAACTAGTACATAAATTTGTACCTTTGGAAATACAAATATAATTTTTTTTCTAAAAATATCTAATTGCACTTCTTGGAAAATTTTTTCACTGGCATTGTACGTATCTATTTCTTTATAGTTAAAATTAAAGGTGACTTTTTACATGTATATCCGCATATTTACGAGTTTTGACAGAACCATAATTTAAAACAAAAAACACGAGACGGCGCAGAAGTCGCCTGTCAAAAATACTATACTAGTAAGTTAAATATGTATCAAAAATTATTATGGAGAAACTCATAATCAAATTCGAATGACACTAGACACGAATTTACAGTGTTGACAAAAATACCTAGCAATACTTGTGACTGAAAAATATATGAACATTTCATAGAATAATGTCAATCCAAAAGGAATTCGCACGCAAGATCAAAGTCAGAAAGAAATGTCTAAAAAAGGCTAGCGTTTTGAGATATAATCGTTTCAGGAAATCATAGTGAAAAAGTAATTTTTGTCAGGATAAAACCACAATAATTATTCGTCTCTATTGATTTTTTGATCATGTTAAAAAGGTTCAAGCAATCATTTCTTTGCAAAGTCAAACACAGAATCAGTGCGCAAGTGTTGAACGCATCATCGAGATAATTAAACGCTTTAAAATTGTTTACTAGGCTTAAAGCATATCATAATCTCTTAATCTTAAACTGAACGGTAATATCTCCAAGCCAATGGGTATTTTGCAATAAAGATTTTGGGTTGAAATATAATTTAAATCTCTCAAATCACCTTTTTAAAGACTGACATTCTACTAAACTCCCTGTATAAAGTTTATACATCATACCATCCAGAATTTCATCCAGCAATTTTCAAAATGTAAATATGTAAGAAAATCACTAGAAAACTTTTAAAATTAATTCTAAATGCGATTAAATAAGAATTAAAAGTGGAAAAACTGGAGCTGAACAAAAGCCAAAAGATATTCACCAAATTGACGGTCTTATTTAAATTTGCATCTATTTATAAACCCTTTTTCACAACAGCCTACAGCAAAATGAATGCGGTCAACTAGTTATCAATGCCTGTTTTAAAATAAATTAAATGTAAACACTCTATATCTTCAATATAAATATATAGAAAATATACATACTTGTAACTCATATGTGATGTTATCTCCATAAACATGTATGTAAATATACATCGTGTACCGGAAAAAATCAAATGTATCAAATCATGACAAAATCAAAGCATTAATAGTTGATTACGGTAATTATCGTAGTATCAATATTGTCAAAAAATTGTGTAGCGCATGCGTATAGTAAGAGTTAAGGAACATATAACATATTAAGCCATAATTTTAGTTCAAGACTGTACCAGTATACACGTTACATATACGATACTTGTCTATACGTATATGCAAATACTACCTAATATTTTTATATTTTGAAATCCGGCAACGTCGCTTATATTCCCCAAGTTCATATACTGTTTGTTTACATACATGTACACGAATAGTACAACAATAAGTGCCATACAGTATTGTCAAGTTTTATCTGTTCAGCATGCCGACACGTATATTTATTTACAAAATGCTGCACTTTGCGTTGTTATAACTAAACAATGAGACGGTCAATAATTCTCGTTTTTGTTTTAAATACGCAGAACAAATCCAATAATTTAGAGCTATTTTTTTTTAAAGATTCTAAACAGTCCTTTTTTATAAAAAATAAAAACTGGTAGTAATACTGCTTCAAATGGGTAGTGTCCATTGGGTTTTTCTCGAGTTTGAGACGGTCAATCGATGTCAAAATTTAAGTGTGAGTAAATTATGCCCATTAGCACGACTTATACCTTAATGATACGTAAAGTTTCATGCAGCATATGTTTTAGAGCCTAAAACGTTTTCGATCTTATGGTTCGAATTTCCTATTTTTATTAGATAGATAAAAATCATAAACATCTAGGATGGGAATACCTGAATTATTATGGTAGCTCAGGGCAGAGCGTTGGTCAAGAATTCAGAGGTCGTAGGTTCATATCAAACATTTGATGTTAAAAACAGTTTCTTTTTTGAACAAGATAATTTTTGTGGGAAAACTATTCATCATCTCTTACAGCTTTGAAATAAGATATTTGCGTACTCGATCTTATCAAACAGGATTAAAACATAACTTCAGTTGTCTATCGAGAAAAACTGGAATCCGAGTGGAATCATTGATACACTGAATTTCAGAAACACAGTTTAAAAAAATGTTCCTCTATAAAGTAGATTATTACTTGTGTATACTTAAGCGTCAAAATACAATACTTATGTCAAATTCCATTAAGGTTACTTAAGACATAGTATGACAGAACTAGTGTATACTATATAGACAAACATGTCATTGCATTTTTAATTAAATATTGATACGAAAAAATCAACTCGTCTACTAGGAATCGAATCTCAGACCTCTGGATTTCTAGCCCAGCTTGTTTACCGCTACCCCAAAGATGATTCTGACGTATGAGTTTTTTCGTATCATTGACAGTATTATTTTTGTTGTCGAATATAAATATTATTAATCATCAATTCTTATTTGTGTATAAGAATAATAAAGTTGGTATTTGGCAACAAAATAAATAATGTCAATGATATGAAATAATCAAGTCATACGTCAGGATCATCTTTTTGGTGTAGCTGAATTAAAGTACCTGTATAGGTTCCATGAAAACAATGTGGGTCATGCTGTATATTCCTATACCATTATGTAGTTTATGTATTGTGGTATAAAATAAACCCTATTTTGACCAAATGGAAACCCGACTTTAAAAATCAAATATTCTATAACAAAAAATGCACTAAAAGTAAAAAAATAATTGCATATTCTTGTGCCAATTTTAGTTCACCTAAGCAAAAATTTTTAAATATATATGTACAATTATTGTTATTTTTGGAGTCGGTGTCGCATAGAGAAATTCACATAACTTTTGGACACCGCCTCCAAAAATAACAATAATTGTACATATATATTGAAATATTTTTGCTAAGGTGAACTAAAATTGGCACAAGAATATGCAATTATTTTTTTTACTTTTAAGTGCATTTTTTGTTATAGAATATTTGATTTTTGAAGTTCTATAACTGATTTTATTTGTCTAAATATGGGAAGACCTACTAAACGACCTACTAATTTTTAGTGCATTTTTTCATAGCACATTTTTTTTTATCCGTTTTTTTTTTTTTTTTTTTTATTTTTAGTGCACTTTTTTAACAGATTTTCAGTTTTTTTTACATGCTTTTTGTTTTTTTTTTTTTTGTAAAGATTTTTTTTTGTAAAAAATTTTTTTGAAGTCGGTTTTTAAACAAATTTTCTGATTTTCCCATTATGAATGAGTATACCCTTTCAAAAAAAAAAAATTTCGCAGAAATCGGTTATCACATATAAAATGAGGATTTTCCTCGATTTCCCGGGGATCCCCTCATCAGAATGCAATTTGTGACCAATGGTAAACCAAACCTTTTAAAACAAAAAAAAAATTCAAAATCGGTTCATAAATGACGGAGTTTTGAGGTGACACACATAAAAAAAAAAAGAACAGACGAATTGAGAACCATCCTCCTTTTTGAAGTCGGGTTAATAATAATAATGTTCATAATTCTCTCAAAGCTCATATTATATTTACATTTTGTCGAACAATGTATGTAAATCTGCCGCGCTATTTCTGTAAAGTAACTAGCGAGGTACGTTTGGTGTTAAATTATCATATGTTTGCTGTTAAATTATCATGTGTGGTCCACAATACCATACGATAGACGTCAATTGTTGATGTTAGTTTTAAAAATTTTTGTAATTGCCTATCTCTGATTTGAGTATGTACTAATTTTGAAGTTTTTATTAAGGTGTGTACACAAAATTGCTGTAAACCGAAGTCGACTCTCTACATTCGAGGAAATATTCACTTGAATTCTCGGTAAAGAATTAAAAATTAATCTCAAGAGTATTTATTGAAAAAATATAGGTGAATGAGTGTTTAGAAATCTAGTTATATTTTTCATTTCCGTAACCTATTATACCTCATTGACATACATCTCTGATAATAAAATTACATATATATATATATATATATATATATATATATATATATATATATATATATATATGTATATATATATATATGTATATATATATATATATATAGATATATATATATATATATATACATATATATATATATAAACAGGGTGAGTCAAAAGTTTTTTTGAAAGGGTGGATAGGGGATGAAATTAAAAAATGAAAAGTCTTTGGAAATTTTTGCGCCAGACCTACCGTTAATTAGATTAATTAAATAAAGTAACCAATTAGAGAAGGGCGTTAACGGAATAATAAATGGTGGGGAACGAACGCAGCGGCAGCAGAGACACGTGAGGGGAGCGAGCTCTCAATTCAATGAAAATTGAATCATTCAATATTCCTGAATTTTTCGTTAAAAAAATTAAGCAATGAATCACCCATAATTAAGCTTCCAAAAATATTGAAAAAAATTATACTTAAGAATTTATTAATGTTTTTTACAATGATCAAATCAATAGGGAATATGCATGAAAATTTTTTTTCACTTGAATTGAAGCATGTTTACTTGACAAATATCAAGGTAAAATTACTTTTTAAATAACTTTAAAAATAAGCGAGATATGAATGATTGAAATTCCCGATTAGACAAAGAGGGTGATAGCCCTCTTGATATGTTATGTGACGTCATATTACACATTCACCATTTAAAATACACGTAAAATTCCGTTTTTAGTATTTTTGCAAGAAAGAGACAGATAATAATCTTTAAAAGCTTATAGCTTTCTTGATATTTGTCGGATTTTAATTTCGTTTTTAAATATTATTACAGTATTAACAGTATTTTCATATTCTGAAAATAAATGTGAAAAAAAATTTTCATGCATATTCCCTATTGCAATTTTGACTAATTTTCAACTTTTCGTTAAGTAAATTGAAGGTTTTCAAATATTTAGGTTTTCAAGTTTTTGATTTCAGTCCGATTATCGAAAAGTAAGTTTTTACAACTTCTTGAATTTTTGAGGTCCTTTAAAACTATCCTGACTATCTTTATGATAATCCCAAAAATTAAATTTTCAAACAAATATTTTGTTAAAGATTAAGAACTTTTACACTACTGTACCGATCGATTCCAAAATCGAATCAGCTCTTAACGTTAAAAAACAACATCAAATGCCGCCGTAAAATTTCATCGTAAGCAATCTAATAAAATCTGAACAATTCAGTTAATTAGATTTTTCGAAAATAAAAAAGGTAATTTTTTTTTCGTAATCTTGTTAAAACAAATCTAGCTACTATAAAAACTATGCTGGATTTGAAACGCATAAAATAAGACTCGCTCTACGGTAGTGGTGGGGAGAGCTCACTCCCTTCAAGTATCTCTGCTTCATTCCCCACCATTTCTTATTCCGTTAACGCGCTTCTTTAATTGGTTACTTCATTTAATTAATCTAATTAACGGTAGGTCAGGCGCAAAAATGTCCAAGCACTTTTCATCTTAGAATTTCATCCCCTATTCACACTATTCAAAAAACTCACCCTATATATATATACATATATATATATATATATATATATATATATATATATATATATATATATATATATATATATATTCTATGTAATCGATTATAAAATAAAATAGCATATTTCTTTCTGCAATTAATGTCATCATCTACTTCGAAATGTAGTACTTCTCAATGCGCACTATATTCTAGGTAATGCAGGTAGGTAGTACTATTTCATCTAATCAAGTATTGAAAATGTTTTCTATAGATAACATCATCAAGTTCGCTCTTCTGTTCCACTATCTACGTAGGTGTTGTGTGTATGTACACTCCCGTTCAAAAAAAATGCACAGACCTGAACCAAATCAGTCTCTCACAATTTTGATTATTCTTGTAGTAGCAGATACAACATTTTATTTAATTTTTACACCTAAGAGTAAGGTATAACACTTAACATGTATTAACATTACATATAATCTTTAAATTCTCACTCTGTCACTGACACCGTTTATACAAATAAAAAATATAAATTCAGTTTACTCTTCCATTTCTTTTTTACACACTTAAAAATATACTACTTGTCTTTGTTTATAAATAAATAAAATTACACATTGTAGAGAGAGTTACAAAAGTGAAGAGTTTTATGAAATGTAAGAAAATTAACATTTCCTGGTCTGTTCATTTTTTTTGAACGGGAGTGTACCTACATTGAATATAAAAAGGTGAACAGGGAATGCATTTTAACGAGGTAATTTATTACATTTTTATCTATCAACTACGATTTTCTGTCTACCCCCCCCCCTTTTTTTTATACATCATTTTAAGTAATTCCAAATGATTTTATTTATGATAGTTCATTTAAGTGGTAAATTATTTCTAAATAGCTGAATCTTGTTGAAAAATCAACGATAAAGTTATTTATATCAGTGGAGTGGATTCTACAAAAATTAAACCTCATAGATTATACATTCAACTAATCTATTCAACTTTCTTGATATGAAAAATCATAGATATTTTGATTGAAATCGAACCCACAACCTTTAGTTTTTCGAGCTAACGTACTACCAACTTAACTACATAGATGTCATGTGGAATGTATTGAATAATTCAGATCTGAATGTTCTATGACCCACAAAAAGAGCGCTCATTTTTCGAAACTTTAAAATTGATGTTTACCTTATGAATTTGGTTATTCGGAAAATGTACCGTATAAAAGTTGTTGTATCCGAAGTATTTTTTCGAAAGCCGAATGAATAAGGCACAAATCAATTATAAAATTTTGTAAAATGAGGGCAATTTTGTGGTCATAATACTTTTTTATGTAAATTTCTGTCTGTTTTACTATTTACGAATTTTAACTGTTTTTGTAAGCGTCTATCCATAACTTGGTTGCCTGTCGGTTATGTTATACTAATGGAGGTGGATAGCATTTACTTAATTATACATATTTGGTGATACACGCACCAAATTAACAACGAGTAACATATCTATGACTCGATATCCCGGAGATAGTTACGATAAGCCCATTCATACTGATAACGACTACTATGTAGCCGAAATACGTATTTATAAAATACAAATTTAGTATGTTGTTTACTGTTTTTGGTGAAACCTGTTGATAAATCGTTGCCATTTACGGTAAATTTATGATTAAAGATTGAATCCAACAAGCATTGATTTTTCGAAGCTTTTTTCCTTTTGACCTTTGTTAATATATACATTTCTACCAATTTTGTTAAGTTAATTCTTTATGATGTGGGAGGATACCGTACAGAGTATACGGTGCAGATAATACAAAAGTCATGTAGATATATATGTGATGTTTATGTTATTTAAAAATAATTATGAAACTTTGAATGCAATTCAATCAAGAACTTTTTATAGTGTAATTGATAAGTGACAAATCGAATAACTTTAAATATTTTATACTCATGAGATTCAATTTATTGATTTGCTATTTATTCCTGTCGAAGTGCTATTTGCTATTTATTCCTATCACACAGACGTCCTTGTCACGATGCACGACAATTGACCATTTTGTCAGGGGCAGGTGTCTAAATTTAGCGGAAGACACCATTACTGCGATAGTTCTTAACCTACACTGGTAGAAGGAATTTCATGAAGTATATATTTTGAAGAAAACATATTTACTTGGTTCAAGAAGATACTTAAATTACTGAAGTCAAGATACTTATTTACTTGTGCAAAAACCAATATCTTCCCTATATATGAGAATCAAAGTTCTTGGTTTAAGAATTACTTCTATCAGTGACATCAGTAATTTAAGTATCTTCAAGTAAACAAATTCTTGAATGAAAACAAGGAATTTCTTGAACCAAGTAAATATGTTTTCTTCAAAATATTGACTTTCCATTTTGTCCTTTTCTTCTATATTTGTTCTTTAAAAAATGTTCTTAACGATTTCACAAAAAGGCACATCAATTCTACAGAGTGAAGGTGTTAAATAGCCTTGGATTAAAATTTTACTCAGAATGAAATTTGACGATGTGATTTCGGTAATTGACAGACTAAGTTTATTCATGGCCAAAATCCATCACCCGGAAAAAGGAACAACGCCTTCCATTCGACTTCTAAACCTTCACAAGAAGCGATCATTGCATATAAATCTTTATTTTGGAATATTAGAATATAATAAGAAAAATTACATAATATGTTGAAAGTGCTATTTTGATATCTGAACGGGGAATGGTTTACAATAAAAGATTTGTATCATACATAAATGTGTACCACACATGTTAAGTTCACTAAAAGCTTGTTAAAACATGCGTCAAAACCTATGAGATATATAGACCGTGTGTATTCGATTAGACAAGATCCTCTTAATTTTCTAAATGCTCTTTCTGAGGTAGACCGAGCTTGTATCATTGTTTTATATGTTACTTAACTATTATATGTATATATATATATATATATATATATATATATATATATATATATATATATATATATATATATGTATATATATATATATATATATATACAGTAACCACACGGCATGGATTCACTATTGGAAAAGCATTCCAACATACACGGTATATATATATACGGTATATATAAGAGTGGGGATTTGTGATGCACATACTAAAGTTAAGAATTCAATGAACATATTTAACTCACTCTCATTACATTTGTACTGACTGACTTCATACAGTAACCATACGGACAACCAGTAATAAATAATATTTAACATTGATTCTCTATTGGAAAAGCTTTCCAACACGCACGGTACATAAATTTGTATATATAATATACCTTTGAAAATTCCCAAAAGGCATATCATTGATCACCATATTTGAAAACTGTACAGAATGCCCCTAAGACATCTGTTCACAACCATTTCCACTTAAACGTATCCATGTGAACGTTAATTAAAATTGAATTTTATATTGACATAAATAATTTTATTAATATCTTATCAATATGGGCTTGATGGGCATGGCTGATGGGCTTACAGATAAAAACAAAAAATAAATAAAATTTATATGAAAACTTGGTATGGATATCTACTAGGGGAAAATGGGGATAGTTGTTACAATTTTAGCGAATTTTTTATTTTCGGAAAATTCAATTATTGGATCTGTTTTCATCAACTTTAAATACAAAATTAAAAGCGATGTTCCACATTTTTTGTTCCACTTGTTTTAAGCTCCCTTTATTCTTGCCTTTGTCCATGAACGAAGGAAATTGTATAATTTTATAGAAGAAGGAATATACGCTCATTCCAAAACATTGCTTTAGAAGTTTTTCCTTTTAGAATTACCTGAGCTACAATATCATCCATCGTCAATACTCGTGCGAGTGGTGCGATAGTCAAGAATAAAAGAATAAAAAAATTATTCTTATTTAAAAAATCCATATAAATCTAACACCAAAAATTAAATAATTTCTTAAAAATTCACACCACATCTGAATGAGTTTTTCAACCTATATATGTACTGCCATCTATGAGCATCTTTTTAAAACTAATTTGTTTTATGTAATATCACCTATGAACAACTTGTTGATCGAGTGGTGAGAAAATTTCGCCACCGCTGCCAGGTAAAAAACCATATTTATAAAAATATTTATTTTTGATTTAAATATCCCACTTTCGGACCGTTACGCAGACGCGATTCAGTAATGTTGATGAACAAAGTAAATCAACTCACCGCACAATCACTGACAACATCTAATTGGTAAAGTTACTCATGACGTCATATTCCAAAATGGTGGCTTTAATCAGGCTACACTTCAACTATTAGTTATATTTTTCATTAAAAAAAGAAGTCATTAACAAAACAATAATTTTTGTGTGTATTTTACTAACGTAACCCTTGTAACGCATATGTAACTATTACAGTTGAGCCGAACGATTCTGTTTCTAGTAATTGCCACCAGATAATCATACTCCTAAGGAACAAACACCAATAACAATTTCATCATTTACATAAAATAACATACCCAAGTCTCCTCTCCCATCATTTATTCTATTTAAAAATAATTTTTGTTTGTTTTATGAAATAAATATAAAAATATATAAAAGATTAGACGGCTTAAAAATACTTCAAAAAATAAACTTTTTACCTTAAAGCTTATTAATATTTTGTCAAGCGAAAGTTTTATAAATTTATAAAGGACAAAACGAACAAAAAAAACAAAAAAACAAAAAAACAAAAAACAAAACAAAAATAACGAAAACACAGCATGGTTTATTTTTTTATTATTTATTGTGACTAATATTTCTGTAGGCAACATGTTTCATATTAATATGTTATAAAAACAAACATGTTTTATAACATGGTTTTCTCTAACAATATATTTTATTCATACATTATGTCTCGTAAATATGGTCTACAAAAATCATGTATGTAAGTTAATGTTACGAATGCTAGAATAGAAATTTATGTAAAAAAAACCACAACTGAATTCAAGCAAGCTGTTATTATTGGAGAACAAACAAAAATAAAACGTAATCGTATAGTGGATTTAGGAATCTTAGGAATTCCAAGGACTGCATGTATACAGGTGATCAACAAGGAGTCAAATGCTAAACACCTTAATCACTGGGAAAAAGTACCGCGACAAGAGCTCGGGAAGGTACTGTTTCAGAGTGCAAGCAAGAGGCTATGTCTCGATGCACTGAGACTGAACAGGATGCAACTGCGGAAGGTTACCGGATTCATTACCGGACATTATCCCCTGCGGAAGCATCTTCACACAATGGGACTCCATAACATTATCTTTGGCTGCGAACCTCTGGGTTACAGCAGATACAGGATATTCGGTGCATCTCACCTCGAATATATGAACCTTCAAGGAGACCTAATAAGCAAGCTTCTGGCTATTGCCAACATATGGGAGAAGCGATTCTCGTCGGACTGAAGTAGAAGGGGGAGCATAATGGATCATAAGGTCGAAGTACAATAGTTTTTAGACCCCAACCCAAATCAATCATCAATCAATCGTGGATTTATCTCTGAGTGTAACATTTATCAGTGCAGCCCATGAAATCCACACGATCAACTTTATTTGTTTACTTTTTATCTCAATACTTTTCGTAATTTTTTTCCGATGGAACAATTCAACGGGGTCAATAGACTTTGGCATCAAAACGTTGACATGCGGTGCAGCTGGATAGATGTATCTTGGGGTTTATAAAAAATAATGCACGTTGAACATATGGCCCAGTGTGCTCCCCCTTAATTTCAGTCTGATGAGATTAGCTTCTCTCATATTTTGGCAATAGCTAGTATGTTGCCACTAGTTTGCGTATCAGGTTTTCCAGAAGGTTTATATATTCGGGGTGAGATGCACCGAATATCTGGTATCTGCTGTAACCGAGAGTTTCGCAGTAAAAGACGATGTGGCTGGATGTTTCCTCCTCCTCGTTGCACATAATGGATCGGTTATGGAATCCTATTTTGTGGAGATATTTTCGTAGGTAATAACGTCCGGTAATGAATCCGTTAACCTTTCGAAGTTGTATCTTGTTCAAATTGAGTACATCGAGAAACAGCCTGTTGGACACATTCCGAAACATTATCTTCCCAAGTTTTTCCTCCGGTATATTTTCCCAGTGATCACGGTGTTTAACATTAATCCACTTGTTTATCACTTGTTTATTACATGCTGTCTTTGGAATTTCTAAAATAGATTCTGGGCCTATGTAGGGTATTCCGAGTCCCTTCCTTGCCAAAACATGGTGAATATTTCACCTTGAGATACGGTGATCACTTTGATTTAAATTTTCGGGTCGATTACTTTAATTTCCCTATTTAACTTTCCGGGTCGATTGCTATACTCGAAAATCAAAATCAAAACAAGAAAGCTACCTGAAGGTACTACTAACAAGCCTTCTTTCTCCATAGTAGGTACATTTATTTCTATCAGGTATCGAATACTCCCTCACCTAAAACATTGCTCAAACGACAGTCACTGAAGACTATTGTAACAATTAGCTAAATCCTGTAGATTTATAACATCGCAAAAAAAAAGTAGTACACAGCATCTTTTAGTGACAAAATGTATTACATAAATATACCAATATTTTACATTGCAGTTTTGTAGAACAATTTACATGAACAACATACATTACACAAACATATACATCATTTTCTACAATATTCAATGTTCTATTTGGCCAAAAATATCCAAAAAAACGAACCTTATGAAGTTTACCGATGACCCATGAAGTTTACATTGCCGTAAATCTTTAAATATTAATAGATTTGGTGATTTTATTAAATTATTCTGTTGAAAGTATGTAATTCTTATTTTGTGGTCACATATGGAACATCTTTAAAGTTTAAATTTGCAATTATTACATATTTTATTTTCAGGAATAGCGTAGGATTGACAAATTTATTTGATTCGACAAGATCGGGTAGAAAAATATTAATAATTTCAAGAATATTTATTTTACCGATCCACTTTATTCAATAATAATTCTCGTGACATGTTTCGATCTTTGCGATCGTTTTCAAACTGTATGTTCTACAACAACTGGTCTTGCTTATATACTAGTTTATGACGTATTACATTGGTTATCATAAGTTAAAATTAGGATTCTGAAAACATAAAAGAATTAATCTTGTTAAATGATTTTTTTTAAAGGAATTATATTAAAATGAAAATAGAATGATTTTTGTAACTAAACATGAAATTAGGTACAAAACACACAAATCTTGTCAAATGATAATGAATGATAATGAAATAATTATGAATAAAATCAGTAATAAATACGTGAAATTAATAAAATCGGGGAAGAACCTTCGTTAAAAATTTGAAAAAAAATTAATGTAAATGACCTTACAAAATAAAAACAAGTAAATGATAGTAAGTCTGCTTAAATGATGTTGATAATATATGTTTGGTCATTTAATAAGGTTTCAGGTCCCTTCTTATGTTTGTGGATTTCTTAAGCTTCCCAAACATTAACCGTCTCTCCTTTATTTAGAATATGTAAAACCTCCATATTCGCATCTGTTTTATGGTCAGTCTCTGTGAGAAGGTTGGTAAACGCTCAGTTAGACTTTTTTAATCTTAGAGATGTTCAGATCTTCTAATATCAAAATATCTGCCAGATTGCCCTAAATATACTCCTGAACAATCAACAAGAATGTTATCAATGTTCTGACATATAATTCGAATGTCAAATTAAGCAAACGCTAGTCACTTCCGTTGGTAAAATATAACCGAAAGGCAACCGTACTAATAAGGCATATAACTAGATGCTAGTGTAAAAAAAACATTAACACTAACAAATTAATAATACAACAAACGATAGTGAAACATCATATTCATTCCACTAACATAATATCTCAGGTAGTTCAGCGGCAAAGCATTTATCCAGAATGGCAGAGGTTGTGGGTTCGATTCCCACCTCTAGATGTGTATGATTTTTCGTATCAAGCATTTGATGTCAATGAATGTTAACCTTTTTAAGAATACCTAAACTTTGCATCCGTCGTACATACATCATTGTTGCTTGAAACTTATGATCTTCGTGTATACATTAAATATATATAGAGTATAATTTTAGTATCGTTCATTGTTTAACGGGTTTTACCATGTCGCTTACAAATAAAAACTCGTGTCATCTATTGTACGTAAAACTCAACGAGAGGAACCCACCAACAAACATACTCGTATACAAACAATGCAGTAATAATTTATAATCATAGTCATGCATAGAGCATGCAAAAAACACTACTACTATCCCAGCTACAAACAAGGTACAATTGGCCACAAAAGTTGTGTTCTTTTTACGAAATTTTATAGTTCATTCCAGGGATGTCAGAGATGCGAAATGTTTGACATCCGCAGATGCGGATATTTTAAGGCTCACAACCATAATTTAGGTACATGAATAAAAGAAAAAATGATAATAAATTTTAAGAATCTTTATATTATAATCAAATTTTTAGCAGGAAAATTAAAAATTTGATGCAATATATTTAATGAAGAGCAATGTCACTGCCTTTTCAGGTTCCATTCAGAACTTCATAGATGAATCCCACGCTAAACAGACTAAACTGCTCCGAGTGCATCGATTTTAGATGAGTCCTCAAAGACATGGTTGTACGGCCCTTGCGAGAGTATGTCTTACGGCATATTTTACTCTGAGATTTATTCCGAACATGCTAGTTTAAAATAAAACTAAATCTCACTTAGCGTCGGTGGTGGCAATGTTGGTTCTCTTGTCAAATAGATTATTTAAGATGAAACAATCTCAAACAATAATGTAAATTATTGAAGTAAATAAAATAACATCCATATATATAATATATAACACGTTTAAACACGTTATGATTTATTTACAATCAGAAATGTTATAAAAAAAAAAGCAACATCCACAACACCAGCCAAGTAGCCGAGCGGTCTAAGGCGTTATGTCTACTTGGGGACTGGGAGGATATGGGTTCGAATCTCGCCATCGGCAGTTTGTCAATTATTAAAAAAAATGAAAAGAGGCGGTTAAGACAGGAACGAAGTAACCGGCTATGCTAGTGAAGTTTTTCTGCAGTTTTCTTCACGAACTCCAGATGAATATCGGCACAGTTCCTATTAGAGTCGGCTGAAGCCGCTCATCCTACCAATTCATAGTCTACACACAAAAATTCCTTCCACTCCACTCACATCCTCACATCCTTAGGCATCACAATGAACCTTATGGTCGAAGTGTAGCCCGTCCAGGACAGCCGCTACAATCTATCTATCTAACAACCGCATTCTTAAGAGCTCCGTCTTGACTTTTGCGGACGCGGATGCTAAAATTAATGCGCAAGCTAACCGATTGCGGATGTGAATATCCGCAACATCCCTGAGGCATTCGTTCTTTATTCATTCGGTTTCGGGGGAAATGTTTCGAACAAAAGTTGTATTTGTAATGAACAACTTTTATCTGAAGCATTTTTTCGTTTGCCAAATGTCTAAGGCACAAAATAATTATAAAGTTTTGAAAGAAACTTCTACTTTTGTGAACATGTGTACACTAGTATTACGTTTTAAGTTAGACACAGCATATTGGTGGTTTTTAGCATTCATTGTATGTGTGTGTTTCTGTATGTATAGCAGTTGAAAATGTCGGCAGAATCATAATAGAAAAACACCTTTTTTATTTTTGTGAAAAATGAATAAAACTACAAAAAAAAAAAAATTATCAATATTATAAATATTGGAAAATTCTCGTCTCTATCATTATTGAAATAAATTAGTTGAGAATAAGGGGATATTTAAAACGTTTTTGTAAAATATTGACGGTGGAAAAACAATGTTTAGAGGAGTGGCTATTTTACACGTCAAATTCATTTTTCAGAATTATTTACACGATTTAATTTTGGTTTCTATTAATATGGCGATGGGAAATTCTGACACGTTTTGAAGAATCATTTTTATACCCTGTAAATATAAAATTCATATTTAGGTGATTCGTATCCAAAGTAGCGTTAATCTTAGTTTAACGATTTTCGATTGATTTTTGAACTGTATATTGCCACTAGATAAATCCGAATAAATTTGTTTTTGGACACTTTTTGTTGACAAATTATTCTTGAATTGTTACCTAATTTCACTGTTCTGTACCAAAAAATTCAGACATTTACCATGCTTGGACTTCACTTTAATAATCATTAGATAGAGATAGATTGTAGAGACTGACCTGAACGGGCTACACTTCGGCCATAAGATCCATTGTGATGCCTAAGGATGTGTGGATGTGAGTGGATTGGAAAAATTTTTGTTTATAGACTAGGAATAGGGAATATGCATGAAAAATTTTTTTCACTTGAATTGAAGCATGTTTACTTGAGAAATATCTAGGTAAAATTACTTTTTAAATAACTTTAAAAATAAGCGAGATATGAATGATTGAAATTCCCGATTAGACAAAGAGGGTAATAGCCCTCTTGATATGTTATGTGACGTCATATTACACTTTAACCATTTAAAATACACGTAAAACTCCGTTTTTAGTATTTTTGCAAGAAAGAGACAGATAATAATTTTTAAAAGCTTATAGCTTCCTTGATATTTGTCGGATTTTAATTTCGTTTTTAATATTCTGATTTCTTTTCATATTCTGAAAATAAATGTGAAAAAAAATTTTCATGCATATTCCCTATTGGTAGGATATACGGCTGATATTCATCTGGAGTTCCTGAAGGAAACTTCAGAAGACTTTCTCAAGCATAGCCGATTATTTCGTTCTTGTCCATACGCCGACAGTTTAGTAAATTAGCCGGCCCTTAATAATTGACAAACTGCCGTAGTCGGCATTCGAACCCATAACCTACGTAACCTCCCATAACCTATATTCAATATTAAAATGTAATAGGTTAATAAGGAGTATGAAAATTATCAGAATTATGGATATTTTTTTTCGTTTTCAACATGTTAAAAACTCACTGTACTGGAGATAGAAGACAAAGATAAACATATACATGAATATAATATACCGTTTAAATTTCCGCCAGACGATAGAATTGAAATTATTGTATGCACCACGACAATCGGAAATCGAACTTTCATCAGATCACTCAAGGTCTATAGGTTGATTCTATATTGACATAGATTATACACGCTATACGTCCGTTGTATGCGTTAAACAAAGACAACATCATGGTCGTCTATCTTTATTTTTAATTATTGCAACTTATAGTACCTACCTACCTTTTTTTAAAATGATTAGATTTCATGAATGAGCAGATTAATGTTATAAAAAGAGTTTTATTTGAAAATATCGGTTAAGTGTTCCGTGATTAATTGTTAATATTTCGGTTGTTTTTTACAAGCTTTTATTTAACTTGCAATCTATGTATGTATGTTCGGGTAAAATCTTGCAAGCTGAATTAGAACCACTTCCTCTTATCCTACGGAATTGAATTTTTACATGTTGGTCGATTTTTATGTTAAGTATGACAAGAATAAACAAGGAGAAAGAGGGGTTTAGAGGGAGGGGGAACATAAAATTAGGTATATCTCTCTTAATGTTGAAAAAATCGAAAAACACATAAGAAGTAAAGTTGTAGAAAATTAGTACTATAAAAAGCTTGTTTTTAAAAATGTTCTTTTAATAGAAACTTATCTTAAATGCAAAATTGCTTTACAGCCATTAACAAAAAAATTACACCCAAATTACAATACATTTCTATTAGGCGAAGCAACATACGGTTCATAGACTAATTAATTCCTGGAAAGCTGGAAATGGTATTAATCTCTTCACACGGAAATGAAGGTGTAAAATGAGTTTATTGAAGTTTGCAACAATTTTTTGCTGGTGCTGTATAAGAGGTGCTCCCAAAACCTAGAAATATTCGGACCTTATCCAAGGACCATGTCAAGGAAAATTTTACTCGTGTAAAAATTAAAGAACATAAAATTCTACTTTTAAATTAAGTGCTTGCATGGGTCTCTTGATGAAATTTTCCGCGTTGCTTATTTCTTCAATAATAAATAATCGTTAGACGTCATCAAAGTTCTTGGTTCATCAACATGAATCTTGGAGAAGGCAGAATCGCTCTCATTAAAGATACTATCTTATCCTTGAATCGTTCTTGATGGTGAAGTTTACGAGTAAGTGCCTTTGTTTATTCGCTTACTGAAACTTGTATTACCAAAGTTTTTTTTTAAACCTCTTTGTTTCTGAGACACTTAGAGCTGCATTTGGACACCGGCTATATTTAGTTTCTTATTCTACTATTTTTAAATGTTCTAGCGAGACTTTTTTAATTTAAATTACAAACATTGATCAGCTGGAATTTGCATAATATTATTAGTATAAAATTTATTTTGTCTTCTTTAATGAACTACTTATTTATGCAAAACTCCTATATTTATCTTTGGAAACTCTACCGAGATATACTTGATTCATAATAATACCTAAGAGGTATTACTCTTGGGATAGAGTGGCATAAAATTATGTTGTGTATAGACGAGTGTTAATCGTATTTCAACGGGAGATAAATAGAATGTCACCTAAGGGTACAGAAAAGTATGAAAGAGAATGATTGTTTAGATTATATTAAATAGACAATAGTTCTTCTAAATAGGCCGGACCATTCAGGCGGCGACCTGTAACAACAAACGCCGACATCTGATTCAAAGATATAAATACATATCATACACAAAAGGTGACCTATAGGCCCGTAAATATAAATTTTCTCTTGTTTGAGTAGAATCATACTTTTCATAAGTAGTAATTGTTCTCGCTTTGAGATATATATGTAATAGCTACAACAAACATTTTAACTCCTTTGCAAATTTGGTGACAAGGAAAGTTCCTTGCCTCAAATACTAGTTTATGATAATATGATAATATTCGTATGGAATAATTAACATAAAATGAGAACAAAGATCTTCGGAAACTAGTTTAATTAGTTTTCTGAAAGAAAATAACCAGACCTGAATAATATGATGTAACCATAACAAAAAGTCTCACAAGCTCGATTTTGAATAGGTTAGATCAGTTTTATCCCAGAATTTATTAAGTTTTATCTCAAAAATCATCCTGAATTAGAATAACCGGTATAATTTAATACATAAGGGTATACTTTGTTTAGTCCTGACTTTACAATGCTTGGAAATATTGATCGCAGCTATAAATGTTCAAATTCGGCATGATGATGTTTATCATGATGTTTACTACAATTCATTACCTCCATATATAGTTGCTATAACTGTTTCTCACCAATGTTTTGTATACATATATCGATAGATCTTGACAAGAGCTGTCGATCGAAACAAAAACAAACGTCTTAGAGTTTCTCTGAGTCAAAAGTTATACCAAACGGAAATTATGTGACGCAGCAAAACGACCTGAAATTGGCGGCGCTTCTCCCTCCACCGCGCATTATACGTTGAAGTCATTTTTCAGCGTAAAAAATTCTTTGAACTTTTAGCTACCTTGTGGTGTAATTATATTTTTGAAGTAGCTGGAACACCAAACTGTATCCCCCGATTTTGTTATAATCAGTTTTTTTGAACCCCCCCCCCCCATATTAATCAAATTTATAAACGTATTCACGTTCAAAAGTAAATGAATTTTACTACAATTTGGTATCTTATTTGTTTATCGAATATTTACAGAAATAATTACGGAATATTGAGAGGTATAGAAAAAATGACCGGGTTATAACAAGTAAAGTTGCTTCTTATACATATTTCAATTTTTCTAATATTAAGAGCGACATTCTACATTTTTGTGTCCTCAAAGCTATCCTTTTCCTTTGAAATACATTCGATAATCCTATGAAAATATATTCGTTGTCTTTATAAATGTCTTTCACTATACATAATAATTAATTGTATAGGTACCTACTATTTTATTTAAAAGTAGACAGTGTTTACGAATGTTAATTGAATACAGAAAAGTACAGTTTACACCAGCAGTTAGGTCTTCTACCTTTCGATATAAACAGATAGAATTCACTTTGATATTATGTAACAATGAGAGGTATATACTATACATTTGAAAGGGTAAGTCCCATGAGATTTTTAAATAGTATTTCATGCCTTTAGTAGTAAAACAACAATCGGCTTATTATTTATGAGGAAATGAATGTTTTATTTTACAATTTAAGTATTAAAGCTTTAAATCAAACATTTCCAACCTAAATTCTGCTTTGTTAGTTCCTATTACAATATATAAATTTGTCTATATACAAAAATATGTAGTTTTTATGGTATTATATAGTATACAATGTGTCCCTAAAGGATGTTCGATATTCCTGAAACACTTTTGTTGGGTGAAGTATCTTCTTAAATATTCATGTATGAAAACACACAATCAGCATTATGAACCGTCTATTTATCCATTGTTACCATGGATGGCTTGTATTATACTCACGGAAGTGACTAGTGTTTACTAAATTTGACTTTTAAGCAGTATGTCTGAACATTAGAAACATTTGATAAATAGAAGATGTGAAACATCGTATATATCTAGCAGGAAATTGAACCCCTGGCTATCGTTCCGGGTTAGAGATATACCGTCTTAGCGATGAGATACCATATAGAATATATATTTTCACTATCATATTTTACAAATGACCATTTAAGCGGCGTAAATAATTTTCATACATTTCATAGTTAATTTGTGCCGAATTCATTTGGTTTTCGAAATAATCTTTAGAGCAAAAGTTGTTAGTATTTTTATTAACAAATTGACTACAAAACTTTTAAAAAGAACGCCACCACAATTATACGGTTTATATTACGTTTTTCTAGTTTATGTATATTTATATTTATATGTATATATTTCATTGGCACGGTCTGTAGACTAAACGACTTGATGGATTTTAGTATATGAGGTATCGATAGATTCGTCTTAATTGTAGAAGTGACATAGGGTATAAAATTTAAATATGGCATCTGTAAATCAAAATAGAGAGGAGTTTGGTCAAAACTATAAGAGATAGCTAAATATTGATGAGAGTAGACCCTATAAGGTAAATTTTCTTTAGGATCTCATCAGAGGTAAAAATTCCAAACCGTTTCAAAGTTGTTGCCGATCTCTAATTTGGATTATAGTTTCTATATAAATAGCTGTATTAACAAAAATTTGGAAATTATTTTAAAGCTGTCAAAATTTAGAAAAAAGTAATTATTATTCATGCAGTCGGTTTTTTTGTATTTTATATTACTTTTACGTGTTGATTTGACTGTCTACATATTTTTTCAATGTTTTTGTAAACTTAACGTCTATCCATCTATTCCATATAGCATCTCATCATGAAGTCATAGGTTCGATCCCTACTACGATGTGTCAAATTTTTCATGTCAATTATTGAAACCATTAAGTTATTTACAAGGTAGGATCGATTTCAAGGAGTTTTTGTAGCTGAATTTTCTTATGGTTGACCAAGTTCGCTGAGTAGACTTACTCTCTTAGCCAAAGTCTTAAACTAATTTCTAATAACTTTGACAAGACATCCTATTTCCAAAAGTATGATTCCGTATGAAGAGTCTGATTTCCGTGACTTGATAATAAAATGTACAGCCATTATCATTTAACTTTCGGACGAATATTAATCGAGAATAACATTTTTTATTTATAAATTTTCTACCCTTTTTATATATTTTGATTTAAATTTAATGTGTTGACGACAGCTCGTTATACTTATTGCTTATAAAAATATTTAATGTAAATCAATTAAAAAGTGTAAATAATAGATATTTAAATGGTAAAAAATTAACCCACCTTACCCCCTTACACAACAAAACAATGAGTGTATATGAAAATAAAAATGAAAAAAATTATTTCGTTAGATAAAAGTGGACAAATTATCGTTAATTTTTATTGAAAAAATATTTCCCCAAATTTAATATAAACATTTTTTTTAAATGGAAAAATAATATTATTCAATATTTTTAAAATTAAATAAATATTTTTTATCATTTTTTCGCAATATGGTATAACAGAATGGTATATAAGTCGTGGTCCTATTGTAAAATCTATTGTTTCACGAAGATTCTAGGCATTTCATGAAACGTCGCTGAAAACGTCATGAAAATTCCATCATAGTGTTTAACACGATCTGTTTTATTTTATATCGTAGTCTCATTGTGAATTCTTTTTTTCACAAAGATCCTAGACATTTAATGAAAAAATGACGTATTGTTTCCAAAGAATTATTTATTATTCATTAAAATGAATATTATTAAATGTGGCCGAATAATATTCTTTGGGTATTTATCCGGGTGTAATAACTTGTTCAAATGCAGTATACCCGAATGGGTTACATTGTATCTTTTTCTTTTATATAGAACGCCTTTTAATGTGAGGACTCAGAAACAAGCAAATCCGACCAACTCGGGGTATATTATAGCCTCCATTCTTTAGAAATGCTTAGAAAATTACATCCAAATGTTAGTATTTAGACTTAATTAATTTAATGTTAGTAAAGTAGAATTTTACGTTGGCAAACCATTTCTTATGCAAATAACTGAACGAATAAAAATACATGATTATTTTTTAATATTTAATTTTTGTATATTTATTGAACTGACAGGTTTTTTTGTAAATGAAATGAAAGGAAATGTTTATTTAATATTGATATTTATTATAATAAAATGTATGTATTGAATTGTTTTTAACTTAATTTTGAATATAATTTTTTATTTCAAAATAATATATAATATGCCTTAATTTCTTGGACATTTGACGTAACAAAAAATTATTTTTTCCCTACAAATACATCAACGTTTTATAAAATGCTCGGGATCTTCGAGAACAGACAGATTTCACAGTGTGTGTTAAATGAAGTTACTCTCCGGGATTATATTTTAATAACGGACAGAGATATTTTAATTCTATAAAATCCGTTTATTGGAGCATATTGTTTGCTCTACGAGTTTATTAACAACAAATTTATTCTTTTAAATTCAAAAATAGATTGCATATGTGTTGATTGATTCAGATGGAATTCATTTTGGATATTTGTCTTTGTTCCCAAAAATTATCATAAAATGTGTTCTACGCAGAGAGAGAGACAGTTATATTTGTTCGAGCAACAAACAAAGAAACTATATCATATTAATTAATTAATTAATCTTAATAGCCAGCAGGGCTGCGGTGGCAGACATTGCACTCATATATTTATAAAATTGTTATCTGTCATTTAAACATTATTTCATTCAATTAACAGATGAGGGAAGATTTTTCTAATGCCGGATCTTAGACCATCATATTTAGTATAATATAACGTTGTTGCTGTAACATCTTGTCTGGAAAACAGGTGTACAATTAGTTACAGTCATATTAAAAAAAAGTATGCACATATTAACGATCGTCCAAGTTTTTTTTTGTATGTTCAGCATTTAATTTATGTACATATTTAAGATACTTGCGCTAGCCTGGTAAAAAATCGAACTATTTCATTGAGGTATAGAAAAAAAAAATTTTGTCCCATATGAATTTGTATTTCATTCACATATTTACTCGATTGAATAAAACTAAACAGATTAATAGTTTTTTTTATTAAATCAATATTGGCGATTTATTTAACACAATTTGCTAACCGTTTTTTTTTTTTTTTTGTTACGTTGTATTTATAAATATATTTATCTAGATTCAAATAAATGTTAAATAAATATTTATTGTAATATAATTGTTTTGTAGACCGTTAAGTCACACTAATAATTGTTTCGTATGTAGTTCGATTATTTAGACCAACAAAGTCACTTTTAGGGTGTCCATTTCTTGAACCAGTTTTAAAACAAAACCAATATTTACGCCGTTTTCAAGGGCAATTCTGTTCATTCAGGGCAATATATTTTCGTAAAACTTACCATGTCGATCACATGAAGAATTTGTTTCATTTACTTTCGTTCATCATGTAAAGATATTGACAGTAAAGATATTAAAATTATTATGTACACTTCGACCATTGTGATGCCTAAGAATGCGAGGATGTAAGTGGAAGTTACCCAAGGAATCTAACATTTTCACAGACGCTACGTTTTGTGGCATATTCTTTACATACCCATAAAATTAAATAGTACAAAAATTAATGCAAATTAATTAACTAACTGCAACTAATAATTAACTAATAACTATTTGCAGTTAATAATTAATTAACTGCAAATCCGAGTGTTTTATTTTAAAACACTTTAAGCGTTTAACGGCTTTTAGTCACTCAATAAACGCTAAAATCGTGTTTAATATAATGTAAACATCTTAAACGTTTAATTTTAAAATAATGTTAGGTGTTAATAAAAATGCGTGTAATTTCTGTTTTATATGAATACACTTTAAGTACTTAGTGTAATTTATTATTTATATCAATGTTCACAAAATAAAACTAGTTTAGTTTGATTTTAATAATTACGCAATCGGCAGGTTTTGGTAATCACTCTTCGATGGCTCTCCTGCAGTCATCTTCCACAGGTACTTTTCCCAGTGACATCTTGTTCATTCAACATATAGTGTAAATTTAAGTTCCATGATGGTAATTTTGCCGACACAGTAATGGATCCAGGTCGTGGTTGACGAAATAGTATTGCTAAAGACGAAATATAAAGATCAGTGGATGACAAATTTGATGATTGTGCACAATTTCTGCTGGAATTTCTATTACTAAAAATTAAATATTATATTTTAAATAATTTTTGGTAGCCATAAAATACCGTAACTACTCCCTAATTTTGTATTTCGAATAACATTAAAATTACAATAACATGTAATTAGAAATTTTTAAGAATAACATCTAATTAACAAAAATGTTTTAATATTATAGGAAATGAAAAAAAACTTATAAAAATTAATCAACAAGAACTTTTTTTCCCCTGAAAATAAAACTCTACTCATTCTTAAATTCTTACTCACACTTAAACCCCATTCAAATGAAAAATGTATTAAATGTTTTTCTTGACTGTTCTTTGACCATATAGTTCAATAAAATGGTAGTTTGAACTGGAAAGATTTGGTGTAATTGATTTTAGTTCGTAATTTTGTGTTTTTTAGATTGCTGAACACGAATCTGAAGTTTTCATAGAAAAACTACGAAAAATGACAGTTAGTTTTAGTTTTCCGCTTATAATTTCCAAAATAAGCTTTTTACGCAATCGGGATTCCTTAATAAAATTCCCTACAATTCATGTTCTTATAATTTTTTTGTACAACATACGGTTTCCACGCATAGAGGTGTAGAAAAAATGTAAAAGAATTATTTATTTGTTTTGTTTCCAAATTTTCAAAAATTTTTTACTTTTAGTAAACAATAATAGTTTTCTTCATTTTGCATACAATGAACATTTTGGGATTTATTCTTGTGATTTCCATCAGTGTATTTCTCAAAAAATATTCGTTTTGTGTTAATGCCAACTGCAGAAAAATTGCCCTTGATCATTAAAATTAGATGCTTTTCTTTTTTCTTATTGCTTAGGAATTTTAATAAGGCGGCAGATGACTACTCCGTGCATTTATTGGTTTTTTCATCAATATGCAAAAATTTGGTTTTTTTTTTTTCAACGAAAACAGAATTTATCAACAGGTTTTTCGTTTCATAAACAAATATAAAAGTTTTTATGAATACTTTTTCTGTTGTAACAGAATTGAGCAATAATAAATATAATATACACCATTATGTATACTTTTTTTTTAAAACTTTCGCATTTTCAATATCTATTATTTCACTTTTTGTTAAGCTATAGCAGGAGAGACACCACACGAATTTCTCATATATGTAGCACATTTTCCTCTAGGCGATTTTAAAGTAGCCAAGCATGAGAATGCCGCATTTAATAGCGGCTAGAATACACACACACACACAATTTCTTCGGAACTAGACCCTTTTATGAACAACTATTCCAAACATTTATGTCTGCGAACATTATTTTCAAGCGTTAAAAAATCTTCCACGTTTTCTGCTTCCTTGGGGGTCCCACCCTGGAGCTTATCTGCTGATGGTATTACATGGCCTTCTTAAGATGCCTATACAACCAAACTTCCTTTTCTTTATTGTTTCGTTGGCAGAGCTTTGGCTTGCTCTCCTCATTAATTCCTTGTTTGTGATTCTTTCTGGCCAGTGTATATTGAAGACATTGTTCTGAGACATTTGTTTGTGAATCCTGTAATTTATTTGATATTGTTTTTGTCACTTTCCAAGTCTGGCAACCATACAAAAGGACTGATTTTACATTGTCTCGAATATTTTGAGTTATGTGTTTCTCCTTATTTGGTTTGATTTCCACACTGGATCAAGCTGTGCAGAGGCTCCTTTGGCCTTCCTTATCCTGCAGGTGACATCTTCATCAGTTCCACCTGCCTTTGACACTATGCTTCCGAAGTATTGGAATTGATCTACTTGTTCGATATTTACATTATTCACAGTAAAATGTTGGTAATTTCTTTCATTTAATAAACCTTTGTATATTTACAAACACCGGGTATACAAATACATGGCAAATATAAAATAGGAATATTCGTTTGCCATCTCTATTGGTACTTTCATCACTTGTGTCGAAAAGTGATGTAAATTTTACAAATTTTTACAAATCGATTTCTGTCGATTCTATTTGGTTTTCGAAAAAATGTTAAACAAATAAAAAATGCCAAGAATGTAATCTACTTTTGAACGAAATCGTCTTTTTTTTCATGCTTAGCTATTTATTGGCGACTTATCGGAAAGATGTCATTGCAGTTGACTCTTGTACTATTTTGTATTGATACGGTATACTTTTATTTAAATAAAAAGAACAACATTAAAAATGGGGAAGATGGGGTGCTATTTTTTAAAAAAAAAATTTGAAGACTTATTGTATAATCACTTACATTGTATTCTTAAGAGTATTGATTTTAATGACTATTATGAATAATAAATATTGAAACAAAAAAGAAAATAAGTTCTTCACAGGATGGTCCATCATCCAAAATCATTTCGAAAACTTTCTGGAATATTTCAATACTGTAATAGAATATAAGTTATGATACCCAGTATTCGTAAATACACAAGGGTATATTAAGTTTAGTCCCGATTTTGTAACGCTTGAAAATATTGATCGCAGAAAATTCGATCATTTACGCATGTCCATCCATTTGCGGACACGATACCTCAAATATGAAAAGAGATGAAGAACTGTAAAGGTCAACTATAAACTTGGTGAACTATAAAGTAAGGTCAACTTCGTTAATGGGCAAAATCCGACCATGTTTGGGCAAAATGGGCAAACTTCCCATCTTTGAGCCCGTAGGAGATAGAACAGAAACGCTAGATAGAGTGTAACTTAGTTGGAATTTTCTTGTTATATTACTTGAATATTACTTGTTATATTTAATTATCAGGTCCAAACTTCCGACCTATACATTTCAAAATATCGGATTCTCAATTCAAACAGTTTTGAATTTTGGCACTATGGGTGTGATATCTTGAGAACCGTTAATCTTATCGTATTTTAATTAACGCCATCCTTTCCGCTAGGTCTACGTTAGCTTAAAATGAAGTTTTTATCAAAATCGACGACAAAAATTTTTCTCTAATTTTTACGATTTTTTTAAGGGGTACCCCTTAGCAAAAATGCAAATTGAGCGAAAAAAATTTTTGTCCTCGAATTTAATAATAATCATTTTCTATGGTAATTTTGACCCAAACAGCACGAAAATCAGGTTCATTTTAACTTCCGACCCATACATTTCAAAATATCGACTTCTCAATTCATACAGTTTTGAATTTTAGCACTATGCGGGTGATATCTTGAAAACCGTTAATCGTATCGTATTTTAATCAACGCCATCGTTTTCGCTAGGTCTAAATTAGCTTAAAACAAAGTTTTTATCAAAATCGAAGACAAAAATTTTTCTCTAATTTTTACGATTTTTTTAAGGGGTATCCCTTAAGCAAAAATGCAAAATGAGCGAAAAAAATTTTTGTCCTCGATTTTAATAATAATCATTTTCTTTGGTATCTTTGACCCAAACAGCACGAAAATCAGATTCATTTTAACTTCCGACCCATACATTTCAAAATATCGGCTTCTCAATTCATACAGTTTTGAATTTTAGCACTATGGGGTTGATATCTTGAAAACCGTTAATCGTATCGTATTTTAATCAACGCCATCGTTTTCGCTAGGTCTAACTTAGCTTAAAACGTAGTTCTTATCAAAATCGGCGACAAAAATATATCTATATGCATAATTCGCTGGGTCCAAATTAGTTTCTAACAAGGTTTTATCAAAATCGGGGACATAAAACTTTTCTCCAACATTACTAAGAGAATAATTTTTTTTTAAAATGATTTTTTAACAAAACCGATTTTTAAGAGAATTTTTTTTTCCGCATTTTTATGTTTATCAAAGTTAATTCTGAAAAAAAAAAACGTAAACAAAAAATATATCCACTAATTAAATCATAACGTTTCTTTTGCGCCACCCTATACATGCAGAATGATTTCTATAATCAAAAATTTGTCTTGAACCATCCTGTATATTAATTAAATTAAATACTGATATGAAAAAATTAACTCGTCAACCAGGAATCGAACCTCGGGCCTCTGGATATCTAGTCCAGTGTGCTCTCCATTACACCAAAGACGATATACACGATAAACACAATATATAAAACATGATCGGCATGAAGTGATCAGAGTATTGCAAGACGACACAAACATATATATTAATGCCTTTGGTTAATTTTACATATCTGATTAAATGGACACTCATGCAATTGTAATTCCAGTTGTAGTCCTATATACCTAATAAAAGCCGAATTTAGGTTGAGTTTTGAATAGATTAGACCATTGATGATGGTAAGTAACACTAATCCAGGAAGATACTGACACATAGATTACATTATTCAATGTATACATTTATATAGATATTACCGTCACATTACATTTGTAAACAAATTAATAGTTTGTATTATCTTTTGTTATTTGACCGACACCTTTCCCTGTATGTGTTTTGATAACTGGCAAGAACGGTGAGAAATAGAAATGACGTTCTTCATCGGCTATAATTGGTAAAATTTATATGTGGTGTATCAGTCCAAGTAGCCGAGTGGTATAAGGCGTTATGTTTGCGCAGCAGTGGCGTAGCGGGCCTTGGCGGGGCCCCGTATAAAAATTTGTTTGGGGGCCCTTATGAAGGGTAAAGATTTCTCACAAAAGAAAAAAAAATGTTTGCATAAAATTAAAAGAAATATTTATTCATCATAATTATCTATCTGTCACTTTTTCCAAAATTTTTACAAACAATTCAAATTAAATATACACTCTCAATTTTCTCACTCCCCCGTGGCCTGGGGGCCCCGTATAATTGATACGGCATATACGGCGGTAGCTACGCCCCTGTTGCGCAGTATGCAGTACTTGGAAACTGGAAGGTTATGAGTTCAAATCCCGACATCGGCACTTTGTCAATTAATTATAAAAAAAAAGGGGCGGTTAATTGACTAAACTGTCGGCGTATGGACAAGAACGAAGTAACCGGCTATACTTGAGAAGGTTTTCTGCAGTTTCCTTCACGAACTCCATATGAAAATCGGCATAGTTCCTAACAGAGTCGGCTGCAGCCACCAACCTATCAATTCCTTCCACTCCACTCACATCCTCATATCTTTAGGCATCACAATGGACATTATGGTCGAAATGTAGCCCGTCCAGGGCAGCCTCTACAATCTATCTATCTATCTATCTATGTGTGGTGTTATGCAAAAAGAGTTAATCCGCAGGGGGCTGGTTATGAGATAATTGGCTTCATATCCGTAAGTAATATGATAGGTGATAAATGAAATCTTAGAATTGTTATTTTATTTTGAACAGCTGATTGGGCTTGAATCATTTCTGCACATTGTAGGGAACAACGTTTTCTCCCACTAGGGTGGGATAATTCTAGTTTTCATGATTTGTTGGTTGAACGCTTTTTACATAACACCATCCAATTGTATAGACTCTTTACGACCTACAAAAGTGGTATTTTTTCAAAATTTTACAGTTGATTTGTATAGAATCCATGCAGTTTGCAAAAAAAAAGCTTAGAACCAAAGTTGCCAGTCTTTTAATGTAAAAAAAAAAAACATTTTATCCAAACTATTTTTCGAAAACCAAATAGATTCAACAAAAATTGTTTGCAAAAATTTGATAAAGGGACATCAGTATAAAATATACAAAATAACTTTGCAGATACTGAATTTATGAAACATAGTTTTCAAGCAAAATTTGTGAGAGCACACAAGAGAGATTTTGTGTGCCCTTAAATTTTTGATCTATCTCTGATCTTACGGTTTCAACGATAACTAGTTTTGCTCATTTTGCCCAAACATGGTCCGACTTTGCCCATTCACGAACTTGACCTTACTTGTTAGCTCTAGAACGTACATACAAAATTCCAGCTCGCTACCCCTTTGTATTTTTAAGTTATCGTGTTTACAGAAGAACAGAGGAACAACTTTGCGGAATTGGACTAATTAGATGATTTTATGAACACCTATTCCAATTCCAATAATATACCGGGTATAAAAACAGTTAAAAAGAAGTAACGTGAAATACGCATCAATTCTTGTATTAGGTCACAAGTAGTTTTGCAGTGATTTGCGTAGGGTAATAGGAAACTATTGGCCGATAAGTTTTTAAACTATTCAAATGATTGTCTATAGGAATAGTTAGTTTGTGAAATACATGAAACTGGGTCATCCATGTTATTGAGATCAAAACTCCACAGTTGAGTTGCGTCTAGATATGAATGAAATTGTTGAAATAATATTTACTTTCTAGTTTCAATGATCCTTATTGTCGCACACACAGAGGACATTAAATATCGAACATTAGAAATTCAATAAAACACTTTTTAGACATTGAATTTGTATAAACAAATATCATGCATAATTATGTGACGTCACGTTTTGTAAATATCTCTCATAGTCTTTTATCAGTTTGTCTTTATTGAACTAAACCTCTCAAATCACGTTACAACGTTATCATGTATAATAAAATTGGCATTTAAATAGTTAGATTTAGTTCAATTTATTATCTGATTAGATATCACGTTCACAATTACTAACTCTGTTAAAGGATCTGTTTGTTATGTTGAAATTTTAATGTATGTGAGTTGAAAATTTATTCAAAACGTCGTCATTCAAAAATACAAAAAATTTTTTAGTCAGAGACTAAAAAAAAACGTAGTGCTATAGAAGATTCCTGCTCAATAAATTTTGCAAAGGTAAGCGATAATGCAGAAATCAAAACAACGTGAGTAAAAAACTAGTGGCAAAATCATATACGCACACTCGCAAGCATATTGTTGGCTGATCAACGAGTGATCAATAACAGGTGATCAACAAGTGGTCAAATGCTAAACACCGTGATCACTGGGAAAAGTACCGCGACAAGAGCTCGCGAAGATACTGCTTCAGAGTGCAACAAAGAGGCTATCTCTCGATGCACTGAGACTGAACAGGATGCAATTGCGGAGGATTACCGGATTCTTTACCGTGCAACATCCCCTGCGGAAGCATCTTCCCACAATGGGACTCCATATCGGGCCCATTATGTGCAGATTGTGTGGCGAGGAGGAAGAAACATCCAGCCACATTAACTTTGACTGTGAACCCCTAGATTACAGCAGATACAGGATATTTGGTGCATCTCACCCCGAATATATGAACCTTCAGGAAGATCTGAGAAGTAAGCTCCTGGCTATTGCCAACATTTGGGAGAAGCGAGTCTCTTTGGACTGAAGTAGATGAGAGAGCACAATGGACCATAAGGTCGAAGTGCAATACTTTTTAGACCCCAACAAAAAATCAATCAATCAATCAAGCAAATTGTTGGCTTTCAATTTAGATTTTTATTCGTAAACGAACCGATTGACATCAATCTAAACAATCGAATCCACTAGGATTACAAAAAAATGTTATGAACAAAAATTTTAAGTATTTTTATGTAGAGTTAATTGCTTAAATATCCGGTATATACTGAGTATATGACAAAAAGTTTCAAACCAAAGTTGTTTATTTTTTATAGAGGATCATTTTTTGTTTGTAAATTTTTGTACTAACTCTTACGGTTTCAAAAATGGATCGTTTTGCCCATTTTGATCAACCACGGTGTCATTTTGCACATCCATGAACTTCATCTTACTTTTTAACTCACACAAAATTTCAGCTTGTTATCTCTTTTCGCCGACGGATAGACAGACGGATATGCGGAAATGGTCTAATTATGTCGTTTTATAAACATCTATACAAATAATGATTTTTATTGTTTTAATTTCAGCGCCTACAGTTTAGAGCAATTAAATTGACCTAATTTGTACATTTTAACTTAACTTACAATTCTTAAGCATTTACAATAGTATACATACACTTAGACTGCACTTCCTGTTTCATACATTTTGTAGTTCGAGCATATCAAACATTTTATAATAATATATCCCCTACTGTATAAATAAAAGCTCAACATTATTCTCTTAATCCTTCTATAAATTCTCAACCAATCATTACTACTAGTGTAGGTAGCATTTACTTAAAATCTTATACTGAAAAGCTCTGTTGCTTGTGATGTGTATACCGATCATAAATAATTAAATACCTACCTTGTACATACAGCGAGTTCATAAAATTGTGTTGGTGGTGCTATTTATGTTTATGGTTTATTATGGTTTAATATATTCCTTTTCTGTGTACAAATGTCATCAAAACAAAATGCCGCGTGTTTGAATAAATTTATTTGGTTTTTCAGCGTCAGTCATAATTTGCTAAAATGTTGAGTATAACGATCTCGTACCAGCCAAGTAACCTCGCTTGTAAAGGCATTGTGCGTACTTGGAGCTGGGATGTTATGGGTTCGAATCTCGACATCGGCAGTTAGTCAATTATTAATAACTAAAAATGGGCGGTTAATTGACTATGGGCAAGAACGAAGTTACCGGATATGCTTGTAAAGGTTTTCTGCAGTTTCCTTCACGAACTCCACATGAATATCGGCATAGGTCCTATCAAAGTCGGCAGCAGCCGCACAACCTACCAACTCCTAGTCTACACACAAAATTCCTTATCCTCCACCTACATCCTCAAATCCTTAGGAATGACAATTGACCTTATGGTCGAAGTGTGTCCCGTCCAGGACAGTCTCTACAATCTATCTATCTATGACAATTTCGTTGTCGAAGAGTGTTTTAAAAATCACGAATGGTTGCTGAAGTTCCCTATGGCTTTTGCCACATCAAGATCTGAAATTTTGTTTATTGGTTACATTTGAAAGACAATATTAAGCTTTGTTTATAAAAAAAATTACACGTCTACAGTGCAAACGTTCTGAATAATATTTACCCAACCTGCTATGCTGTTGTGAGGTAAGTAAGGCGATTTGTGTTTAATTCCAGAAGCTGTTTACTTGAAGATTTCAAATAAAAACTCATCTGAATCATGGATATCTATATATCACATCCTGTACATACTCCTGAATTACAAAATGAATCAGTTTTCCGGTTACACGAACTAATGACCTTACTTGAACTACAAGCTTAAAATAAATCTGAATTTACTTTTAAAGTGATAAAAATTAGCAACAATATATATGTTCTATGGACCACAAAAGTTGATGTCAGTTTTTAAACTTTTATAATCGATTTGTGCCTTACTGCTTCGGTTTTCGAAGCAAATTTTCGGATAAAATTTCATCACTAGAAATATTGTAACAACTTCGAATTTTTTTTCGATAACCGATTGAATAAGGCACAAATCAATGATAAAATTTGATCAACTTTGGTGGCCAAGTGTACAGCCACATTTATTTGGAAAAATTTAAGACACCACCTACAATATTTTTCGAATTTCGTGTATATTATGAAAATAGCTCTATTACATGTAAGAGAATGTTTGTGTTTTCGTATAGTTACACTTCCCGGTGGTTAATGTTTCCATAACAGTGTAGCAATCTCTCTATCTATATCCATCCCTGTGTGTTGTAATACCATATTCTTCTGTTCTTGGTTATGTGTGAACTATCACAGGTGGTTTAGCCCAATAATCATACTACGAAACAGTATATATATTTATGTATACCAACCCATGGATGGATATGTACGTACGTAACTAAATATCTCAATTAATAATTACACTGTGTCAATCATTTCTCTTCGATCAACACATAACGAGAACATATTATATTTCACAAAGACACATAAGTTTACATATATTCAAAGTAAATATTTACATATTGTAATGGCACTAATCCAACATGAGTTGTGTCGTCCGAGTATATTATACCGGTATATAATTTCGCTTACAAAATTTATTGTGCTAGACAGAGTGCTACAAAATTATGTTTTGTAGCACTGTATAAGGTGATGTTACAAATATTTCTGCAAATTTTTCCAAGACACATACAAGACACATACCAAATATTACAAGACACATACCAAATTTTGTGTCTCTCTTCTTATAAACTACTCTTTCTTAAAATTTCAAATTCGCCCCCTTTACCTCGATCAGTTTTCTGTATTATAAATACGTATTTCGACTGCAATGTAGTCATCATCAGTATAAATTAGCTAATCGTACTTTACTCTTTGACAATTAGAAATAGATATAAAGTCGAGATCAATAGACAAAAATAAAAATAAATAGAAAATTAACTAGATTAAAATATATTAGATTTAAAATATAATAAATTTTAAATTATATTGAAATTACTCTTGTTAAAATTTCCTTCATTCACATTTATTCCTGTTAATTTTATTCTTATTAAAATTACTCTTATATTGTCGCAGGATATGTTACTTGTTACTAATTTGGTGACAGTTTCACTCAATTAGTAATTAGTAACAGTAATTAGTAATTAGTCAATTAGTAACAAGTAACATATCCTGCGACAATATAAGAGTAATTTTAGTAAGAGTAAAATTAACAGGCATAAATGTGAATGAAGGAAATTTTAACAAGAGTAATTTCAATATAATTTAAAATTTATTATATTTTAAATCTAATATATTTTAATCTAGTTAATTTTCTATTTATTTTTATTTTTGTCTATTGATCTCGACTTTATATCTATTTCTAATTGTCAAAGAGTAAAGTACGACTAGCTGATTTATACTGATGATGACTACATTGTAGTTGAAATACGTATTTATAATACAAAAAACTGATCTAGGTAAAGGGGGCGAATTTGAAATTTTATTTCAAAAACTTAGAGTTCTCACTAATTATCATTCGATAATATAATGTTACTCTTTCTTCTTGGTCCATTATCGAACGTGTTCTTTCTAACGCAAAAATCACAGCATATACCAAATGTCATTATAATAACATATTCAATATGTTTGATGAACATTTTAAGAAATTTTCCGAAATTTTTTCATCGGTACAAAATCACTAATTGAATTTTCTCATGAAAATTTGGTAAAATCGATTAAGTCCTTAGCTATAATTCCACAATTCATGTTCCGTGAATAAGTAATAAAAAAAAACATGAGACATAAGGAAAATTTGAATTTTTTCAGGAAGGAGAAAAAATGCTCCGAAATTTCTGTAAAGTTTCTCTAACCTTTCTATACATATATATGTATCTGTAATCCTTCTAGCGGTCACAATTTTAATCTGATTGGAATGAAATTTGGTATTTGAGGCGCTTTTGGTATTCAAAAGGTCAAGTTCGTTAATGAGTAAAATCGGATAAGGGGAAAAGTGGGTTTAGAAGCAGGAGGAAACACAAAATTTGACATATCTCCCTTAATATTCGATAAATCGAAAAATTACTGTTATTGTGTACTGTTAAGTTTTACTGTTATTTTGTTTCTTATCATTTTTTCTGTTAAACTAATATTTACAGAAATATTGACGGTTTAAGATTGAAAATTAAATTTCTTAATATCTTTGTACACATTAGAGTTTGAGCAAAAATGATAAGGTGATGAATTGTAGCAAATATAATTTTCTACAACTTTATTCCTTACGTATTTTTCGATTGATATAATATTAAGAGAGATATTTTATATTTTGTGTTTTCTTCTTTCTTTAAGAACCCCTTTCCCCTTGACGTATGTCATTTATTAATAAAATTGGCGTTGCAAATTCTAAAATCATATATGACATTTCATGTTGATCAGACTAAAATTGTGACCGCTCGAAAGTGATTTATGTATTCTATGGAAATTCGCTAAGTTGAAGCAACTCCTGCATAACGAACTTTTTATGTCATATGTCCTTACTTAGATCATCACTACCTAAAGTTATGATACATATTTGTGCAACACTCTATATAATAAAGAAATATTAAATGCATTGAAAATATAATATATCAAAATTTATTTATGTATATTGCGGCTACGTGTTCGACTTCGCAAACCAATGCGTTTTCACTCAGTATTTCAGTTTTGTGGTCTCCCGATGCCAAAAATACCCTTTTCAATCGATGGTCTATATGTATGTATATGTATGTCTGTATACACAATATTTCATAAACGAAAATAGCTAAAATATTCAAATTTCATAATTAAGTCTTATATCACTAGAGCTTGGAAAAGTAAGAACATTAATTTGTTTCATATTTACTCGGTTTTCGAAAAAAATGCTTCGGATAAAAGTTGTTCATTATAAATGTAGGTATTAACAACTTTTATTCAGAGTTTTATTCACATTTATCCGAAAATCAAGTTAAGCACAAATCCATTGTATAATTTTGAAATGATAGCAGGACTTTTGCAACCGATTGTATTGAAATAGTACACCAGTCCAAGTGGCCGAGCCGTCTAAGGCGTTATGTCTGCGCAGTATGGCTATTTGGAAACTGGGAGATTATGGGTTCAAATCCCGACATCGGCAGTTTGTCAATTATTAAGAAAAAAAAAAGTTAATTGACTAAATTGTCGGCGTATGGACAAGAACGAAGTAAACGGCTATGCTTGAGAAGGTTTTCGGCAATTTTCTTCACAAACTCCAGATGAATATCGGCATAGATCCTATCATAGTCGACTGCAGCCGCATATCCTACCAAATACTAGTCTATACACACAAATCCCTTCCACTCCTCTCACATCCTCACATCATTACGCATCACAATGGACCTTATGGTCGAAGTGTAGCCCATCCAGGGCAGCCTCGACAATCTATCTATCTTGAAATAGTACTATGGCCCAAAAGTTGATGCCATTTTTTAATATTTTATAATTAATTTCTCCCTTATTCATTCGGTTTTCGAAAAACATTTTGGAATAAAGGTTGTTAAGGTCTCTTAAGCTAGCGGACTAAAAATGTAGGCTACAAATGGGACCTAGTTGGGCATTTGTAGCCTATTTGTAGCCAATTTGTTACGCTATTAAAAAATTTGTAGCCTTAGCCAAAATTAAAAAAATTAGGTATCCGCTAGCTTAATATGAAGCTAGCGGATACCACAATAATCAATGTTTGGAAGCTTCGAATTGCAATTGTAAGTGCATAAAAATTTGTAGCCGGCCAAGATCTATGGGATAGAAACAATTAAAATGAATTTCAAATGCAAAAATATATTTTACAGTAAAAAAAGTGTAATTTAACATGCAGCGGCTAGGGATAAAAATTTCAAAAGTATTTTTTTGCTATCAGAATCGTTTTTTTAGACTAAAAACAGGTAACCACTGTGGCTACAAGTATCGAAAGAATTGTTTTACAGAAAAAAACGTTTGCTTAAACTAAAAACGGGTAGCTGCTATGGCTACAAATTTCAAATTTACTAAACAAGAGTAGCTACAATGACATCAAATTTCAAAGTAATTTCTTTCAATAAAAATAAATTTTTTTAAATGGGAAAGCAGCTATGGCACAAAATGTCAAAAGTATCGTTTTACAACTAAACAGTTTTTCTTAACTAAAGCCGGGAAGCGGTTATGGGTACAAAGTCCAGCATTATCGAATAATTTTTTTTTCTAAAAAATAGTATTTTTTTCGATATAAACCGGCAGCCGCTACGGCAACAAATTTCAGGAGTATTATTAAACAGTGAAAATTATGTTTTTTCACTCTAAGTGAGTAGCCGCTACGGCAACAAATTTCAAATTGACTTTAATTGAGAGTAGACACATGGCTACAAATTTCAAATTATTATTTTTCTAAAAAAGAGTTTTTTTCGATATAAACCGGCAGCCGCTACGGCAACAAATTTCAGAAGTACAATTTAACAGTGACAATTATGTTTTTTCACCCTAAGTGTGTAGCCGCTACGGAAACAAATTTCAAATTGACTTTTATTGAGAGTAGACACATGGCTACAAATTTCAAATAATTATTTTTCAAAATATGAGTTTTTTTCGATATAAACCAGCAACCGCTACGGCAACAAATTTCAGAAGTATTATTAAACAGTGAAAATTATGTTTTTTCACCCTAAGTGTGTAGTCGCTACGGCAACAAATTTCAAATTGACTTTTATTGAGAGTAGACACATGGCTACAAATTTCAAATAATTATTTTTCTAAATATGAGTTTTTTTCGATATAAACCAACAACCGCTACGGTAACAAATTTCAGAAGTATAATTAAACAGTGAAAATTATGTTTTTTCACCCTAAGTGTGTAGCCGCTACGGCAACATATTTCAAATTGACTTTGAACGAGAGTAGACACATGGCTACAAATTTCAAATTATTATTTTTCTAAAAATTAGTTTTTTTTCGATATAAACCGGCAACCGCTAAGGCAACAAATTTCAGAAGTATAATTAAACAGTGAAAATTACGTTTTTTCACCTTAAGTGTGTAGCCGCTACGGCAACAAATTTCAAATTGACTTTGAACGAGAGTAGACACATGGCTACAAATTTCAAATTATTATTTTTCTAAAAAGGAGTTTTTTTCGAAATAGACCGGCAGCCGCTACGGCAACAAATTTCAGAAGTTTTTATTAACAGGTAACCACTGTGGCTACAAGTATCGAAAGAATTGTTTTACAGAAAAAAACGTTTGCTTAAACTAAAAACGGGTAGCTGCTATGGCTACAAATTTCAAATTTACTAAACAAGAGTAGCTACAATGACATCAAATTTCAAAGTAATTTCTTTCAATAAAAATAAATTTTTTTAAATGGGAAAGCAGCTATGGCACAAAATGTCAAAAGTATCGTTTTACAACTAAACAGTTTTTCTTAACTAAAGCCGGGAAGCGGTTATGGGTACAAAGTCCAGCATTATCGAATAATTTTTTTTTCTAAAAAATAGTTTTTTTTTCGATATAAACCGGCAGCCGCTACGGCAACAAATTTCAGGAGTATTATTAAACAGTGACAATTATGTTTTTTCACTCTAAGTGAGTAGCCGCTACGGCAACAAATTTCAAATTGACTTTAATTGAGAGTAGACACATGGCTACAAATTTCAAATTATTATTTTTCTAAAAAAGAGTTTTTTTCGATATAAACCGGCAGCCGCTACGGCAACAAATTTCAGAAGTACAATTTAACAGTGACAATTATGTTTTTTCACCCTAAGTGTGTAGCCGCTACGGAAACAAATTTCAAATTGACTTTTATTGAGAGTAGACACATGGCTACAAATTTCAAATAATTATTTTTCAAAATATGAGTTTTTTTCGATATAAACCAGCAACCGCTACGGCAACAAATTTCAGAAGTATTATTAAACAGTGAAAATTATGTTTTTTCACCCTAAGTGTGTAGCCGCTACGGCAACAAATTTCAAATTGACTTTTATTGAGAGTAGACACATGGCTACAAATTTCAAATAATTATTTTTCTAAGTATGACTTTTTTTCGATATAAACCGACAACTGCTACGGCAACAAATTTCAGAAGTATAATTAAACAGTGACAATTATGTTTTTTCAATCTAAGTGAGTAGCCGCTACGGCAACAAATTTCAAATTGACTTTGAAAGAGAGTAGACACATGGCTACAAATTTCAAATTATTATTTTTCTAAAAATTAGTTTTTTTCGATATAAACCGGTAGCCGCTACGGCAACAAATTTCATTTAAAAAAATTTATTTTTATTGAAAGAAATTACTTTGAAATTTGATGTCATTGTAGCTACTCTTGTTTAGTCAATTTGAAATTTGTAGCCATAGCAGCTACCCGTTTTTAGTTTAAGCAAACGTTTTTTTCTGTAAAACAATTCTTTCGATACTTGTAGCCACAGTGGTTACCTGTTTTTAGTCTAAAAAAACGATTCTGATAGCAAAAAAATACTTTTGAAATTTTTATCCCTAGCCGCTGCATGTTAAATTACACTATTTTTACTGTAAAATATATTTTTGCATTTGAAATTCATTTTAATTGTTTCTATCCCATAGATCTTGGCCGGCTACAAATTTTTATGCACTTACAATTGTAATTCGAAGCTTCCAAACATTGATTATTGTGGTATCCGCTAGCTTCATATTAAGCTAGCGGATACCTAATTTTTTTAATTTTGGCTAAGGCTACAAATTTTTTAATAGCGTAACAAATTGGCTACAAATAGGCTACAAATGCCCAACTAGGTCCCATTTGTAGCCTACATTTTTAGTCCGCTAGCTTAAGAGACCTTTGGGACCTAGGTTGTTACTATATCAACAAGTTTTATCCAAAGCATTTTTTCGAAAACCAAGTAAATATGAAACAAAACAATTATAAAATTTTAAAATGATTATGTAAAAATCGAGATGGTTTCTCATAATCGGCTCTAACAACATTTTGTGTTAAATTGTATCCGCATATCATTCAAATTTACTCTTGGTTTCTTGAAGATTAATATGATTTAGCAAAGATAGAGAATAATTTCAATCGCTTGAACAAAACATCCATTTTAATTAGTTACTCAGACTTTGTACAGCCGACAAAGAGTTATTATGTAAATACCTACTCATAATACTACTAATAATCATAATTAATAAACAGATTTTAATAACAGTACATCATTATTTTCATTTGTTATCATTTTATTAAAAAAAAAAACTTATGTACATTTTCCTAACTAGCATAATGCGGCAAACAGGAATGTATGGAGAGCAATATACTATGTCATTATTAAATTACTTTTATAAGAATATTATTTCTTTAAACCGTAAAAAATATATGTCACACCAGACCCCAAAATCATATTTTGTCTACAAATTAATCACCACACACTTTTTTTTTGGAGTGAAACTTCTTTATCGGCATATCTATTTGAAATTTTTTGTTACAATAAAGGGGAAATAATACACAAGCCTTGAGTGCAAGATAGGATGGAACTATATTTTCCATTTGTTTTAGGAGAACATAATTACGTGTAATTATTGATGCCTATATCATATAAATAATGGGCTTTTAGTAATCTACAATCATTTTAAAAATGAACCCTTGTACTTATTTTGAAGTGAAAACTCTTTGGCGAAGTATCTTTGCTAAAAGATTTAAAAGGGGAAATGGATATTTATAGACACAAATCAAAATGTATTTGAAAATTATACTTTGTGAAATGCAATTTCTAATACGCCTGGAAAAAAAACTAACCTAAATCCATCTCTGATAAAAAAAATTTTCAAACAAATAGTACACGGAATTATTAAAAGACAAACATAAAAAAAAACTCATGTAACAAGCAATTTCAAACAAATGAATGATTTTATTTATAAATTTTTTTTCTCTCTATGTGATCATGTCACAATTCATAGTACCATTCAACCTTACCCATACTAGTATAGTACTCGCAAAGTACTCAAGTACCTATATTAATACTATTACGATTAATATGTTACATTCCATTAAATATGTTCTATTGTGTAGTACAATTCTTTGTGTGAGATAATGAATAAATATAACCACTATCACGTTCACTAAACGATAAGCCAGTGCTTGTGAGAAGCATATGATACAGTACCAAAGTGGGTAAAGTTTGCTATAACATAAGGTCAAACCATGTATATAACGCTGTGTTATTTCGAGTGAATAGTCAGGTTATAAGCTTTAGGATCTCAACTATTCGATTTTTATTCGTTTCATTATCTCTTATATAATCCCTTTGCAGGTGTTATAAACATGTATAACCAAATCGAATTGTAAGCGATTGAAACGATTATACCATACATGTATTGGTGAAAAAGACTTAAAGATGAAGGCTGCATAACATTCGAATAATATATTTTACTTTTTTAATCTAATATATGTATCTCTAATATATGTGTATATATTGGGTGAATCGAATCAACCGCACAATAGTATACGCCTCTATTTCTTTCCATGATCCTTTCATTTTTTAATAACATCCAATAGAAATCGATAAATTGATCATTTCTTTGAAACAAAACGAAAACTATTCGTGATTGGTTCAAAGATATGATAAACAGTATATATATGTGTGTGTGTATCTGTGTATGTATGCACTCTAGCGGCCACAATTTTGTGATGGTGATTTTCGATGTAGGTAGTTTTGATAACCATTTAAAAAAGTTTCCGAAATCCCTTCATCGGTACAAAAACCTAATATCTACATTTTCTTCAACAATTCGCTTAAAACATAATATGCTTGTCCATATTTAATGCAGAAATGATAAAATAAATATTTAATTGGGAGGTGTGTAACCAAATCGAAAAAGTATCATAAACGATCTCTCATTGAACAAAGCATAGAATAAATGCTAGTTCAGTCATAACATTCGCTCTGACAATGTTAACGTTCGTTGTTTCTGTTGTTTTTGAATCGAAAATTATAAAGTTAAAATTAATAACCATAATAAATAACACAAAGAACATAATTATTATTGTATGAGTATATACAGGATGAGTAAAAACTATGTGAACAGATTGTAAACTAAAATATACACTTTTATCAGTATGGAGCACGTCTAAAGAAAACAAAAACGGGAATTTATTAAGCAGTTAATTGTACACTTTGGCGTCAATAGTTAATGTTAGTTTTTGTAATTTTATAGTTGATTTCTGTCTATTCCTCCGGTTTTCGAAAAAAATTTCAAGAAAAAAGTTGTTACTATATTTTTAATGGACAACTTTTACCCGAAGAATTTTTTTCGTAAACCGAATCAATAGACCACAAATCCATTATGCAATTTCTAAAACTGATATCAACTTGTGTGGGTCATAGTACAAGCATAGAGCTCTGTGTTGATAATAAATTATCATATTCGTCTCAAACATTATGATTCCGAGCCTCACACGCTCCCACAATTTTTGTTTTCTCTTACGTTAAAAGCGTGTATTTTAGTTGTTTTGCGTATACATTTAACTTATTTCAGTCTGTTTAAGTTTTCCTTTATTTTAAATAATCTAAATTAGAAATTTTATGTAGTTAAAACACTTTTAGGAACAAAACGTCAACTGAAAACAAATCCAATGCAATTTCGATGTGACGTCATAGATAGACAAAAAATATTTTAACTCTGTAAAAAAACAGGAAACCCAGTTTTCTTGTAAAAACAAAAAGAGCAACAAAATATTTACGACTTACCTTATATTTTCATAAATCGCATAGTAGTAACTAATCACCTTTATACAATAAATAAAGGCTGTATTAAAATATGTGACTTATATTATATGACAGTTGAACATGCAAGAAGCGTCTCTAAGGCTGCTACATACAATATAATTTATCAGTACGAATCACTGCAAAAAATACAATTACATAAATTAGTTGAAGCTTGAACATAAATTAAATTTCTTATTTTACCTCAATGCGAGACTATCTATGTATGGCCACGAGTTTTTATTTTCAAAGACAAATATTTTCATTGACTTTCCAGATTTCAAATGATTATTACCTTACAGAACTATATAGTATGGGTTCGATCGTTTATAGAAAATTAAAGAGTATGATGCTATAAGCTTTCGTCGTCTGATATATTTTCGAAATTTTTAGATTTGGAACAATTTTTTAACGAGTAGCAAAAAGTATTTAAGACATGAATATAAATTTTTATTATTCTAACGAAACGTTGCGTCCTGTTGCCCCCGATGCAGGAGATCATCATCTGGGATAAGAAACAAACGTAAACAAAAATTCACAAGTATGCTCCAACTTTAAAAGATACAACGTAATAGACTAAGGAGCTGGCTACATAAAAGTGAACTGATCGTACATAGTCGTGATTTTTTCTCATAAGTTTCCCATGATGTCGTCAAATTAAGAGCCACATTTTTCAAAAGTCTCAGGTGAGATAGATAGTATCGGTGGAGGGTCAAACGTGTAGAGTTTTGAACAAAAAAAAAACGATAATTCAAAAAATTGGTGTAGTATTCCATTTTGAAAATCGAAATGGAAAGAAAATGTTCTCAGAAGTGTAGGTTGAGGCCCAATCTCTCTCAAGTAGTTCACTTTGAGTCGAAATTGAACTCATAAAAACATAGTTCTGCAAATTTAAAATTTTTTGGTCATTTAGCCTCACTTTTAATTTCTGCAAATTTCTGAAAAGTCTAATTGTATCGTAAACCTGCAGTAAACAAATTTGCAGATTCGTATGCCAGTATTCCATAACTGGCATACGCCATTTAATAGAATTAATCGATAGTATTTATTCAAAAAAATCATTTGTTAGTTTGATTGAACTAAATATACTACACTAAAACATCTGAGTCCAATGATAAAAATATTTTTGTTTGTTTTGGTGTATCGTATTTGAAGTGCATTGATTGTTTTCAAATGTTGACGCTGTACGTTGAGTTGACTATACAAACCACACACTTTACCGACTACTATGTTGGTTTATAGGCCCGATAAATTGTGCCGTGTGTAACAGATATGTATAAAACACGAATAGTTATTGCTGCAGAAGCATTCACGCAATATTGTATACATTTAATTGTTGTTTCAATTTTCAGTACATAAATATGAACATACAAAATGTCATCACTCTTCTAAATTATGAATTATGAGTACGGATAAAAGGATACTATACATAAATTTCTTTAATTAATGTATTTTTTCCATAAATAAATGTATGTATTACGATATTCTAGACTACATTGTTCGCGTTTTTTTTACGTTTTAATACAATTATCTTGAAGCTATCTAGAGACTCTGTACCGGAATGTAATGTAAAAAGGAAAAAATAATTACAATTTTTTGAATACCACATTTGTAAATTTTGGCTTACGAGACAATACATACACTCCCGTTCATAAAAATTGAACCAGTTGAAACATTCTAAGCGTTATTGTATGTAATATACATATATTTAGTATTATATACGCTTATAATGTGACATATTGGTGATTCATTTTTTATGAACGGGAGTGTACATCTGACATGTATAGACTTCGATGGCCTAGTTGATAAGGGGTTAATGGTCCGAAAAGACATTGGTCGTGGTCTCTATCTAAGATGATTATGTTTTTCATATAAAATATTGATGTGAAGGAATAATATTCTTATATAAATATAATCGTTGGTGCGTCTGTAATGATCGTGTAAGTTCTGAACGACTTGACCGATTGAGGTCATATTCACAAAATACATTTGTTATGTCAAGACCATGATTCAAATTATATAGTTTGGAGGAGGTTCTGAAAAGCAAAATAACATTTTATTTCTGCGGAAGCGCCGGGAAAAATTAGAAAAATTGAATAGCTCAATAGACACTATTGAACACTCCAAAAGTGATTAATTGCTACTTTATCACCAAGCTTGAGGATTTGATATTCATTATTCCTTCCTCTAAGAACATTTTTCGCCTAACTAGCTCCCTACGTGAGGAATTTTTTGGTTAATTTCAACAATATCATTATATAATTTCATTGGCCTTAAAAAAAGGTTCATAACTTTTGACAAATCGATTCAACGTCCTTAACTTGAAAAGTTTGAGTAAAGTATGTTCAAAGATTATCATGAACCCATGAATATATAAGGATCAAAGTGAAAGTGTTCTATTTGTAAAAAAGAATACAGTTTTAAACGAAATCCATTACTAACAGATTGTTGAATTTTAAGTCGAATGGAAAAAGAAAAACGCTCATATTTTTCATACAATTTCATTTCATTTTATTGTTATTATTATTATGTTCTCAGCAATATTTCAACAAATTTGTTCGAACTACACACTTTCTATTGTATTAAGGGATAATCGAATTTTTCTATTCTTTAGAATATTCTATTCTATAGAATCCTCTCTAGAATTTTTCAAAAATGATGTTTTTTCGGCTTAAACGGTGGCTTGTAAACAATGCCTAGTAAACCTCTTTAAAAAGGGACTAGATAAAACATAAAATGTCATAACGTCACAGTCTAATATGAAATTTCATTTTATTCCCCATATAAAATCATAATTGTATGGTGTCGCTATAAATGTTTTCACATCAAACATTTTGGAGCTCTTCAGTGTGTACGAGTAAATTATGTTGGTAGATTTTATAATATAGATTCTAGGTTATGTACCTAGGTATTTGATAACGTTTTTTCATATTTCAGATATAAAATGTGATAATGACCGTTCGTAAAATACGTACACTCCCATTAAAAAAAAATGAACAGACCTGAAATGTTAATTTTCTTAAATTTCATAAAACTCCTCACTTTTATAACTCTCTGTATATTATTTATTTATAAACAAAGATAAGTTGTATATTTTTTAAATGTGAAAAAAGAAATGGAAATTTTATATTTTTTATTTATGTAAACAAAAACATTTACTACAAGAATAATCAAAATTGTGAGAGAGTGATTCGGTTTAGGTCTGTTCATTTTTTTTTGAACGGGAGTGTACGCTAAACTAGGGGAAAATTATGTTACGCCATGATATGTAACAAGAATGGTGAACGGGGTCTGAACAAACGGGATGTACCGCGTCATTTAAACTTTCTTTGAAAACGCGACGTTTCAAAAGTAGGAATCATTTTGATTGATTGGAAAAAGTTTTATATCTAATTATCCAATCCATAAGCAAACATTTATGCAGTAACAATAGATATAACTCATGATAAGTATTAATAATTTTTGTATGTTCTAATATTTCTAAAAATAATCATTCGTTAGTGAAAGTCATGTTTTGTGACGTATTATTCGGTTGACGAAAATGTGATGCAACGTTACGAGTGGGGTAGGAGAGGTAAAAAAACGCGTGAATATTCCTATGTATTTTATAAATGGCCTTTTATATAAAAATTCGTAGATAAATGATTTAATATGTAAAATGTTAACAAAAATATGTACATTAAGTTTGGTAATATATTTGTGGTGACGTCACAATTCAGCATGTCTATTTACAATTAAAATCTTGTTTTTGAGAAATCCATTTCTTGTTTCGTACCATTTCTTTTTTTGTTAACAGATTTTAAATTTTTTTCAAGAATCGATGTGTTTTTGTAAATGTCTTCGGTAAATTCTGTTTAATTTTTTCAGAAGTAGTCAAACATTCTATAATACAAATCCTTGTTGGCTACTCTTATCCTTACCAACATCATATTCGTGAACACACAGTATATTATATAGACATTTTTAATTCACCTGTTCATTGTAAATAACGTATTAATAATCAACAAATCTGTAAATTAAAAAAAAAAAATTAATTAATAATACTAATGATAAAAGTTTTCATATAGATGTAAAAAAAAACGAAAAAATTCTGAATTTATTCTAAAATAATTAAATTACTACTTTTATTTTTGTAAATTTATTAAAATATATTTTTATTTAATACAATTTTTTTTTTATTGTAAAAATTGTAAATATAATCCCTAAATATAAAATAGTATTTATATTTAAATAAACATGATATAAACCAACCTCGTATATAAATAAATATATATATATATATATAAATAAAAATAAAATGTATATGTACATTGATTGTATATGTAATAATAATAATTATTTTATGAAATTAAATAAAAATAATCATACAATATTTTATTTTTATTGTTTGAAAACAATTAATGTTAACAACCATATGTGGATATCAAAATAATAAAAGAATTTATCAATAATAGGTTTCAATGTTTTTTATGAATATTTATGTTTATTCAAACCTCCTATAAAATTTTGCGAATTGGATTGAAAATTTTAAGAGAGCTGAATTCGAGAGTTTAATTTGAAAGGTGAGTACGAGAACTCAGTAATTGGGTTGCAAAATTGCCTTCATTAAAGGTAAGTACCGAAATATTTATTAAAATAGAAACTGAATTAAAGAACGTTGCTAATGATTAATTCGGAATCGTATGGCTTGTTCCGTAAGATATAAGATCGTATGGCTGGCCAATTCAAATATTAAGATATAAACTCTTTAAAATGACCAATCGGCTTACTCTCTTCAAAATCTGCCAAAGTAAACTGTTTTTTTTTTTTTTGAAAAAAAAACTATTTTCATTTTGATCAATTACTTTTTGTTAATTGTATTGAGCGTTAATTCGTGGAAGTTCATGATTATGTTAGGATAATTATTTAGCACAACAACGTAAATTTTAAAATATTATTATATTTTTATTTGCTTTTATTTAAAAAAAACAGCTGTATTTATTTATAGTATGAAAACTTACGTAATGTCAGGTGAATAAAAAAAATAAATTAATTGATAAAAAGAAGAAAACTGACCAGTCAAAACAATTAAAACAATTAAAAATTACCAACAAAATATAAAACTTATTTATAAAGCCTGAAAAAGAGGTGAATGTAGAAGGTCCGTTTGGTCATTCAAAATTAGTGGAGCATTTTTGGAGTGTTTATGTATTTTCATAGATTCCAGGATATTCATCCTGAAACCTTGAGGATTATCTCCTGTTTCCATTAGATGATTAGCGAACGAGGACTCATCTTTTTTGTTGTGTAATGATGTAAATCCCACCAAATTCACATAATATTTTAAAATTTACGTATATTTTATAATTATCCTAAAATAATTACTTTTTGGTTAATTTTAATTATTTCGTTACGGCACTCTTAGCCGAAAATTTGGAATGTCACTCTGCATACTCCAACAAATGCACGGATAAAAAAATCAGTTTAAACAGTTGTGACTGGTCGTAATTTTTTAGTTTCAACCAATACAAATGCACGGCATGAAGGACTAAAATGTATATATTTAGCGGTCAATATTTTAGTCCGATCAAAATGAATTTGCATCTGATGTGCTTTTGGTATTTGAAAAGCCAAATTCGTTAATGAATAGAATCGGTCCAGAAGAAATTGGGGCCTAGAAAAAGAAGAAAACACAAAATCCAGAATATCATCCCTTTTAATAATAGAAAAATTGAAAAAAGTATAATCGAAATTTTTAAGATGGTGATTTTTAGGAAGTAGGAACGATAGACATTTGAATAAATTTTTGCGAATTCATTTCTTTGGTACAATCTCAATAGCTTAATTCGAGAAGCTATTTTGTAAGTTTTATAAAATAAAACTCTCAAAGAAAAACAGCATAGGAATTTACAGTCAGACGATACTGCAATGTATCCGCGAATAAATTTTCACTAACTTAATTCCCAGTTCTGACGGTGAATAAATAAATAGTCCTTCTTGTTTTGCGTCATCCAGCAAATGCTTACTAAATATCACACTATATTGTAGGATGTGTATATAGCGAACAGTTACTACACCATATAAAGTGCGGGAAAGTGTATGTGATTTGTTCCAACTTGAATTGTAAAATTTTAATTATAAAAGTTTCGATTACATGAAACTCTGAATTGATAATGCCATCTTATGATTTATGAAACTTTACTTAGAAGAATTAAATTGAAGACATCGAATATTTACATTGCTTTATATACATTTCTAATATAAAATTTCACTTAGTAAGAAGTATTCGTATATCAGTATGTAGGTAGGTAGGTTGGTATATGAATGATATAGGTAAGTAAATATTTTTTCTCAGACCTGTTAAACATGATATACAGAGTGATTAGTAACTCGACATATTCCATAAAATAGATTACACTTCAGCTTATATGTAACTAGTTGTCTTCCGCAACTTCGTCCGTATTTATATGAAAGCTAAATACGATATGATATATGTATACAATATACAACGATGTATAGTGATTTATAGTGTGCTATTATAGTTTATAGTTATTATGGAAACGACAATCAAAATTTTAATAAAATAATTTTATAGTTATTTTTTAGAAGTATAGTTTCTGTGGAAATGATAAAATCAACAAAACATTTAGCCCACTTCAAAAAGAAGAAGGAGATTCTATGTTCGACTGTATGTATTTTTTTTAATGTTCACTCCCTTCAAGATTATATTTTGAGAAAAACGATAGCCTATGTCCTTCCCCAGGATATAATCTATCTCCTTGCCAAATTTCATAATGATCCGTTTAGCCGTTTAGTCGTGAAAAGGTAGCAAACAGAGTTGCTTTCACATTTTATATAGTAGTATGGATAAACTAGGATTCTTTGAATCTAGGGTTCAAAAAAGTGGTGTCGAGTTGTTGGACACGTTCAATTGTGGTTAAATGTTTCTTCTTCAAAAACGTCTTGCATAGTTCTGCCTAATCTACTCCTAATAGCGTTTTATAGCCGGTATATAATTTGAACCAGGGTATATTAAGTTAAGTCCCAACTTTGTAGCGGTAGAAAATATTGATCACAGAAAAATACTTTTGTATAGGTTTTCATTAAATGACCGTCCGTCTGAAAATACGATAACTCAAAAACGAAAAAAGATAGCCACCTGAAATTTCATATGTGAGCTTAAAAATAATGTCAAGTTCGTGAATGGGCAAAGTTGTACCATGTTTGGGCAAAATAGGTGAAACTGCCAATGTTTGAAACCGTAAGAGATAGAAGAAAAATGTACAAACAAAAAATGTTCCTTTAAAAAAAATAAACAACATTTTTGCCCATTTTTTCATAAAATGGACAAAACTGTTTATCTTTGAAACTGTAAGAGATAGAACAGAAATTTATAGACAAAAAATGTTCCTTTATTAAAAACCATCAATATTTGTTTGAAAATTTTTTTCATAAATTTAGTAGATCTCATGTAGGTACTACAAGGGAGAGTAATATCACTGTAGATAACGAATTTATGGTAATCATTTAAATGGTTCAGAGTAAACCAAATCATCTTGGAGAGTTTATAATATTCTTAGAGAAAGAATTGTTTATTTTACACTCATTTACGATCCCTCGTTTAATCGTATATATGGAGTACGTCGAATTATCAAACACTCTATAATATACTATATGTACACATATGGATATATATATATATATATATATAGATATATATATATATATATACATATATATATATATATATATATATATATGTATATATAGATAGATATATATATATATATATATATATATATATATATATATATATATTTATATATATATATATATATATATATATATATATATATATATATATATATATATATATATATATATTTATATATATATGTATAGGATGTTTTCAAATTCATTCAAGAAAGCTTAACCACAGTGTAGACCAGCAAAAAAAAAACAAAATGTCTCGTATAGTTTTTCGATTTGACGCTTATTTTTATGATATCAATTAAATACAATCAATTATATATAATTTATCAACATTGATAAATTCAACCAATCACACAAAGCGCAAAGTGTAAGGAGGCGTGGCCTCAGTAGTAGATCGTTGTGATTTACCTTGTAAAGGCTGGCATACGGTAAGAAGTCCCGTCTCCTTACACTATGCGCTCTGTAATTGGTTGAATTTCTCAATGTTTAATTGATTGTATTTAATAGATATCTTAAAAAATAAGCGTCAAATCGAAAAACTATACGAAACTTTTTTGTTTGTTTTTTGCAGCTCTTCACCGTGGTAGGTATAGTTTTCTTGAATGAATTTCAGAATACCCTCTATATGTATGAAGCAATTATTTTGAAATATATATATAGCGAACACCACACATTTTCAATAAAGTATTTTCCGTTTTTCAATACGTTAAAAATCAATAAATAAAGTACACACATATAAAATATAAAAATAATTTATATACTCTTTGGATAAAAGTAAGTATCACCATTATATATTATACAAAAACTTATACACATATGTTCAAAAGTAAACATCGTTAAAATAAAATAAAATTTACAGAATGTGCCATGTATCCACAATACTATAAAGCTAGAAGTGAAGCTGACTGACTGACTGATCTATACAAACTCTAAAGCACTTCTAGACATGATAGAAAGATGCGGTTTTTTGCATTTGAGAAAAATCGGAAAACTTCCAGTTTTTCATTGCAAACCCCCGGAAAATCAGAAAAACACCCCCCCAATAACTTTTTTTACAATTCATGCAATGTTATTTTCAGTGACGCGAAGCTAAGACTGAAGGCTGCCTTGGGGGTCAATACCCCCCTTACGAGCAGAGCGAGTAATGATTTATTTCGGCTGTTATGGGCAACTATCATTTGTATTTTAGGGGATCAAAGTACTGAGATATAAGAAGAAGAATTTATTTTCCAAACAACAATTCAATATCGTTATTGTTAGTATTCGTCACAAAAAAATATATAATTTAAGATAAACAAAATATTTGTGATTTGAATTGATTGAAAAATAGATCACAAAATAAATATTTCACAACAAAACAATTGAGGTGAAGATATACAACCTCCAGCCCAACTCAAAAACACGCTAATTAAAACAATGGTCTATTTTATAATACACTTATTTAAGTAAAAGAGTTTTAGTTGACTTTTTTGAATTTCCTAAATGGTTTATTATTTACTTTTGTAGGATACTTATTGTAGAACAATACTGCCACATAATCTACTGATTGCTATGTGTTTTTTTTCAGACTGCGATTGGGTACACTGAGTAGATCCTTCATACAAGTTTAGTACTTTGCTATTTTGTAGTATATTTTCGAATTTCTCGATACGTTAGTTCAACTTGATACTATCAATATATTGTGATATCAAGAGAATTGCGTACATTTGCGAACTTTAAAATCGATAAAACTATTGAAACTGGCTATGAACGATTTGCAAAATTCACTAATCTGCTTGTTTAATAAAATCGTGTTAAAACAGATCTACGCATCATTTTGTTGAAGTCAAATCAGATTTCAACAAAACAAGTCGAATTTAAAATATATCTGCTAAAAGACTCACATATGGTGTCTCTATGGGTACATTCGTCTTGGACGCTCACACGCTTTGAGCGCTCACGCTTATAAGCATAAATTATTGGTATTCATATTGGCCTACGAACGCTTAGAATCGATCAGAAAATATCGTTCGTTTTGGACGTTATGAGCGTTAGTTTGTATCAACATAGCGACGTTTTATTTCGTTGGAAGTAACAGAAATAATATACGTTTTACCAGATTTTGAATCATTTAAATCGATCGAAAATAATCTGGGTAAATAGTTAGCCATTTTTACTGATTTGTCAACGATTTTAATTTGAAGTACTTTAATAAATATGATAATAGTTTGGTTAGCTTACATTCCACGTGGCATTCGTTTTGATAAATAGTAAGATTTGGCGTTCACGTTTTTGCTATCCTACCTCTGTGGAGTAATCGTTTGTGAGCGCGATATTTACCTCATGAACTCAACCGCAAGCGTGATTTTTTGACACTCACAGCGCCAAGTCGAGTGCTGAAAGCGACGATTGAGTGCGCGTGTGAGCGTCCAAGTCGAATACATCCTTTATGTCCCATATAGTGCTCTATGGAACACACGATACTGGTACACATATACCATATTGGTATGTGTGTATGCGTGAATCAGATATCGAATGAATTTGTACATAATTTGTTCATCCGATGAAAAATTTAATTATATTAGTCAATTTTTATTATATTTATTACCTTTCCTAAATCTTCCTCTTTCTAAAGTTTTCTTCAATATTTAGATACCAATGCGTACAGTACATATCTTCCTGACTTACCTGGCAACTGTCAACAATATTCATTGTTAGATATTGAGGCAAAATAAACTTTTGTTTGTAATCTCAAAGTACTACTTGATTTTTTTGAAAAAATTCACTGTAGAAGTTTCATATCATTTTCTAACAAATCTGTCAAACGATAACACACAACGAGATACGGCTATTCGGATGTACGGCCATCAAGAATTTACAAGATTTTCGTTTTTGAAAATGGAATGTCTTTTAGCGAAGGTGCATTTCAAAATTACCGTCACCGATATAAAAATCAGGTTGTTTAGAAAGTAACAGATAGTTAAATATATTGAATTGTTAGTGCATGATAAAAAAAATGTATAGAATAACAAAAATATATAAAATAAAAAAAAAAAAAAATAAAATTACAAATTCAAATTTATTAATAACCAAAATACAAATTTGCATATCTCAAACTTATATATAATGATTTACAGTGTTATAGTATAGTGTATAGTTTCTACATAAATGTCATTAACAAAATATTAAAAGAAAATGACATCACTCATGGGAATAATAATGAAGAATGAAACTACAACATAAAAAATAATTTTGTTTTAAGACTAAAAAACAAAAAATTAAATTTAGAGTTTAAAAAAACTAAAAAAGTATGCTTTTATCGCAATATGAACTAAAAACTATAAAATAATTTAAAATAGAAATAGAAATAGAATAAAGAGATTGGCAACAAAATTAACTTTAAAGTAAACAAAAGCATCGGGTACTCTCTATCTACTCTAATAAAAGCAGAGCCAAGATGAAGACGTAGGTATAGAGCATCCCATGCTTCTGTTTACATTCAAATTAATTTTGTTGCCAATCTCTATTTTAAATAATTTTACAGTTTTTGTGGGTTTCAAGTGAGTAAAAACTCAATTAACAATTCCATTACATTCATATTAGATACATAGATACATACAAGACAAGCTAATAAAAGCACATTAAAATAGTCCAACATACAATGCATAGCCTTGATTTAATGTTTCTTTTAATAAGAGAAAACTATAGTACCTATGTTAATTTCCATGCCATTTGATTACGGGGTACTAAATGTGTACCCTTTCTGTTTAAATTGACTGTAGTTTTGTCAAGAGCATAGTCATATACTATTCATAATAAAACTACTAAAATATTACCTACACTACATGCAAGTATTATACCTTTAACTCATAAATTTTTGACTTATATTACCCGCACATATATTCAATATACAAAATTTTCTAGTGATACCTACTTGAGAACATTTTATGATGCCTCTTAATTTAGGTCGACATAAATGTCGAATAACACTTGTATAGACATAAAACTGTCACGATTTCTATATAATTTTATTACTAAGGAAGTGGAAATTCATGTGTGTATTTCGACAACCAAATTATCGTGTAGTATGTGCAAAATTATTTATACGTCGGCTACAATGCAAATTTCATTTCTGTAGCAACCGATGACAAGAAGAAGATACATGCAAGTTTTTTATCGTCCTACCTCTGTCCTGCGCAAATTGAGGTAAAAGAAGGCTCTGAGATTGAGACTAAATACTCAGGAACTTATGTAGAAAATTATGTTTACCTTCATTCGAAAATCGCATAATCTGTGTATATCCAAATCCAAAGAAAATTTGAAAAATGAAATGCAAAAATGAAATATGGAACTTGGTTAAACAGTTTCTTATCGCTTCCCCCAAAATCTAAATGAAAGACAAAAAGTGGCAGAGCAACGACTGATGCTGTTGTAGCAGTAACGCAACTAACATCAAATATGCTTTTTTCTTTTTAAAACCTTTCCTTTTCTTTTAAAAACCTTTTATGCTTTCTTTTAGAAACCTTCAATCTACATTTTTCAAAATGTTGAATGATAAATGAAAAGATACGTTGAATGATATAAATGATCTTTATTAAATAGAAGTTGATAGTTACCAAGGTAATAAACATAAATAATTACCGTGATATCAGAGGGAGAATGTAGTGGAAGAGCTTTGGTTTCTAAAAGAAAGCATATTTGATTTTAGTAGCGTTACCGCTATACTGCAAAGTTATTTCTTTCTGTTATACGACTTAAATACCTAATTTTTTTACATTCAGCTCATTAGAATAACCCTGATCTGAGAGGAAGATGCAAAAATATGTGAATTCTACATAAATTTATTCAACAATGCTGCATCCTTAAAAAAATAACACAGAGAAATGGATAAATGTTTTCCCGTTTTGATTTATATCGGATGGAAAGTGTTCAAATAATTGGAAAATAATTCAATCTTCATCACTTTTATCTGAGCTTTTTAATTAATGATATTATTCGAAATAACCATTTATTTAGGTAACAGCATTACAGTAACATGAATTTGGTCTGAATAATAAATGATAATAAAATTAATGAAAACAATAGGTATTAAATATTTATAAAAAAAAAAAACAACTACAAACTTAAACATTTGTTTAAGATAAAAAATTTAAATATAACCTAATTAATCATTACAAAACATGAGAATCAGAATCATTATACATATATAGCAGATGACAAAAAACCTGTTGAGAAATAATTTTCAGGACATAGCTTAAATTCTGAATAATCTTCGATTTCTTATATTCTGCAAGGAATAGAAAAATCGTCCATATTATAGAGAATATGCATGAACGTATGCTTTATTAAAGGAAATAAATATGGCATAATCAAAAATAAAATATTAAGATTTTTTTAAAGCAAAAATATTATTCTTTATTTAAGAAATACATATTAATTTAATAACTGAAAATTAAAAATTAAATTATTTCTTAAAAATTGATTCAATTCAATAAGTTTAAACTATTATTATTATTATTAACTTATTTTGTATAGAAAATATGCATTGCCACCTATGAATGAGTTTATTAACGTGTTTATGTACTGCCATCTATCATAATACTTTTTTAAACTGATTTGATATCTGTAATACCACCTATGCACAACTTGTTGATCCGTGATGAGAAAACGTCGCCGGGCCATTGCCAGGTAACAAACGGTCTTAGCCGCCACAATAAATGTTTCACATCAATAATCACAAAATTGACAAATCAAATTAAAAGCTTTTGAAATCTGTACAAAACTCTACAGAATTAGATTGCATATACGAAAGAATCTACATTCACAAATTCAGAAAATCAATCATGAATTTAGATAATGGATAATTAAAATTGATCTAGAAATCGTGGAAAATTTAAAAGACGTGAAGTTCACCCTGGTTAGCTATAGCAAAAAAATGTTTTCGTGGTGTTCAAGAGCTAAGAGAAAAGCTTCTATTGAATACACCATATTAAAACTCATCTCTTCATGGCTTTGTAGTTTTGATCGGACAGAGAATATTTAAGAAAATTCTATATGAAGGTATACATGCAGATATAGATATAAGTTATTTTGTACATTTACATATTTCCTTAACGTCCAAAAAGACAAGAAGTATCAAGAAACATTTCTTAAAATAATATAATTTTTGAATAATTATGATTTTAGAATTAAGTCATTAATATTTATGAGCTACAGGATGGCATTAAAAATAATAATGTGAAATTAAACATGGACGGTTTCCCAATATAAAAATACATTTTTCTTTGTTAGGAGAATTCTTCTATAATAGCGTTTTGTACTAAAAAAGCGATTTTGAAATATTTCCCCTTTATTGGATTTCGTTAAGAGGTTCAAAATTGATTAGGCAAAATTTGACGTACACTAAAACGTGAATGGACAGGTAATTTTGGATGAAAAACCGTTAACTTAAAAGTTAATTGGCCGCAGTTAATTCCCCCCACCTCGGAGATGTTACACGAGAAAAAATATAACAAATTGTTTTCTGCAGTTTCCTTCGCGAACTCCAATTGAATATCGGCATAGTTCCTATCATAGTTGGCTTCAACCGCATATCTTACCAATTCCTGGTCTATACACAAAAATTTATTCCACTCCACTCGCATCCTCACATCCTTAGGCATCACAATGGACCTTCTGGCCCAAGCGTAGCCCGTCCAGGGTAGCATCTACAATATACCTGTGTCTCTATCTTCAAGTAAACAAATTATGGAATGAAAACAAGGATTTTTTTCTAAAGAGTAGAATATTTTGAAGAAAACATATTTACTTGGTTCAAGACATTCCTTCTATCAGTGTATTGATCGGTAAAAAAGGCCTAAAAAGTCTCCTTGACAGGTACCGATCTCCCATCCGCTACTATTGACAGCTAAGAAAATGCTAAAATGCGACGGTGCTATTAAAAAAAATAAAATCTTTTTAAAATATACATTCATTTTGGTAACCGGACCATTTTCAACAATCCATCGTGAATTAAAACGAATGTCTGAAAATATGTATTATTATTTCAGTTGTCTACTGCATAACCAAGCATAAATTAAGAAGAAATTCTTGAAAAGAAATGTTATATTATGTAATGTTTTATACTCGTACTACCAGTGTATACGTATGTATGTTTAGTTAGAGAAACGGTTTAATAATTTTATTATTTAAATAATATGACTTTCCTTTTTTAAATATATATAGTCACACACAATGCGTGTAGTAGTAATGCTATATTATGTGCTATGTCGTTGTAATCACTCTTTAACTTATTAACAAAAAAAATTCATATATAAATCTTTTAACATAAAAGAATCTAATTTTGTATACTTAAGATAAACATTTCAGTTAAAATGTAAATCTTTTATAAAATAAATACACTTCTGTGTCTCGACTCTCCTCTATTCTTTTTTTTGTTCTTTTTGCTGTTTTCTTTTTTTGTATTTTGTATAATATTCTGAACTAAATTTACTTTCATTTGTTCACTCAATTGAGTATAAGTTGTACTTTAGGTCGGCCATTGGAAGATTTTTATATACTATGTAAAAGAAAACAAATGTATTTGAAGGAAATCACTGATCTTTTAGTGAATAGGGTGCAGAATCATTCTTCTTATCACTCCTATTTGTTGTGCAAAAATTTTACTTCCAGGATGCACTTAGAATACGATGAAATGAATATTATTATCGAACTTCTATCTGGATGCCACCCACTGAGCTTTGATCTCAAGTAGTGATGGTGTGCGGCTGAAGCAACGGCCATCTACTATGCACACTTTTACAAATGTTTACTGACTGACTGAATGACTTGTCCATTTTGTCACAAGGATGCTGCTATGTAGTTAATTCGTTCAGTATTACTGGTAAGTACTATTGCAATAAGTTTTAAAAACGACTAATTTACTGACTGCTGAATAACTTGTCCGTTTTGTCACAAAGATGCTGCTATGTAGTTTCAGACCCATAGTGCAATAATTCAAAACTGTATGAATTAAGATCGGAAAATTTTGAAGTGTGTTGGTCGGACGTTAAAATGACCTGATTTTCAAACCGTTTGGGTCAAAATTACCCTAGAAAATGGTTACTGTTAAAATCGAGAAAAAAACATTTTCTTCACTTTTTTCGCTACAATTATTGAGAACTTTGATTTGTTCTTTTCAGCTCTACAGCGTGGTATAGTTTTTTGAATGAATTTCAGAACAGCCTATATATATATATATATATAAATGTGTATGTGTAGTGCGTGTGTATTATGAATATCTTATTCAATCATCGATACAGTTAATCGATGTTAACTAGTTTTTCCATTGTGTTTGGCGGGTACCCGATTGACAAAATAAATCAGTAACGAACTATTAATAATCCGATATTTAGACATTTAATGAATAACTATTTAAATTTTATTTGAACGTTAATGATGATTGCAATAATTATGTTGAATATTATTGTGTTTAAAGGATAATGCATAATACAATAATTATTTGAATGTTTAAATTTTCACAGAAACAGAAGCAGGAAAATATTCGATAATGACATAATGCTTTATTTTTATTATTTAAAGTCCTCTGTTATTTCTGTAGTCTTGCCATTTAATTTTAATTATTTTCATCTAAGTATAAAATTAAGTTACGCACCTAAAATAATATTAACCTCTAAAACACAGCCAACTCTTGACACTACATTGCAGATTTTTGATAAATTAGAGAATTTAGGGATTAAGTATAGTCTTCTTTTAGATGTGAGACTCATTTTTCAGCGAAATGATTACGGACCACTTACTATTTAGCAATAAATTTCAAAAGAGTGACATAGACCATAAAAAGTTTTTTATTTTATGTGACCGTACCCGCTTAGCATTATAAAAACCTTACTTTTAATAAATGCGAGATAGAGAAAATCTTTAAATATAAAAAATGTTTCTCTAACAAAAACAAACAACTTTTGTATGAAATATTGTTTCATACAACCAATAGTTTAGACTCAATTTCAGTGTGAATCCCGTGGAGGGTCAGCTTTGATAAATAAAGAAATACACATTTTAGCGTTTTTCGAAAATCAACCCCTTTTTGTTGTTAGAGACATGAAAATTTCTATTTCAGTTATACTTCACAAAAAATGGTTTTCCGTGTTTTTGGAAAAAGAACCCTGAAAGGGGGCGAAACCCAAGGTGAACGTTTGAATGAAATTTCAGTATTTTAAAATTAGAGACATGAAAATTGTTATTTCGCCTATAAATTATAAATAAACAAATAAATACGTGTAACATCGTTTTTATACAATCAGTCCTTGACAAGGAGAAATATTATGTAACTCAGTTATAAGGGCTTTTATAGGACGCCTTTTATAAGAATTATGCCGATATTCATCTGGAGTTTGTGAAAGGAAACTGCAGAAAATCTACACAAGTATAGCCGGTTACTATCGCTCTGATCCATATGCCGACAGTTTAGTCAATTATCTGCCCCATTAATTTTTTTCAAATTAATTAAATTGAAAAACTGCCAGTGTTGGGAACTGAACCAGCAATCACCCAGTTCCATGTAGAATCCCCGTAACAACTGAACCACACGGACTGGTTAGTTCATCCCAACGCAACCTCTGAGTTTACTCCATCCAATTTTCGATTTTTGCTAGAAAACTTTTTGTATAGCACAACTAGAATAATAAATGGTATACAGTTTATTATATTTGATATTTGTACGGTATTGTTGATGATAATGATAATGATGATGATGATGATAAAGTTACAGTTGTCAGTTCTTTCATCTTTACATTTGACTGATAAAGTTTCTTTCAGGCATTCATAACATACATCATTGTACACATCACATACTTTTTATACCGAAACATTCGAGTGATACTCAAAAAGATTCATTCTATCATACATACTACTGTGCAGTAGACTATGTTTTCATCATATCTCTGGTGATATATCAGTAATATAAGTCTTGTAAGTTATCAGAGGCAAAATTGAAGTAATCTATACGGACGTTTTAAAATAAGGGGAATCGGATGTAGATAATTTTAATTGTTGGAGACGCACATCTAACAATCGTCGCAGTGGCAATAGTTTCGAAGCAATTTTCGAGAGATAAAGATCCCTGGACAATTTTATAAAATTAATTTTATAATTTGGTGGTGGTTCTGGGAAGTCAAATAACATTTTAAATCTGATAGTGGAAACGACGGGAAAAATTAAAAAAAGTCTGGTTATTCCTATACTTGTACAATTAAAATGATATTTGGCTCCCCAGAACCTCCACCAAATTATAGAATTTGTTTATAACTTGACTACAGCGCCACCTATCGGATCCTACCGGTTCATGGCAGCAGACTCAATATACAGGTGAGTGAAAAGTCATGGAGTTTTTTGAAACTGAATTTTTGCACCTGACCCACCGTTAATTAGATATTAATTAAATATAGTAACCCATTAGAGAAGAGCGTTAATGGAATTAGAAATGGCGGGGAATGAACGCAGCGACAGCAGAGAGACGTGAGGGGAGTGAGCCCATCCCTGCCGTAGAGCGAGACAATCTTATGCGTTTCAAGTCCGGTACAGTTTTTATAATAGAGTTTATGATTAGTTTAGGAAGCGTAAAAAAGCGCATATTCTGGGATATCAGAGTCTCTTATAAATCATTAAAATAATAATTAACTTAGATCGTGCGGAGATATGATAAATGATTTCAAATGTAAATTTATTTTTACTTGAATATAATAAAGTTTCTCACATGTAAATAGCGCTAATTTCAATAAAATTGAAGCGAGTTAAATTTCAGAAATCTGGATGTAAATGTTGGGAAACGGTGTGGAAAATATGGTACCATAAAATAATTGGATCAGGTCGGGTGAAGGTCTTTTTGTGTTTTCTTTAATTAATAACACATAAGTATTATTTTTGTAATCAAATTGGATATTCCCTGAAGTTCAAGTTATGGAAGTTACTGAAAAGTTTACATTATTTGCAATTTATAACAGTTGCTTTGCTTTGTAGGGTCATGTATGGCCCTTAAATTAAGATAAATATATCAGTTAATATTTAGCACTGTACTACAACCACTAGCCGTTTCAAAATAAGGCAAAATTCTTCTAAAATACTGGGGCAGTAGAAATCTAACAAATATGGATATATTCAAGTTTTTAGCTAATATAGAGTTGGAGTTAAAAATCCGAATGACTTTTTTTAGCGAATTTCCTCCAAAGGAAATGCAGCTATTGATTTTGCACCAATGTTGGAATTTCGTAAAAATTTCTTCAAATGTCCATCGATCCTTCCTAGTAGATGTTAAAAATCACTCTCGCTAAAATTTGTAAATATGTATATATATATAAATATATATATATATATATACATATATATATATATATATATATATATATATATATATATATATATATATATATATATATATATATGTATGTATGTATATATATATATATATATATAAGTCCGTTCCGTTGATCTAAATAGATCATTTATGAAAATTATGTAGATCGTTCGATAAAAAAAAATAAACAAAGCCTATAATATCCTACCGAACAATCGGATATTGTTTGAAAGGTATCAGAAGTGAAATTGTCTCAAAAGTATAATTTTTCTAAAAGTTATTTTGCAAAGATTCGATAGAAAATCTAAAGCAATTTTCTTAAAAATGTACATACAACGACATCTGTTTTTTCGAAATGAAACATACTATAGAGATTCGCTTTTCTAGTTTCCTCGTATATGTTGGCATTTGCTTCTAAACAGTTATTGATTTTTTACAGTGAATATAACAACCATTACCATTTCTAATCTTAGTTCGTAATGTCTGCAGCAGGTGGACTTAATTTATCATCAAGTTTGTATAGCCGAATAAAAATAATATATAGACGCCAAAAATTTATGTACTTGCAATTTGAAAGTGCATAATAGTTAATTTACAATTTGAAAATTATGATTCAACTGAGTTAAATGAAATTTCGTATCTGATATGCATTTTGTATTTGAAAGGCTAAGTTTGTTAATGAGTAGAATCGATGTAGGATCAAGGGAAGGTTTTTCGAGAGAAAACATAAAATATAGAATATCTCTCTTAATATTAGTACTAACACTATATATACTATACGATACCTGAATAATGAATATTACAAATGTATCCCCATGATTACTTAATTTTGTTATAGTCCTAAATGAATTCATTTTAAGAATTTGAAATACTGTATCAAAATTGCACGGAACAAAAAAAAATATCTCCCCCCTTTTCTCTTGACCCGTTCTACTCATTAACGAACTGGGTCTTTCCAATACCAAATATATATTAGATACGAAATTATATTTAGATCATACAATTGTGGCCGCTAGAGAGTCTTGGCCAGATTTTATTTAATAAATTTTTTATATTTTCCTATTTGTGGGTTTTATTCGATTTTATTGGAATATTATTCTTATTCCACTGATTTAATTTAAATCTCCATGTTACCCACCTCTGGAAATTTGTGTGAGAGATAAGATAAATTTGTTTTAGTTCATAGTTTGGATATTAAGGATTTAATATGGGTGTAATAATAATAATAATTAGCAAGAGGGGTACCGTAAATGGGTCCCTAGCACCTAGACCAAGGGGTTCTCTGTGCCCTCCTTGACAACAACCTGTCACCCGAAGGCGAGACGTCTCAGGATAAGAGGTGCTATAGAGGCCAGCCACCGCACAGAATGCCCACAGCTTCTCCGCCGGGATTCCTCCCAGGATTTATGGATACAGGGTTTCAAACATTCCCAAACATTCTATACCTGACATCCTGCAGGTTTCTGATGGTACAAATAACATGATATGAAGGTCTTAGTTCAATCGACAGTGTCCTATCAAGAGCCCCACCACCCTTCCCAGCTGTATTCTATTGAGTTTCAACCGCGCACAGTTGAATAGCCCCGCTGTGGTTATGCATAGCTTGACTTTTCGCATGCCCTGCGCAAAGTCCCAGTAATCGAGATGAGCCACTCGTAGTAGTAGCAACTCCTTGATTCGGTAAATTATGGAGCATCTTGATATGGGAATGACAGGCTCAGATGAAAGAGGCATTTGAGATGACCCCTCTCGTGCCAACGAGTCCGCTGCCTTCGTTCCCTTTAACGTCAGAGTGACCCGGTACCCAGATCAGTCTGACTATGTTATTCAGTGTCAGGCGGTTCAGTTACTCGAAGCATTCAAAGACTATCCTCAATTGGAATCTTGACACTTTTCCACAAGTGGGGTCACAATCTCCAATCTGTTCATTAAACTCGCATGACCTGTGTTTGTCCTACAGTTCCACTGTCTACAACTCCTAAGTCGGTAGGCAGCTGTCATCGCCTCCGCTGCAATCAATAAATGAATCGGCGGAATAACTAGAATCGCATCCAGCGCAGCAGTAGGAGTTATAGTGGGTATAAGAATATGAATGAAAGGGGAAAAATCGTAAAACAAATTGATATTTTTTTTGCATTATCGTTATTTATTGTAAAATAAACAATCACATAATAATTATATTAAGTTAATACATAATAATAACAAGATTAGGGATGGAGGGGATTTTACATAATAATACTCAACTTAGCTTATTAATCATAATCATAATAAACGTATTTTTTCTCAACAATAAAAAAAAAAACTTAATTTTCAACACTCATTCAAATTTTAAAAAGAATCATCGATAAATAATAGATTTTTCATTGTGTTAGAATTAGTAAACAATAAAACAGCTTAATGTCCATTGTTGTACATATATTCAAAAATTATAATAATGATAATTACTAATTAATTACATTTAAATATTAATTGGGCAGTTGTTTTTTTTTCAAATATATACATTTACATGTTCTGTATCAATTAATAAAATAACATTATTTTCGAAGGCGGTTTTGAAGCATCTTTTTTTTTTCGTTTTAATTAATTTTAATTAAATTTTTATAAATATAATTTTTGAAGAAAATTTCATTAATTGTTTGTTTGTTTTTTTTTTTTAGAAGAAACTGTACAATATGCTAAATTATGTTGGGTTTTTTTTTTCATTATATAGCTTCATTTTTCTTTTTCTCAACTACATTAAAAATTTGAATATATATATTTTTTTGTTAAATTTTGTAGCTATTATTTTTGTTTGTTTGTTTATTATTAAGTGTATAGAAATTTGCAAACAGTGCATTCTAGAAAAAATTATATCAATTTGAAAAATTGAGACCTTTATTTATTTTTTATTTTTTTGAAGAGGGGGGGTGTATTTAACAATTTATTTAACGTCTTTCCTTAAAATAAATTAAATGAGAATTTTTATTGAAGAAAAATTATTACTAAATTAATTAATGTTGTAAACGAATTATAACACTTAAATAATGGACGACCGGTGCTTATATTTTATTGACCCGTAAATATAAAATGGTATTTTTTTTTACAAAATTAAAACTAAGAATTTTACAATTATATATTGAATGTAATGTAATAAGCTATTCGTGGGAATAGCATGAAAGAAGTCTGAGATTCAAATAACAGCAAATTATGTCTAATAACACATTTATTGTATTTATACACCGTATTGCTATTGGAAACACCGCCCTCTTTCGTGTTATCCCCACCAACATCCTAGGGCATTACATTCAGTATTTTAAAGAATAATATTTTAAAAATTTTCTAAATTCTTTATTTGGATGTACAAACATTTATAGCTAGTATAATTTTATATGGGAAGTGAAATGAAATTTCAGATTATACCGTCACGTTTTCATAGTAACGATCGGCTATGTAACTGTCGGCAACCATCGGCATTCATATTTTAAATGGGAATTTTTTTTTAATTTTGAATATATTTCTAATATACAGGATGTTCTGAAATTCATTCAGGAAAACTATACCACGGTGTAGAGCTGGAAAAAAAAAACAAAAATTTTAATAAAGTTTTTCGATTTGACGCTTAGTTTTTGAAACATAATTACTTAAATATTAATAAATTTACCCATTTTGTGGGTGTCGCTACACTTATTGAGAACTCAGATTGTCGCTACTCTAGCATGGCCACCCTACTTCACTATTGTGACTCCACCTTCTGACACTATGCGCTCTGTGATTGATGGAATAGGGTAGCGACACCCAAAAAGGCAAATGTGATTAGTTGAATTTATTATTAATGTTTAATCAAAAACTATGCGTCAAATCGAAAAACTTTAGACTCCTACACCCGACTTCTAATAAATATAGATTAGACGAATGAAATTGGTGTTTTCTTTGATTAATTCGGCTAAGTTCGGTTCATACTCAGAATACAGAAAATTTTCAAATAATATAAACAAAATAACTGAAATTTGCACACAAAATTAAATTAAACTTAAAATTATTATAAAATTATATTAATCAGAAAATATTAAAAATTTAACGTTTTTTTTTTCTTTATTCATTTAAAAAATTTTTAATTTAATTTTAGAAAATTGTTATTTAATCTTGTGGATATTTACAAATATTTACTCGATTTATTTAAATATATTTCTAAATAATAAAATTATTTTCTTAGTTTCATATAATTTTCTTTTGTTTTTCATTTTCATTAATTATTATTTTAAACCACAGCAATTTATTTGAGTTTTTTTTTCGTTTAATAATGAAAAAATATCTTAAAAGATTTCAAATAATAATATTTTGGTGAATTATTTCATAATAATAAATACTACTTTTTTTTTTTTAATTTACTATATTTAACAATTTGTGTACATTAAATTTTTTTTGTTTGAGCTATATTTTTTTATTACAAATATTATGTGTATATTTCTAGTCTAGTATCAGATGATACTAACGTAGCGAAAACTAATTTGCTTGAGGTTTCTACGATCTTGTTCATTCGATAACTTTCAATCATGATAATTCGATAACTTTGATTTATTTATCATGGCTGTCAATTTAAATAATAAATATATTAATATAAAGATTATTAAAATAATCAAAGAGAACTCTAGCTTTTTTGAAATTAAATTTCAAATTTTGCCCCAATTCCTAGAACATTTATTTGTATTTTATAAATACGTATTTCGACTACAAGGCAGTCATCATCAGTATGAATTAGCTAATCGTAAGTATCTATGGGATATCGAGTCAGAAATATGTTGCCCGTTGCTAATTTGGTGCGTGTCTCACCAAAGTGTGGTGAGATACGCACCAGTCACGATTAGCTAATTCATACTGATGATAACTACCTTGTAGTCGAAATACGTATTTATTAAAATACAAATAATTGTTATTCGAATTGGAGCAAAATTGGACATTTAATAAATATATTAGTTTTTTATGCAATGTAAGCATCAAAAATCTGATTAAGAAAAACCTCACAACCCCTAAATGGGTTTAAAGGGAATTTGAATAATTTTAATTTAAAAAACATACAGAGATAACGAGCTGAAATTGCTTGAACAATTTCTCTGTTACACCTTGAGATATAGCATAAAAGTTCAAATACAAAAAAATATTTCGATTGTAAAAATACACAACTTTTGTTTGTATCAACTCAATAGTGTTGCCACAATTCCAGCTCAAACATCTGTAATTATATATACAGCATTTTGATATAGAAATGTTTATGTAGTAGCCACAGAAGTCATGGGCCTTCTTCAAAATTTTTTTGTAATTTTTTCCCTTATTCGGTTTTTGGGAAAATGTTTCAAATAAAAGTTGTTCGTTATAAATATACTAACAACTTTTATTCTAAACATTTTCCAAAGAACCGAATGAATAAGATACAAAATGACTATATAATTTTGAAAAACGGACGCAACTTTTTAATAGATGTCATTTATTTAAATTTTATAGTTGATTTGTGCCTTATTCATTTGGTTTTCGAAAAAATGTTTCGAATAAAAGTTGTTACTATATTTCTAATGAACAGCTTTTGTTCGAAGCATTTTTTCAAAACGCGAATCAATAAGGCACAAATCAATAATAAACAACTTTTATGGTCCGTAGTACATACACAGTTGTGTTGAAGTAAAATAAATATGAACTATTTTACTTCAACAAAGTAACTCAATATTCACAGGGTGTTTAACTTAACATAATAATTTGTTTTGTTTTTTTTGAAATGAAATGGATATATTAAAAATAATTTTCTGTCTGAGGAATTTCGAGTAAACTAACGAAATCTAGCGATAATTGAAAATCTAATATGAGCCTTGTTAATATTTAAATATTTATTTGCTTCAAAAATATCAATTTTATCTTCTTATATGCGCATAAACAGAGATCCGCTTCACCCACAATATGATTTTTCATAATGCCCATAAAAGTAATCGTAAACAAATATCCATTTAAAATAGTTTTCGATAATCTAACATCGTCCGATACTAGACTAATTCTCGTTTATTTATAAAATAATACAGGTTGGTTTTTACGTAAATTTATTCTTATTTTATGTACAAGAAACATTCATTTCAAAGGAGCAGAATTAGTTTTTTATTTTCAAGTGCATTTAAGAATAATAATAATTTATAATGTATTTCATATACATGATTTCATTAGTGTACTTCAGTTCATGTTTTAAATTTAAACGCCGTAATAATGTTTTAAGGTACCGTTGCCATTTGTAAAAAAAACGGAAGTTTTTTAATTCCGTTACGTCCATCCTGCAGAACTTTATCAGCATATGTCTTATACACAATTATTCTGGCGTGAAACAACGAGAGAAAAAAGTAGCTATTATAACTTTTTTTCGTGCATTTCTTTGAGTGTTTGTCGTTATGGGAGTACGACACTTCTAGCTTCATAAACTTTTAATACAATAAAATCTCTAAAATATAAGAAAGAGGTTGAAAAAGATTGGATACTAATTTTTTAGCGATCTCATTCAACTCTAAAAAGTGGACCAAGATAAAGGGGACGAATAATATTCACGAACGTAGTTATGGGTGTAAATCTAATCTAAAACAAATTTTTATCGCTTTTTATTTTAGTTAGATATTTTCTACACTTCTTGGTATCATGGTTTCACAGGGTGTTCTGAAATTCATTCAAGAAAACTGTACCACGGAGTAGAGCTGCAAAACGCAAACAAAAAAGTTTCATAAAGTTTTTCGATTTGACACTTATTTTTTAAAGATATCAATTATATACAATCAATTAAACATTGATAAATTCAACCAATCACTCAGAGTGCAGAAAGTAAGGAGGCGTGGCCTCAGCAGTACCTTTACGTGGCGCTTTATCTTTAAAAGGCTCGCAGACGATATGAGGCCCCGTCTCTTTTCACTATGCGCTCTGTGATTGGTTGTTTTTATCAATGTTTAATTGATTGTATTTAATTGATATCTTAAAAAATAAGCGTCAAATCGAAAAACTTTATTAAAGTTTTTGTTTGTTTTTTTTGTAGCTCTAAACCGTCGTATACTTTTCTTGAATGAATTTCAGAACTGCTAGTATAAATAGGTCTTGATATTCATTTGCCTAGCTAAAAATACGTCGTATATTAAAGTCTATGTTACTTCTATGTATCTTAAGATGCAACCATGAGATCATATAATAAAACTAAACGAAAACTATGTTGATACATGTTAATGAACAATATATATTCATATAAACAATTTAAGTGAACATTTCCATATGAATGATTCTCAAAATTTTATGGTTGCATTACTATTAGTAATTTTAGTGAGGGAAAGGGGGGGGGATAGATTTTATTACACGAAACACTAATCGTGCAAATATACCTGGCACATGAACGATTATTTTTTCGGCGTACTGTTAGATAATTACGATAATCAATACAAACACCAAAGTCACTAATGAATTCAGTAATGGTTTCACAAGATACTACCTATATAATAAATCAGTCAAAAGAAATATAAAAAAACTGTTATTAAAGCTATGTTTTTGTTTTTTTGTAATTATTTTTAAATATTTATATAAGAAATTGATTTAAACTTAAACATACTTACTTATTTTATAGGAATATTGACAGGGTTGTGCCAGATTTAATTATAAATATAGGATGTTCAGGCCGTATGATGTTGGTGGGAATATTGATTAATGCAGGCAGCGATTGAATTAACAGCCAATTAATATCTTTAATAATAAGAGGCGTAGGTTCCTTTATATTATTTTATAAGTAAGCACAATTTATCCCGAGTCGAAATTTAAAACATCATTATAATCTTCAAATCATAATTTCTTTTGCTATTTCTTGAATGTAACCATTTCAGTTCATTGATAGGGCATAAAAGTCGTTAAATGAACTTATAAAGTCATAAAACTGATTACCTGTTTATAATTTAATAGGTCATAAATAGGTCACCAAACATGCGAAAAAGTCATTTTGCGCATTTTCAATGACCTATTATTGACCTAAATTAATACATATTCTAAGGTGTTCAATTTTATGATGAAATGATGATTTATACGCTCCAATACAGCACTCAATTTCGAATCGGGATGGTATATAAAATACTTGATTGACTGTGAATTAAATCTCTACCTTTTTCTGATTTTAACCCTACCAAGGTCATGTGCCAATGCAACCTCTATATGGAATGTATTTTTTTACAGCTATATTAAATTATTGATGTCATGAGAATTATGAATACAAATTAGTTCACCATTATATTTTTTTTCAAAGTCTTGTATTATCTAGCTTTCAATTTTTTTTTTAAGTAAAGTAAATATGCGTATAATAGTACATCAGTTCATTGTAAATTAATGGTTTCAAATTTACTACAGATGCGTATTTCAGTCTTTAATGCATATACGCCACACTCTTGTTATGCTTTTTTTAATTAATATTATACAAATAATGTGTCAGCATAATCATTTTTTTCCTTTTTTTATGTTACAAAAATATAATAACATTATGTATACTTTTATATTTTCTTGTTTTAGAGTTCCGGTTCCATCAACTTTGCTTTAACAATCATTGATGAGCTTTTTAAATGCTTTAAATGAAATGTTATTTCAATTACTCAAATAGTTAAAGTTAAGCGAAAGTGATGAAGCCGCTGATTAGTATAGGTATAATTGCATTTAATATACACTTCAAGGTAGTGAGCAAATGTTTGAATCTTGATTCTAATGTTAAGTACTTTTTCTGAACGGGTTTTAATTTAGCAAGCTATGTTATAGGACGTTCACGTGAATCAACAGGGGAAATGAGATAATCTGACACGTTTATAGCTTTCTGAATGTAAGAAGTTATATGACAAAACATAACATAAAAAATAGAAGCTATTATAAAACAATTTTCCCACCAAAAAAATAAATCTCAGCAACAATATTCATTGTATTTGGGATCAAATAAAAGGTATCAATGACTACATTCCCAAAAAATATACTGAAAGGAATCGAAAAATGGAGCCGATTCCAGTGGAAATTTCTTTTGAAATTATTTACAGGAATGTTTCATAAACATTAATTTTTACTTTGCATTGCGGTTTTGTCTAGGATCGATTTAAGACTACCGATATTTTATGAAATTGACTAATAACGAATGCGGATAGTTGTTAACAGAAAATAAAATATTCTTTTTTTCTCCGTACAGTAAAAACATTATAATAAGAAAAGTCCTTTGAGTTTTGATATCATAGTCAGTGCTACGCATTCTTTTTGATCCTGAAAAAAAGTTTTATATTATCATATTGTATTTCTATTTTACTCCTTGCTTAATTACTTCATGTAGGAGTTAAAAGTAGAATTATTGTTCTCGATTCATTGGCACAAGTGTAAAACAATTTTCTTGTCACGTGGGACACATTGAAATCACGTTGAGTTTACTGAAAAAAGCTGGATTCAAGAGCTTACTGGAAAAGCACTTAGTTCATCATAATATCACAAGAACTCAAGGGGAGGTTTTTAATGTTTCATAAGATTTATTGAAAGGTTAAATATTTAAATTTTTCATAGTCAAAAGTATATTATTTCGAAGAATAGTCTATTCCAACTTTCCATATCATAATCATATCTATTTGATTTTATTTTTCATTATGATAAATCAACCCAATTTTCTTGTAACTGAAAATAGTTGTTATTAAAATCAAAATTCAAACATTAAAAAACCATAAACAAAAATTTTAATTTTTTTAAATGGTATATTACAATTGAGCCTCAATATATTAAACTTTTATGCTTAATCAAAATCGCCATTTTTTCAATATATACTACCCTGACGCACTGTTATTCTTAACACAAAGAATACGAGTTGGAACTCCGTTGTGGATGGTATGTCCCAGCATTTGCGTGTTATCGGTCTAATTACAGAAGCTGGTGTCATTCGACGTTAATATTAACAAATTTTAATATTATACTGTGATGGCATGATTATTACTTCATATTCGATTATATTTGATTATTATCGAAACACTTCGTCAACAGAATGTACATTCATTTCTTTTTTTAATTTTTAGATCATGTAAACACTAGTACACAAAGTTGAGCGATTTGTATAAGCATGTATACAGGCTGTTCTGAAATTCATTCCAAAAAACTTATACCACGGTGAACAAAAAAGTTTAATAAAGTTTTTCGATTTGACGCTTATTTTTTAAGATATAATCAATTAAACATTGGTAAATTCAACCAATCACAGAGCGCATACAGTAAGGAGACGGGGCCTCTTACCATTTGCGAGCATTTAACAGGTAAAGCGCCCCACTCTACTACTGAGACCACGCCTCCTTATACTATGCGCTCTGTGTGATTGGTTGAATTTATCAAAGTTTAATTGATTATATCTTAAAAAATAAGCGTCAAATCGAAAAACTTTATAAAAATTTTTCTGTTTGTTTTTTGCATCTCTACACCGTGGTATAGTTTTCTTGAATGAATTTCAGAAACGGAAAATTAATTTCACCCTATATAATTCTTATATTTTTATATTTTATTTTTATTTTTACTACTCATTAGAACTGACAATGGTTTCATCCCTGCAATGTTAACCATATTTAGGTACAAGTAAGGAACTAGGCTTTTAACTGTGGACTCGCAACGAAGTATCGAAAATATCAGACTATTGGTTAAAGTGTGAGTATGTTCTACACGTAGCGATGTTAACGCTCGCATATAGAGTATCCTACAACAGTCTATAGCAAACATTTCATACCGCCACAATGGAGTTCCAACTTAAGACTAAAACTAATGAATTTAACAAATATAACAAGTCCATATTGCAACGATGTAATAATTTTCTTTTCTTTTTATACAATAATAATCCAAAACGCATTCTTATCATAAATGTCTCACATTCAGGACCAACAAACTTATCAGCAAAATTTTTTATACAAACTCACATGTTTTTTTCACTTTTTATTTTCAATTAAAATGCAATTTTTAAACTTTTTTTGTCATAAGCTAAATTTTTTAAATTGTACAAAGTAGTTAATGTAAGCACCCTAATTTCTGTCACAGTTTTTTTTTTTGAAATATATAATTTTTTTCTGGTAATTTATTGCTCGAAATAACTATTTACATGAATACACGTAGATAAGCGATTTTTATTTTTTGATTTGATTAATTTTAAGTGTGAAGAAATATGTTTTAAATATGACAAATTATATAATAAATAAGTTAATTTTTCTAAATGTGCAAATTCTTAAACACTAGATTCATTTGGAAAGTATGACTAAAAGTATATGTTGTTGGTTTTCATTAAAAGTAAATGGAATTTATTATAAGTTTGCAGGAACTATAGATTTTAATTCGTGATCGTTCAACAATTTTTAATGTCGCGTCGTATGAAACTAGTTGTACCCGTAAATTGCAGTTTATTACCTAATCATTTTATTTTATAGGAAGGTTTAATACAATTGTGTTTTTATATATAACGAGATTGTTAAATAGCACTTGACTTTGATGTAAACAAATGCCAATTACAAGATTGTATCGTATTTTTGAAGAAGATTGAATGGTTAGAAATACACATATATAATTAATGTTAAAGGGACTACAAACGATGCAACCTGGGCAGAAACATTTTAAGGACAAATGAATGTTCGGCAGTAGGTTGCTTGTATGTATAGTTTTTGCAGAACAAAATTACATGTCCTTGATCTGGTTGCTGTAAAAATCAAAATTATTTGATATTTTGTGGGAGGAGTTTAATGTTGCTGTACAAGATGCTCGTGTGTAGCGATATTTGCAACATATTATCTAAAATTTTAAGTTTTCCTAATGTTTTATTACATAGATTTTCAAAAAATGTCACACAACTGTAATGATACATACAAATAAACTAGTAGATAAATAAACTACAAATTAAATGAGATAGATAGAGACAAGATGACAAGTGATTGAATTTTTAAGATAGAGTATTAAAGTAATAAAGTAATGTTCCCAATTTGGGTGGCACGTCTGTAGGCAAAATATTTTGTAGGCGGAGTTCAATGTTGCTGCACAATGTTCCGCGTTTGTAGCCTACTTAATAGAACTGTAACGTATGATGTTATTAACTCCCCACATCACCTATGGCAGGTGGTTCTATTCGATCTTAAGTATAAAATATCATTCCAACTTCTACAATTGTATAGTGTAACATTGTAAGTGGTTGATATTATTATATTGAAATTGGGCTCTATCAGAAAATCACACTGTATACAATCTATAATATCGAAAACTTTTTCTTATTTCTCTATTACTCTCAACCTGTCTAAAATGCAGTAACTAAAATTCTGACTTAGTTTAAATTTTGGTTTACGTAGCTTGATTGCAACCGGTGAAGAACCAATGAGAAAAAATCGTTTCATATGGACGTTAATTGGTATTAAGATTAAGCCAGCTATGAATTGAGCAAACAAACATTTCAACTTAATCAGTTTTGCATTTCATAACTATTGTTGAGTACATACTACATGTTCATATACTTATCCGGTTTGCTTAGAAAATATGTTGCGATTTCAATGAATCAGGCCATTATTTGAAAGTGCTTATAATGCCACCTCAAGATCTGACTATGATAAAAAATATTTCTCAAAATAAAAATTTGGTGGCATATAAAATTGTATTAATCTGTCAAAGTAGGCCATAGTGTCTTACACAATTCGCACTCCTTTTACGACTAAACCTATTAGTTACGAGTTTAGTTCGGGCATCTGATGCGGACGAGAGTTTTGACTCTCCGTGCGTTCAAGGGAGTTATACCTCTTAAAAGTTCGAACGGAGTCTTTAAGGAATCCCACATGCCCACGTTTATCATTAAAATATTTTCATTTAAGTGGTCTAAATGCTTGCATTTTGTACGTATAGAAGCCATCTTCTTTGTATCGATTGACAATAATTTTGGTCACATGATTCGTTGTGTGAATTTCTTGTTTGGAGTTAAGTAGCAACCAAAAGTAGCATTTGGGTACTAAAAGTGACTTTTAACCCTAGAACACTGACCATACGTAAAACTTGCATACACAAAAGTTAAAACCACGCATGTGCCAAAGTCACGTGTCAGTCACTCCTCTACTACATATCTAACATTTCTCCATTTCTTCATAACATTTTTATGATATTTTAATGTTCAAAATTGTCTTAATGTTTTTATTTCTTACATATTTTGTATCTTATTAAACAATTATTATAAATATATTAAACAAAATTGTCAGCAAAATGTATAATTATTTTTTTTAGTCTACATAAATCTTACGCATGGTTAGTGATGAAAGGTTATATTTTAAGGTTAGTGTTCTACGGTTAAAATAAAGAAGTCTGAAGACACTATATCCAGAGTAGTCTAACAAAAACTGCGTTAAATGTTAAATAATTATAACTTAAATATTTGTATACTGTATATGCTTTGTAAATACGCCTGTAAAACAACTAATAACATGTTATAAATTACAAGGCTACAGGTACAACAAGTTCTATACAACACAATGTCGTTGAACAGTTTTTTTTTTTTTAGTATGTAATAATAAATGTAATTGATTTCGTTGCATTCTTTTTTCTTTTGTTTGTTCAAACTCCCCGCCAATATCGTATTCATCGATAAATATGGTTTATACATTAACTACATTTGTTCATGTTTAAATACAATTTATTTATATTTAACTATTTTTTATTTATTTTAATAATGGAAAATATTATCAAGTTTATTGAAAATTTCATTATTTTATGTGCATGTTGTAATTGTTTGTTAAAGTTTTTTTTTTCTTTTTTTATATTATTTTTTAAGTTTATTTTATATATGAAATTACAATAAAAAATCACGCAAATTCACTATTATTCACTTTCAACTTTCATTTAACTTCTTTTTTATTTTTATAAGTGCAAACATTTTGAAGCACAATGAATAACAAATTGTATACCTAATAGAATGTAATTTGGTAAATATATTATCATTTATTTATTTCAATGATTTTATCAATTTGATAAAATACAATGAATCAAAAACAAAAACGGAAAACAAAAATACTATTACTTTCTTTTATATGTTTGTGTTGTGTTTATTGAGGAGGTTGTTCGTTCAACCTTTACTACTGCAGGTGTGACAACATTGATACTGATATCGATGTACTCGGCACATGTTCATTGCTTTCACATTTTGACAAAATTTCGAATGATCAATACACTCAGATTCTGAAATCAAAAATATATATCTATGAGTTTTAAAACGAAAAAACGTGGGACGCATGAAATAGAAATTAGTACGGAGTGTGGAGAGTAGTTGTCGTTGAGGAAACTCAACAACAGTTCATAGCATTTGTAAAGCAATAAAATTGTTCATTCATTATTTCAATGATTAATTAGCAATAAACCAATTAAAATCATGCGCTTGTAAATAGAATTCATTAAAAATTTTGTTTTTATTATGTAATACCGGCAGTACACTCTTGGCGCGGCAAGGCGTGAGATGACGAGCATGAGAGTTTACTCACAACGCTGGGTCTGCCTCGTTACGACTAGCATCCCCTCGTTAACGCTCAATTAAAAGTTGATTTTTTGACATAAGTCAAAGAAAGCCAGTGGCGAATACGAGCACCCTCAGGACACTCTCGTCTACATTCGAATCAACTTTCAACCGCCATTTTTAAATATTCAGCTATCAACCACTTTAAGTGTACCCATTAATCTTAATAGAACACGAAAATAACTGTATAAATTTATGAATACTTTTTTTAATTCTTATAGAGTCATTACTCATTTGAAAAATAATTATTTTTAATAGTTTAATTAAAAAATTACTACTCCGTAATTTTTAATTTAACATTATAACTTTTCAGGTATACCAACATATAGCCACGTTGACTAACTGACGAGAACGAGAACCGTATTGCCGGCCGAACACTCGGCGAGAGTGTACACAGCTCCACTCGCACCACCTCGCCTTACAAATGTCTCACCGAAACATTCGCCGAGTGCTCTCGCCAAGTGTGTACTGCCGGCATAATATCTCAACAACCTTTCTGTTACAAAAAATATATAATGTTTCGTGCACAAGTAATACAATTTGTACTCCATGGAATTAAATAAAAGTGGCATACAGAACTTGTGAGAAAAACAATGTAGAGATTCTATGTAAAAAATTTTGGTCCAGGAAACTCCGTAGGTTCAGAGACGCAGTTTTAATATTTCTATCAATATGATGGTTGAAATTAATCCGACAATTAAAAGTTGAATTTTTCAATATGGTTTAAAGTTAAAAACGACGCTTACCAGTTTATAAAGTGTATATAATAAAAACTTAATAGAAAGTTCGATTTTTTCTATAAATCATTCCAACCTATCGAATGTAGCACTGTCCTGATTGAGCGGTAGTTCTACTAGTACATCATGAGAAAAAAAATTTTCTAAAAATAATTACTACTTACTGGTACGAGGACAAGGTGGACCTTTACACATTTTCATTACAGCAGGACGCAATTGTTCTCGACAAGCGTTGCCAGCTGCTTTTTTAGTTCCATACCAAACACACTGCAATATTCGATATTTGATGCCTTGTGCCTCACAAGAAGCTGCACACTATAAAATAAATAAAAAAATTTATAGATCTATTTTGAGAACTATTTTCAGACAGAGTACACTCCCGTTCAATAAAATTGAACCAACTTGAAATGTTAATTTTCTTACATTTCATAAAACTCAGTGTTATACCTCCCTTTTACGTATAAAAATAAAATAAAATGTTGTATCTGTCAAAAACATTTACTACAAGAATAATCAAAATTGTGAGAGACTGATTCGGTTCAGGTCGGTTCAATTTTATTGAACGGGAGTGTACATATACTCCGAACAAGTTTAAACTAAACGTGTGATGAAACAAACCTCAGACCATTCTCCAACTCGCCAAACACCTTTGCATTTATCATTATAACATTCTTGCCGTTGTGGAGGTTTCTCATTCGAATCGCATTGTGACGATTCAACTTTTGTATAATTGGATGTTTGACAGGAAACATCTCTTTTTTGCATGGCTAAAATTATAAATTTTAAATGAATTTTTGTTAAATTATTGGTTAGATCAAGCAAAGGAATAGTTTCGGAGCTTACAAAAATGTCGTACAGAAAGTCAAAATAAGTTCTGTATAATTAGTTTGCTTAGCAGGAAAAGCGATGCAAAGTGCCTCAGAAAAAATCGACCTATAACTTAAAATGTCTTTCTGTCAGAAATTTTCTTCTTTGTGTCCACTCTTTCTTGGCATGGATTTAGACTAGTAAATATTTATACCTGTATTCCATGTAAAACATCTGGATTTAGCACAAGGTGGCCAATCAGTTACAGCCCATTTTGGACACTCAATTCCACCACATGTACGAACAGTTTGAGGTTTTTCAAGACCCGCATCCTCACACAAATTGTCGTTGACATCACGTGTGATGTTATTTAAATGTAACATACAATGAGCCGCTCGCATTTGATATCCATCACCACCGCATGTTAACGAGCATTCAGACCAATCCGTGATCATCCAATTAAATTTCAGATTATCAGCTGTCCCCTTTCCTAAGACCTCCGCATTGTCGTGGAAATCATCACTATCATCGCCGTCATCGCCAAAGTTCGTTGCAAATGGCAATCCCATGTCTGTTGACGTAAAGTGTGGCTCATGATTCTCGGCTGCTTTTTCTTCAATTTGAGATGATACCATACGATGACCTCGTGAGTTTGTGAATGTCTGGAATGGCCAAAGTTTCTGTGCTCCTTGTTATTGTGGTAGTTACATTTTCCGATTGATTTGATTTGATAAATATTTTGGATACGAATTTATTTGCTTGTTAAAACAATGGTGCCCAAAATATTTATCACTATATGTAGTTGAATAAACAAAGTTTTGAAAATTTAATCAGATTTGATTATTCATCTACAGGCGATAAAAAATGCAGAGTCTCCTACCCTGTGATTACGGAAATTTTAATTTGTCTAGTTATCCAATGATTTGCATGGTTTATCACTCGGCGTGTACAAGGTATTTAGTAGAGCTAAATGTAGAGCTTTAGTTAGCTTTGAAGGGGGGATTCAAAAACTTGTATACTGAGTTCTTGATGCTAAATGTTCATTTGAAGCAGTGAAATGACGCTTGTTAATTGTTTCTGTTACGCCTAGGTCAAATGTCACTGAAGTGATACCGTAAGTTCCATATACTGGAAACATCAGCAGAACCACTTGCGATATCGGGTGATATCTGTAGCTTTAGCGACGGAAAATTACGATTCAGCATTGCGAGTGTTTAAGTTACGGGGTTAGTTTTATTATAGCTATTGTGTAGTGTGTAAATTAAAAGCTCTTCGGTTTTCAATTGTTATAAATAATTTCAGTTTAAAAGTACGCATATTCAAATCAAGGTTGATTGTTTATGCGTAAACAGGTATGCAAATTTTACATGGGAATTTTCATTTTTATTTGAGGCGTTTGTACTCTTAAAACGCCAAAATAAGAGATATTTATCTGTCATTAATTGGAAGAGGATTGCCTAAAGTGGGTACGAAGAATTGAATTATTTTATCATTATTATCTTGACTCCCAAAATGGAAACAACAATTTTTATATTTTAGTTTATTGAAATCTTTGTTGTGCATTGGTTTGAAGTAGTTGAATTAAACCACTGCTTCAAAAAAAGTCTAGACATATTAAAGAATTTGGATTCAATCTACTAGCTCAGTGAATAGTTACAAATTATGAAACAGATTAAGGTTATAAAAAATTTTCATGACTCAAATTGTAATTCGGCCATTTGTAATTCCGTAAACACAGAGAAGGAGCCTCTGTACGTAAGAATGTATACTTATGAGTTATAAATTATCAAGCCAATTGTGTTTAAACATTCTTTATACAATCATGCATTTACAATAATGATAATAAAGAAATGATGTTAAAATAATTGACATAAACATAATTAATTAGTTTTTGCAAGGTTTATTAAGCAACAAGTATTCAATTAGAAAATAAATATTCAGCAGAAAAAGTACGAAATATGTGAAAATTGATTTTTGAAAACGTGAAATTAAACCAAAGAATTGTTATAAGGTAGTATTCTGAAATTCATTCAGGAAAACTATACCACGGTGTAGAATGGAGAAAGTTGAATAAAGTTTTTCGATTTGACGCGAGTTTCTGAGATATAATCAATTAAACATTAATAAATTCAACCAATCACAGAGCGCATAGTTTAAGGCTAACAAAACCTCTCTGGCCAATTCGGTGATGTGCGATTGAGAATTACAAATTTTAAAAGGTTTGGTCGACACAGTTATCAACTGTAAACACTAAAGTTCTATTTATTTGGTTTTGGCATTTTTGAATTTTCGCGGGTATTGCTACACTTATTGAGAACTCTGATTGTCGACACTCTAGCATGGTCTATCTCTCTCTTACCGTCTGCGAGCCTTTAAAAGGTAATGCGCCCTACTCCATTACTGTGGCCCCGTCTCATTACACTATGCGCTCTGTAATTGGTTGAATCTATCAATGTTTAATTGATTATATTTAAAAAAATAAACGTCAGATCGAAAAACTTTATTAAATTTTTTTATTTGTTTTTTGCAGCTCACACCATGGTATAGTTTTCTTGAATGAATTTCAGAACACTTTGTATACAGTGAGTTTCATCCAAATCGGGAACAAAATTTCATTTTTATATAGAATGAAATTTTTCTCCGTTAAAAAACCATCTGTGTACTAGAGGTTAAGAATACTCGAATTATTCGAAAATTTGTAGTTTTAGTAGGTAGTAAAAATTGTAATTTTGATAGAAAAACCTAGATATCTCTATTCATGTTTGAGATGGTCTGTACATGGGTCTTGTTTCTGGAAATCGAGAAACGCTAAACAATTCTATATTCTAATAATGTAAAATACACTCCAAATATAGTAGTAGATTTAGATTTCCAAAAATTTCATAAAAATCGGACAAAATTTAGCTGCATCGGACTTAATTGATATATTTAAAGTTGTTTTTTTAACAATTTATATTGGAGTTTGGCTACTGAGGATAGCTCCGTCGCAACCAAACTACGGGTATTCAGACTACAAGTTTGTCAAACTTTGCTAAACTTATTGTTTTTCTTCGGCATATTTCCACGCAACCTACTCGAGTTGAAGAAAGGTTGCTAAAAATGCTCAGCTTGATTAATATTTGCTAAATGTTAAAACTGAGCATAAAATTTTAATTTATGTCAATAAACTGAAAAAAATGCATGCACGTAAATTGATAAAACAAAACTGAAAATACTATTGAGCATGCATTGTAATGCAAGTGTTTAATATATATATATATTTTTTTACCTAGTGTTCAGTGCACATATGTGAAGTTTATGAAAAAACAAAAGTAAAAAGTCAATAATTGTGTTCATAAAATTAACAGAATCTTCATGCAATTAATTAACAATGTTAAAATTGAATTGAATTTGTATTTTGATTTGATAAAAACATTTATATGTTTGTCGGGTGCAAATAGAAATGAAAACTGTTCATAACCCAGGAACACAATTAAACGGATTTAGATAATACTTTTGTTGCATTTCTAAGATCAAATAGCCAAAAGTTTACTCTATGAAAATTTCCGGTTTTGCCAAACGAACAATTTATCAAACGTTTTAATATTTGATCTTATGAACGTAACAAAAAATATTCATCTAAATCTGCGGACTTTAACAGAGTTACTGAGTAAAATATTAATTGCACCCGGCTATGAAGGTACTGTGGACCACAAAAGTTGATGTAATTTTTTTTAAATTTTTTCTTGATTTGTGCCCATTATTGATTCGGTATGCGAAAAAATGCTTCGGATAAAAATTGTTTCAAATATAATAAAAACTTAAATACGAAATTTTTTTTCGAAAACCGAATGAATTGGGCACAAATTAACTATAAAATAAAAAAAAATTACATCAACTTTTATGGCTATGTGTAATCTTCATATGTGGTAAAATTTTCAAAATTTGTATAATCAATTTGTGTCGAATCCATTTAGTTTTCTAAAATACTCTTTGGATAAAAGTTGTTGCTTTTTAAATATACCAACAACTCGTTATAGGCATTTTTTCGACAACCAAATCTGGATTTGACACAATTAAACTGATAATTTTAAAAACAATACCACACTTTGAAGCTGATGTATTATATGTTTGTCGTGAAATAGATTTATATGTGGTGAAATAAATATGTGCTTATTCAGAATTATTAAATATATTTGTCAAATGTCCATGGAAAATATAATTTCGTCATAGTGTATCCTCAAAAAAAATGAGTAAATAAACTATTAAATATTTGTTGGTCACTCGAAACCCGCATTGTGGAATTTATTGTAATTCAGATAAATAAAGACAAAATTCATCACCATCGAATTGACTGAATGATTTGATTCTGTGATCGAACACCATTTTATTTTATTTTTTATAATTATAGTTTCTGGTGCTCACAGAATTTGCAGATAATTGTTTCTTTTTCAAAAACTTTGGAAAGAAGTAGGTCTAACATAAAACAAGCAAGTTAAATTTAAGGCGCCCGGTATAAAAAAAATATGAAGCGTAAAATTTAGTGATCGAATGACCTCGTTACGTTTTTTGTGCGCAACCTATCGTTCGAACTTTTTAGTAATGTGTTTGTATAACTTGTATACTTCAGTCGGTCAGTCTGTCAGTCAGCTTCATGTCTAGCTGTAAAGTATATTAGATACTTGTGTGCTGCCGACGTACACAGGGTATGCTGCGAGGCAGCTGACGCATTTAAGTGTATGTATGTGTATATACCGATATTATATGTATATATATATATATAATATATATATATATATATATATATATATATATATATATATATATATATATATATATAAATATATATATATATATACATATATATATATATATATATATATATATATATATATATATATATATATATATATATATATATATATATATATATATAGTATATCAGTTTTACTGTAGTGATACGGATAGTGAGCATCATTTTTATTTTATTTTAAAGATTTGTTTTATTATTGATATTGATATCGACAATTAATATTATTATTGTGGATTACTTCAAAGGTTTACTTCAATCTCGAAAAAAATTTTTAATTCATAGAAAATTTATAGAAAGACAGGTTTCATATACTTTTTATGATATATTTTACCATAGTAATTTCTGTGTAAAATAAAAGCTTAGCTGGTTGCTTGACAAGTTTATTTGGGTGATCGATCGGAAAAATAGTCATTGTATTTGAAATTTGTGTAAATGTTGTGTATATCAAAATGAAACGACAAAAATGTAAATAGTGTTGAGTACATTAATGTGGTGATGTTATGTGCTTACAACAAAATTTTGATCAGACCCTAAAAAGTTAGTAATGGAAAACAATGATGACCTTATACGTAAAATCGAGTCTCACCTGAAGATTTGTTAATAATTGTTGAAAATGTGGCATAGGACGAGAGCTGGAACTTGACGGGGCAGAGTGCCAATTATCCCCCGTTTCAGGAGGGTCAGACACACCACCGTTACTCTCCTTAATATGACGAAAGCAGCAATCAAGATAAATTATGTGTTAGTGAAAGAAAATATTTCCAACACCGATTTTTATTCAAAATTTGCAAAACAATTAAATTCATATCAAACTTGAAGCTTATAAAAGCGAGGTTTTCACATGATAATTTGGGCACGTATGGGTAAAATTAAGTCGATCTTTTTCGATCATTTTATGAAGTTTTGATATTTTAATGCTATTAAAATTTTATTTTTTAAGCAAATTCACTTTTAATAACACAGTTTTTCTACAACTGGTAGAAAACTCTCTCTGTAAAAGACTTCGCAGACAATATAATGAAAGTACCACTTTTAAGTTGTGTTTTGTTTGGGTACATTGCGATATATGTATTAGCTAGGTGAATGATTGACGGCAAAACCGACCAAACGGCAAAAATTTGAATGGATTCTGCCTATCAGTCTGAGACAATATAAATTCTAATTTATTTGTATAAACCTTTCACAGTTTAGTCACGATTAGACTAAACTTATTTCACTGGTGGTGACGTGAGAACTACGCACCAAGCCAATAGACTTTTTGCAAAGATTCTGAATAAACAATAAGAATTATTTAGGAATTTGTTGGTTCAAAAATTATTGGTACAGAAACAGAATTATGAAAGTGTTATTGATTACTGTGTTAATGATTCCATCATTAACACCATATGCACGGAAGAATTATTTTTTTAGTATCCAAGAAATTATATTATCATAAAAAGGTAATTGAAAAAAAAAATTAAAATATTATATTACCTGTTGATCAGCAAACAGGGTTGTACTCAAATTTGGTGGCAAAGCATCCAATTGATTCACCTGACCCATTTGAGATGTTACAATGGTTGGTGACTTGACAGTTGTTGTTGATGTTTTAGTAGTCCAAATTCTAGGTTTTTGCTGTTTCTTCGGATATTTTTGTGGATCACCTGGTTTTTGTTCATGCGATTGATCATCACCAGATATTAAAAGTCGATGCTGACCATCATTACGACTTGCAGCTACATCTCCAGCCTCTAAACCTCCGGCATCTTCGATGCGATTTGCATGATCAATTTCTTCTGAACTGGGAAATTCACCTGGTCGTGGTTTTACAGATATTGTTACATCCGCTGACGATTGTCCAGCAAAACATGAGTAAATTCCACTATCCTTGTACGCTAAATTCTGTATACGAAGTGCACCTTTTTTCGATAGTTTATATTTACGTGATTTTGATATGAAATTTTGATCTTTTGCCCATCGTATTTTACTACGATCATATCGTTTTACGGGACATTTTATTTTTAGAGTAATTCCATAAAATACCGTTGCAGATGCACCTACTTTTACAGTGACTTTTTTACGTGTGGTATCATGTTGGATGTATGAGCTATTTGTAGTTTGGATAAATGGTTTATCTGATTCTAAGACACAACTTTTTGTGTTGCATGGTCGACGACTTGGTGGTTTATTTTTGGAACACATATGTTCCGGCCGTTCCACAATATGATTTTGGGCCATTACTTGCTTGCACTCTACTTTACGTTCTTTTATACCGCCTCCACAACTTTTGGAACATTTTGTCCATTCTGACATTTCCCATTTAATAGGACAATCTAAGACATTACAATATTGGCGATCTGGTGGTGGAGGTTGAGGACACATACTATTTGGAACGGTCAAAGTATTGCCAGCACCACTTGTAATCTCATGGATACAATTAACATCACGCGTTTGAATCCCCATGCCACATGATTTTGTACACTGTTGGAAATCTGAATAATTCCAACGTGGTGGACATGGATGATCGTTACATGTACGAACTTTCACCAAAGGTTTTGTCGATGGTGAGCACATAAACGGTGATGCCGGTTTCTGATTGCTATCGTTAATACACATTATAATCATTTCTTGAGTACCACCCAAACATGATGCACTACAATCGGCATACGCTACTTCTTTCCATGAATATGTACCAGGTTTAACTGGATAATCTCCATAACATCTATCAGCGGGGCATCGTTCAATCTCTGACGGTTTCGGACCGGCACATTTATCATCCGGTAATTTTGCTAAAGTTTTTGAGAATTCTAAAAATATTTTACAATTGACTTCACGTCGCCGAATACCTTCCGTGCAAGAACATGGTCCCCATTCGCCGGTGATGAAACTGCAAATAAATGATCATTATTTAATAAAATTTATTAATTCAACTGTTTTACCATTAACCTTTATCCAAGATATTGATGTAAAAATATAATTGTATGTCTGAATTTGCACATGTTTACCAAATGTGTTTTTTTTTTGTAAAGTATGATTTGAGACTGTATTTCTTGGAGGAAGGTTTGACAAAAAATATTTTGTTTAATTTTATTCATGCGAAAAATTGTTTGCAAGGTTAATGTTCCAAAAAAAAATTAACAAAATGCAAAAAAATCTAATGAAAAAATGATATTAAGAATCATCTTAATAAAACATTCACTTTTAAGTGTGCATATGTTGATTTGTAATGTGTTGTCGTATATATTTGGTGCAATTTATGGTTTTAGACAAAATTTTCTGTTAATAAAATTATCGATAATAACTTTATATTATCGAAAAGTTAACTAATTTAAATATTTTGCTGAGAAGTTTTAAAATGACAGTTATTAAAAAGAATATTATTATTAATATCTAACAAATTTGATAATAAATATTCCTCATTCCATCTTGTTTAATTACAACTATCAACGAATTAGATGGACTGAATAATAAATATGCTTAACAATTTTAAATTTATAAAAACAAAAATTGCAAAAATTTTCTATTTTCCGATAGAAATTTCTAGTTTCATAATTTTCCTGTTGGTTTGGGTACTTGATCTACCTGTATGCCAAATATCAAGTTTACAGGATATCTGGCAGTAGCGTAGAATTATGATAGATCATACTCGCTGAAAAAACAGTCTAAATAAGGTGTTGTAATAGCACTGTAAGCACGAAGACCAAAAACCCCTTAAACTCGGCCTTACGCAGTTCTGTGCTCTAGATATCTAACAAATTTGAAAATAGATATTCCTAATTCCATCTTTTTTAATTATAGAAGGATAATATTTGGCTGATCGAATTATCGAACGATATTTTGAATGTGTATATCTTAACAAGTGTGTATTTATTTTTCAGTTCAATAAAGTTTGAACGAGCTCAATTGTTACCTATCTGGAAAGATTATTATCGTGTTTCGCCTACGACCTGTATATTTTTTTAATTATTGAATTGTTTGTGAATATTTTTGAAATAAAATGTTTATTTTAACTATAGTTTCGTAATCACTGTTGCGCTTCTTCAGAAATTATATAATAATGAATATATAAATATATATTGATATATATATATAATATATTATTATATATATCTTTTGAAGAAGCTATACAGTGAATGCGGAATTGAGACCAAAATAAAAATTGTATGACAAAAATCTTAAATATATGTATCGTATTGTTCTGAGCCGAGGTTCTCCTAAGAAATGAAATTTTTTTAATATTCAATTTTGCTAAGTTCCAGCTCGAAATCAACAAAAACTCATATAAGTTATTTAGGAATATTTTTAACAATTTTCAGCTGTTAAATTTGGTGATTATCCGAGATAAATTTGCGTCCTATCAAATATACCTATACATCTTACTGTTCTTGAAACTGCTAAATTTATTTTATATTGGTTATAATGGTTATTTGGTGACCTGTTCTGGGGGCTAGAGATAAAGATACTTTGTAGAGACTCCCTCGACGGGCTACATTTCGACCATAAGGTCTATTGTGATGCCTAAGGATGTGAGGATGTAAGTGGAGTGGAAGGAATTTTTGTGTATAGACTAGGAATTGGTAGGATATGCGGCTGCAACCAACTATGATAGGAACTATGTCGATATTCATGTGGAGTTCGTGAAGGAAACAGCAGAAAACCTTCTCAAACATAGCCGGTTACTTCGTTCTTGTCCTTACGCCGACAGTTTATCCAATTAACCGCCTTTTTTTTTTATAATTGACAAACTGCCGATGTCGAGATTCGAGCCCATAACCTCCTAGTTTCCAAGTAGGCATACTGCGCAGACATAACGCCTTAGAGCGATCGGCCACTTGGACTGGTATACTGGGGGCTATAACATATAGTCCTTGAACACAAATAGCCACGCTTGCTGACAAATAAGTGGCATGATGATAGATACTTTAAAATATTTATTTTGCGATGCCCTATCATTTGTTTAAAATCAACAATTTGTCGTTGATGGGATATGGAAAAATATTCATTTCAATGACAAAACAATTATGTTGGTAGAAATTCGAAATATATGTTTGTAATCTTGTTGAGACCTTAATCTGTCAGAATGGTTAGGTTCTATCTAGAGACTACTACTAACATTCAGGATAGAATTGCTATTTGATTTTTTAACTAACGGTTTATACATTTCTACCGTATTAAAGCATTCTTCTTCAATGTATCTAAATTTTATATACACCTAACTAAACAGTCACTATAGTTCACAAATAGGAATTACCGGAACCAGACATCATGACATTTTCTCTTCAGTAAATAATGTATGCATAAATCAAAGCAAGCTACTATAACAAATTAAATTTGTCGACTTTCCTTCGGGAATTAAATCATAAACTAAACACATACATAATGTACCAACTTAATTCTATTCTCCTAATATATTGTTTAGCTCACATGTAGGATTATTTAAGGACATTGTTTTAAACTATTGCACATATATTAATATAAGGAAACTTCATGTCCATATAAATTCATCGATATATATTCTGTATAGGCCGATCAATTTTAGTTTGAATCTGAGTCTCATAACGGTGATATTTGATTAATTACATGAAATATTGCAATCAGTTTTGAAAGTGGAATTATCTATATTTTATGGTTAAATAATCGATGTCTTATTTATGTATATTTTTTATATTGGGTACTTCCATGTTTTACTTCAGTTTCATATTGAATTATTTTGGTGCATATTATTTGAAAATATTTGCCACAGGTTGGCGACCTTATCATAATATTTACTGGAGAAATCAACGGTTCATAGACTTTTATTAAATAGATTCAAGGGCAAGTGATGGTACGCACCTCCTGTCAATATATCAAGGTGCAGAAATAGATGTTGGCTTCTTTTTTCTCTCTTAGTCAACTAATAAAATCCACCAATCAACCGCAGTCAACCAATAAAGAACATAAACTGAGAGAAAAAGAAGTTGACCTCTAATTCTGTCCTTTGATATATTGACATCAACTACCACCTCTCGACGGCTTTTTAATATAAGTCTATGTTTCTATCATAGTTCTAACTATAGAATACATTCGTGTTAGAATATTCTACAAGGCTAGTAGTGCTACAAATGTTGCTGTCAGTATGTCGCAGAAATTATGAGCGTTTAATGGGTTTTGCAGAAAGCATAAGGGATTACCTTCCTATACAAACCTATTGGACGCACGTAATTTTACTGCGTACTGTCGGTGACATTTGTAGATCGTTCACACTTAAGAGTCCAAGCCATAGATTGCAATTTTTTTAAAATCATCTTCCCGATATTTTTATTGTTACAAGATGGGTGCCGTTTATAGAAGAGCATTTACCACTCGTTCAATGAATAAATGGATTAAATATTTCTGCTAAATGTGTCCAATCAAACAATATTCCTGAAAATAAAGGGAGGAGTGACAATTTTATCCTCAAATTATCCAAAAAAAATAAAGGTTTTACAAGGATAGTATCCTTATTGCTTCAATAAAACGACTAGTGAAAGCTTTGATAGTATTGATAATTACAGAAATTTCCACATATAGGTCTTTGTTTTTCTATAGTTTTCATAATTGTCTAAAGAAATTTTGAGAATAGGATTTTATAAAACGTCAAGAATAACAAAAAATTTCAAATTAAAACCGGATGCGATTCGGATTTTAAGGTATATACTTACTATGATTTAAATACCATTCGAGTGAGTGCCGATTGCAGGAAAAAATTTAAAGCTGACATTTCTTTAATTATATATACGATTGTTTCAACATCAAAAACTAATTTTGATTGCCCTTCATTGAAATAAAATAGTCTTTCATATTTTGTCCGTTTTAATTCGAGGACTTGAAGTGATTCAAATAAAACTATAAAATGATCATCCTATGATTATTAAACTGAAACACAGATTACGTAGATTATGGATGATTTTGAAAAGGGGATGTCTATTTATCGAAATTATTTATGATTCGCATAAAAGTAACAAACAATTTTTTAAATTATTTATTACATATTACAAGTGAAATCCATTATGTTGTCAAATTAGTGACAATTATTCCACTTTTCACTGTATTATACAGCGTGTTTCAGAATTGTGCAGACCTATTTCAGGAATGAGTTCTCCACAAGAAAATAAAAAAGATTATAAAAATATACGTCTCAAAATTTTGTCTACCGTTATTGAAAGTTAAATTAAAAACAAAAAATCTTACTTTTGCAAAATAACCTGTATGAGCTTCTAGAAAACATTCAGATTGCTCATTGCTCTTCAGGTACGGGATGGGTTTAATTGAAGTCGATGCCCTTGCTTAGTTTTCTCATGTTCTTGCATTTGATAACCGAATAGCAGGATTGTCCTATGACTTTATATTATTTTGTGTGGGGCAGGATGAAATTTATTATTTATTTCATCGTGGAAGATGCAGCAACTGTTAAGAGTCATCTTGATGCTTTACAACTTGCTAGAGAAGCATGGATTCGCCGGGCTCACGTTTTATTCTACAAAAAGTGAGGCCACTTATTCTGAATGTTTCTAGTTTAGTTAAATCAATTAGATTTAACTAAAGATAGATAGATAGATTGTAGAAGCTACCCTGGACGGGCTGCACATCGAACATAAGATCCATTGTGATACCTAAGGATGTGAGGTTGTGAGTGGAGTGGAAGGAATTTTTGTGTATAGACTAGGAATTGGTAGGATGTGCGGCTGCAGCCGACTATGCTAGGAACTATGCCGATATTCATCTGGAGTTCGTTAAGGAAACTGCAGAAAACCTTCTCAAGCATAGCCGGTTACTTCGTTCTTGTCCATACGCCGTCACTTTAGTCAATTAACCACTCCCTTTTTTTTCTTATTAATTGACAAACTGCCGATATCGGGATTCGAACCCATAATCTCCTAGTTTCCAAGTAGGCATATTGCGCAGACATACCCCCTTAGACCGCTCGGCCATTTGGACTGGTAGTTAAATCAAGTTAGTTAAATCAATTACTGTAACTTTCAATATCTCAGAAATAAATTAATTTGAGATTTATGTTTGCGTAAAATTTGTTGTTTATTTTGTACTGGTGAACACAATACCCACATACCCCTAAAATAATATCGAACAATGAAACACTCTTCATGTATATATATATATATATATATATATATATATATAAATATATTCATGGTATCTGTTCGAGATATTATTATGTAAATCGATAATACTCTCCCACGCTGTATCGTTGCATTTTATTCAATTTTATGTGAATATTTTATTGGTTTTAAAGATATTTAAAAATTGAGATTGTTTCTCTAAAAGACTTGGATTAAATGTAAACGAGATTAAATATGCCGATATTCATCTGGAGTTCGTGAAGGAAACTGCAGAAAATCTTCTCAAGCATAGCCGGTTACTTCGTTCTTGTCCATACGCCAAAAGTTTAATCAATTAACCGCTCCTGTTTTTTTCATAATAATTGACAAACTGCGATGTCGGGATTCGAACCCGTAACCTCTCAGTTTCCAAGTAGGCATACTGCGTAGACATAACACCTTAGACCGCTCGACCACTTAGACTAGTAGCCACTGGGTTAGTATTTTGAATCTAAATTTATTAAACTCAAATCTCAGCCGGATAAAAGCGGAATTAAATAGCATATTGAATGCATCATTCATTTGTTATGTATCGTAAGCTATTTTTATTTCTGTCGTTATTCAGGTCCTTTTTCAGGGTCGTGTCTCAAACGTGTAAATATGGAAAAAAATTTAACGGGAATTTTTGTGTGTACCAAAACGAGGCTTTCACCTCATCCAATGTAGTACTTTATTTAACTGTCAGGAAATCTGCTGAGGTATGGAATACACCTTTTCTGAATGGATCTTACAGAGGATATCAAAGGGCATCTAAAAAATTTCGAAAATACTTTTAAAAGCTTTGGGTATTTTTTTTAAGAAATTTCATATTTTGCGTCTTTGAAAATTTCCTAAAAACAAAACAATTTCCACTTGCTCACAATTTTTACACATCTTTTAGTAAACACCATGTATACAATGTTTTATTATATACGACACAAAAATATGATTTTGAAAACTATTTATGCAAAACATAAAAAAACATTTATTAAAAAAAAAAAAAAAAACAGATATATATTTAACCACTACAGTGATTTTGTGCGTGAGGGTAATTATAATTATTTAGCGTGAGAAAAATGTGAGAATGTATAATTATATGTGAATTATTTCTTATTAAAAAATTTGTTTAAAATAAAAAATTATGTTATATATAAGTGAAGGTATTTTATTTTAAATGTGCATTATATATATATACATATATATATTGAAGAAAAAAATAAATAAAGTGTTGATTGGAAATTTAAAAAGGCGGTGTATTTTTCTATTCATAAAAAAGGTAAACGTGATGGTTTTGTAATTAATTTATTATTAAGTGCAAACTAATTGTTATAACGAAATAATTAAAAAAATATATATATGTTAGTTATTAGATTAGAGCGTTCTCGTATAAAATTCATAATATTATATATATTAAAAATTTGTTTATGTACATTATATAAAGTAAATTGTAAAAAAAGAAATAATAAAGGAGTAATAGGTGTTTTACTGTACCTCACAAACAACCATCCGCACGCAAAGAATACTTTGAAATTGCTGAAATTACAACAAGGCAACATTGCATAAGGCCTGCACACACATAAAAGAGACACTGACTGGGGTGAGATTTTGATTGTATATAAAAAGGTATAGATTTACGGATGGATCATTAACAATTATAATTAAAAAATAATTATAAAAGTAAAATTAAAATGTAAAAAAACAAAGCACTCTATTATAAATATTTGTAGTTCGATGTATGTATAAATAATTTTATATAAAGAATGTTCATTTTAATATTCTTATACGGTCACAGTTTTGCACACTGGATACTGCATCACGGTATTATCAAGTTCGTGAGAGGTCTAGGATACATGACCTGCTTTTTACATGTTAATGTGATGCATATATTTTGACTTGTATTTTGGATTGTTTCAAAATTTTAATTTAATTTGATTCGCATTTAATTTAATTTGATTTTAATTTTTAATTTGATTGTTCCGGATTTTAATTTAATTTGATTTTCAGAATCAAATTTTTTATCAGACATAACGCGCAAATTACAAAACTGAAAGGTTTTAAATCTGAAAGCCTTGAATACCAAACATGTTAATACATACAATAACTTGTTCCCCTCCCAAGGGGCTCCGCCATCTTAATTCCAAGGGTGGCCGTCAAAGAATACAAAAAACTGCAACCTTCTAGCATGTATAGAAGTAACGAAGATATTTTTGAAAGGCTTTTCCCATTTATATAGAGGTTGTGTTGGGAAAATTAAAATTTTTCCTGCAAGTTTGAAGTTATACCGCGTTGAATGCAAAAATCACATCCCTCTACCATGTTTAGAAGTGAGCTAGACTTTGTATAGATGAGTAAGTCAGTCAGTTAGTTTCACAAAAAGCTGTATATATTATTGGACTCCGTTTATAGAATCTGTCAACCCTAAAAAACATAAATCATTCGATGTTGCGAAACTAACTGAATCAATAATCTAATTTATTTGTTCAGATCCCTAGTTTTCACTAGTTTTTTATTGACAAAAGGTTTTGAAATTTTTTAATACACATTTCTAGCCAAAACAACTTTTTCTTTACGGCTATATTTATACCCGGTATATATGAAATGTACAAGGCTAAACTAAGTATAGTCCCGACTTTGTAACGGTTGAAACTATTTTGGTGTAGGTGTTCATAATATGACCTAATTAGTTCATCTGCAAAATATCGTTTTCTATTTTTATGAAATTTGCGTGAAATTTTTACAGAATCTTTTTACATAGTTTTGCGAAAAGCAGTTTCTGAAAAAAAATTGCAACTTTGTACATCTTCGTCATGGATTCCCAAAAAAGTGATTTGAATATTCTTTTTGAGTTGTATAATGAAACATATTTATTAGTTTATAAAAAAACACCGATTTACATAGATTTTACACATTGGCATGTATAATGCTGACGTCATACATGTATGACAAACTAGTTATAGATCTATTCTATAATTCAATATTCAAAGTATTAACGAAGACAATATAATATGCTCGATGCACATCTTGTTGGTATCACGAGAAACAAATTTACATATTTTGCATAATTGGATTTCCTGAATCATATAAAGGCTTTTATTTAGGAAAACTATTAGACTTGACATGAACTTGAAATGAACATTCCTTTATTAAAATTAAAACAAGATATTATTAGCAAATAAATTTGAAACACATTTAAAGCAAACAAAACCACAAATTCTAAAAATGATTTATGTATATAAATATGTTTTAAATAGATGTCTTCTATTTCATATATTTATTATAATTGCATAACTCTTGAAAACTGACAAAATAATTGAAAAAATTGCAAAACTGTATATGTTCATTATTTACAAAACTGTCATAATTTACTTAATCCACAAAACTTTAAATATAATATTTAATACATAATAACCGATTTTATTTCAAATTAAACGTATCCAAACCCGAGCAAATGAGCCGGTGATACACACAGGTATTACTTGTGCTCAGTCCTTAATAAAGAAAATTTCATACTTCTAAAATTTATGAAAATATTTAATCTGTCTATAAATAGTATTCTTTAACTGGTCCTTCGAGCCGGATGAACCTTATGAATATACAGTTTTGTAAATATACAGTCTACTAATGTTTATTATGTTATTCATTGAATAAAACGTATTTAATTGAAGAGCCATACGTACAATACAAATAAATATATCAAAATTGGAAACAAATAACCAATAAATGAAAAAAATAATTCCAAACGCTTATATAAAACGTTAATATAGGTATTACAAATCAGAAAATGAAAGAATATAAAGCTGCACATTTATTTTCAGTTGAATATGATGGTAGTTAGTAGAAATGTTTCATGGATTTGAAAAACAAAAATAATGACAACAAAAAAAACTGTTACAAACTTTATCATTATGAAACCTATCAAAATACAAAAACACAGGTTTTGAGGTTGTGTTTCATTTGTATAAGTGTATATAAGTTGATATAGTGGTACCTATTTAAAAAAAAAATAAAATTAAAATAAGTATATTTGGAAAGTGGTTTTCAGTCAGTGGTTGTTTTATTGAATAATTCTGAGCAATCATGAGAATGGAAATTGCAATGTATTTGTTACTCTCAAAATAGAGTTAAACTGATTCCAGGGGATTTCCTGTTCATAGAAGTTTAAAATTTTCATTTTATAAGTTCAAAGGCATTACGTTTTACTTCTGTTAATTTTGTGATTGCATCCGACATGAAGGTGGGTTTCAAATCGGTGTGGAACTATGGTTTTTTAAAGCAACTATGATATCAAATTTAATTAATTCCATTGTTTAGGAACAATCAAGGAAACAGATCTTGAATTAAAAATGTATCCATAATAAATCCATTTTACTGTAAGAAAATTGTGGATTAATATTGACAAATTTTTCATCCAATTCTCGAGCTATCATTTAAATCCATTGGCTCATCACTTATTGATATTTTAGTAGTGGAATCAAACTAATATTAGCAAGAAGATAAATGGTAATAATTAGGAGAAGCGAAGATACGCTGCTTAAACCGCCGATCATATAAATGGATTACCCGGGCAAAGCCAGATATTTCAGCTAGTAATATAAATGTTATATAAATGTTGAATTATTCAAACAAAATTACATGTCTAAACCAAGACAGTATCTAATAGTAGGTCATGACCCCATTATGACCCCTAAATATACAAATTTATATCTTATTAAAAATAAATATTTTTAAGATATAAATTAATCATGTTTTAAAAAAGTAATTGGGAATGAGCAGAAAATTAAGATTGTTGTTACATCGCAACAAACTTGCTACAAATTTTCATCCAAACGGAGAGTTTGCGTTAAAACGGATGGGGAACTACGTATGCGATGTGGTTTACTTCGAATTCCTCACATATAACGTTTTTGAAACGAATGACCTCAAAATGTGTTGTAAGAGAATTTCTAAATTTTGATTGACTCTTGCCAAAGTTTTCCTTTATAATAAAATAATAAATCAAAATAAAGTCCATGAAAATTATTATTTTTTAAGAAACAATCTTCGTTGTGCTAAAAAGAAACGCGAGAAGAAAACACATATTTTCAGGAAAAATAATTGTCAAACTATTTGAATTGTGTTTTGTTTGAAATCAATAAAACAACCACTTGAAGAAAACAAACAAACAAACAAAAAAAAAACGAACTTTAAAAAATAATACCAAAGTCTTATTAAAACAAAAACAAAGTTAGTTAGTTAGTTGTTTGGTTTTAACTTACGTTGCCTCGGATGGTACAACTTCTTCACCAATAAGTTTTTCAGCTTTTGCAGGAAATAATGGGGGATATGGATGCAGCAACGGTGGTGGATGGTAACCACTATTAATGATGATATTTTCTATAGAACTACTCCCAACAGATATTTCACTAGTACCAGTACCAGTACCACGATGAGTTTCTATAAGTTTACCACCACCGCCAGGTACTAATAATACATCAGATTCGCTTCCACTACTACTAATACCATCATCACCACCACCAGTGTCTTTCTCTGACGTTGTTGATTCAACAGAAGTTTCTTCATCAATGTTTGTGGTGGTGCAAGTTATACCCGTGCTACATAGTTGTGAGTCTTTTGGTTTGTTCTCCGGATTACAATATTCACTTGGTTTATTTGCATGATCATAACATTCTATCGTACGAACTTGTTGACCTTCACCACATGATACCGAACACTGTGAAAACGAATAACAAAAATAGAAATCAAGTTAGTGAAAATAGGTTGATAAATTAGTTTAAGGAAAATATAATTCTTTTCTTCGTTTATTTTCTTTTATCTCCTAATAAAAATCTTCTCAAAAGTTACAATAGGAACATTATTATGATGTTTGGATGCAGTAAAATGCTTTGTATGTAGAACTATAATCATTTGCCCGTAAGAGTTATATAAAATACCATAATAATAATAATAATTAGCAAGAGGGGTACCTTAAATGGGCCCCTAGTACCTAGACCAAAGGGTCGTCTGTGCTCTCCTTGAGAACAACCTATCACCCGAAGGCGATACGTCTCCAAATAATAAGCGCTATTGTAAGCAGATGAGGCTAGAATTCTGTTGAGGCCAGACGCAGCACAGAAAGCCCACAGCTTCTCCGTCTGGATTGCTCCCATGATGGATGGATCCAGGGTTAGAGACCCAAACATTCTGTACCTGACATCATGCCGGTCTCCGCAGGGGCAAATGACATGTATGGAGGTTACATCGTCCTCCATTGTGATCCAAGTGATTTTTTTCAAAAAAAATAAAAAAAATTCGAAAAAGGTACCAAAATGACTTACATTCAAATGCTCGCTGAAGTAGTGAAGGGAGGTCACAGCCTGGCAAGTAGGCCTTTCTAGGCCTTTTTTACCGATCCCTAAAGAGCTATTTTTATGTAGACTAGAAATTGGGAGGATGTGCGTCTATAGCCAACTTTGATAGAAACTATGCCGATATTCATCTGGAGTTTGTGGAAGAAAACTGCAGAAACCTACACAAGAATAGCAGACTTTTGTTCTAGTCCATACGCCGACAGTTTAATCAATAACCGCCACGTTCATAGCTCTAAAATATTTAAATTTTTTGTTGAAACATTTTTTCATAAGTTCAACAGAATAAACACTAAAAATTTGGCATATCTCTCTTAATATTATAAAAATCGAAAATACATAAAAAGTAGAGTTGTAGAAAATTAGTCTAACTATATTTACAGAAAAATTGATCGAAAATTAAAATCCGAAATATCTCCGTGCACATTAGAGTTTGAGAAAAATGATTTGGTAATGAATTGTAGCAAACATTTTCCACAATTTTACTCCTCATACATATTTAGATGGTTCTATTATTAAGAGCGATATTTGATATTTTGTGTTTTCTTCATTCTCTATGCCCCTTTTCCCTTGACCTGTGGAATTGGTACTTCGAAATACTAAAATCATATCAGATACGATATTTCATTTTGATCAGACTAAAATTGTGACCGCTAGAGAGTGATTTATGTACTCTAATGAAATTCGCTTAGTTGACGCTGCTCCTGCCCAACGATTTTTATTTATTTTATATTTTGGATTAAGAAACAATAGATGGAGAAAAAAATATACCCAGAAAATAATTTCTTTGTATTTTTAATTGAGTAAAGAGACTTCATTCAATACTCCAGATGTTAAGACTGCATGACAACTTAGATAGATAGATTGTAGAAGCTGCCTTGGGCTGTGGAAGTGAGTGCTGAGGAAGAAATTTTTGTGTATAGACTAGGAATTAGTAAGATATGCGGCTGCAGCCGATTATGATAGGAACTGTGCCAATATTCATTTGGAGTTCGTGAAGGAAACTGCAGAAAACCTTTTCAAGCAAAGCCGGTTACTTCGTTGTTACGCCGACAGTTTATTCAATTAACTGGCCCTTTTTTTTCTTAATAATTTACAAACTGGCGATGTCGGGATTCGAACCCACAACCTCCCAGTTTCCAAGTAGGCATACTGCGCAGACATAAAGCCTTAGACCGCTCGGCCACTTGAACGGGTACGTGACAATTTAAAATTGATTTATTTTCATTAATAATGGAAATGCATATAAGATGACGATACACACACATATTCTATTAAAATTATGTATGAAAAACATTTTCGTAGACAACAAACCAAATAAATAAAATAAATACACATTTGAATGCACAACAAATATAAAAAAAAAAATATATGAAAATAATAAAAATAAAATTATCAATTTTATTTTAAATGGAAGAACAAAGTCATTTGGCAACAAGAAACATTTTTCACAATGTTTATTTCGAATATAAAATATTACAACAACAACCAAAAAAAAAAAAAAAAAACAATTTTTGGTATTCATTATAACAATTTCTAAAATAGTTTTATTATTACAACAAAAAAAACATTATATTTTTGTAAATAATATAAAAAAAAATCATCAGTCGACAAAACAGTGGCGGCGAAGCGTCCAAGTAGTCAATTGCGTTTATTTGATAATTTATGTGTAATGTATTCCCATGCTCTAGGATATAGAGTCTGTTATTTGTCGAAGAATCATAATATAATATATAAATAAATTTGTTGAACATTCTCTGTCTTTTATCCGCTTTCAAGGCTATCAAATGCTCGAATCCCACTTTGTTTATATTTTCTAAGGGGTGAGTGAACCCAGAGGTCCGAGGTTCGATGCCTGGTTGAAGAGTTTATTTTTTCGTATCAATATTTAATTAAAAGTTCAATGGCATGTTTGTCATTGAATTTTTTCAGATTTATTCCAGCCATGTGGGAATAAGAATACGTTGTTCCCTACAATGTGCAAGAAATGATGAAGTCAAATCAGCTGTTCAAAACCTAATAAAATACAAATTCTAAGGTAGTATTACCTTTATCAGCTATCATATTACTGATTTTGAAGCCAATTATCTCAAAACTAGACAAATGTGGGTTCAAAGTGGTATTTAGTCATTAACCGCATGAAATTTACTGAAAGTACAGCCTCATTACGTTTGTAGATACTTTTTCGTTTACAGAAGTTCAGAGAATATTGATTTAATGAAAAATTCAATGACATGTTTGTCTATATAGTATACAGTTCTTTCATACTATGTCTTACGTAACCTTAATGGAATTTTACATAAGTATTATATTGTGACACCTTAGTACACACAAATAATAATATATAAATAATTAGTTGATATTTGAAAACAAAGTAATACTCGTCAATGATACGAGAAGATTGGGTTATTCGTCAGAATCATCTTTGGTGTAGCGGTAAGCACATTTGGCTAGAAATCCAGAAGTCCGAGTTCGATTCCTGGTTGATGAGTTAATTTGTTCATATCAATATTTAATAAAAAAACTATCTGTTAAAAAAAAAAACTGTTTTCTTTTTCCAGTTAAAAATGCGCGGTTTTCAAACGTTTATCAGTGCCGAAGGTTTAGCCTAAGGCCTATCTTCCTACCAAAAATTAACTTTCTAGGACAACTGGAAGTACCCTACAGATTTGGGTGAATTAATGACTAAGTGAGTTACCGAAATGTTGATATTTAGGGCTAAATATCTTGGAAACCACTAAAGCGGTCACGTTGAAGTTATGAGCATTGTAGCGTTTTTGTTGCCTGCGATAAAGAAACCTAAATTCCTAATCCTTCCTATAACACATAGAACGGTGTGTGTCTGTACAATTTGTGTATACAGTCATGCTTAAATTCGGTCCACCAGACGCACTACCGTGCTATGTGATTTTGTATATAGATTCGTCCAAAATATAAGAAAATATAAAATTAATTTGGTGATAAAAATGTGATTGTTGCGTTGATTTCTCAACGAGATTTATAAAGTGTGTATTGCATTTTAGAATGTAAATAATATTACTGTGATATTTTCTTAATGACCATAAAATTTTTGCTATAATAATAATATATTTACTGTATAATATTGCAGACAGTAATAATAATTCGGAATGATTTAAAAACATTTTACATTATATATGGAAGATACAACGTGGGTTTTGGAAGGGGGAAGGGGTGTAGCACTCAACACACCGATGTCTGGTAAATGTCATGCACAGTGTTATAACTGCCATATGGATTTAGAGAAGTCAATATATTTTCAAAGAAGTAAAAATAATTGCTTTGCTTATAATGAAATTGTTAACTAGTTGCGAATTGTGTATGTAGATGTTTTCAATAAATGTATGAGACACTTTTTGGCCCTTTATTCAATTTCAGAAAAAATTTTTACAAACAATAACTTTTTATCAGTGAGTGTACTGTTTATTATACTTCACATGTATAGATGTCTAAACACATTATTTTATATAGCAAAGATACCGGTTTAAATTTATATTAGGACAAAAGTTTTTGCAATCTAACTAGCGATGTTTTAGCTGAAGTTTTAGAGAAACTGTTTAGTTTATGAAATAAAGTTTCGAACACAAGTGGTTCAAATAATAATCACTAAAGAAATACTTAACATTAATTATCATAGTCTAGGTATGGTAAAAATTTGACACCGAAAAGAGGGGGTGATATATTTCTTTTTGATAAAAGTCGTGCACATGAAAATGGTAGAGAGTCATGGCAAGATTAGATAGATAGATTGTAGAGGCTGACCTGGACCAGCTACACTTCGACCATAAGGTCCATTGTGATGCCTAAGGATATGCGGATGTGAGTGGAGAGGAAGGAATATGTGAGTAGACTAGGATTTGGTAGGATATGCGGCTGCAACCGACTCTTACAGGAACTATGCCGATATTCCTCTGGAGTACGTAAAGGAAAATGTAGAAAACCTTCTCAAGCATAGCGGGTTACTTCGTTCTTGTCCATACGTCGACAGTTAAGTCAATTAACCGCCCCCCTTTTTTTATAATTGACAAACTGGCGATGACGGGATTCGAACCCATAACCTCCCAGTTTCCAAGTATTCCTACTGCACAGACTTAACGCCTTAGACCGCTCGGCTACTTAGACTGGTGAGTCATGGCAATAATGATTTGATAATTTTTACTTTTATCCTATATGTCAGTCGTTAGTGTGTATATATGGACGTCATGTGGCGCTCCCATCTGAATTATTATACATATGATTGTACAATTTCAAGGAATATGTTGGAAAGTTTATAATAATATTAGAATTGAATTCATTGAACCGTTTCAGAGACTGCAATAGTATTCTCTCATATAATATATTAAGAAATAATGCATAATTTTATTGAGAATACATCGTTTATTGAATTTGGCGTATGAAAGAGATGAAGTATCCTAGATTCCGATAATAGTTCAAGGATACATTCAAATAAACAGAGATATAAATATCTAGTTAAAAAATATTATCATAAAATCTTATTAGCCATTTTGACTTAAAGTAATCATGAATTTAGTAAATGGGAATGGTTTAATTGAATTCTTTCGAAATTTTCCAGCCAATCGTTTGTAATGTGTACAATATATTCAACACATTATATTTTATTGAATTTTATAAATTGAATTGGATTATATGACACGAAATACTATGATGCAAATTCGGTAGAATATGAAAACTTCAAAAATTTTATCTTAGCTCCGCAAAATTTACTGTTAGCTCAGTATATTTATAATGCAAAAAGTCACAACTTTAGCTCAAACATGTGTAATTTTGTATGTTCATAGCATATTTATACTTACTTTGTATTTTTTTACATTTCTGCGGGTGTGAAAAATAATAGCCTAACGTGGAACTATCCCATTTCAAGGCGTATGGAGTGTAGGATCAGTATTCATAGAGGATGACAGGACGATAAATATTTTCTGATACATATGGGATAATGATTTTGGGCGAATTTTTTAGTTAACAAAAAAATACTTTTTAATTGTATCTATGAGTACAAATTGCATATCATTAAATTTTTTATTATTATTTCGTTCATTTTGTAACATTTATATCGTAGGCGTTAAGAAATTTAACCAAACACTCCTTTGGTTAGTGTTCAAGGGGCTCTGCTTGGAACTGGGAGGATGTTGGTTCGATTCCCAACGATGGCAGTGTGTCAATTAAAATTAATGAGGCGATGAATTGACTAAAACTGTTGACATGGGGACAAGAACAAAGTAGTCTGCTGTGCTTCACGAACTCCAAATGAATATCGGCATAGTTAATATCAAAGTCGGCTGCAGCCGCACAACCCACCAATTTCTAGCCTGGCTACAAAGTCTTTGTCCTCCGCTCACATCATTCATGTATGGCTAAAAATTAGCCAAGGTTTAAAAAATAATAATGTGAGCCTCTGTTAGAAATCGTGAAGTCTGGGAACCGCAGGTAAAAACCCTTTTAAAATTCACTATTTAATTAACGTAAAAAATGCAACGCATATCCTAAAGTATGGATTTCTACTAATTTATATAAAGGCAAAATGAGAGGGAGTACCAATTAAAACATAACTTTGAGTAAACCAGACACATTTTTCTTATATTCGTCATTACCACCCTGTTTAAGAGTAAAGAAAATCCCTGAAAAACGAATTTATATATACCTACATAAAAGACCTCATCTGTACAGTTTTTCAATATATTTACCAGGACATTTAACATTTGTCTAGTTAAAAGACTATTTATCTAAATTAATTTTGATCGTTAAATGTAATATTGTACAAATTTAATATGAAAATAAATAAAAAATGTTTTTGTTTTATTATTTATTTTTTATATATTTTTTCTATGAAACATTAACTCATATTTAGTTGAGTATTTATTTACTTTTATATATGTAATACTTCTTTTACTATTTTCTCTTTAAATTAATCGAAGTTTTTGTTCGTATTTCAATAGTTTTCCAATATATCTTGTTTAAAAGTATGTCGATAATATTGTTTGTTTACATCAGTGATTCTCAACCTTTTTGTTGCGGCACACTTTAACGATTTCAAAATTTAACGGCATACAAAGAAAAAGATAAGTTTAAAAGTTGTTTACTTACCTATAATTCACTATCTTAATTAGTTTATGATAGATAATAATTTTGAATGTAACATAAAATAATATGTACTACAAAAACAACAGTACGTTTATTAAGGGATTAATTACGAATAAATAATACGAATACTTTTAATGAGAAATTTGATGTTTTTTGATAATTTCATTTATATTTGGTCGTAAAAATGACAATGCTACTCTCATAACGTCTTCTGCATTTAACAGTCTCGATATTTTTTTCGTTTTTATGTTGGTTAATACTTTAACTATATACATTTCTTAAATTTGGCGGCACGTAAAAGTGCCGCGCACAGTGGTTGAGAATCATTGGTTTAAATGTATTTTAAGTAGATCGATACAATTGATTGCAAAAGTTAATGTTAATTTTTTATTATTATATAATTGATTTGTGCCTTATTGATTCGGTTTTCGAAAGAATGCTTCGGATAAAAGTTGTTCATTATAAATAAAGTAACAACTTTTAATCGGAAATTTTATTCGAAAACCGAATGAATAAGGCTCAAATCCATTATAAAACTTTAAAAACTAACATCAACTTTTGACGCCGAATGTACCAATGCTTTTTTCAATAAAGCTTTTTGTTTAAGAATATTATACAAAATATTTTACATAAATATAATTGTAAATTTCTAAAAAGATCAAACTTATTGTTTCATAGCATTGTTACTACTATTATTATTTAATATAAAACTATATTCAGGGACCTCAACCTATATTTGACTAAACTATTATACAAAGTATGTACGCATATTTGGGAAACTTACGCCTGACCATGGTGTAGTATGCCAACTTGGACATTCCATGGTATTACATTCCTCTTCTGTTTTTGGTTTATGTGCACGACAGCCGTGTTCGGGTACCTGAAATATTTAACAAATTATATTTTAGTTCATGTTTCATGCATTTAAAAGGTGGTGTTTGACTCACAACAAAAAAAACGCTGAAAAAAACTTATACATGAGTTTATTTTATATATTAATATTAATAAGGAACTTCCCAACCAATTCCAATTATTTTAAAGGCGTACGAAATTTTTCGCACACTCCTACAAGTCACCGAGAAATTTTTTTTCTATCAAGGTCATGACATTTTAGTTCCTATAAATATTATATTCCCAAGATATGAGCCCGAATAGAATGCAAATTTTTACAGTGCTTGGATATAACATCATTTCAATCCAAAAATCCTTTATTGATGTGATTACTTTAATCTGTGCAAAATTTTTTTGTACAAAAGTTGGAAAACATGCCCGGAAAATTTGAAAAAACTGAAAGTGAGACACGCACCAAATTAGCAACAAGCAACATATCTCTGAATCCATATCCCAGAGATAGTTACGATTAGCTAATTCATACTGATGATGACTACATTGTAGTCAAAATATGTATTTATAAAATAGAAATAAATGTTCTAGGAATTGGGGCAAATTTTGAAATGTAATGATTTTTATATTTACTACTTGAAAATAAACAACTTACTATGTTGACGATTGTCCCCTACCCACCCACTCCCAGCAGGGGGTTTGAAAATATCTAACTTTAAACCTTAAGAGATTGAAAAAAATTCAATGATAACAAGGTCCAGGGGATGCGGGTGGTTAAGTAATTTTAGGTTAGGTAAATTTTTGAAATATCTTTGCGTTTACCCAAATTTATCCGAAATACCTTTGTTTTTACGCGAGCGAAGTCGCATAGGTCAGCTAGTAAACAATAAATTTAGGACACATATGACCGCCATTTTTGCATAAAATGTTTCAATAAAAAGCTCTGTTGTTGTGAAGCTCTGTTATGGACTTTATATTGTTTTATACATATATTAAAATACAAAGGAAACAAACAAACAAACAAACACAAAAAATACGTCATATTTCATTGTGTCACCTTTATTTTCGTTCCATTTTCAAGTTGTTGAATGCATTGTACAACACGTGTTTGTGTACCACCCCCGCACGATGCAGAACATGGACTCCATTCGGCTGTTACCCAACGAGGTGGACAACGATGTTGATGACATGCGGCCACTCTTGGTTCAGGCCGACTGGAGGCGTCACATAATTGTTCATCAACGTCAGCAGCAGTCTGTCGATTTCTGCATACTGGACGTGACATTTTGTATCCTGTAACATATTTTTAACAAATAATAATACTTTTTTGTCATTGTTGTAATGTGAAAGTTTTTGCATAGAAAAATATATTTCCATATACAAAATTTATTCAGTGTTATAGAGGATGATTCTAAAATTATTTTATAATTATCAATTGGATGGTGTTATGCAAAATGCGTTCAACCCACAAAACATTAGAAAATTAGATTTATTCCAGCCAAGTGGGAATAAGAAAACGTTGTTCCCTATAATGTGCAAAAATGATGCAAGTCCAATCAGCTGTTCAAAACCTAATAAAATAAAAATTCTAAGGTAGTATTACATTTATCAGCTATCATATTACTGATTTTGAAGCCAATTATCTCAAAACCAGACAAATGTGGGTTAAAAGTGGTATATATAGAGAAGGCAAGTCGAGTCAAAAGTTGTCCCGTCAATAGAAAAAGAATCGCGTAGGTTGAGCTATATCTTTTTGATGACTAATATATAGAATAGAGATAATATATACTCTATGATATACCGTGTGTGTTGGAAAGCTTTTCCAATAGAGAATCAATGTAAAATATTATTTATTACTGGCTGGCCGTGTGGTTACTGTGTGAAGTCAGTCAGTACACATGTAATGAGAGTGGGTTACATGTGTTCATTGAATTCTTAAATGTAGTATGTGCATCACAAATCCCCACTCTTAAATGACAAGTTTTCTATTGAGCACGCGGTATTATATCAGTTTGTAAATGAAAAGATGTCGCTGTGGTATATTGGAACCCATCCGTAAAAATGTGAGAATGGGTACAATAATTAGTAGAAAATGTGATGACGAAAGTTTCTGTAAATTTTTAATTCAATTACTTTAAATCATAATGTTCTGAAATAATTATATAAATAAAATTAAATACAAAAGGTATTATTTCAAGTTTAAATGCATTGGAATAAAACAGTTTTTGTTTTTAAATAAGATTTTCTGGAATGAAGTGACAGAAAATAATCCGTTAAATCGTTAAGTATTTAAAGGTTTGTGTGCAATGAAATTAAATGTATTATTATTGTGTTTTTTTTTTTTCATTTCTTTATGATGTATTTTCTTCACTAATTCTAAAGAGAAATTCATTTATTGCAACATTTATAAACCTATACAGATAGTATTTTGTAGCATTTTATTTCATTTTCAATTGAGAAAATTGCAAATGAAACTATTTATACAAAACATATCTTATTTCAATGTTAAAATAATATTCAAACAATACTTACTGCAATCGAAATTACAGAAAGACTGTTAAAAATTATCTCGACAGAACACAACTAACAGTAGTACATCACCCTAGCTAAATTTTAACTCTACGCTATCCTATTACTAATTTATATGTATTTTACCACCATTTTATTTGTATGCTACATGGTAATATGCATGCTGTACAGTCTTAGATAGATAGATTGTAGCGGCTGCCCTGGATGGGCTATACTTCTACCACAAGGTCCTTTGTGATGCCTAAGGATGTGAGAATGTAAGTAGAGTGGAAGAAACTTTGTGGGTGTAGACTCGGAATTGGTAGGATGTGCGGCTGCAGCTGACTCGTATAGGAACTATGCGAACATTAATCTGGAGTTCGTGAAGGAAACTGCTGAAAACCTTCACAAGCATAGCCGGTTACTTCGTTCTTGTCCATACGACGACAGTTTAGTCAATTAACCGCCCGTTTTATTTTCTTTGTAATTGACAAACTGCCGATGTCAGGATTCGAACCCATAACCTCCCAGTTTCAAGTAGACATAACATCTCAAACATAACGCCTTAGACCGCTCAGCCACTTGGATGGTGCTGTACAGTCTTTAAAAAATTGTATAAAATACGATCCGTATACTAAAAATAAATAAAAAAACATCACACGCAGCTTTTAACTAAATTGGAAAGATTATATTATTTTTTCTAGAAAATTATAGTCTTTAAATTTCTCCTGTAATACTGCATGATTTTCGTATTTCAAATATTAAGAGGGATTCAGTTTCCAATTTACTTCTCACTAATTTATCTCTCACTGTTTTACTTCTAGTTATTTATATTACTTACATTTTCTAACCATTTCGAAAACTAATAGTCAATGATAATATTAATATTATTAAATTAAACAAATATTTAAAAATTCCGTAAAAAAATATTGGTTTTTTTTGCCTAAAGTTTCGAAAATACAAAGAATGAGATTTTCTTATCCACAATTCAAGGTAGCTATAAAATGGTACCTGTTTATTAATGAACTATATAATGGTGTCCGCCTCGTTAAAAATGATAAATTTACTTTAGAAATTTACTTTACTTCAGAATTAGAGTACAACGCTTAATTATTCGATAACTAGTTTGATAAGAAACTTCTTATTAATGAATTGAAAATTATCGAAATATGGGAGAAGCGAATCTCGTTAGGCTGAAGTAGAAGGTGAAGCATAATGGGCCATAAGGTCAAAGTGCCATACATTTATTTACCCTTAAATATATATATATATATATATATATATATATATATATATATTACCACTAACGAATTGAAACCTGATTTTAACGAATTTCATTTCTTATCACCACGTTTTTTGGAAGTTTGCCATCTTCAAATGTTCCAAATTAGTACATCTTTCAAGACTTGACCAATGTATGTAGCGGTGTTTATAAACTTTCATGTAATTCGCTAGAATGTGAGTGGAGTGGAAGGAATTTTTGTGTATAGGTAGGATGTGTGGCGCAGCCGACTATGATAGGAACTATGCCGATATTCATCTGGAGTTCGTGAAGGAAACTGCAGAAAACCTTCTCAAGCATAACCGGTTACTTCGTTCTTGTCCATACGCCGACAGATTAGTCAATTAGCCGCCCCTTTTTTTTCCTTAATAATTGACAAACTGCCGATGTCGGAATTTGAACCCATAACATCCCAGTTTTCAAGTAGGCATGCAAATGAAATCCTTGGAAAAGTTCATTCGGTGAGGGTGCCATCTTTATACACATAATATTGCCTACTCCAACTCACACAATATGACCTTACATTATCAAATAGATATTCAAAGATTTTCTGTCTAAACTTTTCTGTGTAAAATCTTCCACATGAACTCCGAACGTGTACGTATTATATCTATCCGTAATACATAATATAAAATATTATAAAGCAGTCGAAACTTTTTTAAAGTACAAAACTTTACTATATTTTCGTGTCTTATGTTCATCATAATATCATTGATATACATAGAATGTGTGTGCATTATACATAACGTCACCTTTTTTGATGTACAGGAAGGCATCATGTACTTCAAAAACTACACGTGAATATTTAATACAATTATTCTCAAAAAATTTGCGTGAAAAATTTTGACATTAGATTTTCCATGTATTATGAGGTGATCTTTCCGAATTTTAATCATTTCATATAAAATGTCGCCAAAATTGTTTTTTGAATCTGACACAGGTGATTTTTTCTAAAACGTTTCGACATATAACTTGAAATTGAGCACAGAGATAAATTGTGTTGGCCAAATAATAAAAATGTAGTATACAAAGTAGAATTTTGGTTTTGAGGGTGTATTTCAGGGGGTTAATATGGAATAAGGACGGAAAATTTTTCAAACATATCGTCTTAGATAGATAGATAGGTATATCCTGGGGTCTAACAAATACTGTACGTCGACCTTATGGCCCATTGTGCTCCCCCTTCTACTCCAGTCTGACGAGATTCGCTTTCCCCTTCTCTTGGCAATAGCCAGGGGCTTGCTGATCAGGTCTCCCTGATCGTTCATATATTCAGGGTTAGATGCCTCGAATATCTTGTATCTGCGGTAACCTAGAGGTTCGCAGTTAAAGAAAATGTGCCTGGATGTTTCCTCCTCCTCGCCATATAATTTGCACATAATGGACCCTATATGGAGTCCCATTAGGGGTAGATGCTTCCGCAGGGGATAATGCCCGGTGAAGAATCCGGTAACCTTCCGCAGTTCTGTTCAGCTTCAGTGCCTCGAGAGATAGCCTCTTGGATGCATTCCGAAACACTATTTTCCCGAGCTTTTGCTGCGGTATATTTTTCCAGTGATCACGGTGTTTAACATTCATCCACTCGTTAACATATCGTCTTGGGTGTTACATAAAAGTTTTTGAACTCGAATTCACATTTTACTAAAGTTGCATCACATTTTTCTTCTACTCTTAGCAGCCAACTTCTGAGGAAAACCATTGATAAATAGGTGTAGAATTGAAACTACATACGGATTGAAAAATTCTAACGCGAACAATTTGTATAAGCAATGTTTTAGGACATATTTCTAAGTTTTTACACTTCTACACAAAACAAAACTTCCATGTATTGCAGGTTGCCCATTTCAACAAAAGGTTCAAAAGTCATCTTGTATGAAACATTAACAATTTTTGATAGATAAATTTTTTACGGAACACTAAATGTGGTAATATCAATTGACTTGACCTTTTTTTTAAAAATATTTGTATTGGTCGTTTTTTATGTTAAGTTTATTTGTAATTAACGAACATATGGTTAGTAATTATATACCTACCCGTATAAATAAACTTGTGAACTATCCTTGTCAATATAAAGCGCCGAATGCTTATAAAATAAAGAATTTAATTTTTTACACTCTAATAAAAGCATGTATAATGTTTGATAAAAGAGTATTTGTATTGATATTATCATCCAACGATTATAATGGAAGAATCTAATAATATATATAAAAACAGGGATCCAGTTGAACGAGCAAATTCAGGGACATTAAAGGATATACCTACTGTTAACAAACACATAATTTTGTTTGGCTTTAACAAGTTTTAATTAAAATTCATGTTTATCATTTTCCATTATTTCATTTCTATAGAAAAATATCAAAATTATTAATATCAAAATTATTAATATCAATGTTCCCCCCCAACGTACTATTTCAATGTATTAAATATCAATAGTTGATTACATTTATTTAAATTAGTAATATTTTTTGATCATTTTTACAATTCATAAAATTTATTAGGAGGATAATTTACGTTTCTAGTGAAATGTTTGTGGAATTTTGTTTTTGTGAAAAATATTCTGCCCATATTTTTACTGGGATAAATATTAAATTATACCAGTCATATAGTCTAGTGCCAGTGATTCTCAACCACTGTGCCGTGGCACTTTTGCGTGCCGCCAAATTTTAGACATGTATATAGTAAAGTATTTACCAACATAAAAACGAAAAAAAGATCAAGACTGTTAAATGTAGAAGAGGATATGAGAGGAGTATTGTCATTTTTACGACCAAATATAAATGAAATTATCAAAAAACGTCAAGCTCAAATTTCTCATTAAAAGTATTCTTATTATTAACTTGTAATGAATCCCTAAATAGACGTACTGTTGTTTTTGTAGTACATATTATTTTATGTTACATTCAAAATTAATAATTATAAACTATTTTATACAGTGTATTATAGGTAAGTAAACAACTTTTAAACTTATCTATTTCTTTGTGTGCCGTCAAATTTTGAAATCGAAAAAAATGTGCCGCGACAAAAAAAGGTTGAGAATCACTGGCTAGAGATTTGGAAATCGAATTTGCTTGAACAGTTTCGAAACTCGCAGCCCTATTAATTTATGGCGCCTACACAAAAAGTTCCCTTGTTCGGGCACAAAAAGAGCTGGACATAGGACATCAAACTTTAAAATGATTTTTTACAAATGATCTCAAGTAGAAGGAACCAGCTTGACTTGAGTAAATTCGCTTGTAGGTTTCGGTCACCGAAACACATGACATCACCAGTGTTTTCCTTTCAGGAGTGGAAATCCATTATATACACACTGATAGATAGATATATTGTAGAGGCTGCCCTGGACGGGCTACACTTCGACTATAAGGTCCATTGTGATGCCTAAGGATGTGAGGATGTAAGTGGAGTGGAAGGAATTTTAGTGTATAGACTCGGAATCAGTAGGATATGCGGCTGCAGCCGACTATGATAGGAAGTATGCCGATATTCATCTGGAGTTCATACGCCGACAGTTTAGTCAATTAACCACCCCGTCTTTTTTCGTAATAATTGACAAACAGCCGATGTCGGGATTCGAACCCATAACCTCTTAGTTTCCATGTAAGCATTACTACCCTAGTTGAAATAAAATCCATATGTGACTTCATAAAATAAATATGAATTACAACGGTCCTCAGTTTAGCAAATGTCATCACTGTGGAAAAGATGGAGGCAAAAGGTACAACCTTAAAATGCCATTCAATAAGCATGGAGGGCAGAAGCAATACCAGGAAGAGTAATTGATTGTTTTTAAACATTCACGATCCTCTCTTCCAATTCTTTTAATGTCAACATAAACAGTTTAATGTTTTATCTTCTAGCATTGAGGAGAACCGCTCTGTAGTGATATTGCACACACACACACATACACACACGTATAAACTCCCACATTAAATATTGTACTTCAGTTATTTTTTTTCATTTATACAAAGATTTCCTCCTTTGCATCATAATACAGTTTTTTTTCTTCAATCGTTTTGTGATTTTAAAATGACTATATTTTCGTGAAGTACTTAAGAGATATTCTTAAAAAGTTTGTATCATTATTCCAGGATAATATTTTTCCATCAATATCATCATCGTATGGTACACTAGCATTCAATATATTTGAATCAGTCAATCACATTTTAAGCGTATATTTTACTGAATATAATATGTACAATATTACATTCAGTCACACTGCAGATTGTTTCAACTGGCTCAGTTTTTTTGAACGAGAGTGTATGTATTTTCTTTTATTTTATTTATTTTTTCATATAAATATATCTATGATACATGCGACATAAATGTTCAATTTTTAATATTTTAAAAGCTGATATAGTAAAAAGTGTCATTGAAACCATAGCAAAAAAAGTATGGTAAAACTGGTGCTAACAATATTGAAAAATTTTGTCGATGTCACAACACTTTCGTATCAAAATATACAGAGAATATGTACAGAGTGGTTTTTATCGAACATGATTCACAGTTATTCCATTTCCGGTCTGTTCCATATGTTTAAAGCTCTTTTCGTTCAAAAGTTACAAGGTGTCGAATTTGGCTATAATATTTCGTGTTTTCTTCTATCTTTATGCCCCTTTTCCTCTTAACGTATGCCATTTATTAATAAATTGGCCTTACAAATACTAAAATCATATCAGATACGACATTCCATTTTGATCAGACTAAAATTGTAACCGCTAGAGAGTCATTTATGTAAGATAATTCGCTAAAATGAAGCAGCTCCTGTGTAACAATTTTTTTTCATGTCTAAATGGCAAACCCATGCGTGATAGATGCTTTTATGTTCGATTAAGAATTCAGCATCTTCCAAGCTAACAAACTGACTTTTTTTTCCAAGTATTCATTGTGAAATATTCTACAATTTTGTTACTTTCAGCCAGATAGCCAGGCAGCACTTCGGGCCCTTGAGGCGTCAAGATTCCAATCGAAGATAGTCTATGAATGCTTCGAGGTACTGAACCGCCTGGCACTAAGTAGCACAGTCAGGCTGATCTGGATACCGGGTCACTCTGGCGTTAAGGAGAACGAAGTGGCGGACTCGTTGGCACGAGAGGAGTCATCTGAAGCGCCTTTTTCACCTGAGCCTATCATTCCAATAGCAAGATGCTCCATAATTTACCGAATCAAGGGTTGGCTGAAACAAGCTGTTCTCGATTACTGGAACTTTGCGCAGGGCATGCGACAGGCCCAGTTGTGCTAAACACAGCTAGGCCATTCGACTATGGTCGATTGAAACTCAATAGAATGCAGTTGAGAAGGGTGGTGCGGCTTTTGACAGGACACTGTCGATTGAACTACCACCTACATAACTTGGGGATCTCTGATTATCTCACTTGTAGGGCCTGTATGGAGAACGTTGAAACCTCCATACATGTTGGGTCCGAAACTTTGGATCCATCAATCCTGGGAGCAATCTTTGCGGAGAAGTTGTGGGCCTTCTGTGTGGCGTCTGCTTAAAATAGTACCTCTTGCCCGGAGGCGTCTCACCTTCGGGTGGCAGGTTATTTTCAAGGAGGGCACAGAGGACCCCTTGCTCTAGGTGCGAGGGACTCGTCGGCGGTACCCCTCTTTCTGATTATTATTATTATTACTTTAACTCATGTCCATCTTTTTTTTTCAAACACAGGTTAATTTTAGGAAATATTTTATTCAAAGCTCCTTGTAACTTCATAACCCTGATTATACGTATGGCAATTGTAGTGGACCATACTGTAAACATGTCCTGATATTGTATAAAGTCATTTAAAATGAAAGCCAATTTTAATAAAATGTTGAAAAAGATGTTGGACAACAATGGTCATCACAAATCGTACTGTTTGTATTTCTTTATCAAAAAATTCGATATGTAATCTCAAAGAAATGTATAATATCCATTGGGAGAGGATGTTTTAAAAGTTCGTTTATACTTTGCGAGTATAATTTTTGTGTATAGACTAGAAATTGGTAGGATATGCGGCTGCAGCCAACTGATAGGAACTACGTCGATATTCATCTGGAGTTCGTGAAGGAAACTGCAGAAAATCTGCTCAAGCATAGCCGGTTACTTCGTTCTTCTCCATACGCCGACAGTTTAGTCAATTAACCGCCCCCTTTTTTTTCTTATTAATTGGCAAACTGCCGATGTCGGGATTCGAACCCATAACCTCCCAGTTTCCAAGTAGGCATACTGCGCAGACATAACGTCGTAGACCGCTCGGCCACTTGGACTTATAAGCCTAAAGTCTGATTCGTTAGAAAATAGTACTTTCTTGTTTCTTAACAATTATATAGCAAATATAAGTACTTAATGCAAAACATACAGATTTTTGCGAATGGTGATTTAGAAAAATCTGTGTTATAATTCTAGCTCCAAGTGTGTTTTGTCTCAAAGGATGACATAAAATTTTCAAAACGCCCTATATATACAAATGTGGATAAAAATTTATATATTACACAAACTTTATTATATATTTTAGATTAGTTTTTAGAATAATATGCTTTAAAATAAAATAAAATAAAAACGAGTAATGTTTAACAGTGTCGCAGATTGTTCGTCTAAAATCATGTTTATAATGCAGCCAACCGGATTGACATTGAAACATACTCTGGTTTGGGTAAATGTACGATGTATGAAAAATATTACCCGCACACTAGGCAAAGCCATCATACCTATTCAGGTAGTCAATTTATTTAGTTTAAAATTAAGTTTTAGATAACATGTTGTACACAATATAACCTAAAAAAAACGATTTTATACTTTAAACTATTTGACAAAAGGTTAATTTGACACAAGTTCAAGTAGTGTTAAGTGTCAACTAACAACAACAATATTTTCAATTTAAAAAGTAAAAATTGCAATTTTCTTGTGTATAGAATGAAGAGTAACGACATCAATGAAATGAAAATCATTTATATAATAATATATATTTGAAAATTGAAAAGAAAAATAATTTGTTACAAAACGTTAAAAATGGAGAAAAAAAATCCATTCCAGGTTTTTTTTATATTTTTAATATTAAAAAGATCACACGATCATTTTACTTTCGTAGGTAAAAAAATAATAAAAAGGAGGAGAAAGGTAAATGAATAAGAAGAACAAAATTTATGACAAAGTTATTTACAAATCCTCTTTTATCTTTTTTTTTTATTTCCTTTTTTTGTATAGAATTTGTATTTATTTAATTAGTCAGAACATAATGGACGAAGATACTCATACTGTGTGGAAAAGTGCTGTGTGACATTGTCACAATAGGTTGTGTGACAAGTTCACACAACCCGTTTTTTAAATAATCCGACGCATATATCATTTATATCCAAAAAGACCCGTTTAAAATTAGTAATTTATAAAAATGTAAACCTTGATTTAAGAAGTAATACTTCTTGACCGTGAATGACAAAGCATGATGTGAAAACACGAACGTTCCAATCAGCCTGAAATTAAGTTCATTTGCGATAGCTTCGAAAAGCACTCTAGCACAAACGTCTAGATAACTGCGAAAATATGGAAGAAGCGAAACTCGTCCGACTGAAGGGAGTGCACAATCGACCATAAGGTCGAAGTGCAATACTTTTATATACCCCGAAATGTATCTATCTATATAATTGTGCTCTTCGATTTTAACGATGTCTTGAATCGTAAAATTTTTCCATCCAAATCTTCTCCGTTTGCGTGATATAATTTCGGAGGAAGTCTAAATTTGTGACCAAACAATTTATAGAAATTGTACGATAACATCTTAATGATATCTTGGCACCCCTATTCGTGAAATTTAGCTTCTTCTATTTCCCAAGTATAAAAATACCGGGAAACAACGACCTTTTGCGAACATTGATAATATAAACATATCAATATATAGAGATTTTTTACATAGAGAATAGAGATTAATAAATGATTCTCGATTATATAAAACGATTCTCTCAAAATATTTAGATAGAATAATTTATTTCTAGATTTATTTCGAAGATTTCTTGAATAAAAATAAATAAATTAAATACATTTTAAAAAATAATACTGAATCAATTTTCTTTAAAGACAATACTTACCACCACCACAAGTCACGGAACACAGTGAAAATGGTCCTTCCTGCCATAGATACAGTGGTTGCGCACATGATGTTCCATCCCCACCACAAACACCACATGAATCTACCTTTTTTGTTGATCCGATACGTAAGTCACAGCCCACTCTCTGTTAAAACAAAAAAAGGAAATTATAAATAAAAAGTATTATATGTTTTTCAAAGGGAATTTTCCACGAATACATTAAATGATATCGTTAGGTTTTAGGTTTAAGATATGTCTCCTTACATGCCAACATAAATTATTCATACGTTAAAATAGTTGATGTTATATACCGTGTGTTTTTTAAACTACACCCAATCTGGAAACAATGTATGTATCTATCGCTGTTCATATACAGCGCACCATGATATGGTGCACTCTATTACTCACAGACATTTGTAGAATGCAGAATGTAGAATATGTATTTATTGATATGTATACAGATAGAGATATTTACATCAATGTCTGTGCACAGTGAGTAATGATGTGGACAGCCTTGTTCCACCGAAACTGCACTCCACAAAAGTCTGTGAATTTTGGTGTAAAAGTATCGCATATGGACAGTGATAGATGCACTACACAATGTAAAAATGATTAAAATAATCAAAGAGAACTCTAGGTTTTTTGAAATTACATTTCAAATTTTGCCCCTATTCCTAGAACATTTGTTTGTATTTTATAAATACGTATTTCGACTACAATATAGTCATCATCAGTATGAATTTGCTAATCGTAACTATCTCTGGGATGTGGATTCGGAGATAATGTTGCTTGTTGCTAATTTGGTGCGTGTCTCACAATGATATTATAAAAGTTCTGTCTTTTATACGATTTGACGAAGGGTATGATCTGACCTGAGGATTATTTGAGTTAACTGACTAACGGACTAGGTGTGTGAAGAGCTCCACCTATTTATTGACGGTATTCCTTTGTGACCATGCGGCGTTATTTTTGTCACTACAGTGAGGATATCGCTGACCTTGATATTCAGGTATATTACATTTTTTGAAAATAGTTTAATTTTATTAAATCAGAATATGGATTTGGTCATTGTCTAAATTCATTATCTGTTTTCTCAATTTGTATGTGTAGATATTTTCGTATGCATCTAATTCTGTGGGGTTTTGTACCGATTTCAGTAGTTTTAGATTCGGTTTGCTAATTGATTCTATACTACTACTAACTTTGCTCTTTACAAATGTTTTCATTTTACTAATATTAAGAGAGAAATTGTCCGACTTTGTTCGTTAACGAACTTAGTCATGGGAGTGAAACACGGGGTGAGAATTTCTATGGAAGTTCTGGTTTTTTCAAGTTATCGACATAAAAATTGATATTGTGTTGATGAACAAGCCAATTCAATTAGTCCTTGACGGGTAGAAATATTATGTTAGTCAGTTATAAGGTCTTTACAATTACAATTTTCGCTAGCGGAGCCGCAACGGGTAATACTCGTATTCATATTTACAGAAAATATTTACGATTTTAATAAATGTATTTACTGTATAGCATGTACATTAACATATAGCATACAAATTTAGTGTGATAACTGATATGAACTTGTAATTGGGCAGTGAAAAATTATAATATTGAATGGAAATAAGATAATATATAATTTTCTCCGTTTATAAAAGTCACTCACCAAAACGTATAGAGCTTTAGTGTATAGAACTTTATTATATATTACAAAATTGTACCCTTTATGGAATATCTTCTTAAGCCTTTTAGCTACGTAAAGAAAAAATTATTAAGATAACATCAATAAAAATTAATTAATAGAAACAAACAAAATAAAATGTTTTTAGTTAAAAGAAAAATTTATTTGATACAAAAATAAATGTTTATTATGAATATAAAAACAATTTATTGTTATGATTTAATTAAGAAATTCAGTTCGTGCTTTGCCAACTTGATAAATATTATTATTATTACTAAGTACTACCATCCCACTCATGAAATCGCGGCTGAGGTGTGTGAAGTTAGCACAGCAAGTTTTCACAGAAATACTATATATACTACGATGTGGAGAAACTAGGTAAGATATTTCGCTTTTAGTATTTGCTTATGATGTTGCTGGTGGAAATTGTAGTGAACTTGCTATTAAATCTCAATAGACTTCTTATTCAGCTACCTTTGCATAATCACTACGTATGCCGCCTGTTACTCAGGTAATTATATGTTTATTTCCTCAGAAACTATCAATAAACAAATTTAGACATTTTTATATCTTCAAAAATAAAAGTTAGATTGAAATAAAAATTTTTATTTCAAATTTATTATTAAATAATAAATATTTTTATATGTTGTCTATTTTTCATATTTTCGTATTTTTTCTCTCATTTCATAAAAATATTGCTATTATTTTTTCTTATGCACCGCGCCCGTAATTATGCCAAAACTATTGTATTAAATGTATGAACAAATGTTTTAAACCAAAGTGGATTTTTATCAGATAATCTTTTTTTTCAAGATTGGTTGTGAGTACAGATATCACGAGCGTAATCAAAATCGGTTCAGCCGTTTAGGAGAACAGCCTAGATAAACAGACAAACAGACAGGGAGGCAGGCAGACAAACAGGCAAAAAAACTTGTGTTTTGGTTTTGGTAACGTGAAAATAACCATATGAGCTTAAGAAAAAATCCTTTATTTCGAAATCACCGACTTACGTGCATTTAAACATATCGAACAGTAAAAACAATGAAATAGCATTATTGACACTGGAATTATAAAAATGGATAGTTGAAGTATTTCGCAAAAAAAAAAAACAGATATCTCTAGCACAGTCTCCAGAAAAGTTTTGCCAATAAAAATGGTTCAATATTGAAAACCCGCTTTTCTAATGTGTTTAAAGCAGGCTAACTTTGCAGTGTTATCTACACAGCACCCTTTTGATGGTTGGATAGAGCTGGTCGACTGGTTCTTAAGACTCAATGGTGTATGTACAATATTTTTAATTAATTTTTAAACAATATAATAATATAGTTTGTGTTTAATTTTGAAATTGTAATTTTTTTTTATAGTAAAATTAAAATTAAAACAAAAAAAATTAAATTTACATTAAAAAAAAAAAAAGCATTGTATTTACCGTTGTTGATTCTAGAATAATTTGCTTGAAGCAAACAAAAATTTGTTCATAAATAAATACAATTTTATTAAAGTTTTCCCGTCATATATAATATTTATTAACAATACTAGGGCAATGGACATATTTATTGTTTTATTTTTCACAATACTCACATCATTATTCATTGTTATCATAAATACAGAAAAGTTTTGGGAAGTTATTTGGAAGTAAATTTTTGGTAATGTTTCCATAAAGCTCTGTCAAAAGCGTAGTTTCTACATTTTTTTCGGGTACAGACTGTGCAAAATGATCAGTCTACAAAATAATGCATGATAAAAACTTTATGTATGTATGTATTGTTTGAAATAACCTGATTGAGTGATTACTTTAGGAAGTTACAGCACTGTGTTATATAATCAGGACAAACACATAGACCAATTCACTATTCATAAATACAAAATAATGTAAGTTTAAAAAAATTAATAATTTTAAACTTTTAGAATTCGAAAACAAAACGGTAAAATGCGATTTAAAAAAAAAATTTATTTAATAAATATTAATCTTTACTATTCTAGTTTTTTTTTTAATTTCTGTCTTTTTTAATACAACAGATAATAGTTGGGCGAGCATAAAGTTTAATCTAATGTGAGAGGGAATGATAACTTTATATAAAAATAGAGATGATGTTGCAAGGAACACTAAATTAAATTTGTATTTAAATACATTTTAATTTCTAAACACAGATTTCAAGTATGTGTAATTGTATTAGATCTATATAATGGAAAACATATGCATTATAAATGTACGAAATTATTCCCATCAGCACCAATACATATGTCAAATGGTCTTCGTTAACTCTGTGCAAACTTTCATTAGCCGCTGGCAATAAATTTCCGCAAGATTAGTATGGTTTTTGTTATAAAGTCATAATTTAGAGTATAATTTAAAGTCATAATTTTTTACTATAGCGTTTACTAGTTTTTTAATAATATATTTACGATATATATACTATTTTTATTATATTTTGAAAAAAGAAAGGAAATTGGTTGTTTATATAAAGCAAATAACATCCTTTATTAAAATGATTTTTCAAGAATTCAAAGATATCCTTCCAAATATAATCGTTAGAAATTTAAAGTAAAACACGATGTATTTTGAGGGAAAGCCTGGCATTTTAGTTTTTCTAGACATTTCTAGGCTTTTTTTTAACCTTTCCTAAGAAACTCATTCTCTCATACTCTTCCATCCTGTACCACATTTGGTTTATTTCCTCCAGCTCTTTGTTCGTTGTCGAAGCAGCCCGTCTTCTTTGCAAATGACGGGCAGAGCTCCATTTCTTTTCGGCACACCAGGAGACACCGATAGTGATACCAGTCGGTCGATCTTGGGTTGCGCCTGAGACTCTTTGGAGCATCGTCCGATCCGATAGGACGATGTCGGATGTCACCCTCTAATTTTAAAGTCCCTCAGTCCGCTTGATGCCAACCAAATGACATTAACCTCCTGCGTTGTTGAGATGACATAAATTGGTTCACATCCTCTGTTTATGATCTCAAGGTTCGTAGATACTAGGTACTCTAAAAGAGCTTCACCTCTCGTATTTACGTTTGTGCTGCCCCAGATCGTATAGTGAGAGTTTGCCTCACAGCCGATGATTATCGGCTGTACATAGACACACAAGTTACGACAAGAACAAATTGATAGAGCAAAAGAATGACATACAGAAGATTGAGAGTTCAAAGCCTCTTTAAGACTAATAAATCGTTTCTTGAAATAAATATAATTCCCTATCAATATTTAAAAACCTGCTGTATTTTATTCTGTAATTGAGAAACAAATGTTTGAGAAGCTGCCTTACCTCACATTGTCCATTAATACACATATCCAAACTGCCAGGACGACATCTTGTACCATCTTGTACTTTCGGTGCTAATTGTACAATAATAACATCATCATTGTCATCAATATTTGATGAACCGCTACCACCACCTATTATCTGATGTTGGTGTGACGATAATGATGATGTCATTGTCATGTCATGATGATGCTGTTGTAATGGTTGAACTGTAACTGAATGACCCCGGCATGTCAATGCACATGGCTCGGTTTCATCATAGTGTGGTGTCCATTTTAAAAGTGACCCTTCATACGGTACATCATTGAATGCTGCACATTGGTGTTCACGGAAATCTCTTGTATCACTGCATGGCTGTAACAATTTAAATAATTTATATGTAAGTGTTATGTTTGTTACCACATTTGTTAATTTTGTTACACATAATAAAATATTTCTATATTTAATTACAACCAACCAACCGACCTTCATCACACGAAAAGTTAAATTAAATTGAGCGAACTTTTATCCAAAAAACAAAATAATACGATGAGCTAAAGGTTTTGTTTTGCTATGTGATCTATACAAGGGTTGTCAGTCATACTACTGAAGTTGTGAGAGTAGAAAGTAAATGGTTCCAATTATCCTGGAACCTATTTCTACAATAAATTAAATAAACAGATTTTTGGGGATTCAAACAAAACTTTGTTTTGCCAAATAAAATCATGTCAAAACAGTTTGTTGATAATTACTGAAGTAACAGAAAGTAGTTACCGAAATGACAAAGGGCATACGTAGTGATTCCGCAAAGGTATCTAAATATGATAGTATATTGAGATTTAATAGCGAGGCTACACTACATACCTCCCCCCACCAATAACAATGAAAAACCTAAGAAAAAGGAGTAGTAATCTTCATCGTGTACAAGAATTTGATAATAAGGCCTTTTTAAGTCAACCTTAGAAAAAAACCTATTCATCATGTAATTTCACATTGAGTTCATATAAATGTGAAATTGGATATCTGTCCAGTACCGTGATCGAATTCAGTCAGCGATAGGTTTACGATACCGTCAGGTTTCTAGAGTAGAGGTGATGACCATTCAGAACCCGAAGGTTTGCAAATACCCGAAACCATCAGCTCTTGAATATGATAACAGGTGACAACTCTTCAGGACATAGCCTGCGATACTTAGAAAATATCGAGTAGGAGTTTGTGATAATGCGATGTCGAGTATTAATGTTTAGCATCAAGATTGAATTTTTCTGATTGGGTTAAATTAGGAAAGGATTTCAAGATTTTCGTAAATTCATTTTCAATTGAGAATTAATTTCCGGATGAATGAATAGGTAGTGATACGCAATCACTAATTCGTAGTGATTCCGCAAATGTATGTAAAGATGAAAGTATATTGAGAATTAGTAGCGAGTCCACTAAAAGTTCTATCCTCGAATGTCGTAAATAAATAATCGTCGTGGCATATATTTTTGTATATAGAATTACAATCAACACGAAAATTTATACCAAATTGAGCGCACATGAATAATACAATTTTGAATTTTAAAAAAAACTTAAAAAAACAAGCTTTTATTGCAATATGATCTAAAAAATGCAAGATAATTTAAAATAGAAATAGAATAAAGTGATTGACAACAAAATTAATATTAATGTAAACAAAAGCATGAAGTGCTTTTAAAAAGAGTCACATACAGAAGAGTCACATAGAGAGCACCCCATGCTTTTGTTTACATTAAAGTTAATTTTGTTGTCAATCTTTGTATTCTATTGTATTTTAAATCATTTTGCATTAAAAAAAAATGTGTTTTTAGTATTCAAGCTCAAACACGGTTCAAGCTCCATACCAAATTTGATTAAAATCTGTTCAGTGGATTAGCCGCGTGAAAATGTTACAGGCAAGGAGGCAGAGTTACTTCCTCGCCTGACTGCCATAGTTGTATTCATAATATTAGTACATGTATTGGTTGTTCTCCAAGCGTATTGTGAGCAGAGGAGACTGTTGAAATATATCCAACCTATAATACGTGTGGATAGTGGCGGAAATACTGGCTGATGATTTTCAATTAAAGAATAGAGCTTTGCTATTTCCAGTGTTATACTTAATTGAATTTGAATGAAGTATCCGTGTCGTGTATTAATGAAAAAAAAAGGTGTAAACGATTCCCATACCTCTATATTTAGAGTAAAATGTATAATATTGTGTTACAGATTCACTTAAGATATTTAATTTAACCCTGCACTGCAGTTTCCTTCACGAACTCCAGATGAATATCGGCATATTTCCTATCAGAGTCGTCTGCAGTCACACATCCTACCAATTCCTAGTCAACACACAAAAATTCATTCCACTTCACTCACATCCTCATATCGTTAGACATCTACTATGATAGGAACTATGCCGATATTCATCTGGAGTTCGTGAAGGAAACTGCAGAAAACCTTCTCTAGCATAGCTGGTTACTTCGTTCTTGTCCATACGCCGACAGATTAGTCAATTAACCGCCCCTTGTTTTTTCTTAATAATTAACAATCTGCCAATGTCAGGATTCGAACCCATAACCTCCCAGTTTCCAAGTAGGCATACTGCGCAGACATAACGTATTAGACCGCTTGGCCACTTGGACTGGTCTGGACTTGGAATGGACAACCACACCCATACCACACAGAAGTGCAACCCGCACCTTACCCTACATGCGCAAACGCGTATAGACACACCTCAAACGAATAGACCCGGTTAGAAATCATCGATTTAGATCACCGAGCTTCAAAGGTACATTCTTCGATATTGTAGAGTGAATATAGATGTAAAAAAAATTCAATTAAACCATGATTTTAATAATGTAGATTATAATCACTTAATAATACATGAATTATGGACTTTTTGTTTGGCTAGTGTACAATTCATTGATTTTTATTTTTCATCAGCATATTTAAAATATTATATGTATGTTTATAGATAATATACTAGTCAGCGGTATACATGTAGTTGTTTACTATGACCATTACCGGAAATTAGACAAAGCTACCGTCCTCATAACAATAATAATAATAATCGTTATAATCATGATCTTAATACTTTATTGGTTTAACAAAACATTATACAGAAGAATCTCTAGTAAGATTGGGAAAATGAAGTAAAAGTATGGCTTTCTTTATAAAGAACTATACCAATGTAAACTTTGGGGAAAGAAATACGTGAAGATTGCGCCGGATGTGTGCGGACAAAAAAATCGGGACCAAAAATTATTTTCGCTTATGTCGCATTTTCGCATTTGCGATTTTGATAGAAACTTCTTTTAAAGCTAATTTGGATCTAGTAAAAACTATGGCGTTGATTAAAATGCAATACGATTAATGGTGTTCAAGATATCATACCCATGGTGCTAAAATTCACAAGTGTATGAATTTAGAAGCCGATATTTTGAAATGTATGGGTCGGACGTTAAAATGAACCTGATTTTCGTGCTTTTTGGGTCAAAATTAAATTATTAAACTCGAGGACAAAATTTTTTTTCGCTTTTTTTGCATTTTTGGTAAGGGGTACCTATTAAAAAATCGTTAAATTAGAGAAAAAATTTTTGTCTCCGATTTTGATAAAAACTTTGTTTTAAACTAACTTGGATCTAGCGAAAACGATGGCGTTGATTAAAATACAATACGATTAACGGTTATCAAGATATCATATCCATGGTGCTTAAATTCAAAACTCTATGAATTGAGAAGCTTATATTTTGAAATATATGGGTCGAACGTGAAAATAAACCTGATTTTCGTGCTATTTGGATTAAAATTACCTTAGAAAATGAGTTTTATTAAAATCAAGGACAAAAATTTGTTTCGCTTATTTCGCATTTTTGCTAAGGGGTACCCCTTAAAAATATTCGTAAAATTAGAGAAAAATTTTTTGTGCCCGATTTTGATAAAAACATCGTTTTATGCTAATTTGAACCTAGCGAAAACGATGGCGTTGATTAAAATACGATACGATTAACGGTTATCAAGATATCATATCCATAGTGGGGTCGGACGTTAAAATGAACCTAATTTTCGTACTTTTTAACTATACCGTAATACGATATTAATCATTATTTAAATGAGATTTTTCCTAGGACGTTCTTACATCCATTTAAATCATTCATAGATTATGTAATCAAACAGTTTGTCTTTAAATATTTGATAAAATTCATTTTCGAATTGGATATTTTCAAATTTCGGGGTTCAATTATAATATTTGCCTCTAAAATCGTTGCATTAACCTGTTAGTTATTTTCCCCATATCTCTAATTCATGGAACATAATATACTGTATGTGATTTTATAATCAGTATTCTCCTTCAAGCGTTTTACAGTTTTAATTTAGTGATAATAGCAGTATTATTATTTGAAAATTAACAAAGATTTTTAATTTAATTAAATTATTTTCAATTCAATTGACTTTTGCAATAATTTGACCGGTATTTTTTTCTATTTTACCACAGTAGCTTAATATACTGCAAATTTGAAACGTATTTGGCCTTTCAGTATCTAGCTCACGAATGGATAAATTCGATTTTTGACTTTTTGTGGAATTTTTCATTAGTAAAATTGCAATAGCTAAATTGTCTTATTAATGGAAATATGTAAAAATTTTGTTGTGGAAAGCCGTTCAAATTTTATTTACCTGCTTAAGTACATAAACATAAATATCTCCTTTTAAGTACTCCTTATTTAGCTATTGAGAGGACATGTAGCTCTCATTGAACATTGTTGGTAAACTATAAAATCAGGCCAAATTTCATCAGAAACTATAAACCAGGCCTATAAAATTCAGACTATGTGACACAAAATATGCTCTATGTATTTTCATTGTTTTTGCAAACGCAGCGTTCTCTCCGTTAATATGATTGTCTTAGGTTTATGTTATACTAACGGAGGTGACTAGCGTTTACTCACATATAGGTTTTGACGTTTAATAATGTGTCAGAATATTGGTACCTTTTTGAGCTTGTAGTGTACTGGCTACTAAATCTCAATTTTCTTTCATATTTAGATACCTTTACGAACACACTATATATTCCCTTTGTTACTACGGTAACTATCAACAAACTATTGATTGATTATTTATCAGACAATTTTATAAATATTTATCTTTATTAGAGTAGGTTTTATGGTTACTTGGAACCTTCTCTTCTACACCAACATAATTTATCGATCCACGACATGATGGTGGGGATCGAACATACGGTCTCTGGTTTTCCGGGTCAGTTATATAAGAACTAAAGCCACACAAATGCTGTATGGAATGTGTGTGGGTTGTCACTGTCTGGATGGGAGCGTATAGGAACATATACGTGTTAAGGAACTTTAAAATTTTGTCAGTGTCTGACTCAAACAAACAAAATTGTCCATCTATTCAGCATACAGATATTCGAATGGATTTCTATCGGATTAATTATGACATCAAAAAGAGTAAATTAGTATGTCATTCAAGAAACTCTTGTAGAAATAAAAAGGGATAATTGGAATTCTAGACAAAGAGTATAATAAGTATATCATAGACTAGTCAAAACAGTGTCCAATAATACTACTTCTAGTACTTTTACTAAAATCTAAATAGTAGAATAGTACGTATTGTGTTGGACAATATTTTGGTCAGTAACCAACAATTTTCATCTACCCTATTCACCATCTGCTCTGTTCAACAAAATGTTGACTACGAGAGTACAATTGTATATCCTCTATACAATATTATAGGGTGTACAGAGTGTAAGGGAAATAAGTAGCCAATTTTGACACAGAAAATAAAAGGGTAAGAAATAACATCATATCAATGTCTTCTTTTTAATTATGGAACTACCAATTTAGGAAATTAAAAATATATAAATAATCTTTCACAATTTCAATCCAAAAAACAACTTTTTTTAAAACTATTATAGACGAACTAGATTTTGAAGAAATGTGGAAAAATGTGTAAGCAATATTTCACGTCTTTGTGCATCTTATTGCAGTTATTTGAAATTAATAGGTCTATTAATATAAACTGTATTTTCATAGATACGATTTATGATTCTTTCCTACGAAAAAACTATGTTAGTATACATAGATTAGATTAAATCTCTAGTGTACGTAGCTCCTACGTGAATATTTTTGTCAGCAATCGTAAAGCTTTCAATAACACGTAATCCTAACATATAATTTCTCTACCATCCGGTATATAAGAGAATTATATAAATGATCACGTGAAGTGTGTTTAAGTAAACAAAACACGGTATCCATCTGGCGCCGGAACCTATGATTGCAGTAGCTCTCTCTATTGTCGTTCTAGTTGCCTATCTAACTAAAGTCACATTTTATGTTTATGTATGTATGTATGTATGCATGTACGTATGCTCTGAATGAATGTAATCGCAATTTAGTTTCAAATAATAGTAAAACGTGAGTAAGTTTTCTATTGATTTGAGTTTTAGATAAACTTGAATATCAAATAGCAATAATATTATACATATATTTGAGATCCCAACAACAGGAGTTAGAGAGCAGCCCTGGCTCTAGTAGCTTGAGCTAGTAACAATAGACAAAGCATACACAAGCAAACAAGCAAACAAACATCGTCATAATAATGTTGAAACGGATGTAAATCTCAACAACAAATATATAATATATTATGGAATACAATTCAGTTCAGTAAGTCAATTGATTTGTTACAAACAAGATGAATTTGAATTGATTTCTTGTTTTTTTTTCTGTATTTTTAGTTTTGTTCGTGTGTTGTTATTTTTGTATGGAGAAAAATAGTCTCGTTGAAAAATCAAACGGGATAAATGTACTACATATATGTAAAGAACAAACTTATAACTGAATTAAAGTAAACTTATGGTTTTTTAGGCATAAGAGTACTATACAGTTTGTTTTTTTAAATACACCCAATCTAGAATACTGTATAGTGTATCTATCGCTGTCTATATGTAACGCACTATGATATGGTTTACGTTGTCACACTTAAACAATCAGTATTGTATTATAATATAAATAACTATTATATTATACTTATCACTCTCTGTCCACAATCATTTATATATAGTTGCATCTTACTCGTATGTATACATCGTCGTTATTGTCCGTCGTCCGTCGTGTGAGTGTAACACCATATCATGGCGTACTGTGTATAAACAATGATAGATGCACTACACAATGTTGTTGTTGGGTCTATTTTAATTTACGTAGTGTATATAGTGAAACATGTATTCTTAATAAGTTTAAACTAGCCGTAGCCCGGCTAGGATTTCCCATAGGCAACATTTCAGAGACCATCCGACTTTTTTCAAATGCAAAAAGCCTAAATACCAATTTCCAATTTTCTAACTTCAAAAACGACGCACTTCCCGTACAAACTTTGTCTCTTATTTAATCCCTTCACGTATACAAATTCTAACCCCCACTTCTAGACATGTAGACGGATGCGGTTTTTAACATTTGACGTGGAATAAATTCAAACTTAGGGGAAAAATCGGAAAACTTAAATTTTCCCACTGCAAATTCCCCAAAAGTAGGAAAAACTTCCCAAAAATACCTTCTTTACTTCTAACACGTGAGCAGAGCGAGTTGTATACATAATTTCATAGAAAAAGTTGTGTTTTTACTTTTTTCCACATAACCCTCGCTCTTTTAGATACGAACTATTTGCGTACAAAATTCGTAGTTCATTAATATTTGCTCATATAACTTTCGACATAGTATTTTACATCGTACATGCAATTAAATAAAATTTGTATATGATGTATGTTAAGTTCGAGTTTTGATGAAAAGGTTTGTACACAGAACGCCACGTTAACTATTCGTATTACCAACGTCATGTAATAAATAAGTTGAGTTTTGATGAAAAAAGGTTAGTACACAGAACGTTAGGTTAACTCTATTCGTACTATCAACGTCACATTTCTTGGCAGTGTCACGAATTTGGTACCCACTGATAATAACTATCTATAAATAAACTCAATCTAAAATAACTTTTACTAAAACTACTAATTTCAAAATATTCAGTACAAAAAACTCCAGATTTCCAACATTGCTTCGGCTTAACTTGGTTTATTCGGCTTGGTATTCGGCTAAACTTGGTTTGGCGTAAATGATTAAATGAAATGACGATTATTGCAACATATTTGGATACTTTTTGTTTCGTTTCATTTCTTAGACACTTCAGGTAAATTAAGCCCAAATGGCGCTATGTCTGCGCAGTATATCAACTTGGAAACTGGTAGATTATGGGTTTGAATCCCGAAATCGGTAGTGAATATAATATAAGCGATAAGCGGTGAATATTGGCATAGTTCCTATCATAGTCGGCTGCAGCCGCATATCTACGAATTCCTAGTCTATACACAAAAATTCCTTCCACTCCACTCACATCCTTACATCCTTAGGCATCCCAATCGACCTTATGGTCGAAGTGTAGCCCGTCCAAGGCAGCCTCTACAATCTATCAAAATTCAGTTTGAAGCAAAAATTGGCCTCTTTCAATTTTTATCTAAAGGCTATAATATATAAATCAATACTATACACACAAAATCATATCACAAAACACATGGTATCTAAGTTAAAAACCGGACAAAAGTTAATCAATGCACATCTTTATGATGACATACACTTAAAATTTTATGGACGATGCATCCAACAAAGTTTTCCACTTCAAAAAATAGACAACTTTTTTATTGATCACAAAGAATTTTCATGTTATTTATAAATATAGGTATAAATACTTATATTATTTAAATTAGCATTTTCTGAAAAGTATCTTTAAAATAAAAAATATCACACTGACACAAAACTTGTAAAATGTGATGAGTCAAAAGTTTGTTCATCCTCTTGACAGTTGTAACCGAAAAAAAAAAATTTGTTTTCACAAAAAACTTTATTTTATGAGAAGGTATTTACTATGAAAAATCCACTCGCAAAGAACTATGAAATGAAATGTTTGCGTATTCTCCTTTATGTGTACCAGAGAAAAAAAAAAGTATAAAAGAAAAAAAATAAATAAATACAGTTTACAAAGGTGTATTTCGTTCCGTTTTTTTTTTCGTTTTTACTTTTTTTTTTTGCTATACACATTTGAGACTTTTTTATATGTGAAAAATAAATTAGGTTTGTTGTACTTATATAATATACTATACAAGTTTATTGTAATTTTTTATGTAGTACTCTAGTATAACTGTTCATTAAAGTAAATTAAAATTATTATTTTTTTTTAAACTACATCACAACATATTTATTTTTTAAAGACGACATAAATTAGGAAACTAATTTATTAGGAAATTACCCGTTGTGGCTTCGCTCGCGAAAATTGTAATTGTAAGACCTTATAACTGACTAAAATGAAATATTATCCGTCAAGGACTTTCTTCATAAGCAAACTATCATTATTCATGTCTGTAATTTGAAATAAACTGAATAAACTGAGAAAATGGCTCTTGAGGAGCCATTTTCCACACGTATTTTATGGTTTAAAACTTAACAATTTTCATGTCTCAAAAATGGAAAACTTCGACTCTATTTTTTACTCTCTTAAGAGTTGGTTTTCTTAAAAATGCGATTAATATTGTTTATTATAAATAGATTAATACTTTAAATATTCAATGGAAACTATAACTCTCAATTTACCCCCTTAGGGGTTGACTTTCTATCACACAAAAAATTCAAAATCGGTTCATTAATGACGGAGTTCTGAGGTAACAAACATTTAAAAAAATACAGACGAATTGAGAACCATCCTCTTTTTTGAAGTCGGTTAAAAAAGCTTAAACACATATTACTTTGTTTATTATTAAAAGACTGAATATTTTGAAAAATCCTCAATGCACCTCCACACTCTTTAAGGAACTTATCTTCCAAATTTCATGTTTCTAACTCCAATAGTTTTGGCGATGAGTTAGACAGTCAGTTTGTGGCATTTCGCTTATATATTTATTATATAGTAGATTAAAAAAAAACTCATCTAATTTTCATCTAAAACACGTTTTTTACTTTTTACACAAAATACGATTTGAATTAAGAATAAATCGATTTATATATTGTCTTATTTCTTCCTTGAATATTTTACGAATTCTTTACATTTGCGTCCATATATTCGTAGATGTACCTGCTTATTGCAATAATGTAAAATTTTTCAATGAAACTGCAGCCATACCAGTATTATATTGCGTTTCTAATATATACACTTTTATAAACTCTGTGTAAGCCGTCCTTACTCTAGTTAACGACAGTTTTTCTTCACAGGTAACATTATACTGGTAAGACTCTCCAAGAGAACACTATACTTAGGAGTTTGGATACTCTAAATTTGAATACTCTAATATAATATGTTTTGTGAATCTCTTTGGAAATATTCTGCGATAACGACTTCCTCCGTTATTGAGAAGGATTTAGACGATGGCTTTTAAAACAGAAGCCGGTGAGATTTGCCGTGAAAAAGTATATTTTTACGGCTTTTTCATTATTTAGTTACATTTTTTAGAGTACTCATTTGTTTGTTGAATCTTGAAGACGGTCAAAGTATGTGTCATGCTGTTCAATTAGAGGGAAGGGGAAACACAAAATTTCATATAACTCTCTTAATATTGAAAAAATCGAAAAACATACAAGAAGTAGAGTTGTAGAAAATTAGTTTTTCTATAAAAGCTTGTTTTAAAAAATGTTTTTTTAATAGAAACTTATTTCCAATTTTGTAGAAAATTTATAATAAAAATTTATTGGTCCGATACTTACAGGAAGCTTTGCTACACAAAGTAGTGTTGATTTTCATTTTTTACCCGACTTTAAAAAGAAGAATGGTTCTCAATTCGTCATTATTTATTTATTTTTTTAAATGTTTGTTACCTCAGAACTCCGTCATTTATTAACCGATTTTGAATTTTTTTTTTGTTTTAAAGAGTTTGATTTCCGATTGGTCCTATTATCACCAAATCGCATTCTGATAAAGGTATCCCCTGGAAATCGAGGAAAACCCCCATTTTATATGTGATAACCGATTTCTGCGAATTTTTTTTTTTAAAGATATATATATTTTTGGAGGCGGTGTCCAAATTTTATGTGAATTTCTCTATGCTGACACCGACTCCAAAAATAACAATAATTGTACATATATATTTAAAAATTTTTGCTTAAGTGAACTAAAATTGGCACAAGAATATGCAATTAATTTTTTTACTTTTAAGTGCATTTTTTGTTTTAGAATATTTGATTTTTGAAGTCGGGTTTCCATTTTGTCAAAATAGGTTTTATATGGATAAAAACGAGTAAATACAGAACCGATAACCGTATATACATACATACTTAAAACAACAGTCCAGAAATGTGTCCTTAGTTATATATTTGTAGCTTTTATGACAATATTATTATAAATTGGTGTTTTAAAACGTTGTACTTAAATGTACCGCTGACACATAAGTAGAGAAATCAGTTGAGTACTTAATACATTAATCCGCGGAATACTTTCAATAAATTACTAATAGATGGTTCCGAGAATTATATGTGGCATGTGTATTATCAAAAATTACTGATAACTGTGGCATGAATTCTTTTCCATCGACAATAATATAATTTTGCAACAAAAAAGAAAAACAGAAGAGTGTATCCATGTAAATATTTTTCCACATCAAATAAATTTGCTGCTTCGTGGGTACATAGAGCTAGCTAGAGCTATATAGTTGAATTGTTGGTTGGTAATGGAAACAAACGTTGATGCAAAAGTATAAATAGAATCATAGTCGTCACACTACCTGAATGATTTTGTGTGTGCATTTTGTTACTATTGTGTACAGTATCCCATCATGTGTGGTTTATGTAAATTTTTACATAAAACCAGGACGTACGGTATTCATATTATGTTTATTAACAACATAAATTTTAACCAGTTAATAATGTAAGCTAAAAATGTGTAGTTTTTTTTTTTTGGTTTCGTTGCGATAGAATGTTTCCCGTTGGTTCAACTGGTGTGTTTTTGTTTTCACTATTTTTACATGATAGTTTTTGTATTATTGAATTTTTTTTATACAAAATAAATAAAATCATTTGTATATATGAGACCGTCCGTCCGTATAAATGTAAAAACAATTTTATGATTCTATTAAAATCGAGTAACAGTAAATAGCTTTTAAACGGATACGAAGAATAAAATTTGGAGTTTAAAAAACATGCTTTTATTGGAATATGAACTAAAATGTAACCAAAACTAACTTTAATGTAAACAAAAGCATGGGGTGCTCTCTATTTACGTCATAATAATGGCTCTACTTCTACAAAAGTACATAGCATCCCATGCCTTTGTTTACATTCAAGTTAATTTTGTTATAAATCTCTTTATTCTATTCAATTGTAAATTATTTTGCATTTTTTAGTTCACATTGATAATAAATTATTTTTTGTTTTTTAGCCTTAAAACAAAGCTATTTTTTGTGTTGACGTTTTATTCTTCAATATTATTCCCACGAGTGATGGAATATGAGTCCAATTTTTACCAAAGATATTTTATATCGAATATAGCATAGGAAACTGATGTCAAATAACTATTTTTTTCTAAATTTTAACAGTTGGAAATATCATTTTTTTATTAAAATTTTGTTGATGACATTTCTATGGAAACTATAAACTATATTATCACACTATATATCTTTATATATAAGTTTGTATTTTGGCTATTAATAAATTTGAATTTGTATTTTTTATTTTATAGTATTGTCATCGGTTCTTAATACGTCTGCAAAATTAAAACTATCGAGATGTTTGGAAGTGGGTGAAAACTCCCTTAAAAAATTCAATTACATTCATACAAACATAGATAGATACATACAGATCAAGCTAATAAAAGCATGTCAAAAATAGTCTTGAAGCATTCATAACCTTAAATTTGAAACCTTTCAATACCTTTTGGACAACGCACGGTGTTTTTTTCAATTTCTGAGCTAATTTTTGAAGAGAAAATGCGAAAAGATAATGCGAAAAGAGACAAATTTTTCTTTCTAAAAGATTCAAGCAGTTTTTCAAACTGCCCTTCTCATTAAAATAACATTGTAATATCAGTCTTTAGCTTGCTTCATTAACTCCATCGAACCATTGAATGTTTTTTGTGCCATCACGATAACCCAACAATACCCTTTCTAAACTGCCCTTTGTTGAGTTCCTTATAGTTTTGAGTTGTTTAATTGATTAGGAGTGAAATGTCGTAATTTAGTGTATGTTGAAATGAATTCCTAACACTGAGCTTGACTATGCAACTTTTAATACTTCAATGTCAGGATTCATAAAAACATCATTATAGACAGGTAGGTTTTATCGGATATTAATTGTATTTATACTTATAAAGATGTGATGTGTGGAAATGTGTTAGAAATACAATTAGGGCCCATGTAAATTTTGAATATGTTACGTAGATACGAGGAAACTCTCCAACAGCTTGTTTCACTAAAGCAAGGAATATCAAAATGATTTTTCAAAATAGGCGGGTACTCAGATGATTGAACAGACAATAAATCGTGAAAGAATGAGGTTATATCCTATTTTATGTTTAATTGTATTATGTCAGTTGGAATTCAAATGGTTTACATAATATTACATTTCTACAATTGAAATCAAGTCAAAGTTATACTTTAAATGTTTGTGAGTATATATAAATTGATTTACCCCGAATAACGAATTGCAGAATATATTTAATCGATATTCATTTTGATCCTCAGACATAAAACATATAACCTCACCTTTTCACATGAGATTTCAACGAGTAGGGTATGATTATAACGTATGGTACTCAACGATGATTTCTCAAAGTTTGAAAGAAAACACTACTCTGAGTAAGTAAATCAAATTTATTTAACTTACATGTACAAATTTACCAAACTTTCTTCGTCTGGTTGATGTAGGTTACGCTAAATGAAAAACAATTTGTATGCGGATGTCTGTGGTCATCGATCTATGGTCTTGAATGTAGAATACTTCCCATAAATCCAGCAGTCCCGACTAAATTGTATAAATTCGTTTGACGATGGTTCTGAATTATCCACCACGATGCTCCAATTAAATGTACCGGGCAATTATCGACGGTATATCCCAACGGATCAGGTAAATACCGAATTAATAAAACACGAAATACCCTTTTATGTGTAAATTTTATTATTCTAATAAGTCGCCAAAACGTGGTAAAACAAAACAAATTTGTACAAAATAAATTTGATAATATATTTTTAATAAATTTTTTTTAGATGTTTCCACAAAGAAATATATATTTGTAATGGATGTTTTTTGTTGCTCCACCGTATTTTTTTTGAAAAAAACATCTCCCTAACGTGTCGTAACGACATTCAGGGTGAAACCAGTTTATTATTATGCTGAGTTGTATAATCTAACAAATCGCGCCCAAAATACCATACAAAAGGTAACTGCTTTATTATCTATGCTTAAAATACTAATACAAAAATTACCGCGCAATTAAATTACATTATTATAAATAATTTAAATATTATAACAGTTTGTTGATTAAACAACTCAACACCTTCTCATTAAAATACTTAGAATTATCAGTCTTTAGCTTGCTTCATTAACTTCGTCAGACCATCAAATTTTCCCGACAACACCCTTTTTAAGGTTAATATTAAGAAAAAGATTTGAGGAGTAAGTGCCGGAACGAACAGAGAAAGTAAAGGCAATTTAAACAAATAATGTATAAAAAATAAATGTTCACAATTTTCAATAAAATGAATATCAATGAGATAAAGAAAAGACTTTTCATGTCGTATTACACAATTGGAGACACGAATTGTCATACCATTAAACTATTTTCCCTTTATGAAAACAAGCATATAATACTCGACTACTACAACTAAAACACACACACACAGTTAGTGTATGTGCGCTGCGATAAAATAAAAGATTTGAATCTAAATTGAATAGGACTGACTGTTTGCATCATCATCGATAGGGTGGCAAAAATAAACAATTCACCCGCGGAACGTCGAATACATACGCAATCAACAAACAAACAAACAAACAAACATTTTCATTGTAATGATGATGGTAATATTGGTTGATCGACTTGATGGGCGTTATCTATATTCATCGATTTACTTAAAATATGTATGTACAGGAGATTTGCAGAATATTCATAGTAAAATTGGTACAAAAAGAATAAAAACTGGCTATGGATTCAATTTGCAAGTGCAATGTGCTCATTGAACACAAAGACAGCCGATGACAGGGTCCAGTTTTATGGAATTTTGGCAGATTTCAGCATAGACTCATCGTTTTTCAAAATTATGATAGTATGGAAATACATGGATAGATAGATAGATTGTAGAGGCTGCCCTGGACTGGCTACACTTCGACCACAAGGTCCATTATGATGCCTAAGGATGTGAGGATGTGAGTGGAGTGGAAGGAATTTTGTGTAGAGACTAGGCATTGGTAGGATATGCGGCTGCAGCCGACTATGATAGGAACTATGCCAATATTCATCAGGAGTTCGTGAAGAAAACTGCAGAAAACCTTCTCAAGTATAGCCAGTTACTTCGTTCTTGTCCATACGCCGACGGTTTAGTCAATTAACCGCCCTTTGTTTTCCTAATAGTTGACAAACTGCCGATGTCGAGATTCGAACCTATAACCTCCCAGTTTCCAAGTAGGCATTCTGCGCGCGGACACAACGCCTTAGACCGCTCGGCAACTTGAACTGGTATACTTGGACTGGTATGGAAATACATAGTATGACAATAGGAAATCTCCATATTATGAAAAGAAAGCTCACCAGTTGAAAGATTTCGACGTAACTGTCTTCAGACTCAGATCACCCTCTTTTCTTAATTGCCAAGCAGCTAAGTGTCTCAAAGTTATCGTAGTCATGATCGGAGTAAACAATATTTTACAAACTCCCTCTATAGGAAACTTTTTCTCTTTGTCGTAGTATGTAGTATCTATATAGATAAATTTACATTCTATTTGGAAATTTACTTTAAATGGTGAAATTTTCTTTGAATATTTTCAATTTATTATTTGAACTTTCAATTTATTAATTAATTTGTTGAAGTGATTAATTGATAAAATAAATGATTATTATTTAAATAAATAATAAATAAGTGTTAAAGATATAATTGATCTTTATTAGATTGAATTATGACATATTATATATTTATATGTAAATTATCAAAGTTGTTAACATTCAAAGCAACCGTGATAAAAGAGGAAAGTTATAGTTGTTAAGCAACAGATAAAAATGATAAATAAAATTATAATAATAATTTAATGAAAATGCGATACCGCTACATACTTCCCCCCATCAACTAATAAAGAAAAACGACTAGAAAAAGGTTGTAACATAAAACAACTTTGTTCACTCGGAAAAAACTTTAATAGTTGATGTACATCTTAAAATTAAATACAAAGTAAATTAAGAAAAGATTAACATTGAAAAAAGTATGCAGGTTTTAGCCTGTCAATCGAAATAGAGGTAGGTTTGTTATTGATATCAATAACAAAAAATTTAGGAAATCTCTTGATAACAGAGAAAGGACCTCTATAATTACAAGATAGTGGAGGTTTGACATGATCCTCGCGTATAAAAACTTTTTTTGATGAATCTAAATCTTTAGGTAAAAATACATTTTTGTTGGTGAACTGTCTGGTAAAGAAAAATTTTGCGTTTATCATTCTATTCTTCAACTCTCGAGTAGATTGTTGAACAGAATGATATGTATCAACGTTTTCTGAAAAGAAATCATATGGTAATCGTAGAGGAATCCCATATAAAATTTCTGCAGAAGAAAGGTTAATATCCTCCTTGACCGAGGAACGCAAATTTAGAAGAACCCAAGGTAAAATTTTGTACCAGTTATTATTTTTTTGACAGCAATTTAAAGAAATTTTGAGAGACCGGTTAAACCGTTCAATAATACCGTTGCTGTTAGGGTGATAAGCAGTAGTGGAAATATGCTTAATCCCTAGAGAAGACAAAAAATCTTTCCAAATATGTGATTGAAATTGTTTACCTTGATCAGTAGTGATCCTCGTAGGTAAACCAAAACGCGAGAACCAAGAAGTAATCAAATTGTTAATAATTTCTTCCGACGTGATAGTTTTGATTGGAATAGCCTCGACCCAACGTGAAAAACGATCAATGATAGTGAAGATATACCGATATCCTTCACTAGGAGGAAGAGGTCCAACAATATCTAAATGTAAGAAAGAAAATTTGATACTTGGTTCTTCAATTGGCATAAAATCACTTTTAGTGTGACGAGTGATTTTATTTAATTGGCAGATCGGACATGATCGTGTCAAATTTTTGATTCGTGAAATAAGATTAGGGTTAAAAAAGAATGTGCGTACTTTTTTCAAGGTTTGTCTAATTGATGGATGACCAAGATTGTGGACAGCTTTCCATACATCTTCTATATCAATGTCAGATACGAAGATTCTGGGAATTTTCAAAGAAGTCTCCACATAAACCTTAAAAAGAGAATTCGGAGGAGTACGTATTTCTAAAGAATATTTTGGATTTTTTAACAAATTAATAAGAAGAGGATCACATTTCTGGTGATCAGAAATCTTCTTAATATCAATCAAATCAATACCTGAAGGTAGTGAAATTGTATTAATTCGAGATAAACAATCAGCCGGAATGTTTTCACTACCTTTAATGTATCTAAGATCAGTTGTATATTGACTGACAAAGTTTAAATGACGTATATCACGATTTAATAAATTTTCATTACGAGAATTAATAGCATTTATTAAAGGTTTGTGGTCAGTCTGAATGAAAAAATTTCGATTTGAAATGAAATGACGAAACTTTTTTATGCCAAAAACAATAGCTAATAATTCTCTTGAAAATGTACTATATCGTCTTTCAGTGTCTGTCAGTTTTCTTGATGTGAAAGCGAGTGGCTTCCAGACGTTATGAATTTTTTGTTGCAAAACTGCACCAATGCCAGTACCGGAGGAATCAGTGAGAATGCAAGTTTCAGCATTCGAAACAGGATGTGCTAATTTAACAACATCAATTAATTTTTGTTTAGCTAAATTAAAAGCTGAAATTGCACGTTCATCAAGAATAACTGACTTCGTTGAAGTTTTACCGTGTTCAACAAGTTTATTCAATGGAGCTAAAATGTCACCACAATTCCGAATAAAGCGATTATAAAAATTAATCATCCCAAGAAAATTTCGGAGTGATTTTTGATCGTTCGGAATAGGAAAATTTGAAATAGATTCAACTTTGGAAGGAATAGGGGTGATTCCTTCAGAATCTACGTGATGTCCTAAAAAATCTAATTTTGTTACACCAAAAATAGATTTCGAAGAATTTATTAAAATTCCAGCTTCATTGAGAATGTTGAAAACAGTTTTGAGATTTTGAGTGTGTTTTTCTTCGTTTTCACTCGCAATTAAAAGATCATCAAGATAAGTAAAAACAAAATCTACATTTCTAAATAAATCTGCCATAAATCTAGAAAAGGTTTGAGCTGCATTGCGTAAACCAAAAGGCATTCTCAAAAATTCAAATAGACCAAAAGGAGTGATAATGGCAGTTTTCGCGACATCATAATCGTGTACGGGAATTTGATAATAAGCTCTTTTTAAATCAACTTTAGAAAATATCTTTTTATCATTTAATTTCACATTGAAATCATATAAATGAGGAATTGGATATCTGTCAGGTACCGTGATCGAATTCAGTCGACGATAATCACCACATGCACGAAAAGAACCGTCCGGTTTCTTTTTCATGAGAAGAGGTGATGACCATTCAGAATTCGAAGGTCTACAAATACCCAAATCTACAAGTTCCTGAAAATGTTTTTTAGCAGCTGACAATTCTTCAGGACATAGCCTGCGATATTTAGAAAATATCGGATAAGAGTTTGTCACAATGCGATGTCGAGTATTATGTTTAGCATTAAGATTGAATTTTTCTGATTTGGTTAAATTTGGAAAAGAATTTAAGATTTCCGTAAATTGATTTTGAAGTGAGATCACTTCAACGCATGAATTAATAGGTTTTAATAATGTTTGATTTTTAAAATCGATATTCAAATTGAATTTCTTTAGAAAATCTAAACCTAGAATGCCATGAATTACATCCCCAACAATGAATTCATGACGAAAAACCAAATCATTTCCAAAATTGAGAAAAATTTCAGAAGTACCAAAAGTATTAATTTTAGTATTGTTTGCTGCAATAATTGAAAAAGGTAAATTTGTAAATTTACATGATTTACAATACGACTTTGGAATCACAGATAGTGAACTTCCAGTGTCAACTAAATATCGAGTACCTTCATGTAAGAGATCGTACATGAAGATTAAGTTGTACGATGATGATGTTGTGTTATTGAATTGGGTTTTTTTATTGACAGAGCTACTGACCAACTCAACAGGAGCTCTTAGAATTTTTTTGAAGTTTTATTTGAATTTATACATGGAGTATTTAATTTACAAAAAGAACAAGGAAAAACACACTTACGTGCTTTGGTACCATATTTATTATGATACCAACACACAGACTTCACCTGAACTTTGTGTAAATTGGTTTTTGGAGTATATTGGATCTTTAAAGGTGATTTTTTTGAATTTTCCAGTTCAGTGACTTTATTTTTAAGAATATTTAATTCTTTATTTAAGATAAAATTATCTGTTTTATGAATTTCTGAAATAGGAAAAGAACTGATATTAGATACAGAATTTAATTTATAAATATCATTAGCGAAATTAACAATAGTTTTCAGATCAACATTATTGTCAACGGTGACAAGTTGAATTTGAATTTGTGTGTCTAATTTACCAATGAATAATTCACGAATGAAATGTGAATCAAGATTTAGACCACTTGATAGAGATATCATTGTATTATATAATAATTGAGGAGTATCGAAATCTTTTTGAGATAAATTTAATAATTTATTTAGACGATCTTTACGAGAAAGTCCAAAAGTTTCCTTTAGAATATTTTTGAGTGCATCAAACTTATTTTCTTGTGGTGGATTTACAATAATATCTCTAACATGAGAAATGTAATCCTCAGGTATAGCTAAAGAAGCTAGCGTGAATTTAGTTTCATCATCAATAATATTTTGAATAATGAAGAAACGAGAAACTTGAATTATCCATAATTCAATGTCTGTTACATTAAATTGTGGAAGTTTTTGTAAATTTGAAAGATGTATTGTAGGTGCATCTAAATTCAGTAACTCATTTCGATTTCTAGGCATATTAAAAATGAAATGTCAAAAAAAAAATAATAAAAATATTTTTTTAGAAATCGAAATAGTTATAAGCGTAAAGTAAAAATAAGTATTATAACAGAAATGAAAGACTTATCTGTTAAATTTGGTGGGTGGTATGCTATATTTTGTAAGAATTACAATATTAAATTCGTCCAATCTAATTATCCAATAGTCATGTGTTGGAAGATTTTGGAAATTTTTTTCTTTAATAATATGTTAATTTACCACCCTCTTCGTTTATTTGAGCTCGGGGCGCCAAAATGTTGAAGTGATTAATTGATAAAATAAATGATTATTATTTAAATAAATAATAAATAAGTGTTAAAGATATAATTGATCTTTATTAGATTGAATTATGACATATTATATATTTATATGTAAATTATCAAAGTTGTTAACATTCAAAGCAACCGTGATAAAAGAGGAAAGTTATAGTTGTTAAGCAACAGATAAAAATGATAAATAAAATTATAATAATAATTTAATGAAAATGCGATACCGCTACAAATTCAATACTTTTTTCTCACTTTGTTTTCAAATTAAAATATAATGAAATGTAATTTAAAAACAGAAAAAGAAAAAGAAAAAAAGAATTATATGTTTATTGAAGCATCTCATTTCAGCACAATCATTTATATAGTTGCGTGTATAAAATTACTTAAAAAATCAAAATTGCTTATTTTCGGAACATCTTGATTCAAAATATTTTGGGGTCTAATTTATAAAATTGGCATCAGCTGTGATTCTGGATTTTTATAGTCAGTGAGATAGTGATCAAAAGTATCAATCGTCACCAAAAATCCAAAAACTCATTATTCGATCACAAATCAAGGATCAAAGTTCAAAAATAAACTATATACAGGTTGTCCCAGAACAACCTGGAACCCTTCGGTGAAGTTGTTCCTTAGGTCACTCATTTTACCATATAACATAGGTCCGGAAATGATTTGTTTATCCGCTAGCCGCCATTTTGTGTTTTTTGCTTTATAATTTATATCTACACAACGCGTTGTCCAATTGAATTGAAAATTGGGACGATTGTTGCTTTAGCATAGACCAATAATAGAAAAAAATTTGAATTTTCAAAAATGTATTTTCACAAAATGGCGGCTTTTAGAAAAATTCAAAAAATTCATAAATCTGCTTGTTTTTGGCTTACGTAAGTTTGAATTTTTCTGTTTGCTTTCAGAAAAATTCAAAAAATTCATAAATCTGCTTGTTTTTGACTTACGTAAGTTTGAATTTTTCTAAAAGCCGCCATTTTGTGAAAATACATTTTTGAAAATTCAAATTTTTTTCTATTATTGGTCTATGCTAAAGCAACAATCGTCCCAATTTTCAATTCAATTGGACAACGCGTTGTGTAGATATAAATTATAAAGCAAAAAACACAAAATGGCGGCTAGCGGATAAACAAATCATTTCCGGACCTATGTTATATGGTAAAATGAGTTCGTCTTGACCTAAGGAACAACTTCACCGAAGGGTTCCAGGTTGTTCTGGGACAACCTGTATATCTGGCATTCGAGTCATTGAAGTCCTACTATGGCCCGCTCAACCAGTCCAAGTGGCCGAGCGGTCTAAGTCGTTATGTCTGCACAGTATGCCTACTTGGAAACTGGGAGATTATTGGTTTGAATCCCGACATCGGCAGTTTTCAATTATTAAAAAATAAAGAGGGCGGTTAATTGACTAAACTGACGGCGTATGAACAAGAACGAAGTAACCGGCTATGCTTGAGAGGGTTTTTTGCAGTTTCCTTCACGAACTCTAGATGAATATCGGCATAGTTCCTATCATAGTCTGCTGCTGGCGCATATCCTACCAATTCCCAGTCAAACACAAAAGTTCCTTCCACTCCACTCACATCCTCACATCTTTAGGCATCAGAATGGACCTTATGGTCGAAGTGTAGCCCACCCAAGGTAGCCTCTACAATATATCTTTCTATCTATGGCCCGCTCAATATGTTTGTATTTACGAGAAAATGGTAACTTCCAGCCGTTGTAAACATGACTCCAAACGCTATAAGACCGTCACAATATCGCCATGTAACAATTACGTTAATAAGGCTTATATAGTTTATAACCGTCTGTGGACCGTAATGAAAACGGAACCCAACATATTCACCCAATAACCCAAGGGGCTTAGTGAATTGGAAACAACAGCACTGGTTGCGTGGGGAGTGAAATAGTTTTATATTATAAGGAGATATACACACAACCAGAAGCTTCCGGACCCTGTGACCATTGAGTTATTTGATCACAACCTGATCGATTTACCGGGATGAATGATGACTTGTATTTAGACTACCTGACTGGTAAGAGTACCATATAGGATCGACGAAATTTATGGTCCGAGTCCTAGCGATTGTATTCCTTTTCCCATTTTTCTTTTAACAAGTTCTGTGAACTTTAAAAATAAACCTAACATATAAATCAAAATACTTAAAACTGATTCGTAATTAACATATGATTGCTACAAAATTCAATTTCGTAATGTATCTGTTCATTTTCTGAATCAAAGATAAACAAACTATAATCATTATATCGCTGAGTCGCGTGTCACATTACTTCTTTTTTTTTAATTATTGCAGTTTAACGGCTGTACTTTGAACAACTATGGTCATATGTACAGCCGATAGTATATATAGTTTGATTTTACAGTAAGTACATGAGTCCGGTATCCACTAAAAAAAGCTTTAGGTATGTTTAATATGTTGTTGTCGTTCGATAGCAGTTGGCTGAGGTTTCTTGGCAGGTTGTGTTTGTTCCTGGAGATGTGGTATCTTGCGCATGCAATTAGTATATGTTCTGTTGTCATTGAGGTCTGGCATGTTGCACATAGGGGCCGCTGTGTCCCCTTCAACAGATATGACTGGGTGAGTTTAGTGTGTCCGATGCGGAGTCTTGCGAGGACCACCTCAAAATTCCGATCTTGTTGATAACTGGACTCCCAAGGCTGACAATCAGATTTGATTAACTTTAATTTGCTGGGAGAGGAGTTAAGTCAATTTTGTTTTCGCAGGGATATTAGTTTTTGTTTTGCATGATTTATTGCATCCTGTGTTGTAATTATCATTATTTCTAATACATTTTATGGTTTTGAGCACTTCAAAGTGCAAGTAGGTACTCTTAGTAGTGATGAATAAAGTGATCTGATGAATAAAGAAATATAGAAAAAAATTCTTCCACAATATTACCATTCATAAATAACCAAATTGAAAGTGTGACAAAAACTGTTTATCTTCTTTCTTTACCAACGAAAAATATATACTTGCAAAGACGACACATTATATATAGATAGATATAAGTAATGCGATTATATTAAATTATAAAGTTTTTAAAGACTTTATATTAAATTGTTCAACAAAATTTCACTTTCATGCATACAAAAATAAATAAATAAATAAAGATAAATAACAAAAAACCGAAATTGACATATTTTGTTTGTTAGTAAGATAGAAAATGATTTTATAAATATTATACATATTTTATGTATAGAAAATAGTTTTGTATAAATGATTATTTATTATGATGCAGAAATATTTATGAACGTACGAGTTATAATTTAGAACAAGGAAAAACTTTCTTCAACTACATAGTAGACATTATCAAACGCCAAAAAAAAAAACTCTACTGAAACACTCACACAACCTCTATATGCAGATATAGTTAAAAATTTACTGATTAGTAGAATTTAAGCTATTCTACTGGAAGGATTTTTAACCATCTTTAAAAACGTTAACACTATATATTGGAAGAAGATAGATTGTAGAGGCTGCCCTGGACTACTAAAATTAAAAAAAAATGGTTTCCGATAGTTAACGTAAGTTTGTAAGCAAAGCCTAATGCCAGGCATTCCAATATATAGGCTTTATGCCTGCGCAGTATGTCCACTTGGAAACTGGGAGGTTATGAGTTCGAATCCCGACATCGGCAGTTTGTCAATTATTAAAAAAAGGGCGGTTAATTGACTAAACTGTCGGCATATGGACAAGAACGAAGTAACCGGCTCTGCTTGTGAAGGTTTTCTGCAGTTTCCTTCACGAACTCCAGATGAATATCGGAATAGTTCCTATCAGAGTCGGTTGTAGCTGTACATCCTACCAATTCCTAGTCTACACACAACAATTCCTTCCAATCCACTAACATCCTCACATGCTTAGGCATCACAATGGACCTTATGATCGAAGTGTAGCCCGTCCTGGGCAGCCGTTACAATCTATCTTTCTACATCTTTTGGCCCGTTATGAGAATCCTATCAGACTATATTTTCAGCATCACAACCTGTTTAGACATGTTTTTATATGGATATTATTTTAGTTATTTCAACAATTTACAATATTGTTTGAGTGTTTCTCCTTGATTAATCTATTTGACAAATGAATCAACAATGCCACCACCGACGCAAAGTGTGATTTAGTCTTATTTTAAACTAGATGAGCATGCCCGAGATAATTCTCAGAGTAAAATATGCAATAAAACGTACTGTCGCAAGAGCCGTACAGTCACGTCTTTGAGGAATAATCCAAAATCAATGCATCCGGAGCATTGAACCTCTGCAAAACAAGATGGAACTTGAGAAGGAAACGACATTGGCCTTTATTAAATACAATGCGCCAAATTTTAAATTTTCATACTAAAACGTTGATTATAATATACAGATTATTGAAAATTATTACCATCTGTTTTCTTTATTCATGTATTCAAATTAAGTATATCTCTGAAGAAAAAAAAAAACAGGCCACATTTTGGCCTGTATATAGAGGTAATGAAAGCGTGTAGTCAAACCGCATTATATGATTTATATCCGGAATATTGGATAATAAAGAACAAAAAAAAACTTTTAGTTTCTGTTGTACGCAATATGAATTGTAAAAAAAAAATGAGAGCGCGTTAAAGAACCGAACAGAAGTTGCAGAAGCTGAACACAATGTAATTTTAAATGTGTTGGTTGTATCTATCTATCGCTGACTAGACAATATTTTTAGTTGAAATGATTGATGTATTTTGAATACACACAGATAGTAACCAAAAAAAAAACCATCCAAAGTATTTATAATATATTGTAGTATATACAGACTGTGTTGGAATGCTTTTCCAATAGAGAATCAATGTTAAATATTATTTATTACTGGTAGGCCGTCTGGTTACTATACGGAGTCAGTCAGTACACATGTAATGAGAGTCATCTCATATGCGTATGGTAGTTTGTCATTTAAGAGTGTGTAGTATAATAAAAGCTCTCTGTACTGACTCATTTAAGAGTGTGTACTTGTAAAGTAAATGTTTGTTATGTTAAAAATTATTATTTAAATAAATAATAAATACATGTAAAAGATATAATTGATCTTTATTAATTAAAATTGATATTTAGAATTTCATTTATGAATTATTATTTTTATATGTAAATTACCAAGGTTGTTAACATTCACAGCAACCGTGATAATAGAGGGAAGTTATAGTTGAAGTGCAACAGATAAAAATGATGAACAAAATTATAATAATAATTTAATGATGAAGCGACACCGCTATATACTCATTACATGTTGTACAGACTGACTCCGCTTAGTAACCATACGGCCTGCCAGCAATAAATATTATTTAACATTGATTCTCTATTGGAAAAACATTCCAACACACTCTGTATATACAAGCGAGCACTCAATGGTTAAAGTGTGCCCCATAATTTTTTTTATACTGAAATTTGTGTCAAGTATAGATTTTCTTCAGGATAAAATTATCGACAAAAAAAGAACAAACAATAAAATAACTTTATAAGATTTCATGAAACAAAAATTATGGAGTATCCTTCAAAAATATGAAAAATACACTTAATAAACTTTTTTTTTATCGTTTCGACGGATTCAGTAAATTTAATTGAAATGTGTGATGAATTAGTTAACGAAAAAGTACAGTAGGTCAAAGTTCAAAAATACTAGAATGTGGAACTGATAAGTATAGAAATTTTTTTTGGTCAAAAGTTGAGTTAAAGTGAACACCATGTTTTAATATTAATACTTTTATGAATTAATTTTAAGAAACCCAGTCGGGTCACGAAAGCTAATTCCTGTAATTATTGGCTCGTTGAAGAGTATAATTCTCTCAAAATAGATATTTCACACATTCATTTGTGAATAAAAATTTGTAAATTTGGATAAACAATCTATATAAAAAAAATTTTTTTCGGACAAAAAATGTTAGAATTTGTACGATAAATATCTTTGTACTTAGAAGTTTTTTTCTATCTCTTTCCGTTTTCAAAAGAGATATAAGGAGTTCCAGTAGATCTTCTTAAGGATTTCCATAGTTATTCACAAATCGGAGCAACTTAAATGTAGCTGGCCAATGCTTATACGTATTCAGTCTTTGAAAAATATAAATAAAACAATATTAGTTATAACTCCACCTTAAGGTTGATCGGACACATGTATAGGTAAAATCGACAATATATAGATAAAACTCTGAATTTTTGATATGTGATTAATTGATAATTCACATGTAAAAATAATTTTTTGAAAAAAATCTAACGAAGGGTTTTCATGTGATTAATCATTAAAAATTGGAATTTTAACATCTTGTGAATTGCAAATGTTGAATGAACGTATACATTTTCGATAATGTTGCTCCACCTTCTATTGATTAAAAAGTAAAAAACTTCTACTCTTATAAATTAAATCTCGTACATTACGTTCTTTTTAGATGAAGAAAATATCCCTCATCATTCTGCGTATCATCGTTTTAAGAATCTTAATTTATTAATAATAATAATTTTCAATAAACCAAAGTACTTCTATTTCATGTTTAATTTCGTTTTAAGAAAAATATTTATTTTATTTCCGTAAGTACTCCACTTAAAATGTCGAATTTATTTTTTTAAATATGCTTCATATTTTTATGACAATTTTTTTAATGACGATGAAATTTTAATAGGAAATATAAAAATACTACAAAAAAAAAACCAAATACGGTTATCTTTTTATAGAATTTTCAATTTTTTTTTGTATGTAACAAAAATATAAAAAAAAAAAAACCAAGTATAAATTACAATAAAAAATATAACAATAAAAAATAATTTCATTTTGTGTGTATTTTGTAAAAAGGTTTTCTGTTATTATTATATTCATTCAAGAGAGTGGTAATTCTTAAAATGTGAAGTTTATCGTGGAGCTTATCGTGTTATTTGTGCCATATAAAACTTTGATCCTATGAGATTCCAAACATTAACAACTTTGTAGTAGTCTTGTTGAAAAATTTATTATTTTATGGTTAATGGATTATTAAAGAATTTTATGGCAGGATTTTTTTATGTCAATGTCTCTCTCTGCAATTGAAAAAGTATAGTACTTTTTAATTGAGGTAAGTATGGTATTTCTGGTTTTTACAAAATATACAGAACGTATTAAGGATGTTCCAGCATACCACCACTTTTCGACAGATTTTTCTCATTTTTTTTTCACTGGCTAAATATTACATTTTCTAATAAATCCCGAAGTTTCAGAATTTTTTACCGTTTAGAACGCGAGATAATTATCAAAGTTACCATTCTCTCTCACTCTCTCTCATTAGAAGCATGTAAAACTTCAGGCCCACCCAACTATTATTTGTTGTATTAGAAAAATACTCGACAGAACTTAAAAAAAAACTAGGCGAGTAAAGACAAATACTTATTATATAAAGTTAAAAAAAATCGTGTGTTACCGTTTTGTTTTCGAAATATAAAAGTTAAAAATTAATTTTTTTTTCAAAATAACATTATTTTGTATATATGAACTGTGAATTTCTCTATGGGTTGTTTATGTGTGCTTATGTATTTGTACCATATTAAAATCAAACCCGTTAACCAACTTAACGCGAGTAGATAAATCTAAGACAACCCAAAAGCGTTTAAATCTACTCACTAGAACAAATGAACACATACATATGTGGACTAATCTTCCATCATATAATTGTCTACCAGAAGAAATGAATATTTAGGAAATTGAAATACTACTATTCATAGGTTGCACAGTGATTAATGTTACCGATTTCTAAAGAAAAACGATAAAGATATTAGCGAAACCACGATGAAGTAGTAACCAAATTATTTTCCGGGTTACTACATATAAACCTGAGTCGAAATCATCATGCGAGCCTCCAGTATCATTACATGGATCTTCGTGTTGGAGGTTTGAAAAATAGTTTTTCTTGTGAAATTTTTTCGCAAAATTTCTAATGGCCGTAAATTTACTTACGTGCCCTTTCGCAGTATTTATTGTATTTTGTTCTTCTATAACTGTAGTAATACTCGGATCGGAGGGAGAGAATGTTAAGCTTCTTATTCTTCATAATAGGGAATATGCATGAAAATTTTTTTTCAAATTTATTTTCAGAATATGAAAATACTGTTAATACTGTAATAATAGTTAAAAACGAAATTGAAATCCGACAAATATCAAGGAAGCTATAAGCTTTTAAAGATTATCATCTGTCTCTTTCTCGCAAAAATACTAAAAACGGAGTTTTACGTGTATTTTAAATGGTGAAAGTGTAATATGACGTCACATAACATATCAAGAGAGATATCACCCTCTTTGTCTAATCGGGAATTTCAATCATTCATATCTCGCTTATTTTTAAAGTTATTTAAAAAGTAATTTTACCTTGATATTTTTCAAGTAAACATGCTTCAATTCAAGTGAAAAAAAATTTTCATGCATATTCCCTATTATTCTTTATTCTTTAATTTTTATATTATATGTTAGTATATATGCTTCACAATTTTGCGTACATAAATATGCTACTAAATACGGCAGTAATTATTTTTAGGCTGTTTCAAATAAAACTGAATTTAAGTTTATACCAAGAGTGGTGTTTAATTCAAATATAACAGTACCCGTTAGAGCGAAAAAAATACGTAAAAAAATTGTAATAAACAAAGTAATTTCAGACAAAAAGGGATGATTATAAAACCGTTTTACCCTATATATGAACGTTTAAGTATTATTGTTTTTATAAAAATTAAAACAAATGATGTTTGTATTTTTACATTTATTTAATAGTAAATTTTAGTAGCTAAAGTGTTTTCCTCTGTAAAATTCATGGATGGTACTATCTTTTGGAGACTGAAATTTTATTTTAATATTTTCTTGCCATTCCATGTGGTTGTTATCGAAAGGTCAAACAGTTCATCCATTATTTTTAAATATAACAATATAATATTAGTTTATTACAATGTAGAAAATTGTTAAATTATTTTATGTGAGCAATTGGTTCCTGGGAATAATAATCTTCGTATGAAAGTTGTTTATTATTCGAAGTATTTTTCCTAAAATTGCAAACAACACACAAAATGACAATACAATTTTGAAAAAAGGATACGACTTTTGAGACAATAGGGTGATTTCATCTATTGTTGTGTCACATTCAATACGTTTAAAAATGTCGATGGTGAGTAAAAATGATCTACTTATTTTGTTCAAGTTTAGTAAACGGAATTAAAATTCTATTTAGAAATATAATTTTGTATTGAATGGGTTGTTACTTCACGGAAATATTGAAATACCATACTTGAACCAAAGATGATAAAAAGAGGTTTTATGCTGGACAGATTTTGCTAAATTTTTTTCCCATGCTAAAAATAACGTTTTCTTATAAATCCCGAAGTTTCAGAATTTTTGATCATTTAGAACGCGAGATAATTAATAGCAAAGTAATCATTCTCTCTCACTCTCTCTTCTTATAAGCATGTAAAACTTCATGCCCGCCCAACTATTTATTATCTGTTGTAACGAAAAATATTTATAAAAATTAATTTTTTTTTAAATCGCGTTTTACCGTTTTTTTTCGAAATATAAAAGTTTAAAACTATTTTTTATTCCATAAATTATTTGTGTATATGAATAGTGAATATATCTATGTGTTGTGTGTGAGTATGTATATGTATTTTTTGTATGATAAAAGCAAGCCGGTTTTTTTCCTGATTATATACACAGTTCTGGAACTTCCTTAAATGAAATTAAACAAATATTTGAGATTTTCGTAACCATATTTCTATTTTTTACTAAATACTATTTACTCAAAATATATTGTTTCCTGATTGCGCCGTTGATGTTAGAACAAAGTTTATCACGCAACATTATAATTTCATTAACACAAAAACATTTTTGATCTGTTTATTAAATTAATTCTATACAGACCTGTTTTTGGTTCAATAACAGATTTGGTGATATTTTTTGTATTATATATTTATTTGACACAAAGAGCATTTTTACACAGTGATTTTCAAAACAAATAAATGTTTTATTTTGTATATATTATATTGATTTCGTACGCTATAAATTACATTTTTTAAATAAATCTGTTTTAGTATTTTTATAAACTACCTACAAGACTTTTGTCAGTTTGAAATTCATACATTAATTTTATTTTATTTTAAACAAACTGGGTGAATTTTTTATTTGTTACATATAAATTTGGTAGAGGTAACGGGAAGTTATTTTTGTGGTTGTATGACGCTACCCGCACAGGCTTTGTATTGAAAAAAGGTTGCATAGAAAAGTTGTTTGTTTTTATAGCTATGAACCATGGTCTCGATAAAACAAATATATTATGTGAATAGGACTTCAATCGTTCAGAAGTTACACGATTACTAGCAGACGCACCAACAATTATGAGGTAAATTATGTCCGTTGTACATTGTTCTCTGGTTATTTTCTGTATAAATTGTATTAAATGTATGAATGTTGATTTCCTCTGTGAACCACTCCATATAAACTAAACGTTTTAAGGAATGTATTTTTCAAATTCCATGTAACTATCTTGTGATTGAGCTGTGAATGCATGTATGAGCTGTGTGTTGATATGTCAGTCAGTCAGTTTCTATTTATATATATACAAATTTCAAAGGGACTTTTTAAGGCTGAATAGTAATCAAATTTAATGCCACTTTACATGCATTTTTGTGTTGAAACAAAAACTATTTTTTTACAATGATTTCAGAAACAAATAATCATGTAAAAAGCTTTTTTTTTTCAACTATATATATATATATCCTTTGTGTATAGTTTTCTGGTTATTTTTTCTATATATTTAGGTTATAATTTTTTTTTTCCTGTTCGTTTTGTTTTTGTTACCAATATTTACTACCATTATATTTTCGGTTTATGTTTTATTCGTGGAAAAAAGGAAAACCAATAATGGAAATTATTTTTATGTAGTATGTCTAGTAATTTTGTTGGGTTTGTATTACCTCTACCTGCCTGCGATACCCTACACATGTAATGCACACAAAATATTAACTGTGTTTATTATGAAATAAAAAGTTATATATATATATATATATATATATATATATATATATATATAGGTATGTACTATATTATGTTCAGAACGGTGAACAAAAATCCGTATAGTTTGCGACCATATTGAAAATTCATAGGCCACATGTGAATATCGTAATGTAAAATATTTTATTAGTTTCTTTTTTTTTGGCTTCTATATATGCAATATGGAATCTATAAAATATAGAGGGTGTTTCTAAGAATTTCCGCCGGTGATTTTAATTTATTTTGTACATTTCAAATTTTACAAAAACCTATTTCATAACGTGTAATAAAATTGGAAGTTTTTTATTCAGAACGACGGAAAAATCATGAAACGAATGAAACAAATTTCTACACCCAGTGGTTTTCTCAGAAACTATGTGTTCGATTTGTATGAAATTGGTAGTTCCTAAACTATTGAATCAAATAGGTTGAAGCTTTTTTGTAAATATTAAGGGTCTAGATAAAAATTTCTTGGGCACAATTTAACAATAATTGAAATTTACTATGCGTATATTAATAATCAATGACTTTGATTATTGACCTTCAATAACCTTCGTCATTGATTTGTAGTTTCAAGAGTATAAAAAAACTTACATATAAAGTACCACTTTTGGTGTGTCACTTAATTCGCTTAGCTCGTTAAAATTACGTCCTACTAAAGTCTATAACTTGTTTATATTCTATTCGGTTTATTGGGTATTTGAGGCACTTTTGGTATTCAAAAGGTCAAGTTCGTTAATGGGTAAAATCGAACAAGGGGAAAGGGGGGGGGGGGAACACTAAATTTGACATATCTATATATAGTTAGTTAGTCTTAGTTTTGTAAATATATTATGTTTACAGATTCATTTCATCAATTTTGTGTTAAATTAAATTTGAAATGGACACAAAAAATAAATTTGTTTAGTTAGTAATGTAACATCCAATTAGTAAGGATATACATAAAAGAATTTCTTAGTAACATCCAGTTAGTTTTGGATACATACCTTTAGTAGAATCTATTTCAGTTAGTTGGAATATTTAGTAAAAATTAGTGTCGAAGCATTAGTGATTCGACAAAGAGTTAGTTAGTACAAACAATTATATAAATAAAGTGAAGTTGGACCAAACCCAATTTGGCGGTAATAACATCTTTAAGCTGACAAGGCTTTAAGGGATTATTGGTAATTTACCGATAATCCCTTTTCCCGTGTTTATCCCACATCACCAGTGAACATCGGCAGAATTCAGTCAAGGTAAGTCCGAAGGAACCTTTTTTTATTTGATATAATTGTTTTAATAACAATCATTAGGTTTTCGAATCAATTTTTTATTAGTTAACAGTCCACTCCACGGACGTAATAAGCTTAGGCGCGTCCAATATACCAAAACGCAAAGATCCAATGAAAAGTCATCGCTTATTTTTGACATCTAAAACTTCTAAAGCCTCTATATATTACATATTACATTCTAATGAATAAAACAAAAGGTGCAATTTGTTTTTGTCTTCAAATGTCCTAGCAATACAAGTTGTTCTGGTTTCTGTAGAAAAAACTAGATATGAAGAAAAAGAAGAAATGTTATGTTATGAAATGAAAAAACTCTGGCAACATCATGTTCTATCAAAATATTGTGTGAAGAAAACTTACTTGCATATTACAAATTTTATATCGTATTGGTTCACCATGACATCCAACATACGAGTTACATCGTCGTAACTGATGTGACACACCACCGTCACATGTTCGAGAGCATGTTGACCATTTCGACCATGGTGTCCAGCCACCTGTACCTTGATCACGTGTTACCACCTGCCATTTATTTGTTTTCGGTGATGCATCAATCTGTAACAAATATTCAAAATATTTTTACTTTTTTTTTGTTTTTAATTCAAAAATGTCTTGTTTTTAAAACAAAATTTTGTTTAGAATTGGTGGAAATATCTAGGAATTTTAGCCGTATGTTCATGTACTTCGAATTTCGAACTACATAATTAACATGCTGTAGTCGATTATGGAAACTAACTAGGTTTATTCGAATTTTTTGTCGTATTTTGAACAACATTACTCAGTATTTTATAGTCAGAGGGATGCTTGTCTATGTATCGAATAAATTTAGGTTTTATTTGTTAGATGTTTCAATGTAAAGGGGGTTTAATGTTTCGTTAAGGGGGTTTTTTAGAAATAGGGAGAAACACATAATTAGGAATAAATCTTTTAATATTGGTAAGAGTAAATTTGTAGGAAATTAATTTTACTTCGAGACTCTGGAGTCCGCAATGGAAGGTTAATCAAAATGAAATTAGGTACGGGACGCTCATTGTTGTATTAAAGGTCACGGGAAAAATCGGACAAGGGAGAAGGGAGAAGGAATTTTAACAAGAGTAATTTCAATAAAATTTATTATATTTTAATTTATTTTGTTTAATTTTTTTATTTTATTTTTATATTTGTCTATTGACTTCGATTTTGTATCTATTTCTAATTGTCAAAGAGTAAATTACGACTAGCTTATTTATAATGATGATGACTACTTTGTAGTCGAAATACGTATTTATATTACAAAAACTGATCTAGGTATTGGGGCGAATTTGAAATTTTTAAAATAAAATAGACAAATCCATTCTCAGGCACCTATTATTTGTACTGTATACAGACCGTTTTCAAAAGCATTTCTAATAGAGAATCAATGTTTAATAAATAAATAAAATATTAACTATAAAACTATACAGTACACCTATACAATACACAGTCATACAAATAACTGGATAGTGTATAGAAATACTGTATGCGTATTGTTGTTTGTTTGTCATTAAAGAGTGGGGATTTTGTGATGCACATCAAAAGTTAAGAATTCAATGAACATATTTAACCCACTCTCATTACATGTACTAACTTCACACAGTAACCACACGGCCAGCCAGTAATAAACAATATTTAACATTGATTCTCTATTGGAAAAGCTTTCCAACACACACGGTATAGTTGTATTTATTTATTACATGATACATTTGTAAATATAAATTGTTAGGTAGTTAGCTTACAGATGTGTAAATGACTGTTGTTAATATGTTGTGATAATTGAATTCTGTGGTGTACCACAGTGTGCTTTGTTGTGTCGTACTGTTATTCTATATGTATATGCATCATACACAGCATTACATAGCATATCATATAGAATATAAGCATTTTGTAATGCATTTATTGTGTCGTTTGTGTATAGTCACATATAACGCGCGTGATCACAATACAAACCCTCACGGCGAAGTATAATACTAAACAACACACGTTGGTGAACCATGGCACCCGGTGTATAGCAGCTGCTTACCATGTTTAACTGTATAATATGTAAATACTAAATATTGAAATCATCTTGATAAAAATTAGGTACAATACTTTTAATAGACTTAAATACAATCGTGGCTTTTGATTGTTTTCATTAAACTTAATATGCATACACTGATAGAAGGAATTTCTTGAATCAAGTGAACATGTTTTTTTTTTCAAAATATGATACTCTGAGAAAAAAATCCGTGTTTTCATGCCAGATATTGTTTACTTGAAGATACTTATTCAAGTAAACAAATTCTTGAATGAAAACAATGATTTCTTTCTCATAGTATATCATATTTTGAAGAAAACATATTTATTTGGTTCAAAAAATTCCTTCTATCAGTGTAGTTAAATCGTTTGTTATTCACTCCACGTCGTATTTTCTAAGGCTGATTGAATTTCCTACTTTGATTCAGAATTTAATTTTACAGTTTTGTATTGACTAAAAAAACAAGTGAAAATAATAACTAACCGAGTTTACTTAAATACCCGGTATATATTGAATTTATGAAAAAAAGATAATAGTTGGGCGTGCATGATGTTTCACATGCTTAATGCTAATGAGAGAGAGTGTGAGAGATTGATAACTTTGATATTAATTATCTCGCGATCTAAATAGTCAAAAATTCTGTAACTTCGGGATTTATAAGAAAACGTTATTTTTAGCCTGTGAACAAAAAATGAGCAAATTCTGTCGAAAAGTGGTGGTATGCTGGAACATCGTTAATGGAAAACCTTATATATGTAAATAAAATAATTTGATTTAAATATGTTGCTTATTTACTCCACCACTACCAAATCACCATTCGTGTGCGTTTTTTAACGATCATGTACATGTGAAAAAAAATTAGGTAATGTATGTGGTAATTTGCAAATGATAAAACAAAACAAAAAAAGCCATATTTATAAATAAAATAATTATTTTATTCGTATTAGGCGCGTATACGAGTGATATATATATTTGTTTGTGTACTCAAAAACAAATTAATACCAGTAGTATGGTTAGTTAATATTACAGTATTAATTGAAATAACAAATTGCACCATCAATTTGAAAAATATGTCGAATAATGTTTTGAATAACAGAGAATGGAAAAAAAATTACATGTACGGTGGGATTTAAATATCTCGTAATGTTATGTATTATATGCTTGTAATAATATATGACTGAATCGTCCAAATAAATTCATTGTTTTGTTGGTAATAATAAATATATCAGCAACGTGTATATTCATCATATAGACATATTTTAATTTTCTTGAGTATAGTTTGTTCTCTGTTTGATATCCGCCAATTTTTCTACTTAAATCGAAATTTCACAATGACGTATCATATCTCAAAGGAATACATGTTAAATTGTAAGCAAATGTAGGAAAATGATATCTCTTAATATCTGATTCAGATAAAACTCGAATTTAAACCTTGAAATTCACTAAAACGTCTAAAACACAATTAAAAAATCATTATAAATGATCTATACTTCGTTCATTTCTGAAATACCAAGAGTTATGGTTTTCAAAATTAATTAAAATGCATTATAATTGATTATTTAGATAAGGTGATTATTTATATAGGGTACAATTTTTTAACTCCTGATGCAAAAAGAGAAATATTATAAGTTTGACTCGATGTTTTGAAAATTTCACCTCGTTATCTCTCCTCGTTCATAGATAGGCATGCATAATTGACCGAATTAGGCCATTTTAAGAACCCTTGTATATTTACAAGTATACCGTGTATAAAAATAGTACGGTTGATTTTTCAACGGGTTTAACTGTCGTACACAACGTATACGTACATGATTCCTAAAATTAGTATAAAATTCATTTAAAACATTTAATATTTATTTAATGATTAAAATTATTTAATTATTTACAGTAAAATTACCAAAAACTGTTTGTTTAATATTTATTTATATTATAAATTATTATAATTATTTTGAAATAACATTTACATGTATATTGTAATGTTTGTCCATGTATATATATATATATATATATATATATATATATATATATATAAATATAGGGAGTCGGTTAAAGTTGGATCGATAGTGTTGGATCAACTATTATGTGAAATGTCAACCAGCCTGAGTGGTGTAGTTGGTACTACACCTTATCCTTTTGCAATTCCTTATCCTTTAGGTGTCGGCAAAAAAGACATAGAAAGCCTTACATGACAGGCTTCGATCTTCCCTCCTAGGTATAAAATATAAATGATCAACAAATATCTATAATTAATTAAGCTTTATTTTACAATAATCAAAATTTTTTTAGCGTATTCAATTGGTTTTTATAGTAAAAATATAAAAAAAATTAGCTTAGCTCTATATCAATCATGTGTTAACCAGACATCGGAAAAGACTAGTTACTTCAAGAATATTCTTGAAGATCCTTTTTTTTAAGACAGTGGTAAAATTTACCAGTACCTTTTTTTATATTTGATGTTTAAATGTAGTGGAGTAAACTGGAAATCTTAAACACACAAAATATTTTTTCCCAACAAAAACATATATTGAAGTTACGACAAATATTATCATATATCCTATTTACAATGGAAGTTATAATTTTTAGTTTAGTCTTGCACTTTGGTCTTGGTCTTGCATTTTCGGTCTTGGTGTCGGTCTTGTTTTTGTTCATTCAGTCTTGGTCTAGCTAGTGTATGTATGGTCTTGGTCTTGCAAAATCGCCAAGACACCAAGACCAAGATTGCAAGACCAAACCAGATTTTGCTCATCTCTATTCCCTCCTCTATACCCCGATGTACTCAATCTAAACAGGTTTCAACTTTGAACGGTTATATATATTTAACCATCAGACAATATTTTGTCTGATGGTAATGAAATTTTGGTCTGGCCAAGTTTAAAACTATGAATTTTTTTTTTAATATTAGTAAAACGAAAAAAATTTATCATAACAGAAGTTGTAGTAAATGAACTTTACTACAATTTATTGCCTAACCATATTTTCCATAAATCTATTATTTTATAATTTTAAATGTAAATTAGTAACAAAAATATATCTTTAATTTGAAGAAAGAATTTTTACCATTTTTTTAGCAACCCAAAATCCTTACCTGATGGCAGACTCACTGTATATAATATAAATGCAATTTACTTGATCAAACCGTCATGTTCCATTTAATTATATTGAATTCACAGTTTTACTATTATGTGTTTAATATGCTTATAATATGTATGTGTAAACAATATTGTACAATCCCGGTTCAATAAAATTAAACTGACCTGAACCGAATCAGGCTCTCACAATTTTGATTCTTCTTTTAGTAAATGTTTTTGACAGATACAACATTTTATTTTATTTTTATACATAAAACGGAGATTTAACACTTAACATGTATTTACATTACATATTCTTACTCTATCACTAACTTGTTTACATAAATACAAAATATAAAACTTCTATTTCTTTTTTCACATTTAAAAAATATACTACTTGTCCTTGTTTATAAATAAATAATATACAGAGAGATACAAAAGTGAGAAATTTTTTTTGAAATATAAGAAAATTAACAGTTCAGGTTGGTTCAATTTTATTGAACGGGAGTGTACAGTACAGCACGTTACTTGTAGCCACGTATATAAAATTTAATTTAATCATCTCTTTTAAAATAACTTTAGGTTGAAACTCAGCTTTGGATTGGACATTCGTTCATGCATTAATTTGATTGGAAACATTAAAATTGGCAATTCAACACAGCAGATGTTTCGTCAAAATAACTCCAATTACAAATATTTCTATTTTATGAAAACGTATTTCGGATACAAAGTAGTCATCATCAGTATGAATTAGCTAATAATGATTCATCTCCGGAAAAAGGAATCGAAAATATTTTGCTAATTTGTTGCAGTCTACTGATTCGAAATACGTATAAAATACACATAATTGATGGGACAAATTTTGGAATTTGTAACTGAAGTAACAACATATAATTACCGAAATCACAAAGGGCATATGTAGTGTGTTCGCAAAGGTATCTTAATTTGAAAGTAAATTGAAATTTAGTAGCGAGTTCACTACAAGCTCAAGAATTATATTCTCATCTCAATTATTATACTAAATCTCATTTCAGAGCTTAACCTTCAGGTGTATATTGAAGAATAATGGTGTATGAGAGAAAGGGCGAGAAAAAGAGCGTCACATGTTTCTGTATGTGCGTGCGTGTTCATTCACCTTAAATACTTATAACCACTAACAATAAATCGGTAAAAATATAATAAATAATAAAGAAATGAAGAAACGGAAAAAAGTGTGAAATAAGATGACAATAATAGAACATCATTTAAATTAATAATGTTCGTAGTCGAGCTATAGGTAGGTATATAGGTATGTATTAAGAAGAAGATGAGGCTTATCTAATATAGGTAGGTATACCTACCTACCTAAGATGATGAAATTTATGGAGAGTATAAAGTAAAGTATAAAGTAGTACGTAATAAGAGTTATATTTGCTGACAAATAGCAAGTTACCAGTAAACCACTTAACGTCATTAATTTCGCCGAGTAAGGTTAGTATAATATTTATATAGAATTAAAGTGAGTTATACCACCCTACTATGTTAGGTAGTTTGCAACGTTTCAACCCCTTTTCATGTCATTGATTTTCGTTGCATTGCTGTTGTTCAATTTACTACAATAATGTTCAAATCTTTAAAGCTACAGATAGTCAGGAAAAAGGTTCATTGAAAAAAATCAATCAATTAAATTAGTTGAAGATTGTTTTATGGCCATGGTACAATTATAAATGAAGATTGAGGTATTTAAGATCTGAGTCCCATAAAATATAAAGCATTTTGAATACCCTTTAAAATCACCATCCATGATGTATTGATGCGTGCTTATTCAGGGTAGAACATTACGTATATGTGCTGTAAAGAATATTGTGATGTACAGAGTATTATAAATAGCTTTTGATATAAGCTTTATTATAACGCAGATGACATAAGAAGTGGCCCGCTGGACACAGTCTAATGGTTATCTGTTATACAAGCTACACCAAGACTTCATCAGTGTGGTGAATCTGACCGTGAATAAGAACCGACCTTGAATGCGAGGTATTAGGTAGCCAAAACTATTTTGGATACTCGTGTTTTTGTGGGACTCTATCTAGTACATCAAAGAAAATAAACACGTAAACTTTGTTTACCCCAAAAACAATTTTTGCTTAAACGTCATTCTAACACATTCTTGTATAAAATATTATAAAATATAAAATTAATATTGCAGCGGATTTGAACTTAGCAGGATGGAAAGAACTTTGGCATTCAAAAGTTAAATTCTGTATAGAAAAATACTCTTCTCAATAAGGTAACTAACTTTTAGAACAATTGTCAAAATTGTTTGAAATTGACAAAATTGGATATTGTCAAAATTGATAAATCCAATTACAACTCAAAACTAAATTACTTCCAAAATTAAAAGTTATGTCAAAATCAGTTGATAGAATAATACCATGTTATTGGTCCAATTAAAATCACGTGGTCAAAGTTGATTGCCTAAACGTTATACACAAGGCAGATTGGCCATCATACTTAGTCTGTTAGACTGTACATCATTCGACCCTATAAAAGACAAGACAAATTTATAATCATTGTGAGATATTCACCAAATTTGCAAGAAGTAATAAATCCCGAATTCAAAGTCCGATCTGTACAGGTCTTTTTTTAAAAAGAAAAACCGAAATATTGTTTCAAAATGTGAAATTTTATGCATACTTTATGGTGCGCTTAACGCATTTGCACATTTCGAAATACTATTTCGGTTTTATTAAAAAAAATTACCTGTACAGATCGGACTTGGTGAAAAATTGTCTGTATAAATCCCGATCCATACAATATCGGGCATAACATATCGGTACATAACATATGAGATAGATCAGAAATGTATATAAATGATGTAATACATCAGTATTTGAACAGTCTTGTACACTATAAAGAAATATTATATGTTGTGGATTAACCACCGTTTATATTGTCCAAAGCACGTACTTTTTCCAATATAGTAAACGTTTCAAGTATTTCATATTAACAAATGACATTAAACTTATTATTATTGTTTGAAACGGAAAAAGGAAAAAAAAACTCAGCAGTGAATACAACACGGTGCGGTGCGGTGTTAGTAGGTTTATCCTTAATTTGATTACCACACTTTTATTTTACTGTTGAGTTGAAAGTCATTTTAAATTTACTTTCATATCTGAAACTTGTGTTTTAACACAATATATTTTTATTAAAATTAAAGGTTTGTTTAAAGAATACATCCTAATCTTGCCATAGGTGTATTTCTATTCGGAAAGAAAAACTGGTAGCAATTTTATCGTTATTCAAATACCTTGTGATTACCCAAGTGATAATCAGCTGTTAGATTATCTAATGAATCCTCAAACGGATTTTCGACGTTAAGGGGAAAAGTGGTCTTAACGGGAGGGGGGAATATAAAATCTTATAATCCTCTCTTAATATTAGAAAACTGGAAAAATTAGTATTGAGTAAATTTATAGTAAATCAATTTTACTATAATTCAATACTTGACCATATTTTCTATGACTCTATTTGGAACTTAAATACAATATTATCATGGTGGGTAATTTTGAGAACAAAGAAGGACCTTAAATACGTACGTAATAACAAACATAGTGGAGACTTCATCGATATGAAACCAATTTTTGCATACTCAGAGCTCTACTATTTATGCGCAACCTGAATAACAAACATAAAAATTTTCTTGTAATTAATGTAAATATAATTCTATTCAATATGACGATAGATCTAGAAACTTTTTTTACAATAATATCTATGATTGAATACTTTTTTTATTAACTATCCACATATTTAAGGGAAAAATATTTCTTTTTCGAGCAAAATATTTTATCACAACGTCAATATACAAAAATATATGTAAATTTTTATTTTATTTTTTTGTGTAAACCTTTTGAGCGACATAAAAAATTTTTACTACCGTTTATCACAGGAAGAAAAAAAACGAAATGATTGACACAAAAATGTGAATCCAATTACATTTTCATTTCATATGTGAATTTATTACTTAACATTATATATAAAAAAAAATTATGCAAAAATATTTTTGAATTTTATATTTTGTATATTGTATATATACATAAAAAGTAAACGCTGCAAATGGCTTACACAAGAGTTTATTTTATACGTCAAACACATAAATACGAACTCAATCCGATCATATCCAACAATTTTAAGAGTTTACCTAATTGTTCGTAGCCAAAATCAGCCAAGTGGCCGAGCGGTCTAACGCCTCTGGCTACTTGGGGACTGGGAGGTTATGGCTTTGAATCCCGACATCGGCAGTTTGTCAATTATTAGGAAAAAAAAGGGGGGGGGCGGTTAATGGACTAAACTGTCGGCGTATTGACAAGAACAAAGTAACCGGCTATGCTTGTGAAGGTTTCTTGTAGTTTCCTTCACGAACTCCAGATGAATATGGGCATAGTTCTTATCAAAGTCAGCTGCATCACAATGGACCTTATGGTCGAAGTGTGTCCCGTCCAGGACAGCCGCTTCAATCAATCTGTCTAATTGTTCGTTCTCGCCTTGCAATTAATTATTAAATTTCGATTAGGTCGCCAAGAAACTTGTACCATCTAGTTCCTAATTTGAAACTTCCGGAAAATTGTTTGGCTCGGTAGTGTATGAGCACTCCGGACAACATAAAATAAAATTTATGAATTTTTCTACGTTTTCTCTCAGATTGTATTACCCCGAATTGAATGAAATCCCGGCCAGATTTGATTATTTCAAGGAGGTGCACAATTTTTCGCAACCAGAACAGCGAAAAATTTCTGGTCGTCAAGAAATTTTACCATCTTAGACGATAACCAGAAACTTTTTACAAAGTTTTAACCCATTTGGTTTAATAGTTTAGCAGAAGATTGGACGACAAAAAATTTCGGACCATGTATGGCGGACTGCAGGCTTTTTTTCGTTTTAGGTTTCTACATCTTTCATTGAAATATAAAAATTCGACACGTAGGAGTTGCGTAGACTAAGTGAATTTGTCGGAGGAAGGAGTTTGTAATGATATGAAATTAACTTAAAGGAAATTTTCAAATTTATTATTCTTACATTTCTCGTATATCGTCAATATCTTTGTTAATATTAGAAAAAATGGTATGCAGAAAAATACAGTGAAAAGTATTTCCTACAACTTTACTCATTTAACATTTTTTCATTTTAGCAATATTAAGAGAGATATTACAAATATTGTATGCCTCCTCATTAATCTAATCGTAAGCAAAATTGCATTCTGATGGGACTAAACTTCGCTAAAAACTTCAAATTCAAATATTTTAGAGTACAATTTTTTTTCGATACGATTACATAAGTTTATGTTTTATTTATTTTATATATAAAATAAACTAAAAAACGAATTTATATATGTCATTTTATAAAATGTTGAAAAATGTTTTATGATAAATTTTGGTTACTAAGGGCTTGGATACTAAAGGCGGATACGCTAATCAAATTAGGAATGCAGTACTGAAAAATTCTTAGCAGGCTTTTTTCAGACATCGTCATTGTGATTTTTAAAGCACCATATAATCGGTCTGGAATAAAATCTTATACACTGAAAATGTTATGTAGGACCAAAGAAAAATGGTTTATCACCGTTGAAGTATTTACCAGTAATATCAGTCTTTCAGGATTGATACGGGATGACAAATAGGGTTTTAGAAATTCAGTCTGATTACCAAGTAGATCATGTTAAGTATTATAAAGAAATAGACTCAATGCTTTTAAATTGAATCCATTTTGGTGACAAATTTATTGATGTTTATATCAACTTTTTTTTCAAATTTGAAAGAGATAAACAAATTGAAAATCCTACAACCTCACTGGTTACTACGCTTCACATTTTGGTTATTTTGTAATGACCTAGATAAGGTAAACAGTAGGATCACCTGGAGCATAAATGATAACAAATGTTCATTTAACTGTTTGAATTTGTTTGTGCTGAAAAATGCACGATTTATTTTGAATAATACAATTAATATTATTGTTTTGGTTGAATTGAATCATTTTTAAAATTTCTATTTTAATAATTTCATTAGTTATTATATTTTATTCCAAACGAGATATAATATAATAATATTAATTAATAATACAATTGAAACATTTAATTTGTGGTTATTTAATTATTATTATTTGATAGGCCGGTGATAATGTTTAGTTTTTCGAAATATTAACGGAGAATGGTGAACCCCATGAATGAACTAATGAATAAGAGGTGATATATATCACACTGCAACCTGAAAAATATATTCCGTTCCCTCTCTCATCAGGTGCAGTTCAAGGAGATTACTGGCTGGAACATCCATTCCAGACCTATCACCCTTAGTTTATTAAGGTGCTACTACTGTCCGTCAAGATGAGTTCTAAACCTGTTAGTAGCTGTAGTTGTCTTTTGTTCAGGCTGAAGAAGATTTAGGATCTTTTTCAATTATATTTCCCACAATGTTTTTCTCTTGCCTAAGACTCGAAGTAGGCCACTCCTCTTCATAATTTCCGTGTACCGAGAGAAGGCTGGAACTGAAGAACATAAGTACTTAACCAAGAGGAGGCTGGCACTGAAGAACATAGGTACTTGATATCTCTATATTGTCCATGAAATAAGGACACCATATATATTCCATGAAATAAAGAAACCTCTGTCATGGAAATCATACTACGAAGTAGTTTCAAGGCTTCCAATACTGCTATGCTTAAATATCATCAAAGGAGACCGCAACGCAAGTACATCAGCTTTAATTTCCTTATTGAATTAATACGAACGTCATATATAGACGTTAAGATAATTTAGACTTGCCAAGTTTAATGTCAGTAAATTGTACGCAAATTTGAACTTCAATAAAAACATTATCTTTGAATCTTTGAGGTTCAATACATCTTCAAGGCAGCGATTCTTACAAAATGCAATCCGCTTCAACTTTAACATAGAAAAAAATGCTCGATAAACTATTAAGTCGCAGTATACTGACTTATCATACTCCTTGGGGACTATTTTAAAATATAATTCTCGAATCATCTTTACTCTTTTACTCGTACTAAAATAGTTAGAATATATAATATTCGATATTTGAATATTTTTAAACTATATTAGATTAATATTACTAGGAATTATTTTATGAAAAATTCGACAGTCTATATTGTCTCCGTACGACCAGACATTACGTGTCTAACACCTTATTTAAAGTTAACAAATTTTTATAGCTTATAACCACTATAAAAATCCTAACATGTAATAATGGTTTTTTTTAAATTAAAGAATACATTTTTTTTAAGTACTTTGAACTTTTTTTTTTAAATTTTATAGATGAGAAGTTTTATATGAAACTCTAGACATCTATGTAAAATCTGGCCTTTAATAATAATAAAATCATTGTTATGCCCGCCACAAAACTTCTATATACAGACATTATTCTATATAAGGACTTTGTGGAGGTTATATCAATGATTATTATTTTTTTATAATAGACCAAATTTTACGTAGATATGAATATTCGACAAATAATGATGATCGTTATTGCGAATTTTGTAAAATTTGATGAATGTACACTCCCGTTCAAAAAAATTGAACAGACCCGTAATGTTAATGATCTTACATTTCATAAAACTCCTCACTTTTGTAACTCTCTGTATAATGTATAATTTTATTTATTTATAAACAAAGATAAGTAGTATATTTTTTAAGTGTGTAAAAAAGAAATGGAAGTATAAACTAAATTTATATTTTTATTTGTATATACGGTGTCAGTGACAGAGTGAGAATTAAAAAATATATGTAATACCAATACATGTTAAATGTTATATCTCAATCTTACGTTTAAAAATAAAATAAAATGTTGTATCTGTTACTACAAGAATAATCAAAATTGTGAGAGACTGATTCGATACAGGTCTATTCAATTTTATTGAACGGGATTGTACTTTATTGGATTTTGAAGAATTTTATGAATGTACTATATCTAGCACATGTACAGCCTTAAACAATGAAAATAACATCAAATTCCATCCGAATTGAATTTTACATATACAGCAAAAAAATCACACCCATGAAACAGTTGTACTAGTACATTATCATATCGTCGTGTTGTCGCTCTCTCTCTCTCTCTCTCTTTCTCTCTCTCTCTCTCCATATTTTCTAAATAAAATGTCATATACTTTGATTTGAAAGTTATGGAACATTGTATTTATATACCGTGTTACGTGTGTAACTTTTATTCCATTTGGGAATAAATCTTATTTATGTGTAAAAGAGCTGCTGCTACTGTTGTTGTTGTTGCTGCTACTTTGCTTGTTGTAACAAAATTACTTTTTGTTCAGTATATACCATTGTTGTTGTTGTTGCTATATATATATATATATATATATATATATGTATAATATACAGACTGTGTTGGAATGCTTTTTCAATAAAGAATCAATGTTAAATATTATTTATTACTGGCAGGCCGTCTGGTTACTGTGCTGAATCAGTCAGTACACATGTAATGAGTATACACACACTCTTAAATGAGTCAGTACACACAGTACACACAGTCAATGAGTCAGTACACACTCTTAAATGACAAACAAACTACCATACGCATATGAGATGACTACATGTATACTGACTGACACCGGCCAGTAACCAGGCGGCCTGACAGTAATAAATAATATTTAACATTGATTCTGTATTGGAAAAGCATTCCAACACAGTCTGTATACAAAACATATTGTGTAGTATAGGTACCTCCAACAACAAAAAAGCAAATTTTGTTATGACACAAATTTAAATTAAATAGAAAAATCCTTATTGTAGCACGGAGGCTAAGTATCAAATCCAAGAGTGACAAATTCAATATTTGCATTTTTGGTTCAAGAAATGAAAATTTCATGTATTGCTAGGTTTCTCTAAAATGGGTTTTAGCACCCTCAAAAACTATACGCTTTATCGTAAGTATTGTCGATGTTAAAATTAAATTAAATCAAACTTTGAAGAAAAATAACCGTCCGAGTGATCGAACTGTTAAAGGCACTCTACTCAGAACTGGGATGTTGCTGATTCGATTCCAAGGGCAGCTTAATCTATTAAATTAATTTAAAAAAAATAATTAATGGGGTGGTTAAATGATCGGCTATGTTTGTGAAGATTTTTTGGCAGTTTCACAAAATCCAGATGAATATCGACATAGTTCCTATTTAACTCGGCTAGGGGCTGGTAAAAACGCTCTAGGAAGATCTACTTGTCGGGCTTTGACCTCCCCACTGCTGCTACTACTAAAGCTCAAATGTTTGTATCGCCCGTGCTGCATTTACGGTCAGGTCTTTATACCCTCTGAAAAAAAGGCTAGTCAATTTTTTTTAAATATTTTATAATTTAAAATATAAAATGAAAATATAAAAAGCCCATCTCGTTACTCGCCTTGTATATAACCAATTAACTTAACAAAAAGTGATGATATTCCATCAAAAAATAAATAAAAAAAAAAAGAAAACGTTTTCGTTTGTAGGTACTAAAACATTTTCGTTAAAAAAAAAAAAAAAGTGATATCTACTTAAGAGTATGGCCATTGTTAAACTTTTCCTAAGGCTGTACTTAATATTTTATTTGGAGTTTCTTAAATACTGTTCAAGTAAAGTATTTAATACCTACTAAATATAAACTTACACTAGCTTAGTAGTGATATGTAGGGAAGCGTTGCACAAATCGTACTACCTAAGGGATTTTTGATTTCTCTAATAAACAATACATATTGGCGATTTACTAAAATTTTCGTTTCCAATTATACTTTGCGCAAAAACCTTCTAAATAAACATTCTACGTGTGATATAAAATTAAAAGAGTGATTTGTGTAATTTTAGAAGACCTTGTAAAAGTACGATTTAGGATACCTATATCCAAAATCGTACTGCTGTATTTCCAAAATCGTCCTTACCTTATTTGGCAGCAACTTTCGTTTTGAATTCTATTTATATGTTATTGACTAAAATAAATGCTTTCGAAAAACTTTTCAAATAGATAAAAAGTTTTCAATTTTTCAATGAATAATGTCTTCTTTGTAAAGAAAAGAAGTTTGACATATGCAAAATGCCACATTAGTTGAAATAAGCAGTGTCGTACTGTGTCGCATTTGTGTGTATTTTGACATGACATGTTTACATACAATATATGAGTAATATATAGTTGGTTTTACTATTTAATTTTCAATAAAAATTTTATGTGGGATATGATAATATATTTAATATGGAAAAGACGGTAAAAGTTATTATTTCGAGCTTTTTCACATACAGCGGATGGCTCAGTGGCAATTGGCTTTTGTTGAGTGCCTGTGTTTTGTAAGAAATAAACGTTATTTTTATAAGATAACTATTGTTGTTTTCTCATAAAAAGTGCATACAACTAGGAGCACAAATTGTCACCGATGATAAAGTCGCTGTGTGTGACAAAGCTCTAATTTATGGCACATCATGGATAGCCGCTATAACGCAACCTGTAGTGCTAGATGTAGTCCTAGAAGGTATTTTTAGTTTTGTATATCCCTAGAACACTAACCACGCGTAAAACTTACGTACACAAAAATAAAAACCACGCATGCGCCCAAGTCACGTGTCAGTCACTCCTCTACTACATATCTAACATTTCTCCGAACAGTGCTTTATGTGATTCCATTACGATTGTTACTTAAAGTGCGATACCTCCCATCTTGAAGATATTTCTTTTTTAAGTGGTGCGCATTTGTTAATTATTTTATTACTAAACTAAACGTAAAATTTACTCACCACTTTTAAAAAAAAATCTCTTCAAGAAGAAATGTTAGATTTATGCAATAGAGGAGTGACTGTCACGTGACTTTGGCGCATGCGAGGTTTTTATTTTTTAGTACGTAAGTTTTACGCGTGGTTAGTGTTCTAGGGTTTTAGTGATCTAATGTTCTAGTGTCCTACACTTTTTATGATATTTTAATGTTCAAAATTGTCTTAAAGTTTTTATTTCTTACATATTTTTATCTTATTAAACAATTATATAAATATATTAAACAAAATTGTCAGCAAAATGTGTAATTATTATTTTTTACCCAATCTACATAAATTTTACGCATGGTTATTTAACAAGGGTTATATTTTAAGGTTAGTGTTAGTGCACGATCGAAAATTCTGCATATGTGAGCCATCGAAAGTTTTTGAATTGAAATAATTAAATTTAACAAGTTGTGTTAGTGAATCTTATCATCACCAGTGCTATGTTGTAACCCATACAGGATGATACTAAAAGCCTAGCCCCTCTTGTTGAGTAAAATGTACACAAAAGGTACTTTTAAAAGACTCCCGGAGGGCCAATCTTTGGACTATTCGTTATATGAGTTACAACACTGCTGTTATGAGAATTTACAAATCAACTTAAGATAAGATATAAGATACATAAAATGTTAATTAATTAATTTAGAAACATAAAAGTTCTGTGTTGAACACTTCTGTATTTTTCTCTTATTATCTGTATTTTTTAGTTGATGGAAATGAATAATTGTCAATACGATTGAGAATATATTCCGAGTACATTTTCTGTATAGACCACGACGTGTTTGATTAAAACAGTCTTATTTATTATGCATGGGACTCGACTTTCTAAATGAGACAATTTTTTTGTACCTTGAAAATATAGTAAATGGGATACCTCATTAAATGAGAAAAAAATTACTATTCCCTTGAGATTCCACCATTTATCCAGGTTGCGCTGTATTTTATATACTCCGTTAATATCGTCTGTAGATAAAGGTAAAAAATTTTATGCAGAAAATAATAGTACAGTTATATAAACATTTCTAGCACGGAAAGTTTCAGAAAAGGTCTCGAAGCATTTTAACTAAAAACATTATAAAATATAATCATAGAATTTATGATCTGTTCCTAAATTCACAAAATAAATATTTCTATATAATTGTGTTATTTCGTGTGTGTGTGTGTGTGTGTGTGTGGCTCTTATATATGCTGCGTACATGTGGTCAAGTATATTATATACTATATTTTTACCCAACCATTTGCGTCTGAAGTGTCACGTAAAGCCATTTCTTATCACAATACCATAAAATGACAATAACTTTCAAGTATTATAGAATAAGGATTGTGTTATATACAAGGAGTTCGTTAAATATTTAAGAGGAACAAAAATATACTGATTGTATTTGAAAATACACTCAATCTGCAAACAATGTATAGTGTATCTATCGCTGTCTATATGTAGTGTTCTATGGTATGGTTTACTTTGTTCTGCATTAAAATCGGAGGCGGGTTTGATACGTTCTCACCACAGACATTAGTAAGAAACATTTAAATGCCATTGGGTCATTGGGTCTCTTTCCGAATAAATTTTTACCCAAAAACCCGATGTGGTAGTAATCAATGTTTAGTCTGAGAATTTGCTAAGTTGACACAGCACCTGCGTAACGAATTTTGGAGTTTACTCCTTAAGAATCGATTTTACATGTAAGCGCCCGGTTTTGAAAAAATATGGAGACTAAAATATAGTGATAGAATGACCTCGTTACGATATTTCAGTCAGTCAGTCAGGTTCATGTCTCGCTGTAGAATAGTCGTACACAGGTTATGCTGTGTACGTCTTTCACTGCACTCAGTCAGTCAGTATTAATATGATATATATTGTACATAATATAACATGTGATTTCTATTTATTAGACATTCAATTATTAGTGTAGTTTATTTATATAAATATTTTAAATTTTCGATAATTAATATTGTTATTGTGGATTATTAATATTGATAATTATATTCACATAAAGTGAAGTGAAAATTATATAAACAATGGAAGAAACTGGTGTAGATAATAGTGCCGGAACATCCGATAAACACGTGGGTGCTTGGTAGGTTATAATTCATGTATTAATATGATATATATTGTACATATGATCATGTGCGCTTTCTATTTATTGGACATTTAGTTATTAGTGTAGTTTATATAAATTTGTATGAGCTATACCAATAATTAAATATTTAATTCAGTATGGACAATATATATGGGGCAAAGACAATCATTCTTAAGGAGTAAACTCAAGTCGTGTGTCGGAGCTGACACACACACTTTTTTTTTTCTATTACGAGCAATGTTTTAACCTAATATTTGACAAACTCACAATACTGGTACAGTTGTAAGTAGTTGAATGTAATTGTTCCTATTTTCATTTATTACTTAAATGTAAATAAAACGAATTAGTTATTGTATAAGGAATACACCACACACCATATAGTTGCTAGTCGGAGTTGTCGTTGTGTGTTCCCTAATGTAATTCCCCATGTTATTTTTATCGTTATTTTTTATTTTATTTTATATTCGTTATATTTCCACCAACCATTTACTCAGAAGATTGAGCTGTAATAAACTTGATTATAGTCATTATAATCGCTTTTCTCTTTAGACAATTTTGTTAACTATCTGTCGTTCGTTAGTTAGGGTGATAATGTGAAATAAATTCATTCATTATGTCAATAAAAAATATTGTATAGCATTTTTATTTCTAGGTATTCGTGGGTCAAATTAGGATTAGGCGTCGTCGAAAATTTTAGTGTATCTTTACTGATCATAAGCCAAGAAAATAAAATAAAAATCTTAAATTTTTTTAACTGTTGTCATTTTGCACTTATTTGTCCGATGTGGGCTATTTACGAGTTTTTAAGTTTATCGTCTATTACAACTATTTTTTCCACGAATGGTGTCAAATCTTTTGTATTTTCATACCATTTTTTTTATAACGTTATAAAAATTAGGGGCAAGGGATTTTTTTTTTTAAATTCATTTATTTGTCAGCTTTTAGAAATACTCATTGCCTGGAATGCAACAAGCTTTTAGTATTGGAAATTTTTGAACAACTTGAAAACCATTATTTTCCTCCTCCCACTTTTGATTGTCTTATCACTTCTTTTATTTCATTATTCGACAAGACTCGAAATTTTTAAAGAGTAAAGTTATTAATATTAAATTTTCAAAATGCAACTGCCCAATTCTATGTAAAATGCTAATTGTATCCGACAATGTAAATCTCTACTATTATAAAATTCTAAATGTCTGTTTATTTGTTTACTTGTTTGTTTGTTTGTTCGAGCATCACGCAAAAACTACTGGACAGATTTTGATTATAATTTTTATTCATTTAAAAACTTATGATTAGATTTAAAAACTGATATCTATTTTATCTTGCTGCGAGGAATAAAATCCGAAAATACTTTCTGAAAGATAAATTTGGTGGAAGTGTCGATCAAATTTTGAAATTGTGGAAGATGTGTAAAATAACATTGAGGTTGTGGGTCGTAAAATGTTGGGAGCCAGAGATATAACAATAAAACGAGAGCGAGTTCGCGGACATATGCTAGTCCTAAATAAAATATTAAATGTAAATTCTAAATAAAATCTAAAATATAAATTCTAAATAAAATCTTACTTTCACAATAATTTAACTAAATAATTGAATCAATAAATAACTTGTTATTTATGAACGTAAATAAAAAAAAAAAAAAACAAACAAGAAAATGAAATGAAAATTAAATGGGTTTGGAAAATTGCTAGTTGATCAAAAGTATTGAAAAACACATATGAAATAATGAGGGTAAAAGTACAATACATATAGAATTCGGCTATTTATATATTACGGTATAGCTAGCTCATGCCTTCTGGTTACAAACTTTTTCCGTAATAAAAGCAATGTGAACAACATTGGTCCGATGTAATGTAGATTTGTTTCTTATTTAAAAATACGACACAAAGATATGGTTTTTGTACAGTGACTTCAAGCAGCGTACCTTGGAACTTAAATGATCTATGTAGGTAGTTTTTGTTTGTCTGATAAAGTTTATTGAAGAGGATCAGCTCTAATATAATCACGTGCTTACATAAATATTTGGGTAAATGAAACCATTTGCTTGATCCTTCTTCATTTTGGGTGGTGCAATTTATGAAAAAATATCAATGCTTGCAAATAACTTTTGCAACGTTTTCAAGAGTTTTAATCTGACCAACACCTATATTCCGATATAAGATAACATGGAACATTGGTTCATGCAATATAAAGTGAGGTGTTTAATAAAAATTGTACCGCTTTAATTTTAGAATTTACTAAATAGATATAAAATAGTATTTTGTTATTTTGTGAGGTTGGTAATATGGAAAATAAAAGTAAATGTTTCATACAATATTCCGACTTTAATTTTGTGTCCCTTTATTCTACGAAAAGATGAACACCATAGCTGTGGATAGAAGTTACGAGTGTAATATTTCAATTTAAACATTTAATAATATATTAATTTGAGCGTTAAATAGAGACACTGTACTATATACGAGTATATAGAAGTAATGTTCATTCATCTTAAACGTTGATAAAAACAAAACAAAATTAAATTTTTTGATATATATATATATAAATATATATATATATATATATAAATATATATATATATATATATATATATATATATATATATATATATATATATATATATAAATATATCTATATATATATATATATATATATATATATATATATATATATATATATATATATATATATCTATATATATATATATATATATATATATATATATCTATATATATATATATATATATGTATATATATATATATATATACATATGTATATGTATATGTTTTCTTTTATTTCATTTTAATTTGAAAAACATTAGTTTTAAAGCTTGTTGAAAATGTAATAAAAACATAATTTATTATTGATTTAAATTATATTTTATTATAAATTACTAATTAATCATAAAATACAAATCATATTCGGAAATACGACCAAATATTTATTTCTTTTCAAACTGGTTATATTTAATTTATTTTATATATTGATTATTATATCTAAAACATATTTTTCAATTTTGTATGTATATATATAAATTTTGTATGTATATATAAATTTAGTCCCAAATTACTAACGATTGAAAATAATTATTTGTAAAAAGCAGTTTTGGATATTTGTATGGTCATAAGTCTGTGATGATAAATTAGCCCAGAAAAATTTTAATCAATTTTAAGGTAGAATATGTATGAAATACGCGTGACCCATTATGTTGGTTAAGGAGACACAAGACCTATTCATGTATCGTCTAGAAACGAATTTATGGATCCTTTTTGTCTAAAAAGGTAACTGATCCCAATAAAACTCGAAGTGTATAAGCACGGGTCTTTAGATGTTCAGAATATAAAACATAAACAGAATCAGGAACACCAGACCTTAAACTTAAAATAAAATGACCCACTTTCTGACAAAAATAAAAAATTAATTCAATAAAATTGATTAAATATTCAATACTTTCCGTTCTCACATGGGTAATAGATAATTGCAACCACTCATTATGTAATTAATATATAAAATCAATCATATAAAAAAAAATGGCTAGTCAATTATAAGATTTGATATCGTATATGATTGGCGTTAGAGATATTAATGTAATAAATTAAATTAAGTCAGACATAATAAAATACATTATCGCATCTTTCATCAACATTTATGAAGAAAGTAATCACGATATGTGAATTAAATTTTTATAAAATTAATATGTCTACACTTCAGAATAAAATTGTACACAAGACATTTAAAATAGAGCCACTATAAAGTTAAACCATGCTTTTGAAGAAAAAAAACGGTAATTACTTGTAAGCCATAGTAAGCCATTTTATCAATCCATTACCATTAACGAATTGTTATAATCCTATATTATATACAGCCATTTGTGTAACTGACTCATCTATACAAAATCTAACCCACTTCTAGAAACTCTAGAAGGATGTGATTTTTGCTTTCGACGGGGAATAACTTAACGGAAAAAATTCGAAAACTTTAACGCAACTAATGCAACTTCCCTGAAATTAGGGGGAAAAACCGAAAACCATTTTCCAAGAGAGCGAAATTATTTTATAGCTTTACGTTATTAAGAAGACTTCGATAAAAATTTTGGTTCGAGTATACTTTGGCAAAAGTTAGGAGAAGCTCTTTCTATATTATCTAAATGATAATTACCGAGCAAATGGTATGATGTGTGGTAATTGGTAACCTTTGGAAACTTTTTGGAAGAAGGAAGTTTTTTTGTGATATTTACTTCAAGTATATAGATAGATCGATAGATTGTAGAGGCTGCCCTGGACGGGCTACACTTCGACCATAAAGTCCATTATGATGGCTAAAGATGTGAGGGTGTGAGTGGAGTGGAAGGAATTTTTGTGTATAGATTAGGAATTGGTAGGATTTGCAACTGGAGTTCGTGAAGGAAACTGTAAAAAACCTTCTCAAGCATAGCCGGTTTCTTCGTTCTTGTCCATAAGCCGACAGTTTAGTTAACCGCCCTTTTTTTTCTTAATAATTGACAAATTGCCGATGTCGGGATTCGAACCCATAACCTCCCAGTTTCCAAGTAGGCATACTGCGCAGATATAACGCCTTAGATCGCTCGGCCACTTGGACTGTCCAACATTTTTTGTAACATGATGAGCAATTAGGGTATGCCGATTTTATAAAGTTGGCTTTTACTTGTAATTTCTAAGGAAAATTATTTGTTTGAAATGCAGTTTTATGTTGTTTACAGATTTTGTTATATCTTTTATAAAGTAGCCTTTTACTTCTATGTTAAACGGAAAAGTATTTGCCTGAAATTCAGTTTTATGTTAATAGCAGTGTTTGGTAAACAAATTTGTAGCACATTTGCAGTAGAGTGAAATCCCTTTCATGGAAGTACCTACCTGTATCGAAAAACCAAACAGCCTGTATTAAGACATACAAAGTATAAAAATAAAAAATGACTACTGTCAACTTATAACATGTAACAGACATTTATTACACACACGTTGGTTGTAAGTTTTACAAATTTGAAAACAAAAACTACTTCTTTGAATTAAAAATATTACCAGGCTTTTACCAGAACAATACTACTGTAAATAAATTTTTCTCTATATACTTGACCTGAAAAAAAAATCGTTAAAGTTCGTCAAGAATTCCTGAATATAATTTATATTCAGAAAATGTTTTTCTTCATAAAAAAAAAAAACACATTGAATATAATACAAGTGACTCATGTGTTTTTTACATGTATGTATGTATGTGAGGTTAGATTACTTCGTTTGCAGGTACATATGTATAGAATTGGAAATGTAGTTACCTATGGTATTGTGAAAATATTTTTCAAATGAAGTAGGAACAGAAATCCGGTTTGTGGATAGGTGGATATGTATATGTGTGTATGTGGATTTTTTTTTCATTCAAAGTGTAAAATAATAAATTCGAACATGGTATATTTATTATGTACAAAGTGGGTTATAAAAAATTTTTGATTACATTATTTTTAATACATTAATCTTCCCGCCTATGAAGGAGCTGCATTCCCATGTTTGCGACAGGAACCATATCTAGGAATAACTCGGAGCCAAACAACATCTTCCCTAAACGAATAGGAGGATAAGTCTATGGACAGCAATTGGAAAGATACTACAGGCTGCAGACAAGCCAAGCAAATGATGGCTGGGTACATTGCCGCGAAATCAACTTGCCTCATTGTGCGAAAACCGGAAAGAGATAAATCTTCCGGTTGGGGTTCTTACCGATTGCAGGCTCAAGAAGCCTCAATCATTTCTCATGAGGTAAGAGTATAGTGCGATCTGTCCGTACTGGAGCAGGGCGTATGATAAACACTTCCACCTTTTGGTAGAATAACCTTGCAGAGCCAAAATGAGGTAAGTAGTCTTCGGCTCAACCAAATTGGGGGAATCGGAGGTATAACAACTAAAGTGTAGCTCTGTCTTGTCATTAACAAGAAGACGGGTAGGTTCGACAACAAATACAGGGCTAGAGTAAAAAAAAGGATTGGTAGAGGATATGAGAGGTTGAGGGTATGAATTCCTTAAGGGTTGGTAAAAAAAGGCGTAGAAAGGCCTACTACAAAATAAAGCTCACAACGCTAAGTTATCAAACCTTAACCACTTAAGTTGATTCCATACAGTATGCTTTTAGGGCGTTAGCTAATACATAACGAGCGTTTCTCAAATTTTCAAGACAAAAATTTAATAAAATTATCGATAAATTAAATTAACCACCATCAAAATTCCAATATATATTTCGTGGCATATTTCCATGGAATTGTCGCAAATACTTTTTTTTAAAGAATTTCATTTTCTTGACAAAAAAATCACAAGAGTATTTGGCCAAAAAAAACTCTCTTAGGCCAAAACTAACGAACTCTGTTGAAAATTTTACACACCGTTCAAGAATTTTTGTTTCCTTGCTCAACTAAACACATGTTTTTGGTTCGATTGCGTAGTCTTGAATGAAAACAAGGATTTCTTTATTGAAGCAAATATTTTGAAGAAAATATATTTTCCTGAGAAAAGAAATTCCTTCTATCAATGTATATACGTTTCCTATTTAACGGTTCACTTTGTATAACATATTCTCTGTATTCGTATACGAACATGTATTTTCTACATATATGTAAAACGCGAATATGTAATTAAAAATTCTAAATTGAATTATTAATGATAAAAATGAATATTTCATTTAAAAAATGTTTTTTCATATTAAAATTGTTTTTGTACATTCATTTTAGTAGGTATGTTTTTATTTTATGAGTAGCATAATGTTGAATACATTTATGTCGATACTAAGTGCATAATGTGTCGATAATCAAATGCAATAACATAACATGTTCAAATCAGAAATTAAAACAGAAAAAATTTTTATTAAAAAAACATTTTTTAAAACAAGTTTTTTATAGTAAAACTAATTTTCTACAACTTTACGTCTTATGTATTTTTCGATTTTTTCAATATTAAGAGTGATATACCAAATTTTGTGTTTCCCCCTTCCTCTAAACCCTCTTTTCTCCTTGTCAATTCGGGTCATGCTTACCATAAAAATGCATTGTCATTGGAACTGAATCAACATGTAAAAATTCAACTCCGTAGGATAAGAGGAAACGGTTCTAATTCAGCTTGCAAGATTTGACCCGAACATACATACATACATAAATACACACATACATTGCAAGTTAAATAAAAGCTTGTAAAAAGGCGCCAATTAGGACCATGCCGTAGATTTTTCATAAAAACCGGGCACTACGCATGATCCGTAAATGATTGAACTGTCGTCACTTTGTCGACAGTTCTCTCTGATTTGTGTGGTATTGGTTTATTTAGGCTCGTTGAATTCCTTTTGACGCAAGCTTTCATCTTCCCTCGTTTTCGATCATTCCAAAAATATTTAGGAGTCATATGACATGAAATTTGAAACTTTTTTGTCATTTTCATTTTTAAATAATTTTCGATTTTTCTTTCATCAAGTGTTTTTGAACTTTATTTCTAATCTTATATATTAGATTTTTGAAAATTTAAATATTTTTTAAGAATATATCTAGTATTCATCTAGATATCTCAACCTTTTTTTTTGTAGCGGCACACTTTTAACGATTTCAAAATTTGACGGCATACAAAGAAATATGTACTACAAAAACAACAGTACGTTGTTTATTAAGGGATTAATTATCCAAGTTAATAATAAAAATACGTTTAATGAGAAATTTGAGCTTGATGTTTTTTGACAATTTCATTTACATTTGGTCGCAAAAATGACAATGCTACTGTTATATCGTCTTCTTCATTTTCTAGACTGGGCTGTTAGGGACATAATACCTTAAATAAATCTTTTTTCAATCAAATATTTTAACTAACATACTTAAGTTAAACTAACAGCGTGTAAAATTTATACAAATACCTATAGTTTTTTTTTCTATGTTTCTACAAAAAACGTATAATATTAATCACAGACAAAATATATATTAAAAAAGACAAGTTCTATCTATTTATTATCGATTAATAATTTAATATTTTATTGTTGAAAATATCAAGTTCTGGAAACTCTTAACAAAAATACAGATATTGAGAAAAAAATCTATCAATTTCGTGACATAGAAAAAAATTATCAGATATTTACTAAAAATATTTATTGAACAAAAAATTATCTACACAAAAAAACGAAAGAAAGTCCAAACGAAGTATGTACGAAGGTCATTAGTTTGTCGATGTTGTCTAGACGTGCTTAGATAATCTAACTTGTTATTTATATTACATTCTACACAAAATTTCGAGCAAATCGGTTGTTTCTTTCTATAATACTAATATTATGTATTTTTTCTTAAATGTTATGTAAATATGCGAATGAAATAGCTCCGTTTTTTGTAGGTTGTCGGATATAAAGTTTCCAACAACGTTCTCTGTCCATAAATAATCTTCAAAGTACGATGTTTTTCGAAATCGATGTATTCTAGACCAATGCTCTACCAACTGAACAACCTTAGATGTTATGGTAGTGCAATGCGTATAACATCTAAGGTTTCTTAGTTGGTAGAGCATTAGTCCAGAATGCCAGAGGCCGCGGGTTGGATGGATCCTTATCCCTAGATTTGTATGATTTTTTACATCAAGCATTTGATGTCAAAAAGTTATCCATGTTCAGACTTTACTGCCGAATTAAGTAAACGCTAGTCGCTTCCGTTGGTATAATATAACCGAAAGGCAATCATTTTAACAATATATAAATAGACGCTAGTTTACAAAAACAATTTAAAAAAATATGTTAATAGTAAATACACAAAAATGAATAATACAACAACATCAAAAAGATAATGAATGAATGTATGCGTGCACTACCATAACATCTAAGATAGCCCTATCCTTAGATGTGTATGGTTTATATCAACCATTTTGATGTCAATGAATGTAATTAAGAATAATGTTTAACTGTGTTTATGTGAATTGGCACTTACTTTGTTTACAGTAGTTTCAAAAACTGGACCTAAATTGATCCAAGTATCATATGTATGTAATACTGAGCAGAAATTTATTGGTAGACCCTAATACTTTAAGCATTGTTGAAGTTCATTTAATATATCATAAAAAGCGTACCTCTTACGGTCATAGACTTTTAAACGCAATTAGTAGCCAAAAATACCATTTCGTTAGGTTAGAACGCGATTGATGTCTTATGCTTATCGGATTACAATAAAAGTTAAGTGAAAATGATGGTTAGCTTACACGAATATTTCAATCTGTTACATATATAGAATAAGCGAGCGCCGGTAGTAAGAGAATTTAAACCTTCAGTTGTAATCTTGATGTTTTACTATTTTAAACGTAGCAATCTTTTCAAATCGTAATAATTGCACTGTTTATTTTTCAATGGGTTTCAATGGAAGTTATATTTATAAAAACAACTTTGGTAGTAATATAATCTTATCAATATTTAGTCTACAATATACGAGTAGTTGGAAAGTTTGTTTATAATTTTTGTATTTCAATTTATTTTGTTACTTTGTTAAACTTAATTTTTTGAAATAATCAGTATTAAAAACGTACGAGTACTTCCCTACATATGGCTTTTATATTTTGTAAAAATGTCTTGTCATATTTATGGTGATGTTTTTTAGTCAAGTGGAGGCGAATAAGTGTCTATGGAAATTCAAATTTTGACTTGATCTAGTTAATAATACAAGGATAACGAAAATATTTCATCTTGTTCAAAAACCAAATTATTTCGAAAGAAATTGATTTATACTTAAGGTAGTAAGGTCGTGATACAATATAATCAAAAAGTTGTGGAGCGTATGCGTGTAGTAAGAGTGAAGGAACTTAAAGCATAATAAGCCACAATTTTGGTCCAAGACTGTACCGGTAGACACGTTACCCACACGAAACGGTTATACAAATACTAGCTAACTTTTTTATAAGTTGCAATTCGGCAACGACGCTTATGTTCCACCAGTTGATATACTGTTCGTTTACAAACATGAACTCGAATAGTTCAACGTATAATGACGTACAGGGTTGTCGGGTTGTATCTGTTCAGCATGCCGACATGTATATTTGTTTATAAAATGTTTCACTTTGTGTTGTTATAACTAAACAATGAGACGGTCAATATTTCTTGTTTTTCTTAAAGACGCAGAACAAATACCTGATAAATAATAAAAAAAAATCAAGAACTTAAATAAAAGCAATCAATTTATAGACCACAGGTAGGTGTATAACTTTTTATTAATCTTATTATTAATATTATACGATTAAAGTAAAAAGTTATTTCTAATGCCTAATGCCAACAATGCACCGTGTGAAGCGAACATCGCATAGAAGCCAGCACGACAGCTACTAGCTTGGGACCCAGCTACAAAATCGAGAAAGCAATTTAGCAGCCAAACCAGCATCGTGTGAACTAGGCTTTATTCAAATTTTCAAACACGTTGGATAATCTTTGCTTTATTCGAATTCAATCAGATTCGAAGTATAAGATAATTGTGCAAAAGTTACTTAACAAATTCATTAAATTTCAATTAAACTCAACTATTATTTATTTCATTCTATTATTCTTAAAAAAAAAACACTCCATTAGTTATTTATTTTAAATCATTCCTACAGAACTCACCTGTCAAAATCAAACAAAAGGAAATCATTAACTTTGTAAACATATTTTATTAGCAAAAGCAAAATAATGTTGTGTTTTGTAGTAGTAAATAGGAAACAGTGTGATAATAAACGTAATATTAACAATGTCCTCATGAATACCGAAAGATTCGAAAATGTTGATGAGGGACTTAATATATACATTTTTTTTTTTTGTAAACATAAACAAACTTTTGAACGAAAAGTCCAGCAGTGTCGAGGTAATCCAATTTTGTTGATTACTTCTCCCAATCAATTGTTAGTCAATATTTTGTTTTGCCACGATCGGGAATAATATAAAAATCTGGAATGATCGTGAATAATATTGCATATCAGGATATATATTGACAAAAAATTCAGTAATGTAAATTTGTCAAAAAGTAATTCAGAGTAGATACCCAGTGCACGGACTCATTTGACCCAATCTTGAACTTGAATTCCCTTCTTAGCTCAAGAAATTTCTGTTTCTTATATTTCGTTTCTGAAATATCGTTTTTACGGGTTGCTAGGAATCCGGATATAAAATAAAGAGTTAGCAGTGCTACGGTTAGCAAACTTGGGTACAAACTGTACAAAACAAAAACGATAACACAGGTGACATCGGGACAGCTTTTGGCAGTAAAAAAACTTCGGACTTAACTTTGACCTTGCATTTGACCGTGCATTCTAATTAAAGAGCATTACATTATGCGCCAATAGCACAACTTAATAATTCGGTCAAGTAATATGGTCCTAAACTACAATAAAAACACGACAGGTTTTTCCCACTTTGTTAAAAACTGAGGTAAGTACTATCTATGAGTCTGCAGCTTGGAAGGGAGTACTCTAAGAAATATTGAAGTGGTAACTTTTCAAATGATCACAGGCATAAATTTTTTGTTCCATAAATCAATCTTATAACCTATCTTTTAAACGATGCGAGATAGACTTGATAGATAGATTGTAGAAGCTGCCCTGGACGGGCTACACTTCGACCATAAGGTCCATTGTGATGCCGAAGGATGTGAGGATGTGAGTGGAGTGGAAGGAATTTTGTGTGTAGAATAGGAATCGGTAGGTTGCGCAGCTGCAGCCGACTTTGATAGGAACTGTGCCGATATTTATCTGGAGTTCGTGAAGGAAACTGCACAAACATAGCCGGTTACTTCGTTCTTGTCCATGCGCCGACAGTTTTGTTAATTAACCACACTTTTTTTAAATAATTGACAAACTGCCGATGTCGGGATTGATGACTTCAGGAGAAGTCTCATCCTGAACTCTTGTCCCAAATCGTGTCCTTTCCTTCTTGTCATCTAAACGGTAAAATTGGCTTTGAATTTTGTAAAATTTGCTCAATCTACTAAATCTACCATCCAAATAACCTTGCAAAGTATTTGACCGAATACCTTGTATAAATCTACACAATATAGACTACATTATACTTTATATATTTGATAAATTGATCAAAGGTTTTACTTATAAGGTATACAACAAATATAATAATAAAAAGTTATAAATGATTGTGTTTAGTTGTATACGCTGGTACTCATGTTGTATCACATGTGTGTAGGTTTGTATGGAATTTTCACAATGGAGGATTGTATATAAAGAAAAATTAATGTACGAAAATTACATATGGTATATTTTTATGTATATAAATAAAGGATGTTTGGAAATGAACAGACATTTTAATAATATACATTTGCTTTTGTTTTTTGTAAATTGATAACATTTTTGCTTTATTAAAAAGTTTTGAGAGGTTCGTGTCTGATATCGTCTCACAACATGTTCGCATAATTAAACTAGAAAATTCGGGCCTTGTTGTGTTGATTTTTTTTTGAATTGATGAATTAAGGATAGAGCACTAGTCAAGCAAATCCAAGATCATGGGTTCGAACTAACCCAAAATGTGTATGATTTTTCATGTCCAGTCTTTGATATCAAAAAATGTTATCAGTCGCTTTGTGTCCGATTTAAATCCTACTTAGTCTTAAAAAGAAATTTTTACTTAATGCAAGCCATGCTTTTACAAGTAATTGGTCAATTTTTTTTTACATTTTTAGTGCAATACTAACTACTTAAAGTGTGAAAACTGTCTAACTACTTAACTGTTTTTCTAAACTTTTTGTGTGCTTCCATTAATTGCTGCTGAAGAGTATGCAACTGTGGAGGGTTATCGGATTCATTACCGGGATTCATCTCCTACGGAAGCATCTGCACATAATGCGACTCCATGACGGGTCCATTGTGTGCAGATTGTGTAGCGAGGAGGACGAAACATCCAGCCACATTTAACTGTGAACCTCTGAGTTACAGCAGATACAGAATATTCGGTGCATCTCATCCCGAATATATGAACCTTCAGGAAGACCTGTTAAGCAAGCTCTTGGATATTGCCAACATATGGGAGAAGCGAATCTCGTCAGACTGAAATAGAAAGAGGAGCACAATGGACCATAAGGTACCATATGGATGGACCATATATCTATCCATCCATTCATAGGTAGTAATGTTACCTTTCGGTTATGTTATACTAATGGCGGTGACTACCGTTTACTTAATTTCACATTTAAGTTATTTGTCTAGGCATTTGTGACATTATTTTGACATGAATGTTCTGATTTGAAATCACAACATCCTATATAATATGTACACACCCGTTCAATAAAATTGAACAGACCTGCACCGAACCAGTCTCTCATAATTTTGATTATTCTTGTAATAACAGATACAACATTTTATTTAATTTTTAAACGTAAGAGTAAGATTTAACATTTAACATGTATTGGTATTACATATATTTTTTAATTCTCACTCTGTCACTGACACATCCATTCATAGGTAGTAATGTTACCTTTCGGTTATGTTATACTAATGGCGGTGACTACCGTTTACTTAATTTCACATTTAAGTTATTTGTCTAGGCATTTGTGACATTATTTTGACATGAATGTTCTGATTTGAAATCACAACATCCTATATAATATGTACACACCCGTTCAATAAAATTGAACAGACCTGCACCGAATCAGTCTCTCATAATTTTGATTATTCTTGTAATAACAGATACAACATTTTATTTAATTTTTAAACGTAAGAGTAAGATTTAACATTTAACATGTATTGGTATTACATATATTTTTTAATTCTCACTCTGTCACTGACACCGTATATACAAATAAAATTATAAATTTAGTTTATACTTCCATTTCTTTTTTACACACTTAAAAAATATACTACTTATCTTTGTTTATAAATAAATAAAATTATATATTATACAGAGAGTTATAAACATATTGACGAGTTTTATGAAATGTAAGATAATTAACATTTCAGGTCTGTTCAATTTTTTTGAACGGGAGTGTACATATTTTCTTAAAAATATGTACAATTGCTCTACAAACTCTCTTCGTACATATTCGTCATATGAACCAGATTTTTCTAACAAAATACGCAAGTTTAGTTACTTTTTTTTTCTTTGCTATGAATATTTACATTTGAAAAAAAAAATCACTTCAGGCAATCAGAATATAAAGAACGTATTATATAAATGAATGAAGGTGTACTAGACGTGAATGGTGTACTTCTTCTAGGATAAGTATAGCTGGGGTTGAGCGTGCATAAACCAAGGAGCCAGAATTTTTTTTTGGCGTTTACACTTATTGAATCACTTCGTTATCCGGTTATGCGTCCGGTCACCTGTCTAGTCACTCCTCCACTAGTTACAGGTGAGAGACTAGAATCAGGTAGATTTCGAGTCCTAGTGGTTACGCTTTCTGTTTCATATTTTTAATTTATAATATAAATTGATTAATCTAAAGGGAGAGCATCTCGTTCTTTCAAATAGAACTCTTAATAGTCGTCGATTTAACTTGTATTTAGTATACTGACATAACCATTAACTTTAAAGACATAACCATTAAGTTCGCCAAAACAATTATTAATAAAAGGTTGGGAATAAATTTCGAAAAGTAATCTGTAATATGAAAACAAATGCCGTGAAACCGTGATGCCGTGAAACTGTCACCAAATTAGCAACGAATAACATATCCTGAGACAATGTAAGAGTAATTTTAACAAGAGTAAATCGAATGAAAGCAATTTCAACAAGAGTAATTTCAATAAAATTTATTATACTTTAATTTATTTTGTTTAATTTTTTATTTATTTTTATTTTTGTCTCTTGATTTCGATTTTCTATCTGTTTCTAAGTGTAAATTACGACTAGCTAATTTATACTGATGATGACTACTTTGTGGTCGAAATACGTATTTATAATACAAAAACTGATCTAGGTATCGGGGCGAATTTGAAATTTTATTTCAAAAACGTAGAGTTCTCATTAATTGTCATTTGATAATCTAATAAATATAATATATGTATGATGTTCTGTACTCCACGATAATCACCAAAAGAAAGAGGCGTAGATTGAACCAAAATTAGAAAGATGGAAAAATTCGAACGCAATCAATTAATAGAAGCAGATTCATCCATTTTTCTAGAAGGTTTTGCGAGTACCCTAGACCTTACCACAATGTTTCAACTATCATAACTATCAGAGCATGTCTACAAAAATTGTTATCGATGCAAGGTTAAGCGTTTTTGCATTCCAAACAAATATGTTTAGTTTAAACTCTCCAACCGTCAACTCAGGCATTCTTAAATTTCGACAACCCAGAAAAAACAAATCCGAACATAGATTTTTTCACACTCAACGCCAAGTAGGACCTGCAATATTTATGTTGAGCCTTGGTGTATATTATATCAGTATGTATTGTGGTTCTTTATTGGCTGTGTGAATATATCAAGAATTTTTTGAATGATATTTTTCATACACACTTGAACAATTTTAACAGGTGGAAAAAAGTAATCATATGAAAAAGCCTAACGGCCAAAATGTAATTATGGTTTTTTTTTCATGATGTGACAATCTGCGTCGCAATTACATTTTGCTTTTTTGGAAATTTAATTTAAAATAAATTGAATGTGAAAAGTAATAACGCATACAAAAGTATATTTTCTAACGTTGAATAGTCAAGTTAGATGTTTCACAAAGTAGCATATTAGAGTTACCTTTATACTAACTGTATACTGCTGATCTACCAATAAATGAACATACAGCATTCGACGATAACATAGCGAACACAAAGCCTCATATTCAACCATAGCAGGGGCTAGATTGCAGACACATATGGGCCAAATTCAAGGAAAGAGAAATAAATTTCGGATATCAAGCAATGAAAGTAAATTAATTCATATGGCAATTGCATTTCAAACTTCGCCCCAATTCCTAGAACATTTATTTGTATTTTATAAATACGTATTTCGACTACAATGTAGTCATTATCAGTATGAATTAGCTAATCGTATCGTATCTCTGGGATATGGATTCAGAGATATGTTGCTTGTTGCTAATTTGGTGGATAAATGTGGAAAAAACATAAACAACTAGACATCAAACCTAGAAACTTCTACTGGATACTGAGCAGAAACCCAAAACTGTAACTATAAATTCTCGAAATATTTCAATCAAAAATAAAGCTCAATAGTCTATATGTTTCGCTTACGTTTGACAAAGTATTAACAAGGTCAAGTGTAACATTCATGAATACTTTGGTAAAATATTTACTTTTTTATATAATTTTAGTAGTAAATACTGATTTTGGGACCGATTTCCTTCCTTCAAAGAGGTTATACTTCTTTCTCGAATCTATATACGGTAGTAATTATCCTCTTTTATTGGTAAAATTCATCTTTGCTGGCAATTATTTCATGTCACTTGGACTATTTTTTTATTGTACACTTGGCCACAAAAGTTGATGCCACTTTTTTTAATTTTAAAGTTGATTTGTGTCTTTATTCTGTTTTCAAAAAAAATTTTCTAATAAGTTGTTACTGTATTTCTAATGAATAACTTTTACCCGAAGCATTTTTTCAAAAACCGAATCAATGACGCACAAATCAATTTTAAAATCTTAATAAATGACATCAACTTTTGTAGTCTACAGTACATACTAAATTTATAGCCTTTGACAAATTTAGTTTTGATACTCTTTGTATATTTGGCCCAAAACGGAATATGCACCCAGACAAGCGCGCGATTGGAAAGGAGCGAGAAACCCTACGGAAGAGAAATGGTTTTTTTCCTAATAACAATGATAGAGCATTGGTCTAGAATGCCAGAAGTCGTGGGTTCGATCCCCATCCCTAGATATGTAAGATTTTTCATATGAAGCATTTGATGTCAAAAAATGGCCAATGTTCACACACTTAAATGTCAAATATGGAATGCATTAAGTACCAACAAGTCAGAAAAGAAATAAATCTTCCTGATAACTTACCACAAATTCTTGGAGACAACCAACACAACATCAAACTCCTACATAAATATTTAAAAAGAACTAATCTTATTAATAAACTATAATTAATCAGAACTCAATAAATCATAGTTTTCAGTTTTTATATTTTACACTGTGTAATGACCATGATGTTAACACAGTATAAAAAAAAAAAAAAAAAAAAAAAAAATGTCAAATAAAGTAAGCGCTAGTCAAGCGCTTCCGTTTGTATAATATAACCGAAAGGCAACCATACTAACAATGTAAATAAGTAGACGCTAGTTTACAAAAAAACAATTTAAAAATTGACATATAAATTCACATATAATTTTCATATAAAGACATTTAGGTTAGAATTATTCCTAGTCGAAATATTGCCTTTATTGTAATTTGTAGGCAATAACTTTAATCTTATTATTCAATCTTTTGAAAGTTATATGTTTATATTTAACGCCAAGTATAATATTTAAAGTTCATGTTGAAAAGAAACAACTTTTTTCGGATTTCATGTGATTTTTGATCATATTTTTCCAACAACATGAGACTTTGGAGCATATAATTTTTATTAAATTAGTCACATACATAAAATGTAAGATATAAAAAAAAACATCAATAATTTTCCCGACTAATCTAACACACTAAAATGTCAATATTAGTTTTGGACATATTTAATAAAATTGTGATATATGAGACATTTTATTAAAACTATTTACTTATACGAGTAGTCTTAATTTAATTGTTTATCTATTATGACTAATATTCCATATACATTGTTAACAAGCAATCTTTTAACTATTTTATATAGTTAAATAAATCTATCTATTCAAGTAAAATTCTTGAATGGATATCTGTCACAAACATGATCGACCTAAATCGACTTCATATTGATTCCACTTGAACAGTAGAATGAATAAAATCCATACGTATACAACAAAACGTATTCTGTTTTCCGAAATAAACATACACAGTCATACAATTCGACAAAACAAGTACTTTGAAATTTTGAACATTTCTTATTGAAGCGAAGGCTATTATTTCTCACGTCGCATAGATATACAAATATGACCAAAGTGAAAGTACTGTGTATAGAAAGAAAGCAAGATACACATGCTTCTACAATATTGAAGCACAGATGTATGACTTAAAATGCTAAAATTATTTGGTTTATAAAAAAAAGTTCGGCGGTTTTAAAAAGAAAACATTTTTTCTTATTAAAATTTTCTTACATCTAATATGAAGTAAAAGATATACATTAGGGGTTTCTCATCGTGAAATTTATGTTTTTTTTTTTTAATTCTTATTTTGACGGACAGGTAGACATCTGCAAATGAACATGAGATGGACAGTTATTAGAACATTTTTTTTGTATGATTATCTATATAAAGTTTTTATTCTCCGATCAATATTTCCAACATAAATGTACAATACCGTCATAAAATTTGTATATATATATATATATATATATATATATGTCTATATATATATATATATATATTTCTATATATATATATATATATATATATATATATATATATATATATATGTCTATATATATATATATATATATATTTCTATATATATATATATATATATATATATATATTTCTATATATATATATACGTGTATATATATACAAGATATTTTCGAACGATCTGAATATTTGACAAGAATTCCAGAAGCGTTAGTTAGAAACATGAAATTCAGAACTTCAGTCAATTGTTAACAGTTGTGAATTGCATCATCAATGTATACAATAATAATCCACGCAAATGTAGATAGACGGTAAATTCTCTGTTACACCTTGTAATGATGGTCATGTCATGTATGTACAAACTGACTACTATGTGTATGCTGGTGCCTTGTTCTTCTTTCAATAAAATCATCATGAACATCATCTCTGTGTCCGTATCTATATAGGTAGATAGATGTATTATTCTTTTATAAAAAGAAGACATCGTCCACTAGTAGTAGTATAGTACTAGAAGTATAAAGAAACAAACAAACAAACCGTTCATTCGTAACCATTACATTTTGTTTGTTGTTATTTGACTGATTCGAATTCTATAGAACTCACCCATATATTTATCTATACTATATTACAACACAATACTAGTATGAACATTTACAACACTATGTGTACTACAAAGTTGTGTACACATAGTGTTGCCAATGTGTATCTTATCTTGACCATATATTGTGTGATCGTATTTTTTATACGGTCTGTCTATATCGGGTATCATAAAATTCATTAGTTGATTTCAATTTAAGGAACTATGAACTCGTTAGATACTATTTACACATAGTACACCTTGTTGTAGTAGCAGCGGAGGGGTTGGTCGAAGCCTGGCAAGTAGGTCTTTCTAGCCCTTTTCTACCCTGAAGGACAAGGCATTTATATGTAGATTAGGAATTGATAGGTTGGGTGACTAAAGTCGACTTTTATAGGAACTATGCCTATATTAATCTGGAGTTTTGTGGCAGGCTACTGCAGAAAACCTTCATAAGCATAGCCGATTACTTTCGATATTGTCAATTAACCGTCCAATTAATTTTATTTTATTTTTATAAATATTGAAATACATATCTTATAAAAGTTTTAGAAATTTGGCGGAAAATAAGTTTTAAGTCTTAAAAAATTATTTAAATTAAAAATTAATTTTTAATTTACCATGTTTTTAAAAAGGACTAAAAAGTCTAAAATAGTTTTTCCTAGCCCCATATAGATGTATACCCCATTAAGATTCGTAACCCCAAACAGATTGTCATTATTTGTAAGAATGTAAGGGGACTCCCCAGTGGTTTAATTATTCTCCTTCACGAACTGAACCTCACGTTTTAGCACACACAAAATTTCAGCTCATTATCTGTTTTCGTTTTCGAGTTTCTTGTCATTAAATAGACGCAAAAAAAGAAAAACAGATCAGGCGTGACTAAACTTAACCCCTGTATATATGACAAATATATACTGAGTTTAAAAATCCGCTTTCATAAGTAACACGTAAAACAGAATGAAATACTTAAATATGAAAATAACAACCTAATTGAAAACTATTACCCGCGGAGCATAATCCCTTACGAAAATAATAAGCTATTAAATAATTTTTTAATTTTTAGTGCGTTACGAGTTAAATCATTTTTAATTACTAATATTGCGATATCCTGATAATAATTTTGGGACATCCAACAAACGTGTTAATGTCTGTGTGGACACACACACTCGCATCCAAACTCACACACACACACTTACAAACGTACACAAACACACATTCAAGAGAATAAAAGAGTTGTATAGACGTTTGTTTCTATACCAATACAAATGACTTTGTTCAACTTTAGTAGGTTTGTACATTCTGGAATAGAACTTTATCACGTGTATATACATACGTATGTATACCCTTTTATTCATTCGTTTACTTCTTTTGATGATGAATAAAAAACCTTTAGTAACCAACCATACAATTTTAAAGACTGACTACACTCACTCACTACATTGCCTACAAATTCCATTATTCAACCCACAATTTATTTTCACATCAGTTTATATGATAACAACTTGTTCGAAGTGTTTAGATATAGCCAGTGATTCTCAAACACTGTACCGCGGCACTTTTGTCTGCCGCCAAATTCTTAAAGTGTACCGTCAAATTTGAGAAATGTATATAGTAAAGTATTAACCAACATAAAAACGAAAGAAAGATCTGAAATGTAGAAGACGATATGAGAGTAGCATTGCCATTTTTACGACCAAATATAAATGAAATTATCAAAAAACAACAAGCTCAAATTTTTCATTAAAAGTATTATTTCTATTAACTTGTAATTAATCCATTAATAAACGTACTGTTGTTTTTGTAGTACATAAATCATACCATAAGTCATTCTTTGATTTAATTATATATATATATATATACATAATTAAATCAAAGAATGATTAACGGTATGATATATATATATATATATATATATATATATATATATATATATATATATATATATATATATATATATATATAAATTAGATATTCATTATTTAGTTTCATGAGTTACATATTAAAACATACTGAATATTATCGAATGGAAAATATTGGAAATTCACCTAGATAAAACATGTTCTTGTTTGATATCTTCGAATTTTATGTTACAGCCTGTATAAAAATTTTATAGAACATTTTCGCAATCATACACTCTGTTTGAAAAAGAAGTTTCTATTCAGTAAATGTAGCAAAATGTTACAAAAATGAAACATAAGTAACGAGTTGATAACATTTTTCATTTTTTTGAAGTTCCAGGTTCGATTCCTGTTAGACGAGTTAATTTTTTCTTATTTAATTAATAATTTTTCTATTTTTGAAGTCGTTTTCGATAAATAAACGTCCGAATAAATAACTGATGCTCATATAGACGATCGAATAAAACTCTTCAAAACTCAAGAACATGGAAAATATTTTATACGAATGGATAAACAATATTACAAAAAATACTAGTAATAGCAAAAAGTGCTTAACACTTTTTGTGATACGATTGAAAAAACAGAACAGTTCATTCATAATAAAATGCTCCAGACATAGTTGATGGCCAAACAATCAGACAATTCTGAGGGCTATAACAAGATAAATTCAATAATATTTAAGAATACATATTTTTATTATTTTTACTTTTAAAATATAGTTTAAAATAATAAATTATAACTATGAAAAACACAAAATTACAAAAGAGGTTCAGCGTTAACTTAAAGAAAGAAAGGAATTATGATAATTTGTACGTTGATAATTAAATCATGTTTTTAGTTATGTTGGTACAGTGACGTATATTCAAAATTATTATCATGTTCATTAAATCTATATAGTTTTACTAATTTAGTTCCATTATATTCAATTATATACTATACAGGGTGAGTCAAAAGTCATGGAATTTTTTGAAAGGGTGGATAGAGAATGAAATTCTAAGATGAAAAGTCCTTGGACATTTTGGCACCTGAGCCACCGTTAATTAGATATTAATTAAATAAAGTAACCAATCAAGGGAAAGGGGGCTTAGAAGGAGGAACAAGTACGAAACGTGAAATATCTCTAGTATTAGTTAAATGGAAATAATATATGATAAGCAAAGTTGTAGAAAATATATATAATTACTTTTGATAATATTTTCGATAACTCTAATATTAACAACAATACCGCTGTGAATCGGTAAAGTTTTAATACTTTCATTATGATTCTTTCTTATGAGAAAATTTACTTAATCCATAAACTTACTATCCGATTCTTTCCAAAAAATGTTTTCCAATTATAAACACTCAAGGTGGCCCTCAAAGAACATTGAATTTCATGGTCGATTTGCAAATCGTGGTCAAATTTATATGCTCCCCTCCGAAAATAACTTTTATTCGGGTCATTTTTTCCAAAAACACACTCTATATTAAGTGTGATTAGTTAACCCATTGTGTACCAACGTTACCGTTAAGTCCCGTATATTTCAACCTGTATAGAACCACGTGGTGAAACCAAGAGTATTTTGAATTTATTTACACGAAAATTTATTTCATATAAATAAGCTATTTTTCCATATTTTAAAGAAAATTTAGAATAAAAATTTATAGATGAGGGTCGTTATTTACAAATACCTTTGGTGCATAAAGTAGTGTTGCTTGTTATTTTATGGAAAAAACACGAGTTAACAAATAGAAAACCTTAGTTTTCTATTTGTTTTTTTATAACTATAGTATAAAAAATTGGTGTTTTGAAACGTGCTACTTAAAAGTACCGCTGGTACGTAAGTAGAGAAATTAGTTGGGTACTTAGGCTAGTTCTACAATCGCTTGCTTGTTGGTGTCAGATGTCGCGCTTCTACATGGTTGGTTGTCGTAACGGACTGTCGTTATCGTATGACATTGTCGTAGCCAGAGTTGAACAACCCTATACTTTTTCCGACTTGCGACAAGTGACTGGATATTATTTTGGTTATGTTAACTGTCAAAAATGGATGTGATCGAATTAATTATTACTTTGGTTCGGAAATATTCGAAAACTTTTCGATACGCACCGAAATTTTCGCGAACACCACAAGTTATATGCGGTTTTACCCACCACCGTCTTGATTTTCTTTATAAAAACCCCGAAATTCTAAATTCTTCTCCGGACCACTTACATTTAGGTTATGGCATACCTACGACCGACCTACGACATTGGCCGACCTACGACAAACTACAACCGACAGCCGACATACGACACCGACAAGCGACCGATTGTAGAACCAGCCTGTATGTAATAAAGTGTTTAAAAAAATTGTAATAATAACTTATGTCATTTAACTATTTTTTGACAGCTCTAAACGTCAAATTCTAATTGTCAGTTAAGATCAATGTTATTAAATCCACAAATTCCATTAAAGCAAACACTATTCAAAAATGATTTATTAAAATTTAATACATATAAAAATCAGAACTATATGTATTCCATACAACAATACACTCAATTAATTAAATAATCTAACATTTAATCTAATAATTGTCAGTTCTGTATTATACTTTCTGTTACACGTCGACTCATCATATTCTATCGCAGCATTCCTTCTTACACAGAGAAAATAATAATAATCATTAATAATGCTTTTCTTGTCAGTTGATCTCTCTTGAGAAATTAATGTTCAAGTTTTAAAAGTAATACACTTTAAAGAGTATACTATAAACTCGTATACTACTACTCGTAACTTGAAAATCTATAGCAAAACACATAGCTGTTGCAGCATCTGAAGGTATATGAATCAAAAAATATCAAATATATTTATTAAAAATGAAATGTAATAAAACTCTGTATTAGTTACAATTCATTGGGATTTCATTTCAGAAAGAATATTTTCCAATCAATGGAATATAAATCATACCATCAGTCATTTTTTTATTTAATTATGTTTATATATATATATATATATATATATATATATATATATACATATATATATATATATATACATGTATATATATATATATATATATATATATATATATATATATATATATATATATATATATTTATATATATATATATATATATATATATACATATATATCTATATATATATATATATATATATATATATATATATATATATATATATATATATATATATATATATATATATATATATATATATATATATATATATATATATATATATATATATATATATTTTAAGCTTGTTCAGCTAAAGCTTATTATATATAAGCTTATTCTAATTATTGAGATGTACTCATTATGGAATTCGAAAATATATCATAATTTAAATATAATTTTGGTGGAAGCGGTGGTAAAATGTGGGAAGTTAACATAATATATTCAAAAATATTTGTAAATTATTAAAAGTGTCCTTTTTGTATTGTCAAGGGGTGTATTCAGAAATATAAATCAGTATACTGGCCAGTGCTAATGACTTCATGGAATCGACGCCATATTGTACTGGTGAGAAAACTGTGACGTATGATTATTTTGCCGGGTGCGTGCATCAGACTGTTTAGAACTTCTTTTTATATAAAATAATTCATTATTATTCTAAATAATGGCATCTGAAGAAACTAAAGATTTACTTTTAACAGACCCAGAAAGTGGTAAATCTACTAAAAGTAGCACTATTTTCAATATGTTGTTGTCCAATATTGTTCATTATACATATACTAACAATTTTTATTCGCATTTTCCCTAAAAACCTAATTAACTCTCTAAAAAATTTGAGAAATGAGAAAAGGGCAAAACTGCCCATATTTGAAACGTAAGATATAGAACGAAAATATATGACAAAAAATGTTGCTTTTTTAATATTAAACAACTTTTGTTATAAAATTTTTTACATTAATTCAAATTTTTTACATACACCGGATATTTAAATAATTAACTCAGTTAATTGTTGATTTCATTTGTGTTTTTTTAATTTTGCTTCGATTCGATAATAAAATATAGTTATTGTCTATATGAAAGATGATCAATCGATGGCTAAGTACATGAGTGCAATGGAATACAGCCAGAAGTGCTCGAATTGAAACATAGTTGGAAATAGTTACTTTTTGAATCCAACTAACAGCGGATATAGTTTTTGTATTGTAATGATACTAAACTCTTTAGCTGAAAATACTTTTTATTAAATTTAAACGTAATTATTTGAATTCAATTTAGAACAAGTGAAAATAATAACTTACGGAGTTAAGTGCTTACCCGGTATATGCCGAGTTTATGAAATAAAGTTTAAAACAAAAGCGATTCATTTTTTATAAATGAACATTCTTTGCCTTTAAATTTGTGTTCTTTCTTTTGCGGTTTCATACATGCACAGTTCGATTTAGAACACTCACGCAAGACGACCGAATCAATTTCTATGGTTTCCCATAGGAGCATTTTGGTTAACATTGGGATTATTTGTCCGAACTAAAATTAAATAGTAATTTTCTTCAATTTTATTTTTTTGGAAGTCTTTAAATCCTTAGAATAATATAATTATGGTTCTGCCAAAATACTGACTTCACATATCCATGGCACGGCAGTGCGTCAGACCGAGTTTAAGGGGGCGTGTTTAAAAAGTAACAATTATTCTTAAAACAATGTTAGTCACTTTCAAAAATCTTGTGATCAAAGCTATCTCTTGGATGCACACCAGTTAATAATCGTTGAAATCATAAATACACGTAAATTATATTCATAATTAAATTTGACGATGTCCTAAAAACAAAATCTCTTAGCAATAATATGATAATTTCTATTTAGTTTATATTAAACATCCCAAACATATCCACAAGTAAAATGAAGATAATAATTACTTTCATTTAGCAAACGAATTACTGATTAACAAAGTTTTAAATCCTATGGATTGATTGTACAGTGTGAGAGTTATTAATTATTTGTACTATAGTCCAGCCAATGAGGACATAAAAGGCGGCTTTCGCTATAAAAGGTCAAGGAGAGTTCTAATTTGGCAGTGATACAATTTGGTGTCCTAATTAATATTCCAAATTTGCGACCTCGAGCGACCGCCGCTCGCGCCACCATATTAGAAGAATGGTATCAAAAACCAGTTTTTCAAGAATATCTACTCTCCAGCGTCATCTAGATTGGAAATAGTCTTTACAAAAATATAGAGCATACAATTTCCTGAAACTTTTGTGGGAAACATTTTTTGATCAGATAAATAGTCTACGATAAATAGTCTATAATTTTTGTAATGACTATTTCCAACCTAGATGACGCTAGAGAGTAGATATTCTCGAAAAACTGGTTTTTGATACCATTCTTTTAATATGGTGGCGCAAGCGGCGGTCGCTCAAGGTCGCAAATTTGGAATATTAATTAGAACGCCAAACTGTAATACTCTGTCAAATTACAACTCTCCTTGACCTTTTGTAAGGCAGAAACTACCCAATGACTGGATTACTAATGAAATGTTAAATTGTACTACAAAACCATAGATTCATGTAGTAATCCGTTCTAGCTTTGTTAAGTAGCATCCTTGACTATAATAATACTCAAAATAGTATTAGTAGTAGTAGTTAGTTGGAAAAGATAATAGAGCAACAAAACGGAAATTTAATACGGAAACAATTACATACCTGATGTGCAGCAACAGACTTTAGGTCAGCAATATCATCTCCGGTGTCCGAACTAGTTGTGGTGTTGTCAGTATTCAATGGTAATATTGCTAGTACAGGCAACTCTCGTGAGACTAATACCAGTGTCTGAAAGCATAAAATATACCATTTTATAATCTTACATCTAGTTTATATGTGTTGTACAAGTACAGGTAAAACAGAAATATGTACAGAATGTCACATGAAAATATTGGTGAAAAAAAAAGTGAAATGTTAGGATGTATAATATTTTTCACATTTTTAATTAATAACATAAATTGATTAATTTAAACAGTGAACACCTCGTTGTTTAAAATACATTCTTTACAATTATATTATACTTGCATTGAGTATTCAGTTCACAAAACAATAATTAATAGAAAAATATTTACCTATCAAAACAAATGGCGAGTTAAAACAAAGTGGCGTTTATGATAAGGTTTTTGTCAAAATATAACAATAACTAGTAAAAGGAAGACGAAAACAATAGAAAAAATTAGTGAGTAGAACCTCTGAACCGTAATCTGGATTGGTCTCTATAAAAGTCTCAAAACTGACAATATTGAAGAAGACATCGAATTAAAACAAACTACGACTAAAATTTTCTAAAACATATTAATGGTGAGATTCTCATCTAGTTTTCCCTTTGCAAGGGATCAATTGTTCAATTTTGAATAAAAATCGACAATTTTAATAGCGAATTTAAAATATACGTAGAAGAATATTGACTCATTTTTTATTTATTTCGGTGTACTATTCGAGAATGTTAACCGTATCCAAAATTTCGTTTCTAATATTGGATTTACCGTTTAAAATATTATTAAAAAATTTCCAATATTAAAGAAAAATATTTCCAATATTGTTAAATATATTAAAATTTCATCTCGCCATTCTCATTTAACTTAAATTGGATTTCTCGGTGTTTAGAAAGTTTTTAACGGATATGAGATAGTATATCTTATCTCCAAAAATTGCCTAAGATAATCAAATTTTTTTTATAGAATAATGAATCATCATGAGCCGTAAATGTTTAATAATTACCCATAAATGAATAAATGCCAATGATTTTTGTAAGTATGTGTTTTGCTATAGATACTTTGCTATAGATACTTTGCTATAGATATAAAAAGGTGTAACAAATAGTATAATGGATTTGACTATGTTTTTCGTTTTCTTCAAAAATAAAGTGTTACAAAAAGCTTGAATCAAGACGGTATTGTCGGTTCAACCATGCTTATCTAGTGTAGACGTCTACATTGTGTTGACTGGGCCGTTATTATTTCTAACCAATCCTTCATTTCAGCTTTATCAAATTGTTTTCATTCTTCCGCCTTTAAAAAAAAAGTATCAAAATATGATGTTGCGTCTGGTGATTGCAGTTTTTGTAAATTTGTCAATATTTTTCAAAAATGTAAATTAATTCATTCCTAACATTATCGCTATTAGAAAATTTAAGCATAAGCAGGTTCACAGTCAACTTGTTATAATAACTTTGAAAAGAGTCGTCCAAGTATTAATATTCTGATGATTTAGTTTACCAGCCGCAATTCAAAAACTAAACCATGTCATGAATTGTGATAAAGATCGTATGGTTAACAGAATTGTCTCAAACTCTTTCAATCTTGAACGGTTTTATAACTATAGTGAAAACATTGAAAAAGATAGTTTTATTTATTTACACACCAATGTTTTTTTCAAAACAAAAAAATCCAAACAGAAACATCTGAAACACATTGTAGTACATACATATATAGATAGAAAACAAACCAATACATATCTCAACTACCAACTGCAATCACTTATAGTAATGAGTTTCCTTCAGTGATACAATATTGCTTACTAGGTTTAGTACAAATCAAATTATTGACTTTTATTTATTTGTATTTATGTAAAAGGAAAACTTATGGGAAAGTTTTTCTTCTTCAACCCCAGTTGTAGTAGTATGCATTTATTTATTGGGTAAATTTAATATACTACCATACCGTATGTCAGTGTGTTGTATACACTGACTGCGGTGCGCGCTCGATAATTTGTTCTTTTGCTTTTTCATGTAATTTTTTTCATTTTCATTTCCTTTTTGTTCGATAATATTAATCGATTTAAACATTTAACGGTGTTGGACATTGAAAATAAATATAAGAGTACGTAGTTCGAATAAACACTATTATTATTATTGTGTTTATTTATTTATTGTTTTTATATGGCGAGCAAAATTAATTACGAAAGTCTCTGAACTCAATGCATAGATATTTATTTGTCTGTATAGGATGTTCCAGCATACCACCACTTTTCGACAGATTTTGCTCATTTTTTTTTCACAAGCTAAAAATAACCTTTTTAATAAATCCGGAAGTTTCAGAATTTTTGACCGTTTAGAACGCGAGATAATTAATATCAAAGTTATCATTCTCTCTCATTAGAAGCATGTCAAACTTCATGTCCGCCCAACTATTATCTGTTGTATTAGAAAAAATACTAGACAGAATTTAAAAAAAAACTAGGAGAGTATTTCTTAATATTTTTTATATAATTTTTTTTTGAAATCGTGTGTTACCGTTTTGTTTTCGAAATATAATAATTTAAAATAATTTTTTGTCCAATTATAATACATTCCGTTTATGGTAAATAGTGGTCTGACAACGTTGTGTGCCAATCTCTCTCAAGGTGCATCAATTAAAGAGTGGGAATTGTTACTGTTGGCAAGCAATAATAATATATAGGTATACGCACAGAGCCACGTTGCCAGATCACCGTACCGGAAATAATTGATAGTAGGTGTAAGTATAAATGTGCTAATAATATGTGTAAGTATGTGTATACAGTGCTGGTACATCCTTAAGTTGTGATTGCTTTGTATTTACCCAAAATATGTTATTTACGAATATAATTCTTTTTTTGTTTTATTAGTATGTCTGAATGTCTTAGTAAAATTAGTTGTACAATCATTTGTCCTACATGCAGATTGAGAAATTAGGAAAATATTACATTAGGTTTAGAATTGAGTACATTACAAGTCCACTTACGTTTAATCCTAATGAACGAAAACATGTTAAGAAGAAATTGGCAAGAACAACTTAATTTTGAGTATTGGTTAAAGATAAAAATTTCTATTGTTTACATAAATAGCTCTGTGACTGAATTGTATTCCCAGAAATATTGTTACACTTAAGTTTATGTAGTTTTTTCAATTTTATAATTGATTTGTGCCTTATTGATTCGGGTTTTGAAAAAAATGATTCGGTTAAAGTTGTTCATTATAAATATGGTAACAAGTTTTAAACGAATTATTTTTTTCGAAATCGAATAAAACAGGCATAAATCAATTATAAAATTTAAAAAAAATTACATTTACTTTTGTGGTCCCTAGTACATATCCGTAATGATATAATTCTTGTCAATTTAGAAAGTAGAGTCATTTCATGATGTATTTGAACAAAGTTTTTAATTTCCTTCTAAGAAAAATAGTTTAGGGTCCGTATCTTTTTGCTTTAAAAATATTGTTTTGTTTTCACTGAAATTTCGTGTGAATTTTATGCAATATAATTCTTCCTGTTTATATACTCATTATTGTTATTTATTTTAACAATAATAGAATTTGCAACTCCAAATAAAAAAAAAAGTATTTTGAGAAAACAAAATATAACAAGAAAGCAAAAACAAACAACAAACCTGACAAAACAAAGCTGTTGTATAATAATAATAATAATAATTAAAGTACGAATTGTAGTACAATATAAAAAGTTCTTTTTAAGATTTGTTATTCTTGTTCTGTAAGTTTTTCAGTTTAATATTATAAGCGAAGCATAAGCAAGCAAGCGAGCAAGCTAGTAGACTTGTTATTATTTAGCAAAAGATTGTTAGACGAAGTAAATTTGTTGTAAAAACTAGTTATAACTTAAGGTAAAAATATAACAATAATAGAACAACACTGAAGTTACACAGATAGCTATAAATAATCCAACTTAACTTATATACAGTCTGTTTTCAAAAGCATTTCTAATAGGGAATCAACGTTAAATAAATAAATAAAATATTTACTATAAAACCATACGTACATGCACACACTTACAAACATCTGGCTGCTTGTGTATGCAGATTGATTGATTTCATTTAAGAGTGGGGATTTTGTGATGCCCACTTAATTTATAATATTATTATTCATTTCGTATGCACACACACACTACTGATTACAGAGTACCCACACTATTTTTATTTCTTTATGAAGCATTGTGTAGTTACTATAGTAAATAATATTTAACATTGATTCTCTATTAGCAAAGCTTTCCAAAACACACGGCATATATATATATATATATATATATAATTATATTTATATTTATATGATATATATATATATATATATATATACATATGTATATATATATATATATATATATATATATATATATATATATATATATATATATATATATATATATATATATATATATATATATATATATATATATATATATATATATATATATATATATATACATCTGTTTATTAATTTATTTTTCATCATATGAGAGATAATAAAAATAGTAAAGGATGAGCATTGCAACAAGCAGCTGAGTTTATTGTTTAAACACCCTGTATAAATTCAGTTATTTATCAGTACGTGTGCGGTTCATGTACTTCTTCACACGCACCGATGTATACAACGTTGCATTTCATTCGACAGTTAGAATCAAATTCAAATGTATTGAATCTTACGTATATGCACGTAAGAGGAAAATCTTTCCAACTAGAACTCTTTTTAACTATATTTAAAAAATGACTATTCCTTGGAGGAGAATTTTTAATGACATTTCATCTCAGAAGCTTGTTAGCTAAACAAGAATGTAAAATTTTTTTCTGTTAACAAATATCAGACAATTACAGCAATATAGGATGGTCATTAAATAATAAAAGACAAAATATTTATTATTAAAAATATATTTAATTCGGCATATTTGTCTGTATAAAAAGGACAAATAGTTTTTTTTATCATGTACTCACAAATGTCCTATCTTATTTTCCATTTGAAATTTAAATACTATTGCTACGCCTACTATAATAAAAATAATTAACGAAGACAGATATTTAGTCGATTAACTACCTCATTAATTTTTTTTTTTAAATTAATTTATTTGACAAATTCTGCCGTCGTTGGGAATCGAACTAGTAATCTACCAGCTCCGAGTGGACCGAACGCCTTTAATAGCTCGACCACTTGAACGTTACAAACTGCCAGTATAGTGGTCTGTGCAAACAGAAATACAAAGATGATACCGAATCCATAGAAAGACATGTACACTCCCGTTCATAAAAAATGAACAGACCTGAATTGTTAATTTTCTTACATTTCATAAAACTCCTCACTTTTGTAACTCTCTCTGTATAATGTATAATTTTATTTATTTATAAACAAAGATAAGTAGTATATTTTTGAAGTGTGTAAAAAAGAAATGGAAGTATAAACTGAATTTATATTTTTTATTTGTATATACGGTGTCAGTGACAGAGTGAATTTAAAGAATATATGTAATGTTAATACATGTTAAGTGTTATATCTTACTCTTACGTGTAAAAATAAAATAAAATGTTGTATCTGCTACTACAAGAATAATGAAAATTGTGTGAGACTGATTCGGTTCAAGTCTGTTCATTTTTTTTTGAACGAGAATGTATATATGTGTAGAATGGGTAATCATGAAAATTACTAACTAAAATCATTAATTATTCAATTATTTTGTGTTGGTCGAATTGGTTCACTAACTGGTGTAGGTAGGTACGAATTATAAATAAACTTACTATTACTATACCTAATATTACCATGATCAATTATTTACAGGGTTCATATAAATAGTCTACAATTTGTATGTGTTTAGTTTCAAATTAGGAACGTAATTTATTTTCAACCGAAAGGGCATCGTTTTTTTTTTTGTACTTTATTATTTTTATTTACTACCTTCCGGTTATATTTAATTTGGGCATTAAACTACCAGCATCATTAAAATTGAATATATAATTTTAACACCTTTTTTGAAAACGGGTTTTAATATTAGAAGAAAGAGGCATCATTTTACTTTCGTTTTTGATTAATAATTTAGTATGCATGTGTAATATGTGACAATCCTCTGAGGTATATGCTCTTTTTCCTGAGGGACAGGCCAAAACTTGCCTAAAGAAAACGTTAAATATTTCATTCTGGCTCTAGAAGGAAATTCTGCCAGAAGAAGAGTCTTCATTTTACTTTCGTTTCTGAATAATAATTTATTATGTACGAGTAATGTGTGACAATCCTCTGAGGGATATGCTTTTTTTCCAGATGTGGCAAGTTCATTTTCAGGCATTTTTAACGGACACCTGATGAACCTCATCCCTCAACCGCCTCTATCGTCTACCACACAAGGGGTACGCCCTATATCTCAGTGGTCACCGTCGAATCTATCCGGTTTTTTTTTGCAAAGATTAGGAGCAAGCTCCACAATTATTTTACCTCAGCTTCCCCAATATCGGTCGAGCTAAAACTTAGGTACCACATTCTGAATGGCGTATCATCTGCATCGTTTCAGCCACTTTACAGCCCCCCTCTCCCAAAACAAATTTTCATGTCTTTCCAGTTCTTACCAATGAGCCAGGTTGATCTTGTAGCATTGTACCCAACTATGACTCAGGGACAATTTGATAATATGTTTTACTCTGTCATTCAAAAAAATCCAAATGGCTTCCATATCTCAAAAAATCTACAAGCAGTTTTTAGAGTGTAACGAACAATAGGGGTATTCAAACAATTATTCATTATTGGATAAATTGTTATTTTTTGTTCAGATATAATCAAAAGTTGGAATTTGCTTTCTTCAGACAATTCATCTATTGTGGGTTGTATGGGTGAAACGATTTCAAATAATGACCATCTTTATCATATTTTATACAACATTTACTGTCAAATTTTAATGTTTCCATACTACTAATCATAATTAATATTATAACTGTAATCATTGTAGTTAATAAAAAAAGTTATCTTTCTGTTCAAAAATATAAAACGAGCTTCCGTTTTAAAAAAGTTGAACCTAGTTTGATTTTAGTACATTAGTTTGTTATAACTTAATGTTTTCTTCAGATCAGATAATAAGAATAATGCCCAAATAGTACATACACCTTCAATATTTGATAATCAGTATTTTGCGCGGGTTCGTTAAAAAATTATTACAATTCTATAGTACAACAAATTGTGTTGACCTTTTTATTTATGTTTTTACATGGGCGAGAAAAGATTCTCAAGATGGCTGGTCTGTCTCTATTCGAACGCTGTGTAGAGCAGTATGCGTTTTAATAATATAATAAAAGTATATTTCTCTAGAGATGAATAAATTTTCTCTTGTGCTGTACAGTATGAAAGAAAAATATTATAAAAGGTAGCGAGACTGTGTGATTGTCAAGTGTGGTTTTTTTTTACATTAAAAAAATATTTTTTTTATTTTTATTTTGTTAAAATCGATCATAACGTTAACAGCATTTTATTCATGATTGTATTTGAAACTGTATGCCAATAGTGTGAACCTCTGAATACAATCACTTAATTTTCTGTTTGTTGCAAATATCTTGGTATTTTACGCTGGGTAAATAACACAAAAAGGAAGTACCGAATAAACTCTAGCTAAATTTGTACCATTTAAGATCAATCATTATACCGACAGATGTAATTGGCTAATATTTTCCAACCTTTATTTCTAAATGGAACATTATTATTAATAACAATGATGTGAATAAATTGCATGTGTTAATATATGGTATAATAGGTAAATCTAAGAGAATGAGTTTGACAAACATTGAAGAAAGAATTCGGGCCTTATTCAAAACGGCCCTTACAATTTTTTGCTGTTTAGCGCGTTACTTACAAATTGACGCGTGTATTTATGTTTTTGAAAATTAAAAAACTGTTTTAAAACCAAAAACTTAATTAATTGAGTCATAAAATTTTAATATATTCAAAGCTCATAAATTCAAATTTGGAAAAATGTAAGGTATCATTAAGTAAAAAGAGTTTAATTGCCTTAACCATACAGAATCAATTCATCCTACGTGGATTCTTTTACAAATCCCTTTTATATAATAGGTATAATAGGTTTCTTTGGTATTTATTTACTGAGTGCTGCTTGCCTGCCTTTTACATATTAGAATAAATATTTTAATGTTTGTATTTATATAAAGTAAATCATATGGTTATTTGTCAAAGAGATGTTGTGTGTTTTTTTTTTTTGTGTATAGTATAGCATCATAGAGTAGGTAGGTAGGTATACACTTGTAAACAAGAACAACAAACAACAATTTTAGGTCCTCGAACAAACATAAAAGGCTTTTGTTATTATAATAATTTAGCATTAACTTATATACATTTTATATTTCACTTGTGCTTTCTACAGAATTGTACACCATAGTAGTAGTACACCAGTACACATAAACTAACTAACAAGTGACATTATAAATTATTATATTGTTTGTTTTATTATTTATCTAACGGTTCGTTCATACGTATCTTTCTAAATATCTGTTTACCGTTTAATAACGGGATGATACAATTTATTAACTTATTATAATTCTGTGTCCGTAACTCTGCTTCGGTGGACTACATAACCATTTCTCTTTACCGGCCACAACCAACTACCACCCACTTCTGTGTCGTATTCATATTTTCCCAAAAGCTATAGGACAATAATTGATCGACCAGGTGCATCGAATTATTATCTGGCTAGAGAACATATATTGAACAAAAGAAAATCCATTTAAATCGGTGGTTCTCGAATAATTACCATACTGGACAGATAGACAGGCAGAGAGACGTTGCGTTTTATAATTGGTATGAAACGAGGCCATACCCATGGTTTTGCTCGTTTCGCTCGTCTATTGATAGGCTAAAATCATCTAGTAGCAGTGGTATAACTTTGTGCTTTTGTATAAAGAACAGAATACTCCTAGATATCATATATATTTCAACTTGGATATATTTCAACATTTTTGGTAGCAGAGCGTGGTTACCAAAATATTGAAATGGATTTGAAACAATGATCAATGTCCACTATTATTCTACTGGTTGCATTCACATCTTCACGTATTATTTTTGATTGTATCTAAATACTAATACTGTTATCGTTGATATCAAGATGATCAACATTACTATATACAAAACATACTTGAGAATCCTCGTGAATACTTGAGAATGGCATATCGGGAATTCGAACATTTCATATCGGGTGTATTACAATATACTCGTATACGTATAATTTATAATTAGTATACACAAAATATTCATTTCGTTTTACACCACTCAGCAGCCGGGCTAAGCAATTTAATGCAATTTATCAACTTATTATATTTTGTAATTATGTTCACCAACCTATTGTTAGTCTCTCTACATTCATCTATTCAGTAGGTACCTTATTAAAGATCTAAATCTCACAAAATAGTGAGTATCAAAAATGAATATTGCTTCAAATGACCATGTTTCGTTCTAAAACCAAATTATTATCAACGTGTTTATCTCATCTTTATATTTTTTATCGGGTAATACGTAAAATATTCGAAAAAATTACAGATTGTTTTCACAATTAATGATTTTAAAAGTTCATATTCATTTAGAGTTGGTACAATAAGGTAAGGTTTATTTTTACGGTTTTCAAAATTGGAATAATGGAAAGTTGGTGACTCGACAAGTTTATTTCTAGCTGAAAAATTCGAACCAAACAAAACTGAAGTTAATTAATTATGAAACTTAATATATCGAGGTATATATTAATATATTCGAAAATTCACTGTAGCTCTTTTCGTTCAAAAGTTTTAGTACATGAAAAAACACTGTAAGCACGATAGCCAAAAACCCCTTTAACTCAGCCTTACGCACTACCGTGCTCTAGTGCTCTATCGGGTACTTTTACACAATGATAATAAAGATAAACAAAATAAAAATTGAGCAAAAAACTCAAACAAGACTACAACAAAAAACGTACTAATAAATAAATTTAAAAATGCCACTTAAATTTATAAATTTAAAATTAGCGCTCAAAATGGTATCAGGTTGCGGCGTACTGCTTCAAGTCAAATTTGTCGGAACATTATTTTATACAGCATCTGATACTGTATCACAAACCGACCAATTTGTAAGCGAAATGTTGTAGAATCAACTGTCCATCGATCCTACCTTAAAGCCAAAAAAAATTATGTCTACCTAGATTTATATATATAGGTGAAAAAATTTGATTGTAATCTTAAATCTATTCAAAATATCAAAATTATTTCCATTAACCACTCTAAATTATAAAATAAATAAATAATTTACGAATTGACAACCATTTAAAAGATGCATGAAATAAATCTTTAAAGTAAAAAGTAATCATAATAGAAAACTAACTATGTATTATGATGTAGAAAACAACAAATTTAGAATTAGTTCAAACTTTCGGCATCATTTATTTATCGATTTGTTATATAGATAGACCGTACAATAATATAATCAATGAACCACAACTGTCTCATATACCATATACCATTATTACCCATCGTGACTATGTCTATGTAATCAGAATACCTATTTATATTACAGAATGGGGTACATTATTATAGTCAAGGTAGGTCACATACTCTGTATTATCTGTTTTATATGAGAGAGGAGACAAATATAAAATATGGTGGAAGCGCTTCACAGAACCTCTGTATACAAGACTACCAGTATATTTAGCTATATATATATATATATTTGTAAAACTGTATGTAGACAGTTAAAATTCAATAATATTTGTCTATAAAGTATACGCTAGTCCTCACGTATGTGTCTTACGTAACCGAACTGGAATTTGACAAATATTGTATTGTTGACGCCAAAGTATACACAAATATAATAAATATCTGTATGTAGACATGCTCAATTCTGGACATTGAGTTGATGGTTTCTAAGTATTACCAGTATTGGCATCTCTGGAAATAGGCGTGGCTTAAAATTTCACTAAATTAAACAGGGCCAGATTTTCTGTGTTAACGTATATGTCAACAATTATTTTTTGTTAATTTAGCTTCCTTTTTATTTTAACATATAAAATGAAACTTTCAATGCAAGAAATGTGTACTTCATATATATTTTATTGAACAGAGTATCATAATGGCCGTTACTTTTTTCGAATTCTCAATACTCGGATCCAAGCTAAGCGTCTATCAATACTTTCCATTTCACCAAATTTATTGATTCTATTAATCAAATTTTGTTTGGGATGTAGACAATTGTAGAACTTGATAAAAAATGTTTTCATCCCAAGCTTTACTACAACAGGCAAACACCACTTTAGTTTTACTTTTACGAGCAGGAAATTCTATGAGCAAAAACAATTAACTTCAATCAACTTTATATTTAAAAAATCACAATAACAATTAAAATATGCTAATAGTATTTAGATTGAAATATATCAGCTGTTAAGCTCTTTGGTTAATTGTTAAATTTTGCCGGTAGAGATGTAACTTCTGACTCCAAAACGGAAAGATTAAATGAAATCACAACATCAATTTTCGAGATCCAACACATGAATTCTATAATAAATGTGTATATGGATGAAGTGCATACATACACACTATGTTGTGACCGTTTTATATAGACGTAAAGAAGTATAAATTTATTGATTCCATTATGAAATTGACGATAGCCTTATTATATCTATAAATGGTCTCGTATAGGTGGGTACCTAACGAATTTGTTTGTTTCCTACATTCAATAAATGTATTTAATATATGATGAATTGGTTTTCAATTTATTATCAGACATTCCATAATATGTTAATCAATTTGACGCGTACAGTCCAAAATTCCGGCTATTCCTGATTTTTTGGTCAAATCAGCATTTTATTTTATTTTTAAATAAAATCGATGACTACTGCGTGAGGTTTTTTACGTCTCACCTATCTCAAAAACAAATAACAATATCGATTTCGGACCATTTTCATTCGACACATAATTGCCCAATAAAAACCTGATAAGGTTTGCAAAAAATTTTAATTGGCGGTTTTTTTTTTTAAACAATAAAGCTACTAAAAACTTGTTAAATGTTTTTCATCTCGCATATCATCAGAACAAATAATGATGTCGACCTCTGGCCAAATTCATTAAAAAAACTAAAATTCGGACTTTGACCATGTTTTTCATAAATAATATTTAAGTTCCTAATGTATCAATAAAGTTTCAGGGTAATCTAACATATATGTTATAAATATTTAGTTTTAGAATTTACATATTTTATGAATCATAGAAAAACTTATAGAGTTTGTTAAATGGTTGGGAGCTAGCCCATTATTTATTCAGAATGGAAAATATTAATTAATGATGTTAGAAACCCTTCAATGCATATAAATTATACTTAAAATTTCAATAAATATGGAGATTAACCTTTTTATTAATATTACAACTAGTGGGTAGGTTTAATGAAAATATGTGGGTAGGTTTAATTAAAATAGTTTTAATAAATACCTTCGTTTAATCACTTATATTTTGTAATGTCAACAGCTAGTTTTAGCTGCACTATAAGAGTTAGAATTCATTTGCGATACTAACGGCCAAGTAATCTTTCGAATATTTGGATGTCGACACGTCATCGACAATGGCAGTCAACAGGTAAATTGTGGATACATAAGATATCGTTCTGTCAAAAAGCCAACAAATCTACAAATCTAGATGCTAGAATCATGGGTGGTGTTCGGCTGGAATGAGTCATTATTATCGAAAACATCAGTTTATGACGCAGTGCATACATGAACAAAACCACAGACAACGAGTATGTGGTTTAATTTAGAGTTTACAAAGGGTAGGTCTCATGAAGCTTGTGTTACTGACTATTTACTTGAACAGAATGTAACATATAAGTTGTCGAATTGTCTCTTTGGCAATTGTCTTATTAAAATTGAAATCTTCATAAAACGTTTGGATACTTAATACTTTGTTATATCCGTTCTTAATATTAATATGGCGGGAGCGCTGTGAATTAGTATCTGTTCTGTTGTCTAAACGAATACCCAGTAAAAAAGAAATGCTGTAACCAAATAAAAAACTTTCTGATTGTAAATAATTATATAAATTTTTTTTGCTATGCAATAAATTTACGAAGGAGCGATTTTCCATAATAAGCAGACTTGAAACAATTTTTCATGTCATTCAACAGTTCATGGATTCTTTGGCATTCATGGGACGCTTTAAGTATCCTTCCAAGAGAAATTTGATAGTCAGCAGCTAATATAGCTAATATTGTGGTTATTATCACTGAACCACGAGAAAAAGGGTCGTTGAGCCTTCAACAAATCAAGGCGTCTTGTAATAAATATTTTTGCAAAAATGTAATAAATGGGCTTTCTCAGAGGATTTCAAGGCTCATGCGCCGATTTGCTGGGATTCTCTCAATATTTTTTGTCATGGAAACTAAATTAAAAGCTAGAATTGGAATTAAAAAATGTGTCTTACAGTTCTTGACGGAAAGAAACATCATGTTATTCAGTTATAAAGTTTATAGCCGCAACGAGTATTGCTAGTAAATTTATTTTGCTTTTTAAACCTGTTTTCAATTACTAAATACGTTAAGTGGAGAATGTACAACAAACTGGATGAATGGAGAAGTGAAAAAAAAAAACTGATACTAAAATTAGAAATTACTATCTATCTGAAATTCTAATTAACGTTAACAAGGAACGTTGAAAAGTCATTATTAAAACAAACACAAGCGTTCTAGATATGTTTAAAAAAAAGTTTATTTGTGTCTGGTATAATTGAAAACTTTCCTGTTCCTTGATACTATTAACACCTATTGTTAGACTTATGAATTATAAATGAAGAATGAATGTACTATGTATACAAATAATTGAAAAATATGTTTGTTTAAATTCCTTTTATTTTCCTTATCTAGTATTATCCCTTTTATCCAGCTCCTTTATATACCTCGTTCTTTAATCAAGAAAATATTATTATATTGTTATAGAGTAATTACGTTTTCTTTTTCTTCTGTGTGGTTAAAACATTGAACGACCTTTCTGTGTTTCTTATTCAACAAATATTTTTGTTAAAAACTTCATTTAACGCAAACAGAAGACGCCAAGAGCGCCAATAAGAATGCTATACGAACTAGAGCTTGTTTTCATGTAGATATTCTGACATACTTCATAACATGTACAGTAAATCTCCTTAAATCTTAGGTAAGATGGCAATCAGAATTTGTATTTTCATGATAATGCAGATTTAGAGTTAAAAAAAAACTCTAAATAAAACATGCTTTTATTGCAGTATAAACTAAAAAACGAAATATAATTTAAAATAGAATAAAACAAGAAGATTGACAACAAAATTAGCTTTAATGTAAACAAAAGCTGGAGTATGCTCTCTACTTACTCTTGTAAAAGTAGAACCATTATGAAGACATAAGTAGAGAGCACCCCATTCTATTCTATTTTGAATTATTTTACATTTTTTATTTCATATTTCAATAAAAACATGTTTTTTAAAACTCTTTTTTAAACTTAAAGTTGTAGTTTCATTCTTCATGATTATTCCCACGAATGAATCGAATCAAGTCTTAACAAAGAAAGTACATATTGAATATAAATGTTTTTTCAATACGTAAATCTGTTCTTAGTTTTATATGTTTTATTTTATTTGTTGACCTTTTGAATTTGGTTTTCACACGACATATTCCATAAGCAAAAATGAATTCCAGGAAAAATCAATCTTTTAAAAACTCTGAAGAAGCAAGCTATGATTAAGTAAAAACATGGTAGTCAAATACGCTAGTTAAGTACTGTACCGAAAATTGGCCGAGAATCATTAACATCAATCTTCATAGACATTAGAAACATGAAAATTAGTACATAACTTTGTATCTTTAGAAATACTTTTTTTTCCAAATATATCTAATTGCACTTCTTGGAAACAGTTCTTGGATACAGTTGATTTTTTACATGTATATCCGTATGTTTACGAGTTTTGACAGAACCAAAACTTAAAATAGAAAACACGAGACGGCGCAGAAGTCGCCCCCCAAAAATACTTTACTAGTGTATATAAATTTGTATGGATACATTACTTTTGACATTTAATACTTTTAACAAATATTACCAAATAATAATCATATCTTCAGAAAAATAGATATTTCTAAAGAAAATTAATAAAGATTTCTTCATTTTGTATACTTAGTTCATGTACTTTTGTTTTCATAACGAAAATATATATATTATAATTTTTTTTTAAATATTAATTTTAATACAAATTAAAAAGTGAAATATGAACAAGACTCGAAAACATGTTGCAACCGCACTTGACCGCTTGTATATAATATATGTGTAAACCATTTAAACCATTGGGTTATTTTTATTATAATTAAAGTAAAAATATTATTTTTTGAATTTTAATGACTTAGAAATATTCATGCGAGAAAAATGTAAATCATATAAATTTCTTTTGCATGCTTAAGAAGAAAACACGCGAAAGTACTACAAAAATTCTTTTTTTGATTAATTTACTGAATTATTTAATAAAATCAATTCATAATTTCTATGTGGTATGAAATTTTTATTTGAAATAAAAATTACAAATGATTTATTTTCTTTATTCAATATCAAATTAATACTTTTATAACATGTAATATATATGAAGGTATTAGAAGTAATTAATATTATTCCCAATTTTTTGCGATTAGAAATATGGATTGTACACAAAATACTATGGTAGAGATGATCTTTGATGGACGTCTAATTGTTGTGTCTGCCCGTGCGCCTATGTGTCTAACTGTCGATAATTTTCAATCGGTCGGATCTAATGTTTAGCTTGTTTTTTAATTATTTTTTTTTAAATTCATATAATAAATATTTATTTTTACTCTCCTAGATTTTTTTAAAATTCTGTCGAGTATTTTTTCTAATACAACAGATAATAGTTGGGCGGGCATGAAGTTTCACATGGTTCTAATGAGAGAGAGAGTGAGAGTGAATGATAACTTTGATGTTAATTATCTCGCGTTCTAAACGGTCAAAAATTCTGAAACATCGGGATTTATTAGAAAACGAAAATTTATTTTTAGCCTGGGAACAAAAAATTAGCAAAATCTGTCGAAAAGTGGTGGTATGCTGGAACATCCTTAATAAACATGACATAATTATGTAAAAAAAAAAAAACATGAAAAAAATAGAAAACGTTACATCTTCATGAATATTAATAGTCATAAGTGAATTATGATTGTTATTTTAATATGTAATAAATATCATATGACAGTTTTGTTCAGTGAAATTGAATGTGTAATTTGAGATGATTTATTAACGTCATCTCTCTTCATCGTACGGTACCATCGTCTTTTAACAGAAATTTAATTATTATAAGATAGTAGTTGTAATCATGAAATATGCTTTAAGAAAACTGGAACATTGTTCAAAGGAAAATGATTGACATCAATTCTGTTTTGATAATAAACTCTCTCTCGAACATTATTTTATCCTAAATATTTTATACATTATTTTTAGATGAAAACATGCAATGTATAAATAAAAAAAACATAATTATAACGTAACTGCTGCACTTAATTAATAGTATTTTGTGGATGATAGTTTCTTAATTGTAGCATAGATATGATAGATAGATAGATTGTAAAGGCTGCCCTGGGCGGGCTACACTTCAACCATAAGGTCCATTGTGATGCCTAAGGATGTGGAGTGGAAGTATTTTTGTGTATAGACTAGAAACTGGTAGGATATACGGTTGCAGCCGACTATGATAGGAACTATGCCGATATTCATCTAGAGTTCGTGAAGGAAACTGCAGAAAACCTTCTCAAGCCGGTTACTTCGTTCTTGTCCATACGCCGACCGTTTAGTCAATTAACCGTATCATTTATATTAATTAACTCTATAAATTTTTTTTTTTATTAATTGTTTTTTTGTGCCTTATTAATTCGTTTTTTGAAAAAAATTTTCGTATAAAAGTTACTATATCTAAAATGGACAACTTTTATTGAAAGCATTTTTTTGAAAATCGAATCAATAAAGCAAAAATCAACTATAAAATTCCAAGAAAGAACATCAACTTTTATGGTCCATAGTACATAGTTAATAATCACTTAGACCAGCTGGATTGTTAATACATCGGTTACTCTTTTATCGATTACATAAACATTTTTTATGAAAAGCCCTCTTCAGTCGGAAAATCGTCCCAAAAGGAATAAAGTTTTGATGAGTAACTTTAGACAAACTTTGATCTTTAATTTTTTTTAAATAGTTAACAATGCCAAATTTGGTACAGTGGATATCAAGTACTTCTGGGATTGTAATCAAATATGAACAACGATTCGTCAAATAATAAAAAACACGCTAGAATCTAATTTGAATTACGTTACGAACAATGTGGTAGGATTTAAAAAAAAAACTATAGGCCAATCTACAAGACAGTGGGAACATCAAAACGAATAAATTAATTTATAGACAATTTCGAACAGACACACGGCTTTATGATTGACTACACCCTTTCACCCGGTCTCCCATTGTGGAGTTTAATTCCTCCTGTTTTTAAGGGACCACCGGTTACGTCAGTCAGTGAGTTAGTGGTTATTCTGGCTGTATAAATTATTTATTATGAAAGAAACAATCTTAAAATAATAATTCAATTATGTACATTTAATATTTTCTCTTGCATACACTGATCGAAGGAATTTCTTGTACCAAGTAAATATATTTTCTTCAAAATCATATACTCTGAAAAAGAAATCATTGTTTTCATTCAAGAAAATTGTTTTCATTTGTTTACTTATTAGATAAGTATCATCAAGTAAACAAATTCTTGAATGAAAACAAGGATTGCTTTCTCAGAGTATCATATTTTGAAGAAAACATATTCACTTGGTTCAAGAAATTCCTTCTATCAGTGTTGTAGTACTACACAACAAAACTTAATTTGTATTTAAATATTTTGTTACATAATTTATAGTGTCGAAAAACACAAAACAACAAAAAACAAAAAAATTTAATATAAGAATGTTGTTTAGTTCTCTTAAGATTTATGAATTATAAATTAAATCATATCTGCATAGCAAATGATGATTCACATCCCCTACTCTACTCGACTCATTTAAATACCGCTGTTTTTATGTAAAACAGATTCGTATTAGTTAAAAGTTAAAAAAGTCATGTAGTGTTGTTGGCTTTATTATTTTTATTTTATTTTTTTTTTTTTTCATTTTTATATTTTACTTTTTTATTATTATTTAATTCAACGAGTAGGTATATTCGAGCAAACAATTTTTAACAAGTCAAAATAACAACTAACTGAGTTAATTGCTATTCTCGGTATATACTAAATTTATGAGAAAAAAAATTGTTTACAAAAGTTGTTTATTTTTAAAAAAGGAACATTTTGTGCATTTAAATTTTTGTTCAATCTCTTACGGTTCTAAAGATAGGCAGTTTTGCCCATTTTGCCCAAACATGATCTGATTTTGCTCATTGGAACGAACTTGACCTTACTTTTGAACTCTAAAACACACATACGAAATTTCAGCTCTCGTTATTTTTTTCGTTTCTGTGTTTTAATAGTGTTGACGGGCAAACAGAAAGACATATTTGCTGAAATGGACTAATTAGGTCATTTTATGAACACCTGTATCAAACTTTTTTTTCTGCGATCAATATTTTCAACCGTTTCAACAAAAACGGAACTAAACTTAATATACCCCGGTATATATTATATACCGGGTATAATATTAACTTAGGAAAGTTATGATAATCACCCCGAAAATTTAATACAATGATTTCAACGCTTTTTCACATTTTTTTGGAGAATCACTTCTTCAGTTTTTAGAATGAGCCGGATAAAATTTTCTGAAATAACTTCTAGAGAATGAGTGATCATATTAAATTTTTGATATCAATTAATACGTTTCGATGCAACTAAATGATGGTTAATTATTAGTGGAGTTCGATGAAGTAGTTTTTTAGTTGTTTCAAGAAAATTGAAAACCCAAATAATGATATTGAAATTCAATTACGCATCCTCTTTCACTCCTCCGGAATTTATAGGTATAGCTCCTTAGAGCTTCACCAAAAAAAAGTCTATACTAACTTGCAGCGATAGATATACAAATTGTATTTTAGGCTTTTAAGTAAGTACCTATAAATAGTTTTACAGCTTTACTTAGCAGTGCTGAAACTGCTGAAACTTCCGAGGAAAGTGAGCGAGGTTTGACATTGAAACATTTGCTTCACGTAAAATTCATAGTCACCGTATTACTTACGTTCTTATTTTCTGTTTTTGACTTAAAAATATTCCCGTTAAGTATTTTATCCTTTTGGTGGGAAACTCTGTATTTATCAATTAAACTTCTCGAAATTTTAAAATAAATTTGCACATAATATAGAACTAAGTAAGATCTGACGGATGAAAAATATCATTTTCAACGATTGTGTGTCTCTAATTGTTTACCTTAGAAAATATGTTTATTTAGAAGTAAACATTATTTTATTTTTAACCGACGAAAAAGAGTAGGAGGTATGTATATTTATTTTCATATATGAAGAAACCGCATTGCGGCATATGTTTATCTCCAGTTTTGTATTTTGTGTTTTGAATTTTCTGGAAATATCATGGTAGTATCCAGAAATAGAGGTTCTAATTTACAATATATTTATCAGTTTCATATTTCCATAATATTCAGATTTAAATATACTTCAAACCTTAATAAGATTGTCAGGGAAGCTAATTCCGTAACCGAAGATAAATAAAATTGTTTTGAGAAAACATTGTTTTCAGTTTATATATATATAATGAATAAGGCACAAATCAACTATAAAATAACATCAACTTTTGTGACCAAGTATACATTCAAATACGTCATTATACATGTGGTTATAAAGGATAATTATTTTCTACGTATGGTCAATGAACTGAATGTCTCCCAAAACCTTTACTACCAAGGTTGCATTATTAAATAGAATTCAACGCAGACTTCCAAAACCTGTATTACCAATTTGCTTTTTAAATAGGTATTCAACGCAGATATTCTCAAATATAAACTCCTCAGGAAAAGTTTGAAATATTTCACAGGTTCGTTTTCCATTGCGTCATTTACAGTAAGTCAACGGAAAATAGTCTTTTAAGTGGTCCCATTATGTATATATTAAGAATATTGTTCTTTAACCTCTTAAACACAATTGACGTTGGTATCAAAGTTTAGTTAGTCTTTTTTAAAGGTTTGTATTAGGTTCATAGCTACAGCCAAATTACCTATGCTGAAAGGTTAATTGAACACACATTAATAATTTATTTTAAACAAGCATGTTTTTGACAATATTCATATATTATGTAAACGCAAAAAGTAACTCCATACTTAAATTTTGAGGGAATTGTAATTAATCCCTGTTGTGTATAGTTTAGATTGGCGGATGTCTGTGCCTTGAGGTCACTATTTCAATTTGAAAATATATTTGATTTTTGGTCTACGAAAAAGAGAGGCTCAGAGAGTTAAGGAAACTAAATATTAATTGAAAAATTTTAACGAAGTTTACAAAAAATTGTACTTTCTTTTGATCGTATTTTCTGTAATTACAATATTTACAAATATTTATAGTTTTGCATGTTCTAATAAAATTCACTTACTCTAATAAGGTAACCTTATGTGAGGAATTGTTTAGCGTCTTTTGAAGCCGGTGACTGTTTTTGTTAAATAGTTTGATACAACATCATATTATCTCCCCAAATTTGACTTCACAATATATATATTTATATATATATATATCGTTGCTATACATGAATTTCTACATATATTATATATGTTTAATTTTTACATATTATATTACAGGATGTAAGAAATATAAACGGAAACACAAAATATAGTCTCCAGTACTCCCAAATGTCTCCTAAAGATTAATGTTCCCCAACAACAAAATAACAAATGCTAAACACAGATACTTCTACCATACACATCCATGATTGTAAACACAAGAGCTACTCAAAAACTAGACGTGCTTCATGACTGCTGCTTATCACAAAATGATGAATTTTCTAAATTATATTATGAGACAGTTTTTGTTTTTTATTATTATGATTATTATTATTATTATTATTATGTTTAAATAAAATGAGATAAACCTATTAAATAATTCAATAATAAAATAGAGATCACATTATTTGTTATGTTATTTTTCAAAGAAAATTTACATATTTATTTATATGTTCTCTTTTGTGTAAACTTTTAGGATTCCGTAAAGAAAAACTAGATAGCTGATAGGTAGGTGATTATAAGTGTATTACGGTAGTTCCAGGACTGTCTTGTATAATCAGGACACAAAACCGGTTTGCTTTTATTATAGAACAAATACATATACACACATACACAACACATAATTATATTCACTATTCATATTTACAAATTAATGTAATTTTGAAATAAAAATAATTTTAAACTGTTACATTTCGAAAACAAAACGGTAAGACGCGATTTTTTTTAAATTTATTTAATAAATATTTATCTTTACTATCCTAGTTTTTTTTTGTCAAGTTTTTTTTTTTAATACAACAGATAGTAGTTGCGCGGGCATGAAGCTTTACATGATTCTAATGAGAGAGAAAGAGATAGAATGATTACTTTGCTATTAATTATCTCGCGTTTTAAACAGTTAAAAATTCTGTAACTTCGGGATTAATAAGAAAACGTTATTTTCAGCCTGCGAGAAAAAATGAGCAAAATCTATCAAAAAGTGGTTTCACATCCTTGATAAGGTTCATTTGAATAATAAAATTTAGGGTTAAACATGCATTATTGGAAAAGGAACTAAAAATTCAAAATAATTTAAAATAGAATAAAGAGATTGGCAATACAATTAACTTAAATGTAAATAAAAGCATGGGATGATCTCTACTCTTGTAAGTAGAGCCATTATGAAATCGTAAGTAGAGAGTACCCCATGTTTTTGTTAAAATTTAAGTTTAATTTGTCTTAATTCGATTCTATTTTAAAATATTTTGCATTTCTCGTTCATTTTTTTGTAGTTTTTTTTCATATGCTTACAAAAGAATACATCAAAATCTTTAGATAACTTATCATTTGAACAAATTTGCTATACATAAATACAATATATAAATTTCGTGCGGTATGATCAAAGATTCGATTAAAAGATAAACTAAGTTTAGTTCCAACTTTTTTTAGCGGTTGAAAATATTGATAGCAGAAAATTAATTGTTGTTTAGGTGTTCATGAAATGACCTAATCAGTCCATTTCCGGAAAGTTTTCCGTTCATCCGTAAACAGGATAACTCAAATACAAAAAGAGATTGCGAGCATTTCGTATGTGTGTTCTGGAGCTAAATAGTAAGGTGAAGTTCGTGAATGAGCAAGAAGGTGCAAAACAAGGTGAATCTTTCGTATACAGGGCACTATTCCCCATATTAAAATATGAGACCACCGCCTGTATGTAAAAGTCTTGTGGCGTTTGCCACAAAGTTTTTTTTATTTAATATTCGGTGATAAAAAATATAAAGTACATACATAAACTTATCATTCTTTCGTTGTGTAGGTACTTACTTAAAATATTTTGTAACATTTAAAATTCACTTTATTTTATGAATAAACACAATAAGAACAGCACCAAAACATCCATCCGTCCAATCAAACCATCTCATCTCACATTTCGTTCTCTCTTTCTTTCTCTTTCTTTCTTGTTTTTTATTTATACTTTCCAAGTTAACAACTTATTAATTAATTTAAATTAAAACTACGTTAAGACAGTGTTTGTTAATGTTGATGTTTTTGTTGTTGTTGTTGTTGTTTTTTAAAGACCAGATGTTTTAACATTGATGGCGTACTATGAATATTATTAATATTTACGATTACTTAACTATGAGATACTTGTGATAATGTACCTATTAGAAAAAACAATTAATTAAAAATACTAACTTTTAAACATTTATAATATACAGAAAATTATTTTTATATTTATTTTGTCTTAAAACACAAAGGATAAACGTAAGTTTTTTAACCGACTTTCATCTCAATAACTGTTTTCATTTTATTTTATGTAGTCATGTATAAGGTGATTTTTTCGAGGACTTGCTACTAAATCTTAATTTACTTTCATATTTAGATAACTTTGCGAACACACTACATATGATCCTTGTTTTTTTGGTAACTATATGTTGTTACGTCAGTTACTATCAACAAACTATTATGAAATTATTCGTTCTAGGCAAAATAAATTTTGGTTTCAATTCCAAATCAGTCGTTAATTAATTAATTTTAGAATAGGATTGCATTGCAGATATATATATATATATATATATATATATATATATATATATATATATATATATATATATATATATATATATATATATATATATGTATATATTTATAATATATATACATATTATATAATGTTTATCTATATACTAGTATTTTATTCTTTGGAATTATGTAATATTGTGTATAGATATTGATATAAATATTGTCAGTCTATTTAAAAACTGTATATAGGGGGCCGCATAAGTAACGTATATATAAATATAAATACAAATATTTAAACTATACATTATTATTTAGCAACTTAAATATGTGGTCCATCAAGTCTCGGGCGAGCACTGGTGTCAGAAATTATCCGCTTTTCTTAAGAAGATCCCCATTATAAAATATATTGTTACCAAATTTACAATGACATCAAAAACCAGAGAAAACATCCGATAAATTATAATCCTTATCTAGTTTTTCTTTTAATATTTAATAAACATATTTTATAAAATTTTCAAACAGATGAGTGCGTGATACTTTCGTTATTTTGTTTGCATGATCCAACAATACCAACCACATCCACTCAACTATTCTATTATCATTGTTGTGCGATCTTATAGTATAACAATAATATTATTATTATTGTTATTTATTTTGAAAATACCATTTTCTATTATCTTTGTGGTTTTTTTTCAAAACATTAAACAAGATTTATGTAACCATGAATTTATTTATTAACTTTGACAATGAATTTTGCATTATTAATTTATGAAAATCTGTTGTGAACACCCACACAACCTCTATATACAGCATAGATATTCTAGTAAGTAGTCTATGTTGTAAAAAAAGAGACAAGGAAATTTTGTAATAATGAAACGGTTGAATAATTTAGGATCAGCATTAACAGAAAGTTAATGATATTGAAGCAGAAATTAAGGTAAAGACAATAGGGCTTATTTTGAGAGGCACTATTATTGTGTGTTACTTCTTGAAAATTGTATAATTGTTTTAAATTATGATCAGTATAATATTATACAATGAAATAATCCTACTCGATTGGACGAATTTCTTCCACAGTCTGGGAAAATTTAAATTTGATACACGCATTGAAAATTATATTTAACGCTTTATGTACTAACGACTTTTTTTAACAGCTGTAATTATTTTTTGTATTATCCAACATTCTTTTCACCGTTAATAATTTCGAAGTTTGACCAGCAAATAATTCCGTGTACCTGGTTTTTGGAATAAGAAAACATATCAATCACTAAATCCATTTATTACGTGTCTTATTGCTTATAAAATAATTTTGGAAAATTAGTTTTACGATTATCATTAAATTACAAATTACAAAAACAACCCTTCAAAGCTGGCGACTTGTTTCTAAGAAACTGCCCAGTAGGATCGGATGACATTTTGTTTACAACATATTAGTGGTACCAATAAATAAGATTTTCTAAATTCGTGATAGCAAAATCGGCTCGCCTGTTTCGGATGGCAAAAAAATGTTATTATATAGAATATAAACTTCAAAGCAACCGCATTCTAATCCGGTTGTCTCGTCAAAAAATTTTACGTTTTGTTCCCACTCACAATATTTCCGCCCACTTCCATTAGGGGGCTATTCGGACTAAAAATATTGATTCGTTGTAATGACTACTGTGACAGAATAAGTTAAGTACCTTGACTGGGAAATACTATTTTCTATAACGAATACAAAGTGGTACAATTTAAATAACTTCAGCTGATTCGATATAGAAAGTAACTTTTGTACATAAACAAATTAAAACTTTGTTCGCTTTTTTGAGCCATTATTTATATTGCCTACCTATATATATATATATATATATATATATATATATATATATATATATATATATATATATATATATATATGTATATATATATTATATACATTTATATATATTTTATATAATAAAATAAAAAACGTAATTTTTCAACCACTTTGTTAGGGTTCGTTAGGTATAAATATATGTAATGAACCAAAAATTGTGTTATAAATTTATATTTTCACTTAAAATACAAAAAAATTATTAAACTTTGGAACAACAAAATTGTTAACTTGATGACGGAGAGTATTTTAAGTCACTCTCTTTGTTTTAAGAGTCGACATCATACAAGCAAGACTCTTTCCCATAAGTAATGGAAAGATTTCAATGTTTGTTTTGATGTGGTCAAGTAATTTTATCTCTCGATGCACTGAGGCTATACCTGATGTAACTACGGAGGGTTGCCGGATTCATTACCGGGCATTACCTCCTGCGGAAGCATCTGCACACAAAGGGACCTCATAACGGGGCCATTATGTGCAGATTGTGTGGCGAGGAGGAAGAAATGATGAAATTTTGACTCAAACTTTCCATTTATGATGATGATCATCTGTTTTGATGAAAGTTAATCGTTTACAAATTTAATAAGATAGTATAAATAATCTAGCGATCACGACAATAGGGAATATGCATGAAAATTTTTTTTCACTTGAATTGAAGCATGTTTACTTGACAAATATCAAGATACAACTGCTTTTTAAATAACTTTAAAAATAAGCGAGATATGAATGATTGAAATTCCCGATTAGACAAAGAGGGTGATAGCCCTCTTGATATGTTATGTGACGTCATATTACACTTTCACCATTTAAAATACACGTAAAACTCCGTTTTTAGTATTTTTGCAAGAAAGAGGCAGATAATAATCTTTAAAAGCTTATAGCTTCCTTGATATTTGTCGGATTTTAATTTCGTTTTAAAATATTATTACAGTATTAACAGTATTTTCATATTCTGAAAATAAATGTGAAAAAAAATTTTCATGCATATTCCCTATTACGTTAGTCAATAAACTCGAGAAAAACTTGTTTAGTACCTTTAATCACAGTGGCTTCCAAAGCAATACGAAACCTTGAGAAAATACCTTGTGTTTTGACCTAAACCAAGAACAATAAAGGCAGTAACTAATATTTCCAAGATGAATTTTGTGCACACTCAATATAGAATCAAAAAAGACGTATAATACGTATGCGTGTGTGGTAAGCTAAAGAGAATCAAGTCCATTGAGGATATAACATACGTTCAAGAGAGAGTAAGAAGGTGTCATTTACTCACTACCAAACTCATAGTATCGGTACTAGGTATAAAGTCGGAAGGCACATGCATGCGGCTGACAAATGCGACATGCGAGGTGTCAAGTATGAAATAGGTATAGAGGTATGAGTGTGTTTAACAAAATTATGGCACGATCCCCAGAAACGACTTGTGTTTTCATGGTTCCCAAGGTGATTTACAAGCTTTCTCCTCTTCAATTCCACCAAGATCTTTTATGTCCTCTATAAATGTATATAATACTCGTTAACGTACAACTCTCTGACTTACAGGATGGGTCATATAGATAGATAGATAGATTTTAGAGGCTGCCCTAAACGGGTTACGCTTCGACCGTAAGGTCCATTGTGAAGCCTAAAGATGGGAGGACGTGAGTGGAGTGGAAGGAATTTTTGTGTATAGACTAGGAATTGGTACGATATGCGGCTGCGGGAACTATGCCGATATTCATCTGGAGTTCGTGAAGGAAACTGCAGAAAACCATCTTAAACATAGCCGGTTACTTCGTTCTTGTCCATACGCAGACAGTGTAGTCAATTAACCACCCCTATTTTTGTTCATAATAATTTACAAATGGCCGATGTCGGGAATCGAACCAATAACCTCCCAGTTTCCAACTACTGCGCAAACATAATGCCTTAGACCGCTCGGCCACTTGGACTGGATCATATAAGTAGGGTCATATAAGTAGATATCTTATTTAAAAACGGTAAAAAAATAACCAAGCAGATATTGGAGTTCTCTTGAATTAATGCCGGAAAATAATGTCTGTAAATAGATGGTCATAGTTTTCAAATTAATGTTTAAAAATTGATGCTCCTATTTGTAATACCTATCTTTCATTATCTTCCATTATCTTCGTTAGTGGTTCTCGAGATATAATTATCTCTATCTTTCACCAAATATTTTCAATTCATGCAAGGTCCTTCTGTAGTGCATTTTCCGTTTTTTATTAGGTAACTACTTTTGTGAGACACTCTATATTATACCTAGAGCAATATTACCACTACATATATGATTCCCATTGAAACAAAAGTTAACCGTGTGTCCATTTTATCATTCAGACATTTAAGCTTTACGTAACGTACCCATAATGTGTGTGACGATATTTGAATAACAACCTAATGCATTATTTATAGTGGGTAGAGCTTTTTTTTTATCACAGTTACATATGTATAAAAAGTTGATTCACCTATTTGTTACGAGAAGAAAAAAAACAGTATACGTTTTGGATACGTTTTCTTAATTTTTCATCATGGTTGAATAAGCCAAAGTTCCATAAATTAGTGGTTTTCTAAATGTTTGTCTTATGAATTGACGTAAATCCGTTTCAAGCAGCCGTTATAGTCATATCGTTTGTTATGCAATTCACGATCTGGCTTGATTAAAGTCCGATATTAAACAGTAACTACATTTACCGATTATACCATTTAATTGAAAAAATTTGATTACTTTGCAGCGGTGTCGCTTCATCATTCAATTATTATTATAATTTTGTTCTTCATTTTTTATCTGTTGCATTTCAACTATAACTTCCCTCTATTATCACGGTTGCTGTGAATGTTAATAACTTTGGTAATTTACATATAAAAATAATAACATTTCATAAATCAAATTAAAAATATCAATTTTAATTAATAAAGATCAATTATATCTTTTACATATATTTATTATTTATTTAAATAATAATTATTTAATATAACTATTATATACTTTACAACTTAATTATATTTTTAATGTAAAGAACTTCATATAATGTTTACCAACGCTTCCATCAAATTTTAATTACTCTTTCATGCTACATTTTCTTATCCCATCATTATATCATCGGGATGGTAACATTATTTTGTCATGGAAATGAAATATTTGTGTATAAATACATAAGTTGCATGAAAAGTTGGATGCATGATTGGATCCAAATAAATTTACAAAAATATACGGAACGTGAAGTTAAATAAATCGTTTAATAATTAAACATTTGAAGATCTCATACGAAAACACTTGATAAAACCGTTTGGCAATGTTCAAACAGAAACAAAGGATGTATTTGTACAAATCAAAATTAAAAATATTAAAATACCAACTTTATTTTAATAGTATTTGTACATATTATATGGTGTGGGGTATGGACTTTTTCCTTGGAAGTTAGTTTCTGTACACATATCAATAAAACACATGCCTATACTGCCAGTTTCAAAATATGACTTGTTTTGTACCTTTGTGTATATTAACAATAAATAAACTCGCAAATGTTGTAAATATTACTAATAATAAATATTAACAAAATCTTAATGATATCTTAAGAGTATCAATGAAATACTCCTATGACTATCGTTTACACAAAGATAAAGGTTTATTTAGTGTAGAACGCAAGAAATTCTAGGAGTGCAATCTACTCTTAAAAATAAGCTCAACCAGTGCTATCCGACTTGTGTCTCTTTCAAAGTTATGACATCGACGATTTGTACCTACTGCTGACGCCATTTATACATGAAACGTCAGAAGATTTTTCTATACCTTTTTATCAACCTCACTGCTAAAGTCTATATGTTTTTAAACACTTTTCATTTGATTTCGGGCGCTGTTTTCACAAGCTAAACGCTGGACAACCAAAAAAGTTATTAAAAAATGAATGTGATTATGAATGAGTTTTTGCACCTGTATATGTACCGCCATCTATGAGCATCTTTTTTGAAACTGATTTGTTATATGTAATATGAACTATGAAAAACTTGTTGATCGTGTGGCGAGTAAACGTCGCCGAGCAAACAATCGGTCTAACACGCCGCAATATATTTTTCACATCAAAAATTACGTTTGATTTGATTCCACAAATTATGTTTGATTTTATTCTTGGCTTATCGGAATTTTGACGGGAAAAAAGTTAATAAATTGAATATCAGCAATAGCGAATATGCATGAAAATTTTTTTTCACATTTATTTTCAGAATATGAAAATACTGTTAATACTGTAATAATATTTAAAAACGAAATTAAAATCCGACAAATATCAAGGATGCTATAAGCTTTTAAAGATTATTATCTGTCTCTTTCTTGCAAAAATACTAAAAACGGAGTTTTACGTGTATTTTAAATGGTGAAAGTGTAATATGACGTCACATAACATATCAAGAGGGCTATCACCCTCTTTGTCTAATCGGGAATTTCAATCATTCATATGTCGCTTATTTTTAAAGTTATTTAAAAAATAATTTTACCTTGATATTTGTCAAGTAAACATGCTTCAATTCAAGTGAAAAAAAATTTTCATGCATATTCCCTATTATGGAAGTAATATTTAAACAAACTAAGAATAAAATTTTTTTAAATCATTGAATGGAATGCGTTTAGTTTATGTTTATTGATAATCACACTCCATGTAAATCAATGTACGCCTACATAACGTCGCAACACAATATTTATGAAACAAAATAAAAGTAATTTAATGTATTTTATGATGTAATGAGTTGTAATAACCAATCAGATATAACATACACAAAATATGATACTATTTAAAATAATTGTGCATTGAAAAAACTATGTATGCTACTGACTTTATTAATACAACATTGTGATTATACGAAATGGATTAAAAAATAAATAAAAAACTAATTAAATCAAAGTTGGAATGATCGAGTTGGGTTGGCATACTCTTAGTTGGCATAATAAAATTAAGAGAAATTTGAATTTCTCTCTTGAGATTTGAATTTCTGAAACCTCAGTTCAAAATACTTGCGCAACTATTTAAAAAATATATATACATAGTTTTAGGCAAATAAATTTGATATTTAAATCGCAAATTTTACAAACATAGCTGGTATCGTGAGGTATTTGTGGTCCCCCATTAAAAATCGCTTCTAATAGTAGAAAGTTTCAATAGTGAAACTGGATAATAGTTTGTAAATGGTGTATAATATACTCATGTATGAATCAAATATTACTAACAATTTGTTTGAAAATTTTTGAAATACCTACAAACAGTTTGCACAAAAAAATCGTTTTCCTCATTTACTATGAATAAATTATGGAAAAAAAAACATGTCTGTAACAACAAATTAGAAGAAATTGCATGTATAATTTTTACGACGACATGTGCGTATTTATTACATCCTTAAAAAGCCGTGTTAAAACGCCAAGCGTCTGGAGATTTTTGGAAAAACTTAAAAACAAGACTACCCAGCCCCTAAAATACCAGTTAAGAATTATTGTTTCATTATACCTTCATTGATTCCCTTTTTACACTCTAAATGGCCAATATAAAAACAATCACAAAACACAAATCATTTTATTTGTCAAGAACTTCAAAGTTTCGAGAGAAAAATTTTGTTAATGTTTCAGCTTCTTCCCCCTTTAAAATTAAGGGGGATAAGTTTCAAACATTCTAGAGTACATTCTGCAAGACTACATTGAATGAAAGTAATTTAACAAGATTTAATTTATTTTGTTTAATTTTTTTATTTGATTTTATTTTTGTCTATTGATGTCTATTTTCTATCTATTTCTAATTGTCAAAGAGTAAATAACGACTAACTAATTTATACTGATGATGACTACTTTCTAGTCGAAATACGTATTTGTAATACAAAAACTGATCTAGGTATTGGGGCGAATTTGAAATTTTACTATTTGCTTTAGTTTTAACCACAACCAAACATTGTAAAATAATATATTTAAAATTGAAATAGAATCTGTTAGCTCCTTTGAAATAAATAGTTGTCTAAATATAAAACCACATAATTAATTCCAAATACTGTAATATTAAAAATACCTATATAAAATGATTTAAAATACAATACTGTGTAAATAGCGTAGTTTTGCTACAAGTACGTAAACCCCTTCTTAGTGTTATTCATAAATGGTTATTGTTATTATTGATTGCAATATTGATTGTTGAATGCATTCAGTTATTAATGTGTAATGTATGAGATATTGATTCCGTTGAGTGATAATCATATATTATTAAATGATAAACGATACTGTACACAATCTATAATTAAATTGATTCTATACTATATATATAAGTACGAAATTTATTTAATATTTGTAGTCATATTATTAACAAAACACACTTATAATTAAAACCTTGTATAGCATTGGGTTTTTTTTGTTAAGTATTGGTTTAATCTCTCCAGTATATAATTAAAATTTTTTATTGAAAAAATTATCAATTATTTTCATAATGAAGTTGAATTCATAAAATACTCAACAATTTGTATTAAATTAATTTTTGGTACACAATATTGTTTTAAACAATACAGAAACTAACCAAAATACATAAATTCATTTCAAAAAAAATTATATTAAACGACACGATAATCCCGTTGAAAAATTAACGGCTCCCTATTGATGTAAAACATTTATTGCGATGGGTTAGACCGTTTATTACCTGGTTTACTACCTTGGACCGGTTATCAACAGCCCGGCGACGTTTTCTCACCACGCGTCAAAAGATTGTTCAATGATGATATTACAGATAGCAAATCATGTTTTAAAAAAGATGCTGATAGATAGCCATACATATACAGGTTCAAAAACTCATTCATAGGTGGCAATGTATATTTTCTATAAAAAATAATTAATAATAATAATAATAGTTTTAGAAACTCATTTAAAGAATTGAGCCGTCTCAATTTTTAAGAAATTATTTAATTTTTATTTTATGGTATTAAATTAAATTTAATTATTAATTTTTTAAAAATCTGAATATTTTGTTTTTGATTTTATCATATTTTTTAATTATGATTCCAAAAAAACTCAATAAGTGAAATGGCAAGAGGTATGAAACTTTATATTTAGCTAATCAGAAATAGCTTAATCGGAAAAGACTATTTATTCTTTATGATTTTGAGAATTTCCTGAACACAATTTCAACGTTTTTTCTTAATACGTTGTTCCATGATTTAAAGGTTTAACGGTTGTTCCATGATTATTAAGAACTGAACTTTTTCATACTTGTCCATTTTCTAGTTTTGCCAGAAAGATTAGTTCCCTGGATAATAGAATAAGCTAGAAGTAGTGTTGGAATTTTAAACTTATTATGGAATTAGACGATGCAAAATTCAGATTCTGTTAGAAATCCACAAACCGAAAATGCCCACTTTACTATTGGTGTTTTTTTAATAATTTACGATAATTTAATGGCGCATGTTAAAGCCTTTTGTTAAACTCAGCACAAGAGGTTAAAAATACATCATGAACTACTTTTGAGATAAAATATATCTCAAAGCGAATTTTCACTCTGAAATTATATGACTTTGTGAGATTAGAGAACAGCACACATCGGATACACAATATATGAACTCGATTATTAAAAAAAAATGAAATTAAATTAAAATAACAAGATATTAATTAAAAACAGGGGTAACCATACAAAATGATCTTGCGGGCCACTTTGGAAATGCATCAGAACTCCGCGGGCCGCATATAAAATCATATATCCCCATATTAGATTTAGACCTACTATAGACATTTGTTCGTTGACAAATCTATAGACACATCTCGCGGGCCGGAAAAATACTCAAGGCGGGTCACAAGTTTGCCACCCCTGGATTAAAATGACCCACTTGAAATATTGACGAATGATTCATTTGAAATATAATGAATAAAGCGTGAAGCTCGTGATGGTACCGTTAAAATGCATAGCAGTTCTCTTTATAGTAAACAACAGACATGTAGTTTACTTGCGGCTAGATCTTGGACTCTTATATCTAGACGCTTTTAGGGCAATACATATTATGTCCCTAGATTACACTGTTAACCACCAAAAAACTTGCATATTGATTACTAAATATTAAGGTTATGAAGAAACATTGGCCTAAGTCTAAAAATTTGCTGTAGGAATATACCAAGATACCTGGTCACAGGTCAAATAAAGTCTTGTATATCTTTCGGATCTTAGACAAGCGACTAATTGGATAATGATGGATTTTCATCAATAAATCTTTCGAATGTCACATATTTTGTGATGGAAGAGAGTTGATCCATCTTCCAACTTTTTACAAACTCACAATTTAAATCAATGGCTCTTAATATTATCAAGTTTATTGTAATAATGAATTCAATTATATCCAAACAAAACATAAAACTTTGACAACTAATGTCTATGTAAATTCATCTCATTTGTTTTGTAATTACACTACTTATATTAAAATGCAACACAACATTCCTTTTTGCATAACTTACATTGAAAAAAAAACTTGAATACTTTCGAATATATAGATTATACTTTATATGCTTAGATTTCCAAAGCTCCTTCTGCCATTCTTTCCTTGTGGTTTTTATACCCAGTATTATGTTAATATATAGGGTATATTAAGTTTAGTGCCGACTTTGTAACGCTTGAAAATATTGATCGTAGAAAAGAATTTTTGTTATAGGTGTTCATAAAATTACTTAAGTAGTCCATTTCCGCATGTCCGTCCGTCTGTCTGTGGACACGATATTCAAGAACAAAAAGAGATAATGAAATAAAATATTTTTGGTGAATTCTAGAGCAAAAAAGTATGGTTATGTTCATCTCATTTGTTTTGTAATTACACTACTTATATTAAAATGCAACACAACATTCCTTTTTGCATAACTTACATTGAAAAAAAAACTTGAATACTTTCGAATATATAGATTATACTTTATATGCTTAGATTTCCAAAGCTCCTTCTGCCATTCTTTCCTTGTGGTTTTTATACCCAGTATTATGTTAATATATAGGGTATATTACGTAATAATTCGTTAATGGGCAACATCGGACCATGTTTGGGAAAAATGGGCAAACCTGCCTATCTTTGGAAGCGTAAGAGATATAACAAAAGTTTAATAACAAAAAATCTTCCGCTTTTTAAAATAAACAACTTTTGTTTGAAATTTTTTTCCATAAACTCAGTATATACTGGGTATTAATGCAATTAACTCAGTTAGTTCTGTGGTTCTATTCATTATCTATGGTCCTGTTCAATTGATTTTTTTCGAAATAAAATTGTTTTACTATTCTATTCAAAATTTCTTCTAGGAATTATTTCTCATTATCCAAAATACTGTAAGAAAGCATTTTTTAGAGACAAACTACTTTACGAATATAAAAAGTAAACTATTTAAGTTCAGTTTTTGTATTCTTTGTAATAGTTAAAACTAATATAGGTAACAGCCGTGACATCAATTTAATTTAACGCAAAAAACTTTAAATTTTCTTTATGGAAAATAGATAATATACACCTGTGACACTGTGTGTGTTTTTTTTTCTGTGCTTTACTTATTCAAAACATAAGCCACACTCACGTAAGCAGAAGGAAGAAAGACATTCTTCTATAATGACAACACACATATTAACATTTTAAAGTAATCTGAACTTCCAATGACAAAACTTCATCTCTCTTCACGACTATACGAACGGAACACAAATGCGGTAATATTCATAATTCTAATTAAAATCTATAAAGTTTTATTTTGTTGTTTTTTTTTTCTTATATAAAAAAAAAACTTTTAAGAGTTGTGTTTTCTTTTAATAAACTCGTCTCTCATTCTTTTGATGGCTCTCATTTACTGTTGAACATAATAGTATTATCATTTTTAATGTATGGAAAATATATTCAAGAATATTATTCCTCTCCGTCTCGTATAAAACAAATTTTGTGTTTCCAAATGATGGGTGATGTGTTTCGTTGTGCTTTTAATTTTTTTAAATTTTATTATGTAAATTTATTTAGACTTTGTGTAAGATGTTTTCAATACTTTTTTTTTATAATCCTATTCGTAAATTTTAATAAGTTCAATGGTTTTTAATTGATTCATAAGTTTGCGCGTAGTCGGAAGGGCATAGGGTAGGAAGAATCGAAGCAGCGTAACATAATTATCCTTTAATTTTCTAAAACTTGATTACCTCATATAATATTAAACTAGCAATGTCGCGAGACTAGAGTAGCATGTCTCTTGTATTGCATTGACTTGTATAAGTGAAAGTTTTCTATTGCCTAGTCTCGTCTCGTTTTTATAGTTGAAGGCTTTCTTGAAAAAATACAATTTAAAAAACAATTTATTGTACATAAGGTAAATTGTCTTGATGCAATATTGTCAAAAAGTTGTGGAGAGTATGAGTATTGTAAGAGTGAAAGAACGTATAGCATAATAAGCCATAATGTTTGTCCAAGACTGTACACGTTACATATACGATTCAACAATTTCATTAGTTGCATAAAATATTTTTAACCTGACAACGTCGCATATATTTCGCCAGTTTATATACTGTTTGTTTACATACCTGTACTCTAATAGTACAACGTAGAGTGACATACAGTGTTGTCAAGTTGTACCTATTCAGCATGCTGACACGTATATTTATATATAAAATGATTCACTTTACGTCGTTATAACTAAACAATGAGACGGTCAATAATTCTCGTTTTTTTTTTCAAATTCGCAGAATCCAATAATTTATAGCTGTTTTTTTAAAAGAGTCTTAAGTGTAGTTTTTTCATTAAAAATAAAAAAATGGTAGAAATACTGCTTAAAATGGGTGGTCTCCATTACTCCCCATGCTACTTTCTCGAACTTCAATTAAGTTTTTCCCGAATTGAGACGGTCAATCGAATTCAAATTGTAAGTGTGAATGTATAATAATACCCTTAATAAGTCTGCAAAAATTTGAAACATTCTAAAATTATACCCATTAGTACAGCACGCCATTATAATAATATATAATTTTATATATTTTAACTCGCTCTGCTCGCTTGACCCCCGAAGCGGCCTTCGGCCTTGGCTCCGCGTCACAGAAAATAACATAACATAAATTGTAAAAAAAGTTTTTGGGGGCTTTTTTTCCGATTTTCCGGGGGGTTGCAATGAAAAAATTGTAGTTTTCCAAATTTTCCCGTCGGTTTCAAGCAATTTCGCGTCGAATGCAAGAACCGCATCTTTCTAGCATATCTAGAAATGCGTTAGAATTTGTATATATGAGTGAGTCAGTGAGTCAGTGAGTCAGTCAGCTTCACTAAGGACTATATATTAAATTAGATTAGAACAATAAAGACTAGGTGTTTGTGAAGAACGTTTCTGATAAACAACTCAGTATAAAAAGACTGTGTAAACAATGAACTCAATTATTTGTTGTCAATATTTGACAAAAAAATTTTGTCAAGTACTCTGTTCCCGAATCCATAGCAACAAACAATCCGAAACTTTGGGTTTAATAATCGGGTTTAATAATTTGGGTTTAATAGCGATTCTGGATTTTTTTTAAATGATAATATACGACAGCATAAAATAAATCATGGACTAAAAACAATGTGATTATTATTCAGCACTGCACCAGACAACTCGTTACGTGACGTGATGTATATAAAATTCGATGAAACTACTTTTAATAAATATTACATTTTTTTATGGTCTATCATCTGTATGGATAAAGCATCGATGTTATTATTGACCTTTCGGTTAACTCACTGTCGATGTGATATACCTATCATCTATTCGTTTGTAGTCCTATTCGTTTGTGGTGAAATATGTGTTGACCATTGGTTAACATACTGGACTGTATGATACAGTGTAGTAAATAAGAAATGAGAAGAGAGAGAAAAGAGGAAACGATCAGATCACCACACTTCCTAACCATAACGGCTATTTACAGGATGTCTCTGGAAAATGGTATGCGCAACTTTGATTATTGAAACGATCAATTATCCTTTTTTGCCGTAAACAAAGTAGCATAGAAGCATATATAAATTTTGTATGGATAGTTTGTTAAGTTTTAGCTTTGGCATTCTAGTAAACAAATGGATTATAACGCAAGTGTGAACTTGCAAATTTATGCAATTTAAGTATTTTAAACCGATCGATTTCTTAGGAAATGTTGTTACTAGAAATACATTAAACGTCTCGCTTGTCATTAGAGCTGTCATCCCTTAATAGTGACAGTTCGTGACGGATGAAACATTGCAAATAGTGACGATACCCTGATTCAAGTAAATTTTCCCTCTTAAGGTTGGTACACATCCGTTCGTAAAAATTGAACCACCAATAAGTCACATTCTAAACGTATATATTACAAAATATATGTCTATTACATACAAAAATACTTAGAATGTTTCAACTGGCTCAATTTTATGAACGGGAGTGTACCTATAATTTCGTATAAAAAAATTTTTAAAATGTATATTTTGCCCTTCGTCCATTTCAAATGGATTGTAGACACATACACATTTTAAATTTTGAATCTGCCTGTTTGATTCTCTATTTCGTCAATCCAGGCCTGGATTCATTACGGTGTCAGAAATATTACCATAATTGTACTTTGATTTACATAATAAATTGAATGAACAAGATATCACTGGGAAATGTATCTGTGGCAGATGACTGCAGGAGAGCCATCAAAAACTGATTACCAAAACCTGCCGATCCCAAAATTAAAATCAAATGAAATCTAACTATTTTTATTTTGTAAATATTTAAATAAATAAGAAATTACACTAAAAACTGAAAATTCATATAAAAAAGATCCTACACGCTTTTTTATTTAAAGCACTTCAAATGTTTTAAAATTAAACGTTTCAGATGTTTACATTATATTAAACACGATTTTGGCGTTTACTTGGTGACTATAAACATTTAAACGGTTAAAATGTTTGAATATAAAACACTTGAATTTGCAGTGTAATCTACTTACTATTTTGACAATAAAATTTAGGAAGAAGAATGGCGGTGTATATAGGAGGTATGACAGCGGTAAGCACAAAACTATTGTACGTCTAAAGGTTGCTTTACAATGACAATAGATTTTTATGCGACATTTTGTACTTAATATCATATAATATCATAGATAGTCCATTAGTTATATATAATAAATTTATTTATTTTTTTCATTTATGGTAACGTAACCTACCTTTATAACACAACATATATAACACATATATTTCATTTGAGCATAATCTGGTTCACGTCATCTATAATAAGGTTTTATAATGTTTTATATCCCCATACTATCTCGTATTTCCTTTTTCGCTCTGGAAAATTTATTAGGATAGTTGAGGTTTAAATTTAATATTTATCTAATATACACATGTCCACAATTTAAACAATAATTTCCTACCAATATAGAATCAATATTTTTAGGATCATTCATAAGGGACATTTCATTTTCTATTTATATTTTATCAACATATGTTGGAATAATCATACAGGATAGTTCGCTCAAAAATAGCATGCTTTTTTTTAACGAGAACTGAAAGATATTTTTTTTTAATTTATTCAATGTGAGTCAAATGGTATCTTGAATTTTAATTCAGTTTTTTCTACTTTCATAATATTTTGGTACTTTGTATAAGAATACAGGAAAAAATAGGAAAACAAAAAATTATCATTATATTTAAAAATTTCTTTTTTTATCTGTTACTGTTTAAACATTATTTTTACTAAATATTTGTTTAAAAAAAATATCAAAATCCGTATTTTATTTTTAATTACAAACCACCCGGGGCCTTATTTGGAGTTTTGGGAAAAATACCGCATCTTTGGTAACAAGGTGGTTGAATGATTAAATGAACTAAGAAACTATTTTTGCTTGAATATCAAATGATATAAGCCTTGTTTTTGATCCTCGTTACTTATAATCAAAAACATTTCCTACCGGAAATATTCTATGGTTGAATGTTTCATATGGCTTGCAACTAGGCATATATCAAAGAACCAGATACTCATCGGAGTCATGTAGTGAACTTGTATAATATGCATGCATGTATGAAGTTTATTACTATCTCTTCGATTTACAATAATATTACAATCGATTTCTTACAAACTATAGTACCTAGCCTAAGCTTTACCGAAAAATTGACATCAGTTTAAGGATATACATCGTTTACAAAAATCATCGTTAAGGAATGGAAAAAGTATTCTTCAAAAATCATTGATTATTTATAATATCAACAAAATTTCGATTAATATATGTAGCAGGATTTTCGTCGGTGAATAAACATTAAACAGAACCAGATATCGAAATTGTTTTTTTTATACATCAATAAGTGATACATGCTTACGTTTGCATCATGACCGCTATGTCAAAACTAAGCTGTTGATCAATTTTAAACGAATATTAAAATTTTCTTTGAATTTAAATATCTTCGTATTAAATAAACTGACGAATTTTTTTCTTGAAAATAATCCATGAAAACTGTTTCTACAACTTTTTATTTTTAAACTCATACCCTATCCCATTTCAAACAAGTTAAAGTAGATTGATGCTTTTATGTGAAAATTTATTATGAATTAAATGCCCCACAAAATTAACTACATACAACTATGTGCCCCTTACTACTACCATCAAAATATTTAATTTTTTGAGACTTTTGTCAAATTTTTAGGAGTTTATATTTTGTAAGGTCTAGCCTGTAGAAACAATTCTGTAGAGTTTTATTTGTTTTTGTGTAAGTTATTATTATGCAGTTAACATATAAGTAAGTTTCATCCTGTATCCATCCGTATATGATATATACACAAGGGTATTTTAAATTTATTTCTTTACAAGATTGTATGATTGGGAAGCTCTTCCCTCCTGAAATCTATCTTAATGATAACTCATTTAATCGTTTTATTTTTATGTCAATAGAGGATGTAACATTAAACAATTGGTTGAAATCAAGAAATTGGCAGAAACACTAAACTGAACATTTTTTTTTTAATTTTTAGTCGCAGTTTATATAGTGTGGCACATAAGTAACGTTATGATTTATTTAATGAATGCGTATTTGTGCATCATTTGGTTTCAACTCGAGAACCAATTGGATCTTATATGGGCAAAGGTGTAAGGTATGTAAAATTGTTTGCAAAGACCGCCTAGATATCACATCTGCTGGGAACGTCGCCTGATGGAAGTTTCGGGGTATTCCTTGCTTGCACCCGAGCAATGTTCACAACATTTCGAACTGCATGAGGTCTTCCAGCACTCGGAAGACCACAGATAAAATTTTGGTATAGGTGTTCATAAAATGACCTAATTAGTCCATTTCCGCAAATCTGTATGTCCGCCCTTCAACTAAAAAACGAAAAGAAATAGCGAGCTGAAATTTTGTATGTGTATTTTAGAGCTTAATAGTAAGGTTAAGTTCGAAATCGGGCCATTATTTGGGCAAAATGGGTAAAACTCTTTATCGTTGAAACCGTATGAGATAGAACAGAAATTTAAAGACAAAAAGTGTTCCTTTTTTAAAAATAAACATGTTTTGTCAGAAACTTTTTTCTCATAAATTGAGTATATCTCAGGTATGTAAGATCAGTTAATTGTTATTTTCACTTGTTTTAGTAGATTAATTTTGTTTATACAGATAGTAATAAATTAAATAATTACCAAATAAATAATAAATAACCAAACTAATAATTTTTAGATTGAGTACCAGGCGCTTTTCGATTAAGTACCAAATAATAATTCAGAAACTACTACATACATCGTAATAATTTGTTTTAAAATATAACCTAGATCTCTATACATAAAATAATTTATTACACAAATTGTACAACAAGCACATTATTTAATTTCAAAATGAAAATGAGTTTTGTGTGAAAATAAACACATGAATATGAACTAAATAACAAGACGAAAAAAAGATAAATGATTCAAAAACACATTTTGTACACTATAAGGTACAATACGGTGGTTTAGGCGCTAACCGTACTTGAGTTTACAATACCCCTGAAAACATTTAAAGTCTTAGATACAGAATTATTGTACGTTATGTGTGCTAAAATGCTTGATGTTAATGTTTATAAGTGCCATGGGTCACAAAAGTTGTGCTCATTTTTATACCCGGTATATAATATATATACATAAGTCTTTAGTATAATATATATACTAAAGTCTTCTACAGTTTGTCATACGTAACCGAAAGGAATTTGGACAAACATCGTTATGCTGACGCGAAAGTATACACAAATAAACAAATATTAAATAAATAAATCACTTCAACATAAGTAATACTGTCTCAATAAATAAAAAATTAGAATAATATGAAAAAGTTGGCTATTACGTCACAATCGTCTTTGGTGTAGCGGAAGCATACTGGATTAGTTATCCAGAAGCCCGAGGTTCGATTCCTGGTTGACGAGTTAATTTTTTCATATCAATATTTAATTAAATTAAAAAATATATACCAGGGTATATTAACTTTAGTTCCAACTTTTTAATGGCTGTCCGTTTTTGTACACGATAACTCCAAAACGAAAATAGATATCGAGCTGAAATTTTGTATGTGTGTTTTAAAGATGAAAATTAAGGTCCAGGTTCTGGCAAATAGATAAAATGGACCATGTTTGGATAAAATGGGCAAAAGCTTTGAAACCGTAAGAGATAGAACAAAAATTTAAAGACGAAAAATGTCCTTTTTTTAAAAACTTTTGTTTGAAACTTTTTTTTTTATAAATTCAGCATGTACCGGGTATTTCAGCAATTAACTCAGTTAGTTGTTATTTTCATTTGTTTAAAATTTTTTACTTGATTTGTGCCTTATGTCTTCGGTTTTCGAAAAAAAACAATAAAGATAAAATATGTTCATTATAAACATACGAATAACTTTTTTTCGAAATATTTTTCCAAAAACCGAATGAATAAGGCGCAAATCACCTAAGTTCTGAAAAGTAAGTGCTTCTTTTTTATATGGACCTTCGAATAAATAGTACAAGTCGACCGCGACACATCTATACTAATATAATAAAGCCGAATAGTTATTTTTGTTTGTTTGAACGCGCTAATGTCTGGAACTACCAGCCCAATTTGAAAAGTTCTTTTCGCGTTAGATAGTCACATTCCTGGGAAGGGTTATAGGCTATCTAAATTAAATAAAAACAAAATTAAAAAATATAAATAAAATATTTAAAAAAAAAATTCTCCCTCCAGCCGGATTTGAACCAGCGACCTCTGTATATCTATATGCTATCTACACTACTATAATTAAGCTTTTAAACAGTTTTTTTCTTTGTTTGTTTGAACGCGCTAATCTCTGGAACTGCCAGTCCTGCAATTTCAAAAATTCTTTTTTGCGTTAGATAGCCCATTTATTGATGAAGGTTATAGGCTATATACAAATTTAACGGGCTGAAACTGCAGGCGATAGCTAGTTTTAAGATAAACATATATTATACACAAAAGATAGTCACCCCTGGTCTTATATATTAAAACGGATTCATTGGTGTTTGCATACTCAGAGCCGGCTAGTATTTGTGCTTTGAATATGCAGCAACTAATACATATTATTTGAGAGGTAAAGATAGATGGTAGCATATTTTATGTAGGTACTTTCCATAGATAAGTAGGAAGCCTTGTGTGTGTACCTGTGCTTGAAAACAACATACGTGTATGTATGTATGTTCGTTCATACGACAAAACTGTGAACTAAAGAATAGAACGATGATTATTATTAACTGATAAACATAATATATGTACAAGTTAATAAATAAAGAATCATGATTTATGATTTTCGATTTAAAACGAAAAAAAAAACACGAAATTTTGTTTTTCTGTCTAACCGAAATATAATAGGCGTTTTCATCATACAGCCTTTTATAAAAATTTATTACGTAAACCTAGAATAGAAGCAGTAGTAAAGATGACGTCGATACCCATATATCAAAGATATATGTCGAATACATTTTATTGAAATATTTTTAAATTATATTTAATTGGTTTTGAACACTTCAACTAAGATGTCAAAGGTCTTATGGATAAATAAAACCTTTCTAAATCTATGCTAATAACATTTCGTGGGTAATTGTGACGCTACAAATTCATTCAATCGAAGGGAAGGGGTATGTAGCAGAAGCAAAAGATACGGCTTGCAGATGTGTAAGTACTGCAGAATATTTACTATAAAACCATACATACATACACATACTTACAAACATCTGGGCTGCTTGTGTATGATGTTTAATTGATTTCATTTAAGAGTGAGGATTTAGTGATGCTTACTTAATTTATAATATTATTATTCATTACGTATGCACACACACACAACAGACTACAGAGTACCCTCACTATTTTTATTTCTTTATGAAGCATTGTGTAGTTATATAGTAAATAATATTTAACATTGATTCTCTATTAGCAAAGCTTTCCAAAACAGACGGTATATATTAATAAGCAAATAGTGTAGTAAATAAACAGACCAATAGATAATAGATAAAAGACCAATAGATAAAAATAAACCTACAACTATTATTGCTACAATATAATACAAGAAGTGTAAATTAATAATGACATCTCAATATTTAAATACCAATTTGTCAACAACCTCTAAAATGCATACAAATTAGAACCATCACAATAAAAAAAATAGAAAAAACATATTTTTTGATTTGGTAAACTTGTTATTATTTATTATTAATTAAACTAAGACACATAATAAATAAATATTAAATACTTACTAAACTAAAGAATCTGTTAAGTATTTAATTTAATATAATAAAAATGTCAAGATCAATTTACGTTATCACATTTCAAAAATAAATATATAAATTGTTATAATATTATGTGTTGTAATAAGACATTGGCTGGAATGCGATGATGGTTAGTGTTTAATAACTCATTCATAGACTAACTACTATCTATGCTATGCTCTATGGTGTAGTTATTATTATTAGACTAATTCATTTTATAGAGAAAGACGTACTTTTTCACACAATAAGATTACACTTGTAAAAGTGTGTATAATATATAGAGTCTTCAATTCATGCACTTGTATAGAGTATGGACGGACAACACGGTGAAGTTGGGCTAAAAGGATGGCACTCTTATGTAACTCATTATACGTAGGGTTATAATGTAAGTACTCGATTCTAAATGTGAATTTTCTTTCATAGATAGATAGATAGATTGTAAGGGATGCCCTGAATGGGCTACACTTCGACCGTAAGGTCCATTGTGAAGTCAATGGATGTGAGAATGTGAGTGGAGTGGAAGGAATTTTTGTGTACAGATTAGGAATTGGTAGGATATGCGGCTGCAGCCGACTATGGTAGGAACTATGCCGATATTCATATGGAGTTCGTGAAGGAATCTGCAGAAAACCTCCTCAAGCAAAGCCAGTTAATCGCCCCTTTTTTTTCTGGATAATTGACAAACTGCCGATGTCAGGATTCGAACCCATAGCCTCCCAGTATCCAAGAATGCATACTGCACAGACATAACGCCTTAGACCGCTCGGCCACTTGGAGTGGTATTTTCTTTCATACTGTCTATATAATTATACGTATAACGATTATTAAGATAATCAAAGTGAACTTTGAAATTAAATTTCAAATTTTGCCCCAATTCCTAGAACAATTATTTGTATTTTATAAAAGCGTATTTCGACTACAAAGTAGTCACCATCAGTATCAATCAGCTAATCGAAAATATCTCCGAGATATGGAGTCAAAGATATATTACTCGTTACTAACTTGGTGCGTGTCTCACAGTGATTTAAAAAATGTTTTTTCTTGTAATATGATCGGACAAAGATATTAATAAAGAGATTACCTGAATTAATTGACGAATTAAAATATTAAGTTTGTAATGAACCCATCAATTGCGTCGATTGGCGGTAATCCTTTTTTGACCATCAGGTATTGTTTGTGTCAATAGCGTTAGGGTGTTATAGCAGCTAACCTTGACATTAAGTATTAATTTTGAAAATTTAACTCAAATTTAAAGCATATCCATCTTGCCAGTCCGTGTTCTTTACTGTAAATTCATTATTTTTTATGCTCCTTTTTAAAAACCGATAATAATAAAGATTTTAAACATTGATAGCATTTAAATTTATGAGGGTTTTATAAGTATTTATTTTTAAACGAATATAACAAACTTAATTGTAAAAATGTATTATAATTAATGAACTATATTAAATAGAATATAGAGGTTATTTCAGCAGAGATGAACCTTCAAAATTAAATCGAAATAAAGAATTAGATCTAGAAGAACCGTTTTTATTCCTAAAATGGTTCACATATTTAGACTTTTCTTACATTCCTATAGAGTAAGAATTGTTTAGGCGACAAACTATCGCGGTATCAATAACATGCAAGCGATTGATTGCTAGATATATATAAATTTTGTTTGATATAATTAATTTTTTTAGTTTAATTAACTATTAAAATTATTCTTGTTATTTATATTTCAATATTTCTGAACATCCCATGCTTTTCTTTACGTTATAGTTAATTTTGTTTTCAATATTTTTATTCTAATCTATTTTAAAATATAAATTAGCGCAATAAAAGCATGTTTTTTTTTAGTTTTTTTAAACTCTAAATCTTTATTTCTCTTTTTTAGTCTTAAAACAAAATTATTTTTTGTATTGTAATTTCACTCAGTGTAATAATGAAGACTGATGTCGAGTTATGTACCCAATTCTTATCAAAGAAAGTATAGCATAGGAAATTTATGTCAAATAATTATATTTTTCTAACAGCTGGAAATGTCATTTTTTTATTAAAATTTTGTTGATGACATTTCTATGGAAACTATAAACTATACCATCAGACTATCAAATAAGATAGAGATACACAAATTTGTATTTTGGCTATTAACAAATATTTATTTATTTTTTATAAATATTATTTGTAGTATAATTCGTCCGCAAAATTTCTGATTATGTAGACGTCCGGAAGTGGGTGAAAATTCACTTAAAAAATTCCATTATATTCATACATAGATTGATAGACAGATATACAAGTCAAGCTAATAAAAGTAAGTTAATTAAAACAGTTAGCAGAGTATCGCCTATATACAGGGTACTCTGAAATTCATGCAAGAAAACTATACCACGGTGAAGAGCTACAAAAAACAAACAAAAAGTTTAATAAAGTTTTTCGATTTGACGCTTATTTTTTTAAGATATAATCACTTAAACATTGATAAGCTCAACCAATCACACAGGGCGCATAACGTAAGGAGGCGTTGCCTCAGCAGTAGAGCGGTGCGCTTTACCTTTAAACACTCGCAGACGTTAAGAGGCCCCGTCTCTTTACACTATGCGCTCTGTGATTGGTTGAATTAATCAATATTTAATTGATTATATCTCAAAAAATAAGCGTAAAATCGAAAAACTTTATAAAATTTGTATGTTTGTTTTTTGCAGCTCTGCACCGTGGTATAGTTTTTATTGAATGAATTTCAGAACATTCTGTATATACATTGTTACAAAAAGCTTTGTGTATATAGAGGACATTAAAAAATAAAAAACAAAAAATAATTGTATTATTTATGTATTGTACACACAATAAATTTGATAAATTTAGCAAGTGTAAAACGTAAATATATAAATATTATGATATTTACGTAACTTATGTACCAACAGAGAGAGGGATGCTGTGGGCTGACGCTGAGTGTTGCAGAAAAACAAAAATAAAATATTATTTATATTATATTATTGTGTGTGAGTGTGAGTGAGTGAGATGAAAGCAACAAACACTTTTATATTTTAAGTGCATACACTTCATACATTTTTAGTTTTCTTTTGCTTACCAAAAAGAATTCTTTTATATTGTTGTGAGAATGACAAATAGTCTTATCTTTTTTCCAAAAAATTCATAATTCATGGTATCATGTTTTTTTTTTATATACATTTCCTTGATGCTATTACCACTGCTGTTACATGTATAGTTTTGTCTGTCTGTCTGTTGTGTTAGATAATGTGTACACTTGAATGCCAAAAAAGTTGACACAGTTTAATTATTCTAAGTAGTATATTTAATACACCATTTATAAATTGATTATCAACAAATTTTTGAAATACGAATCTCAAACGGATTTTCGTCAGATAACGGCCTATTAAACACACAAAAAATGAATAATTAAATTAAACACGCATACATTTATTTGTAAAAGAGACAACCATACACATATATTATATATAATACACAATATATAAATTGACTCGCTCTGCTCACAAAGAGGCTCCGCCGGGGCTGCGTTCTACCTTGGCTCTGCGTCCTTAACAAAATGCAAAAACCAGCATCCTTCTAGAATGAATAGATGTAAAAAAGGTATTTTTATTTTGCCAATTGGGAGGGGGGGGCGTTTGCAATAGAAAAAATAAAGTTTTCCGATTTTTTCCGTAAGTTATTCTGCATCGAATGCAAATAACCGCATCCTTCTAGCATGTCTAGAAGTGGGTTGGAATTTGTATACGTGAGTCAGTCAGTGAGTTGCAAAAAGGGGCTAGGATTATCAACAAATTTGTGTGTGTATAATTGAGTTGAACACGCATATATTTATTTGTAAACCGAAAAATAGACAGCCATACACATATATTATTCCCGTTTCTTAGTAAAGTACTTAAATAGTACAATCATATATAATCTATTCATTAAATCCACACTTTAAAATTTTTAAAGCACACCCAATTATTACCAATTATAATTATAATAGCCCTGAATTTTAATAGCTAATAAATGTGTATTGTCATCTATTTTGTAATTTTAAACTGCATTTTAATTATCGAAAATAAACGTATTTACATTACAGCATACTTAATCAATATGAAATAGATTACATCCATCAAATCGTCTAACATACGCATACAAAATATAATTGATGGTGCACAATTACCCATACGTACATTATACATTAGCAGTTAGAAGTGTTGTATACAATTAAAACACTTGTAATGTTTAGAATAATTGGTAAAATGTTTAAACCATTTTATTTTTAAACACTTGCGTTAAATAGAAAACTTCTGTGTTTTGTTTTAAAATATCAAGTTAAACACTTGAATAATATTTATGAAATTTGAAATATCTCGGAAATAATTTGAGTTTTTTACTTCGAATTTTATTATATTTCAATAATTTTTTCATGATTGAGTGATTCAAATTATTATGATCAATATGATACAGCGTAGATAGATACATTGTTGTATCATACCTACCTACACATCGAATGAAAAAATAACACAAAAATGTGGCAAACAGAACATAACACAACGGTGGTAAACTGTATGAGGAGGAAATGGGTACAAAACTGTAATTTTATTATTATATAATCTACGTTTGTTTTTTTGTTGCCTCCTATACAAATATTTTCTTTCTTTACATGTAAAATGATTTTTATTATTATTTTTTTACAGGATGATTCAGAAGTTCAATGCTTATTATAACAAAGGGTAGAGGAGGGTGTGTTTGTCTTTGATTGTCGCTTTTCTGAGAGTAAATCACGAGGTTCATACGTTCAACTTACCAGTGTTTTTTTAATTTAATTTCAAATATAATTGTTATTAACATACCTTTATTAGCTTGACTTGAATGTATGTATCTATCTATGTATGTATGAATAAATGGGGGTTTTTCACTCACTTCCGGACGTCTAAATAATCTGAAATTTTGCAGACGTATTAAAAACCGAGGACAATACATTAATATAAACTAAAAAATTGTAGAAAATTTTTTTTATTTATTAAAAGTCAAAATAGTTTATAGTTTCTATAGAAATGTCATCAACAAAATTTTAATAAAACAAATGGCATTTCCAATTGTTATTAAAATTTAGAAAAAAAAAACAAAAATTAAATTAAGAGTTTAAAAAAACTAAAAACATGCTTTTATTGGAATATGAACTAAAAAATGCAAAATAATTTAAAATAGAATAGAATAAAGATTATTGGAGTGCGCTCTACTTACGTCTTCATAATGGTTCTACTTTTACAAGAGTACACCCCATGCTCTTGTTTACTTCAAAGTTAATTTTGTTATCAATCTCTTTATTCTATGTCTATTTTAAATTATTTTGCATTTTTTAGTACATATTCCAATAAAAGCATGTTTTTTAACCGACTCCAAAAAGGAGGATGTTATCAATTCGGTTGTACTTTTATGTTTGTTACCTCAGAACTCCGTCATTTATCCACCGATTTGGAAAAATCTTGGTGCCATAGAAATTTCATCAAAATTGGTTTACAAATTTTTTGGAGACGGTTTTTATTTATTTTTTTATTTTACACATTATTAGTTTTTTTAAACTCTACATTTTATTATAATATAAGATCTTTAATAACTATATGTATTAGTTAACATGATTACAAAAGAAATTTTCCCAATTATCAGAGTAATAGAACATTAAAGTCGGATTTACTTCTGTAAATAATAGAGTTGCGGAGAAAATGGTCAGTAAATAAAAGGTAGTAAAATTTATTTATTACAACTTTATTTATTTACTATTTAAGATAAATTTTCCCATTTAATTTGTGTTCAAAACAGAGATTTTAAACTTTCATGTAAATTGATTTTTAATATAATTATTTTATTTACAGGTGATTCAGAAGTCAATATTTGTTATAACAAGAGGTAGGTAGGGTGGGATTGGTTCTGAGAAAAAAATAATGAATATCTTATTTTCTTCCTTTTACCCTGATTCAAATTCGAACAAAATTTTATTTACAGTATTACTAAATTTGTTTTTATACCCGGTATATATAAATAAGCCAGGGTATATTAAGTTTAGAATTGACTTTTTAACGCTCTAAAATATTGATCACAGGCATAAATTTTTGGAATAGATGTTCATAAAATGGCCTAATTCGGCCATTTCCATATGTCCGTCCGTATGTGGCCACGAAAACGAGAAGCGATAACTTGTGTGCGTGTTATGTGTGTGCTCTGAGCCAAAAAGTAGGGTCAAGTTCGTGAAGGAACCAAATCAGGACCCTGTTTGAGAAAAACTGCCCATCTTTGAAACCGTAAAAGATAGAACAAAAATGTTAGCACAAAAAATGTTCCGTTTTTAAAAATAAGCAACTTTTGTACATAAATTCAAGATAATCCGGGTATTAAAGCAATAAACTCAGTTAGTTGTTGTTTTCAAGTTTCTCAGTTACTTGTTTAATAAAATTTCTATAAAAGATTTTGTTTCAATGATTTTCTAATAAATAAACCATTTTCTTATAAAATGGTTTCAACTTAAGCCAAAGTTTTTGAATTTTTTTAATAGTAACAATATAATTTTTTGTTCTACTGATCTTTAAAAAGGAAATAAATTTTAATTCAATGGAACGAAAACAAGTAATTTCAACTTTTCAACCGACAGTTTTGAAAAATTTGTTTTTAAAAATATTATCGATAAAATGTTTTTGTTTTAATGAGTTTCTTAAATCAAATAAAATTCAAGTTAAGCATATAATTTTTTTATGAGTCCTTAAAATTTGTTTTCTGTGTATTTTTATTAAAATTAAATTTCCAATAGACAGACAGATAGGCGATACGTAGATATAGATAGATACGTAAATATTGTTTATATTGATAATGCATCTGTTACATAACTTATGTATAGTTAGTTTATGATCACATTAAAAAGTTCTAAAATATGTAACCCATGTACAAAACCTTAAAAAAAAAATCTCCCATTATGAATGGGTATGCAAAAATTAATATAATATACATAGGATTTTTAAATATATTGAAGTTTATGTACAGAAATGAGATAAAACAAGACTATCCTGGAGGATATTGCTCTAAAATTGAACTATTGTATTTTGATATCGTCAGTATAGGTAAAATATCAAAACATCTCTCAATACAACTACCGGTTTTGAAGTTATACTTCTTATGAGAATCCAAGCAGAGTGTTTTTTTAGCATGTAACGAATCGTTCATAAAACACGCGATTGATGTAGCACTCGCTCGATCGATGTAACACTGATTTCTATCCTGCACATTGTTTAGGAAGCATTTAGTAAAAAATGTATATACATTATATGCTTAATCGAAACAGACAGAAGTCTGTCTGTCACATGAGCAGTGTGACGTCTCTCGACAGTGGACAGTCATTTAGTTTGTATGTAATATGATTTTTGGATACTGGAAGACAAGACAATATTAAACATTATGATGACTGATCGTTATTATTTTTGTAAAAAGCTTCAATGACAGCTATTACATTATAATATTCAAATTTCACATTAGTTGAAATTAGGTACAGGAATGTCTTCATTATTATTACTCCGTGTTTTAGATTTCAAAAAAAAAAAAAAGTTAGAATTACGAGCCATATTATCAATGATATCATTTTTATGGGCTCGTCAACTTTGTATATTAAATGTAAATATTGTTAAATCTGACCTGGTCTTGATATATTTCACTAACTCTGCTTCTAATGTAAATAATGATTTTAATTTTAACGGAAGAAGTGACGCTGGTTCTGTTCTACCATGATAAAATGTAGAACCATTGGTTTTACAAACAATATGTACTCTTCCTTTGGGTCTCAATAGTAGTCAAATAATTGTTGTAGGAATTGGGGAAAAATTTTGATATTTACCATTTATCAATGTTTTAATATTTCGAATATTAATTTAAATGATTTTATATTTCAATCACATTTTAAAAATAACTTGTAGTTTTTCTATTACAATGAAAATGAAAGAATTTTGAAAATCCTAGATTGTGGAAAACTTTGAGATTATCGATAAGAAAAAAAGATGGCTATTGTCCGTATACATTCTCTTAAATTAATTAATGCTTTTTGTTTAACTTAAATAAGATTAAATAAGCAAGTGTTTGTAAGTAAAGTAAATGTGTTAATTCTGCATTATACTCTAAGGCATTAAATTTTATAGATTTTAGTTAAATACTTTGTAATTTTTGTTTAAAATGTTTTAATGTAACCTTCGTGCTAACAGTTAGTAAACGAGGCTTTAAGTATCCCTGACTTATCCAAAATTTTAGACTATTTTCAGTTAGAATAGCACAATTAAACTCACTATTCTCATTGTTAGAGGTTTTAATCAGTGTAGACTTTAAGGAATTTCTTTCAGCCATTAGGATTATATCAATGAGAATCACACAAAGTTTGTCAAATGTTATATCTTATTCGACGCTCTAAAGGCCACACTTTTAGACCTATTAGTATAAAATCTAGTATGTTAAGTAAAAGCTTTGGGTATTTGAATGGCCAAGCTTGTTAATAAGAGGGGTAAACACGCAGTGATCAGTTTTTTATTATATGAAAAAACTGATCACATGTAAGGTGGTAGACAATTAATGGCAATTTTAATTTTCTAATATTTATAATAATTAATCAAAATAAGGTTTTTTTTTATAAAATAATTTGTTTTACATACGTAGCTCCTACATTATGGACTTTTTTTCAATTGCGTATTGCAATTAATCTTTTACTTTTATGTCAACGATTTACAATCCAGAATGTGAATTGGTTTGCATTTCATTAAAACTTTGTAGGCAACTTGATGAACAATGACCTCCTGGCCCACAACTGAAGAATAAATAATAGACAATATGAGCACCGACCTACAATTATAGATAGAAATAGGCCACGGAAACACTGTTTGCAGTAAAACTTTTTCACTGTTTGAAGAGTAAAGTTTGTTGTTTTCACTATTTCATTCCTTTCCACCAATCCAAACTGATTTAGATTATTTTCTTTTAAGGTTATTTTACTCCGAAATAAATAGAATAACTGAGATGAAAGTCGCATGAGACTTCATCCCAAATAATATGAGGACAACAACAAAAAAAAAAGGGGTACGATATTCATAAAAATTGATACACAAATTCAAGCGAACGACTTAAACTATGATTAAAAAACGGAAAAAGTTTTTACACACAAAAAAAAGCTTGTTAAAATAAAATTTAATACTTAGTTTTTTTTTTCTTCTCAAACATACATAATGTCATTATTATTATTATAGTCATCTTTTGATAAAAAGATAAAAAGTTGTAAGCTGTTTTTAATATTATGGACAGTAAAAATGGTATGTGTATTTATAATAATAATCATAATACCTCTAACCTCCATATATATTTATATATATATATATATATATATATATATATATATATATATATATATATATATATATATATATATATATATATATATATATAAATATGGACCGACTATCGAATGGTTTAAAAATGGGACAGTTTGATGTATAGACTAGCGGTGGCGCCGACCTAGTGGTGGAAGCGGAAGTAAATAGTATGAAACAGCGATATGCATGATAGGTATATACTTTAATTTGGTGTAAATGTTAGTCATCGTGTAATTTCTGAACGTCTTCACCGCAGGCAGCTAGTATTTGGTAAAAATCAATATAACTTTATAATCTACAATATTTTCTAATAAAATAACTTATGAAACTATGCAAATAGTATAGAGATTTTAAACTGTCGAAATGCTTCAATTAAAGTCGTAATATGGCAGATTGCTTAGAGCGAAACAACATAGTAGTAATACCATAATATAACACCATATAATAACGACATAGTATGATAACATACTATATATTTTTGTATGGACAAAGCTGCTTTTTCGTTTCCTTCGAAACCACTGTGACCGGCACCCAGGTTATTTTAACATTGTTCCGTTTTGACAGCTCCAGAAGTTCCTCCTGACAATCCTTGACTACCTTTGAGGTGACTTCAGTTTCTGACAAGATTTTTCGAGAGAATACATACGTTCTGGTTTATGTATCCCCTACGTAGGTTCTCACGGACGCAAGCGAGTATAGCGTAGACTTCTGCTTGAAAGACCGTGGCATATTTCCCCAATTTGAGTCTTCTGTTTGCTTTAGGTGTATCACCGTAGTCTTTCTTTCTTCAGTTTTGAATCCGTCTATATACCAGACGATTCCTTTCTTGAGGTAGGGTGGTTCTCCTTCCGTCCACATGGCCCTATCACAGACTACAGTGAATGGTTTTGAGAAAAATTATATTTTGGGAAGAATATCTGTGCCGATTTCAAAATCGGGGTCTGAGATAATTGATGTTTCAACGATCCTTACATGTCCAACCTCATTTTTTAAACCAGTTATTATTGCCAGACAATCTATAGGCGCTGGATCTTGCTTTAGCTATCTGTGGCATCTTATCTACTTCTCATAGATCCTGTGATGCACAAACAGGCCAGTAATGTGTTTGGCAGTATTTTTCTTTTAATTTTCAAATGACGCTTCGTATATGCTGTAATACTCAAGAGTTTTTGCGTGAGTTTACACAATTACCCAGAAATTTAACCTTAACAGTATTAAAGCAGATAGTAGTAGCGGAGAGAAGGTCGAGGCTTGGCAAATAGGTCTTTCTAGGCTCAATAAAGTTTCGCTTTAATAGCATGTTTTATAAATTAAAGGTAAGCTAAATTAAAGTAAGTTTTTTATATTCCATGCGAACAAAAACCGTTTCTTAGTTCATTTAGCCAATTTAGTTTCTTCTGTTAGCAAAGTTCGAGGTTTTTTTCCAAGACTCCAAATAAGACCCAGAGTGGTTTGTGATAAAAAATAAAATACTGATTTCGATATTTTTCTCAATTTTTATTTATTTATGTTTATTAGGCAATTTCACGTTTATATAGTCATGTTGCAAAAAGTGGACCTTATTAGACACCAGTATCTTACCTTTGAATATCAGTCAAGGAAATTGATATGCGAAAGAGTGTAAGGGTGTCTTTATTTTTAGTTATGTAACATGCTTAGTTGCAAAGAATCCCAGTTTTTATGTATATAGAGGTTATTGAATAATATACGAACAATATTTAAAGAGCGGAAAAACATGCTCTAAACGTAGAGACTATCAAAAAACATGATGGAAGGGAAATAACAACAACAATGTGCAAAGAAACGACAGAACAAAAAAAAAAACGTTCACGCATTGAACAACTTAATGATTATATTATATCTATAAAAACAAAAAAACTTTTTCAAACAAAAGTTATTTAAAGTTCGATGAAACGTTTTTGTGTAAAAAGTAAAACCAACAACCATTTCGTCGCTACTACCAATGATTTTATTATAAAGTCGTTTGGTGTGTTCGTCGTATAACTTTAAAAAAAATATTATGTATATTCTGATACGAAAAATTTCAATCACTATTTACATATAAATGGTTCAATTCTGTTAATAATATTTTGTACGAGAACACGATACACCACAAGTGGTGTGTCTTAAAGTCTCATTCCTATACACTAGCAGTTATTTGTTTCTGGAATAACTGATGTACAGTTTTGGTACTCAACTATAGCGGTTAGCGATGCACAGGAACAATCAGGCAACTGTTATATCTGTCGACAGTATATATGAATCTAGTTTATTGATAACATATCTTATATTTAAACATTTGAAATATGAACCGAGAATTTGAAGAATTTATGAACTAGTGAAAATAACAACTAACTGCGTTAGTTCCTAAAATACTCGGTATATACTGAATTTATGAAAACAAGTTTCAAACAAAAGTTGTTCACTTTTAAGAAGATAATATTCGTGCTGTTCGGGTAAACTTACCCAAGACAATTATTATTATTAATATCGAGGACAATAATTTAATTTTCGCTTATTTCGTATTTTTGGTAAGGGGTACCCCATAAAAAAAATCGTAAAAATTTGAGACAAATTGTTTGTCTCCGATTTTGATAAAAACTTCGTATAGCTTCGTTAGCTTCGTAGCTAACTTGGACCTAGCAAAAATGATGACGTTCATTGAATACGATATGATTAATGGTTTTCAGGATATCCCATGGTGCTAAAATTCAAAACTGTGTGACTTGAGAAGCCGATATTTTGAAATGTATGGGTCGGACGTTAAAATGATCCTGATTTTCGTGCTTTTTAGGTCAAAATTACCATAGAAAATGACTATTATTAAAATCAACGGCAAAAATTTGTTTCGCCTATATTGTATTTTTGTTAAGGAGTAAAAAAATCGTAAAAATTTGAAAAACATTCTTTGTCTCCGATTTTGATAAAAACTTTGTTTTAAGCTAACTTGGACCTAGCGAAAACGATGGCGTTGATTTAAATACGATACAATTAACGGTTGTCAAGATATCATACCCATACTACTAAAATTCAAAACTATACAATTGACGTTCAAATGAACCTGATTTCAGTACTATTTGAATCAAAGTTACGCTAGAAAATGATTTTGTAATAAAAGCGAGAAAAATTTTCCGTATAAAAACATCGTTTTAACCCTGATTTGGACCCTGAGAAATCGAGAAATCGAGTTGGTTAAAATACGATGCAATTAACGGTTTTCAAGATATGAAACCCATATTGATATGGTTATACGATCAGTAAGACCGGGAAGACAACATTTTTTGTATTTGATAATGAAATCTAACAAGTAATATGGGAGATTCCAGCTAAGAGATCTATCTAGCGTTAAAAAAACAAACCATTCTAAATGTAAACAAACAAAGCATATTTACTTGAATAGGAATTGTAAATTGTGTCAAATTTTTGTTCATATGTTGTGATCAGAGAACAAAAGTTCTAATAAAAGTTGTACACAGAGTTCAAATGATTTTAAATTTAAACAGTCGAAATTGAACCAATGGTGTTGCTGTTCTGCTCTAAACGATAATCTTACTTTTGATGAATGATTTTCACCGTTTATTAGAAGATAAATATTTTGGTGTCCTTAATAAAAGTGTTTATAAGTATTTATCGCCCTGTATATCAGACAAAATTTGAAAACAATTAAGGAGTAGTATCACATAAAATAGGATACCTCACACTATAATTATAATTCCACGTAGTTTGGTGATGGAAGGGTTCAAATGGTTAAAAAAGAGGTCATGACACAGGTTATGAATTCTTTTTAGAACTCTATTGTATTTCAAATTAAATTTCCCCGAATTTGTCTTGATGTCGCCAACATCCTTTTAAAAATATCTTAAAATAAAACTTGAAGCAACCATGAAATTGAGAAGGAGGAAACACACTCTACGCTGTTTTATTATAAGTTTATTTAAGATAACGTCGGCATTATGCCACAGGCACCACTGTCGTTGGTATATTATAAAACAATGCCCTATATAATAATAAAGATATTTATAACTAACACAACAGCAGAGGAGCATCAAGTAAAAAAAATCCACGGTAAATCATTTACACAAGGGTTTATTAAATTTTAAAATGGTGATCGTCTTAAGGACGTTCGGTGAAATCCTATGGAACACGAACTTGAAATAGGATTTGAAAATCATTATTTATATACATAAACATTTTATTGATGTCTTCTCAAAATCTAAAAACAATCTAACGTCTATAAAGATTATTAAAATAATCAAAGAGAACTCTAGGTTTTTTGAAATTACATTTCAAATTTTGCCCCAATTCCTATATTTTTATAAATACGTATTTCGACTACAATGTAGTCATCATCAGTATAAATTAGCTAAACGTAACTATCTCTGGGATATGGATTCAGAGATATGTTGCTTGATGCTAATTTGGTGCGTGTCTCACAATGATATTAAAAAAGTTCTGTCTTTTATACGATTTGACTGAGTGTATGATCTGACCTGAGATTTATTTGAGTTAACTGACTAACAATATAGGTGTGTGAAAAGCCCCACCTATTTATTGTCCGTTTTCTTTTGTGACTATGCGGCATCAGTGTGAACTAAAAACTTTTCAGATAGTACACATTCCAGTTTATTATCTGAATTATTATGGATTTTTCTATACAATCCAGTAATCCGAATATTCCAATAATCCGGCACCCTCTAGTTTTTAATAGTGCCGTATTAGTGAGACTTTACTGTACTTAGAGACCCAAAACGATTATTTTAACGGTTTGATAGATATAAGGCTCTCTAATTCATCACCTTGAATCATTTGATTGGATCAAATCATGCAAAATTGCTGATAGTTTATGAGAAAAGCAATCGAGATCCTACCAATGAATTCACAACTCTTTGTAAACGACTAAACTCAAAATTTTAAGAAGGTGGGGATGTTGTTAAACTTTTTTCTGAATTATCTCGATTACAATGGTTTATTATAATAATAGAATAATAGAATAATAAACTCAAGTTTGTGGTTGTGTTAAATAAAAACAATTTATTTTATACATAAAACAATTTCTGTTGTTTCCTGATTGTAAATGTTTTTCCAAATATAACAACAATACAAAGATAAGACACCAATATATTATTAGAGTTTAGGTACCTACTACTACCACTACTGACTAACTGGTAACTGGTAACTGGTTACTGGTATCACAATTGAAGGCACACACACACATACTAACACAACATAACCAGCCAGGTACACACACACATAACTTAATGGAAAATGAAATAATACTGTTAGTGTGTATCAAATGCCGGATGTTCATTTCCTGTTTATTTTCAAGTTGTTTTTACTGATCTTTTACACACAAAAATTGGTTTATTTTGTGTATGTTGTTCCCAAAAAAAAAAAAGTAAATAAAATAAATAAATAAAAAACTAAATAAAGTCTAGTTTATTTCCCTTATTTCTTTATATTATATAATAATACGTGGTACACGTAATAGCTATTCAAATATTAGCTAAGACAAGCTTTCGACTCTAAGAAAGAAGGACTTCACGTTTTAAATTAATATATTAAATCATTATTTTAATTAAACATTTTAGTTATAAACCAAGCAATTCATCTAGAGGTAGATGAATTTTCGATCATGAGGTCCATTGTGATGCCTAAGGATGTGAGGATGTGAGTGCAGTAGAAGGAATTTTTGTGTGTAGGCTAGGAATTGGTAGGATGTGAGGCTGCAGCCGACTATGTTTCTTCGTTCCTGTCCATACCTCGACAGTTTAGTAAATTTACTCCCCCCTTTTTTTGTTTAAATAATGGACAAACTGCAATTTTGGGATTCGAACCCATAACCTCCCATCCAAGCTAGGCGTCTATCCATACACTCCTTATCACCAAATTTATTGATTCTATTAACAAAATTTGGTTTGGGATGTGGAAAATTGAAAAACTGGTGTATTCACAAAAAAAACAATATAAGTGGTCTTTTATGAACTAAAGGTTGAAGAACCTAGAGACCTACAATATGTATAAACATTGTGTGTCATTGAAATAAGAAAACGTTTTTCTAATTTATAAATGAAAATTTTACATTGACATGTTCAGAGCGTAGGACAGGGAAATTGAACCACTAAATTTGTAGGACAAGGCGGCCATCAAATTATACATACCATTATTTATTAACAGCATACAAATCAGCTTGTTACTAATAACGATGTAAACCCCGTTATTTCAACATGTTTGGGGTGGAAAATTTTGCCTGTTACTAATCATTTAAAAAAAATAGTGCTGTACTGTGGACTATGAATGAATTAGTTTCGATGACAAAAATTTCCGATAAAACTGTTAATAAAGAAACAAAAAATTACGATAGATCATGCAATTTGTACGCTTACTAGATAATTTAATCATAAAGATCTATGCGAAAAAAACAATAAAATCATAATCTCAAATTGTTTATATTGAAAATCCTTTTGTTGAGTGAACTGTACAAATAGTATAACTACTTAAAGATGTAAACTAACACCCATAAGTACAATATAATTTTCTCTATTTAGTTATAGAAAAACTTTTAATATACTTGTGCAGTTTACTAGTATATATATATATATATATATATATATATATATATATATATATATAAATATATATATATATATATATATTTATATATATATATATATATTTATATATATATATATATATTTATATATATATATATATATATATATAAACGGCATATATATATATATATATATATATATATATATATAAATGTGAATACAATACACGCTGATGCATTCCTAACTTTTCCTTTTAAACAAATCTGATATATCGAACTCGTTATATATAATAATATAACCTGTATAACTTCGTTATATCAAACGTAGCACTATAATGAAATTGAAGGCATATATATTATTTCAATGGAATCCATACGGAACCTACAGGGAATTGACCTATAAAAAAAAATTAACTTCTAATCAATTATGTGCACTATGATTTTTTTTCTCGTTAATAAAAATTATTCGTGTAATGAAAAATCCATCAGGCTAGCGTGTAAATATGCAAGACGTTTGGTTTTCATACATTAATACAAAAAGAAACTTCAAACTGATTACGTGTTGTGTTAGCTGCTCGTATACCAACGTACAGGAAGATTAAACAATTCTAAAAACAAGCCTATTGTATTGGCCTTTTAGTAAGCAAAAACAATGTAGTCAAATTTCATGGGATCATAACCTATTAATTCACTTATTCAACACATTGTTTTTGTTGCTTGGAAAACTGGAGTACTTAATAAGCTTGAAAATGATACAGGATGTCTACTAATTGTTTAAGGGTTCATATCTTTTCGTTCAAGCGCTATAAGGCATTTTGCAGAAAAAAACAGCAACCTGTCGAAAAATCACAAAAATCGCTGTTAAGCAAAACTAGCGGGAGTTGGATGACGCCTTTTTTGGAAGTATTAGGTTTCGAAATTCGATGTAGAATTGCTGGTATTTTTTTGTCTGTTCTTATACGAAACACCCTTTATAAATGTATATTTATAAAATAATTTCGAAGAAAATTATTTCCAAGCATAATAAATTTTTAGTTTACATTCAAATAACATGTTATCATTTGAGTGCGTTAAATATTTTATGAAATATTCTGCTGCTGTATTTTGTGTAAAATATTCTTGCTTTTAAAAATGTTTAAAATCAAAGTAAAAATTCTTTTGAAAATCACATTTTAAAAAATTCACTGAAGTATATTCAATTTTAGCGAATACATTTATAATACAGAAATAAGAATAATTTTTTACAAATTACTTCCTTCTAGTATTCCAGGACGTTGAACTTAATATCCTAAAGAAATTTTCAACAAGAAGAGCTGTACGTTTTAAGTATTATCTATAAAACTTAAAGTATTATCCGAACCCACTTTTCGAAAACCGAATGATTAAGACACAAATCTTTTTTCCATAGAAACTAACAACTTTTCGAAATCAAGCCAAAAAAATTATTAATTCGGATGGATTAGAAATCTAAGATGCGTTGCGAATTTATTAATTGAGCACTGACCTGAGGCCGGGGTTTAAACATGACTTTTGTGTGCAACGAAATACTAAGTAATTTTTTTTGTCAAATAATTATTTTTTCTAAATTTTGACAGTTTGAAATGTTTTTATTTTTTAAATTTTTGTCAATTAATTTATTTCCAAAATTATATTAATGCATTTCCAAAATTATATTTAACGAAATTATAAACTATATTAGCAAGCAGAGATAACCTATACTGCACACTAAAACTGGTTTCTTTTTTGGCTGAACGTTCAAATAAACCAGATATGCAATTTCTGGCTATTGCCAATATGAAGACTGAAGTAGAAGGTGGAGCATTATGGACCAGAAAGTTGAACTGCAATACTTTTCGTGGGGTATGATTCTATCTATCTATCCATATATTAATTATAAAGTATGTATAAATGACGTCAAAAGTGGAGCTATCATTTCAAAATGTTACAATTGATTTGTGCCTTATTTATTCAGATTTTGGAAAAATGTTTCGAATAAAAGTTGTTGTTAGTATAGTCATAATAAACAGTTTTTATTGGAGGCATTTTTTCGTAAACCGAATAAATAAGGCATAAATCAAAATTTTTGAAATGACAGTTCGATTTTTGACGCCATTTATGTATTATGTCAAATGTATTTTGTAATTTCAAACAAAAATTGATTTTGATAAATAAGTAATATCGACTCGAAAAGTGACGCCAGTTTTAGCGTTAATTACAGGCTACTTTAGATGAGGGTCTGAACTTTCTACACAGATCAAAGATTGTTTCTATCCAGATAAATCTGTAATTTATTAGCATTAAATTATTAAAATATATGTATGTAACACACTTATTATCCACCTCAATATTCCCTATAATTAGTATAGTACACTTGTTGTATATGAGATAATACTCTTGACACAAAAACATCTGGTGAATGAAATAGAAAATTATAAAATAATATTTTATATAGAATTAATAATCACAGACGAACAACTTTCATCATTCGAATTTCGTAATAAAATTATGAAAGCAACATACATATTTCTTTGATACGCTATAATTCACTGATCAGATATTAATTAAAACTTTGCAAGTTTCGTTAATTAATAAATTATATCATCGATACGTTGATTTTATTTTTTTCTTGAGTACCAATTACAGTCTAATATATACAAAAGCGAAACACGTGAGAGCTACGAGTAAAAATGGTAAGATTAATCATTATTATAAGTATTATAATAATGATTATTAACATTAAAATGGTTCCCAATAAAGAAGGCCTAAAAGTCAACACAGTGAAAAGTGAGATAGTGAAATTTAGTGCAAAGTATTTAGAAAAACGACAATCACATACCAATTGGCTGTAAACGGCTGGACAACAGTGAAGAAACCTATAGACTAAAAGGAGTTCAACCATTCCAGTTATCATTTAGATTTCAGTTTTGCACCCTGTGTGAGTGACATCCAGTACGTATTGCAACTACTCATAAGTTATTATTTTAAGTCAATTATTTAACTTAAACGCCTGTATCAGCTAAAACAGTATATTATTTCGTTTTAAAATATTCTAGTGCCTATAAGTTTATTTGTCATATTTTTTGCTTATTGTTTTTACAGATTGCAAATAGTAGAAAAATAAAAATATTAAATATATTTAATAAATATGTGAATAATTAAAAATATAAACAAAATGCTTTGGCGACGAGGTGTAGTGTAATTATTATACCATTTTACTTAAGGTAAATTTACTTATAGTAGAAATATCAAGATAGAAATACCAAGTTTTGTGTTTTTCCATGTAAATATTGTCGCGGTATCTTGGCTCTCTTTATCCTCAAAGGAGCGCTGCCCGAACCTGCAATGATTCCGATACTCGACAAAAACAAAAAAAAATATATTAGTAAACGATATTACTAAATATTTTGTAATTGGAACAACACGCACGTTTTTGTTTAAAGAAAAGAAAAAAAAAATTAAATTAAATTAAACACAAGTTTTTGCGAAACAAAAAAAAAACCTGATTTTATTGCTTTAAAAAAAAAAAATGATTATCCAATTCCTTTTTCAACAATTATTTTAATTCTTTTTCACACAATGTTAAACTTTGAACTACTTGACCAAATTACTTGTACAAATTCAAACTTTAACTTGATCTGGATTGATCAACAATTATATACTTTGAACTAATTAGACAATACTTGATATTAAACTTTTATACTAATCGCACAATGATCGATTTAAAACTCTTCGGACAATGGTCGATTTTAAAACTGATTTGAATCGACACTGGTCACGGTTTATATACCCGCTATGGGTCGTTCTAGAATATGATTGTGTTTTTGAATAAATATTTTGTTTTTGACAATATATTTTTGCATGGAGGCTTCTAGAATATTTTAGTATATCAACACCCATGGACGTAGTCGGAGTGTTCAGACTATTTATAAAATTAAATAAAAATTATACCTCTCCTTGGGTTTGACTCATTGTCACACCCCGCTTGGTCGATATTCAACTAGAGACTTAATGCACACGGCCAGTATCAATTCAAAATCTATACACAAATTTTATGATACATTACTGTAAGCTAGCTTACTTCTGTTTACAAAAATTATCTTGTTTTTACAAAATTATTTATTTGTGATCTATTTATGTTATTTTGTAAAACATTCAATTTGTATAACTTTTGATTCTCTTAAATTAAATTATATGCAATAATTTTTTTCAATTTTTGATTTTTTTCTTTCTAAATAGAAAAACTTTAAATCAAAAGTATCTATTAATCTTATTATCATTTTTCGACTTAAAAAAAAACTTTGTTTAAGAAAAAAAAATAAATCGAGCTATATTATTTTCTTTTTGTACTTTCAAAAAAAAAAAAAAACTCCTCTTTTTGCAAGGAGAAAAATATTGTTATCTAAAATATTTTTCGTAATATTTTACTTTCATAATTAAAATGTGTGTTGGATCAAAAAAATTATTCTTAATAATTTTCATTACAACAATATATACCAAGATATCCAGATATATTCGACCTAAGACCTAAGTAAAGATTATTCATAAAAGATAATTTGTGAACATCAAACCAGTGTTTAATTTTTGACTCAATGTTTAATATACAAGTTTGCTAAGACATGAAATCTAGATCCATATTGAAGTCCAAGATATTGAACTAGAAGATCTAGTATAAGTACACTACGTCTTTCCCTTGCGCTCCCGTTCAATTATGCTAATTACAGAACCTCCAGTCCAATTGGATTCAAAATAGTGAGTATTTAGTTAGTCGACATTACTTCTGTCAATTACCCGGTTGAAACGATTAATGACTAATTGAAACAGGCACTATAGTTAATTTATTTTCAATATTTGTAACATGGGTGAAGGAATAGATATGGTATTGTCAAGCATGTAATCGTTTACAAGTAACCATGAATATCTCGCATCACAAATGTACCTTACCTGCATACAAGGGATATAAAATCAATATACTGCGATTAGTTTTGTTTCTAAAAATGAAAAAATTTATATAATATTTCACGGTCTAGACTGGAATGTATATTTAAAGAATTTCAGCAAGCTATAAGATTGGAGAATATAAGAAATCGACCTACTCACACCGCGAGATAAAATATTACTTAAAAATTCTCTCACATATTCAATGTTAAATAAAATGAATAATAAAAAAATTTAAATTAACGTATGCTAATTAATTATTTCGCAAAACTTTCTGAATTATTATTGTTATTAAAATAATATTAATATATTAATAATTAATTAAATTTGTTTAAATTATATTTGTATGATGGATGCATGCACGAAATAACCTTTGTTTTTACACAATACACAAAAGAAATATAAAAAAAAATTATTTAAAATAATATATATTACATAATATATATATAATATAGTTTTTATTATTGTTAAAACGTTATTGTATTATCTAGCAGCTAATTATAATGAAGAAAGAAAAAAAAATAAAGGTGTTCGTTAGAGATGGGAGACTGATTAATTTTTTAATCAGAACATGTTAATTTGTAATCACATATAGGTGGTATTATATTATGTGATTGTGTTTGTTTATTTACCTGATGTCTATTAGTTCCACATAAATTTTGTGAAGTGTTAAATTTTTTGTCTTCTATTTTTAGTGTAAAATATGAAATTAATAAGTGAACTATGTTTAGGAATTTTATTAGTATTATGTTTATTTATAAGAGTGCATCTAACGATATCGAATAATATTTACGGTAAGTTTTACGGTTGTTTGAATAAATTGTGAAAAATTACTTTTATGATAAAAATTATTACCGAATTATTAGCAAATAAAAAAACATTTTTATTTTTAACTAAAAAGTAACAAAAAATTTATAATGAAATATTCCTATGAACAATTTCTTATACGAGGACAACCATATCATAATATCGTCACATGTAAATTAACTGTTTAGTCCTGACTTTATAAATACACATAAATAAACATATGTTATGGAGAAATTCATTCTTTGGTCCCGATTTCAAGAATGTAAAAAAGAAATGTTTGAGGGGAATATTTCATTAGAAATGGTTTTAATCTTAAGTTAATTTTTATCAAATCGATTAGTATTTCTTGATACTTTCCTTCATTTTCATGTGTATTTAAAATTTTAAGATCAAATTTTTAGTTTTTTTAAAGTAATTTTAGTATACTTTTGCAAATAAAAAAAAAAAATATCAAAATTGAGATATCAAAGAATACATATTTGAAACTTCCTCTTTTTGAAGTCGAAAAAAAAATTAGGTGCACAAAATGTTTCATACTAAACACATTTCGAGGGCAATGTATTCCAATACTATCCAAATATATAATTATCTTTTGATATATAATTCTTAGGGCAATATTATCTTAGCGACGCACACTAAGCGATCGCCTCACAAACACCCATCCAATAAATTTGGTGGTCTCATTGTTTGTCAAAGTTAAAATGTACCCAACAATGTCCAACAAGATAACCATTACGAAATTTTTTGAGGATATTTAGGTCGATTTTAAAATATTTCACCGTTGGCATGAACTTGTCTGCGCGTTTGGAAAAATGTTTATAACTTTTAAAACAAAGTCCAACAATTTTAAAAAATAGTCCAATGCTGACCAACAAACTTGTTGATGGATTTGTGAGGGGCCGCTAAGCTCATGGGGTTAATTAACTAGAAAAATGTGTACAAAATAAATTAAAAATTTCGAATTAAATGTACTTTTGTTTCTCTTCTGATGCAAATATAAAAAATGTTGTCTGTCATTAGAGAACGACTTTTTTTTAACCTTTTTTTAACCCTAATAAAAACAAAAAATGACTGTTTTCTTACTCCCCCTTGATATATTTTGTAAAACATTTTTGCCATCAACCTTACCTTCGAAGTACAAATAAGTAGCCTGCTTAAATTTATAAAACAAAAAATAATGAAAATTTTTTATTTTTTCAGGAACTGAATGCGATACATACTTCGGCACGCATGGACGGTGTATGAATGTTAAAGCATGCGGCACATTAATGGCAAATCATAAGAATTACACCGAACAAAAACATACGCTACTGAATTCGGTATGTAGTTTTGAGAATGGGAAACTATATGTATGTTGTCCTTTAAAGAATCATACAATACATCAAGATCAATCAATACATCAGAACTCGTCACAAGATTGTATCGACAACAACAATAAGGAGCAAACATTACCAATACGAATGATGGAAGACGAATATCTGGATGATAATTTTATCAATAAATTCATTAAGAATTCATCACAATTCTTAACAAAGCCGCCATCATGCGGGCAAAGTTTTCATGAAGAAACACGTAATAGTATTACTTTGGGAGAAATTAAAAAAGGTGACATATTATTTATTGATAGAGTCATTAGTTATTTCAAAATTCATGTACACGTTAAACATGTTGTTTGATGGCAAGGATATGAGTAGATAGATAGATAGATTGTAGAGGCTGCCCTGAACGGGGTACACTTCGACCATAAGGTCCATTGTGATGCCTAAGGATGTGAGGATGTGAGTGGAGTGGAAGGAATTTTTGTTTATAGACTAGGAACTGGTAGGATATACGGCTGCAGCCGACTACGATAGGAACTATGCCGATATTCATCTGGAGCTCGTAAAGGAAATTGCAGAAAACCTTCTCAAGCATAGCCGGTTACTTCGTTCTTGTCCATACACCGACAGTCTAGTCAATTAACTGCCCCCTTTTTTTTCTTAATAATTGACAAACTGCCGATGTCGGGAATCGAACCCATATCCTCCCAGTTTCCAAGTAGATATACTGCGCAGACATCACGCCTTAGACTGCTCGGCCACTTGGACTGGTTGCTTTCGTAGGTGACAATGCCTGATGATCAATCCGGTAACCTTCCGAAGTTGTATCCTGTTCAGGTTGAGTACATCTATATAGCATAAACGCAAAAACAAATTAAGCCCATTACACAATGAAAAAAATAAGGAATAAAATATAAGAATAAGATATAGCACAGCGACCAAAACACAATGGGCGATAAGATATAATATTCAACCAATCACAGCGGTTGAATGCCAGCTGCTTGTGTGTACAAATGTCAAAAATATAAGTCAGAGAATCGACTGCGCATAGCATCCTGCGCATAACATTGTGATTGGCTAGGAATGAGAAATAAGGAATAGATATCCAACGCGACGGAAATTCTGTTGCTATATCCTATTTCTTATTCCTTATTTTTGAATTGTGAATTGATCAACGGTTCTGCCATCTGCTGGATTCCACTATTCCTTATATCTTATATTTTATTTCTTATATCTTATTCTTATACCTTATTTTTTTCATTGTGTAATGGGCTTTATTTTCAAATCTGTTAATAATATTTGAAATGATTTGTTGGAACGTTAGCATGCGTACCTACATACACGAGAGAGACACATATAGATAGATATGATTATAAAGTTGAAATAACAAGATATCTCGTATTCGTTATTTTATTTGTGTTGGCTACCTACGTATTCGTGTTACGTTTCAAATGAGAATAACAACATATCACATTAATATTCAACTTCAATTTATTTTAACTAACTCTATATCATGAATATTTTTATACAATTTTTTTTTTTAAAATATATTTTCATTGGGATTTCAACTTTTTATTTTTATATGTGCGAATATGATTTTATTACATATCACGTGTTCCATTTATCTGTAATTCAGTGAGAGATACCCTGAGGGTCGAAGAACAGATATACACGTGTATACCTACACATTAACATAGAGAATTATTATTTTTGTGTTATTTAGAATCTATATCATTGCTTCTCAGTAGCTGTGTACACATGGCTACAAAAGTTGATGTTAGTTTTTATAATTTTATTATTGATTTGTGCCTTATTTATTCGTTTTTCGGAAAAATGTTTCGAATAAAAGTTGTTAGTATATTTCTAATGAATAACTTTTATCCGAAGCATTTTTTTGGAAAAACCAATCTGTAAGGCACAAATCAATTATAAAGTATAAAAAAATAACATCAACTTTTGTGGTCCTTAGTACATTTAGCATGCAAATGTGTAACTATCGGATTTTATTTTCTATTTGTATCTGCTTGGTGGAGGAGCGAAAAATATAAGGTTCTAATTCGCCCATGGTTAAAATTTCTCTGGTCCAGAAATCACCAAACGTTAAGTAACGTTATGATTTATTTAATGAATAAATTTTTTCTTTCTGACTTTTAACATTAGCATTTATTAAAATTTAGATTACAATTTGGAAATATGTTCACATTATATTTTGAAGATAATATCTATCAAATGGTGCACATTGTTTGCTTCGAGAGCATTTTCCATAACTTCTCTTCTCCAGAATTGGCCTTAAGCTCTTGGATGGCTCTTGGCTGATTGGCATACACCTTACCCTTCAGGTAGCGCCCAAAAAAAGGAGGTAAATTGTTGGAGCACTAGGTGCATTTCGAACATGAAAGAAATTTCGATATGATCTTTGTGTCTGAATAAACGAATGCTGACTTTCAAAATGAAATTTTGAATAACTTTGGTTCTTCTGTGCTGAGTATTTCCATCATAAATTTCCCAAGTTTTTCAAAGTTAAGAAAAAAAAATTAAAAAATACGTAAACAAAAAATTTATTCTCTAATTAAATCAAAACGTTACTTATGCGCCACCCTATATATGAATCCAGTTAATGCCTGATGGGGCATTTGCCGAAATACATCACTAATCATGAGTAAAAAGTGTATAATTAATATGTGCAAATCAACTATATTACTATACCCACTCACTTAAGGACGTTCCAGCACTGTGTTATATAATCAGGACAAAAAAACCGGTTTGATTTTATTATAGCACAAATACATAAACACACATATACAACACATAGATACATACACTGTTCACGTATACTAAATAATGTTATTTTGAAGAAAAATAATAATTTTAAACTTTTATATTTCGAAAACAAAACGGTACACACGAATTTTTTTTTAAAATTTATATAATAAATATTTATCTTTACTCTCCTAGTTTTTTTAAAATTCTGCCTAGTATTTTGTTTAATAAAACAGATAATATAATAGTTGGGCGAGCATGAAGTTTTACATGCTTCTAATGAGAGACAGTGAGAGAGAATGATAACTTTAATATTAATTATCTCGCGTTCTAAACGGTCAAAAATTCTGAAACGTCGGGATTTATTAGAAAACGTTATATTTAGCCTGTGAAAAAAAAATGAACCATATCTGTCGAAAAGTGGTGGTATGCTGGAACATCCTTAACATACAATGTTATCACACTCTGCACATAGAATTTAAGGGAAATAATTTTATCTCTTAAAATAAAGCTCACACTAATACTTCTTCTTTACAAAATAATAAACTTTGTATCAAATGAATTTGCTGAACCAAAATTAAATGTCAAACTATACAAGATGTACCATTTATTTATCCATAATATGGACAAATATCTTCTAAAATAAGTATTTTACGTAAAAATATATTTGTTTGATTCGTTTTGTATATCAATAGTGACATCAATTGTTACAATAAGTTTTATTTAGACGCTGTTACAATGGGTTAAGCAAAAATCAAATTCATTTCTTGAATGAGATTACCCATTTTTGATCCGTCTTTCAAAATATTGGGAATCAGTACTGTTAATGCATAAACATTATTTAATGCAAATCAGATACAAAATTTTTTTCACTTATTTCGCATTTTTGCTAAGGGGTTAAAAAATTTTTTAAAATTAGAGACAATTTTTTTGTTTCCGATTTTGATAAAAACTTTGTATTAAGCTAACTTGAAAATGATGCCGTTGATTAAAATACAATACGATTAATGGTTTTCAAGATATCAGACCCATGGTGCTAAAATTCAAAACTGGATGGATTGAGAAGCCGATATTTTAAAATGTATGCGTCGGACGATGAAATGAACTTGATTTTCTTGCTATTCGGATAAAATTACCCAAGAAAATGATTATTATTAAAATCGAGAACAACAAATTTTTTTCGTTCATTTCGAATTTTTAAAAAAATTGTAAAAATTAGAGACAAATTTTTTGTCTCCGATTTTGATAAAAACGTCATTTTTTGCTAACTTTAACCCAGCGAAAACGATGGCGTTAATTAAAATATGATACGATTAACGGTTCTCAAGATATCAGACGCATGATGCTAAAATTCAAAACTGTATGAATTGAGAAGTAGATATTTTGAAATGTATGGGTCGGACATACAAATGAAGCGAATTTTCGTGATTTTCGGATCAAAATTACCCGATAAAATGATTATTATTAAAATCGAGGAACACTTTTTTTCCGCTGATTTCGAATTTTTGCTAAGGGGTACCGCTTAAAAAAATCGTAAAAATTAGAGACAAATTTTTTGTCTCCGATTTTGATAAAAACGTCGTTTTAAGCTAACTTTAACACAGCGAAAACGATGGTGAAAATTAAAATACGATACGATTAATGGTTACTAAAATTCATAACTATATGATTTGAAAAGCGAAAATTTTGAAACGAAAATTTTGTTTGGGCCAAAATTACGCTAGAAAATGATTTGGTATTAAAATCGAAAACAAGGATTGCAAAAGTTCGAGACATTTTTTTTGTATCTGATTTTAATAAAAAAACTTAAACGTTTTAAACAATAAATTATATTGTCAATGTTTTGATAAACAGTACAGGTTCACCCTGTACATATAAATATGAATAAATATAATCTAAAACTTTATTTACATTTCTATACACGAGAAATTAATAATATTTGAATATCTCTATATATTTATATATAAAATATTTTAATATCATGTAGGTCAGTATCCATGGATTGGTACTGTTGGTGAGATCAGTGATGAAGAAGAGATTGAAATAAGTCAAGTCACATTAATTACTAAAAGACATGCTCTGACTACAGCCCATACTATTTACACAGCTCTAGAGAATTATATAAAATTGTAAGTGAACTAATTATATAACTCAAACATTTTGTTTTTCAAGTACTAATAAATATAATATTGAAAACATTTACGGATAATATTTTCGCATTGAATATTTGCCGTAGAAATTTTGTTTCATTGTCATTCAATATCATTTCAAAATAAATGTTTCTAAAAAACCAAAACTATTCAAATAATTTTATTTAATGATTTAGTTTCATCATTTTTGTTTACCAGCTGACCCGGCTTTGCACGATTAGACAATTTTTGAAAACTGAACAATTAAAATAGTTGTTTGGGTTGCCTTGATTGATTGACTGATTTATCTTGGGGTCTAAAAACTATTACACTTCGACCTATGCTCCATTGTGCATCCCCTTCTACTTCCGGCTGACGAGATTCGCTTCTCCCATATGTTGGCAATAGCCAGGAGTTTGCTTACCAGGTCTTCCTGAAGATTCATATATTCGGGGTGAGATGCACCGAATATCCTGTATCTGCTGTAACCTAGAGGTTCGCAGTCAAACATAATGTGGCTGGATGTTTCTTCCACCTCGCCGCACAATCTGCACACAATAGATCCCGTAATGAAGTCCCATTGTGGGTAGATGCTTCCGCCGGTGGTAATATCCGGTAATGAATCCGGTCACTCTCCGCAGTTGCATGTTGTTCAGCTTCAGTGCATCGAGAGATAGCCTCTTTGCTGCACTCTGAAACAGTTTCTTCCCGAGCTCTTGCCGTGGTACTTTTTCCCTGTGATGACGGTGTTTAGCATTTGACCACTCGTTGATCACTTGTTTACATGCAGCCCTGGAATTCCTAAGATAGGCTCTGAGCCAGTGAAGGGTATGCCGACTCCCTTCTTTGATAAGGTATCTACTTTTTCGTTTCCTTCGAAACCACTGTGACCCGGCACCCAGATCAATTTAACTTACTTACCTACTGAAATTAATATACCCGGTGTAAATAATTTAACTCATCAATAGACATCTGTCATTCACTACCATATTGTGTGATTAAATACCAGTCCAAATGATTGTATTATATAGTTTTTGACCAAAGAAAAGCGTAAGGTTTAATAAATCGTTTCATATTACCATGAAACAAACCTAAGTTAGTCCTTTGGTTATTATTCATAAAGTGTTAATGTTGATGCAATTATCGTATGTTGGTCGTAAAGTAGGACGAAAAACCTATTTCTCTGCTTAAAATAATTCAATCAGGTTGTATCAGAAGCATTTAGTATTTTATTCTTTTATGTTTCAGGAATTATGTTTGGTTTTCAATTAATACTTATGACAATGATACGGAGGAGGTGTACCGAATTCCAATTTCTGATGTTATTATTCATCCAGAGTTTAACAATTCGTATTATACACATGACATTGCATTGATCAAATTACAATTTGAAGTTAATCATCGTAAGTAAAAGTTTCTGTTTTTTTTTTGTTTGTCAAATTCACTGACAGCTTGTGAAAAGGACTTTCTATGGCAATCAATCACAATTGAGCTAGACGTGATGTTATATGGCCTTTTAAAATCTACATTTGGCTCATGAAAGGTTATTCCTTGTGTAAGTCCTTGTAAGGTATATAATTGTTATATTAAATAATTATTATTTAAATAAATAATAAATATATATAATTGATCTTTATTAATTGAAATTGATATTTTTAATTTGATTTATGATAATGTTGTTATTTTTATATGTAAATTACCAAGGTTGTAAACATTCACAGCAACCGTGATAATAGAGGGAAGTTATAGTTGAAATGCAACATATAAAAAATGAAGAACAAAATTATAATAATAATTTAATGATGAAGTGACACCGCTACATGCTCATTAACCCACCACATGCCAAGGAACCAGTATATAAGAAATAGGCAACTTTTACCCATTCTTTAATTTCACTTTTAAAATACAAAAAAAGATATAATGATATATACTTTCAAAATATACTTATAAGTATATATTGCAAATTTCTAGAACATTTATTTGTATTTTATAAATACATATTTCGACTTCAATGTAGTCGTCATCAGTATGAATAGGGAATATGCATGAAAATTTTTTTTCACATTTATTTTCAGAATATGAAAATACTGTTAATACTGTAATAATATTTAAAAACGAAATTAAAATCCGACAAATATCAAGGAAGCTATAAGCTTTTAAAAATCATTATCTGTCTCTTTCTTGCTAAAATACTAAAAACGGAGTTTTACGTGTATTTTAAATGGTGAAATTGTAATATGACGTCACATAACATATCAAGAGGGCTATCACCCTCTTTGTCTAATCGGGAATTTCAATCATTCATATCTCGCTTATTTTTAAAGTTATTTAAAAAGTAATTTTACCTTGATATTTGTCAAGTAAACATGCTTCAATTCAAGTGAAAAAAAATTTTCATGCATATTCCCTATTAGCTAATCTTAACTGTCTCTGGAATATGGATTCAGAGGTATGTTGCTTGTTGCTAATATGGCACGTGTCTCACAATGATATTTAAAAAAGTTTTGTCTTTTATATGATTTGACTGAGGGTGTGATCTGACCTGAAAGATTGTTTGAGTTGACTGACTAAAGGATTAGTTGTGCGAAGAGCCCCACCTATTTATTGACGGTATCCTTCTGTGACTATGCGGCGTTGTTTTTGTGGTATCGAAGCTAATCTTGATATTCAGGTATTCGATTTTTTGAAAATGGTTTAATTTTATTAAATCAGAATTTAGAATTGGGCCATTGTCTAAATTCATTATTTGTTTTCTCAATTTGTGTATGTTGATACTTTCGAATGCAGTTTTATTTCAATAATCTATATATATATATATATATATATATATATATATATATATATATATATATATATGACTTGAAGTGTCTACATGCTTGCTGACCATGTAGACACTTCAAGTCAAATAATTAGGAAATTGGCGAATTTATATATCTTTGTTTTTACGTACTATATTCATTAGGATTTATTTCAATATTTTCCGGTTTAAAATATTTAATATACAACAGGTAATAATTTGTAGACTTATAAATATCATAAATAATCTCTCTAAAATAATAATATTAATATTTATAATATTACTTTTTTGGAAGTAGCTGTTTACAAGTTATTAATTATTATTTACACGTTAAAATGATAATAAGGTATTTTATTTATTGGCTGTTTCTATTGTTGCAATGGGAATCGAAAATCGAATTATGCACCTTCTAAAGTGGGCATTACATGATATGATTTTCCATTTTCAAGCTTTTGGAATCAGTAGGTATATGTATTAAATTGATGACCAGTTTCCATTTAGACTTATGTTCAACCTTATTAGCGAATTTCCTCCTAAGGAAATGCAGCTATTGTTTTTGTACCAATGATAGAATTTCATAAAATTTGATTTTATGATATTTTGATATCCGTGACGTCATATTGCACGCAAGATGGCAGATACAAATTGCGCCAACCAGCAAAAAACAATTTACGTAGTCTTTACGTACTTTAAGTACTTTGTGCATCACAGTTAGACCTTCGACTACAAGAAATATTTACAAGGTTCTAATATTAATAATGGGATTAAACCTCTGTTTTTGAGACACGACGGTCTATAACAGAGGCCACCCACATCATTATTTTTCAACCTTTAGTTATTAATTTTTTACATTACATTTTTATGATGTGAGTGGAGGATCAGTAGTTCGTATGCAGATCAGGAATTGGTAGGTTGTGCTGCTGCAGTCGACTTTGATAGGAACTATGCCGATATTCATCTGGACTTCGTGAAGGGAAACTGCAAAAAACCTTCACAAGCATAGCCGGCTACTTCGTTCTTGTCCATACGCCGACAGTTTAGTCAATCAACCGCGCCGCATTAATTTTTTTTTAACTGACAAACTGCCGGAGTCGGGATTTGAATCCATAACCTCCCAGTTCCAAGTAGAAACAACGCCTAAACAAGCGCGGCTATTTGGCTGGTTACAAGGTTCTACAAACTTGTTTCGTGTCTTTTTCATCATTCAAATTTACGTTTGCTACAATTTGTTAACTTTAACGATTAATATTATTAACGATTAACATCCTCATTGTATGAATATACAAACAGCAATAAATAAAATGCCTAATGACCTTTTTAAGGTGCAAATAATTTTGGTGCATTACCGTTTTATGAGAGATATTTATTTTACTATTTAACTATTTATTTATTTAATGAGAGATATTGAAAATTTATCAAAATGCATGCAAAATGTAATCATCGAAAAGGAATAAATATTTAGTTTGTTTTTTAATTTTTTGATTGCAATAATTGGTAGGGACATCCTGTATTTAAACAACGCCCGTCTCACTTCGAAACATACCTCTCTTGCTCACTCTCACTCAGAGTATACAAATCTATCTGCTCCCTTCCCCAGCACTACGAACAATAAACACCCTCAGTTCCTTACCGGTTACTCTGCACAAGTCAAAGTGTACCCAGCTCTGTTTTATCCAGAGGTGGGCACAGGCGGCTCTCCAGAGCCGAACGGCTCTCCATAAGCTGGGTGAGAGTAAGGTATATTTTGAAGTAAGACGGAACGATGTTTCAATACAGGTTGCCTGCCGATTATTGCCCAATAATTTATCAATTTAAAAATAGTTTTATAAAATATTTATTGTTTTAGAAATATCTTTTACAATATGGAGAGATACACCAAAAAACATAATAATAATAATAATAACAATAAAAATAATAACAACAATAATGATGATAGCAATAGCAATAATTACAATGACAACAACAGCTATATGTATTCCCACTTTATGTAAAATTTAACCATTTAGAAATTAGTAACAAATTACCACCCCCCCCCCCACCCAGCTTTATCATTGGCATCTTTATTGTATCCAGTGTCATATAATTCCCATGACACTATACCCCCTACTAAGAAAACGTAATTCAATCAAGTAAATAATTGTTTATTAGTTCTCCGATATGAATAGTTTAGGCAAATTATTCGGAATTTCCAAAAATCTAATTCTAAAATCTAAACTAAAGCTAAATCATCAAAATATTTACAAGCGGTTTAAAATTGTTAAGTGGTAAACGTAAAAAATCAAAAAATTTATATTTAATTCATACACAAATATATTAAAAAGGTACATTTTATAACCCAAATTACCAGCCCAAAATTCCAAAGTATGTATTCAATGTATTGTACGTGTACTTTATATAATAGTGACCATAAAAAAGAGTTATTATATTATTATATTTTTTTCAGAAAATGTTTTAATTAAAAAAAGAAAATAATAATAATTGGTAGGAACCGTGTATTTACTCTATCTCTCTTTCTACCTCTCACTCAGAGCTGAGTGCAATCAAAACTTGCCCACCTATGTTTTATACAGTATACTGACTAGCGCTTAACGTGCAAACGAACATCATGTAATTTTTTTACCTGACTACCCACGCTAGAAACCTAAATATATCCTACCTCTATGCGAATACTTAAAAGTATATATTTTTAATATTCTATTTATTTATTTTTTTTTTACGTTGTATTATTCAAGCATATTTGCAGCCGATTTGCTTGCCAACGATACCAGCATTGAGCAGCGTTATATATGATGGATTAAAAGCTGTATTATATACGCTAATGGATTCCATAAATGGTTGGTAACAAAAAAAAAAAAATGTTAATAAAATGAATCTCACTAAAAATTGTTGAATTGATTTTAGTTTTTTATTTTATTTTATTTTTTTATTATGTTAGTAGAAAATAATGAAATCATAAAATCTATTGAGAAAACGCACTACGTTGAGATTATATCGAAACAAAAATGTATGGAACAGTATGGAAATGGTTGGAGAGTTACAATTGAAACATCGACAATATGTACAAAACAAATTTATCGTGATGATTTCTGTAGTTATGTTGGTTCGCCGTTAATGCTGCCATTTGTAAATCCGAATGGACATGGTATTAGTTATTATTTATTAGCGTTTCGTGTTACTGGTCGTGATGTTTGTACAACAAATTCAAAATATCCACAGATTCATTTACGTATTGCCGATTATTTAAATTGGATTGAAAATTATATTTTGTATTAAGTTAAAATCTATTGGAGCAATAAAATTATTAAATACGAAAAAAATTTAAGTAAATAGATTTATTTAAATTTGTTTCCGTTATTATATGGGCCATAATCCAGAGAGTTATGTATGTTATTTTACATTTAGTTTTGCGTCTGAGAAAAGCATAGCATTCTAGGTCAGAGTATTCAGAAAATATCCTTATTATTCCATTGATCCGCCTGTCATGATATTTAAAAAGCATAAAAAGATGACGAGCTAAAATTTTGTGTGTGTCCTTAAGCTTAGAAGTAAGGTTTAATTCTAGCAAAGAAAGGAGTCGGAATACCCTTCATTGACTTAGAGAATATTTTAGGAATTCCAAGGAATGCATGTAAACCGGTGATCAACGATTGGTCAAATGCTAAACACCGTGATCACTGGGAAAAAGTACCGCGGCAGGAGCTCGGGGAGGTACTGCTTTAGAGTGCAACCAAGAGGCTATCTCTCGATGCACTGAAGCTGAACAGAATGCAACAGCGGATGGTTACCGGATTCATTACCGGGCATTATCCCTTGCTGAAGCATCTGCACACAATGGGACTCCATAACGGGTCCATTATATGCAGATTGGGTGGCGAACAGGAAGAAACATCCAGCCACATTATCTTTGACTGCGAACCTCTAGGTTACAGCAGATAAAGGATATTCGGTGCATCTCATCCCGAATATATGAACCTTTAGGAAGATCTGATAAGCAAGCCTCTGGCTATTTCCAACATATAGAAGAAGAGAATCTCGTTGGGCAGAAGTAGAAGGGGGACCATAATGGAGAATAATGTCGAAGTGCAATACTTTTAAGACCCCAAGATGTATCTATCTATCTATCCAAGGTTTAATTAACTAAATGGGTCAAATCAGTTCATGCGTTCTCGCGCAAAAAAGAATAAGAAGAAAAATATAAAACTTTTGCTTGAAATTATATTTCATAAATTTAATAGTTTTGAAACAATTTCGACCTAAACTCCTGAAATTACTATCATACGGTTGTGCGTATGTAGAAGTAATACAAAAAATTCAAATTGTCTGGCACAGATGGTTTTTTTAGGGATCTACTATTTTGTTGTAATTTTGTTTACATAAAATATCAAATAACAGCTTCATAGGAACCTATCAAATTAAGAAAAAAATTTCCTATAAATGTGTGTTTGAACATACATTGTTTTCAAAATATATGGAGAACAGAAAGACCGATTTAATATTAGTTAATGGTTCCAGTTCCAGAGAAAGGAAATACCAAAAGCCTGCCAGCTTTTAGCTCTCAAACTAAAACTATATAAAGATACAAAACTCATTTAAAAATTGTAAATAAAAAATTTCTACTATACGACGACTGATGTCATAATTTAATTATAAAAAGTGCATTGAAATTTTATCTGGTTAAAAAGAAGGTAAAAAAAAAAGTTTACATTTTGTACGTGCATAGAAACATTATACCTACAGACAAACAACAGTGTTGAGCATACGAAAGAAATGTCACCTTACCTGTAACAGAAAGAAAATTTATTTTTATATATATACAAGTAGAAATATAGTTTTTCACATAAGGCTTGTTAATTTTATATCTTTTATACATTTCAATTTGAATAATTTTAAACTAATTTAATTTGTTTAACAAAAATTGTCGCATGTTTTAAAAGTTAAACTAACTGGTGCTTGCAGCATTGCCACGTGTAACCTAATGTATACAGAATCCATAAATTCAATCCTAATTAGAATTAAAACGTAAAATAAGGAGATGAATGATAAACTACTTCTTAAACCTGAAAGATAAACTACTAAATCCACTTAAACTTTAAGTAAATAAGAGGATAGATAGATAGATTGTAGAGGTTGCCTTGGGCGGGCTACACTTTGAACATAAGGTCCATTTTGATGCCTAAGGATGAAGGATATGCGGCTGCAGCCGACTATGATAGGAACTACGTCGATATTCATCTGGAGTTCGTGAAGGAAACTGCAAAAAACCTTCTCAAGCATAGCCGGTTAGTTCGTTTTTGTCCATACGCCGATAGTTTATTCAATTAACCGTCCCTTTTTTTTTCCTTAATAATTGACAAACTGCCGATGTCGGGATTCGAACCCATAACCTCCCATTTTGCAAGTAGGCATACTGCGCAGACATCTTAGACCGCTCGTCCACTTGGACTGGTAAATAAGAGGATGAATGATAAAGTTATTTTTGGAAAAACAGGAAAAAAAAAGTTTTTTTATAGAATGTTAGACATAAATTAATGATGTGTATGAGACAAATATGTTGTTTACAATATTAAGAACTCCTTCAAGGGATGGTTTTACTACACGGGTTCAACTTTCATTAAACTATTTATCATCTAAAGCATTCCTGAGAAAATTCTTTACAATACATTGGAATATTTCAAGAAATCGGTTGATTTTTCTGTGGTACATTACGCAAAAAATATGTTCAAATTAAAAAAGAAATTATGTATAGCTACGTAATAGTCCTGCCCTGTTAAAGACATTACAAAAAGCTTTATAACCATGAAATATTTGTAATAAATAGTTTCATAATCTGGTAAAATTATTTCAGAATAATTTTTTTTCATAAAATAAAGTAAATACGACAAACTCTAGGAATAAGGAATCAGACTAAAATATTTTAGACAAAGATTCACTACTAAAGTTATTATGAACGGATGGCTTTCTTTGACAGTGAGTTTTAATGAGGTGCAAATTTATAATATATGTCTGGTAATTACAAAAAAGATGTGTATGACTTTTCATATCATCATTTGATGTCAAAGAATGACAAAATAACTCAAAATATCAGAAATTTTCAAAATGATATTACAAATATTTCAATAAATGAATACGTGAGAAGAATAATTTTGGTGGTCCATCCTATATAATGCTCTTGGGCTATTAATATAATTTCAAGTATCTTACTTAAATTAAAACATGAATAGTGTAGTAAAGTGTACACGCCAGGAAGTATTATATACTGCAATATCAGTGTATGTTACCTACATATGTAAAACGAATATGCATTCTTGCATATGACAGCATATCCTATACCTAATTACAAATTTCAGTAAAGTTTTTGGACAAACTCTTGGTACCACCGCTACTCACCTTATTATAATTATGTAACCGTAAACGTATATATCGATTGTTCTTAATATAAATTAATACGATGTGGTGTTTAATATTATCTATACTAAAAACTTTAATACAACCATCATTGTTTTAGCTGGAAACTGAAAATTGCAAGAGAACAACTTAAATTCTTGATTCAATATAATCAATATAGAGTGTCAGCTAGTCCCTCCCCTAAATCTTTATGTAAAAAGTATCGTTTATCCGGTCGTTTGAGATATCTTGTATAGCTATTACGAGTAATGTAATATGGATACGGAATAGATGGTGTTGTTATATTTTTCGTCAAAAAATAATTCCAAAGCTATCTATTTTGATTTACAATTAAGATTATTCGATATCAATGCAAGATAGATACCTCAAACAATCGGATAAACAAGACCATTGCATACATTTAGAGGGTTGTATTAAATTTATTTCCAAAATTTTCTTAATTAAAGTATTTCTATAAAACTATAAACTATATACGAGATCTGGACGACTATAAGTTTGGAAGTTTTTCGAATTTTGAAATTATACATATATATATACATATATATATATATATATATATATATATATATATATATATATATATATATATATATATGTATATATATATAGAGCCAATACGGTAATGAGAATCAACGGCCAGCAAGTTTTTGAATTCCAAAACTAAGAAAATAATGAAAACCTTCGAATCAGAACCTCAGTTCCAATGGTCGCAATATTCACTAACGTTATGGATAAGAGTTTAATGAAGGTCCTCATTTTTAGATTCAGAAAATTATTCTATTTACTGTACTCGAACCGGAAAAAAGCGAAGCACTATATGTGAAATAACCAAAATATGTAAAATCAATCGGTTCACGGCATCTCTAGTAGACTTTTCTATTTTCAAAAATGACACTTTTCACATTCTCGCTGTAACGTCTTAAAACCAACAGAGGTGGTTCATTTACAAAGAAAAATATCGAAAAAACTGATATCAAAAATCAATCATCACGTTTCAGTTTTTTTAAAGATTTCTGAAAAATGTCTAGTTCTCCTTTCTAATCTTAAATTCAAAGAGATGAGTAAAGCAGGTTCTTGGAATCAAGTGGTGTTAGCTCACAAAAAAGTGCATTATTTTTTCGTATAGGTCTAGGACTATTTGTCTTGAATATGCATCATAAATTAATAAAGTTAGTTTATAATTTACTGTTATAAACTTTAGTAAACAATTTAGTAATGTACAATTGAGTATTTTGTGACCTACGATATGGACAACTGATGTATTGAGTATATGAGTTTGAGCTGTACACATCGTAAAAATTATGAAAATCATTTAAAGATAATTAAATAATTTTGATCTAAATTGGTTTGTTCAAGCTATACTTAGTGGAAGTTCACAATAAACTAAAAACCGCAATATAACATGCATCTATACATAGTATAATAAAAGGAAGTCACCTTCCGCGTCTGTCTGTAAGTTTATCCGCTAAGTCCTTCTAAACAATGCAACGGATTTTGAAACGGTTTTCACCATCATGTAGATAAGGTTTTCCGAAAAATTTATATGTATAGTATGTCCTAATTAAAATTCCGTATGTGTAAATAATAAAGATATTTCGAAAAGCATTTACTTTCATGGCTTACGTATTTAATTTGAAGTTAATACCGCAAAGTTACATATCACCTTTGTTACATATTATACAACTTTTTTTAAACTCTCACATTTGAGGTATTGTTATAGTGTGGATATAACCATATATTTGGCTGTTGTATGTTATCGATTCTTCGATAAATGAGTTCAGATCAAAGAGTAGTAATTAACAGCCCGAACCCGGGCGCGATCGCTAGTTTTGTATAATTTTATTTGCACATTCCACGATATAAAATCAATTAAAATCCGGATTGTTACAATTGTTACGATCAAGTGACCATGATATTGAAATAATATTGTTTTGAAAACTTCACATGTATGATGGTATCAAACTCTTAACGATTTAGTATACACCCAAGTTTGACTATATCGTTTGATCGTTTGCATTGGACTATAATTAAGTTTGTTTTTTTATCAGTAATTGTTCCATTATAGGTTTATTTTAAGCAAGTTAATCTTCAAATAAATTTTAATAAATATAAATTAGTTTATCGAAGAGCATTGTTATAAATAATATCCATATCTACCACCTACCAAAAACAAGCAGTGGTGATATTTTATATATACTTTTAGAATTCAAAACAGAGATAAAATAATATGGTTGTTGACGTCAATGAATTTATAGATGGCGCATTTTCACATTTTATTCCACTTTACATTTGGTTCATTATTATATCGTACGAGAACAATTTTACCCGTTGAAAATGTTCCATGCATTTGAAACGATAAGTTCGTTGATGCATGAGAAGAATTGGCGAAAGTATAAACGGGGGGCTAAGAGAAAGATACTAAATTTTTTAGATCTATGTAATTTTGATACAGTATTTCTAAATCTTTAACTAATTTAATCATTCTTTCCAGAAGTTTATATAAGGGAAGTTTATATATATAACGGCTACAATTTTAGTCAAAGGATAAATAATGTATTATAATTGTTTTTAATAGTTCTATTCTAAAAAAAAGAGGTTACTTCTAAGCATAGATAATTGATAGAGATGTATTTAGACTTCAAAATACAACAGTATAATTTATTTTTTTATGTTAATGAAAAAAAAAAATTAAACTGGTACTCATGGGTACCACTAGTACGTCAACCGGATAAAACATTGGTTAGTTAAGAGGTGATTTTAATTTTTCAAACTTTTTTTAAAGTGGGTTTTATATTTTAGTTCATAGTGTAATTTTTGTATGCACGCATTACATGCCTACAACTTAATTTCCTATAATATATACAGCCCTTTGTATAACTGACTGACTCACTGATCTATACAAAATGTAACCCACTTCTAGAAATGCTAGAAGGATGCGGTTTCTTGTATTTAATAACTTCAAACTCACGGGAACAGCTGGAAAACGTTTATTTTACCAACTAAACGCCTCTGAAAATGGGAGACAAAAAATACCTTCTCTACTTCTACACATGCTAAAAGGGTGCGGTTTTTTTTTTCATTTTGACAAGATTGCGGATCAAAGGCTGAAGGCAACCCCGATAGTTAGGGGGCGGAGCCTTCTTGCGAGCACAGTGAGTTCTTTATATACAAGCTCAGTTCACTCTAGTATTATGTCAGTTAAAAACTATTTAGTGACATTTATAAAATTTTTATTTAGTGAGTTATTATTAATAGTAAATAATGTACTAAATATATAAAATTTGTAGTTTCTAGAAAATAGTATATCACGTCAAAGAATTGTAACTTCTAACGCATTTACGCAAATGATTCTTGGTTAGTCTACCATGCTAATTTTCTAACTGTATACGATTTGAATTACCAAAAGTGCAGCGGACATTCAATGAAAATTTACATGATAGTCCAACTCTCTCAGTATACATAATGATAACTAACTATATAATGAAAACAACAGCAACTGAAATCAAGAACAACAAGAACAATATAACACTACGATTTTAAACTCTACGTAGCATAACATATTGAATAATTCCACCAAGTAGGTTATCATTAATTTTAAATAAACTTGCAATAAAATTATATTTATATACGTAGTTCCGTAGTAGTAACTAAGTACTACGGAACAAGATATCTATCTACCTACCACATACTTCTTGATGATGTATGCGAATGTTTACTAAGCAAAAAATAAATAAAATAAAATAACTAAATATTTAATTTTTGTCTCATAAAATCTTATTTTTATAGTTCACATTATTATCTTGCTTGTTTGTTCTGTAAAATTAGCAGGAATTAATAGATATTATTTCATTTTTGTCTACAGAGAATATCGATACGGTTGTGGAAGATTAGCCATATAAACACGCGTGAATAAATACGTCAAATCATTTAAAACACGTGAAACTAACAAATGAGTAATTTGTTTAAATACTTGGTATATACTGAATTTATGAAAAAAAGTTTCTTACAAAAGTTGTTTATTTTTAAAAGAGGAACATTTTTTGTTTTAGGATTTTTGTTCTATCTTTGACGGTTTCAAAGATAGACAGATTTACCCATTTTGCCCAAACATTGTCCGATTTTCCCTATTTTTGATTAAAAAACACACAGATAAAATTTCCGCTCGTTATCTCTTTTCGTTTTCCGGCAGCACTCGTTAAAAATTCGGAACTAAACTTAATATACCCTTAATATATTATTAAGGGTTAAGTCTGCAATTATTTTATATCAAAAGTTACCACGTGAATTTTCAGCTACGTTGAACGTTTTAGATACGTTCAGCAACATAGGACTTACGTTATGTAAGCTGGTTTCCGTATAGAAATGAATCACAATGAAATTAAGCACACCAATGACGATACTTGAAATATTAAGTGGTACAAAATTTTAATATTTGTATTCACATATTTTTAAATTGTTTTTTGTAAACTAGGGTCTATTTATTTCCATTGTTAGTATGGTTGCCTTTCGGTTATATTGTACCAACGGAAACGACTAGCGTTAATATAGAGTTACAGGAAAATATGGTCAGCAGATAAATTGTAGTAGTATGGTTTTCTACAACTTTACTCTTTACAACTAATATGAGATGAGATATTGCAAATTTTGTGTTACCCTTTCCTCTACAATCCCCTTTCATCTTGACTGATTTTTCTCAATAACGAACTTGACCTTTTGAACTCCAAAAGTACGCATCCAGTCAGGTTTCGGTAATTGAGTAATTGTATTTAAAAGAAGTTGAAATTTTTATAGCGAATTTCTGCCGAATCAATAAGTTCTTAAAAAAATACAAATAATGGCTAATAGTTTTAAAAACCGTATAAATTGTACACAGATAGACTCAAAACAAGTTTACATTGTTTTTAAAGGTAATATTAAATAGTATCAGCTGCAAAAGTGTTCCATTTTCAAAATTTTTGCAATTGACTGTGCCAAATCAATTAAGTTAAAGAGTTAAGTTAAAAAGAAAATAATTTGGGAAAAACTTGTTTTTTATAAAAATAATACCAAAATAAAACCCAAAACCTAATATATTGGGGGTGACTAAATCAACAGCAATAGTTTAAAAGGAGAACGCTACATGGGAAGCCGATGATACACGACTATTTAAGAATCACCGTTTTACCATATCAATGACGTATATAGAAATATGTAAATATAATTTCCTAGTATTGCGTGTCATTTAAAATAACAATATCAAATAATCGTATTTTGAATAACAAAATTTATATATAAATTTTAGGTGTTTAATAAATGTTTATAGTCAGTAAGGATAAGTTAACACCTTTTATGAATGACACATACAGAGCTATTAAATCTTAATCAATATATATTTTGAAACACCTTCCGCTCTAAAAATACTCATACGAGTAAATTGAAGTATAGAGAAATATATAAATTGGTAAAAACATACGCTGTATAGTTTGATTAGTCGTTTTCAGTAATTGCAATTTTAAAATTGAAAACTGTTTTATATACCTGTAAATACAAATATGCTTTTCTTTTATACAGCTCGTATTCTGTAAATATTTATAGACACTTTATTAAACCCAACTTTATGTAAACAGCGGTATACATATAGAGTAGTCCAATGTAAAATAATGATTGGACAATGTGTGTTCAACTATATGCCATTGTGGTTCAAACATTACCATTAAGCATCTTAGCAACAAAAATAATAAAAGTTTAAATTTCAAATTTTGCCACAATTTCAAGAACTATTATTTGTATCTAATAAATACGTATTTCGACTACAAGGTAGTCATCATAGGAATAAAGGCTATCCCGTATGAAATTTCAAGATAATGAACTTGTTGAATTTTGTTTAAAATTCTTAGCAAAATTTCACCTCTGATTATGATAATGGACCGGTAAATGATCTAAGGATACTAACATTCGGTAAACACATTTTTACATGAAAGGATTCTATTTATATTTGATAAATATTCATTATACCGCAATGAGTTTTAGAGTTCAGACTAAAATATATCGGCAGAAATTTGTGTGTAAAAAAACATATGGTTTCGCTATGACAGTGATTTTGAATATCAGGATATATATTTTTGTAGTTTTCAATAAATGGATGTTACTAACGACGAGGCACTTTTTATTTAACGATCCACGATCAATACACCTCTAATCCCAACAGAACTACTATAATAATTAAAATTTGTTATTTTTTTAATAGTAGTTTACGATTTTTAATAGTAGTTGTCAAAGAATATCCTTCCATTACAATAGACAGCCACTTTTAATTTAAAATTAATGAACAAAATATTGCATAAATGTAAACTTTCAATATAAAATTAAAACTTCAGAAGAAAATCAATAATAATTAGCTATGCAAAATAGTTAGTTGATCATTACAATGGATGATAAAATGTAAAATGTGGAAAACAAAACACAAGATGACAAACAACATCATCATCTAATGATTCTAATGAATGTTTAGACAGTGAAATGATTAGGTCTTGATACCAATTATTGAACTATATGTTTTAAATAATAGAGAGTGTTAGATTTCTATACTGAATTATATACACTAATCGTAGCAGCAGTCTTCACTACTCAGCTGACTAAATAAATACACAGAGTTCGTTTAATATTGACAATGGTATGGATCATTTTTATATCCGTTTTTATAATATAAACCAGGGTATATTAAGTTTAGTTCCGTTTTTGTAACGGATGAAAATAATGTTCGCAGAAGAAAGTTTTGATGTAAGTGTTAATAAAATGATCTAATTACTCCATTTCCATAAATGTGTCTATCCGTCTGCCCGTTAACACGATAATTCAAAGACAAAAAGAGATAGCGAGCTGAAATTTTTACGTGTTCTAGAGCTAAAAATTATTGTCAAGTTCGTGAATGGATAAAATCGGAACATTTTTCAAAACCTTTGAAATCGATACAGAACAAAAATTGAAATACAAAAAATGTTTCTTTTTTAAAAATAAACAACTTTTTTAAGAAACTTTTTTTCATAGATTCGGTGTAGACCGGACATTTTAGCAATTAACTCAGTTAGTTGTTATTTTCATTTGTTCATATAAATAAGCGGTACGTTCCATCTTTGTTATTGTTGTATTTAAATATTTGATCATCAAATTTATTCTGTTATAGCTTTACCCATCAATGATGGTTCATAATTGATGCCTACAGAAAAATGACGAGACTATTATTTCGAGACTACCAGTTTACTTTTGGATCCATGCGAAGGTTAACATGCTAAAACATCTGAACATGTATAGTTGAACACTGATCATGTAAAAGAACTGCATTTTAAAATTTCATTAACCATGGTGTGTGGATTAAAATTGGCGAAATATATGACTGGATTCTGACAATAAGTATAACACATACACGGGTCAAATATTATAAAAGATGCTTGTTATGGTGTTAAAATTTCTTGTCTTTCTACATACGCTTAGATGTATAAAAACATGACTTGTTTGTTACGTTAAAGCTGTTAAAGCGTTAGTTTTTAAAAATTTTGCAGTCAAATTCCTTTTATTTTCGAAAATAAGTCACGAAGATTATTCATCATAAAAGCCTTTGATATAATCATTTTTTTCGAAAACCAAGATAATTCGGCACAAAACAACTATAAAAACGTTACTTATGAGGTTGGTTATATCAAATACTATATATTCATATGCATGCTTCTGAAATTTGCGGTCAATTACAAATGTTTGAGCTGAATTCAGTATCGTAAACCTAATGGGAATGTTTTGCAAATCGTAAAGCTAATTGCCAAAAATAATAGATAAAGCTTTTATTCTATCGATTACGACTTAAACCATTTATGTTTGTTGGGCTGTTTATCGATCGATTTTGCTCATTCTTGAATTCAAAGTACGTTCTAGCTCTTGAAGTGTAGATATCTCTAAAGGTAGCTCTAGAAGTTTGATATCTGGAAATGAAATAATTAAAACATTTTATGAATCAAACTTTTCGATAGTTTCCGTTCTAAGATTAGAATGGCAGAATAGAATTTGCCTAACTGGTTCAAACTGGAGATATTTCTTCCTTCAGTTTTTTTATGAACTCATTTTGTATGTTATATGGCAAATAGATGTTACGTACAGATAGATATAGGTAACATAATACAAGCATAGATACAGAGATACACATTTATTCTATAATTAGGAATGGGAATAAAACTCACACCATTTGACTATTTGTAATTAATGAACCGCGTTGCTGAAGGCAGCTGTCCTCATGTTGTCGACATTCACAACAGTATGCACGTATACCGTACAACAAACATGTATGTGTGGATCAGGATTGCCACCCGTTCTCATGTTGTACGGATTGTGTTCCTTGCAATGTTATACTTCTTAGTGTCGTCGAGTAGGAAAAATATATTTTTCAGTTAAATTTTGTATTATAGAAACTGGAATCTTATTAATGGAATACATGTGGAAATTGTAAAGATATTTGTCATCGCATGCATTTAAAACGGCTGAACTGGTTTTCATGCGACTTTCACCAGACGGTTGAAAATTTTACCGAACATATTATATGGGCTTATAATTTTTTTTAGCGGTATCAATGAAATTTTCCGTTATGAAATCAAACAACTATTTTTGTAAACGTATTGGACCTTTTTTGGGATTGTTATCAGCTTGTTTTTACGCCTCAAACATTCGGATCGATTTGGAGTTTAAACAACTAAAAGCTCATGCATTTATTGGAATGTGAACTAAAAAAAGCAAAAGAATTTAAAATGGAATAGAATTAAGAGAATCACAACAAAATTAACGTTAATATACTCACTCTTGTAAAAGTTGACCCATTATGAAGCCGTAAGTAGAGAGCACCCCATTTTTTGTTTACGTTAATTTTGTTGTCAATCTCTTTATTCTATTTCTATTTTAACTGATTTTGCATTTTTTAGTTCATATTCCAATAAAAGCATGCTTTTTTAGTTTTTTTAAACTCAGTTTCATTATTCATTATTATTCCCACGTGAGTGATGGAATGAATTCAATTCTTACCAATAGCATAGGAAATTTATGTCAAATTATTATTTTTTTCTAAATTTCAACAGTTCAAATGTCATTTTTATTAAAATTTTGATTATGACATTTCCATAGATACTATAAACTATGCCATCCAACTATAAATCGTTATATATGAGTTAGATAGATACATACAGGTCAAGCTAATAAAAGCATGTTAGATAGACAGATAGATTATAAAGGCTGCCCTGGGTGGGCTACACTTCGACCATAAGGTCCATTGTGATGTCTAAGGATGTGAGGATGTGAGTGTAGTGGAAGGAATTTTTGTGTATAGACTAGGAATTGGAAGGATATGCGACTGCAGCCGACTATTATAGGAACTATGCCGATAATCATCTGGAATTCATGAAGGAATCTGCAGAAAACCTTCTCAAGCCGGTTACATAACGCCTTAGGCCGCTCAGCCACTTGGACTGGTTAATAAAAGCATGTTAAAAATAGATCTGTCTATATGTTTGCCATAATTTTATTGAATTTTTATTACAAATTGTTTGGTGGCAACCCTAGTATGTGTATATATATATATGGGAACTACCTATATATCTATGTATGCATGTGTATAGGTACTTCCGTTCACTACTACGAGAGCTGATAGTAGCTCTCTCCATATTAAATGTATGTATGTACTGTTTTTGTACAATATAAATGGACTGACTTACTTCTGCTTGCTACTAACCAACGAACCAACCAATGTTCACATATTGTTGATGTTTGTGTTGTTTTTGTTCAGTCATTTGTTCAAAGCTTTTTACAAATGTATTATATTATGTTATTATTATTACTATAGTTTATTTATATAATTCATGATTTTATAAAATATAATGTATACAGGCTGGCTGTTTGTTAGAGCTTTATGTCAAGCTTTGCTGAACGATGTCAACGTTTAGAAACATTTACAGATATATTCAATTAGCATGTATAATGAAAATTGATTTATCGAATTTTATTGTTACAAAACATTTACTAGAATATGGTATTTCTCTGACTCTGGGCAAAGTTCACTGAAATAGGTAAACACTTAATGTATTTGATGCAGAGAGTCGATTTTAAAATAAATTAATTATGTTTGAAACTGTTTCGTACAATGAATTGAACGTGTTCTGTGCGATGAATTGTCAAAGAAAAAATTAATGTGATGTACGTACTATTTAAATCCAAAATATCTATATCGTATTAGAAAAAATTTATAATAAGTGCTTACTGTAGGGTTGCCTACTTGGAAGCTTACTGTGGGAGGTTATGGGTTCGAATACCGACATCGGCAGTTTGTCAATTATTAAGAGAAAAAAGGGCGGTTAATTTACTTATCTGTCGGCGTATGGACGCGAACGAAGTAACCGGCTATGCTTGAGAAGGTTTTCTGCTGATTCCTTCACGAACTCCAGATGAATATCGGCGTAGTTCCTATCATAGTCGGCTGCAGCCGCATATCCTACCAACTCCTAGTTTATACAAAAAAATTCATTCCACTCCACTCACATCCTCACATCCTTAGGCATCACAATGGACCTTATGGTCAAAGTGTAGCCCGTCCAGGGCAGCCTCTACAATCTATCTATCTATCTACTGTGGAATAGTGAAAAGTTAAGTGTCTATTTACGCCCGAGAACGAAAGAGCGGAAATTGGATACATGTACAGGCAATTATTCTACGCCAACATTACTTCTGACACTTACATCATTTATATTATACATTTAAATTCTCCTTAATTTGACGCAAATTTATGAATTTATTGATTACAAGTAATTATCACTTGAATACGATTGATGCTCCTATGTGTATTGATGCTCTTTAATCAAAGGAAATGTTGTTAAAGGCATTTTTAATGTGTTCACCATTTTCTCATCGAGCATGTATTCAGCGGCCTTTAATCACTTCGTTTAAGAGATTTCTTTCACGGTCATTATAATATCCTATATCTCACTTGGTAACAAATTTTATTGCACCTATAATGACGCCGTTGCAAAAAGTTTGAGATTTCGACATTGGAATAGACAAAATTCAAATGTTTATATGTACATTTCAAAACTTGATTTCACTCTGTGAAAAATAATTAGATACATTATAATAATCACCTGTATATAACATATTTATAATTTATTATTAAGATAATTTATGAATTTTATACAAATATATGTATATAATATATAATTTTCCATGATTTTCCATACTATATGGTCGCTATAAAAACATACAATCCTCTATTTGCTGTTTTTGACATCATCATTATCATTTGCAAGATAAAAAAATCATCTACGCATACGCATTCATACGCAGGAGCTGCGTCAATTTAGCGAAATTCCTCATAATAAATACAACACAGGAAAACGGAGGAAAAACTTAATGAACGAAGAAAACATAAAATATAAATAATCTCTCTTAATAATATTAGAAAAATCGAAAAATGTATAAGTAGGTATAGTAGGTATAATTTGTAGAAATTCAACCTTGCTACAATTAATTACATGATCATTTAAATGACTTTCAATTCAAGTGACCAAGTGACCATGGTGACAGTTATAATATTCAATATTGTGGGTATCATATGTAAATTCAAACATATCGGTAATTATAAGAGTTACAGAAGGTTGGGTCAGGTTATGTATAATAGTAAAATTTATTTATTAGTAACTTAAAATTATTAGCTAGTGTTTTTGGCATAAAAACATTTCAGATAATATATTTTTTAACGTTTATTTAAGAATAATTGTATTGCTCATATTTTATGTACACTTCCACCAAATTTTTATTAAAAAATGACACATAACCTTCCACCAATAGTGTTATTTCTATTTTGTGGGATATTTTTTAATTCAGGAAGATAAAATCATACTATGGGTTCGAGTTCAATTAGATAAAACCAATAAAGATTATTAAAATAATCAAAGAGAACTCTAGGTTTTTTGAAATTACATTTCAAATTTTGCCTCAATTCCAAGAACATTTATTTGTATTTTAGAAATATGTATTTCGACTACAATGTCATCATCAATATGAATTAGCTAATCGTAACTATCTCTGGGATATGGATTCAGAGATATGTTGCTAATTTGTGAGACACGCACCAAATTAGCAACAAGCAACGTATCTCTGAATCCATTTTCCCATATCCCAGAGATAGTTACGATTAGCTAATTCATACTGATGATGACTACATTGTAGTCGAAATACGTATTTATAAAATACAAATAAATGTTCTAGGAATCGAGGGCACAGTTTGAAATGTAATTTAGATAAAACCATATTATTGCATTTTTTTGACATCAAATGCTTGATATGAAAAATCATACACATCTAGGGATGGGGATCGAACCCACGACCTCTGGCATTCTAGGCCAATGCTCTACCAACTGAGCTACCTTAGATGTTATGGTAGTTCTATGCATATGATCTTTCACTATCATTTCTGATGCCATTGAATTATTAATTTTGTTTTATTTACTATTAACATATTTTCAAATTGTTTTTTGTAAACTAGCGTCTATTTATTTCCATTGTAAGTATGGTTGCCTTTCAGTTATATTATACCAACGGAAGCGACTAGCGTTTACTAACTTTGACATTTAAGTAATATGTCTGAACATTGATAACATTTTTTTGACATCAAATGCTTGATATGAAAAATCATACACATCTAGGGATGGGGATCGAACCCACGACCTCTGGCATTCTAGACCAATGCTCTACCAACTGAGCTACCTTAGATGTTATGGTAGTTCTATGCATATGATCTTTCACTATCATTTCTGATGCCATTGAATTATTAATTTTGTTTTATTTACTATTAACATATTTTCTAATTGTTTAAGCATTTGATGTCAAAAAAATGTTATCAATGTTCAGACATATTACTTAAATGTCAAAGTTAGTAAACGCTAGTCGCTTCCGTTGGTATAATATAACCGAAAGGCAACCATACTAACAATGGAAATAAATAGACGCTAGTTTACAAAAAACAATTTGAAAACCATATTATTGCATTTATAATAATTATATACATTTGTAAATTTCCACATTTAAAATCGATCCGACATTTATAATTGGGTATCAAGTGATCTATAAAATTTTCCTCCATAATTGAAATCATATCAAGCTTATAAAAGGCTGTTAAAAACACAGCAAAGTTTATTAACAACATTTTTGCTGGTTAAAAATTCGAAAATTGCTTCATCTCAGTTATATAAATACATAAGATGACACACTGAATAATTAATATAGAAGTTTTACTACAACTCACTTGCAAATGATGTTAGTGACAGAAAAGTAATTACATCACTGTTTAAAACTTTTATTGATCATGTACTCTTTATTTAATAGAAACTTTTAATCAAAGAAAATTTCAAAACACTTTATTGAAGAAAATACTTCTATCATTCAACGGAATAATTATATACCTAGATTTTGTATCAAAAATAAATTACTAAATGTCTGTCTCTATGGGTATGCGAATTCAATTTCATCACTTTTATTCACATTTTCCATTTGATGTTCGTATTTTAAACGCATTAAAGCTTTATAGGCCAGACGGTATGCGGTTTACGTAGGCTAATTAATTCCTAGAAATCTGGAAACGATTTTAATCTCTTCATTTGCTTGTAACAAGAGTTTAGTCAAGTTTATACCAATTTACTGGTTTTTGTTCATTTTCAGATTCATTGTTCAAGTTTCAGATTCAGACTCATATATAGTACAAATAACGTCAAAAGTCAAGCTGTCATTTCAAAAATGTATAATTGATTTGTGCCTTATTTATTCGGTTTTGAAACAAATCCTTCGGATAAAAGTTGTTTATCATAACTATACTAACAACTTTTATTCGAAACATTTTTCCTAAAACCGAATGAATAAGGCACAAAATGGCTGTACAATTTAAAAAACGACATCTCTTATGCGGCCCATAGTGCATTCATTTAATCTGTGAAATATGAAAAAACCATGTGATTGTGAATTTCATATTTAGTAAACGTTAATCGAAATACAGGAAAATAACTGAGAAACAGCCTTGCGTGGAAGAAAATAAAATGTCAAATAATCCAACTACAAAAGTAGCGCTCAATTCTCAAAAGTTTATGGTGGATTTTTAATTCATTAGGTTTTTGGGACAATGTTTCAAATAATATTTATATGAACAATTTTTATTCGAAACATTTTTTACCAAAACCGATTTCTTAATGCACAAATCAATTATACTGTTTTTAAAATTAGCAGTAATTTTGTGGCTCATTGTACAATGAATAACTAACTATTCGAATATCTACGTTCGTGATATTACATTGTTTAATTAGTTATTTGAAATATTCGTATTGTGTGTGTGTGTGTTATATTGGGATTAAACCTGCTTTATGGCAACTACATATCATTATGAAATTTGCTTTAATATCCATAAAATGGATAACCGTGAATCAAGGATTCAAGGATTCAATCAATTACAACTGTATTTATACATATACCGTACGTTTAGTTTACATCTTCGCATAGCAGATCTCACACGAGTATGAGAGAGTACATATGTATGCATTAAGCAATGTGTATGAGAAGCAGGTATTATAGGTTTGATAAACAAGCGTATTTTTCAAAACAGTGAATAATATTCATAACTGTTCGAGTGGTTAGTGATTGTCTACCTTCAAATGCCACAATAAATAAATTGACACATTCCTGTGCGGAATGTCCGGAAACGTACCATTTAACCATTTGCACTTTTTCTTCTTTTGTGTAATAATAACCTATTGTTGTAATAATACCAATAAATAAAAAACACAAACACGTATTTTCCAAAAGCATTCACATAGTAATGATTGCATATTATCAAAACAATTAATAATATTTGTATTCAACAAAAAATCCTCACTCTCTAAAATTTATACAGGCACATACAACACAACAGTAACAAAACAAACCTATAAGACCTCCTTCTCATACACATTGCTTAATGTATACATATGTACTCTCTCATACTCGTGGGAAATCTGCTATGCGAAGATGTAAACTAAACGTACGGTATATTGTAAAGTACACAACTGTATTTATATATATATTGTTGTTATACATATATATTGTTTTACATATACCGGCGGTTCTGAAATTCATTCAAGAAAACTATACCACGGTGTAGAGCTGGAAAAAACAATAAAAAAATTGAATTTTTTCAATTTGACGCTTAGTTTTTGAGATATAATTCAAAGAACAGCCTGTATATTGTAAGTCAAATTTTCTATACAGGTTGTTTCTAAACTAATAGCGGAGATTTTATGAATTTGTAAAAACGTCACTGTTAATTATTTTGCAATACATAATTTCAACGATCCTAAACACTTGCGAGACTATAATATATGTTACGAAATTTCTCTACAAAGCCAGGGGAAGGGGGTTATAACTTGGACAGATGCATTTTTTAGCTTTTTCTACTAGAACAATTTAGACAATTAATCGCAGCATTAAACCTATTTGACATACTACCACTGTCGAGATTCGAACCTGCAACCTTCCAGTTCCAAACAGTTATATAGCAATAATAAATTAACAGGGAGAACTTAAAAAAAATTGCAAACCAATTTAATGGTGGACAAGATGGTGAGAATCCATAAGAAAGGCGTGACAAAGAGATAGTTTAGTTTCTGTATCACACAACATTAGCCGAAGAACACCATGTATCTGCGGCCTCTAGTTGGTACACATCATAATAGACCTCCGTTCAACTAATTAACAAATGAAGACAAACAATTATGTAGACAATCAATACACAGATGCTACCTACCAATGACTGACTCAGTGTATGTTCAATGTATTATTCAAATCAGATTGTAAATGTGTATATGGAAGTTTACACATGAATAGCTATCTATCTATTATGTAAGTACTAGTAAGGATTTAGTTAATTTTCTTACAAACATTATATCATTACCAAGTACTCATTAAAATGCCTTTACAATACAAGTACACAGTCCGTTAGTTTATTAGACTCGATTTGGCCGTAACTTAATCTAAAAAAATTATTTTCAGTTTCCGTAATAAATAATTTAAATGCTTTGGTTAGTTCAAATATTTCAGTTCAAATTTCAACAATTCGTTTTATACCGATTGAATGATATGTTATTGTTTTTATACATTGATTACGCCGGATTACTACAAGAAATACAAGTCAAATCTAATACGATTATTAACCATTGAATTGAATTGGATTTATCAATTTATGTTTAAAACAAGTGAAAATAACACCTGACTGAGTTAATTGCTTAAATACACGGTATATACTGAATTTATGGAAAAAAAAGTTTCATTTTTTAAAAAGGTGCATTTTTTGTCGTAAAGTTTTTGTTCTATCTCTTGTGGTTTCAAAGATAGGCCCTTTTGCCCATACATGGTCCGATTAGAAAGTGCATATTACTTCTCTGTACAACGATGTGCTAAATAAAATTACTGTTGAGTGAGCACAACAAAAGTGAATAATTCAAAATACTACTTCAAAGAGCGACAAATTGAGGAACAACTATTACAATGCTTTTCGCACTGCAAAGTAAAATCATAAGATCATTGCTGGTTCTAATTTTCATATTACAAACATTCATTATTTACAATATAACCTACAATCTCAAAATGTAATAGGGAATATGCATGAAAATTTTTTTTCACTTGAATTGAAGCATGTTTACTTGACAAATATCAAGGTAAAATTACTTTTTAAATAACTTTAAAAATAAGCGAGATATGAAGGATTGAAATTCCCGATTAGACAAAGAGGGTGATAGCCCTCTTGATATGTTATGTGACGTCATATTAAACTTTCACCATTTAAAATACACGTAAAACTCCGTTTTTAGTATTTTTGCAAGAAAGAGACAGATAATAATCTTTAAAAGCTTATAGCTTCCTTGATATTTGTCGGATTTTAATTTCGTTTTTAAATATTATTACAGTATTAACAGTATTTTCATATTCTGAAAATAAATGTGGAAACAAATTTTCATGCATATTCCCTATTCTGTATGTAAATAATTTTTTTCGCTGAATAAAGATTTTGGACAGTTTTTATGCAAAATATAATTTTACGTCATACAGACTGTTCCACTAAACGTATTTAATTTGGAAATTTAGAAAAATATTTTTCTGCAAAATTGTAGATTTCATCAATTTTTTACTAAGCATTTTTTACTGGATAAAATTCTAAGCTTTTGTTTGTCAAATAAAACTCAATATATTTTATTACGAAACATATTTTAAACTAAAAAGTCGGTCAATCGACCTTTCCATTTTAAGTTATGATTAGTGTTTGTTTTGGGTAGAATGTTCGAAAAAGCAATGTGAAGAAATGTATAAAGAATTTTCCACGTCTGTGTTCATATTATTATAAGGTACCCGAAAATCGCATGCGCTTAAAACCGTATGAAAAGGTCTATAGCAAACTATGCTTCCACAACCCCGCAATACATTTTTTGTTGGTGTGTTTTAGAAAAACTCTAAACAATGGTTGAATATACTAATGTACGCGCGGTAGTAGTTATACTTCGTTGGTGTGACTAAAAATAAATTTTATTATACATGCAAACAGTTTCTGTTGGTCGGAAAATTGATTTAACGAAAAAATTATATAACTATGGCCGGATGTCTGCACTTGCCAGAGTATATACTTTCAATAATATGTAATATTAATACTTAAAATTTATTATAATTAGTAATTTTTATATTGCATACATTAATTAAAAGTATTGATTTGCAAGTATTGCAAAGTATTGATTTGAATTGCATGATTCACAGTTATTTCTAAGAATTTGAACAATTCGAATAACAGAAAAAAGATATATGTGTATATCTATATATCTATATATACATATATAAATATATATATACATAAATACATATATATATATATATATATATATATATATATACATATATATATACATACATATATATATACATATATATATATATTCATATATATATACATATATATATATATATATTACTGTATTACAGAATCGGCTATAACTGTGGAACGGTATGGAATTTTGAACTTCTGATAGTTTTTCTAGAGTCTTAGGAAAAATTTACCCAGGGTTTTTTCACCTGTTCATTTCGCATTACCTCCTAACATATCTCCGTTAATATATATATATATATATATATATATATGTATATATATATGAATATATATATATATGTATATATATATGTATATATATATATATATATATATATATATATATATATATATATATATATATATATATATATTAACGGAGATATGTTAGGAGGTAATGCGAAACGAACAGGTGAAAAAACCCTGGGTAAATTTTTCCTAAGACTCTAGAAAAACTATCAGAAGTTCAAAATTCCATACCGTTCCACAGTTATAGCCGATTCTGTAATACAGTTTATAGTTTCTATAGAAATGCTTGCATTTACAAAATTTTCGACATAAATTTACAAAAATTGACGTTTCGAACTGTCTAAATTGTCTGTAAACAATGTAACTTTTTTGATTATTGATTAGGTTTGATTTCAAACAAAAGTTGTTGGGCGGTTATAAACTGTAATATTTACAGAAATATTTGCCATTATTTTTTTTTTCTTCTATTTCTGATCGGAAAATCCAGTCACTGTGCAACCAATAATTTTTGGTGGACCATCTTGTACACCATTATATTCACTCCATTGAATTGTACACGTATAGACCGCCAATGTTAATTCGTTTAGTTCGTAGTAATAATAACATTATACAAATATGTACAATACTTAATAATGTGGACATAGAAGGCGACTCTCGTCGAATGCATTTCATCATTTATTTTATGAATTTGCCGACAAAGTATTCATACAATACATACAATACTTATACACTTACTTACAACTATATTACGTAATATCTACTACTTCAGAATTAAGTGTTTGTAACGAAATGATGTGAGAAAGAATTTTATGAACGTATTAGCGTGGAATACTTTTGTGAATAACATTCAACATAAATTAATTGGAAAAATTAAAAAAAAACTTAATTACATATATGTGTTTCTGAACCAAGGTCCCAATCGAATAAACGCTTTAAAAATAATGTCATGAAGGTCGCTTAAGCGAGTTAATTAAGCTTGGTCATCCCTGTCGTTTTAATTTTTCATATGACCTTTATTTTGGTATAAATATTATTGATGTATCTTTTGGCTCGAGATAACACTTAGTCATTAACACTTGGGTCCGAAACTTTGGATCTATCAATCCTGGGAGCAATTCCGGCAGAGAAGTTGTGGGCCTTCTGTGTGGCGTCTGGCCTCGACAGAATTGTTCTCAAGGAGGGCATAGAGGACCCCTCGGTCTAGGGACCCGTTTGCAGTACACCTCTTTCAAATTATTATAAGTCATTGACACTTAATAATTGACATCATATCTCAGCATGTGGGGAAAATTTGCCAATTTTAAAGGTGGCGTTTTTTAAAGGTCTGCAGTGGTAGTACCACTCACTTAAAATTGCCCATGTAAATTACCCATTGGATATTTAATCTCCGGGATTAATAGTTCTACGAGTTGATTAATGTTGGCAATGTCTTTTTTGGTGGTAGCATTAAATTATCGATATATTTCACACTTTGACAGACTCTAAATATACACATTTTATTTGATATTGCCTTTTTGTTCACATTTGGTTATTTTGTCGTTCGGTTTTTTTGTCGTCTGATTTTGTTTAAAATGAAACACTCTCTACAGCTGCTTCTTTTTACGTATTATATTGCATTTATCCAAGACTGGCTAGACTGGTATTTTGTGAAAAATCTTGAGTCAATGCAGAATCCGCTCCTGTAGAGTGCACAGAGATTTTTTTTATGACGCTGAACATAATTTTAATTTGAATAAAGTTTTTTCTTGCCTCAATTTCGAAAATTAATATTTATTTATACGAAAATTTATTTTTTATATAATTTCTATATAAATTTTCACAAAAACTTCCAAAGAAGAATCACAAAACTTCCGCTTAAAACAATTTAGCCTATTATTGAACTTTCAAATACTAAAATTACGTCACATACCAAATTTCGTTACGATTGGGCTAAGAATATGAGTTCTAGAGCTCGTATGCATTTTTAAGATAGTCATTTTCGATATGTCCTAGCTAGAAATGAGCTACATAGAAAGCAAGAAATTTGTATGCAATTGTTTCATCGGTACGACCACAATAGTTGAATTTTCTTGTAAACGAAATTTGCTACGAACAACATATGATGTTTATAGAGTTCTTTACCATGAGGTTTGCATTTTTAAATCACTCTGTATGAATTATACAGTTTCTTCTTTCTCCATTTTGAAAATTAATTTTTATAAGAAAAGTTCAGGAAAAGTAGAAGACATCTTTAATAGTAATAATATATTTGAATTATTCATATCAATACAGCATAAATATATATATATATATATATATATATATATATATATATATATACAGGCATTCGGATTTGTACAGTTGTTGTTGTCGGAATGGAAATTTCTTTCAAACAGATTTTACTTTATTCCCATAGTAATTACATTATATTCATACATGCATGCATGATGCTAGTAGCTGCTTGTACCGTAGTGTCCTAGCTTTGGTAGGCTTGTTGTATACACATTCTCCCATGGGATCATTGTTTATATAATACAGTATATTATGTACATTATATAATGTAGTATATATGTGTATGTACGTATTTTTCTTTCGGAGGTAATAACATAGCATGATATTATTTTTTTCTCCTACCTGAAAACCCAAACAAATACCATATTTTGATATTTATGCTATAAACTGTTGACTCTATCTGATATCTCGGAAAATTCAATTTTTGTATTTAACTAGTATGCGCCTTCTTCGGCTTCACTGCATTAATTTTTGCGCATGGTTATTTAAGAAAAAAGCATTTAAATTTATAAAAAAAAGAGATATAATTTAATTTTTAACTGATTAAAGTCTGAATTTCTTTAGCCCATGTTTAAAACATTTATCTAATGGATAAATTTTCGACAATATATATCAGATTTCATTTAATATGACTCTAAAGACTGTCACCTTATTTTGTTCCCCTGATATAATCGTTTTTAAGCCGTTAACACGTGTTTAATTATCTGTATAATTAATATTTTATCATAGAAACTTTTAGATCCCATTTACGTAGCTAATTATGTACTTTGGAGAGTACTTCATATCGATAGGAGAGCATTATTATATTTTATGCATATAAACCTTAACCTATCTACACCCTCTTAAGGGTAAAAGTTCGAATATCAATTTCGTACTTCTGTGAAGAAGTTCAAAATACACAGGGTGCCAAAAATATGTATATATGTTATGGTCGTCATTGCTGACAACGAAAATGGAATCGAAAAATATTTTATATCATTTCAGTAAGTTTTTCTGAACATTATCCTTCGAAAGTTATTCGCAAATCATTCCTTGTTTTGTTTTTAAACACCAGACTTTATCTTAATATGTTTCAAACTTTATCTTACTATGGCTCAACAGAAAGAGTTAAATAGAGTGGAGATTTTTCAGTAGATCGGGGCAAAATTCCATTCTCTGCGTCCAATTTGTTTAATTCGAGAAATTTTTCTTAAAATGAAGCTTTTACATATTGATGAAAATCAGAGAGAGATCCATCTTATAAGAAATAAAAAACTTTATATTCAAAGGATATCCGAATGCATGGGATCACTGATTCTTACAGCAATTTCAAGTAAAAAATTTTACCAATAACGGTCTCAGAACGTGGTCTCATAGAATCTCAGAAGGTGGTCAAACAGAGGTGTTGCTAGACGAATTTTAATATAAGCGGTATTAATAAATTTGGTTAGTTGAATTCGGTTAAATTGAATTACTATCGACTTTGATTGTATTTAAGGTAATATGCAACAATCGAAAATAAAATTGTTGATACATATTAGGATATCATGGAAGCCCCAAAACTGCATATATGTTATAATACATTACATATTATGTTCTTGTCTGTGTGTATAAAAGTAAAAACCCAAACCATATGAGAGATATTGATTGAACTACGGTAAACTGTAAACAAATTCCAAGATATTTTTCTTCCATAACAATTTTAAAGCACTACATTAAAAGACCATGAAATTCTATAAATTAAATCCTCTTCATAATATCTGGATATTGTCATCTCAAGTTTATTGTGTGTATAATGAATATTCGATTGTATATACAACACAAAGGCCATAGAACCGAACAGCAGCTCCAACACAATACTTATATCCATTTAAAAGCAAACGAAGGCAAACTAAAATAATTCAGTTTATTTGTTTATAACTTTGCACATGGTGTCACGTATTAAGTGTTCAATGGATACATAATATGAAACCAAAATGCATTCGGTATTATGGTCACAAGAAATATTGCGTGTAACTAAAAAAGTTCGGCACTATTATATTTAGTCGTTCGATGTTATTAGATGCCGCAGAGGTAAGGTACTTGTAAAAAGTATTTAAATTACTTCAGAAGTATTGAGTATTCGCCTATTCTTTCGTTAAACACTTGTAGTCGGTTGAACATTTTTGTGTGACAAAATGCCTACAGATTTCAATCGCTAATAACTTCGAGACTAATAATACGTTTTTCAATGGTGGATCCCACAATAGATAAATTATTTCTTTACATATCTATCGTGCTGTATTTGTTTTGCCCGTGACGTAATCGTATCAGTATATTTTCCTGGGACGTCGTCGTGTTGTATCCTTGTATCAGTCTATGCACGTGAATCTTTACGAATACACTTTGTGTAAAGTTATGATTTGTGTAGGCTGGAGACGCGTTTAGCTAGGACATTGGTTTTGGTGTCATTGTGAAACGCTTGCAAAGCACTACGTTAATTTAAGTGATAATCGGAATTGAAAACTACCAAAAAATTGAAGATTTCGTCTTCTATATGACTCGTAAATATGTTCGGACTTATAGAAAACACATATCAGAAGAAATCTCACGTCGAAAGGTATTCAACGAGCCTAAAAAGTCCAGTGTCGAATGAACTACGGCAGTGTCGAACATATACAGCGGTCAGCGACAATCCAAACTTCGATTCTCTTTCCGTTTCTTTTTTATTCGTTTCAACCCCTAAAACGTACACCATAACTAAACACCTGATAGTTTTCCTCCCGTCTAGACCTTATTAGCCGTCTTCGTAATTTTGTTACCATATATCTCAGCGACTATTTCTCACGGCTACTTTTGGGATAAGCTGGGGGCAGCAATTTTAAAATGTTTTTTCAGATAATTGTTATATTTAAAAACACCCAAAAATTTAATTTTTTTTTTAATGGTGCTTTAGAAAGCCTTTGGAGAACCCTCACGATATTCTTGAACAGGTCTTTATTTATTTCTCAATTTGCAAAAACTAAAAAATCGCAATTTCAACTTTTTTATTTGTCGTATTCATCCATTCTGTTCGCATGATTGTGGATAAAATTCTGAATGCACTTTGTAACTTCTATTTAGTATAATGCTATATTATATAAAATAATATCATTACAGTGCTAATTTTCGTTCGATATGAACAATTTACAGACAAACTTATTCTTATATCATTTATTTCTGTTCTTCAATACCACGAAATTAAGTTAGTTCTTTTTTATTGTTTTCCAATATTATATCATGTTGTGATGAAAAATCTCAATGGTGTATTTTATAACGTATTGCTATTAACATGTTTCATTCAATAACGTTCTATTATTATCATTTGAGAATATATACCTACTAGCTCTAGTGTCGAAAGAGTGGATAATGATTGTGTTATCAAAGTCTCAACGGATATATAGGATGTAAACTTAACTATTATATCCGTTTTCTTAACTTTTACAACCGTTATTTTAGATAAATACGTTTCTATCATTTTTTGATGGTCCTACTTTCATTTCAAAGGCATGTGTGGAAAAAATATTATATTTATCACGAAAATTCTTTTTAATAGTTTATTATGAATAATCTTACCAAATGCAAATGATTTATAAGTATAAGAGTAATGAAAGCCTTACCTGAAACAGAAAAAAATGTAAATTTTATTTGTTTGTATGTATGTTTGTTGCGAGAAATCTTTGAAACTACTGAACCGATTCTAAAAATTCTTTCTTTGATAGAAAGCTACACGATTTTCGAGTAACATAGGCTATAAAATGATTTTGTGTGATGCATCCGTGATGTAGAGAAAATCTTTAAATATTAAAAATGGTTATTAATAAAAAATTATCTTTGTATGAAACATTTTTTCACACAATAAATAGTTTAAACAGAATTTCATTGCAAAGCCATTTTGGGTCAGATAGTACATATACTTAAGGGGTAATCTCTGGCACTACTTAACCGATTCGAAAAATTAAGTCATTGATTGAAAGCTGCACTGTCCCGAGTGAAAGACAAAATGTTCTAATAAATATTATTACCATATTTCTAATTAATAACTGTTATTCGAAGCATTTAAAAAAAATCGAAATCAATAAGGCATAAATCAATTATAAAATTTGAAAAACTGACATCAACTTTTGTGGTCCATAGTACATATGTATTAGTTATACTACATAATAAACATTTATATATATTTAATTATTTATCTTATAACAAACCACCTATCAGTTTCATTTAAATATGAAATTTTAGTAAAATGTTCATTAAAATATATTTACTATATCATACGGCTTGCTATACTGCTAGCTGGTTGTAATATGCAGAGTCGAAAACAAACATTTTACTAATTACGAAGTTTATCTTATTCTCTTTACTATCATTATAATATATATTATATTATTATTATATGTGTGTATATATGTATAAGCTTGTGTTAACTTATTTCACCGTATTATCCGTAAATACATCATATAGATGAAGTCCGTTGAAATATTCAAAGTGCAACGAGACGTTGATTTTGATTTTTCAATTAATTTCATTCATTATTACATTATACTATATTAATAAGACCTATCTTACTAGCATACGATTTGGGACTTTTCGTTTTCGGCAAACAGAATCGAATAAATTCGTTCGTAATGATATTTATCACTATTTATACCTCCGTAACTATTAACTTATTATTTTGAAAACTTTTTACCGTATTTATATCTTATATTAGCGTCCCGGCATAGAAGACGTGCCGGGTACAGTGCTTCGATACAGTGCACCGGGACCGGGGCACGCCAGTTATTGTGTGTTAATCTTAGAAGATAGACATATTGCGTTGCTACAGTTTGATAGATATTTTTAAGAGGAATAATTCCATAATACATTGTTTGCATATAACTCCCAGTAGACAAAACCTCAATGAATTATACACCTAAACCTTCCTCATGAATCACTCAGCCCAAGGGTGAAATCCGTATGAAAAATCGTTCGGTAGTTCTTGAATTTACCGCGTACATATTTTTCAGATCACCAGGAGACCAGACGCGGCTGGTGTCCTGGTGATCGAGTGCGCCTACAGACATATACACATTCATGTATGTATATATATATATATATATATCTATGTATATATATATATATATATATATATATATATATCGGTACAAACATCGGTACGAAACCAGTAGCTGCATTTTCTTCGAAAATTCGCAGATGAAATTACCATAGGTGACAGAGAATGTGTATGAAAATAAACAGATATATAGATGATATATTCAAGAATTTGTTTAAAATTCGTCGGAACTAATTATAATTGAAAAGATATACCTCTATAGTACCTACAATATGAGTGAGGTACGTATATAAAGAATTCACTTCTGGCTTAATGTCAAAAGAGTAGTAAATTTATAGTGAATTATCATCATTAAAATTGCTATAGATGAATAATAGTACCTGACTACTAATTTTTAATAATAACATATAAATCATGTTGCTAGAAGTACTAAATAATAATAATAAATATTATTATTAGCTAATTTCGAAGAGTATGTAGTGTAGCTATTGGTTTTGTACCGATGAAGGAATTTCGGAAAAATTTCTTCAAAGTTTCATTGAATTTTGTTGAATTTCTCTCTTAATATTAGAAAAATGAAAAAATTTGTAAGAAGTAAAGTTGTCGCAAATAAATATTACTACAAGCCATTTCCTGAACATATTTTCTGTAACTCTGTAAATTTACAGGAATATTTGCAATTTTAGAACCAATTTAAAATACCCATAGTAATGAATATTACAAATGCAAAACCATTCAGATACGAATCAATATCTCGTTCAAAAACACTTTCCATAAAAGTTCTCTTTAAAACGAAAATTTTAAAAGATCTTTACTGAGCACCTTAACTTTGACTTAAACGGGACTACCTAGGACATAAAATTTTCACGAACATTCATGACTTAATGACCTCAACGGGTAATTTACCGGTCATATATACTTTCCTTCGAAAAATCTCCACTAATGGTTGGATTATAGGTTTTCGATAAAAGTTTGCTGATAAAATGAATATATTTTCGCTGGTAATGGACCCGTACATTCACGTTGCTGTTCCGGAACTTTTTAATCCATATTTTCAATTTCAATATTGTACATAATTATTAAAAAATCGTCCAAGCACGAATCGGACCCCACGTAGTGTAAGATTCGGTAGTGAGAACGGCTGAGTTATTTCGTGTTTGAAGTAACTCTACGTAAAAAATTTTTCCGTAAAACGATCCTGTCTAAAAAGTGTTATAAAGGTCGCACAACTATAATACTTTTGAAATATATTTTATGCAACAAAATCATGCACGATGGAGTATGGGAATAAATTTAGCCTCCTTTTCACATGTAGAACACATAGCCTTAAATAATTTTAAAATATTATTTGCTATAACTTTGTAGGCATTATAAACCACTATAACTATACCACATTTCAACTTTTAGCAAAAATTATTTTGCGATTAAACGTGTGTGACTTTCAGATTATAATGACGAAACTGTAAGGGTTCTTGTTTTGACTACGGAGCCCGAAAAAAGAAGAACCGTCTTGCTGTCATCTCACACATTTTATAAATTACAACAAGAAAAAAAACAAAACGAACTTTCTTTTTTATCATCTGAAATTAACTTCTATTGGAATCATAGGGAGGTAATTATCACATTTAGACGAGTTGTTTTTTTTTTTGCTTCACATTCATTGTCTGAGAAAAATGTTTAAGGCAATTAAAAGTTAACTTTGTGTATTTGTGTGTTTATGTATGTGTGTGTATCTCGTTTGAATGAATAATAATTATATTATATTCTTCTTGTGTTCATTAATTTCTTATTCACAGAGCTCAGCTACGTTCAAAACAAAATGTTCAATAAAACCATTAACACGAATAGTGACATTTTTATTATTACACTATGTCTAATTAAACGCGATACTCCTACTATCAATTGAAAAAGTGGCGTCGTTTATTCGTATAAACTTCAGTGGATTTGTGTCAAATCTATTTGTTTACGACAAAATTTTTAGGATAATTGTTGTTAGTATTTGTATAACGAATAACTATACAAGGCGAAACATTTTTGCCATAATCGATTGTAGTCAGAACAAATTTAATGCAAACATATGTAAAGGGAAACCTGTTTTCGGAATATATGTAAGCCATTACTTTAAACATGCATTAAATTAAATTTATCTTTCCGAGTTTCGAAATAAAGTACAAGGAAATGGCGAAGGGACAAAGAAGACCACAAAAAGCTCAAAATTGTATAGCTCAGTTTATATATTAATAAATTTCACACGCTGTCAAGGGGAAAGTAGCGGAACCAGCAGCGTGTTTGTCTACCAGTCAGGCAGATGAGGTTCAGGTTTACCTTTTTTATCCAATTAATATTGCTCGAAATAATCTCTTTTTTTGAAACATACATGTTATTGTTCAAATGTTTTCGTGAAATTTTCTACAACGTTCTAAATTTGATTTGTTATTCAGATATTTCTCGCCTAACAGATCACATCGAATATTGAGTAATATGAAAGATAATAGCTTTGTAAAGAATGTTTCCATGTGTACGGTATTATTTACGTCACCATTATCATATTAGAAAATTGAAATGTTATGTCAACTCAAAACTAATATATAAATATATATATACACACACATATATATATATATATATATATATATATATATATATATATATATATATATATATATATATATATATATATATATATATATATATACATATATATATATATATATATATATATATATATATATATATATATATATTCATTGATATTTCATCTTCTTTTCAATAACAGATCTATCTGACATTATATTTTGAATACACTGAATACAACTGTGCGAAAATCCATTCTGTTGTTATACGATGAGTTTTTCAAAAATTAAAGGTGGTTTGATCAAATTACCTCCAAATCTATAAATGATTGATTTTAACTGACTTAGATTTTGGAATCTATACACTTGCAGTTATATCGTGTTTTATATGTTTAATACATGCTATATAGTTATTCGTTTCTCGGACGTTTTCAAGAAGTTGTCGGTTTTATTAATAAAGATGTGTTTGAGATATGTGAAATAAAAGCTCCGATGTGCCCAAAACTCAATATGTATACCGATTAATTACCTATTGTAGATTTTAAACAAAACTGGACTGTTAAGCAATACTCAAACCATCCGAACAGGTGCATTTATGCCTGAAGTGTCACGACTATTTACTTATTCTAAAAAGTAAAAACTTCATGTGAATGGTTCTTTTAGTTTTCATATAGACTTAATATTATGGCTCTCGCTATCATAGATTGTAGAGGCGTTCCTGGAAGGGATAAATTTCGGCCATAAGGTCCATTGTGATGCCTAAGAAGTGAGTAGAGGACAAGAAATGTTTTGTGCAGACTAGGAATTGGTAGGATGTGCGGCTGGAACTGGGAGGTTATGGGCTCGAATCCCGACATCGGCAGTTTTTCAATTATTATTTAAAAAAAGGGGGCGGTTAATAGGCTAAGCTGTCGGCGTATGGAGAAAAACGAAGTAACCGGCTATGATTGTGAAGGTTTTCTGCAGTTTCCTCCACGAACTCCAGATGAATATCGTTTCCAGATGAATATCGCATAGTTCCTATCAAATTTGTGCGGATGCAGCCGCACAACCCACCAACTCCTAGACTACACACAAAAATTCCTTCTACTCCACTCACATCCTCACATCCTTAGGCATCACTATGGACCTTATGGTCGAAGTTTGTCCCGTACAGGACATCTAAACGATCTAAAGTTATAGACGTGTTCTCGAATATAGTTTCTATTGAAATACCTGCATTAACAATATTTTGGAAATCAAACATTTTAAATTTAAAATATAAATAAATTGACGTTTCAAACTTCTAAAATTTAGAAAAAAATAATTATATTTACGCAATAAGGATTGGAGTTGTATTCATCAAATGATTATTGTCGAAATAATTCCATCATCAATATTGTAGGAACTGTATTTACAATAACAAACTAAATATATATAAATATATATATATATATATATATATATATATATATATATATATATATATATATATATATATATATATATATATATTTATATATATATATATATATATATATATATATATATATATATATATTGACGATGTCTATTTGAGTATTTCTTGCATTAATAGTTTCCTTTGACAGTTTGACGAATTGCTAGTCGGAAATGAAACATTTTCTATTCAATAGAAAATAATATTTATTAAAATGATATCTGTTAATATAATAGTCGATACAACAAGATCACTCAAAAAAGTTTGTTAGACGAGAGAGTCTCTTTATAAACATCATTTGATTATGGGAGTTGATGTTATAATCGAGTAGATTCACAAAGCTCAAAATATAATGTATTTTGACGTTAAACGAGTTTATATGAAAATTATGTATTTTAATTTAAAATTTGATTGAGGAATCTTTAGAATTTAGAATTTATGGATATCAGGTCCATTGTGATGCCTAAGGATGTGAGGATGTGAGTGGAGTGGAAGGAATTTGTGAGTTGACTAGGCATTGGTAGAATATGCGGCTGCAGCCGACTCTGATAGGAACTATGCCGATATTCATCTGCAGTTCGTGAATGAAACTGCAGAAAACCTTCTCAACCATAGCCGGTTACTTCGTTCTTGTCATTACGCCGACAGTTAATCAACAGTAGTCAATTAACCGCACCCTGTTTTTTTTATAAATGACAAACTGCCGATGTCGGGATTCGAACCCATAACCTCCCAGTTTCCAAGTATGCATACTGCGCAGACATATCGCCTTAGACCGCTCGGCTACTTGGACTAGTGAATAAGAATTTATAAATAATTTGATAATAAACAATTAAAAATGTAACCACTATTTGAATTAACTGTTTGTGATCCATATTTCTATCCATAAAATTTCTTTGCATAAAAAAAACAACTATTGTTTGAAACTTTTTACTTTTTTCAAGCATTTGACTTTTTTCAGGCATGCCACAGTTTTAGTGAAATTCGAAAATTTGTACTTATGCCAGAAATATTGGATGCATGAAAAAAAGTTTTAAACAAAAATTGTGTTCTTTTTTATAAGAGAATTCATTATATTATAAGAACTCTATTAAAACAGACAAATTTTGTTTTAAACTTTTTTCGTGCTTCCAATAATTGTGGGGTAAATACAAAATTTACGCCACATTTACACCAAAACTACGACAATTCAGACACAATATGCATCAGCTTGAATCAGCTTCCTAAATAACGAATATAACAACTGTTGCTATAGTCATGATTGCCAGCAAGTTTTGTCTGAGTCTTTATCGAAAGTAGAAAAATACTTTGACAAGTCTCCCAATCATTTTGAAGTTTAAAAGATTTCTATTGGTTCATAGTTTATTCTTTCTCAGATTATGAGAATAGACAATAATTTAGTAGCGGAAACTTCATATTCGTTAAAATTCCTACCTCTGAGAAATTTCACTTAGTACAACGAAGCTCTTACTTTTCAAGCGTATACTATCGATGACTTATTCTTTTGGTGACAATAGATATTTCACACCGTATTTTTGCTATTTAATTATTAGATCGAATTACCATGCAATGGACTGTCTCATTTTCATCCAAATCACATATATAGCGAATGAATTTTTTATTTGATTTTCTAAAACTATATTTTTACAAACGAAAACCGAAAATCTTTAAGAGTTATGTGAAAAAAATCCCGACCTTTCTCCCGTTTTCCATTTTCTGTATTACAAAAGTTCATTATTTATAGATATATTTATAACGCATTGAATATAAATAAAATAAGTTATATAAATATTGTTAATTGTATTTGAAAGACATTTTCTTTTATACCTACATACTCCTAACAAAATATAGGGATCAAAATGGGAATAAAATAATATTCAAACGTGTGATATGTGTGTTTAAAATCCGATTATATAATTATTTAATTTTAGTATACATATATAAATAGATAATATTGTATCGGATGGTATACCTTAATTTATCAGATGAACATGTCTACCATCCATGAATTTAACCCATATCAACTATATTTATATTATAATACCATTGATAATACTTAAGGGGTAATTAGTATTAAACGTTTTCCAAATTAAAGTATTATTTTAGAATTTTACCATTGCTGCAGTGTATTGTATTTAAATATGAAAATTGATTTTAATTCAAAATAATATTGAATTTTATACATACTCGAAATTATCTATTATAATACCCGGTATATAAAATATATACCAGGATATATTCAGTTTAGATCCGCTTTGTCCCGACAAAAGATGTTTGAAAACGGTCATTTCGTTGTCCAACGGATGAAATTTTGACTTAATACAGGTCACTTGTTATATTTTAAATATTTTTAAAACATAAAATAATTTAGATTTAATATAAGCTTCGATGTATGTAACCAAAGGTTCTTTTACGATCATTTCTCTTGACTATAAGTTCTTCATTTTTAGTCGCCTACTATATCTACCTTTTTTCCCTTCACCTCCTATTCCCTGTGTAAGATTAAGCTATCTACGTGTTAGCAAAGGACCATGCATAAAGGTAGTCTAAAAATACGATTGGTTACGTTATTGTGCATTTTTCTTTTTCTATTTTGAAATGATTAATATATCATGTTCGTACTCTGTTTACTCGGAATTTTACGCTCTTTAACTTCCATTACCGACAATTCGATTGGCTGACGTGTTACTTTTTATTTCTTTTCGAATACATATAGTAGCGTATCCTACCTAAGCAAAAATTTTAGTAATTTTTAAAATATCAGATCATCTCACCTTCAATGTTTTCCAAACATATTAATATAAAATAAATATTGCACATTACACAACCAAATTATGTATAAATAAATATAATAAAGATAGAATATCTTTTAGCATGACTGTTTGGAGTGTTTTATCCTGAATGCATCAATGGCAAAAGGTATTTATCTTGTGTATAACATGCTACCGTTGGTAGAGGAAAGGTTTGCACTTTGGGATTGTTTGTTGGGACAGCATTTACTAAGTGTGGAACTCTTAGAGTTGGAGTTGTCCGTTTACATTTTTTTGTGCCACTTAATAGTCATTTTATCACTAGCGTTTATAAAATACAATTTTTTATGATTATTATCAATGGAAATTAATTCATAAACGATAAAGAAGGGAAGTGCAGCACGATTTTTTGTGATTTTCTATTTAATACCGATTTAAACTGATATTCCGGCGAATCTTTTTATTGTCGCAATCTGCATCCTGGTAGTTCTCCACAAGTTCTGCACAATACGACTAGAATCAATTTCCTAGCTAAACACGTTTCCATGCTACACCAATTTATAAGTTAACCCTCTGCTAATTCGTAACTATTCACGCGTATGCACCTACACTGGTACGACGACGTCATAGGCAAAATATCCTGAATGAGGATATCTTAAGAAAGGCCAATCTTACATGCAGGGAGGAACGCACTTGTGGTACTACAAGACAGTTATGGTCGGAGTACATTTTTAGGCGTTCCGAAGATCTTATCTTGCTTCAAAAGGCCTCTATAAGCAAAATCGTTGCGGCTATTATAGGACACTGGCTTGACAGTATGCATGCTGAAATATTTGGCCTACCAGTGCATCACGACTATTACAGGAACTGTCACAGTGTAGAGGAAGGGACAACGATATCTCTTCTTCTCTGTCACTGTCCAGCTATTGCCATAAGGAGATGGACCCATCTGAGTCAGCCTTTCTTTGACGACCGCTCTCGCTGTTCTTAAACAGCTCCAAATGGTTCATGGAGTAGTGGCCAGGGATGGGCCAACTCACTGTTTCCATATCACAACGGACCCTATGGTCCAAGTGTGTCTCACCCAAGGACAGCCACTCTAACCTAACCTAACAAATATCATGGAGTATGACTTTTTCGAATATTTTCACCCTGCCTTTGGCGATTGTGATTGAAATTTAACTATAAGTTTAAGATGAAAATCTCTCAAGCGATTCCAATATTTCAATCATTCTATAGGTAAACTTTTATTTGAATGAAACGAAACGCGGCTCGGTTTGAAATGTAACCCTTTCGACTTTGTCTATGCATATAGACTCTGTGAATATGAACGTGTAATCATATTTTAAAATTATTTTTATTATAATTAATGCCCTGTAACTGATATAATTAATTAACAGTAATTATGGTATAATATTTATGAAAACATTAAATTCATATATACCATTGTATACAATTGAATTTCTATTACACTCATATCATAAATATATATCAGCTTGTTTTGTTTCCAAAACCAGACGAAGATTATATTTCACTCATATGCGTATCCGTATTATATTTACCTCTTTCTCTTTCCACAGTTAGTTTTCATCATATTAATATCCATACTTTTTGGTCTTCATACCACAAACGGCCGCGACGGCTTAATTTTTGTATTATGGTTGATCATTTCCATTTTAATAAATGAAAAAAATTTGTTACGCAGGATCTGCGTCAACTTAGCGAATTTTCTTAGAATACATAAATCACTCTCTAGCGATCATAATTTTAGTGTGATCAAAATGAAATATAATATCGGATATGACTTTAGTTTTGGCAAAAATTAAATTTACTAATAACCAAAATAACGATTATAGTTTATAGTTACTATGGAAACGACAATCAAAATTTTTTGCAATAAAATATATTTCATGTATTTGTGTCAAACAAACACAAAATATTTAATATCTCTCTTAATATTATAATAATCGCAAAATGTATAAGGAGTAAAGTTGTAGAAAATCAAGTTTGCTACAATTCATTACTGTATTATTTTTCTCGAACTCTAATGTGAACAGAGATATTTAGAATTTTAACTTTCAATCTTTAATTGTAAATATTTTTGTAAATATTAGTGTAACAGAAAAATGATAAGAAACAAAATTACAGTAAAACTTAGTACCTACAACTTAACTCCTGATAAATTTTTCGATTTTTCAAATATTAAGGGAGATAGTCAAATTTTGTTTTTTTCCCTCCCTCTAAACCCCATTTCTCTTGTCCGATTTTAACCATTAACGAACTTGACCTTTGGAATACCAAAAGCGACTCCAATTCCAAATTTCATTCCAATGGGAATAAAACTGTGACCGCTAGAGAGTCCACAGACATTTAAAAAAAGTACATATGTTATATATATATATATATATATATATATATATATATATATATATATATATATACATATATATATATATATATACATATTTACAAATTTTAGATATGTTGTATATATATATTACATATGTTGTATATATATATATATACATATTTACAAATTTTAGCGATAGTGATTTTTAACATCTAATAGGTAGGATCGTTGGACATTTGAAGAAATTTTTACGAAATTCCAACATTGGTGCAAAAACAATAGCTGCGTTTCCTTTGGAGGAAATTTGCTAACAAGTTATGTAAAAACTGAGTTAGTTGTTTGAATACCTAGTATATACTGAGTTTGTATATCAATGTTTGAACAATTCTTCAAATTCAAAGTTTATAAGATATGAATTTTTTTCTAGCGTTACAAATATTTTCAAGCGTTACAAAGTCAGAACTTAACTAAATATACCTTGTTTATTTACAAATATACTGGGTATAAAAATAGTATTAAAACTGCATTAAAGAATAACGAACGTTTTACCCTATAGAACAGTGTTTTGTAAGCAATGCAAGCAGCATACACACAAGAATTTACTGCATACAATTTTATCCATTACACTGTCCCATATATTTCCTTCAATTCAGCATAATGTTTTGTTTACTCATGTTCATGTAACATCATCGTATTATATATACACAAACAAATGCACAAACCAAAGATCTATAATATTATATTTGTACACTGATTTTATTTGCATTTTATACTTGTACAAACTAGTATGTATAGTTTTGTAAGAGTTGCTGCATACAAGTCTACACACAGAGGAGCTATCCTAGTTTTTATGAGATTGAGATACTGTTTTCATATTACCTCTATATACATAAAAGCGTAAAGAGGTATTGAGGTAAACTAGCGTCTATTTATATCCATTGTTAATTGTTAATAGGATGCCTTTTTTTCGGTTAGATTATACCAAAGAGAAGCGATTATCGTTTACTAGAGGTAGAGAGAGGTAGATTGTAAAGGCTGCCCTGGACGGGCTACACTTCGACCATAAGGTCCATTGTGATGCCTTAGGATGTGAGGTTACTTCGTTCTTGTCCATACGCCGACAGTTTAGTCAATTAACCGCCCCTTTTTTTTTTTAATTTTTATAATTGACAAACTGCCGATGTCGGGATTCGAACCCATAACCTCCCAGTTCCAAAGTACTGCATACTGCGCAGACATGACGCCTTAGACCGCTCGGCTACTTGGCTGGTTTATTATTTATCGTTTACTAACTTTGATATTTAAGTAATTTGTCCAAACATTGATAACATTCTTTGATATCAAATGTCTGATATGAAAAATCATATACATCTAGGGTAGGGATTGAACCCAAGACCTCTGGCATCCTTGACCAATGCTCTACCAACTGAGCTACCTGATATTATGGTACTGCAATGTATATGATCTTTCACTATCTTTTTGATGCGGTTGTATTATTATCGATATTGAGATTTTACCGGATATTTACGTGTCAAGGTCCTCTAACACCAAAAACTTTTGGCCATTGACAAGTTTGTATATGTGGCTTCCCTAATCATTGATTTTTATTTTTAGAGCCTGGCATAAATGACGTGGAGAACAAGGACGTATTCAATGTATGTTCGTGAAGGGAAATTTCAGAACATCGTTCTTGTCAATTGCCTGTTTTAGTCAATTTAGCGGCCCATTAATGTTTTTGACAAACTACCACCGTTGAAAATCGAACCCACAATATGCCAGTTCCAAGCAGAGCGCATTTTACCGCATTTGGATGGATAGCAGGTGGTATGTAAGTTAAAAATTGTTGTATTACGCGACTGGAATGCTTTGGCGGTAATAGTTGAACTGGTAATGATCCTTTATTCTTCCTTTTGAGAATTTTTTGAATTAAATGTTTTCTTTTAAACTTTGTACCATGGTTATGCATCTTGAGATCTGGATTTTCACATACTTTTCACCACTCTAAATTTGTTAGAAAGGGTAGTTTACTGGTTAGGTACACAAACAAATGTTTGAGTTAGAGGTACGAGATTTTAAATTTTGAAATTCAACATTTTTAGACGATACAAAATCCAGATTTTTATTAAAAACCAAAGAGGTATTTGATTCTTGCCGTTTTTTAAAGAATATGAAAGACTTTTGTAACAAACAAAGGAAGGAAATTTAACTCACAATTGATATTTTTAAAGCTACTTGTTAAACTCTAAACATAGAGGTTGTGTGAATGTTTCATACCATATTTTTTTTATATCTATTTTACATTAAAATCACTTATTATAGAAGTTCTCTTCTAAGTCTAAGTATTATCCGAAAATATATATTTTTTTCTTCAAATAAATGAGCTTAGTTTATTTTGTTTTCTAAGTAGAGTTGACATTTGTACGATTGTTAGTTTTTATAGAAATGTCTCATATTAAACAAGTGAAAATAACAACTAACTGAATTAATTTCTTATATACCCAGTATATACTCAGTTGAAAATGTTTCAAAAGTAGTCTACCTCTTACGGTTTCAAAGATGGATATTTTTGCACGATTTTCCCAAACGCGGTCCAAGTTTGCCCACGCGATTTTGAACTTGAAGTTATTTTTTAGCTATAAAACACACACACACACTCAAGTTCAGGTTGTTTCTTTTCGTTTTTGAGTTATCGTGTACACAGGTGGGCAGACGGACATACAGAAATGGACTATTTAAATAATATTGATATACGCTAGTGCTTTCATACTATGTCTTCATAGCCTTAATGGAAATGGATATTATTGTAGTATTATGGCTTAAAGTATACACCAATACTTATATACTTATATTTCTGCGATTAATATTACCCACCGTAACAAAGTCGAGACTAAACTTAATATATCCTTGTATATATTATATATACCGAGTATAACAAAGTTGGGACTAAACCTAATATACTCTTGTATACAGACTGTGTTGGACAGCTTTTCCTATAGTAAATCAATGTTAAATATTATTGATTACTAGCTGTCCGTCTGGTACTGTATGAAGTCAGTTAGTACACATGTAATGAAAGTATCAAAATCCCCACTCTTTAATGGCAAACAACCATACGCATACAGTATAGCTGTGAGATAACTGACTGACTTTATTTATATGTGTACTGACTGACTTCATACAGTACCAGACGGACAGCTAGTAATAATTAATATTTAACATTGATTTACTATAGGAAAAGCTTTACAACACAGTCTGTATATTATATATAGCGGGTATAAAAATCGTTGTTAAAATACATATAAGTGTTTCAATGGAGCCGAAATTTTAGAAAAGTATATAATTCTAATGACAATACAATCATATCGTACTATTTAGACGAAACTCAAGATCGTTATCTACTAAGAAAAGCTTATATTATAGCTCTAGCTTCCCCAGCATAAACTGTACTCGAATTGTTTTCGACGAAGTTTTATTTCTTCAATTTTTGTTCAATTCTAATCATTTATTATCGCACAGTGTCTATCAAAATAAAACGAAACTTACACAAAACATTTCAAAATATTTTATAAACTCTATAAAATAAAATTGGATACTCGTATAATACGTACAAAAGTATTTGTTCAGAGCCAGAACTTTTACAAAACAATTTTGTGTTTTAGTCGTTGGCACAGCAAACACAACTAACTACATAGGGAACACTTTTGTTGATATATTTAATATTCTTCAGAGTGAAAATTTGGTTTGAAATTTATAAATTAATATGGTAACATAGTTTGTATACATAGAGTTCGTGAATTATTGAAGATCAAATTGTTTAATTTATGATCAGTGATTTACGTATGTATCTCCTCTTTAATTTTTGGCAGACGGCTTCCTTTTACAAAATTTGCCACTGTTGTTTTACGTTAAAAATGATCATTTGATAAATAAACATTACAGAAGTTTTTATTAATTTTAACGAGCCGTAGACCTTTAGATTCTTTTAAATATTTTTGCGAGCATAGGGCTATTTTACATTTCTACTTCTTTAGGCACAAAAAATATATTAGAAAAAACTGTAAGGGCACAAAATTTTGGAAAATCATGTGAAGAATACTTCAAATTTTTTCCGATCTAATTTAGTTTGGTAGATAGATAGATACATCTTGGGGTCTAAAAAGTATTGCACTTCGACCTTATGATCCATTGTGCTCCCCCTTCTAATTCAGTCCGACGAGATTCGCTTCTCCCATATGTTGGCAATAGCCAGGAGCTTGCTTATCAAGCCACCCTGAAGGTTCATATATTCGGGGTGACATGCACCGAATATCCTGTATCTACTGTAACCTAGAGGTTCGCAGTCAAAGATTATGTGGCTGAATGTTTCTTCCTCCTCTCCACACAATCTGCAAACAATGGACCCGTTATGGAGTCAAATTGTATGCAGATGCTTCCACAGGAGATAATGCCCGGTATTGAATCCAGTAACCCTCCGAAGTTGCATCCTGTACAGCTTCAGTGCATCGAGAGATAGCCCCTTGGTTGCACTCTGATGCAGTATTTTCCCGAGCTCAATTTAGTTTGGTAGTTCTTTCTTTAACTCAATTTTAACTTTTTAGGGAGCCTAGATTAAGTATTTATCAGTTTATTCTCAATTTATATCATAGCGCCTCATGATAAAGCGTTTTTATCCTTAAAATCCTGGAATCACTTATAGGGTGCAAATCGCAGTCCTTAAATGGGACTGGAACTTGCTAGAGACCATCGACATTATTGGATATTCAACACTTGGTAATGTCTAATATTTGATCCGTTTTATACCCGGTATATTTTGAGATAAACCAGGGTATATTAACTTTAGTTAACTTTAGTAAAGATTTTGGTATAGGTGCTCATAAAATTACCTAATTGGTTTAATTCCGTATATCCACCCTTACGTTCGTCCGTCTGTCAGCACAATAATTTAAAAACAGCAACAGATAGCGAGCTGAAATTTTGCGTATGTGTTAAAAGCTAAAAAGGGCTAAAAAGTAAAATCAAGTTGGTGAATAAGCAAAATCAGATCGTGTTTGAGCAAAATGGGCAAAATTATCCATCTTTGAAACCGTAAGAGAGAGAACAACAATTTAAAGACAAAAAATGTTCGTGTCTTAAAAATAAACAACTTTTGTTTGAATTTTTTTTTTCATAAACTCAGTATATACCGGATATTTAAACAATCAACTTAATTAGTTGTTTTTAATTGAATAATGAGGTTTTACTACAAATATATGTATATATATATTTTACTATAAATATATGTATACATTTAATAAAAGTCAGGACTAGTTCCCAACAAATAATTAGTTTTTAACAGCACGGTATCGCTTATTTTATTACGGGGACCCTTGGATTTATTAAATCTTTCTGTACCTACACGACCTGTTCGTATGGTATAGCTATAGTGTTTATAAGGTATAAACAAAATGTGTTTGAAAACATTTTAGCATCACTTGACATTTGACCTAAAGTTACAAATTTATTCCATACAAGATGATTGTAACTTGTGAGTTAGTTTCATTTTATTACAAACATATAATTTACATTATATAATGTGAGTGAGATAGACATATATAGTATATATATATTATAGACCAAGTGATTAATCAGGGCACTATGTATAATGCCCGGGCAATATGACTAATGACAAGTCAAAACGGGCTACGTAATTAATACTTAGAGTGTATTCCGTAATGATAGTATCAATAAGTTTTAAGTTGGCATTACTGAAAAAGGAGAGGTAGAGATGGATGGTGCTGTGCTCCACCATCATAAACATCATCAAAAGTCGTATGACGTATGCTATTGTAATGATAGAGGAATCATTTTTATTATTTATTTATAAATTATACTTAGTTAATCTTATCTAGTGCGCAAGACCGAGTCTGTTATTAAACAAAACAAAATAAAATATAATTTTTTGTTTTTATTCAATTTTATTTAATTTTTTGTTTCTCAGTCATTGCATGATTCTGACAGCAGAAGATTTATGATTGATGATGTTTATGATGGTGGAACACAGATCCATCCATCCCTACCCCTCCTTTTTAAGTGATGCCAACTTATAATTTATTGATGTTACCATTACGGAATAAGCCCTTATTTAAACTTCATTATGTATCACATTGTCTGGTCGTTATGAATATAGCTACATATCTGTTGTGCAATCTGATAATCAAGGTACTGGAGAATAATTTTTTTTAATACTCCACTGTATAAAAATTTATTATTGATATTTTTTCATATTTTTATTATTCAAAGAATTTATATAATTATTGCCTTATGCTAGTTGAGAATTTGCATAGTTTCAACAGGCATTTGCTTAGATTAGAAATGACTTGCGTATATACCAGCTTACTTCAGTGTTTCAGCACATATTTAAAATCAGTTTGAATTAATACTTCTTTCAGTTCAGTTACAGAAGGTACTTCGCTCAGTCTAATTACCAAAAGTATTTCTCTCAGTAGAGTCACACAAAAAAATAGTTACAAAAATTAGTTGATTCACATCAATTAATTAGATGGTATTTAAAAATTTTATTTCTTCAATTTACAAGTTGAATATTTTTTTATGGATTGTGCTGAAATATCGAATGGGCGAATTAATGGTTTCTATCTGATTGTATCTAAGTATATTTTTTTTTGTATAATTTATTTAATTCACTATTCAAAAACTTGTGGTCTCTCAAGCTTGTAACAATTCAATACACACTCTATACACACTTTTGGTGTACAATTTATATTTTATGTGAATATGCATTGACGTTTTCAATTGATAACTATATTGTTTGTATACGCTTGGTTTTTTTTTTGGCCGTGTATTTTTTCTTTACAGAAGCGTAATGTCTCTTTATATATACAAGTATGTATCTGAATTAAATTTGTAATCCATATTTATATTTTGCAAATCAGACATATTTGAAAATATTTTTTTTTACTGTAGTTCTTTTACTATAATTCTATTTAGCACATATTCACGTAATCTTTGTTTTAATAACTTGTACAACCAATGTTAGTGTTCTAAGGATAGTTGTACTATCAGTATATTACATTAGAAATTATTTATTTCAAATATATATTTTATTTTAAAATATATTTGTTTTGTTCCCGTTTTTGTACCTTTTATTTTTTTTTCAGATTCGAATCACTTGTCGATAACTAAGACACTTACTGGATAGTAAAGATCTTACTACCTCTATATTATCTTTTAAATGGGCCCAGCTTTTATTGAAAGACTTTCGGTTCAACGTGTTTTTTTTTTATATTTACGTGTATGGCGTTAACACCGATCGTTTTCTAATTTTCATAATTCCACATACAATACTCTGCTTTGGATTTTTTTTCTAAAGTACCGTATATTTAGTTTCCATTATTTTTTTTAAAAATACATCATAATAACTTTTTAATTAAAATTACTAAATTAATTTAACTTCATTATTTATGAAAATAATTGATAATTCAATTATTTTCTATAAAGTGTTTAGTTTTTTTTTAAAAAAAAAAACTAAACACCATTTTTTTTTTAAACTAAATACCCATTAATAATTTTTTTTACATACACATATGGAAGCAGAGCAAATATCCATATGTGTCTTTTGTTTTCGATAGTTTTCACAAAGCTCGACTTGTGATTCTGAAATTCTTTTTGAAATTTGAAATGATTATAATTTTTTCTTTATATTTATTCATTTATATCTTTTACATTTTCTTTAATTCTTTAATTATATTTAACTTAGTACTAATTTTTTTTTCTCTTTCTTCTATTTTGTTTGTGGTTTAAATTTTCATTATGCCGAGAACAACTCGTAATACACCAGGTACCCCAGGAGATGACGATCCTCCAGCTGCACCAGATGACTTATTCATCACGCCTCATCAAGTATTAGCGGTTAACTTAGCGGCTATAACTACGCAGATGCACACTACAGCTCAACAGTTCCATGCGTCAGTGCTGCACGTTTCGGATGTACAGCAGCAAATACAACAGCAAAGCATACAGATAAGTAGCATTACCGATGCCTTCGCAACAATTACAACTACTCTATCAAATAATAAAAGTTCAAATCAATTAACTTCAAATTTTAGTTTTTTTGCAAAACCGAGTATTGATTCCTTTATAAATAAAATCACTATTCTGGACATTTCGGTTCCAGAAAATATTATACAGTTTATTGTCGATACTCAACATTTAGTTGATATTAATTTTTTACCTATAGACGTTCTTTTGAAATCTTTAATCAATAGGTGTGCTTCGAACGCACAAACATTTTGGTCTACTTGTTTGGCTGACTCTTTGTCTTGGCAAAATATTAAACATAATTTATTACAAGTTTATATTCCACCTTTGACTAAACAGATATTAATTGATAGATTAGTCCGGCGAAATCAACCTGACACTGAAAAATTTTCGACATTTGTTCCTTCAATAATAAAATTCGCGAACATCCTACTTAATGATTCATCTGAATCTGAAATCATACAAATTATTTTTGCTCATGCCAATAATTCTGTACTATCTATTCTTGGTTTATATCAAATTCCCGATACTTATAAAGATTTGTATCATCTAATCACTAAAATTGAGGAAATTCAAGCACGAATAACTACAACACCCGTCAGTGTAAATGTTACTTCAATTCAAAATACGCATAATGACTCTAAATTTTTTTGTACCTTCTGTAAAGGTACTAATCACAATTTTAAATATTGTTTTAAAAGAAAGAAGGATAATATAAATGTTAGTACTACGGTTCCAAAAAACTCGCAATAGACCCCAAGTTTCTTATTAATGATGTTATTTTAAATTATACTATTTTACCCCTACAAACCATTTTCATTCAAGGTTATCCTTTATTAACACTTTTTGATTCCGGTGCTACTGTTAATGCTATTAAAACTGCGACTTTTAACAAGTTAAAATCTAACAATAGAAACATCGTCACCGAATCAATTGATAAAACTATTTCTTTGCCGGGAAATAATTTTTTAAAATGTAGTTTAACTGCGAAACTTCATTTTAAATTGGCTAATTTTTCATGGACTCAAACTTTTTTTATAGTAGATTCATTACCGTTTGAGGTAATTTTAGGTGTTGCCACACTTAAAGATTGCAACATCATTTTGGACTTCTTTAAGTCGACGATCAAATTTTATTTTCATCCTAATGTTGAAATACCGTTTTCGGGTTTTTGTAATAAAAATCGAATTATTAATACCATTGTCGAAGCGAAAGTAAATCTTAATAGCAAACAAACCAAAGTGTTGCAAACACTTCTTCAAAACTTTAAATCGATTTTTTCTGACATTCCTGGTCTTGCCAAGGGTTTTGAATATAAAATTAAGTTAATCGATAACATTCCGGTTTGTAAAGCTCCTTACTATCTGGCACCCGATAAAGCCAAACTTTTGGACGAGCATGTTCAAGAGCTTGTTACACAGGGGGTACTTTCTCCTTCGAACTCTAATTATAGCTCACCCGTCTTCTTTGTTAAAAAGAAAGACGATTCTTATCGGTTAGTCGCTGACTATAGGTTTGTTAACAAACATATAGAGTTTGATCCGATGAGTTCAGCCAGTATGGCTCATATTTTCGCTAGCTTAGGTAATTCGAAAGTATTTACACTCCTCGACATGAAATCCAGTTTTCATCAGATAAAATTATCAGATGACTCGAAACATGTCACCGCGATCGTCACACAATATGGTCTGTTTGAGTACAATACCATGCCTTTCGGGCTAAAGGTGGCTAGTCAATCATTAGCTCGTTTTTTAAATTCCAGTCTCGCAGAATTTCGTCATAAATTTCTTCTTATTTATTATGACGATTTAATTGTACATTCACCCGACATTGAATCACATTTAAATCACCTGAATCTCTTGTTCACTAAAATAAAGTCTATCGGTATCACTATTAATCCTTCTAAGGCTCGATTTTGTATGTCGAGGGTACGTTTGTTGGGTAGCGTAATATCCGCTGAGGGACGCTTTATAGACCCTATTAAGGTGCAAGCAATCAATGACATGCCAACTCCAAAAAACGTCAAAGAAGTTATGCGTCTAGTTGGGGCTGCGGCTTTTTACTCCCGCTATATTCCCATGTTCAGTCAGATTGTAGCTCCGTTAAACGATTTAAAAAAGAAAGGTGTAAGGTTCAAAATTACTAAGGTTCATCTTGATGCAATCTCTACTTTAAAAAAATCTTTAGTAAGTGCGCCTGTCTTAAAACATCCTAATTTTGACAAACCTTTTGTGCTACAAACTGACGGATCAGCTACTGGTCTGGGCGCGGTATTACTTCAAAAGTATGATGACGGTTTGCACCCCATTATGTACTGTTCTCGAAAATTGAATCCAGCCGAATTAAAATATAACAGTCATGAATTAGAACTTCTCGCAGTAGTGACGGCCCTAGATAAATTTAAAGATTTTTTAACCGACCGCAAGTTTACTCTACAGACTGATTGCAGGTCGTTATTGTGGATTTTTAATACCCCCAATAAATTTAATAAATTATCTAGGTGGATCCTTAAAATTTCGAGATATGACTTTACCCCGGAACATATTAAGGGCAAATTGAACAATATGGCCGATTTTCTATCTAGGTTATACGAAACTGACCATTTAATAGTGAACAAATTTACTGATTCAAATCAAGATTCAGGCAAAAATTTCATTAAAGTTAAAGAGTTGCATAGAAATGATCCAGGTTATGCAAACCTTTTAAAAAAGATAACCAATACTTTGGATCAAACTGACTTAGAATCGGTGAATGAAGAAATCAGGAACAATGCGCAACTGAACTTTATTAACGTTTTAGCTAATACAAATTTTGATTACCTTTCTGTTAAAAGCGAGCAACGTAACTCTCCCGAATGTAAAATCATTTATCAAAACCTTAAGGCTCAGATGAATGTCCCTAATTTTTGCATAAAGGATGGGTTAATTTATAAGTTCGTCGGAAGGAATCGACTAAAACGTATATTTTTACCAGATAATTTACTCGATTACGTTCTTCGATATTATCATGATTCCAAGTATGCTGCGCATAATTCAGTAATTAAAACATTCCGTGAAATTAGTAAAATATTTTACTACAAAAACCTCTATGCAAAGGTAAGGGACTATGTCAGAACCTGTAAAGTGTGCCAGGCTATAAGGCCATATACACGTAACGATAGGGTTCAGTTGAGTAGTTCCGTGCCGGAGTATACCCTACATACTTTGTACGTCGACTTTATCGGTCCTATTATTAGATCAAGTGAAGGTTTTAAATATATTTTTTCTGTTGTAGATGGATTTTCAAAATTTGCTTTCGCCTTTCCATGTAAAAAGCAGACCAGTGACGTTGCCATTTCACTGATACAGAAGATTTTCCTGCAAAATGGATATCCGACGGTTGTTGTAGCCGACAACGGACCAGCCTTTGCGTCGATCAAGTGGAAAACCTTCTTATTTAATAATGGTATTAGAGCTGCCTACTGTTCGAGCTATACACCATCTTCGAACAAGAGCGAGTGCCTCAATCGACAGATAAAATATAATTTAGGATGCATTCTCAAAGAATATTCTGTTCAACATAAAAATTGGTCTAAGTTTTTGAGTTTTGTAATTTTCAATTACAATAACTCCTACAAAAATACAATCGACTCAACACCAGCTGAAGTTTATTTTGGTAGAAAATTAATGACGCCGTTTGTGATTATAAACGAATTAACTGAGTTAATCACGAGTTCTGCTAAACCATCACAAGCACATATACAAGATGCGTTAAAGATTGCTCACCAACAACGAGTCAATCAAACTTTAAATAAACCAACGCTGTCTAAATATAAAGTGGGTCAATTGGTTATGGTTAAAAACTTGGCCCCGAATATGAACAAGAATATTGCACCTAAATTCGCTTCAAAATTCAATGGACCGTACAAGATAATAAAGTTCACTACACCAACTTCAGTTAGGCTAAAAGCTCCAAAATCCAATAAGAAAACCTTCGGCATGTCGATATACAACATTCGGCCATACTATCTCAGAGGATATCAAGGGAATGGTAACGTTACTGCATCCTAATTAAACATCTTAATGTATTTAAATCTTCACGTCTAATCCACATTTGTAAGATTTTTTTTATTCATCTATTCATGTCATTCTTGGTTTAATATTTTCCAATTAGCATGTCGCTAATTTTTTTTGGCCCCCTGGAGTGGAGAATAATTTTTTTTAATACTCCACTGTATAAAAATTTATTATTGATATTTTTTCATATTTTTATTATTCAAAGAATTTATATAATTATTGCCTTATGCTAGTTGAGAATTTGCATAGTTTCAACAGGCATTTGCTTAGATTAGAAATGACTTGCGTATATACGAGCTTACTTCAGTGTTTCAGCACATATTTAAAATCAGTTTGAATTAATACTTCTTTCAGTTCAGTTACAGAAGGTACTTCGCTCAGTCTAATTACCAAAAGTATTTCTCTCAGTAGAGTCACACAAAAAAATAGTTACAAAAATTAGTTGATTCACATCAATTAATTAGATGGTATTTAAAAATTTTATTTCTTCAATTTACAAGTTGAATATTTTTTTATGGATTGTGCTGAAATATCGAATGGGCGAATTAATGGTTTCTATCTGATTGTATCTAAGTATATTTTTTTTTGTATAATTTATTTAATTCACTATTCAAAAACTTGTGGTCTCTCAAGCTTGTAACAATTCAATACACACTCTATACACACTTTTGGTGTACAATTTATATTTTATGTGAATATGCATTGACGTTTTCAATTGATAACTATATTGTTTGTATACGCTTGGTTTTTTTTTTGGCCGTGTATTTTTTCTTTACAGAAGCGTAATGTCTCTTTATATATACAAGTATGTATCTGAATTAAATTTGTAATCCATATTTATATTTTGCAAATCAGACATATTTGAAAATATTTTTTTTTACTGTAGTTCTTTTACTATAATTCTATTTAGCACATATTCACGTAATCTTTGTTTTAATAACTTGTACAACCAATGTTAGTGTTCTAAGGATAGTTGTACTATCAGTATATTACATTAGAAATTATTTATTTCAAATATATATTTTATTTTAAAATATATTTGTTTTGTTCCCGTTTTTGTACCTTTTATTTTTTTTTCAGATTCGAATCACTTGTCGATAACTAAGACACTTACTGGATAGTAAAGATCTTACTACCTCTATATTATCTTTTAAATGGGCCCAGCTTTTATTGAAAGACTTTCGGTTCAACGTGTTTTTTTTTTATATTTACGTGTATGGCGTTAACACCGATCGTTTTCTAATTTTCATAATTCCACATACAATACTCTGCTTTGGATTTTTTTTCTAAAGTACCGTATATTTAGTTTCCATTATTTTTTTTAAAAATACATCATAATAACTTTTTAATTAAAATTACTAAATTAATTTAACTTCATTATTTATGAAAATAATTGATAATTCAATTATTTTCTATAAAGTGTTTAGTTTTTTTTTAAAAAAAAAAACTAAACACCATTTTTTTTTTAAACTAAATACCCATTAATAATTTTTTTTACATACACAGTACATTAGACAGGACGTGAGGAGCAAGATCAAACATGTACGGACTTGTACATGCACAAACACGCGCTGACCAATCAGAGATTGCTATTCTGCCGCTGCTTACTACAGAGCGCGATTGTTTACAATTTCGTTTAGAATTGAAAACTAATAAAGACTGGAATGGAAAATTAATAAAAAAAGTGCAGTGAAGTGTGTTTAATTATTAATTACGTATTTCAATATGGATAAATCAAAACTAATTGACATGAATCGCCGATTTAATAAAATTTTAAATGAGTTGATATCGTTGAAAGGTCAGAATATTCAGTTTTTCATCAGCATAAGTTATACAGGGATGATTCAAAAGGTGAAATGTTCTACGTATATGGTGTCAAATAAAAAAAAAAAACCAGAAGATTTCAACGTTAGCGAAAATTTGACGTTATGACTATTGGAGAAATAGAAAAAGTGATTGTTCCGGTTAAAGAAGATAGTGTCATGAGGTTTTACATACATGAAGGTGAAATACTTCAGATTCCATATGACACCCATCTAGCAATTGGACATGGCGGAAGGAATTGAATGGAGAAGGAGTTAAATTTTCACTAAAAAAAGCATTGCGAAATTAATGTAACAATTAATAATAATTTTGTATGTCAACATTAAAATAATTTAATAAACATTTAATAAAACACTTATTTTTATTACTTTGTTCAAATAAGTGACGGACATTATTCATAAAGCCAATTTAATTATTTCAATAGTTTTTATCATATTGTCTACTCATATTGGACATTTTTCAAACTGGCTGGACTTTATGAATAATATCCTGTTAATTAATCAGTTGGTCATATACACAGAAATTTACCAAACCTTTCTGGTACATTATGTAAATATATAAAATGTATTATTAATAAAATACTTTACTAAAATTTATTATGTAGTACCTGTATCACTTTCTATACTATACCCATTACCTACTATGATATTACTAAATTTTGTAACGCCTGGCATGTATATTTATTATATGTGTGTAGATGTTTCACAATTTTTGTTTTTATATTTTAGTAAAATAAATCCTGTAGTAAACAATATGAAACCAAAGACCTCGAATATACAATAAAATAGATCTCATTTACATATTGAAAATTTTCGAATTGTTTTATGAACATTTTTTTTTTTTGATAATTTATAAGGATTTAATTTTGTTGAATTGATAAAATATTTAAACGTGGAGCAAATTTTTATTATTTATGCATAGAAATAATTAAAATAATCCAATTTTCAGACCAAAATAATAATAATTATTTATTGTATAGACTATAAAACCTATTTTGACAAAATGAAAACACGACTTCAAAAAGCAAATATTCAATAACAAAAAATGCACTAAAAAGTTAAAAAATAATTGCATATTCATGTGCCAATTTTAGTTCACTTAAGCAAAAAATTTTAAATATAAATGTACAATGAATGTTATTTTTGGAGTCGGTGTCAGCATAGAGAAATTCACATAACTTTTGGACACCGCCTCCAAAAATAACAATAATTGTACATATATATTTAAAAAATTTTGCTTAGGTGAACTAAAATTGGCACAAGAATATGCAATTATTTTTTTACTTTATAGTGCATTTTTTGTTATAGAATATTTGATTTTTGAAGTCGGGTTTCCATTTTGTCAAAATAGGTTTTATTTCTCGCTTTTTAGTGACTTTGAACTGATTTTATTTGTCTAAATATGGGTAGACCTACTAAACGACCAGCTAATTTTTAGTGCATTTTTTTATAACACTTTTTTTTATCCGTTTTTTTTTTTAAATGTATAGTGCATTTTTTTATAACAGATTTTCAGTTTATTTTACAAGTATTTTGTTTGTTTTTGTAAAAATTTTTTTTTTGGGTCGGTTTTTTTTGTAAAAAATTTTTTTGAAGTCGGTTTTTTAGGAAATTTTCTTATTTTCCCATTATGAACGAGTATACCTTTTTAAAAAAAAAAATTTCGCAGAAATCGGTTATCACATATAAAATGAGGATTTTCCACGATTTCCTCCCTTATCAGAATGCGATTTAGTGACAATGGGACCAATGGGAAACCAAACCCTTTAAAACAAAACAAAAATTCAAAATCGGTTCATAAATGACGGAGTTCTGAGGTGACACATATAAAAAAAAAAAAAATACAGACGAATTGAGAACCATCCTCCTTTTTGAAGTCGGGTTAAAAACGAATTATTTAATAAAGTGGTTGTATTTTTTGTAATTTGGTGCGTGTCTCAATATTATTCAAAAAGTTTTGTCTTTTATATGTTCTGACTGAAATAGTACCTGAAAGATTATCCAAATTAACAACGAACAACATATCTCTGACTCCATATCCCAGAGATAATTACGATTAGCTAATTCATACTGATGATGACTACCTTGTAGTCGAAACACGTATTTATAAAATACAAATAATTGTTCTAGAAATTGGTGCAAAAAATTCGAAATTTAATGCTACCTAGTTTTTTTATCTAATAAGTATAGTTTTTCCATTCTTATACAATTATTCCCAAATATTTTTTCATTTTTGATGATTTAAATTATTTTTTTGTTTTGTTTTTTTGCATAAAATATAATAAACTTTTATTATAAATTATACGAGTTATCATAAAATTTTTACCCAAAAAAAATTATGACGATAATTTTATTGCATGTTTTTCTCTATTCTTCGTTTTTTTTTTTTATTGTATAAAAATAAATAATAAAAAACACGAAAAACGAAAATTGTAATGAGAACAAGCGTACATAAAGTATAGACCAGGGGCGGCCAACTTTTGTGTGTATAAGATCTAGTTTGTATCTGAAAAACGTGTCGCAAACGACTTCGACTATTTGTTCGAAGCTATATATGAAAAAGTTGTTATAAAAATGCACAAGTATGACTGATAATTTGAGTTTAAGATGTCACTTTCGTGATTTTTTTTTCCGGTCCGGAAAATTTATCTTCGAAGAACGATATAAGATTTTTAGACTTTTTTTGCTAATCTATCAATAGCTCGCGGCAGAGCACCTTGTACTAAACCAGCCTGTACATCCACCTACGTAAAAAACAACATAATTATTTAACGGGTCAAAATTAATTCAAATTAGTTACAGATAAAGACAGATTTAGAATTTACTTTATGACCTTAACAATAATGGGAAGACTGAGTTTGCATGTTTCTAACCATGAAATCATAATTAGGTGTATATCCTGACAAAGATAATAATAATGAGTCATCAGTATGGGAATTAGCCTAGGCAGAACGTTGTTTTTTTTGGGTCCGGAAAATTTATCATCGATGAATGATTTAAGATTTTTAGCCTTTTTTTTTGCTAATCTATCAATAGCTCGCGGCATTGCACCTTGTACTGAAACAGCCTGTATATCCACCTACGTAAAAAATATCATAATTAACGGGTCAAAATTAATTCAAATTAGCTACAGATTTAGAATTTACTTTATTGCCTTAACAATATTGGGAAGACTGAGTTTGCATGTCTCTAACCATGAAATCATAATTAGGTGTATATCCTGACAAGGAAAACAATAATGAGTCATCAGTATGGGAATTAGCCTGGATAGAACGTTGTTTAGTATTCGTTAACTTTGATGTACGAAAATGCCGATTCACACAGGTATGTAGATCCGAAACCAGAATAACTATATTCGCTACAGTTGGTGATATTGGGATATTTTTCTCGGTTGATATATTTCGAAAAATCATCTTCAAAATTCCTGACGTGTAAGATTATATCAGTTTGTAAAATTATAATTTAATTTTTTAATGCCTTTAACGTCTAATGCGATTCAAACTTATATCCAGGTATAAATTCCAGAATTTATTTATTTTTTTTGTTAAATCCTGAAATCTTACCTCAAATTCATCAATTACATTTTGTCACAATAGGGAATATGCATGAAAATTTTTGTTCACATTTTTTTTCAGAATATGAAAATACTGTTAATACTGTAATAATATTTAAAAACGAAATTAAAATCCGACAAATATCAAGGAAGCTATAAGCTTTTAAAGATTATTATCTGTCTCTTTCTTGCAAAAATACTAAAAACGGAGTTTTACGTGTATTTTAAATGGTGAAAGTGTAATATGACGTCACATAACATATCAAGAGGGCTATCACCCTCTTTGTCTAATCGGGAATTTCAATCATTCATATCTCGCTTATTTTTAAAGTTATTTAAAAAGTAATTTTACCTTGATATTTGTCAAGTGAATATGCTTCAATTCAAGTGAAAAAAAAATTTTCAAGCATATTCCCTATTGGCTTCGCGATCGGCTTGTTGGCCACCCCTGGTATATACAATAAGTATGTATGTATATGATGTGCTTATAGCAAACAGCAGTCAGCAAGAACAATTTTTATTAATATTATAATAAATAAAAATATTGTTTTACATATTATTATTTAAACGAATGTTACGTTATTATTTCATAACAAAATATTTTTATTATCTAATTTGTTTTTGTATACAAAATGTTTCACAGTACCGGTCCAGTACTGTATATAGGTAAACTGGGCAGTGAGTTCAGAAATTTGGGGAGCATGCTAATGGCCGACACAAAATATACCATCGTCGGTACAACTATCGTATATTTATTAATATTCATACGGAAAAATTAACTCATCCATCAGGTATCGAACCCTAGACCTTAGATAGATAGATAGATACATCTTAGGGTCTAAAAAGTATTGCACTTTGACCTTATGGTCCATTGTGCTCCCCCATCTACTTCAATACGATGAGATTCGCTTCTCCCGTATGTAGGCAATAGCCAGGAGCTTGCTTATCAGGTCTTTCTGAAGGTTCATATATTCGGGGTGAGATGCACCAAATATCCTGTATTCTAAAGGTTCGCAGTCAAAGTAATGTGGCTGTATGTTTCTTCCTTCTCGCCACACAACCTGCACGCAATGGGTTCGTTATGGAGTCCCATTGTGTGCAGATGCTTCCGCAGGGGATAATGTATGGTAATGGATCCGGTAACCCTCCGCAGTTGCATCCTGTTCCTCTTCAGTGCTTCGAGAGATAGCCTCTTGGTTGCATCCTAGACCTGTTATTCTAGCCACTGGGCTAGAATCCGTTGCACCACAGATGATGTAGATGAACGAGTTAATATCTTCATACCATTGGCAATACTACATTATTTTAAACATGTTTTCCTAATTTTAAACCTGGAAACATATTCAACATATACCAGTCCAAGTAGCCGAGCGGTCTACGGCGTTATGTCTGTGCAGTATGCAGTACTTGGAAACTGGGAGGTTATGGGTTCGAATCCCGACATCGGCTGTTTGTCAATTATAAAAATAAAAAAAAGGGGCGGTTAATTGACTAAACTGTCTGCGTATGGACAAGAACGAAGAAACCGGCTATGCTTGAGAAGGTTTTCTGCAGTTTCCTTCACGAACTCCAGATGAATATCGGCATAGTTCCTATCATAGTTGGCTGCAGCTGCATTTCTTACCAATTCCTAGTCTACTCACAAATTCCTTCCACTTCTCTCACATCCTCACAGCCTTAGGCATCACAATGGACCTTATGGTCGAAAAGTAGCCCGTCCAGGGCAGCCTTTACAATCTACCTCTATACAACATATACATATATATATATAAACAACGTCTTTTGTTTTATTTCCACTAGTACCAATTTGTACATTAAGAGTTGTATACCAAGACACTACACAAGATAAGAGTTCCATTATATATGTAAACCTGGTAAATATTGTATATAAACTTTAGCTATAATGCATAAATTCATTATGAAATAGTTATTAAATTATAAAAAACTCGTATTTTATTATTCACTTTTTACAGGAGCATTATAGAAAATTATGTTAAGGTATTTCACTCACAACTTGAAGTCTGCTATTTTAGGTACTTTAATTTTGTTTTTAAACAGATCCAAATCTGTTAAAACTCATTTGTCCGAACTTGAACTCACTTTTTTGCTCTAGAGCACACATACAAAATTTCAACTCGCTATCTCTTTTCGTTTTTGAGTTATCGTGTTTCGGTCATTTTATACAACTATATAAACAAAAAATTTTTGCTCTGACTATCAGAAGAGTACTAACTACCTTAAGGTATATAATTCTAGTACACTAAAAAATAACAATAACTAGTACACAATAAAATTGAATCAACCTGAAATGTTAATTTTCTTACATTTCATAAAACTCCTCACTTTTGTAACTCTCTGTATATTATCTATTTATAATCAAAGATAAGTAGTATTTTTTTTAAATATGAAAAAAGAAATGGACGTTTTATACTTCTTATTTATGTAAACAAATCAGTGACAGAGTAAAAATATGTAATGTAAATACATGTTAAGTATGATATCTCGCTTTTACGTATAAAAATAAAATAAAATGTTGTATCTGTCAAAAACATTTACTTCAAGAATAATCAAAATTGTGAGATAAGTGACTGATTCGATACAGGTCGATTCAATTGTATTGAACGGCAGTGTACATAAATATAAATGAATTCATTATTTCGTAGAAAGTAATAATTCTGTATAACATCCCAACTTCATTATCACATTGTGAGAAGTGTAGGGATCTCATAAAGACAGCACATTAAGATAATTACATCTTAATCTTGGATAATTTTTATATTCAATGTTTTATAATTCTCTGTAAATAGTGAATGAATAGGACAATGATGGTGTTTTTTTTCAGTCAATGTTTTTATTGCATTAAAAAAATTTACTTGTAAACTTTCACAACATAGATTTGGTTTATACAACATATTAAGAAATATGAATGAGCTTGGTTCGCAGTTATGTTTCAATCGTTATTGACAATTAAAAAACAAAGCTAATTAAATAATCGGGAGTAGCTCTTCAGGATACTAGTTCTTTATTAAGGGATGTTCAAAGATTAATATTTAAGAATTTTGGTATAGGTACTCAATAATTTTATTTTTTATTTAATAGTTGTTTTCAGCTTTGAATACGACCGTTTTTCGTTTTTAAATTATTTATAACTAAAATGACAAGACACGTTTTTTGTTTAAAATGACTGAAATGACTAAAATTACTTAAATTCCAATCGCGTCAAAATATTCAGGCATTCAGGTTAACAGTAAAATAAACTTAGTTCAATAAAATTGCGACCAGATTTTCGTATGACAAAATCCTGACCCTTATTCAGAGGCATGCCCTAAACTTGAATATGCAAAGAAGTCGAACGGAAATTTTTTTTACGAAACCATTTAGTTTATGAAAAAAAGTTTCAAACAACATTTTTATTATAATAACACGAAATTTTATGTCTTTGAACTTTTCCTTCATCTCTTACGGTTGTATAGGTTGTATGCCGCCCTAGCGGGAGAACAGATGTACCAATTTACTTCCTTCCTTTGATCATTTTCTTGACCTCTCTTTTAAGATCAGGAACACGCACACAAATTTCAGCTCGTGATTTTTATGTTCGTTTTTGAGTTATCATGTTAGCGGATAAGCAGACAGGACGGATATGCAAAAATGGACTTATTAGATCATTTTATGAACACCTATACCAAAAATTATTTCCTTCGATCAATATTTTCAACCATGACAATGTCGAGACTAAACTTATAATGCTCTAGTATATTATTAAAACGGTTATAAAAATTTATGTTCTTTTTTTAAATATGAAATGCATTCATAATTTTCGTAAAAATAATAATAATAATAATTATTATTATTATTATTATAGTAAAAAGTTGAATTGTTGTTGATAATCTCTTTAAAATTTAATAACAAGTAAAGACTTAATCGACTAATTATAAGTTTTAAACCACAAGAAGATTAATTCAGTTTTAATTACAAACTTTACAATCCAATTATTATTATTACAAAATGAATTGATATAGAATGGTTTTCATAATTTAAATAATTAATTATATATATATATACTGATTTGTTTTGCTGCTAGAGTAATTATTATTTTCATCAAACTTCATATATTATTTCATTTTTTTTCATTTTAGTAGAAAATTTTAAAAACAAAAAAGTTTTCTAGTATACGTAGTACTCTACCAATAGAAATAACTACCAAATAAAAATTTGAATTTGGCTATACTTTTCTTGGAAAATTTTTATATCTGATTATTTATAATTTTACCCATGTGGTTTTTGTCATTAATCATCAAATAGATTTTTTGCAACAATATTATTTATTGCACAATAGCGATTTTCCCCAGATAGATTATTTGAATAATCGTTATAATTCATGATCGGTTCCCGTAAACAATCAAGCAATTTGATCGTGTGTTGGATTATAAAATCTTGAACAACGGTTTAAAACAAATCGATCAGAAGCGATATTTATTGTACACTACCATCGCGCTTGATAAGCGGATTTAACATGTATGGATATTATATTTCAAATTTTGCCCTTTTCCTCAAACATTTCTTTGTATTTTATAAATACGTATTTCGACTACAATGTAGTCATCATCAGTATGAATTAGCAAATCGTTATTATTTCTGGGATATGGATTCAGAGATATGATGCTTGTTGCTAATTTGGTGCGTGTCTCACCAACCATAAATGACAGTGTTATGAAAAATAATTATCGAAGTCTTATATATACCTGGACCAAATTTCAAATTAATCCCGTTTTTGATTTCTGAGATAATTAAATTTGTAGATCGAAAAATGTTCTAAATCTAGTTTAATTTTTAGTTATATTTATTTTTATCTAGTTTAATTTAGTTTTATCACCATACAACTTTTTTTAAATACATAAAAACATATATTTAATTATTAAAACTCTTCGTAAAAATGAAATTTAGGATTTAATTTTTAAACCATATTTTATTTTTTACTAATATATATTTTTTTTACAAAACTTAAATTATTTGAAATGATTTAAGTGCAAAATTTTTACTTATTTAGAGTTGGCAATGGATGAGATGTCAATGCATTTAGTATAGGACAAACTCACCACCCCTACTTACACCTTCCAGTTTCACAACACTACCTTAAATATACAAGATTTGGATTAAATATAGCTACAATTTCTTTACACCCCAACAAACACAACAATCATTGTTACTAACAGCAGTTTTTCACAATTTTTGATCTTTGAAAAAGGACAAAATTAAAGAAAATATATAGAAAAATGAAACTAGTATAGTTAAACGTATTTCAGATACAATGGCATCTGTACATGTTACGACATGTAACATGTATATATATATATATATAAAACAAGTAATTCTATATGGTAATAAACTCATATATGAATAGTACTCTGGTAATAGTATTGCTATAGTTGGAAAAACCGCCCAGTTAGATAGGTGGAGTTGAGAGGATAATAAATATAAAAGATTTATGGTGCACACACACACACACACACACGCAAATTCCATGACAAATGTATCTGCTAACAAGCATAGAACTTTGAGAAAATTTTAAATCTTTCACTAACAACATTCGTACCGTATAAAATCTATATATACATGCTCTCGTATTAAGAGTGCTTTATATTACAAAACTCAAAAAGATATATATGTATATATTTACGAAATGAACATATAGTTGTGTGTACTTGCGATGATAAAATTGAACCGATTTGGATGAATCGCTACAAGGAATATTTGACTGAAACAAGAAACATTACCGCTAACTGAGTTAATCGTTGAAATACCCCATACATACGTTGTATTTATCGTGTATTTAACGCCTTAACAAGCGCGGCTACTTGACATACCGGGTATAAAAAGTGAAACTAAAAACTGTTCAAATAAAATTTCTTAAATATCCTGAATATACTGATTACTAATGCGTGCGTGACCTTCCTATTTAACTTTTTATAAATACAAGTGTAGAATATTATGTTTGAGTTCAAATTCTGGGAAATTTGTCCGTCTATATGTCTTACGGTTTTCAAATTAGATATTTTCATCTATGATGGGAAGATTCACTGACAACTGATTTTCACCATTCACGAAATTAAAATTACTTTTTGACTATTGAACACAATCAAAACATTTTTTAGATCGTTATCTTATTTCGTTTCTTATTTTGTGTTCACACGCAGTTTCGTCATTATTACAGTTATAATACCCATTTAATATGCAGGTTATATACAGTTATATACCTATATGCAGGTTATAATACTTAGTAGCATTTACATCACAAAATCGGGAATATGGTTTATGCACAAATGGATAGCTAGTGGTTTTGTACCGATGAATAAATTTCGAAAAAATTTCTTTAAATGCTCATCGAGCATACCTCGGAGATGTCGAAAATGACCATTTAGTTAATGTAGTTCCTTTGTGACGAATTTTTCTATTTTGAGTGTACTTATTGCAAGTATATACGTTCTCAGAAATCTACTGATGTATGAACACTCACATACTAATGATGCCGAGGGACGAAACGAGACGATAGCAGTGTGTGCTTTGTTAATTATATAATTTGAAAAATTAACATGACGCTTATTGTACTAGTAATTTGTATTTAAATATTTAAAAAAGAATATATTATTAACCATGGGACTAAAGTGAGTCTTTTAATCCCGCGAGTGGAGTTTGAACAATCACTCAAGGGTTTAAGGGCGTTTTAGTCCCACGGTAAATATACTATTTTTTGCACATTCGGGACTAAAATGACAACTTTACTCCCTCCAAATAGGTACAGTAGTACTTTTCTCCCATATGGGAGAAAAAGTAGATTTTCTTTCCCAAAGTAGATTTTCTTTCTTTCCGAAAAAGTAAAATTTATTACGTATCCTAGCAACAAAATCAAAACGACATTTCTACTTAACAAATTTTTTGCGTGTTAAATAGAAATGTCATTTTGATTTTGTTGCTAGGATACTTACTAAATTTACTTTTTCTCCCATGGGAAAAAAATCTACATTTTCTCCCATATGGGAGAAAAGTAATACTTTAGTACCCATTTGGAGGAAGTAAAGTGCGAAAAAGTATTTTACTCATATTTGGAAATAATATTACTTATCGTAAAGTCAATATAACGGTCATTCGTTACAAATTACCAGAAAAAAGTAGCGTTAAAATTGATGCGGTACTCCCAAACACTGGTATTATTATGTATATTGTATTTGATTGTATTATCGAGAGATAGGATTCATAATTTTCGTCTCGTCTCCCGCGGCATCACTAACACATACGTTATGTATTGAAATCAGTCGTGGTGGTGTAGATAGTCCCATTTGTTTACAATGTCAACCAAATGTTTAAATTTAATTTGGATATATTTGTATTATGTAATCTTTAGATCGTACCATGTATGAAACAAACTCTAAATAAAGTGTTTATTTCAAAAATTATTTTACATATAAAAATAAAATATATCACATGATACTATCACACAAAGTGGTGTCCTTTTTTTAAAAAAATGAATTTGTTTTTCGAAAAAATGTCTCAAAAATAAGTTATCATATAAAAATCCTTACATTTCTTAATCTAAATATATTTTCGAAAACAGAATGGATTCAGCACAAATTGGCTGTAAAAAGGACACAAATTGTTTGGTTTAGTGTATAAGAAATATTTGCAATTGTAATTGACGAAACCTCCATACATGTTATTTGCACCTGCAGAAACCTGCCGGTGACAGGTATAGAATGTTTGGGTCCGAATCCCTGGATCCAGCAATCCTGGGAGCAATCCCGTTGGAAAAGCTGTGGGCTTTCTGTGCGGCGTATGGCCTCAACAGAATCGTATAGCTTTTTGAACCTGATTTTCATACTGTTTGGGTCAAAATTACACTAGAAAATTATTATTACTAAAATAGAGGACAACATTTTTTTTCGCTTATGTCGCATTTTTACTAAGGGGTACCCCTTAAAAATATCGTAAAAATTAAAGAAAAATTTCAGGTCTCCGATTTTAATAAAAATTTCGTTTTAAGCTAATTTGAACCTAGCAAAAATGATGACGTTGATTAAAATACGATACGATTAACAGTTTTTGCAGATATCATACCCATGGTGCTAAAATTCAAAGCCGTATGAATTGAGAAGCCGATATTTTGAAATGTATGGATCGGACGTTAAAATGAACCTGATTTTCGTACTGTTTGGGTCAAAATTACCCTAAAAAATGATTATTATTAAAATAGAAGGCAAAATTTTAAAAGATCGTAAAAATTAGCGAAAAATTTATGATCTCCAATTTTGGTTAAAACTTCGTTTTAAGCTAACTGGGACCTAGCGAAAACGATGGCGTTGATTAAAATACGATACGATTAACGGTTGTCAAGATATCATACCCATAGTGCTAAAATTCAAAACTATATTATTTGAAAAGCGATAATTTTGAAATATGTTGGTCGTACGTTAAAACGAACCTGATTTTCGTGCTGTTTGGGTCAAAGGTATGCTAGAAAATGATTCGGAATTAAAATCGTTAACAAAATTTTATTTCATTTTGTTTAAATTCTAAGGAATCGCAAAAATGGAGAAAAGTTTTTTGTATCTGATTTTGATAAAAAAACTTCGTGTGAAGCTGATTTGGACCCAGAGAAAACGATGCAATTGGCTAAAATACGATGCGATTAACGGTTTTTATGATATGAAGCCCACATTGATAGAGTTCATACGATCACAAAAATCGAAAAGACAACATTTTTCGACATTTTTTCGACGTATCTGCTAGGAAAGAGCTGAGAACTTATCTCAACCGGGTACTATCTGAAAATTAAATCTATCAATTAATAAATAATAATCAATATTTACCAAATTTCTATTTATTTTTCTTATTACGCAATTTCAGTTGTCATTTTGCCAAAAGTGGGCCTTATTCGGGGTAAGTACCTTATTATATTGTATGTATATACCGTACGTGTTGGAAAGCATTGCGAATAGAGAATCAATGTTAAATATTATTTAGTATCATAACTATACAGAATTACACATTGCTTATGAAATAAAATAAAGGGGGGTACTCTTAAGTGTGTCTGTTGTGTATGCTTGCTGGCCTAAAACACACAACCAAGTATTTTCCATGAATTCACATACATAATGATAAATATTATCAATTTTAATGTGCATCACAAGCTTATAGCCAGATGTATGTATGTATGTGTATGGTTTTATCTAAATCTATACTAATATTATAAAGAGGAAATATTTGATTGTTTGTTTGCATTGAATAGGCTCCGAAACTACTGGACCGATTGAAATCATTCTTTCATCGTTGGGAAGCTACACTATCCCCGGAAGACATAGGCTATATTATATTTAGAAAAAATTTGGGGAACTCCAATAATGTAACCCGAGGTGTAAAAAGGTGAAGGTTCTGGGAAGCAAAATAACATTTTAACATTTTCTGATAGCGGAAGTGCCGGTAAAAATTAATAAAGGTGAATAATTCAGTAGTACGCTATCAACACCAAATGTGTAGGAGCAAATTTTGAGTTCCACGGGCAACGCCGGGGAATTTAGCTAGTATTAAATATATTATTTATTTATTTAACATTGATTCTCTATTTGAAATGCTTTTGAAAACGGTCTGTATATTTGAACTTTCATCAAATAGTGATCACAACTATTATAACTGACTAACTCCAAAGTACATTTGTATTATACATGGTAGTAGGTAGGTAGGTAGGTACTAGTTCTACTTCTTCTACGATACTGATGGTGCTGTTAGAAAATGAATTGGATATTTATCTTAGCTTCTCGTTCAGTGCGTTAGAGCTTCTGAAATTGAATTTGTGAATAATATATAACATTCAACTACCAAAGAATGTAATGAATATTAAATTAGAAAATAAAAAAATATATATACACGACGTACCTACTGTTGTAACATATTGTATTTATATATATATATATATATATGTGTGTGTGTGTGTGTGAGTGAAGATAATTACAGGGTGTATCCATGTGTAATCCAGAAAAGTAATTCAGAAAAGTAATCCACTACGATAAAAAAAACTCGGTAACGACTACTCGGTAACTACGCAGGAACTTAACGAATTTTCTCACAATAAATACATCACTACTCTTACGGAAATAGATCTTAATTAATTTTTGTCTTATTAATGTTCATAGCGATCCGTGACCGCCAGAGTGGCTACAGACACATTTATAAATAAATATGTTTTTGTATCTGATATGCTTTTGGTATTTCGTTAATGAGTAGAATCGATCAAGTTTTAAGGGACGTTTAGAAAGAAGAAAACACAAAATATTACTACTCTAAATATTACATTAAAATTCATACATTAAAAATATCAAGTAACCATGGTGGTGCATTTGTAGTATACATTATTTGGGTATTGTTTTTAAATTGCAAATATTTCTGTAAATATTATAGTTACAGAAAATATGGTTGCATAATGAATTGTAGTAAAATTGATTTACTACAACTTTTTTTATGATAAATTTTTTCGTTTGACTAATATTAAGAGAGAAATTGAAGATTTAAGATATTTAATTTCAATAGCAAAAATGATCAATTGATTGTTGTATATTTTATAAATTACAACTTATAATAATTGTTTACCATTAAAGTAGTATTATTAGAGTTATTTTCAAACTTTGTGTTTCCTTCTCATTAACTAAATTAGACAAAATTTCCGGTAAGTGAAAAATTTTGAAAATTTAAATAATATGTATAATAATTACTAATAAGTCAGTCAAAAAACTTCGAATTCAAATATCTTTGTTTCTTCATTTGTGAATTGGGTGAAGAAAATAAAGATTCTCTGTTCAAAGAACAAAATGGGAGATTATGAGTTGGAATCCCGACATCGGTAGTTTGTCAATTATAAAAACAAAGAGGGGTGGGCGTTTAATTGACTAAACTGTCGGCGTATGTACAAGAACGAAGTAAACGACTATGCTTGTGAAGGTTGTCTGCAGTTTCCTTCACGAACTCCAGCAATATCTAGGGTGTTTCGGAATATCCAGGGTGTTTTGCAACTCATTTCTAAATAAATTTATAGCAACGGTTGCGCAATATCAACATTTACCGCTTAATATTGCGCAACCGGTGTTTACCGGTGTATTCCGGATTTCATATTATTAACTTCAATAGTTCCTATCAAAGTCGACTGCAGCCGCACATCCTACCAATTCCTAGTCTACACCCAAAATTCCTTGTCCTCCACTCACATCCTCACATCCTTAGGCATCACAATGGACCTTATGGTTGAAGTGTGCCCCGTTCAGGATAGCCTCTACATACATAAAGCAGCTTGTTGATAAAACCTTTCAAGAAAAAATTTCTTGAAAAGTTTTCTCTCTTCAAAATTGATAATAACTACCAAAGCTTTTTCATGGTTGTAGTTTTGGGTTGAATTGTAATGATGTTTAAAAAAATATGGTAATTCAAACAATTTAACTATTTAAAGTACCATTCTGTACACGAAGGTTTAAAGTCCTATCTTACATTATTTGAAATGAGTTCATTTCATACTATTAATAATAATAATAATGTCTCTCGTAAAAAATCCCATGTCAAATCGATTTTCATGTAGACTATATAATATTTACATCGCTTCCATATACTACCCTCACCAATCCACCACCATATCTCTCTCCTCAATCATATATAACAAATACAATACTCTTATTCAAATGTGTTTTTTGATTAGTATAAGTTAATTCGTAGAAATATAATAGAAAACAGTCGAGTCGTGTGTACCGACTGAAGTTAATTCATTCTTGTATTGATTGAAAACATCTAAGAATGTACATTTCGGAAAAAATGTGATATAAACAGCCACAAAACCTCTATATAAAGAATATATCTAGACAACTAGATAAATAGATTGTAGCGGCTGCCCAGGCCGGGCTACACTTCGACTATAAGGTCCATTGTGATGCCTAAGGATGTGAGGATGTGTGTGGAGTGGAAGGAATTTTTGTGTATGGACTAGGAATTGGTAGGATATGCGGCTGCAGCCGATTCAGATAGGAACTATGCCGATATTCATCTGGAGTTCGTGAAGGAAACTGCAGAAAATCTTCTCAAGCATAGCCGGTTACTTAGTTCTTGTCCATACGCCGACAGTTTAGTCAATTAACTGCCCCTTTTTTTATTCTTAATAATTGACATCCTGACAAACTGTCAGGATTCGAACCCATAACCCCCCAGTTCTAAGTAGGCACACTGCGCAGCATAACGCCTCCGACCGCTCGGCTACTTGGACTGGTATCTAGGTAACTGTCTATTGTTCTGAGTTATTTCGGATTTTTAAGCTCGCAAACTTCTGAGATAAAAGGAGGATGGTCAATTTTTGCACATCTTTGGTCATAAATCAGAGATTGTGTCATATAAATTTATAAAAAAAATATTTTTGGAACGTGCAAACAAAGCCCTTTTATATGACCCTCTTATAGTAATCCCAGGATTTATTTTCGGGTTACTACCCCGCCTTTGTTATGAGATAACGATCGTTTGTTATTAATATCTCATTTTAAACCCGAATTTCAATAGTCGTAGATACATGTGGGTAAGTCAGTTCTACAATTGTACCAAATTTCAAGTTGATAGCATTAATAGTTACTTAAAGAATTAGCTGGGGCAGACGGGTGAAGTTGCATCATATATGGGTTGGTTTTTATCATTTTGGTACGGAACCCTAAAAATTATTTTTTTATGTATGTTGCAGTTAAAGAGAATAATTAGTTGATATTAATAACGAACGATCGTTATTCATACTAATCCAATTAATGGTCGAAGATAATAATATGAAATCCGGAATACACCGGTTGCGCAATAATAACCGGTAAATGTTGATATTGCGCAACCAGTTACAGTAAATTTATTTAGAAATGTGTTGCAAAACACCCTGGATATTCCGCAACTTGTTTGTAGTTTTGTTTTGTGTAATACTTATAGAAATATTTCTGCTTTAGACTTTAGGTCAGATCTCAGGAATCTTTTAACTCAATTTGGTTAGGTCAAGTTAGCCAGGTCTTTTATACTCTATTTATGTATACCGTTAAATATAAATCTTGCAATTTTTATTCACCAAAAGACGATGGTATTATTAATAATGGCCAATTAGTTTTAATGAAAACCACATTGTTCACTTTTACCGTATCATATATACGAAATTTGGATACGACAATAGAAGTACCTTTTTCTGTGAGGAGATTTTGTAGATAATTAGCCTAACTCGACATCGAACACAGAACCTCATATTACGTTACAAACTGTATATAGAGGTAGAAAATATATTGAAATGTTTGATACTTTTCGAAATATGTAATGACTCAATCACTATATGAACTGATAGAGAAACAAATCATTAAACTGAAGTTGAAATCACTTTAGAATATTTGTTTTTATTTCATACGAAATTGGAATTTTTTCTGTTATCCTTAATCTTTTTGAAAATCAATCCTGTTAATCTACACTCAAATTTAAGTACTTTTAAATTGTAAAAAAATTTACACAGAAAATATGAATTCATGATTATTTGAAATGTTTTTCTTTAATAAAGAAAATATCAATATTTGAACAAATTTAGGCATAAAGTTTGTGAAATTATTTAACATAGGGACATGACTAAAAAACTAGCAATTTCTACTATAAATTAAACAACAATAAAAAAACTATAAATAAATTCAACTCTATAGATAATTTGGTCCAAATTTTTTTATGTCAAAATAATTCTTACGAATCAAAATTTCCAAATCCAAGGTTGCATTATTTTAAAAATCTGTAATACTTTTTCAGTTGGCTTTTTCATTTCAACCTTGAGATCAACAAAATTTTTTCCAATGATAAACTTTATTTTATAAAAATAAATATGCCATACTAATATATTTGCTGATGTAAGGCTGTAATAATATCTTGCTGACATTGCAAAACAATATGCCTGGAACAAGTATATATGCGAAAATTATGTTAACATATTTAACCATACTAAACAATATCATAAAACTATTCAGCTTAAAATAAAATTTATTGAAATTATTGTTGTGATTTAGTTGAAAAGTTTCAAGTATTTACTTATACAATATCCAAATGTAACATATATACATTATATTCTTGAATGTTCTCTGCCTGCTATTTTTGCCGAAAATAGGTTCCCAAAAATTATAAAATCCAAAAATTATGCAACATATAAAGATAATATGTCGAAAAAGTGAATGATATATAAATAAGATCTCCAAGATTAAAATAATTTTGATAGAAGTGCTTATTTCCATTGATACATACAATACACAAAATCAAAGAATTTATTACATTCTCAAATGATAATTAATGAGAACTCTAGGTTTTTTGAAATAAAAATTTCAAATTCGCCCTAATACCTAGATCAGTTTTTGTATTATAAATACGTATTTCAACTGCAAAGTAGACATCATCAGTATAATTTAGCTATTCGTAATTTACTCTTTGACAATTAGAAATAGATAGAAAATCGAAATTAATAGACATAAATAAAAATAAATAAAAAATTTAACAAAATAAATTAAAATATAATGAATTATGTTGGATATTTCGAATTAATTAAACAGTTACAGTAACGATTTTTCATGACTGGGCAATATTAGGAGCCAGGTCTTGTAAGGCGACAGTACCTTATTGCACGATAAAAAATGTCCGTTCCAATGTTACATCTATAAACTGTAAATTTCTTGTCAAAAGACACAGTAGGAGGCTCAGTATTTGAAAATCCTTGTGAACGCATATCGGATTTGGACACGATATATTCCAGTGAATAAGAGCGACGAGCGATTTGAGAAAATCAACAATTTAAACCAAAGCGTCGTTAATTTATTAGAACATTCCTAGAAAATATAGTTATGTTTGTATGTAAAGTTAATTGGCTATTATTGGAGAATACAGAGATTTTATATCATGAAAAAAGTATAAGTTTGTCAATAAATTTTCAATGGGTTTTAACAAGATTTACATACAAGTTTTGGTTGTATGAAAACTATTCTTAAAAAGCCCACGGTATTCTCTTGGGTATTACAATATTGATCCATTTAATATTTAGAATATTATTATTAATTATAATTAATATCAAGAATTTTGTGCAAGAAATTTGATAAAATATTTAGTTATTTTATGTTTAATAAGAGAGCAATCAATGATTGTCCTAATTTTATTAAATAAGATAATATTTTGAGATAGCTTTCAATAATCTGTTGTTATTGAAGTATTTTAATAACATGTAGTAAAGTCGGTATGTTTATTAAGTGAGCTACATCGTTAAAATATTTCCATCCCCATGTTTCCATATTTCCATAATTTTGTGTTAGATATCGAATAAAACAGAAAAAATATGAAATATTTGTGTATTTTGTTGAAATTTTATGAAAGATTATAAGACATCACAAGTTTTATAAACTAATGTTTGACAATTCATATACTCTGAACCACAAAAGTTGATATCATTTAAAAAAATTATATAATTGATTTGTGCCTTATTGATTCGGTTTTTGAAAAAATGCTTTAAGGTATTTCCAAACTATACCATCTGATCGGGTACCCGCGCGAAAAGATCTATATAAAAAATGATATGCGTAAACAACATATATTGGTACTCGTGCGCGTTGTTGAAAACAGCTGTCCGTTGTCGACAGTGTTCCCATTCGTCACATACATATCATGCATATACTAGTCATCATACATATACTAGTATATAATTTCAAACTACTTTTAAACAGCGCGCCGGTACTCATGATGCCACCTGCGAACATGAAAAAAAATACACTTTTTTACGCATATTTTATCAAAAAACTTTTAAGAAAAAATATTTCTAAGGAATTGAGGAAAGTATGTGTCGAATTTCAGAACAACCGTGACTATATTGAGAAAGTTCGAAGTAAATACAGTCGGAATCGTGCATTTTATTTCACCATGTTTATGAAAATCCATGTTAAATTTCTCCAAATTACATAACGATTTTCTCAAAAACGCTATGGTGATAATTTCTCAAAAAAACTCAGCTGATTTCTGAGGATTCATTTTACTAATATTGTGAATTTCGTGATATTTTTGACAACCTAATAATAGCTTGGAAATACCTTAAATAAAAGATGTTAGATTAGAAATATAGAGTAACAAGTTTTATTAGACAAATTTTTTCGAAAACCAAATGAATAAGGCACAAATCAACTATTAAATTTAAAAAATGATTTTTGCGGCAAAATGTATAATTTGACAATAATGTAGGAAATAAAGATTGCATCATAAACCTACCATACATTACTGATTCTATAAATCCGCTTACATCAAAATTGCTTAAACTTAAAATATTATTTTGATGTTCTAGTAAACAATACTTACATATTTTTTGCATGTAAAACAAATATAAAATAATATTTTAATATATAAAGAAAAATAATAAAAATAGAATATATTTACAAAAAAAATTTAAATTGAAATAGGATATGAAAACAGTGAAAAAGAATTATTTTCCATCATCATCATAATAATAAAATATTTGCTGCACATTAACAACTACCTACTTTTTTATGTACATACCATGCTTCGACCTCTCCCGATACTACTACATGTACAATTGGTCACAAAAGTTGATGTCATTTATTTTTAATTTTATAATTGATTTGTGCCTTATTGCATCGGTTATCGAAAAAATGCTTCTGGTAAAAGTTGTTCCTATATTTTTAATGAACCAGTTTTATCTGAAGCATTTTTTTGAAACCCGAATCAATGAAGCATAAATCTATACATCTTACATAAATAAAATTGAAGTTTCTGTTTGTAATGTCAAAATAACAGCTTTATACTAAATGCATATGAAAAGTATATACGGTTCTTATAACAAAAATACAATTTAACAACGGCTGGACCAATTATGATGTCATGATCAGCGTTTATGATCCTTAGTACATACCAGATGATTCAAATTTGTAAGCTTTGAGTATATAATTTGTGGTAAGTTTACGGCTTACCTTTTGGCCATTGAGATAACACATTTATTTATGGTTGAACCAACTGAAGTTAACCCAAAAATCGTATATAAAAAACTTTTTTAACTCGTTTCGTGAATTGGCAAAATCGGTCCATGTTTAGCATACTTCGGCAAAACAGCCTATCTTTGAAACCGTAAGAGATAGAACAAAAACTTAAAGACAAGAACTGTTGCTTTTTAAGAAATAAACAACTTTTGTTTGAAACTTTTTTTCATAAATTCAGTATTCCGGGTATTTAAGAGCAATTAACTCTTGGTTGTTATTTTCACTTGTTTGTCATAGACTTGCCACAAATTCATGCAGTCAAATATTAGGAATTATACCTGATTACAAAAGCATACATAATTATACACTTAATTCGGATTTTTATACATCTCTGCATGTGTAAAATGTAAATTAAACAGTTTACGAACTAATAATGAACATTTTAGATTTTTATTAAACTCCGTTAGCATTGTTAGTTACTTTCATTAGTTACTTTCATTATTTTTATGATATAGTTCGTAGTCTAACACTATATTGAACGATATGAATTAGTTTATCAACAATTTATTTTATACAATTTTGATTCAACGTGTTTTTAAAGTTTTCTATAAAAAGTTTTTATTATTATGTTATTTAATTTGTGTAATTTTGCTTATGTATGTGATATATTTTGTTTGCTTGTTCATGTACAATATTATAATCAAAAAAGATTGTAGAACATCATGGTAGGATATTTATAATTTTGTTGAGTTTTCTCTGTCCCATATCCATCTACCATTAATAGATTATGACCATTTTGAACACATTCAAATATTTTGATATTTTGAACACATTCTACAAATACCATAAAATACTCATAGTATTAAAAAAAAATACAATTCATAATTGACGAACTTAATGTTAAAACTTAATGTTAAAAAAATCAATAACACGGTTTTTAGAGTCCGAATTACCTGTTGGTGAGAATTTGAGAATTTTGTTGAGAATTTCGTTGAGAAGAGATCATACAAGAGATCATACTGAGTACCATGAAAATCCTTATACACATGCATAGACGCACAATCTTGTACGGCAATGTGCGTACGGGTTCTTTTATGCGCCCTTTTCAACATGTAAAATTTCATCCATTTAACTAAATGACGAAAATTCTGTAATTGCCATATCTCTATGTATTCATTCGTATATGAGAGAATAATATCGTTCTTTTTGATAAGCTTTTATTTAGTTTCACCTGTCTCGGTGTCTGTAATGGAATCTTGGAAGTTAAATTTGACCCACTTCCTCTTATCCTACGGAATTGAATTTTTACATGTTGGTTCAGTTTTGATGACAATACATTTTTATGGTAAGCCTGACCGCAATCGACAAGCGGAAAGGGGGTTTATAGAAGGGGTAAACACAAAATTTGGTATATATCTCTTAAAATCGAAAAACACATTTTTTCTATTTCTTTAATATTTACAGAGATATTGACGGTCGGCCGCCGCAAAATGGCGATTTATAATTTCCACATTAACGTCTATGATATGGGTATCAAATAAAAGGACTTGATTAGCGAAATACAGTAAGTAAAGTGACGTCATTCTAAATCCAATATGGCGGCCGTCACAAACTCATAAAAGCTTATTTACAAAAATTTTTCGTTTATCTTGTTTATCACAGTGAAAGTGCAAAAAGTTGAGATCAGAATATAATGGAATGATGCCATGATAAAAATGTTTTAACGGGTTTTCCGTCTCATGGTATTTGTATTAATAGTGAGTTATTCTAAAAACATTTTATGCATACACATATCTCTCTACATATACTAGACTACATCAGTTCAAGAGTAGAAATTACTGCTCACAAGGGATTTAAACTTAATTCCATACATTTGTACCTGGTATTATAATGAAGCGTATGTTGAGTATCCTGTGTAAACAATATATAAATTTATATATATATATATATATATATATATATATATATATATATATATATATATATATATATACATATATATATATATATATATATATATATATATACATATATATATATATATATATATATATATATATATATATATACAACATTTTATAACGACCGACGTAAAAAAATAACCGTTAGAGCAAACACAAACCCACGTATAGTGAATATGTCTTTGGCCGAATTTAAATTTTGGCAAAAGAATATCATCCACAACAAAATACCTCATTTTTATACCCGGTATATGTGAATAAACCAGGGTATATAAGATTTAGTTCCGACTTTGTAACGCTTGAAAATATTGATCGCAGACATAAATATTTGAAATAGGTGTTCAAAATATGGCCTAATTCGACCATATCCCCATGTTCGTCCTTCTGTAGACACGATAACTAGAAAACAAAATGAGATAACGAACTGAAATTTCGTGTGTGTGTTCTAGAGCTGAATAGCCAGCTCTGTTCGTAAATGGGAAAATTCGGCCCATGTTTGGGCAAAATTGGCAAAACTGCCCATCTATGGGAAGAGACAGAAAAAAAATGAAAAGACGAAAAATGATCCATTTTTTTAAATAAATAATTTTTGTAATAAACTTTTTTTCCATAAATTGAGGATATACCGGGTATGTAGGCAATTTACTCAGTTAGTTGTTATTTTCACTTGTTTTATTATTAAATTTTCTATTATTATATTTTCTTTATAAGGGTGGAGATCTAAAATGATTTTCAAAATTGTCTGGCTTTTCCATGGCTTCTATTAAAATTCCCTGACCAACTGACAAAGTTTAAAACAAAAAAATTAATTAGTAAACACAATTTTAGACTCGCATTATTTTACGAAAAACAACATTTTCAAATGAATCAGAGTTGATCGAAATCTTAGTGAATTGATAGTTATTAAAAATATTTGAAATTAAAATTCGACATATTAACAAAGAAAATATATTTTACCCATAGAACAAAAGAAATAGTATAATAAGTAAAACATTAGCAAGAAAGGTTAAAGATTTATTTACATGATAGCAGTATCGATATGTATTAAATAATTTTGTACTACAAAGTGCAAATACTATAATAATAAAATGGGCTATTTTACACATGTAACTTTTCATGCAATTATTCATAACGCATACTTTGGTGAGCATGCGCAGTAGTATTTTTGATGAAACTATGCTGTTATAAGACAATAGACCTGGCGTCTATTTCGATTCAATCTTATATGTAACTTTAGATGTAAGAATAGGGTGATTGGTTTACATCCTTGTGATTGGTTTACTATGATCATGTGACTGAAGTGGTTGACAGACAAAGAAAGAAATATTTAGCAAGACGAGAGTTATAAGCTATTAACAAAACATGCGATTGATATATTTCCGCATGTACAAAGAGATGTAAGTAGCGTTATACCATATACATTTATTGCGATTGAAAACTTTCAGCAAAACTTTCACGTGTAAAAACGGGAAAAAAAGACATGTAAGTATCGTTATATCTCATATACATTTATTGCAATTGATAACTTTAATCAAAACTTTCACGTGTAAAAACGGGCATAGATTGTTATTTCTGAGTATAAAGTGAAATGTTAGAAATAGTTCAGAATGTATATTTTTTAACGGGTTTTCCATCTCGTATTACATAGTGTTTGTACAATTTATTTACGGTGATGTGTATCATGTGTGTAGACTACACTACCAATTCTCTGTAAATTTAAATACATAACTAGTCAGTTTGCAACTATGGTACAATAATTATATTTAATCTACTACTTACGTGTGAATGTTTATCATGCTTCTTAAATATATTATTTTAAATAAGTAGCTCTGAACTGTTTTTAAGTAAATGCATTTACTTTTCATATTACTTATATCACATGCGATGTTCTTTTCTTTGACATGTCTACAGCGTAAATCTTCGACTCGAGACCGACATTGTCTTATTCAAGTCACGTTACAATGTAGTATGGTATATCTCAGGGGTGGCCGACAAGTGGATCGCGATCGACCGGTCGTTTGAGAAGCCAATTTTGGTCAAACTCTCGCGACATCTTGACAAAAAGTAATTGAAGAATTTGAGGTAACATTTCAAGATTTTGGAAAAATATAGAAATTGTGGAATTTATAAACGCATTAGTCAAAAAAAATGCAAACATATTTCGTATGGAACAAAAGGCATTAAATGAAATTATAATTTTACAAATTGATTTAATCCTACAAACCAGAAGATTTGAAAATGATTTTTGGAAATACGTAAAATATCCCAATGTCACCAAATGTAGGGAATATATTTATTTTTGTTTCGGATCTACATACCAGTGTCAATCGGTATTTACAAACAAAGAATGGCTAATTCTCATACTAAAGACTCAGAGATTATTATTATCTTTGTCAGGTTATACACCTAATTATGATTCCTTGGTTAGAGACGTGCAAACTCAGTCTTCCAATTAATGTTAAGGCAATAAAATAAATTCTAAAAATGTTTTTAATTGTGACCCGTTAAATAATTATGTGGTTTTTTACGTAGGTGGATGTACAGGGTGTTTTAGTACGAGGTGTACTCCTGGGAGCTATTGATAGATTAGCAAAAAACAACTCAACAAATCTTAAATCATTTCATGATAAATTTTACTAATCTAAAAAAAATCGCGAAAGTGAAATCATAAAATCAAATTATCAGCCATACTGTGCATTTTTAACACAACTTTTTTATTACTAGTACCCTCCAACAAATAGTATAAGTCGATCGTGACACATTTTTTAGATAAAATATAGATCTTATACACATAAAAGTTGGCCACCCCTGGTATATCTAACATTGTTGTACTTCCATAGGAACTGCATAACTGTTTGAAGTAAAAGAGATTAAATGTAGTCTTAAAATTAAAATAAATAAATTTTAGAAATTTTTTTAACATAATAGACCTAACAGTAGAAAATAATTTGTTTACTAAACAACCTTTTGTTTAGTGAATTATAAACTAGAGAAAATTTTTTTCCTCCGAATCACTAATATATGCCCATAAACAAAAACTGGAGATACTTATAAAAGCTTGTGCAAACATTTAAAGCTTCAATGCCCTCAAGTTTTTGTTTAAAGTCACATATTAGTTATTCGGGGTACAAAATTATCAGTTCATTAAATTAAAGCTTCTTTAAAACAAATAAATAAAATCAATTTAAAAAAAAAATTAATTTTATATTTATTTTTTGTTTAGATAATTTGTAAATAATTTAATTAAATAATAATTTGTAAAAAAATCCATAATTTCCAATTATAAGTTTCCGTAATTCATTTTCATTATACCTATAAAATGAAAATAGAATAATTTGAAAAAAAAAAACATATTTATTTATTTTTTTTAATATTTTTAGAAATTTATATAAACTTTTTTATTGTTAGTGACATAAATTATGATCGGATATTGAAATGTTGGTAATATTTAAAATCGTAACATTTAATATATGTTCATAACAGTTCACTGCAGCTTTTATAATGTATACATAGTATACAGGGTGTTCTAAAATTTAGTCAAGAAAACTATACCACGGTGTAGAGCTGCAAAAAACAAACAAAAATGGAATATACTATATACCGAGTATAAAAAGTTTAACAATTAACTGGTAAACTGTAACTGTATTGTAATTCTAAGCAAAACTGTCCGATTAGACGGATATCTATGGTTCAAGTCCTAGTGCTTACATTATCCTTTTCACATTTTTAATTTAGAGTAATTTTCAACTTTTTTATGCGTTCTCCGTTTGTAAATGCCTTAAAAAAATTTTTATGTCGTTTGTACTTTTTTGTTTGTTAAAAACAGCCTATATATTCAACATTCAGTTTATACTCAAGTAGCCAATTTAATAATAAATTCATTTTAAATTGTACGTTGAAAAACAATAAATAATGCTATTAGTATAGTTAATATTGATTTTCACTCGAAAAATAATAATCGTACAAATTTTATTTTAACTATTATTGGTGTACACCTTCCAGTCAAAATTATATGAAATTAATAAATGCTAATTAAAAATTTTTAAAATTATAATTACATGTACACATTCGAACTACCGCTTCCGCAATGGTGGACTTAAGTCAAAGAGATACATAGGGATAGATTGTCGAGGCTGCCCTGGACGGGCTACACTTCGACCATAAGGTCCATTGTGATGCTTAAGGATGTGAAGATGTGAGTGGATTGGAAGGAATTTTTGTGTATAGACTAGGAATTGGTAGGATGAACGGCTGCAGCCGACTATGATAGGAACTATGCCGATATTCATCTGGAGTTCGTGAAGGAAACTGCTGAAAACGTTCTCAAGCATAGCCGGGTACTTCGTTTTTGTCCATACGCCGCCAAGTAGTCAATTAACCGCCCCACTTTTTTTTAAAAATTGACAAACTGCCGATGTAAGGATTCGAACCCATAACCTCCCAGTTTCCAAGTAGGCAGACTGCGCAGACATAACGTCTTAGACCGTTTGGCTTCTTAGACTGCACCCTTATGAAGATTTAATCAAATTTCAAATATTTATTTGATCAATTCAAGATACCACGAGATGATATGCATCCATCAATAACAAATTTATATATCTACATAAAACCTCATATTAATGGTAAAATCAAGTATTTATATAATCCAAAATTTGAATATGAACGAGGAACAGTTGAACGTTCGACTGACTGTTGACGATGTATTTATAAAACACGTTTATTGTATATCACAGTCAGTTATATTATGTTTGTTATTGCAAATATCAAAATGGCATTTGACATATAAATTTTGCATATCACATATCATTCGAAGGCACATTATAATATTATGTTTAATTTCTTTGAATATCCTGTGTGCAGTCCTCTGCCTGTTGTCCAACTCTAAATATCTCAAAAGTTAATACTTGGCGGTACAGATTTTTGCATACCAAATCATTTCAGAGTATTACGTTTATAAAATTTCTTTAGTTTATAAAATATATTTTGGTGTCGAAGTTCATGGACTAAATATGCTCATTTACGAACTCGAAACTGCTATACTCATATATTTGACTGTATCAAATCAATCGGCTTTTTTTAAAAGTGGTGAAAATGTCCCATGTTTAGGGCAAAATAGACAAAATATGGAGTCTGCAACTGCATCGTTTGCTTTGTGTCCAAATCAGCTTAAAACAATGTTTTTATCAAAATGAGATACACAAATTTAAGGAGTACCCCTTAGCAATATTGCCAAATGAGCGAGAAAAATTTTTGTCCTCGATTTTAATTATAATGATTTTCTAGGGTAATTTTAACCCAATCAACAATGAAAATCAGGTTCATCTAAAGGTCCAATCAACAGCTTGAAACGAAGTTTTTTTCAAAAATGGAGACAAAAATTTTTAGGGGTACAAAATAGACAAAATCGGACAATGATTAAATGGCAAAATGAGCAAACTAACCATCGTTGAAACCGTAAAATATAGAAGAAAAATAAGCACCATATTTTTAACGGGTTTTCGTTTTTTTCTGTCTCGTGGATCATAATAATCGGTTATACGTACCTGCAGATATTGCATATATTTACATCGATCAGATACTGGTATGGTGTTCCAATCTATAAATTGAATTTTGGATTCAAGTAAATTTAATATGTATGTCAACCAATAACATGAACTAAATTTTCATATAATTTTAAGTAGTATTTTAAGTAGTAATCACCCTCATAACAAAATATATATGTTTCATATATAAATTAAATGTAACATCTAACACACCAAAACAAAATACATTCGATCCATTCGTTACAAATTTGGAACTAAACTGTAAATGATATTTTTATATATTTATAAAAAAAAATTTTATATAGAGTGTATAGAGTGTATATATATATATATATATATATATATATATATATATATATATATATATATATATATATATATATATATATATATATATATATATATATATATATATATATATAAATGTATAGTCAGGCCTAGCAATAAAAAAACGGACTGTTTTTGCAAAAAAAATGTTTATAAATATATAAAAATTTCAATATATATATATATATATATATTAAAGCCACACATGAACAAAATAGGTTCATGGTAGTAAATTTTGTTATAACGGGCGAATATTACTGAAGGTTATAAAAAAAACACACACACAAAATTATTCAAAAGTTTCTCTTAATTTTTCACTTAACCTTAAGCTTCTACTGAAATATCGAAGTTTTTTGTATAAATGTAATTGACATTCTGCCCGATGTCGATGCCGATATTCATCAGACTATGGTATATAATATGTATAATAATAAATTTCAAATATAATAATTCAATTTTTAAATTGATATTTGCAAATTGATATTTCATGTAAGCCACATATAGTACAAATATAGTACGTGTAGGTATATATATATATATATATATATATATATATATATATATATATATATATATATATATATATATATACATATATATATATGTATGTATGTATGTTTGTATGTATGTATGTTTGTATGTATGTATGTTCACCAAGTCCGTAGTTCGACATTATCAACGGGTGGGGGGGGTACCATTAATGCAGTCGGAATTGAAATTTCCCTTCAACTAAATGGAGCACGGTAGTGCGACAGTCCAATTACGATTTACCCAATTGCATCAAACCGATGATTACACTAAACACTTAAACTGTATTCACATAAAAAGATAATGTACGCATTTTTATTTAAAACACTTTAAATGTTTTAAAATTAAACGTTATGTTTTAAAATTAAAAGATGTTTTCATATTATATTTTAATTATTTGTTTGCCATCAATAAACATGCGCAATCTTGGAATAAAATTGCCCTCTTTTAGCAATAGGGACTGACTACAAGCCTATATATCTGTGCTTAGGATAATAATAAGAAAATTTTGATGAAAACGTGATTGAAGTAAATTCTAGAATTATTTATTGTAGGTTACGATGATGCATTATGATTATATCAATAGTAAAATGCATACATACATACATACATATATTACTATGGGTCACAAAAATAGCGCTTTTCCTTACTCAATCGGTTTTCGGGAAAATATTTCAATTAAAAGTTGTTATGATATTTATAATGAACAACTTTTCTCCCAAATGAGTGCTACTTTTGTGGGCATGTGTACACATACATACAGAAATATTTCTACGATAAGAGATTAAAATATTTTATACTGTACTTAAACATGAATATCACTACCTACCACATTTTCCAATGAGAAAATATAACATATAAATTCAATGTCTACTCAACCATTAGATAAATATCAAATATATTTTATCTACATATACGTTCAATAAATGAAACATATCAATAAGAATCTGATGTGAACTCCACACAATATCTGTATGTAAACTAAAACCTTTCTAAAAGCATTGTTTTTAACATACTTTTATTAGCTTGACTTATATCAATCTATCTACATTGGTATGGACCCACATCCGGACGTCTTAATAATCGAATTGGATTCATTCCATCAATCGTGAGAATAAGATTAAAGAATGAAACTACATTTAAGTTAATTTTGTAGTCAATCTCTTTGACGGGACCAAAATCTAAAGACACGGTAATATCAGATCGCCGATTATCGAAATCGAACCCAAAGCTTCTATATACGTTCTGCATACTTGTAGTCTGTATATAGATGTATCAAAATGAATACGAGAGTTTTTCAAACAAATATGATTACGATAATTGGCTTTTTTAGGCACTTTTGTAATCATTTTCATAACTTACTTTCTTTGAACTCTGAGGTTATCGTTAAACAAAATGAAAATCTAAATAAATAAACATAAGAATGATATGAAAATACTGGACTAGATATCCAGAGGCCCGAGGTTCGATTCCTGGTTGACGAGTTAATTTTTTCATATCAGTATTTAATTAAATTAAAAATTCAATGACAATGAAATTTGTCGGAGTATACGCTAAAGTCTTCTACAGTTTGTCATACGTAACCGAAAGGAATTTGGACAAACATCGTTATGTTGACGCTTAAGTATACACAAATAAACAAATATTAAATAAAAGACTATCGTTTAAAGGTGATGTTTCGTTTGATTCTTTCCTCTGGGAAAATTGGATTACTGCAGGTAGCTCCTACGTGTCGAATTTTTTTTTGTAAAATGCAAACCAAATTTCAATTCAAAAAAAGTACCTTCTTTCTGTTTTAAAGTTGGTTATTAAAATACTCCACAATATATTGGAGAATAATTTTTTTTACTACTCCACTGTATAAAATTTATTATTGATATTTTTTCATATTTTTATTATTCAAAAAAAGTAATTTATATAATTATTGGTTTATGCTAGTTGAGAATTTACATAATTTCAACAAACATTTACTTAGATTGGATATGACTTGCGTATATCCAAGCTTACTTCGATATTTCTGCACATATTTCAAATCAGTTACAAAAGTCGTCTCATGGACGAAGTTACAAAGAGTATTTCTCTCTGGGAGTTACAAAAATTACTTCTCTCTGTGAAGTTACAAAAGTCGTCTCATGGACGCAGTTACAAAAAGAAAGCAGTTACAAAAATTACTTCTCTCTGTGAGTTACAAAAAGAAAGCAATTACTAAAAGTACTTGTCTCAAGACAGTTACTAAAATTAGTTGATTCACATGAATTAATCAGATGGTATTTAAAATTTTTATTTCTTCAATTTACAAATTGAATATTTTTTATGGATTGTGCTGAAGTATCGAATGGGCGAATTAATGGTTTCTATCTGATTGTATCTAAGTATATTTTTTTTTTGTATAATTTATTTAATTCACTATTCCGAAACTTGTGGTCTCTCAAACTTGTAACAATTCAATACACATTCTATACACACTTTTGCTGTACAATTTATATTTTATGTGAATATGCATTGACTTTTTCAATTTATAACTATATTGTTTGTATACGCTTGGTTTTTTTTTGGCCGTGTATTTTTTCTTTACAGAAGCGTAATGTCTCTTTTATATACAACTATGTATCTGAATTAAATTTGTAATCCATATTTATATTTTTGCAAATCAGACATATTTGAACATATTTTTTTTTACTGTAGTTCTTTTACTACAGTTCAATCTAGCACATATTCATGTAATCTCCTTTTTCATAACTTGTACAACCAAAGTTAGTATTTTAAGGATAGTTGTACTATCAGCGTATTAGATTAAAAATTATTTATTTCAAATATATTTTATTTTAACATATATTTTGTTTTGTTCCCTTTTTTGTACCTTTTTATTTTTTTTCAGATTCGAATCACATGTCGATAACTTAGACACTTACTGGATAGTAAAGATCTTACTACCTCAATATTATCTTTTTTAATGGGCCCAGCTTTTATTGAAAGACTTTCGGTTCAACGTGTTATTTTTTTTTATATTTACGTGTATGGCGTTAGCACCGATCGTTTTCCAATTTTCATAATTCCACATACAAAACTCTGCTTTGGATTTTTTTTCTAAAGTGCCGTATATTTGGTTTTCATTATTTTTTTTTGAAAATACATCATAATAACTCTTTTAATTAAAATTACTAAATTAACTTAATTTCATATTTATGAAAATAATTGATAATTCAATTATTTTCTATAAAGTGTTTAGTTTTTTTTTTAAAAACTAAACACACAATTTTTTTTTAAATTAAACATTAATCTTATTTTTTACATACACAATATAGAACATGTGGGAAAATAGTAAAGTTCAAATAATGTAAAGACGACTGTTTATATTCTATGAGTCGGTTATCGAATCAATGTTAGGTTTATGAAGACAGTCAAGTTCGTATCCATATCTACTAGACAACAATACATAGTAAATAGAATGTTTTGTAAGAAATTCTTGGAACATAACGTAATTTCCTTTCATTCTAAACTAAATATTTGAATTGAATAATATTATTCCCGTACAAAGAAACTTAACATTAGGGAATCTGATTTTTATATTATTTACTATTCACTATGTAATACAAAATCGATTGTATTGAAGAGTTATTATAGAAAGATTGAATCGTTAAACTTTTGTACATTACAAAATATATTAACTTGTAATGCAAATGTCATATTCTTCGATTAGATAAAGTTATTAGAGCTGTGTGAACCGCCAAGTGAATATAAAAACTTGGATGTTTTCAAGCTTCGTTTTCGAGATACAGAAATTTAATAAAAAAAAAAATTTTTTTTCTTCAAATTATTCAAAACATCTTTGCAGCAGATTTTGATTACACTTGGCATATTGTTAGTAATAAGTAAGTGGCTTCATTTGATACTAGATATTTTAAAGAGAAATTTTAGTACCCCACTGCTCTTTTCTTATTATACCCAGTATATGTAAATATACAAGGTATATTAAGTTCAGTGCCGACTTTGTAACGTTTGAAAATAGTAATCCTTGACAAAAAAGGCTTCACAAAGGTATTTATAAAATGGCTTAATTCGGTCATTTCCGCATGTCCGCCCGTTTGTGAACACGATAACTCAAGAATGAAAAGCGATAACGAACTGAAAATTTTGTGTGTGTTCTAGAGCAAAAACTTAAGGCCAAGTTCGTTAATGGGCAAAATTGGAACGTGTAAAATTGAAACTTTATGTCTTTGAAACCGAAAGAGGTAGAAAAAAATTTGTTAACAAAATATCTTCTTCTTTTTAAAATAAACAACTTTTGTTTGAAAATTTTTTTCATAAACTTAATAGTTTACGCATAATTTGTGCTCAAAGTTCCTCGGAAAGCGAAAAACGTGCCCCGTTTAAAGTCATGAGGTATTTTTTTTTTAATTGTGACAACAAACATTTACAAATAATACATATTTTATAAACATTGAATAGGCAGGAATATTAACAATTCAAACATTGATATACAACTCAGTATATACTGGGCATTCAAACAATTAACTCACTTATTTTTATATTAATTTTTAGATTGATTAATTAAAATACAAATTTTTTCTTTCATGGTTTTTCTGTCTATTTTGCTTACTTTTACGAGAAAAAAATAAAATTTTCCTGGAAAAATAAGTAAAATAAAATAAATAAAAAGAAAGAAAATGAGAAACTTCCCCATTCTTTGAAGTCGGTTAAAAGTAATAAATATTTTTAATTTCAATCTCTATATCTTTTTGATACTTTGATCATTAAGACGACGTTGACAATAATAATAATGATTGCACACAACAACAACAAATCAAAATATATTTTCTTCAATCAGAATAAACAGTAAAATTAATCTTTGTGATCTGTTGTTATTAAACGTTACCATCAACCATCGTCATCCATTTGATCAAATGTCCGTCCGTCCGTTCCGTTGCTACATTTATTAAAATCAACAAACACACACACAAATGTAAACACAAGTTATTGTTATAATTATTGTTGTTCCATTTCATATTTGTTTATATTCATTATAGACAAGACAATATTTCCTATTGTTAATAACCAAAGTGTATTCAATAGAAATATAACAATAGATAATAATCACTCAAATACATATTTTATTTATAACAACACTTTTATTGATTTGATAAATTGATGTTCAAGTAATAATAAAAGTTACAAGTAATAGAAAATATCGAATATTCTGTACACACACAAAAAAATCGTTTCGCAAGAGCTGCGTCAACCTAGCGAATTTCCTTAGAATACATAAATCATTCTCTAGCGGTCTGATATGATATTAGAATTTGCAAGACCAATTTTTTTAATAAATGGCATATGTCAAGGAGAAAAAGGGGGTCATAAAGAAAGAAGAAAACTTGTAAATGTAAAATATCTCTCTTAATATTAGAACAATCGAAAAATTCGTAAGACATAAAGTTGTAGTAAATCATGTTTGCTACAATTCATCACCTTATCATTTTTGCTCAAACCCTAATGTGTACAGAGATATTAAGGAATTTAATTTTCAATCTTAAACCGTCAATATTTTTGTAAATATTAGAGTAACAAAAAAATGATAAGAAACAAAACTATAGTAAAACTGTAAAAACTAAATTATAGTAAAACTGTGTGAAATGTTCAACAACTTAACTTTTTAAATTTTTCGATATTTTGAATGTTAAGGGAGATATACCAAATTTTGTGTTCCTCTTCCCTCTAATCCCTCCTTACCCATTGTCCGATATACCCATGAAATGTAATACCCACGTATTTCATTTATCGACAGACAAACAGACAGACATACGGACGAAGATTAATTAGGTCATTTTATGAATTCTTATACCAAAATTTTGGACTGCGATCAATATTTCCAACCATTACAAAGTCGGGACTAAATCTATTATACCCTGTATAAAAATGTGCAGCGAATTTTCGAAGAAAATGAAGATATTGGATTTTGTACCAGAAAGGAATTTCAGAAAATGTTTTTATATCGGAATATAACCGGGTATGTGACGGACTTTTTGTATTTGAAAGGTCAAGTTCATAAATCGCAAAATCTGCTTCAGCATTTTCCTTATAAAGTTTAAATTTATCTCGTGAAGTTCCATGTCTGTGAATCTGCTAATCATTGTCGTCATTTGAGACCCGGCATGATTTTGTTTACGCATAGGAGTATGTTTTAAAATTCGAAATTTTGGTACGTGATTTATTCAAATCTTGTAGCTTTCCATGAATGTAGAGGTATGAAATACAGCATGATGGTGGGTTCTTGGAGCCAAGTAAAGGAAAATATCAAAAAAGTACAAACTATTGACGACAGCCATCGTGTCATCAGTGTCAATAAATAGAAACCATTCACTTAACCATATTAATCACAGTTGACATCAATATGCTATGAACATAAATAATGAACCATATTTTTATTGACCTTTCTCTGATTTTTATAAAATCCATTACTGTGAGTATGGTTTATCTAAAGAGATATCATTTATTCACTTTTGTGTTTCTGTCTAATAAATATAAAAGCATTTACTAATTGCATACCATCCTCTATTAATTATTAAAATAAATTTCTGATGATTAATTCATATATATATATATATATATATATATATTTATGTACAATATATATATATATATATATATATATATATATATATATATATATGTATATATATATATATATATATATATATATATATATATATATATATATATATATATATGTATATATATATATATGTATATGTCGCAGATGGATTGTTGAATCCGCTGTTTTACAAAACCTCTAGTTGTTTTACATAACAACTCCGTTATGTAAAACAACTGAACGACATTCAGCTCGATTGTTATTGCGATACGTTTTTCAAAATTGCAACCCACGTTTAGACGTCATGCAGAATAGCTTATCTGTAGTCACAAAAACCGTTTTGATATAGGGAAATGTTTAGAACGCCTTTTAGTGCGGGGCCCAAAAACACGCAAGCCCGACTAACTCGGTGTGTGACCGATGAAGTGAAAGATTGTAGTACTCAGTTGTAATAGTTATCTTATATAATTTCAATAATTTTTGACACTATATCTAAAATATATAGAACTTGTTAGGAAAGATGACCTGTAGTAATGGCAATTCCATTAGCCAGTTTACAACAATTCTAACTACAATAATCTTATTTATATTACCTAACAATATGCTATGTAATATAAATAGTACTATTAATAATAATAATAATGATAGAAACTAAAATCTACAATCTGACGTTTCAATTCGCGCTGTTTTACAAAACGTCTAATCGTTGACCCGATGCATTGATAGATGCATAACGTTTAAGCAATATTACGTGTTAAAGTTCAGTTTTTATGTAAAACAGCTAAACATCGTTCAGTTGTTCAGTTGTAACGAAGTTGGTATGTAAAACAACTAGCGGTTTTGTAAAATAGCGGATTCGACGGTCCACCTGCGGCAAATATATATATATATATATATATATATATATATATATATATATATATATATATATATATATATATATATATATATATATATATATAGCTTCTCCTGCATAGCCGCCCCTTTTTTATCTTAATAATTTACATATTGCCGAAGTCGAGATTCGAACCCATAACCTCCCAGTTTCCAAGTAGGCATACTGCGCAGGCATAACGCCTTAGATCGCTAGGCCACTTGGACTGGTTACTCTGTTAGTTTCTATTCTTCACTTAATTAGTAAATTGTTTTTTCATATACTGCATATAAATGAAAGTCTGGATAAAAAGGTTTCCCCATACGATGCTTTGAGATACTTATTGAAATATTGAAATATCATAAATATTCATAAAGTTTTATAGTTTAATATACATATACATACATATATATATATATATATATATATATATATATATATATATTCAATATATATATATTCAATATATATATATATATATTGAAATATCATAAATATTCATAAAGTTTTATAGTTTAATATACATATACATACATATATATATATATATATATATATATATATATATATATATATATATATATGTATGTATATGTATATTAAACTATAAAACTTTATGAATATTTATGATATTTAAATATTTCAATAAGTATCTCAAAGCATCGTATGGGGAAACCTTTTTATCCAGACTTTCATTTATATGCAGTATATGAAAAAACAATTTACTAATTAAGTGAAGAATAGAAACTAACAGAGTAACCAGTCCAAGTGGCCTAGCGATCTAAGGCGTTATGCCTGCGCAGTATGCCTACTTGGAAACTGGGAGGTTATGGGTTCGAATCTCGACTTCGGCAATATGTAAATTATTAAGATAAAAAAGGGGCGGCTAATTGACTAAACTGTCAGCGTATGGACAAGAACAAAGTAACCGGCTATACTTGAGAAGGTTTTCTGCTGTTTCCTTCACGAACTCCAGATGAATATCGGCATAGTTTCTATCATAGTCGGCTGCAGTCGCACATCCTACCAATTTCTAGCCTATACACAAAAATTCTTTCCACTCCACTCACACCCGCACATCCTTAGGCATCACAATGGGCCTCATGGTCGAAGTGTAACCCATCCAGGGCAGCCTCCACAATCTTTCTATCTAACAGAGTAAATTGGACAACTTTTTTTCTTTGTTATGTGTTGAGTCTTTCCATCATAAATTTCCCAAGTTTTTCAAAGTTAATTCTGAAGAAAAAAATACGTAAACAAAAAATTTATTCACTAATTAAATCATAACGTTACTTATGCGCTCCCCTATATATGTATACAAACGTAAAATTAATCTTAAATGGATTATGGAATAAAACTAAATAAATAATCTGATTTGAACAAAATACAAAAAATTGATTCAATTACCGATTGATGACGTAAAACAAAATTAAGAAGAAACCACCTTTACGTTTCGCTAGTAGATAAATAAAATATACTTCTTTCAGAATACATATAATATACTTAGTGTGATTTTAATAACGCATTTGTACCATAAAAAAAGAGATTCTTGCCAGTATACTTTTGAAGTAATGAGACCATACTTTTAAACAAATTTTGGATATTCAAAATAATGAAGGGACTGTGAAATATAATTTTATCATATATATTTTCTAATGAAGAAACTGGGTTCCGAAATTAGTCAAAAAAAAGTTATGGCTACGAAAATCTGAAATATTTGTTTTATTTAATAATTATATAGGATTTTCAATAAACAAATTTAATTTCAAAATTTCAAGTTTTAAATATGTTTATAAGCCAATGATAGGCAGATAGATAGATTGTGGAGGCTGTCCTGAACGTGCTACACTTCGACCATACAGTTCATTGTAATGGCTAAGGATGTGAGAGGATGTGAGTGGAGTGGAAGGAATTTTTATGTATAAACTAGGAATTGGTAGGATGTGCGACTGCAGCCGACTATGATAGGAACTATGCCGATATTCATCTGGAGTTCGTGAAGGAAACTGCAGAAAACCTTCTCCTGCATAGCCGGTTACTTCGTTCTTGTCCATACGCCGACCGTTTAGTAAATTAACCGCTCCCTTTTTTTTCTTAACAATTGACAAACTGCTGATGTCGGGATTCGAACCCATAACCTCCCAGTTTCCAAATAGGCATACTGCGCAGACATAACGCCTTAGACCGCTCGGCACCTTGGATTGGTTAAGCCAATGATTATACCGGCTTAAAAAAGTTATAAAAAACCGTTTTATGTAAAATTTCAAAGTTGGTTTGAGTCGGAAAAGGCTAAAATTGCCAGCTCCAAATGGGTTTAAGGAATAGTTGCTACCTATAAGAAACCTGTTATGGCCTAAGTCCATACAAAGAATAGAAGCTAACCTAACTTAGCCCATACACAAGGCCGCAAAAGTAGCGAATATTTTTCAACAATTTATAAATTTGTGCCTTATTCATTCTGTTTTGGAAAAATGTTTCTGGTAAAAGTTATTCATTACAAATGTTCTAACAAATTTTATTGGAAAAACCGCACATTTTAAGCATAAATCAACTAAAAAGTTTTGAAAAATGAGCCCTACTTTAATGGTTCATAGTACAATTGGCTAAAAAAATTGGTGTTATTTTTTTTTAAATTTTATGGTTGATTTGCGTGGTTGTGCCTTATTTATTAAATTTTCGAATAAAAGTTGTTACTTTATTTTTCTAATAAACTTTTATCCGAAGCATTTTTTTGAAAACCGAAATCAATTATAATATTTAAAAAAATAACATCAAATTTTGTAGCCAATTGTACATGCAGGCTATAAAAATTAGAAAACTATTTCACTACGTAGAACCATGTATTTTGGTTCCACCTTGTGCAAATAAAAAGCCTATAGAATAATACAAACACATAAGATATGGATGAACACAAACCATCCAAAATGTATGTAGGTATTATTATTGACTGACTGGTTGGTTGGTCAATTTTATATCAAGTATCTCGTTTATATTATCATCATTCTCTTTTAGGCTTTAGCTATCATCGGCCGGAGAGAGCCTGGTCGTTCTCCAAATACATATGTCGCAGATGGATGTCGAATCCGCTATTTTACAAAACCACTAGATGTTTTACATACCTACTCCGTTAAGTAAAACACCTGAACGACGTTTGGCTGTTTGACATAATTACTGAATTGAAATATTTGTTTATTTGTGTATACTTTAGCGTCAACATAACGATGTTTGTCCAAATTCCTTTCGGTTACGTATGACAAACTGTAAAAGACTTTAGCGTATACTCCGGCAAATTTCATTTTCATTGAATTTTTAATTAAATTAAATACTGATATGAAAAAATTAACTCGTCAACCAGGAATCGAACCTCGAGCCTCTGGATATCTTGTCCAGTATGCTTCCGCTACACCAAAGACGACAGCGACTGTTATCGTTAAAAAATTTAAAATTCTAAATAAATAAAAAATAAGAATAATATGAAAAAGTTGGCTATTACGTCACAGTCGTCTTTGGTGTAGCGGAAGCATACTGGACTGGATATCCAGAGGCCCGAGGTTCGATTCCTGGTTGACGAGTTAATTTTTTCATATCAGTATTTAATTTAATTAATAATTACTGAACTTTAACACGTATTATTGCTTAAACGTTTTGCGTTTATCAATGCAGCGGGTCAATGATTAGACGTTATGTAAAACAGCGTGAAATGAACAGTCAGATTATAGATTTCAGTTTATATCATTATTATTAATAGTACTATTTATATTACCTAATAGTCTATATTGTTTAAGTCTTAAATTCTTAGCTTAGAATTATTGTAAACGGGCTAATGGAATTCACATTACTAAAGGTCCTTTTTCCTAACAAGTTCTATATATTTTAGATATAGTATCAAAAATTATTGAAATTAAATAAGGTAACTATATTACAACCGAGTACTACAATCTTTCACTTTATCGGTCATACCTCGAGTTGGTCGGGTTTTGCATGTTTTTGGGGCCCGCACTAAAAGGCGTTCTATATATTTCCCGATATCAAAACGTTCTTTGTGACTACTGAGAAGCTATTCTGCATTACGGCTAAACGTGGATAGCTGTTTTGTAAAACGTATTGCAATGACAATCCAGTTTAACGTCGTTCAATTGTTTTACATAACGGAGTTGTTATGTAAAACATCTAGCGGTTTTGTAAAACAGCGAATTCGATGATCCATCTGCGACATATACATACAGTTCTTCTTCTTCTTCTTCGTAGATACTGACGACTGACTGCATTAAGACAGGACATAAATCAAATTGATCAGTTTTGTGTGTTGTGTATAACCATCATCCTATATAGTAATGTTAACCTTAACGTATGTTTTTATCGACAACCCATCATCATTTTAGTTAAACAGATTATAATTAAAAAATATGTGTTTTATATATCTACAATACATTATGAATGTACTATGGCAGGGATGGCCAACAAGTATAAAGTATATTGCGAAGCCAATTTTGGTCGATCACTTGCGATGTCTTGAGAAAAAGTGATTGAAGAATTTCAGATCATATTTTAAGATTTTGAAAAAATTAACGAAAATTATGGAATTTATATCTTTCCCTTTTATAAAACGATTTAAGTATGAAACGCATTAGCCATTAAAATTGCAAACATATTTCATACGGAGAAAAAGGCATTAAAAATGAATAATTTTACAAACAAATTTAATCTTACAAATCAGAAAATTTGAAGAAGATTTTCGGAAATACATCTAACCGAGAAAAATATTCCAATATCAAATGTAGCAAATATATTTATTCTTGTTTCGGATCTACAAACCCGTGTGAATCGACGTTTTCATACTTATTGTTAACGAAGGCAAACCAACGTTCGGTCCTGACTAATTCCCATACCGAAGACTCTTTATTATTATTCTTGTCAATATCTTCACCTTAATATGATTCCTTGGTTAGAATAAAGTCTAAATCTGTCTTTAACTGTACTTAATTTGAATTATTTTGACCCGTTAAATAATTATGTTGTTTTTTACGTAAGTGGATATACCGGGTGTTTTAGTACGAAGTGCCCTCCAGTGCGAGCTATTGATAGATTAGTAAAAAACAAATCTAAAATTCTTATATCATTCTTTCATCATAAATTTTCCTGACCCTCTAAAAAGAAAAAAAAAAACCCTCTAAAGTGAAATCTTAAAATCAAATTACCAGTAATCCTTTTGCGTTTTCATAACAAATTTTTGATAAGTACCTTCGAACAAATAGTACAAATTGATCGCGATACATTTTTAGAATAAAACGTAGACCTTATACACACTAAAGTTGGCCACCCTTGCACTATAGCTCGTAAACACGTTTTAATTAACTCGCTCTATTCGGCACGAGTTTTGCAATCGATTCTCGAACTTCCCGATGATTTAGAGATTTGAAAATTTAAACATAGCTCATAAGTGGATGACAATGCAAGGATCTGTGCAATTTGTTTTCATATTGAAATACAAATATTATAAAATTACTTTTAGACATTTGTTAGTAGTGTCGATAAATAAATATTTGAAGTAGTGGAAGCGGTGGGAAATTTCATTGAGGATTGTAGTCTTAAAATAATTATTTTAATAACACATTAAATTTTTACTTTACCACGTTTTCAGTGGACTTTTATCTTATTACAAAAACTTTAATTAAAACTTTGTTTCGAATATAATTTGGAAAGAATTAGAATAATTTGTAGGTACCTCGAAAATATAATTCTTCGAATTTGTACCTTCGAATATAATTTGAAAAGAATAAGGATAATTTTGTAATAAATTAGTCGTTTACTCAATCATTATTTTAATAAAAAATTCAATTTTTAATTTACCACGTTTTTAAAATGGACCTTCAAGTAAAAAATGATATCTCCCAGCCCTATTTAGATTTATAACCCTCCATAGATTCCGGACCCTATCCAGAGTGAAAATTTGTAATTATTAAGTGCAAAATCATATTTTCAGTGGACTTTTATCTTATTACAAAAACTTTAATTAAAACTTTATTTCGAATATGATTTGGAAAGAATAAAAAGAGTTTGTACCTTGGAAGCTTTGGAAAGGGAAATTATTTTTTCTGTAACGTTTACACCGAGTGTATGTACATATAACATTTTTTTATCACAAGTATTTGAAACAAACCACAGTTTAATTTAACCCTAATTAGCGACCATTTCCCTACAGAATTTGGCGTATATAATATTTTTTATAAAGTAGTCGTATACTCATAAGCTTTTAGAAAACCGCTAATATTTGATCGGAATGCGACGAGTTTTTTATTATCAGCAATGTTTAATAGATGTATGAACGAATTGTAGAACCAATCAAACGACGAAGTGAAAGCCACTCATTTTCGGTTTGACTAAACACATTGAATAAAAAATTGTGTGGTTGTTCATACCAGATATTTTATAGCTTATTTGAAAATGGTGGTTTCGTTTTTGTTAATTCATTATACGTTAAGTCAAGTACAAGTAAATATTGCTATGAGTTGATCCTTTATGGGAAATAAAATTTGAGTAGGGGAGATTTGCCTAATACGTACTGGTCACGTAAATCGTACCGGCTCATTATTTTGGACCCAATTAATGTTTTCGACTTCTAGTGATAAAAATATAAAGAATTTATAGAGTCGGTAATAAAGTAGACAAATTGTGCCATACCGATTTCGCACCAACCTGCAGAAGGCGGAAGATTTCTGATAAATTTGATATAAATTTTAACCAATTATTTTAAGACAATTATATTTAATATACCATCTTTATAGTAAGTTTATAATATAATTTGTATAATCTTTTAAGTTAAATAAATCATATTTCTATCAGTTCGGTTAGTTTTCTAAATCATACCGTAATTGAAACTCTTAAATCGTACCAGTATGCTTTGTTGAGTAATCACACTGAAATTTCACCTATGTCTTAAATTGTACCAGTACAATTAAAGAAATCACACTGAAATTTTGTTGAGGTCTAAATTCACTAAAAATTAAACTTCCTACATTCTCTTTTTGAAATTTTATAAAAAAATTAATTAAAAATTATACTTTCAAAACAAAATTTATTGCCAAATAAGGTAAGTACGATTTTGGAACCCCAAATCGTACTTCTATAGTGTCTTCTAAAGTTACGTAATTCACTCTTACAATTTTATTTTATACGTAGAATGTTAATGTAGAAGGTTTCTACTACGATTAAAGTATAATTGTATCGACAATTTTAGTAAAAAAATGTGTTCTGTTTATTAGATATATCAAAAACTCCTTAGGTAGTACGATTTTAGCAACATTCCCCTACATGTTTAATAGTGTTCTTAGATAGAATATTGTTTTTAATAATGGATAATTTTTAAAAAAAAATCTGGAAATGAGACTCAACATTCGTGTACAACCATATAGAACCTCCATTACTATATATAAATAATCATATACGAGTATGTTTGTTATTAAATAAAAAAATATTAATAAAATAATATTTCAGATTTTCGTAATAATATTTTTATTTTGACTATATTCAGAAGGAAGGAATTTCTCTGAAGAAGAAAATGTGTTTTCAAAACTATAGTCAAAATATAAATATTATTTTGAAAATTTCAAATATTTGTTTTACTTAATAATTATAATCGATTTTCGTTTCAAGTAACAAAAATTCAATTGAAAATATCATATCGGTCCCAAGTACAGATTATTACTTGTTGAGTTATCCATAATATTTTTAAAAATTGAGTTATATTAAAAAAGAAAAACAAAATCTATACTCTTCAGCATTAGAAATGAATGCGTACATAAAATTCAACAAGGGTAAGATAAATTAAATAGCTCCGTCTTCCTATTTTACTAGCCTTTAATTTTAATATTTTTCTTTTATTATTATACCTAACATTCTACCCAAGTTATCCATCTGGTCACCCTTGTGTAAACAATCTATAAATCAATAAGAGAAAAGAAAATTGAAGTGCCTAATATATATATATATATATGTATATATATAGGATGTATACAGGAAGAAAGTGTAATAAAAACTTTTTTACGAATTAAAAACTTTTTATAACTTGTCCTTTAAAGGTGTACAATCACAAAAATTTGTACATAAAATGATTTAAATGCTGTAATGTAATCGTTGGTAGTTTACTTCAACTACTTGTATGTTATCGCGTCTCCGATCAATGAGCTCCAATCAAAGTGTAGTAATTAACCATGCAAAGCCGGGCCGGATCGAACGAAGCGGACGGGTATCAGGTAGTCTGATAATAAATAAAATAAAATCATTCAGTTTATTAATTCCAAAAAAAATATTTCTTTCATTTATGACATAACTTCAAAAATTTTCAAGTGAAATTCAATTTTGTATTTATATGAAATTATTTTCGTATTTATATGAAATAATTATGAATATTTATATCACTGTATATCCAGAAATTAACAAAGCATAAATAAATTTATTCATTCTTTCAGCATAAGAGGATCAACATTAAATGAATAAACTCTAGATGGGTATATTAGAGGTATACACGTAGGTACTTAAATAAAACAGAATATTTTTAAAACAAATTAAATTTGAATTTGGAAAATTAAAACAAATCTTATATGATTATGTAACCACACATATTTGAGAATGAAATCTAATTAGATAAGCAGCGCCAGAGAGCAATGAAAATGAATATAAATGTATTATACATACATTTTAAAGATTTTATCCATTCGTATAATCATTTTAAATATATTAATATAATAATGAATACCTAATCTAATCTAATTTAATATAATTATTATGTTTGTTTATTAAAGATATTTATCTTCTATAAATAAAATATTCATATTAATAAAATATACACAAACACACATTATGTAATTGTTACCTGTTTAAATTTAATGTCTATAATTATTTAGACAATTTTTCATTCATGTTTTAAATATGTTTAAAATACATTTATATATATACATATATATATATATATATATATTTAAATACCAAAAATAGTAATAGGTACTGCCATTTATATTATTTTGAATAAAAACATCTTTATTATTCGATGTGTGAGGTCATGTTATTTTTATTTAAAAAAAATTTAACTAACACGATTTTTATATGCGTAACGCGATGATAAAACATTATAAAAAAAAATAAGAAAAACTTTTTAACAAAAAATAGAACCGACGAAAGAAGAAAGTAACTGAAAAGCAAAAAATAAAAACCTAGATACAAAAAATTAAATCTTCGAAAAAAGAAAGGAACTGAAAAGCAAAAAAAAACTAAGTTTGTAATGTAAATACCTAAATAATTTTGAGTCGGATTTATTTCTCGTAATAAACTCTGCCGTTTGATAAACTTTGAACATACAGAACTTATGAATATTTCACACTAAATTTTTTGTATAATTCATTTTTAGAATAAATTCGTTTGTATAATACTATAATAAAACAAGTGAAAATAACACCTAACTGAGTTAAGTGCTTAAATACCCGGTATATATTGAAAAAAAATTGGGAAAAAATTTTTTTGTACCATATTTTGTATAAACTTTGTTATATACTAATTTGGACCTAGCGAAATGGATGACGTTGATTAAAATACGATACGATTAATGGTTTTCAAGAGATCAGACCCATCGTGCTAAAATTCAAAACTGTATGAATTTAGAAGGAAAAATTTAGAAATTTGTTTGTCAGACGGTAAAATGAACCCGATTTTCGTTTTGTTTGGATCATAATCACCCTTGAAAATGTTTATTATTAAAAACGAAAACAAAAATTTTCTTCACTTTTTTCGTATTTTATCCAAGGGGTACCCCTTAAAAAAATCGCCAAAATTAAACAAACTTTTTTTGTCCCCGATTTTGATATAAACTTTGTTTAAAGCCAATTTGAACCCAGCGAAATCAATGGCGTTCATTAAAAAATTTTGATTAGAAAATTTTGAAATGTGTTGGTCAGACGGTAAAATGAACCCGATTTTCAGTTTGTTTGGGTTATGATTACCCTAGAAAATGATTATTATTAAAATCGAGAACAAATATTTTCTTCACTTTTTTCGTATTTTTTCCAAGGGGTACCCCTTAAAAAAATCGCCAAAATTGAACAAACTTTTTTTGTTCTCGATTTTGATATAAACTTTGTTTTAAGCTAATTTGGACCTAGCGAAGTCGATGGCGTTAATAAAAATACGACACGATTAACGGTTTTAAAGAGATCAGACCCATCGTGCTAAAATTCAAAACTGTATGAATTGAGAAGGGAAAATTTTGAAATGTGTTGGTCAGACGGTAAAATGAACCCGATTTTCGTTTTGTTTGGGTCATAATTACCCTAGAAAATGATTATTATTAAAAACGAAAACAGAAATTTTCTTCACTTTTTTCGTATTTTATCCAAGGGGTACCCCTTAAAAAAATCGCAAAAATTGAACAAAATTTTTTTGTCCCCGATTTTGATATAAACTTTGTTTTAAACTAATTTGGACCTAGCGAAATGGATGGCGTTGATTAAAATACGATACGATTAACGGTTTTCAAGAGATCAGACCCACCGTGCTAAAATTCATAACTGTATGAATTGAGAAGGGAAAATTTTGAAATGTCTTGGTCAGACGGTAAATTGAACCTGATTTTCGTTCTGTTTGGGTCAAAATTACCCTAGGAAATTATTATTTTTGAAAATGGCATTTTTGTTCATTTTGCCCAAACATTGTCAGTTTTTGCCCATTCACGAACTTGACCTTATTTTTTAGCTCTATAACTCACACACACACACAAATGTTCAGTTCGTTATCTCTTTTTGTTTTTGAATTATCGTGTTCACAGACGGACGGACATGCGAAAATGCTCGAATTTGGCCATTTTATGAACACCTATTCCAAACATTCACGCCTACGATCAATATTTTCAAGCGTTCCAAACAAGTCGGGACTAAACTTAATATAACTTGTATATTTACATATACTCGGTATAAAAATGACTGTTCACAATTTACCATATAAATCATACTTTATTTATCTATTAAAAATTCTATAGTCATAAAAATAATCCTGTAGGAGAGACAGGATAGGTACATAAAAAAAATACGGTTAAATAAATAATTATTACAATTTTTGAAAACAGAGTAGGAACACTGTGTGAAGTTAATTAAATGCAAATTATGTCAATTAATAACGTATGAACGGTAAATTACATAAAGTGTACACACAATATGTCTGCCTAAATAAATATGTATGTAATTAAAGTTGATTAGAGTCGGTTTTACATAATTTTCAAACAAATTAAATGTTATGAAAAATATACACATCTCGTTGTAATTACTGTACATAATATATATCCGTATTTGTAATTGTTTTTGGAGAACAATTCATTTAATGTTTTATTGTTTAAGGCCTTTATTATATTTACTAAATCTATTGGACCTATTATATCTATTAAATCTATTGCAAATTTTTTCATTAGCAATAGGGAATATGCATGAAAATTTTTTTTCACATTTATTTTCAGAATATGAAAATACTGTTAATACTGTAATAATATTTAAAAACGAAATTAAAATCCGACAAATATCAAGTAAGCTATAAGCTTTAAAGATTATTATCTGTCTCTTTCTTGCAAAAATACTAAAAACGGAGTTTTACGTGTATTTTAAATGGTGAAAGTGTAATATGACGTCACAATCATTCATATCTCGCTTATTTTTAAAGTTATTTAAAAAGTAATTTTACCTTGATATTTGTCAAGTAAACATGCTTCAATTCAAGTGAAAAAAAATTTTCATGCATATTCCCTATTAGTCTATTCGAGGTATCTTGCTACACGTGTAATTGGCCACAAAAATTGGTGCCAGGTTTTCATTCGGTTTTCAAAAAAAAAGTTTCGAATTATTTATTTATTTTTTTCGAATTCTTTGCAATTCCTTGGAAAAATGCAAAAAAAATGAATAAAAATTTTGTTTGCGATTAAAAAGAAATTCAAGTTCATTTTAACCTACGGCCGACACATTTTCAAATTTTCGCTTTTCAAATCATTTAGTTTTGAATTTTAGCACAATGGATATGATATCTTGACAACTGTTATTCGTATCGTATTTTAATAAACGCCATCGTTTTCGCTAGGCCCAAGTTAGCTTTAAACGAAGTTTTTATCAAAATCAGAGACACAAAATTTTTCTCTAATTTTTACGATTTTTTAATGCGTGTACCCCTTAACAAAAATGCGAAATAAACGAAAAGAATTTTGTATTCGATTTTAATAATACTCATTTTTTAGGGTAATTTTGACCAAACAGCACGAAAATTATGTTCATTTTAACGGCCGACCCATACATTTGAAAATATCGGCTTCTCAATTCGTACAGTTTTGAATTTTACCATAATGGGTCTGATATCTTGAAAACCGTTAATCGTATATAAATCTACGGCATCGTTTTCGGTAGGTCCAAGTTAGTTTTAAACGAAGTTTTTATCAAAATCGGAGACTTAAAACTTATCTCTAATTTTAACGATTTTGTTAAAAGGGGGTCGCGATAACCGATAGACGAATTGTTTTAAAGTACAAAAATATTCTTTGTAATCATTTTCAAATATTTTTTTCTGATAATTAAATTAATTTTAGACAAAATCGCAAATCTGTGATAAAGAAACATTAAAACTACAATTCACTCACAATTTGCAATCGAGTGGTTTTGGTATAAAATTAAATTTATGATATGTTTTTATAAGTCTACAATAACAAAAAACATTACGCACTAACTAAACAGCTAAATCTTATGAATAACAATAAAATGTTTATGTATTATATTATAGGCGGTCACAATCAAATTAAAATAAAGGGCATGTGATTACCACAGTAGGCTTTATTTTATTATTATGATTAAATAGAATCTATATATAGAGTTCTTCAAATAACAGTTCTTATAGAGGCTAAAACTTCTAGTTATAGATTGTATAGCGTAGGGGTGACCAATTTTTGTGTGTATAAAACCTTCTTTTTATCTTGAAAATGTGTACAATTAGCGTCAAAAGTCGAGCTATCATTTCAAAATTGATTTGTGTCTTATTTTTTCGAATTTCGGGAAATTGTTTCGAATATAAGTTGTTAGTATATTTATAATGACCAGTCCAAGTGGCCGAGTGGTTTAAGGCGTTATGTTTGCGCAGTATGCCTACTTCGAAACTGGGATGTTATGGTTTGTCAATTATTAAGAAAAAAAAGGGGCGGTTAATTGACTAAACTGTCATCGTATGGACAAGAACGAACTAACCGGCTATACTTGAGAAGGTTTTCTGCAGTTTCCTTCACGAACTCCAAATGAATATCAGCATAGTTCCTATCATAGTCGGCTGCAACCGCATATCCTACCAATTCCTAGTCTATATACAAAAATTCCTCCGCTCCTCTCACATCCGCACATCCTGAGGCATCACAATGGACCTTATGGTCGAAGTGTAGCCCGTCCAGAGCAGTCGCTCAAATCTATCTATAATGAACAACTTTTATCCGAAACATTTTTTCGAAAACATAATGCATAAGGCACAAATCAGTTACAAAATTTTTGAAATGATAGCTTGACTTTTGTCGCCATTTGTAAATATGAAACAGTTGTTATAAAAACGCACAGTATGGTTGATAACTTGATTTTAAGATTTCACTGTCGCAATTGATTTCGGATCAGGAAATTTATCATGGAAGAATGATGCAAGATTTTTAGACTTGTGTTTTGCTAGTCTATCAAGAGCTTGCGGGAGTGCACCTCGTACTGAAACACCCTGATTATCCAATAAAAACAATATTATTATTGAACGGGTCAAAATTAATTCAAATTAGCTACAGATAAAGACAGATTTAGCATTTATTTTATAGCCTTAACATTATTTTAGATACACATTAAAAAATATTCTTTTGTGTACTTTTGTCTGTTCAATGAGTATTCTTAGTATCAATATTAGATTATGAAATGATAATTAATGAGAACTTTAGATTGTTGAAATTAAATTTCAAATTCGCCCCAATACCTAGATCAGTTCTTGTATTATAAATACATATTTTGACTACAAAGTAGTCATCATAAGTAATAATAAGTATAAATAAGCTAGTCGTAATTTACTCTTTCACAATTAGAAATAGATAGAAAATAGAGATCCATAGACAAAAATAAAAATAAAATAAAAATTAAACATAATAAATTAAAATATAATAAATTTTATTGAAATTACTCTTGCAAAAATTACTTTCATTGAATTGACTCTTGTTAACATCACTCTTATTAAAATTACTTTTATATTGTCTCGGGATATGTTATTCGTTGCTAATTTGGTGACAGTTTGTCTATTGATTTCGATTTTCTATAGTTTTTCTAATTTTCAAAGAGTAAATTACGACTAGCTAATTTATACTGATGATGACTACTTTGTAGTCGAAATACGTAAAATAAAAAAGCTGATCTAGGTATTGGAGTGAATTTGAAATTTTTTGCTTAGTATCGTTTAAGTGTAAAGACAATATTTTACAACCCTCTATTACTTGAACATTGTATAAACAATTTGAACTCTATGGTACAATCAATTTAACTATGTGAGAGTTTTACGTATATAGAGAATTTCTTCAATGGCTAGCCTGTAATTACATATTAGTAAACCCGTCTTGTCAAACAAGAGCTACTGCTGCTTCTATTCTATCCACCATACTTTACTCCAATTATTAATCGACTAAACTTTCTCACATACACTAATAATAAATGCCAATGGCAATTTTCGTTTTTTCTTTTTGAGAGAGTGAGTTTACTGTACTTCTCGTTAAACGTTCACTCTATAAAATATATCGAGTGTTCTGAAAATGTAATTAGCTAGCGCTCTTTTATTTTTTTGTTCGAATATCAGACCTGTTTTTGAACTCAGCTTTCCCGTCTCTTGATATCAGAAAAATAGTTAGTGACACACAAAAAATAAAGTTTTGTGTGGTATTTAATTTCAAATTTTACCCCAATTTCTAGAATTATTTTAATTTTATAATTCTTATTTTGAATAATCTAATCGTAACTATCTCCGAGATATGAATTAAAAAATACGTTACTCGTTGAGATATGCTAATTCATACTGATGATGACTACCTTGTAGTCGAAATTTGTATTTATAAAATACAAATAATTGTTCTAGGAGTTGGGGCAAAAAAAACAGGCTCTTCAAACTTGTTTCGTGCTCTTTTCGTAGTCGAGTTTTAGTTTTTTAAACTATTTAAGAACAAAAATTTAGACCAATCAAAATATATAGGGTGACCATAAAAATCTTTAAAACGCATTACCACATATCATATGGCTTAAAACAAGACGATTGAGGTAGATTTTCCCCAGTAAAAGTTGCGCTTTTTGGGCGCTATACGCAGATATTTTTTTTTTAAAAGTAGACATTATTTCGCGATTAATTTCTGGCCCCCTTAATTTCTACGCTCATGAAAACAAAGCTTTTTAGGTACGAAATTAAGATAAATTATATGTTGTTTACTACAAAAAAAGGTACTTTATATAAAAGTCGATTACTCAAAATTTGAAATTTTAATCATTGGCAGCCGTTTAATTTCCAGTTCCAGGTATTTTTCTTGTTTAAGCCATAATATGCGTGGAAAAGTGTTATAAACACCTTTTAGGGTCACCCTGTTTATTTCTTGTGTATCGAGTGTGAGCCGGTTGTTAGAATCAATTGGTTATTGGTAAGATTATAAATTTAAATCACACTACACAATATTTCCACCCTTCAAATTAAAATTAAAAATCAAATCATTATTATTGAATATAAAACGTGTAGCTTGTTGTCTATTTGATCAAGTTACAAGATAATTATTCTTTTAAGTTGTAATAAATTATTAGGACGGAGTTATTTGAATGTCATAATAGTTAACACGACAATAAATTATGACTTTTATATATATATATACATATTTTTTTTTAGAATAATATAATTATATGATATACATTCCATTCCATTATCCATACAAGTGTATCCAAATTAGTTTACAATGTAAGCATATTATAAATGTTTAACCTCTATATACACATTACAAAACCTAAGATTCTCCCGCCTGACAAGGTCTGGTTCCAAATAAAGCCCAGTTTATAAAAAACTCATTCTTATAATTTTTGAATTAATTGGAAATCTCCAACATATAAGCAGAAACATCAATAAACTAAAATGCAACAACACTTCTGGTTAAATATGTTTTCGTTTGGAACGCAAGCCCGTATTTATCAGAGATGTATCCATGTAACCCTCTTTGTATAATATTGAATAATCCCTTCTTTGAAATTTTTGGTGAATAAAGAAGTGGTTTTTTTCTGTTTTTACTATTGGATCCTAATATCTATGCTTTCCTTCAAAGGACCAGCCTAGTAGCCGCGCTTGTAAAGGCGTTGTGTGTACTTGGAACTAGGAGGTTATGAGTTCGAATCCACACATCGGCAGTTTGTCAAGTATTTAAAAAAAAAGGGGGCGGTTAATTGACTAAACTTTCGGTGTATGGACAAGAAGGAAGTAACCGGCTATGCTTGTGATGGTTGTCTGCAGTTTCCTTCACGAACTCCAGATGAGTATCGGCATAGTTCCTATCAAAGTCGGCTGCAGCCGCACATCCTACCAATTCCTAGTCTCCACACAAAATTCCTTGTCCTCCACTCACGTCCTCACATCCTTAGGTATCACAAGGTACCTTATGGTCGAAGTGTGTCCCGTACAGGACAGCCTCTACAATCTATCTATCTATCTTCCTTCAAAGGAAGAAAGGAGAATCTTATTGATTTCTTTCCTCATTTGTTTTTTAATGGCAGTTTTGTTGTCGCGTGTTACTGAACGTAATAAGGCTAACATTTTTATGGTTAACATCCAGTGTTAACCATAAAAAGCCCGGGCCTTATTAAGAGATTTAAATTAAGCCTTTTTTATTTATAGATTTAAATAAATAATCGCTTTAATAGCATGTGTTATACATAAAAAGCCATATAAATTAAAGTAAACTTTAAGTAATCCATGCAAAAAAAAACAAAAAAAAAAGTTAGTACCATTATTTTAGCACCGTCCGTTACCAAAGTTCGAGAGTTTGATTTTTTCCCAAGACTCCAAATAAGGCCCAAGGAGGAATGTGATTAAAAATAAAATACTGATATTTTTTATAAATATTTAGTAAAAACTAAAATATTATGAAATTTTTAAATATAATGATAATTTTTTGTTCAAATGCTGTTTGTATTTTTCACAGATCTAACAGGCCCAACCTATTTTCGGCTGAACTCTAATTTTCATCTCGTCTCTCGCGGTATCACTACTCGACACATATCGAATAAGTACAAAATATATTATTTTCCATATTAACTACCTTATTGAACTTTTAGATTTTCACAATTTATTTTTTAAATCCGTATCTTTAAGAATGCAGCATCGATATTATCTTCATTTACTGACCTTAGTAATTTACTAAATGGGGAGGGTGATTATATTAATTATCGAAGCCAAACTACTAATAATAGTTTTAAAAATTATTTCACCATAATTCAATATTTAATTTCACCATAATTCATTATTATATTTCACTATAATCCATTATTTTATTTAACAAACTCGTATAAATATTTATATGATCGTATTAAATAAATATATTTTCATAAAATAGAATATTTATATTTAAAATTAATTGAATTGCAGTATTGAATTTCTTTAAAAATAATCATTAAGTATGAATCTGCCAAATATCCTCCATATATATTGTACGACTGTAGAAATATCCTCTATATAGAGGTTGTGTAACTATTCAACCACATATTACTCTTGAATGAAATTCAATACTGATTCAATTAATTTTAAATATACGACTACGAGTATGTGTTCTACTTTGTTTAAAATATTTCGGATATTTAATATGATCATAAATAATCGTATGATTTTGTTCAATAAAATGAATGATGGTTTTTGGTGGAAGTATGAGAAACACGTAATTACTATAAAAGTTAATTGTTTAAATACCCTGAGTATATTTCTTGATAAATTTATGTACTATTTGTTGTTAATTTTACAACTCTTTTAATTTTATTTACAAAACGCGTCGAGCGATTTGGCTTAAAAAAACTAGGACATTCTAATATGATGTTATATTTATATTTCGAGAAAAAAAAATTGTAATAGCTAGACCGTGTATTTATTGTAATTCAAAGATTGACATTGTGTTGAAAAAGAAAATGAATTCTAATAATTTTTAAAAGCAATAAACCAAATTTTTTGAAATTTTGTTTAATTTAATTTTCTTTTTTTTTTTAAAAAAAACATGCGAGTCATTTCAATTATAAAATATTTAGTAAAACCTTTTACTAATATATTTTTTGTTTGTTTTTGTCGAGTATCGGAATCATTTGCATGTTCGGGCATCGCTCGAATAAAAGAGAGCCAAAATACCGCGACAATATATATATATATATATATATATATATATATATATATATATATATATATATACATATATATATACAGGGTGTCTGAAATTCATTCAGGAAAACTATAGAGTAGAGGAGTAGAGCTGCATATAACAAACAAACAAAAAAGTTAAATAAAGTTTTTGAGACAAAATCAATTAAACAATATTAAATAACCAATCACAGAGAGTATGTGCATCGTGTAAGGAGGCGTCGCCTCAGCAGTAGAGCGGGGCGTTGTTTATATTGGAGAATAATTTTTTTTAATACTCCACTGTATAAAAATTTATTATTGATATTTTTTCATATTTTTATTATTCAAAGAATTTATATAATTATTGGTTTATGCTAGTTGAGAATTTGCATAGTTTCAACAGGCATTGGCTTAGATCAGAAATGACTTGCGCATATACAAGCTTACTTTAATATTTCAGCACATATTTAAAATCAGTTACAAAAGTAATCTCATGAACTGAGTTACAAAAAATCGTCTCATCAAGGAGTTACAAAAAATACTTCTTTCAGTTCAGTTAAAAAGAGTATTTCTCTCTGTTAGTTACAATAGTCCTCTCATCGAGGTAGTTACAAAAATTAGTTGGCTCAGTAGAGTCACAAAAAAATAGCTACAAAAAGAAGACAATTACTAAAATTAGTTGATTCACATCAATTAATCAGATGGTATTTAAAATTTTATTTCTTCAATTTACAAGTTGAATATTTTTTTATGGATTGTGCTGAAATATCGAATGGGCGAATTAATGGTTTCTATCTGATTGTATCTAAGTATATTTTTTTTTGTATAATTTATTTAATTCACTATTCCGAAACTTGTGGTCTCTCAAACTTGTAACAATTCAATACACATTCTATACACACTTTTGGTGTACAATTTATATTTTATGTGAATATGCATTGACGTTTTCAATTTATAACTATATTGTTTGTATACGCTTGGTTTTTTTTGGCCGTGTATTTTTTCTTTACAGAAGCGTAATGTCTCTTTATATACAACTATGTATCTGAATTAAATTTGTAATCCATATTTATATTTTTGCAAATCAGACATATTTGAACATATTTTTTTTTTACTGTAGTTTTCTTTTACTACAGTTCAATTTAGCACATATTCATGTAATCCCTTTTTTCATAACTTGTACAACCAATGTTAGTGTTTTAAGGATAGTTGTACTATCAGTGTATTGGATTAGAAATTGTTTATTTCAAATATATTTTATCTTAACATATATTTGTTTTGTTCCCTTTTTTGTACCTTTTATTTTTTTTCAGATTCGAATCACTTGTCGATAACTAAGACACTTACTGGATAGTAAAGATCTTACTACCTCAATATTATCTTTTTTAATGGGCCCAGCTTTTATTGAAAGACTTTCGGTTCAACGTGTTATCTTTTTTTATATTTACGTGTATGGCGTTAGGACCGATCGTTTTCTAATTTTCATAATTCCACATACAATACTCTGCTTTGGATTTTTTTTCTAAAGTACCGTATATTTAGTTTTCATTATTTTTTTTAAAAATACATCATAATAACTTTTTAATTAAAATTACTAATTAACTTAACTTTCATATTTATGAAAATAATTGATAATTCAATTATTTTCATAAATATGAAAGTTAAGTTAATTAGTAATTTTAATTAAAAAGTTATTATGATGTATTTTTAAAAAAAATAATGAAAACTAAATATACGGTACTTTAGAAAAAAAATCCAAAGCAGAGTATTGTATGTGGAATTATGAAAATTAGAAAACGATCGGTCCTAACGCCATACACGTAAATATAAAAAAAGATAACACGTTGAACCGAAAGTCTTTCAATAAAAGCTGGGCCCATTAAAAAAGATAATATTGAGGTAGTAAGATCTTTACTATCCAGTAAGTGTCTTAGTTATCGACAAGTGATTCGAATCTGAAAAAAAATAAAAGGTACAAAAAAGGGAACAAAACAAATATATGTTAAGATAAAATATATTTGAAATAAACAATTTCTAATCCAATACACTGATAGTACAACTATCCTTAAAACACTAACATTGGTTGTACAAGTTATGAAAAAAGGGATTACATGAATATGTGCTAAATTGAACTGTAGTAAAAGAAAACTACAGTAAAAAAAAAATATGTTCAAATATGTCTGATTTGCAAAAATATAAATATGGATTACAAATTTAATTCAGATACATAGTTGTATATAAAGAGACATTACGCTTCTGTAAAGAAAAAATACACGGCCAAAAAAAACCAAGCGTATACAAACAATATAGTTATAAATTGAAAACGTCAATGCATATTCACATAAAATATAAATTGTACACCAAAAGTGTGTATAGAATGTGTATTGAATTGTTACAAGTTTGAGAGACCACAAGTTTCGGAATAGTGAATTAAATAAATTATACAAAAAAAAATATACTTAGATACAATCAGATAGAAACCATTAATTCGCCCATTCGATATTTCAGCACAATCCATAAAAAAATATTCAACTTGTAAATTGAAGAAATAAAATTTTAAATACCATCTGATTAATTGATGTGAATCAACTAATTTTAGTAATTGTCTTCTTTTTGTAGCTATTTTTTTGTGACTCTACTGAGCCAACTAATTTTTGTAACTACCTCGATGAGAGGACTATTGTAACTAACAGAGAGAAATACTCTTTTTAACTGAACTGAAAGAAGTATTTTTTGTAACTCCTTGATGAGACGATTTTTTGTAACTCAGTTCATGAGATTACTTTTGTAACTGATTTTAAATATGTGCTGAAATATTAAAGTAAGCTTGTATATACGCAAGTCATTTCTGATCTAAGCCAATGCCTGTTGAAACTATGCAAATTCTCAACTAGCATAAACCAATAATTATATAAATTCTTTGAATAATAAAAATATGAAAAAATATCAATAATAAATTTTTATACAGTGGAGTATTAAAAAAAATTATTCTCCAATATATTGATGATCGGATACTGGCATCAATTTATAATAATTTATGTAAAGGGTCAACTTTCGAAACAAATATAATTAATCCATCCATATTGTAGTCGCAAATGACCCAAAAGTCGAGCGCCGTAAAATAAAATTATATAAAAAAAATTTTGTTGATAAAGAACTTGGCATACTCAGTATATTTAAACAATAAAATTAGTTTCATGTTACATTTCGTATTTTATTTGTAATTATAATAATTACTTTTCTAAACAAATAATGTATATATATATATATATATATATATATATATATATATATATATATATATAGATGTAAATAGATTCTGAACTTTACGAATCAATAAAGTTATATTATAAAGAAAATATTATGTTTCATTTTATTTAATGCACACATGTACACTCACGTTAAAAAAAAATGAACAGACTTGAACCGAATCAGTCTCTCACAATTTCGATTATTCTTGTAGTAACAGATACAGCATTTTATTTAATTTTTATACATAAGAGTAACATTTAACACTTGACATGTATTAACATTACATATATTTTTTGAATTCTCACTCTGTCACTGACACCGTATATACATATAAAAAATATAAATGCAGTTTATACTTCCATTTCTTTTTTACACTCTTAAAAAATATACTACTTATCTTTGCTTATAATTAAATAAAATTATACATTATATAGAGAGTTACAAAACTGAGGAGTTTTATGAAATACAAGATAATTAACATTTCAGGTCTGTTCATTTTCTTTTGAACGGGAGTGTATCTTCTATCATACTCATTATAGCATTGACACAAAAGATACAAGACGTATTTACATAAAAGACCATTGAGATGATTAAACATGAAATAATTGAAAGAATACAAATAACTTCAGTAATAAGGAAATTTTTTTTTGTTTCATTTTTATTAAAAAATCTGGATAGAAAATCATTTCCATTACTAACATATACCCACGCATACCATACACTAGAGTTTAAAACACTATCTAAGCACAACACTGAAACAAGATGGTGTGAACCTGCCAACAACCTCTACATACACGGGCAATACAAAATTTAGTAAGAATAAAGTCGTGGAAACTAGTGACAAAAAAATTGTTTGTGTACTAAATTAACACTTAGGATAATTAGTATTAAGGTATTTTGTAGTGCTAGGGTCATTACTTGACGAAAATCCATTATATTTGTTAAATTGATTGATTGGTTGATTAATATCGGGGTACAAACTATTGCACTTCGACCTTATGGTCCATTGTGCTCCCCTTTCTACCTCAGTCCGACGAGACTCGCTTCTCCCATATGTTGACCCTAAGGTTCATATATTCGGGGTGATAATTGTTAAGTTAAACGAATGTTTGAAAATCTCTTTATATTGACTAATTTCGGAACACAGTTCCTTCTTCAGAAATAAAAATGAAATGAAATGAATTTCAAATAATTGTTTTATTTAATAAGTATAAAGGTGGTTGAGGCGTGGATTGATTTAATAAAAAGTTTTACCTGAGTCTTCTCTTGATTGTTCTTTATTTAAAAATAAATCCATATGTTTCGATTAAGATTGACAATCCCAATTTTATGAAAAACGATATCAAAATTTTGTAATTTAAACGCGGGTTTTTATGGAGAATAGAAATTTACACGCGAATTGTTTCAATTAAAATCAAAACGCAATGGAAGAACATGATGAAAATTTGTTATGCCATTAAAATCGAAGTTGTAAAGAACTTATGCAAAATTAATTAAATTAAAAATAAATTTGTAATTTTCCGTTTTAAAACTGATTTAAAAGTTTGAAATAATTTCTCGAGCCCCCCAGACAAATTTAAACTAAACACCATTAAGTTTGTCCTGAAAATTTGTGATTAAGAATTTTTAATAGCTATGAAAATACTTTTAAGATTCAAAACGGAAAATGTGGGGCTAGACGGTATAAGGGAATCCACCACAGAATAGAATGTCCTTACAAAGCAAAAACGAGATACTTAATCTTGGGCTCAACCGCAATAGGGGAACCTGATCAAAATCAATTTAGTAGAGCTCTGTCCTGTCTTTTGTAAAGCGACGAGGACCATTTGACGGGATGGGTTCCTTATTGGCCCATAAAAAATACCTAGAAAGACCTAATAGCTAGGCTTCGGCCTGCCCTCCACTACTATTACTTCCACTGCTTCATCAAAATACAAGATTAAAACAACTTTTATATAAAAAAAATTCTAGGAGGCGTTAAATATTGGAGAATATTCGAAAAACTAACTTGCGTAAAATCTTATTTTTCGAGACAATTTCAAGTATTTAGTATTTTTGCTAGCCATAGTGATAATAATAATAATAATTAGCAAGAGGGGTACCGCAAATGGGTCCCTAGCACCTAGACCAAGGGGTCCTCAGTACCCTCCATAAGAAAAACCTGTCACCCGAAGTCAAAACGTCTCCCGGTAAGAGGTGCTATTTTATGGATCTATATCCAGCTTCTCCGCCGGGTTTGCTCCCAGGATTGATGGATCCAGGATTTCGGACCCAAACATTCTATGAAACATTCAAATGACATTTATAGTGATACACATGACTTAAATTGGTAAGCAGTAGCAATTTTCATTCTCGAGATGTTGTGTTCACAGGCAAATGGCCAGAACTAATATTCGTTGAAAACCCAAGATCGATTTTAAAGCATTGCTCTTTTATTATACATTACATTTTTGAAGCCTTCATCCATATAGAGGTATAAAAAGCTTGTAAAACAATTGAACAAGTTTTATACAACAATGTTATTACAATAGTTTGTTGAAATTGTGACAAAATGAAGTGTTTTGTCTACTTATTTCTTTATAAAATACAAGATGATAGTCGACTTTTTATATAAATACAATAGCTGATGAAAAGTTTGAATCAAATAAAACAGAGAGAGAAGTCTTACACAAGAATGTTCAATCACTTATTCTTGTACGTCAAGTTGGAAGCTTTTTTTTTATAAAAAGATCTATTTTTGAACGGCGTGTAAATAAACAACTAAATAAAAAATAAAGAAAGATTTTATATAAAAAATTGATAAGAGGAAAGGAAAGGTAGTTTCTAGGTCGTCCTCTCAATTATTTGTACACAAAAATATTCCTTGATTACCTAACAAAAGTTAATATTCGATAGTAAAAGAGAAAATGGCAAAGAGATACGTGCCGGGCTCAAAGGTAATGGTGACCAAGATATTGTAAAATTATCTTTCCCTAAAAACACCGTAAGGGATGTTTTATGTTGAAAGGAATATTTGCAATTAAAGTTACAACAACATTCTGTAACTCAAATATTTCCAGAAATATGATGGATTTTATGAAGCCGTAGTAGAATGCGGAAGGGAGGTCGAAGCCTGGCAAGTAGGCCATTCAAGGCCTTTTTTATTGGCCCTTAAAGGACAAGGAATTTTTATGTAGACTAGGAGTTGGTGGGTTGTGCCTCTGAAGCCGGCTTTGATAGGAACTATGCCGATATTCATCTGGGAGTTTGTGGAAGGAAACTGCAGAAAACCTTCACAAGCATAGCGGTTTACTTTCGTTCTTGCCCATACGTCGATAGTTTAGTCAAATAACCGATCCATTATTATTATTTTTAATTAATTTAACTGACAAACTTCCGACGTTGGAAATCGAACCAGCAACCTTCAAGTTCCGAGTATAGTGCCTTAACCAACTGAACCATTCGAACTGGTGCCGATTTATTGTTCTCTGGTTTGTAAAAATGAATTTTTTTGTTCTTCCTGTATATCAATAAGTATTGTTAGTATTAATTACTCCTGGGATAGATAATCATGTGGATCTTATAGGTTGCACTTAGAAATGTAAAACTTTACCCTATGGGCTGTTTCATTTTCCATTTTTATTGTAAAGGCCCCCAAATATACCTTTAGAACGTTTCAGGTTATGTCATATGGGTTACAACAAGACCAGAAATGTAAAAGTGATGTACAGCTTTTATTTGGACGTCACGGATCAGGACTTTCTACGTGGCAATTTAAATGAATAGAAAAACCGACAACAATCCCAAGTAATAGAGGATGTTAGAAATTGGTCCACAATTTCATGAAAATATATTTCTTTTAGTTAAACCAGAGTAGCTTCTGAAACATGTCAATAAAAAATGGTTTTTTTTTTAACCAAAAATGGTTATAATAATTACAATGGACCACAAATGATATAGCTCTTAACTATAAAATATTATTTTTGTATACATATGTGCGCATTAATTAAGAAGTAAAATCACAATAATGACTTTTTGTATATAGAGAAAAGTCAAACTGAAAGATAGATGGCAATGGCGTCTTTAGTAAAGTGAAGTGGTATTGTGGCGCCTGATAGACGCATTCACCATTCCATCGATTCCACCGACCCGACCCGACCACCACATACAAACAAACTAACTCACTCATTCACTCAAACTCACAATGTTCATAGTATTTTATTACATTTATAGTTTGAAATATAACAAACCGCACACACATTCAATTTTCATCTTATGAATGGAGTCAAATAAAAATTTACTCCAAGTATTTATACGCTAACATTATTTTATAGTGTTGAAATGATTTTGAGTATGAATATCATCCTTTTTTTTGGGTCTTTCGAAACATGTAATAATAGTCTTATTCTCATATCTAATGAGTTTTTAGAAGTTTGTTGTTTTTATGTAGAAAAACTAGACTTTTCGAAGAAGGCTATGTTTGAGAAGGTTTTCTGCAGTTTACTTCTCGAACTCCAGATGGCATAGTTCCTATCATAGGCGGCTTCAGCTGCATATCCTACCAATTCCTAGTCTATACACAAAAATTCCTTCCAATCCACTCACATCCTCACATCTTTAGGCATCACAATGGACCTTATGGTCGAAGTGTAGCCAGTTCAGGGCAGCCTCTACAATCTATCTATCTATGAATCAATTAGGTATTTAATAAAGTAACTACATTGAAAATGATTTACATGAATCTTAACACAGTTGACAGTCCTATAGAGGTCGGTCGAACAAAGTTTGTCTAAAATAAATGTTGATCCTGTTGTTAAGGTAGTTAGATTAGGTACCTAACACAAAACTATTGAATCCGTAATAAATAATAAACTGATTAAATATTTATTGATCATATTGATTGATGTACCACACTGATTCAATAAAATATTCATAATTAAATTAAATAATTTTACTTTGATAAAGGTGTACATAAACACATAGATATCTATAATTTTGACCCCTATGGGAGCGACACAATTCAGTACAAACACAGCAATAAAATTATCGTATACATAACTATCCTGAATATCCGATGTTCTATGTGCTCCGATCAAAAATATTTTACAGATGCATCAGAGTTAGTCGGCCTTATTTAGCCAGGTTTAGAAGTTATTTTTTAGTTCTTAATTCTTGAAAGTTTTGTATTTCGAGTTGGCCAAGTTAACTTGGCTTATATTTTGCTTCAAATTTTTATTCAACTTGATTTGGTCAGATTTACGTGTTTGGTGATCTCTAATTACTTCCCCCGTTTCTTGATCAAGGGTGATTAAAGAGAATTCTAGGTACTTACATAAGAATTATAATAATTCCTCTAATGCCTACATGAAATATTAATTAAATAGTTATTTTGACTACAAAGTAGTCCTCATCAGTATGAATTCGAAAAATACAAATTAGAATAAAAGTGCTGTACAGTTTTATAACAAAATAGTCGAAGAAAATATATAAATTATGAGTAGTTAAGTCTATTTTGGTTAATAATTAACAATTTATAGTCCATTTAAAAAACGATTTTTCGGAGCAAAAGATAAGATCCTTAGGAATAATTTATCGTGCAAGAAATATAGAGGAATACGGAGTTAAATTTTTACAGTGCCAATGACAATGCATTTTTATGGTAAGCATGACCGGAATCGACAAAGGAAAGGGGGGTTAATAGGGAGGGGTAAACAAAAAATTTGATTTATCTCTCTTAATATCTCTCTTAATATTATCTCTCTTAAGTTGTAGAAAATTAGTTTTACTACAATTCAGTTTCTAATCATTTTTTCTGTTTCTCGCAATTTGGCGATTTATAATTACCACATTAATCCCTATGATATGAGTATCAAATGAAAGGGTTTGATGAGCAAAACACAGTAAATAAAGTGATGTTATTCTTAATCCAATATGGCAACCGCCGCAATATTATTAAAAGCTTATTAAAAAATTTTGTTTATCTTTTTTGTTTTATTGCAAATTTAACTACTGATACACTAATTTTACCAGAAGATGGTAATATTAGAGTATTGTTATTATTAATAATAACAACAATATTCCCTTTTACCATAACATATATCTATAAAACTTTTTTTAAAGTAAAATTGAAATGCAGCGTTGATTTTATAACGGGTATCATCTCTATTAGTAATATAATATTCAATATAAATAAGATATTTCTAGTAAAGAGGGTTTGGTTTGTTTTACAGCATTGGATTTGAAAGAGAAATGTTAATTTATACAAAATTAAGTAAACCTGTGACCATATTATCACTATCAGTCGACAATAGTCGGTACATTTTATAAAATTAGTGTGTACGTTATGTTGTCACAAGAAAACAAAAACCCTCTTCAAAATGTTAGGAGGTACCTACGATCTATAACAATTGTATATATAACTCTTTTTTTCTCCCTGCTGAGGACGAGCTAAGGTTTTCGCGCGTATGAGTGTTTGTTTCGGGGATTTTTTAATCTAAAGACTGCATGGCTTTTAATAAAAATGGATGCCGTTACGATCTCGGCGTTATATAATGTGTCATGGGAGTATGACGTATCATTAAATTAATTGATGCCTAGTTTATACAGATGTCTGTTTATATAGCCTTTAAAATTAAGTTTTAAAAAGATACACAAAAATCTTACAAAATAGCAATCTGAGCAATACTTTTTTGGTCGAAAATTTAGTATACGAAATTTATCGACAGTAAAATTGTACACCATTTCGATAAAAGATTTGTTGTAACTTATATCGCTTGTAACGTATAGAAGTTACTTCATATCTTGTTTTGCGGGAAGTTCGTGAGTTTTTCGTACAAAAATTTTCACTCAAATTTTACTCATAAGTTCTGTGCTAAATGTTTTTTTTCTACGGTCTTTATTGTAAATACTATTGAATTGCTCATAATTCGCTCAAAACTCATTACCGTTTTTTTTCGGTTGGCAAATTTTTACTTGCTTAAATTTTACTACGAATATGAGATATCGAAGAAAATTCAATTCAATTCAATTCCAGGAAATTCAAGGTTTTCCGTAAAACGGATTCCACTCAAAATGTACTCATAAGTCACTCAAAATTCCTGTGCTTAATGTTTATTGTATGGCGTTTTTATAAAATCTATTGGATAGCTCATAATTCACTCAAAAATCATTACAAATGTTTGCTATGTTGGCCAAAATATCGAGTTTTCCTTGAAATTTGAGGTTTTCATTAAAACGAATTCCGCACAAAATTTACTCATAAATCAATCAAAACTCCCGTGCTTAATGTGTTTTTTTCTACGGTTTTTATTTTAAATAATAAACTAGCTTTATTCCCCGGCGTTGGCCGTGGAACTCCAAGATTTGTTCCGGCACTTGGTATCGATAGCGTACTACTGAATTATTCAACTTTATTAATTTTTACCGGCACTTCCGCTATCAGAATTAAAATGTTATTTTGCTTCCCAGAACCTCCTCCTTTCTTTCCACCTCGGATTACATTATTGGAGTTTTAGTAAGGATCCCTATTTTTTTTTGAAAATATAATGTAGCCTATGTCACTCGGGGATAGTGTAGATTCCCAACGGTGAACGAATTTTTTAAATCGGTCCAGTAGTTTTGGAGCCTATTCAATACAAACAAACAATAAAATCATTCCTCTTTATAATATTAGTATAGATAAACAAATACGGATCCGCAAGGTTGTGTGTGGAAAGTCAGTTGCATAGTAAATATTCAAATTTGGACTCGAATACTAGAGTAACGGTTTTGGGATTTTTAATAAAACTTTATATACAAACCAATACAAACCATTCTAAAAACATGTATAAATCCCACTAATACCCATATGAGTACAATGTTGAACGTGAATAATACAAAAACAATGATCGTTCTTATTCAATGTTTGTCATAGGTATATAAATTCTGAAAGTGTGCGTTTTTTTTTTTATAATTCAAAGCATGATGCCAGAAAGATATGCTTTTTACCTCTATGTACAGAAGTAAGTGCATAAAAGTTGTATTTTCGATGGCCACAAAAGTAGCGCTCATTTTATTATTGATTTATTTTTTGAAAAAAAATACTTCGGATAAAAGTTGTTCATTAAAAATATACTAACAACTGTACACGAAATATTATCCCAGAAATCGAAAAAATACGAAACAAGTGAACTAAAACAAGTGAAAATAATAACAAACTGAGTTAATTGCTTAAATACCTACCCGATATTCACTGAATTTATGAAAAAAATTTTTCTGAACAAATATGTTTATTTTTAAGAAAGGAACATTTTGTTCATTGAACATTGAATCGATTTTAGATCATAGTGTCCTTCATGCTCATGTCAAATGTTTTCACCACTAGCTTTCTTTGACTCGTGTAAAAAAAACTTTTAATGGAGCTTAGACGAGGTGAGACGCTCGTCTAAGTGACTACTTGTGAGTACACTCTCGTACTTGGTATATCTCGCCTTGCCTCGCCGTGTATGTACTGCCGGCCGTACGGTTTCAAAGATAGGCAGTTTTGATCATTTTGCCTAAACATGGTCCGATTTGGCCCATTAACGAACTTGACCTTACTTTTTAGCTCTAGAACATACATACGACATTTCAGCTCGCGATCTCTTTTCATTTTTGAGTTATCGTGTTAACGGACGGACAACTTTGCGGAAATTAGGACATAAATGACAAATTAGGTCATTTTCTGAACACCTATACTGACTTTTTTTAATCAATATTTTCAACCGTTACAAAGTCGGAATTAAACTTAATATACCCTGGTATATATTATATACCGGGTATAATCTATTTTAAACAGTAGACTTCTATCTACCTGTAAACTTCTATACACAGACTTTTTTACTTGAGATCAAAAAGAGACAGGCGTTAGTTCAGAAACCATTTTTCGAGTAATACAGCCTCGATTTCTTTTCATGTGCTGAGGATAAAAAATATGAATGAAACCTGCCACACAACGTCTATTTATACAAACCTGATATGTACATAGAGGTTGTTAACACCAACATTTTTGCTATACGCGTTAGTAGTAGAGATATGGTACGAATATATTTATTTATGTTGAAAAATATTAAATAAAACTGTTGTTAAGCTTAAAAGGATATATTTAATCTCTTTTAGAGTGACTTCCTTCTAGAGATTTATATTTTACTATATAATATGACATATCAGTAATATGTTGTTGTTGTTGTTACTTCTCTTCTTTTACTCTGTTTTGTTTTATTTAATATATGTTACGGTCAAACTGAATAATTTGTAAAAATAAAGAAATAGATTTTTTTACCTAATTGATCACTCTTCACAAAGACCATACATCTTGTGGATTCATTTAAAATTTACTCATGGCATATTATTTTTATATTCATATTATTATAGAGAAATCACTCTGTGACATTGTCAGTAACAGTTAATTGTTAAAAAAACCTGTATATACTGAGTTTTAATCAATGTGTGTGTACTGGAAGGATTCGAGACGGTTTTTAGACCGCTGTATCTCAGGAACCAAAAAAGCTAATGGTTAAAAATTTTATATATCTTTCTTAATACTGAAAAAATCAAAAAATGTATAGGCTCAAAGTTATAGAAACTTAATTTTACTACAATTTTGTTTCTAATCACTTTTTCGGTTACTTTACACAAATATTTGCGATTTAAGATTGAAAATTATAATCCTAAATTTCTTTGTATACAAAAAAGTTTGAGAAAAAATTATCAGGTAATGATCTGAAGGTAATGATCAGGTAAAGATATTTTTTCTACATCTTAATATCATATACATTTTTTCACTTTTCTAATAACTAAACACAACAAAATTGGATTGTACTAAACACAATCCATATTTTGTGGTTTTTTCTTCTCTAAAATATCTAGACTATATGAATATTTCATTTCATGCATCATTCATGCAGTGGGTATCTATTAAAAAACTTTGCAAAAAGTAATGATATCCGACAAAAAACATAAATGTGTGAGAGACCAAGTTTTCGCACACAAAAATTTTTAATACTCCACCAAAAAGAAAAATGTTCGCCTTCAAAAGTAGTGCTATGTAAGGACCACATTTTTTGTGGTCAACAAAAATGAGAAAATGATTTGTGTATATTATTGGATAAGTTTCTAAGGTACAGGGTTTTCATAATTTATCAAAACTATGGAGCTTAAGAAAAAAGACACAAACAAAAATTGTTCACAAAAATGGATTTTTTTTAATTTTCTGAACATTTAACTCAAATTCGTTGAAACAGCAATGAAAAAAACAAAATTTCTAATGTATATATACAAATTTGATTGCCATGTTGGGAAATATTATAATTTAAGTCATTACTAAATAGCGAAAATCTCAGTAGAGAAAGTAGATTTTTCCCGTTTACCGTAATGTATATAATATTTTGTGGTTTTTTTTTACACATTTAGACTACTTGCAATAATAAATTTAAAAATCACAACACCATTATTATATTTCGTATATATTACATTTTATATTAAAGACCTTAAATATAAAATTCATTCATTTTGTAGCAATTCTTGTTTATCTTTTTTCATGTTTATTTGCATGTTTTGAAATATGTTAAATAAAATAGATTGTTCAAGCTGTTATTGAAGGCGAATGACCTTTAGTGTACGCGATTCCAAACCTCCATTTTCTCATTGGTTTTGAGACTTATTGTTTTTACGAATTTTAACATCTTTTACATCGAATATATGCGGATGTGTCTGATAATCATATCAACCACGATCTATCTGAATTGAGAAAAATTTTAGTCTAAGAAATTATTTATCATAAAAATTTTTAACTATACAATAAATCAAATTCAACACCCAAAACTAACCCCTTAACTAAAAAATTAGCAATTCTGACAATTTTCCTCGAATTTATACCTTATAAAGTTTATTCGCTTAATGTTTCAAAGCTTTCTCAATGTAGTTTCAAAATTTTTGGACATATGTTGGGGGAACCAAATTGAATGGAGACCAAAAATATAAAATACACATTTTTGAAACGGTGCTTTAAATTCCCATTTTAATTTAAAAAAAAACTTGGAAATTCTGATAATTTTCTTTCAATATGTACCTTTTTATCTTGATTAATTATTGTATTCAAATATTTCTTTGCGATACTTTTCGAGATAAGAGTGGGGGCAGTAATTTTTAACTGTTTAAAAAAAATTATTTTTTTTAATGCAAAAATGATATCTGAATATTATGTTGCTAAATTTATGCTTCAATAAGCTTTCATTTGACATGCTACAAGATTAGCTTGAATTTGAAATTTTTTTGAAATATTTTATGTGTAATAGATTCTCAGAAAAACGCCCGTGGCAGAAAGATAGACACCCAGGTGGTTCTTAGGTTTTTTGGTTCTTAAGGGATAAGTTTTACCAATTTTGACACGGAAACACTTTCTATGAAAAATTTTTTGGTGATTTTTTCAGGTAAATTTGGGTTTTTTGCAAATAATCGACCATTTCTCCTCCGTTTTTTTTTTTGTTCTAAACGATTCGGATAATTTATGTTCAGATTTTATAGCTTAAATTACTGTGCTATTAAACATAGACGATAATTTTTCCATATCATAGTAAAAAAAATTAAAAAATACTTTAAGATACTTACTTGTGGAAAAGTTTACTTCATGAAAATATTTTATTACATTACTTGTGTTGGTGTTTGCTCTATGCTAATGGAAATAATGTTTACTGTCTTTTGTGGTATAGCGCCCCTGAGAATAATTCACATAATATCCAAGAATGGATGTGAGTACAATGTACATTTTTGTGTTGTAGTGAAAATATCTCATGATAACAAAAAAATAATAAACAATGCATTTTAATGGCGGAAAAAATCTTAGTCTCAATCTATTCAAAATTAACAGAAAAGTTTTCAATTATTTTAAAATGCATCATAAAATTATTTCAAAATAACGTTGGTTTGATACAGTCTGTTTATTGAAAACAAAAGTTCGTTACAGAAAAATTCGGAGCTGCACAACAATTTAGCAAATTTCCTGTTAATAAATACACCACTTCTCTTTGGAAATAGATCTTAATAGACCAAGTTTGCGCAAAAACGGACAAGGGGAAAGGACGACTTATAGGGAGGAAGAAATCTTGAATTTTTCGCCTACCATTAATAAAATGAAAAAAATGTATAAGTATAATCCAAACCCACTTTTACCGAGAGTCATAATCCAATATTTTTATGCGGTCCAATATTCTTTTATTACCATATTGGTACTCCATCCTGTTCAATTCTTAGGTCAATTCAAAGAAATTTTTTGTTTAGAATATTCAGTACAGATTTGGTCATATAAAATTTTCGAATAAAAATATCACTTTTCATTTTCGCCCACCCAAAAATTGAATAACTTAGGATACCAAATCTAAGAAATTTTTTCTTAAGGGTAATTTAATCAAAAAAAATGCAATCATTTGTTTTTAAATCGGTTGTGTCAAAGTTTCTGGAAACGACATCAAGAAATTTTTAGATGCTGTGGTTGGACTGTTGATTTTTCCACGATTTCCATCTAGTTAATGTTTGTGTATACATAAAACTTTCCACAATTTAACTTTAGCGTTTTTAAATCGAATGAATTAGTTTCGTTAGAATGTAATAAAAATTTTCCGATTTATGAAAGTTAATCTCATTTTTCGAATGTAATTTTAGTTTATGTTCAATTTTGAAAGGTTTATATAACGAACATCACGAGTTTATATACAAATACATACGCATCATGCTCGTAAAAAAAACAAGTATCGATTTCGTGATGGAATACGGCCATACAATAAATAGATGGTATATCATCATCGTCATTTGGTGAAAAAAAATTTTGATGGTTATTTAACACATTTAAAGTTTATGAGTCATTGCACTACTCTATACATTGTTGTATATATAGTAAACCATTTTATATTTATATGATGGTATGACAGAAAATACTTGTTAAATTTTCATTGGAACATCAAACAGTTACGAGAACGAAACCCAGCAAATCTTTATCATTGGAACAAATTACATTTATGCGGTATAAAAAAAAAATATACCGACAAGTCAATATGTATGTTTAAACGATACTGTTAGAGATGCGCTATGTCGGTAGTTAATCAGATTAGTCAGTTAGTCAGCTTCAGGGCACCATAAATATATTCATTAAGCAAACATGTGGCCAATAATACGAATAAATTTAATCGATAATCCAAGCATACGTCATTCGTCACATTAACTAACATAAACTAGGCATTAACTCAATGTATACAGTGTTGACAACAATTATTCGTCCTTCTATCTGATCTCCAATCGTATCATGACTGGGACAATCATTCAGCGAAAAAGCAGATACCTTAGCAAAGAGTCGGAATACCTTTCATTAGCTCAGAGCCTATTTTAGGAATTCCAAGAACTGCATGTAAACAGGTGATCAACGAGTGGTCAAACGTGCTAAACGCCGTGATCACTGGGAAAAAGTACCGCGGAAGGAGCTTGGGAAGGTACTGCTTCAGAGTGTTACCCAGAGGCTATCTCTCGATGCACTGAGGCTGAACAAGATGCAAGTGCGAAGGGTTACCGGATTCATTACCGAACATAATCCCCTGCGGAAGTATCTGCACACAATGGGTCTGCATAACGGGTCCATTATGTACAGATTGTGCGGCGAGGAGGAAGAAACATCTAGCCACATTATCTTTGCCTGCCAACTTCTAGGTTACAGCAGATACAGGATATTCGGTGCATCTCACCCGAATATATGAACCTTCAGAAAGGCTGATAAGCAAGCTCCTGACTAATGCCAACATATGGGAGAAGCAAATCTTGTTCGACTGAAAGGACCATAAGGTCGAATTGTTATACTTTTTAGACCCCAAGATGTATCTATCTATCTATCATTCAGCGAAGGACTGATGATTATGATTATTATTCTTATTATAAAAAGTGGTCTCTGTCCATGATTCCAAAATACCACTTTTAGCGGATTTCGTTGTAAAATCCGTTATAGGGGAAGGGATGATGTTTGCAACGTTTTATTATTTTAATTATACATTATCATAAACCCGAAAAAAAATATATGCCAAAAGCATTAATGGTCCGTTAAGATATTCTTTAAAATGTCCACCAGTTTTGACAGATGATTTTTTTACAATTGAAGGTTCTGTATATGTGATCAAGCGGCGTCAATAATATATGAACTTTCCCCAACTGTGATATGAACTTATGCTCTAAATCATAAAACTGCAAAACTGGTAATGCACGTTTGTACCAAAAAATACAACTTCTTCCAATTGGCCACCCTTTTTATTATATGAGTTACCAGAAGCAAACCAAATATCAAAATGGTGGACAGTCTCAATAACAAACCTCCTAGCTTAAGCTTAAGACTCGAATGGGATTCCCGATATTGGAATACCGGTATTGGAACCAACTGATTGGAAAACACAAAGATATCCTGGTATATACCTGAACCTCTGTTGATAAATGCTAAATAAAAAGACAATTTTTGGAATTTCAACCAAACTTTTATTTTGCCTAAATATTTAATAATGAATACAATTTTATTGGAAGCTACAACGTGTAGCATGTCAACGCGTTACTTGTTAGTAAAGTTTATTTGATGAATATTTGAAGAAATTTTTCCAAAATCTCTTCGTCATTCTTAAGAAAAATTCGCTAGACCACAAGAATTGATGAATAAGGCACAAATCATTTATAAAATGTTAAAAACATCAACTTTTGACGTCAAGTGTACATAGGTAGGAGATTTTGCCATCAGATTAGTTCTAAAGTTTATAAATACGGCAAAATTTAATGCTTTATTTCCATTGAATGACCTGGAACAGCACAATTTAAATCTTTTTAGTATAGTATTTGTGTCCTGTTTATAAATAGTTGACTATCTAACGCATTTAAAAGAAACAAAGACATTTTTCCTGGCATATATAACAAACTAACTTAGTTGTTGTTCTTGAATTTTCTCTACAAACCTAAACAACGATGTAAATAGTTCTACAGCTTTTAAAATAGTTACAGCTTTTAAAGCACGTAGTACTGAACTACGGCTGATGTGATGTGTGTTTTACTATGATGTTCATCGGCCCTATTCAAACTATAATAAATACACATTCACATACAGCAACAAAAAAGATATCACTATTTATATATATTTTATATATACACAGAGTGAGTCATGAGCAACGGACCAAACTTCAGGAGTGTATTTAGCACGTGGAAATAATATGCTCTTATGCGATTTTCATTTTTATACCCAGTATATGTGAATATAAAAGGGTATATTAAGTTTAGTCCCGAGTTTGTAACGCTTGAAAATATTGATCGCAGTCAAAAATGTTTCACATAGATGTTCATGAAATGTCCGTCAGTCAGTCCGTGAATTTGTGTGTGTGTATTCTAAAGCTAAAAAGTAACGTGAAGTTCATGAATGGCCAAAATAGGACAATGTTTGGGAAAAATGGGCCAAAGAGATAGAACAAAATGTAAACACAAAAAATGTTCCTTTTTTTTTAAATAAACAACTTTTGTACAACACATAAATTCAGTATAAACTGGGTATTTAAGCCATTAACACAGTTAGTTGTTATTTTCACTTGTTTAATTACGCCATAACTTGAAAAGAAATGAAAATCGAACAGGAACATAAGAGTTTTTCTCCATTATTTTCACGTATACAATACACTCCTAGAGTTTGGTCCGTTCCTCCCGACTCATCCTGTATATACGAATACCATATAGTAAACGGACGCAGAATGATGGAATGAAAGAATGACATAAAGTTAGATATCTCATCATCATCTTTTTACCGCCAAACTCCTACAAACATAAAAATAGACCGGCCGCTGATATATTTTACAATCGACAATGTATTTATCGCGAATATATACATATATACTAAAGTATTGAACTAGGACTAATCGCGTCGTATAACTAAAAAAGAGGATATCTCGGTTCAAGTTTACTAATTGAATGTGAGCATCATTGCTAAAATATGCACATCAATTCTTATAACAAGCATTTATTTGACTATTTTAATGACTTAGTATTTATTTTTAGGCCAAATCTTGTCATCAAAATTTCGACTGGTTTTAATTGAGCTACAGCATTACGTCATAAGTCACGTGACAATGTAATATAGTTTATGTAATATCGTTCTATTGGTATAGAACAATAAGTAGTGGAATCGGTAGGAAATAAAATAGATAATTTTTAATATATTAGACCAAAGATATATTTTAAGATTAATTTTGACAGTCAGGTGATGACCACAAAACTGCCATTGTCAATCCAGTCTGTCCAAGTCGAAAGAACTCAAACAGATACACAGCGGACTGTATTTTGTAATAACTCAAATCTAATAGTTCTTAATCCCTTTATCTACTTATATAAAGTTGGATATTATTTCTTTCTCAAAGTCTGACGAAATCTGTGGAAAAGAATGTGTAGCTATTCGCACCACATTTTGTTAGAAAAAATTTGTGCAAAATGGCTGTTTCGCTGCCCCCGTGGCTACCACAAAATTGTATACAATCATACTTTCTTAATATTTGAAGCTCAAATGACTTAAAATCTCGAAACAATGTTGGAAATATTATAAGATTAGTGCTAGACGTCGCGAATATGTATACAAATTGGTTTTTAACTCCCAATGCAAAAAGAGGGATTTTATGAGTTTGAAACCTATGTGTATGCTTGTGTATCTGTGTCTCTGGTATCATAGCTCTCAAACATGTGGACCGATTTGAATGCTGGTTTTTTATATAGATATATGGTTTTTTTGCAGACTTTCTTAGTGTTGTTTGATAAATCTGTTCAGTCGCTTGAAGATTATCACCTCGTTACCGTTAAGATGGTGTTAGGAAAAGTTGTTATGAAATATAAATTTAGTGGAGGTAACGGGAAGTTCTTATTATGTTTCATATTATTGCATTGGAGGTTTTTTTAACTTTTAATTTTACTTCAGGAGGTTTGAAGACATTCAAAAAACTATCGGTAGAACTCTGTAGAGAATAAAATCTAGTGCATTATCTTCGTATATGCGTATATTCCACAATAAATCCAATAGTATATACACAATATTCTTGTATCGCAGCTGCCAGATTAATAAATACTTATGCTACGGTCTTTGTGTAAAAAGAGCCTGTGCCATGACATTGAGAGGACACACAATGCTATTGTTAAAACGTAAGTGAGCGGTGAGGGCCCTTCTTTACTTATTCTCTATATCATATACATACCTCACTACTATATATATATATATATATATATATATATATATATATATATATATATATATATATATATATGTATATACTCATTGCATATACACGTATCTTTACTTCTTCTATAATATGTAAATGTATTTGTTCCTTCCGAGCATTTCCTGCGTTCCATTCTATATCTTTGATTTAAACACAAAAAACCTTCTACAATAACATGTTACTTTAAGAAAAGACGAAAAAAATATATATAGAGGAGACCCTCTAACAAACATTTTCAACTAATTGCATATCTACCATATTATATATATATATATATATATATATATAGAAGAAAAATGTTTTTTGTCAAAAATGACATTTTGTCGTCTTTTTTTTTTTTTAAATAATATTACAAAATTATTCAAATTCTTCATTTTGATATTATACAGGATGGCTAGGGTAACTAAGTCTAAGAGGCAATGGCAAAAAATATCATTCCCCATCGTGAAAGATATCTTTGAATAAGATTTAGAATAAGAATATTGGTAATACACTTTTTCAATACCATATGATATATTTACAAAAATTTAAGATATAAAGTGATCATTATTGAGAGAGATACGAGTCCCTATTTCCACCAGCTAAACCGCTGTTTTTACAATAGTAATATATTACAAAGAAAATTTATACGATAAATATAGGCGACGAGATAAAAACTTAAATAGATACTATTTTACGATCAAATAAGTTACCAAATGATATAATGATATATACATGGTCAAAGTGACGACATATGCGCACTATAACACCTAAGTCATATAACCGTACTTACTATAGTACCTTATAAGATGTTATTGTTTGCTTGGAACCGGGAGGTTATTGGTTCGAATCCCGTCATCGGCAGTTTGTCAATTATTAAGTAAAAAAAAGGGCGGTTAATTGTCTAAACTGTCAGCGTTTGGACAAGAACGAAGTAACCAACTATGCTTGTGAAGATTTTCTGCAGTTTTCATAAATTTGCATAAATTTATTAAATACCGGGTATTTTAGCAATGAGCTCAGCTAGTTGTTATTTTCACTTATTTCATACAAAACTTGATGATTGATGTAAATTTGATAATTATTTTTGATAAACTTTTTATGGTTCCACCTCTTTTAGATGATAGGACCATGAAATTCTTTGAAAAATATTACAAATGATGATCTACCTACACTAAACTAATCACATTTTTTTATATATCATATAAACTTATAATTTTGAAGCATTTTTAAAGACACATATGATGTGAATCCAGCGCCGGATCTACGCACTCGGCCCTATGGGCCCGAGCCCATACGCCTACACCAAAAAAGGCTTCCACAAAATTCAACTGTTCCCAAAATTTTTAAAAAACTTCTGCGGAAATCAACAATAATTCAAAGTAAAAAAATATGTTTATAATAAAATTCAACAATTTCGTAAAAATTTGATTTTATTTACGAAACTGTAACGTAATTTTCTTGTGATATATTTGTGATCGTTACGAAATAAAATTGTTGCTCATTTCATTACTTTTAGACGATTTCATAGAAATGTTTTACTCGTAGTAATAACCATACGGTGAAGGAGTATATCATATTTTGCATAGAAAATGCACATTTTTTTTCTTCTTTTCGTTGTTTGAGATAAAATTGCAGAAAAGTTCCTGTTGAGCCCGATTTTTTTTGTTTTTTTACATATTTATTTTGCTTTTGGGGTGAAGAATTTTATTGGAACTTTCACAAGGCAAAAAGTGATCAACCCAGACGAAGGACATTCCTTTTCTGAAAATCTATGTGTAGACGAAGTTTTTGAAAGTTTTCTGTGCATATGTAGGCCTCCACAAAATGTTTTCCCACAGGCCTCCACATCAATAAATCCGGCGCTGTGTGAAGAGCTATTCGTATTCGTTTTGTATATAGCAGACTTTAGTCAACGTACAAAGGGGTACAATTTTAAATTCTGTACAGGACAATAAAGTTGTGTTAACATACAGAGGTTGTCAGATAACGTCCACAGTAACACTGTCGTTTAATTATTGAAGAGTGCATCATTATTAATGTATACCATAAGAATGGTTATTATTATGCTGAATGATATTTTGTCACTATATAAATATATCTGCAATGCAGAGTCGGCCGTGGTGTATAATATAATATGATGATATTATATTATGACCGTTTCCATATCATATCCTCTCATTTAAATATTAAATAAAATTATGACAGACTGACTAAAACAGTCTTCATGTTATGAGTTATTCAATATATATGTAAACATAGAGAAATATATTTAATTTACTTGAATTTAAAAAAAAAAATGAAGCTATTTGACTTGCAATTTTATATTTTAAGGTAGTATTTCAGCGACAGTCCAGCCTGAGAAAAACATTCTCATATATACGTAAAATATATGTGACATCAGTCTGTGTTTCATAATTTTGGTAGATACTGTACTTAATAAAGATTATTAAAATAATCAAATAGAACTCTAGGTTTTTTGAAATTACATTTCAAATTTTGCCCCTATTCCTGGAACATTTGTTTGTATTTTATAAATACGTATTTCAACTACAATGTAGTCATCATCAGTATGAATTAGCTAATCGTAACTATCTCTGGAATATGGAATCAGAGATATGTTGCTTGCTGCTAATTTGGTGCGTGTCTCACAATGATATTGAAAAAGTTCTGTCATATATACGATTTGATGGAGGGTATGATCTGACCTGAGGATTTTTTCAGGCATCGAAAACAGCAGTTTAACCAGATGAGACGATAATGTCCATTTTTGTGATTTATATTGTGCATCCTTGTATCGAAAAACAAATGTTTTATAACTCTCTTTTGAAATGTTTTATAACTCTCTAGGCCCTAGGTTTTATAAACAAGCAAAAATAATTGCAGCTGTATAGTATTATGATTTTACGAATAAAACGAATGTAGCATAAAGGCGGGCATACGGACATGGCTAAACTATAAGGGTTTTAAATACGGAACCATAAAAAAGGTGTGTTATAAAGTAAATATGGAGAATATTTTATACTTTTAATAATTTATATTGACATAGGCGAGTAAGAAATATAAAACATTATTTCTGTATTTAAAGGCTCCCATATACGGCCAATTGTATCCTAAATCTATGGCTATAAATTATTGTTGCGATGCGGTTTCGATTACGCCTGGATCATCTCTCCATCTTACACCGCAAAAAATTCTAAATAGAAATAATTTAGAAGGAATAATTGAGAACAGTTCAACGACAAAAATGGAAATTCTGTTGGGCTACACAGTTAATAATTTCCAGTATGGTAGGCTTGTTAAGTTCGACTCAAAAGTACATATGATATCTGAACTATTCACCCAGTGTTTGCGGCTCTGTATTATACCAGTTATATAGCAAGTACTGGATTATTGAGTTTAACATTTCAGGTATTTATATTTTCTTAGTTCTAATATCCTAGAAATATTTACACTTTTACATTATTTAAAACTAAAAACTTTTATTAGCAGAAAAAGAAGATCAATTTTATTTAGATTTAAATAATAAATCACTTACCAGTAAAAACACTGATGTGATGTTGATTATTTGTCGCAGTCCCATTATAACACAATTTTGATGAAATCCAAATACCAAAAATCCAATTGTTTTAGAAGACAAAGTTACATAGTTTTGTTATTACGATTTATGTCTGTAAAAAAAAAGAAAACATGAGTTAAATCTGGTATCATAAGAATTCAAAACAATTTAATTGAAATTGTTCGGTGATATTGATTCAAAAATTAAATTTTAGTGCAACTTCAAGCATTTTGAGGTTAATTTTCATCACGTTTTTAATGGCTTGATCTGTAACAACTTAGTACATCGGACAATCTCGCAATGAATATATTTCTAATGTAAAATATTGATCGAAGACATAAATGTTTGTAGTAGGTGTTCACAAATTCGTCCGTCTGTGGACACGATAACTAAAAAATGAAAAGAGATAATGAGCTGAAATTTTGTGTGTGTGTGTTCTAGAGCTAAAAAGTAAGGTCAAGTTCGTGATTGCGCAAAATCGGACTACGTTTTGGTAAAACGGCTTGTCTTTGAAACGGTAAAAGATATAACAAATATATAATGTCAAAAAATGTTTCTTTTTTAAAAGTAAATAACTTTTGAAATACATTTTTTTACATAAATTAAGTATATACCAGGTACTTAAGCACTTAACTCAGTTTGTTATTCTTAGAAATTTTAAATTTGGAAAGAGAAAACTTGAATAGTCTTTTATTTTACTTTATGACTCTTAACGTCTCTCTCTCTCTCCAATGTCTAGAAATTACAGGACGTATATATTTTCTGCCATCCACGATCTTAACAAAAATTCATTCAGATAAAGGGTTAGAAGTTAATATCTAATTTTGAAATAAACAAAAATATTTCTACTTAAATACGCCACCTAAGATATTGCAAAATTTGTAGAACTTGATGGACAAGTAATTAATAGCTTTATTATAGAGAAATCCATAAACTAGAAAAGCATTAGCCTAAATTATATCAGAATAAGATAAAATGATGCATAGAAACCACCAACAATTTATTTATATCATTTTTTTTTTCAGTTCATTTGTAAAAAGCAAGAAATCGGCAAGAAACTGATTTTTCAAACTGATCCTCTCCGAACTGAATAGTCAGTCACCCCTTTAATAATGTTAAATGTGAGTTATTTCCAAATTTCCCATTAAATAAACATCACTTGGCAGCAATTGACGGTAATAATAAATTTTATTTTTTTAAATATAATCAAATAACAATAATTTGATAATAACGTTAAATTTCATGTTGATAAATCATTTAAAAATATAATGTCATGTAATTAAAATACAATATTTTCATGTATACAATAAAAAAAAAGGTTACAACCATACATACATGCATACAAACATACATGCATACATACATAGATATTCTATTAAATTACTGATCAGGTTCAGTGAATTTTTAAAACATTTTATGCATTATTTGTTATAGTATATTGCAAACCATATTAATGAAATTAGAGTTGGCATACTTACAACTCTGTGCACTTGTGGATTGTTGCCAATATTTTCCACAATATGTGTGTGTCTATATACATATAATATATACCCTTCCATATTATATATCTTATATGGTATTTACTTCATATCAGGGCTGTCAAAACAGACCATCACAACCTACGTGGGCAAATCATGAAGTGATTTTCAATCTTTTAGTTTATTTAGAAACGAAATTAGAAACAACAATACAACGATCTTATGTCAGAGTTTATTTTATAAATCAAACTTAAAATCTCAATACACGATAAGGAACAGGTGCCTAATAAGGCCCACTTTTTGTAAAATGACGCTAAAAACGTGAAATTGCGTAATAAACAAAAATAAATAGAAATTTAGTAAACATTGATTATTTAATGCATCCGATGTTAGAGAAAAATCATCACAATTTATTTCGTTTCCACGAAAAATGATAAGGTTTTAAAAACCTCAATTTTGGACCTTATTTAAAACCGGGTCCAATAAGGATCATTAGAAAACCATTGTCAAATCAAAGGTGAAATCAAAGTTTTCAATATAATTCACTAAATAATCATTAAAACAAATATTGTCTTCTTTAATGTTCCTGTACTTAAGAGATACGCACAAAAATTCGACATGTTCACGCACAAAAATTCGACAACAGTCAAATCGACATGCTCATCCAAAGTTTACGAGCATCAAGTTATTTTTAAGATAATCAAGTGAAGAACGAGGAAAACGTTTCGTCCTACAAATTCAATGGAATAAACTCCGAGTCTCCCATCATCAATGTTCAACGGCCTCCAGAAAATTTCGATACCGTTTTCCAAAATTTGATAATTAAAAATGTTGGGCGTCTTGTCAAAACGAAGCTACATACAAAGTATCAGCTTGATGCTCATCATCCTGAAAAAACCCTTTGATCTCCCGGAGTAATTGTGCCCACGAACAAAAACACATTCGATTAAGAGTGTCGTTGCAATTTTTTCTGCTTATATGCTTTTTCTGCTTATATGTTGAATTTTTCAAATTAATTCAACAAGGAGGTGCCGGGAGTTGTTTGGAACCGGGAATTGTTAGGCGATAATACCTTATATAGCAACTGCTAAAAGATTGTATAACCCTGCTTTATATTATGTACAAACAGACTATAATACAACATTGATTTGAATGTATTTTTCTATTTTGGTGAAATAAAATATTGCAGTTTTCAGTAAGTTTTCATACAATTTAATAATGTATATATTTTTTTTAAATATACAAGATGCCACAAAAACAAACGCCCGCCTCTACAGTAATCAATTTTACACATAAAAATAAAAGTCAAGCAAGAATAAATTTAGCAAATTCTATAAGAGGAATCGGGAAATGTTGTAATCGATGGTCCTTTGATGAAATAGCTATATTTTTTTTTAAGTTTAAAATATTTTGTCTCAAATTTTGATAGAAATTTCGTTTCAAGCTAACTCGCACCTATGGAAAACGATGGAATTGATTAAAATATGATACGATTAACGGTTTTCAAGATATCAGACCAATGGTGCTAGAATTCAAAACTGTATGAACTGAGAAGCCCAAATTTGAAATGTATGGGTCGGGCGATCAAATGAACCGGATTTTCGTGATGTTTGGGTAAAATTACCCCCGAAAATGATTATTATTAAAATCGAGGACAACATTTTTTTCGCATTTTTGCTAAAGGTACCCCTAACAAATCGTAAAAATTAGAGAAATTTTTTGTCTCTGATTTTTATAAAAACGTTGTTTTAAACTTACTTGGATATACTGAAAACGATGGTGTTGTTTAAAATACGATAGGATTAACAGATGTCAAGATATCATATCCATGGTGCTAAAATTCAGCACTATATGATTTGAGAAGCGAAATTTTTTAATTGTGTTGTTCCTACGTTAAAATGATTTTCGTACTGTTTGGGTCAAAATTTTCGCATTTTTTCTAACGAATCGCAAAAACAAAAATATAAAATAAAACGGTACTACCATTGAAAAGATTGACATGATGACAATATGTTTCAGAAAATAAATTTTGAATTTAGTGGCAGCTTTGAGAAAAATACGATAAATTAAAAGTCGGACAAAACACACTTTTATTCGTAACAAACTAAAAAGTAAAAAATTATGAAGTAATTAAGAGTACCAGTATGAAGTTCGTTACGTTTGAAAGTTTTCTGAACACAAAGCTCTTGTAAGTAGGTATTTTAATATTTTCACTTTTAGAATAGTGGTTTATAATTGTTTTTTAAGCTTTCTCAATGCCGCCAGAGAATAGACATGCCAGTATTGAATGTCGAAAACATATAAGTAAATAATTTGTTTTACCCATTTCTATGACAGGATATCTGACAGATTTACTTCATTAAATTTAAAGTAAAATTTCTGCATCGTTATAGATGCAACTTGTTTATATGTTTATGATCCATTTTTCACTGTTTAAAACAACACTATCACTATGATTAACACTATCACTATCACTAAGGTTTGAAAACACAAAAACTCCGTAGTAATCCGTTAATATATCGCACTAGTAATATCTTGTGAGTAGTTCAATATTTATCAACCGCTTCACGCGATCGCATGTCTCTCACGTGAAAGACTACTTAGTCACGGGCATATTTTTTTAATGTGAGTAGACCACTGTCATATAAACAGGTATTTTTTTATTAGCAATGGTGGGGATAAGTCTCTTATCAAACTAGTTTAGTTATTTCTACAAGGCACGTGAAGAAATACGTTTGTATACATTACAAACTACAATTATCTTTTAAGTTTTAACACATTTTGTTTACATAATTTATTTACTCGGAGGATACAATAACCCTTAGTGGACACTACGGGCTATTCATTAGGCTTAATCGTTGTTTCAAAAGCAGAGATCTTCTTTTCCTAGTAAAGAATATATTTCAATTAAGAACAATAATAATTTTTATCAGAATTATTGGACCTCGAATAATCATCGAATAAATTGTTGTAGAAGTTTTCGAATAATATTGCTATCAGAAGCTAAAACCCAAAAATTACTCCAGAAAATAAATCAATTTTAGAAAAAATAGAGAAGATGCTTTATGACCATTTTTATTAATTAAATAAAACAAATATTTGATATAGAAAAGACAAAACTTCGTTAAAACCACTTCGCGTAATAATATGAAATTAAGTAACCATTTTTGATTAAAATCTCTGAGATTTTCGTAACATTAATTTTATTTTGCTATTGTTTCGATTCGTCATCAGAAAATATACGAAAATGACAAAAACGTAAACATATTTAAGTAAACTGTACAATAAAACAATGTGTTTGTGTTAATATTTGTAAATTTGGGTCATTATCATATATTTTCTGATGAAAAAACTGTGTTTCGAAACTATATTATTAAACAATTGTTAAAAATAAAATTATAATGGATTTTCGTCAAGTTACAAATTTTAATATACAATTCAAATTTAATATTTGAGATATAACATATACATAAATCAAGTTTTCCAAATAACTTTCCAAATAGAATTTGTTTTTATGTAGATGCCAGCCGAAAAATTGTATATTAAAACTTGAATACGAAACCGAACATAAAATCTTCTTTTTTTGGTTTATAAAACACAATTCTTGCTTTGAATACCACCCTATATTTCTATATGACGACAATCTAGCTAATTGAATTATAATTATTTTCTACATGAGATAAAATTTCAATGATGTGTATTTGACATGTTTACATTAAAACAATAACATTAAATGCATGGTTTCATGGTAGTGTAGAACTATTTTTGTTACATTTCGTCATCGAAAATGGATGTTTATCATTTATCATTTTTTTGGGAGATATTTTGTTGTCTCAAAATAGAAAACGAATCCTGTAGGTACAGGCCTGTACAAATGTACAATATCATTAAAACAATAATAATTGATCATTTGTTGAAATGTATATTTAATACAATTTGCAGCTTTTTGAATAATTAATTATTATTGAACTGGTTGAAACTTGTTGACAAATTACCAATATTTATGGTATAGATAATTATCAAATTCTGAATTATAACAAATAACTAAGAAATATAACAACTTACTGTTACTTCTTTATATACTCTGTTTATACTGAGTTCTTGATCAATGTGTGTAATTATATTAATAAATAGCTTAAACCCACGTTTTATTGTTACATCTTCAGCTGACGACATTTTAAGACTAAAAACCTCAATGTAATTTCCCACCGCTTCTACTACTTCAAATATATCTTGATAATATTTTCAAATTTTATCTCTCGTAGTGATAATACTAGTTTTTAAGTATCGATCTGGTAGTGTTTGCTTGATGCTCGAATCGAGAATTTATTCATCTATAATTCAGCAAAGATATTTCGAATTAGAAAACTTGTTTCTGAGCAATTGGTCTTAGCATGTGTGAGTAGAAAAAAATCGGATCTTTTGCACGATTAAACTTCAAGGTTAAATAAAAGTAGTTGTCATAATGATTATTGGCAATGGTGGAAAATAATGAGTTAAAATTTAATTCTTACAATTAAATTATAAAACATTTAATACGTAACCTTATGGGAATATTAATTTTATCATATTAAATCATGACAGACGGTGAGCTTAACAATATTACTCAACAAATTGGAACATTAAAGTTTGAATTATATGTTTAGTATGAATTTTCTTTGTATTTTGTACTTTTATCAAAGTTTTCTTTTAGGGATTTTCAAATATTAAAAAATGTTCATTTTATTAACTTAAATTCAATTGAAGATTTGACTATACTCAACGGACGGCCTAGCTACCTTAACAAAAAATTTAATATTTAAAAATAAAATATAAACTTACAAATTTTTTTAACTAGTAACATATTAAAAAGCAAAGAATAATAATTCAATAGTTAATGTTCAAAAGTAAGGCACTTTGTGTTTCAATTAAATCAGAATAGTCTTTTCAAAGTAGCTTTCAATACTTACATACTCAAGCTTAACTATTAACTATTTAACAACTATACACATTTTATGTAGATTGTAAAGGCTGCCCTGGACAGGCTACACTTCGACCATAGGGTCCATTGTGATGGCTTAGGATGTGAGTATGTGAGTGTAGTGGAAGGAATTTTTGTGTATAGACTAGGAATGGGTAGGATATGCGGCTGCAGCCGACTATGATAGGAATATTCATCTGGATTTCGTGAAGGAAACTGCAGAAAACTTTCTCAAGCATAGCCGGTTACTTCCTTCTTGTCCATACACCGACAGTTTAGTCAATTAACCGTCCCTCCTTTTTTTTTTAATAATTGACAAACTGCCGATGTCGGGATTCGAATCCATAACCTCCCAGTTTCAAGTAGGCATACTGCGCACACGTAACGCTTGAAGCCGCTCGGCCACTTGGACTGGTATAAAGTTTTTAGTGCATTTTCCACGAAGAAAAGCTTTGTTAAAATATATATATATATTGGTACATATTACCAATCTACAGTCAATATATACGAAATGAAAATGTACGAAAAGAAAGTCCCAAAATCACTTAGATTTGATATAGATACATGAGGACATTGTACATCGGATAAACTACAAAATTATACTTGAATACAGTTTTTCAGGTTACCAATTTTATTCACTAAAAATTATGATTCGAAAACAAATTTAAACATCATAGGTATTATTTTTTTGTTTTTCGTTTTATAATGATTATTATTTTTTCATACGTTGCATACATTTTAGTTTAGCTATATCATATAGACTATAGAGAGAGAGTAGTAATGAAGTAATTTATATTCAAATTAATTGAAATGCACAACTTTTAATTATAAAAAGTGTTGGATGTGTGTGTGTGTGTGTGTGTGTGTGTGTATATGAATACAGCAGTTTGTGTATAGTTTTTAGCCATTTATTTGATATTAATAATAATTGTTGCTATTAATTGGATGTGTTTGTTTGTTGTTCCCTTTAAAAAATAATATTTTGTGTTGTGTTATTATATATATCGGTATTGCCAGAGAAAAATACAACCAAATAATTGTAATGATTATTTTATGTTAAAATTGTAATATCATCCATTACGAATATCAAAGCATTACAATGATATGTGAAAATCAATTTGTTTGTGACACAAAATTGTTATTTTTGTCATATAAAAATAAAAACACGATAATAACCTAAAATAAAATTTACACAAAAATTAAACTTTTTATAAAACATTTAAAATTAAACTTTTGATGGCCAATTATTGTTTTGAATGTTATAATTCTTTTAAAAGTTGCCGATACAGAATATACACACTGTCTATGAATAAAATAGTTAATTTTAATACCAAATACTCCGACATCGGGTGAAGAAGAATAGAACTGAAGACTGACAGGAATATGATGGCTGCTACAATTTTAAAGTACGTAAATCTTTTTACTTTTTTGTTACTATTTGTAAATTTTGTTTCGAAACAAACTGTGTTTCGAAACAATAGTTAAAATAAATTATTGCTACATAAATCTCAAATATTTTCAGAAAAATTTCCATCAAATTTCATATTATTAGGCCAAGTGGTTTTAACGAAGTTACGTCTTTTTTCTACAAACTTATGAAAAACAACCTAAAATGTCCTATTTTGTTGTTGTGGTACTCTAAACATATAAAAATCACAACTATTAAAGCCAACTGCTTTAATACCCAATATATAGTAGATAGACAGATTGTAGCTGCTGCCTTGGACAGGCTACTCTTCGACCATAAGGTCCATTGTGATATCTAAGGATGTGAGGATGTGAGTGGAGTAGAAGGAATTTTTGTGAGTAGACTAGGAATTGGTAGGATGTGCGGTTGTAGCCGTCTCTGATAGGAACTATGCCGATATTCATCTGGAGTTCGTGAAGGAAACGGCAGAAAACCTTCTCCAGCATAGCCGGTTACTTCATTCTTGTCCATACGCCGACAGTTTAGTCAATTAACCGCCCCTTTATTTTTCTTAATAATTGACATACTTCCGATGTCGGGATTTGAACCCATAAACTCCCAGTTCCAAGTAGACATAACGCCTCGGACAAAACGCCTTAGACCGCTCGATCACATGGACGGTCAATATATAGTAAGTTCATTATCAATGCGTGAACTGTTTGTTTTCCGCACGAAACTATAAAAATACTAAGTAGTGTATAAACTTTAAATGCATACATGATTTTGAAATAACAGGCAATTACAGATGTTTGACCTTAAATTGTTGCAAAACTATTTAGTTTAACAAAAATAAATTATTCAGTTTATTTAAAAATTAAAAATAATTCGAAACATTTACCGTTCAATTTAGTTAAGGGTAAAGTTTCAAACAAGACTTGATTTTCTAATATATAGACTAGAAAAATATGAAATTATAAAATAAATTTTTTTTTCAACGCATAGTTCATATACTACTTGGAAAATGAAACATTTGAATATATTGAGTTTAGAGTTGTTGAGGTTTGTATCGCATAGATGAAGTAATTTTCAATCATATAAGAGCTTTTCACTTGGTATGGCTGTTCACAGTGTAATGAAAAAAGGAAATGAAATATCGATTTTTTGCAACACTATAACTAATATTCATTTTTACATTGAACAAATATTTTCTTTTTAGGGTTCCATATATTTTATTTCAGCATAGTTTTACTTCTTGTTCTCGCTTTTGGCATTATAGTGTTAGATTACTTTTATAGTAAGATATTGTTGCGTTTTATAACCAATTTTCTCCCATATATTTAAATAATAACCAATTCTGCGAATTTCAAAACCTCAGCAAATTTTTAATTTGTAAAAAAATTTAAGTAGCTTTTCTTTAACAATTATCCAACTTGGAATGTAAACGAAAACTATAAGAAAATTTCTGAATTAACAATAGGCTCATTTTATACAAAATGAATGAACAATTTTTTTCCATCGAAATTTTCCTTTAAGGTTCTAGATCAGTGTTCCTCAACCACTGGGCCGCGGCACTTTTCTGTGCCGCCAAATTTTAGAAATGTATATAGTAAAGTAGAGCTGAATTAATTTGTTTTGACTATTATATGCGCGTAAGGGGAACTTATTTAAAATTAGAAGGGCAACTTATTTAAACCATATTTTAATCATATATTTAATACTTAGTATTAAATATATGTTTCCTCCCCTTCATTATGAAGATAGACTGATCCACTCAAACTGTGACGATATTCGAGGCTTCTTTACAAATTAATATACTTCTATTAACCAACATAAAAACCAAAAAAGGCTCGAGACTGTTAAATTTAGAAGGCAATATGAGAGTAGCTAGTTATTTTTACGACCAAATATAAATGAAATTTAAAAAAAAAAAACATCAAGCTCAAATTTCTCATTAAGTATTCCAATTATTAACTGGTAATTAATCCCTTACTAAACGTATGTATTGTTGTTTTTGTAGTAAATATTATTTTATTTTACATTCAAAATTATTATCATAAACTATTTTACACAGTGTAATATAGGCAAGTAAACAACTTGTAAACCTATCTTTTTCTTTGTGTGCCGTCAAATTTTGAAATCGTTAAAAGTGTGCCGCGACAAAAAAAAAGGTTAAGAATCACTGTTCTAGATAATATCATAATTATTTTAATTTTATAAATTAATGTTTATTGTTTAAAAGAAATAGTTTACTTGCTCCGTCCGATTTTGAGCACTAGCTTAAAAGTATAAATTGACATACAATTTCCAAAGCTATATTCGATATATACATTCTTTGGTAAGAATTGAATTCATTCCAATACTCGTGGGAATAATAATGAAAAATGAATCTACAAAAAAAATACATTTGTTTTAAGACTAAAGAACAAAAAACAAAATATAGTTGAAAAAAACTTTTTAAAAAAAACATGCTTTTTTGCAATTTGAACCAAAAAAACATGCAAAATAATTTCAAATAGAAATAGAATAAAGAGATTGACAACAAAATTAACTGTAATGGAAACGAAAGCATGGGGTGCTCTCTACTTACGTTTGAGGCCCCATGCTTTTGTTTACATTAAAGTTACTTTTGTTTTCAATCTCTTTTCTATTATTTGGCATTTATTAGTTCATATTACAATAAACGCTTCTTCTTTTAGTTTTTGTAAACTCTAAATTTTATTTATCCGATTGTTGTGTTTTTGGACTAACAACGTTGTAATAGAGATAAAAATATAATTACAGAGTCATGTGATAATTTATTATCTACACTCTTTTTTTGTTTTTTGGTTGGTTGCTGAAGAAGAGACGATGATCCAGATGAATAGTAAATAAAGCTAAATCACTAAGCTAGCAGATACGTATGTACAATATTCTACGTAATACATAACACATACATTTAATACGTTTACTAAAACTAAATACGTGTGTTTATAGAATAAGTACGTACCAACCACAACTAAGGCACTAAGGCGTTCGTTATTTGTGCATCATGAACGTTGAATAATAACATATAACACCAGTGTAACATATACACAATAATATACATTAATATATATATATATATATATATGTATATATATATATATATATATATATATATATATATATATATATATATATATGCAGGCGGCTTTACGCTTCGGAACGACTCAATCCTTCTTGCCACAAAATATTCACTGTAAATAAACATTGTGGTACATAAAAATATTGACATAGATGTATTTATAAGTATAAAGAGAAATATTTTCTGATTTGCAAACAAATTGCATCATACAAAAAAAAAATTATTTCTACAAAAAATAAATGTATTTAATTTTTGTTTTCGTATTTTATTTTTTCTATTTAAATATTGACAGATATGTTGTTTTTTTTAAATTTAATGATTTTATAACCATGTCAGCTTTTTGTTCCCGATACTTCATCCGCGTGGTTTTCAGTAATGAACTTTTTGTTATTTGTCTATAACCGATTTTTACAATGCGGTACTTTTGGTTATTGTACGGTACTGAGTTGTTTTATATATGATTTAATTTCTATTTATATAATTTGTCGAACTGTTCGACATTAAATCCAAGAATACATAATAATTTTTGTAACCACTATTTTGCTCCGTGTTTGAAATTCATACGTAGGAAGTGGCAAGCAGCGATTCATCAAAACGACACAATTTTTATTTAAATAATCTCTGACATATTCGCACAAATCTCTTGAAGCATCATTGTCCCCACTTTGGCATTACATATTACTTTAAAACGTAAAGCTTACTGAACATGTGTTCAATTGTTTATAGCTTAAATATAAAATGAAACGATACATTGGAATTTTTCGCTTAGCCTTCGTATTAAGTTTACTTGTCTTAGCCTTCGAGTTTACTCCTTAAGAATAGATTTCAATTTAAACCCCCGGTACGACAATTTGATGGGTAGTGAAATCAAGGGTTAAAAAAAAAGCGTTATGTTTTTTTTACAAGATAACACCTTATACGCTTGGATATTCAATTTGCATTTATGATGTTTTACATATCTTTTCAGATTGATTTTACATTATAAATTGCCATTTTTCGTAGGTCATTCATTTATTTCAAGGAAAATAATAATAAACAAAATTTTCATAAAAATTTAAATAATATTTGGAATTGTATATTAAATATAAGCTTCTAAAAATAAATAAATAAAATTATTTAAAAATTTTGTTGATTATCATTTCCACAGAAATTATACTTATAAATTTTGTTTCAATATTGAAATGCCAATTTTGATTGTCATTTCCATAGAAACTATAAACTATACTAGCACAGTATAAATCGTTATATAAAAGTTTGCAAATTTGTATTTTGGCTAAATTTAAATTTTTATAAATGAATTAATGTTCTAAGCACCATCTAAGCAGAATATGTCAAAATTAAATAAATTTTCGAAACAAAGTAACATACATACGTTATATAGTAAATAACACAACAAACGTGGATATAGTAAATTTAAATCACAGGCCGTAACTGTACCAATCAGTATTATTTTTCAACCAGGATTGTATTTATATATATATATATATATATATATATATATATATATATATATATATATATATATATATATATATATATATATATATATATATATATATATATATATATATATATTATATATATATATATATATATATATATATATATATATATATATATATATAAATAACCAATAATATACTATATATAATAAAATGTAAATAGAAACATTTTATATAGACCTTATTAAATTTTTATTTCAATTCATAGAATATTCGTAGTCTAACACAAACTTAGGTTGGGTAGGCAAAGTTAAAGGACGAACGTTTTCATTTTGTATATTGGAGAATTGTATAACAATAACAGCCATATAAAAGTAACGGCAATAATTTTATCAGAATAAGAAGGGAAAAAACTTAATAATGAAAGAGTAAACCGTAATACAAATAACTCATACGAAACTAAATATAATATATATATTGTATAAACAGTATATATTGGGTGTTTATCTTATACATTTTTCGATTTATATAATTCATATTCTTTTATAACTTTGTATTTTCGGGAAACACAAAATCAGCTATATTTACCTTGATATTGGCAAAATAGAAAAAATATGGTAATTTGAAGAACCAATTGGTTCAAACAGGTATCTCACTAAAACGTACATAGATGAGCCAACTTCACCCTCTTTGTTACATATCACCCATACATTTCTGTCAAAGGCTAGGAATGATTATAGCATAATAATCCACAAATTTAGTGCAAGACTGTACCGGTAAACAAGTTACACATACGATACTTGTCTATACGTATAAAGAAATACTACCTAACATTTTGATAAGTTGAAATCCGACAACGTCGCTTATATTCCGCCAGTTGATACACTGTTTCTTTAAATATAGTACAGTGCCACTATGCGACGAATAGTGGCGTACAGTGTTGTTAAGTTGTAATTGTTCAGCATGCTGACACGTATATTTATTTAAAAAATGTTTCAATTTGCGTTGTTATAACTAAACAATGAGACGGTTAATAATTCTCGTTTTTTTTTTAAATACGCAGAACAAATCCAATAATTTATTGCTATTTTTTTAAAAGATTCTTAAGTGTTGTTTTTTTTTATAAAAACTAAAAAACTGATAGAAATACTGCTTAAAATGAGTGGTCTCTATTGCTCCCCATGTTAGTTATTCGAACTCCAATTAAGTTTTTCTCGAGTTTAAGACGGTCAATCGTTTTCAAATTGTCACCCAATATATACAACAAACATATACAAAAGCATTATAATAGATACAAAAAGAAATAACGCACCAGCATAAATAATATTTATTTATACATATGAAAAACATATCTTTAAAAATGGTCTAAAATATTGCCTAAACTTTTAGTAAGCATTCGGTCGGGTCAGCCAGTCCAACTTTTATTGTTTAGCTTTTTGGCTAGCTATTATGTTTTCTGCATGTAACAACGCCAGTGTGTGTATTTGACAGAGACAAAACACAAAAGAATTGTATATATTATTATAATAGCCGAAGCCTCTAGTTGTACGCTAGCGTGCAAATTATTTGAGAGAACAGATTCTTAGGTCATTTAGTCATGTTAGAATTGTCAGAAGACTCCAAACAAGACCTGGGGTTGGTTCACGTTTTTATAGTCATTTTGCAAAATGAAGAGGCTCTTAGTCGGCATCAGTACCTTATTTTATGCTTTTTATTGTGCTATGTACTATATAAATAATAGTTTTAAAAAAACTAAAAGTCACGCTTTTATGGCTAGCCGAACTAAAAAGTCGAAAATAATTTTTAAACATGGATATAATTAATTTGATTGTAAAAAAGCGTGGGGTGCTTAACATCAAATATTACAAATAGTTCATTGGTAGTCGTTAATAAGAGTTATGATGATGATTATTATTATTATTATCATTATTATTATTATTATCAAATTATAGTAAAAAACACCCCACGCTTTTTTACTATAAAATTAATTATATCTATATTTAAAAATTATTTTCTACTTTTTAGTATGTATGTAAGTATGTAGCGGTATCGTTTCTTCATTAAATTATTATTATAATTTTGTTCATCATTTTTATCTGTTGCATAACAACTGTAACTTCCCTCTATTATCACGGTTGCTTTGAATGTTAACAACCATGGTAATTTACATATTAAAATAATAACATTTCATAAATCAAATCGATAAAGATCAAGTATATCTTTTACATATATTTATTATTTATTGAAATAATAATTATTTAATATAACAATCATTTACCTTTACAAGTTCGGCTAGTTAAAAAAGCGTGTTTTTTAATTTTTTTAAACTATTATTTATTTTTGCTTTTTTAGTTTTACTTACAATTCGAATGAGTACAGAAATATTTTGGATTTAAATTTTCAATTTTAAACCGTCATTATCTCCGTAAATATTAGAGGAACAGAAAAATGATAAGAAACTTAATTATAGTAAAACTAATTTTCTACAACGTTACTTCTTATAAGTTTTTCGATTCTTTCAATATTAAGAGAGATATACGAAATGTTGGGTTTCCCCCTCCCTTTAAACCCCCCTTTCCCTTTTGTCGATTCTTGTCATGCGTACCATAAAAATGCATTGTCATCCGAACTACATACATATACAACGTTTCATTTCGATACGACAACTAGAAGTGGGGGGAAAATCACGTTCAAAGATTCCGTCACATACATATATAGGTACACGGAAAAATCCCATGTTAATAAAAGCGTGTATTCTAGTCTTTATTGAAAATAACAATTCTCTTAGTAGAGTACGTTAGCATGCAAATATACACGTTGTTTATTTGTGTATACACATTTAAAATATATTTTCTGTGTTTCTCAATTTTTTTTTAGTTCAATTTTTCTCATCTCTGTATGTTATTATTTTTATGCCAAAAATATTTTGTTTTATTACAATTTTTCAAATGTATTCATCACAAGTTTAGTGTGAAATGATATAGAAAATTATTGGTGCAGAATAAAAATATCGTAAAATTTTTTTTATGTATATGTATGATGTATGTACGAGTATACAAATATATTTATTTTTTTTTATATTAAGTATGTGGATTCTCTCTGTGGAAGTTTATTAGAATGCCACCACACAAAGTATTGTTTATATTTTGAAAGAAAACTCTATTCTTCTTCTTTGTGCAAATTGCATTAATTAATTATTTTGTATCCAGTTTGAGTATGGAATTCGAGAGCAAATTGTATATATAATATAAATATTGTTTTGAAATGTAATTTTAATTCCATGTTGCTACATTTTATGTTTCTAATGTGTATTATATCTAAGAGATTGATGTTAATGATTCTCGGCGAAGTTTTGGTAGAGTATTAAGAGAAACACCAGGCCAAAATAGCTCAAAAAACAATATTAATATTGTAATTGAGGTAAGTTTAAAACCTTTATTTATACATAACCTAAAAATGTAATGTGAATCACATTATGAAATAACCTAAAATTTAAATAATTTATTCTGAATAAAATAATTACATAAAATTTTTTAAATCTTATTTATGTTAACAAAACAACAGTTATTATATTTTTTATGCATTTGCTAAAAATTTAAGACGTAAAATTTATTAGCGTATACACACTTCTACAATCATAATGTCACAATTCATTTGAAATGTTCACATAAAACTGTTAATATTAATACTGTTAATATTAATAACATTGTTAATTACAACGAATTACAACAATAACTTTATGAAAAATGTTTTTGTGGTAAAGGTGTTCACTTAGTACTGTACCAAAACTTTGCCGAGAATCATTGACATCAATGTCTTCATAGACATTAGAAGCATAAAAACTAGTACATAATTTTGTACCTTTAGAAACACTTTTACTTTTTTTTCTAAAACATCTAATTGCACTTCGTGGAAGTGGCTCATCAACTTTTTCTCTGGCATTGTATACAATTATTTCTTTATAATTAAAATTAAAGGTGCCTTTTTACATGTATGTATAGTCACGAGTTTTGACAGAACCATAATTTAAAATAAAAAACACGAGACGGCGCAGAGGTTGCCTGCCAAAAATACTTTAGAAGCGTTTAAGTCACAAATCAATTATACAGCTGACATCACCTCTTGTGGTCCATAGTACATAGTATATTTTTTTCCAGTTCACGCACCGATAAAGACATTGCATTGTTTACGGATTTCCTTATAAATAAAATCCAACCCAAAATGGCTTCGCATGTGGCACACGGTATTTATCCTACCGCCCACTACTATACCAATTATTTTAGAAATAAATAACTTTGACATACTGTAAAACGCATTACAGTGAATAATAGTCGATATACGTATAAATAGTGTGAGATAATGCATGTCCATACACACACACACACACAATATAATATACAAAACCTTAACCACAAAGCACATTCAAAGCGAGCAGTATTATTTGTGGTGACTCGAACAGTTCACGGTATATATTCTGGTTACTGTTTTTCACATATAATAACTATATGAAGTACATATGGGAAGAGGTAAATTCCGCACTTTGTACATATAATAATATAATTAGCAACATTCGTTGCTAATTTGGTGACAGTTACACCAAATTAGCCATTTCACCATTCAACATTTCAATGTAATTTATTACATTTTAATTTATTTTCTTTCAGCTTTTATTTATTTATATTTTAGTCTATTGATCTATATTTTCTATCTATTTCTAATTTTCAAAGAGTAAATCACGACTAGTTAATTTATCCTGATGATGACTACATTGTAGTCAAAATTGATATTTATAATATAAAAACTGATCTAAGTATTGGGGCGAATTTGAATTTTTACTTAATCATTGTAGAAACTGGTTCCAGATACTTGGAATTATCTTTCTTGTACTCCAACAAACACATAGGACTTCGCTCATTTCTTATGGAAAGCCGCTCCAGGCGAAATTCACTGGAATAGATGTAAGTTATTTCTGTTAAGCTCCTGATCAAAAGTTATCATGATCACACGGTCGGAAAATAGACCGGTTTCCAGATATGGTGTGATTTTTAAACTAAGCTGGAGTGGAGCAATTGTAAATTAATCGCGTATGATATTCATTTCTCTGAGAAGGTTCGCTAGTCTATGTAGCTCCTAAACAACAAATTTGTATTTAGATATTTTATCACGAATAATTATTACGTGTGTATGCAATGTTTTTTTTTTTTTGTTACAGGAAGGTGGAAAATGCATTTCCGCACAAAGTATTATGGCAAACGCCAGGCTATCCACTAGTAAAAACCACCTGTCGAGATTCAGCTCATTTACCACTCTAGACATGAAAAACAATAACGAAAAATAAAGACAAAAACAAAGACAAATGAAAGATACCTAATCAAATTAATTGACTAGACAGGAATAGAACAACAAAATATAAATTACATAATGAAAAATCCACAATAAAAACACAAACACAAACAAAATACAACAGCGTTGCAATGAAGGTGTAAAAGGTCTTAATTTCAACTGTTAAAAAACTTGAAAACTAGCAAATAATATGAAGTTAAAAATAAATAAAACAAAGTGTGGTATTGTGAGTGTAAAGGGCTCACAATTTCATAATTAAAACCGATATATGAAATCAACAACAAAAGAAATAACAACATATAATAGTGTAAGTGTGAAGGGCCTACACCAAAACTTTATAATTCTCGTTAATCCTGTGCTCTACTTCATTATTTGAACAATACGCGTTGTTTACCTACACCCTTACAGACATATCGCATGTATGTATGCATCGTGCATTTTAGTTGAATAAATGTTTTAATGCTTTGAAGCCGAGTGAATATTCATTCATTCCACCTACTACATAAAGGAATATGTCAAATAAACACACATAGACACACACTAGGCAAATACCACAGGTCACAATAATATACCACATAAATCGAAAAACATTCTGAAAACCCATTAATTAATTAAATTTATTTCAAATGTGTCGGTATAAAATTTCATACGAGTTATTATATAACGAATACATGGACTAGTGTTAGTGGATACACGTTGACAATGCATCTTTTTTTAAAATTAATAATTCGGCCACATAATTTCTCTTTTTGAATGAATTATTTTTCTTTAAAAAATATGATCAAAAAAATATCTAAAAACATTTCAACTAATTGACCAGGTGGTAGAACTCCTAAAGCTGAATTTTCCTATTCACAACTTGAAGCCCAAGAAAACACTTTCAAATTTGAAGTAAAATCTAATATATATTCGTTTTAATCACCCTGAATGTTGGCAAAACTTGCTGGTCGATTTTCAGCGACGTTTAATTGTCGAATCGATTTGAAAGTTTTCAAATATATGCAATGTAATAAATTGGTACCCTGTAAATCAAGGGTCACTTCTTGTGAAACGGGGCAGCTTAAAAAATCTTATTATTGAAATTAGATTGTTACAACATTAATTTACATTGTATGTGTAAACAAATGAAGTTTACATTGTTATAATTTATAAATGGATGTAATAAAATTTTGATTAACATATATAGTGTTTTCACACTTATGATACAATGTACTAATATGTTCTAACGCAGGGGTTCACAAACTTTTCTTGGAGAATCCGGAACTTTTCATAGACCACCATAGCTTACTCAGCTGATTATGTTTCTAATTAAGTGAAGTTATACTACTATTTCCGTAATATAACTTCACTTAATTAGACGAATCGAATATTATTAATTATCGAATATTTTCGATTTTCTATTGTTTGACGCAAAATGTAATTAGAGTTTCATTTCTTTTAAACAATTACCTTGAAGTAACAAGTCCAATATCGGAAGACCTTATAACCAATCAACAATATGATCAATTTTGTACATTAATATTGGATGTACTCCTCATGGTATTAAAAAATATGCCACGAAATAGAAATATTTCAAAAAACTAAAACACAAGCTTTCTTGTGAAAACTCGGCTTTTGTGATTGTATTGATGAAAATATTTCTAGAAAATTTCTTCAAATGTCCATTGATCCTACTAAGGAGATTTTACGAATCAAACCAATCAACTATTTTCAAAAATTAGCAATTGATTTTTCACCCTCAGACATGGAAGAAATATTTAAAAGAATATTATGCTCTTAGTTTCCAAAAAGAACATTTTTACTAGAGACTTGTAGGATTATTCTGTTATACGAATATTTCCCAACAGCGTCTGAGGTATACTCATGCAAATATTTTAGTTTACGAAATATTTTTTAGTCGGGCAGAGGATATGAATGATAATTATAGATATAACAGAAATCTGTATCTATCTATCTATATGTATAAATATAGGATTATTATGGTAATTCATGACACCCAGGAATTCACATATACTTTGCGCGTTGGATGGAGATTAATGCGTATTCATATTTACCATACAATAATCCAATATCCTATTCGGTTAGAATCAGTCAAAATTTAACATATTAATAAATTGGTTTCGTTTGTTTGAGTAAAAGGAAAGTTAAAAAGGGAGTTGGAAAATCACTCAAATGTTTTTTTTCACAAGAAATTTATATTTTTTACAAATTCTATTATTTTCAGAGATTGGGCCGAAAATTGTTTTTAGTGCCTTCTTAGTGTTTTACCCTTCAAAAAACCAAGCAGTTATTTTTCTAAGAGATTATTTTAAGTAAAGGATTAAAATTTGGCATATTTGTAAACTGTCAAAAATTTTATTGAAGCTACATATGATTATACCACGTTTTTTTATTAACTCGCTTTATCGCCTGTTTGTTTGTCTGTTCGGTACAATGCTATCGATTTAAACTAACTTCAAGATGAGCTAGAGACTTGAAACCATGGATACTACACAAGGATACCGAACTCAAACGGGAGAATTGAAAAAATATGGTAACGAAATGGTAATAGTAATATTTACTTTTTATGCCACTAGCGTCGCTAGTTGTTCATCCGTTTATTATAAACTTAGAACCTATTGCTATATAATTAAAATTAGAAGCTTTTGCTATTCATGAGTTCATATAAAAACATAAACTATTGTAATGTTTAAATAAATTTATGAAATTTTCCATGTTTCCTAAAATAAACATATCATTTATGCGTGGTTGATTTTATAATATTTTGTATAAAAAAAAAAAAAACAAGGGTTGTTGCAAAGCTTAATCAAGTGATACATTAAATCGATATAAAAATATCAAATAAATATTTGTTTCTGTTTTAATATTGTCATTTTTATAATCCTTTCAAAAATTATGATGTAAATATAAAATTAAATTCAAATATTGAAAAAAATTTAATCCAGTCATCAAATAAACGGTGGATGTTTATATCAGATTAGACGGCTGTGTTTTGATATGGCAGACTACAATATATTTCATAAACAATATTCAATTTACAAATTTGAATTGATTCTACCATATAGCTTGAAAGATACTCTAAATTGATTAACTCCCGCTTTTGATCACGATTGTAAATCATCACAAATCCATGAGAAATGTAATAAAAAAATAGTAAAATTTAAAAACAAGTTTTTCTCTTCGATTTTGATAACAACTTTGTTTTAAGCTAACTTGGATTTAGCGAACACAATGGCGTTGATTAAATACGATACGATTAACGGTTTTCAAGATATCAGACCCAAAGTGCTAAAATTCAAAACTGTATGAATTGAGAAGCCGATATTTTGAAATGTATGGGTCGGACGTTAAAATGAACCTGATTTTTGTGCTATTTGGGTCAAAATTGCCCTAGAAAATGAATACGATTAAAATCAAGGACTTTTTTTTTCTTTTACTTTTTTCGATTTTTACTAAGGGGTACCCCTTAAAAAAATTAGAAAAATTAGAAAACAATTTTTTGTCTCCAGTTTTGATAAAAACTTCGTTTTAAGCTAACTTGGATCTAGCGATAACGATGGTGTTGATTAAAATAAGATACAATTAACAGTTTTCAAGATATCATACTCATAGTGCTAAAATACAAAACTATATGAATTGAGAAGCCGATATTTTAAAATGTATGGGTCGGACGTTAAAATGAACCTAATTTTTGTGCTATTTGGGTCAAAATAACCCTAGAAAATGAATACGATTAAAATCAAGGACTTTTTTTTTCTTTTTTCGATTTTTGCTAAGGGGTACCCCTTAAAAAATTAGAATTATTAGAAAAAAAATTTTTTGTCTCCAATTTTGATAAAAACTTCGTTTTAAGCTAACTTGCGCCTAGCGAAAACGTTAGTGTTGATTAAAATAAGATACCATTAACGGTTTTCAAAATATCAGACCCAAAGTGCTAAAATTAAAAACTGTATGAATTGAGAAGCCGATATTTTGAAATGTATGGGTCGGACGTTAAAATGAACCTGATTTTCGTACTATTTGGGTCAAAATTACACTAGAAAATGAGTTTGTATTAAATTCGAGGACAAAAATTGTTTTCGTTTATTTCGCGTTTTTAAATCAATATTTTACACCGTTACAAACTTGGGACTTAATTTGTAATAAATACAAGATAATATAATAAACCAAATGTACTAATTACTCTATTGATTATACCATTCATCCATTATTTATCATACAAACATATTTCATACACACAAACCGTATCAATAAAACATTGAAATAAATCTAACATCCTACTACCTACCTATTATAAGCAAAGGAAAATGATGAAATAAATTTCCAATCATTTAGATTGACAATATAAACAGAAGTAATGTTTGTGTTGAGAGAGAGAGATTCCCATAGGTTTTCTGATGTTTCCTAAAACTCACAGATTACTGATAAAATCAAATGAAATCAAATGAATATACCCAGCATACGCAGCACACAGATATTTATCTATACAATCCAATTTACATAAACTAGTGATTTGAGAACAATGATAAGATAGATGATATACCATACAACCAACCATCGTATGTAAACTGGGCACTAATCGAAGCAATTTACCTGAACATTTAGTTAGATAGATAGATTGTAGAGGGTGCCCTGGACGGGCTACACTTCGACCATAAGGTCCATTGAGATGCCTAAGGATGTGAGGATGTGAATGGAGTGGAAAGAACTTTTGTGTATAGACTAGGAATTGGCATGATATGCGGCTGCAGCCGACTATGATAAGAACTATGCCAATATTCATCTGGAGTTTGTGAAGGAAACTGCAGAAAATCTTCTCAAGTATAGCCGGTTACTTCGTTCTTGTCCATACGCAGTTTATCAATTATCCGCCGCTTTTTTTTCTTAATGATTGACAAACTGCCGATGTCGGGATTCATAACCTCCCAGTTTCCAAGTAGGCATACTGCGCAGACAAAACGACTTAGATCGCTCAGCCTCTTAGACTGGGGAAGGTTTAGTTAATAAACGTATTCGATCATCGAAATTTCGGTCATTCTTGTTTCTTATTTTCAGCACGTTTTGGTTACCATGAACTAGATGAAACAAGTCTAGCATAAGCATATGCCTGGATGTCTATATGCAGTTACTTCTATCACGAATATCGACGATTTCACGAGTATTGTATCGGTTTAATGTTTGCAAACGTCTACAATTCAATTGATGTCAATTTTTAAAATTTTATTGTTGATTTGTAACTTACTCATTCGGTTATCGAAACAAAAATTCAAATAAAAGTTGTTACTATATAACTATTGAACAACTTTTAGCCGAAGTATTTTTTCGAAAACTGAATTAATAAGACACAAATCAGTTATAAAATTTAAAAATATAACATGAACTTGTGTGGTCCTTAAAATTTGAAAATTTCTCTATGGAGACTCTTTTTAAATATAAAAAGAAAGGGCCCTTTTTAAGGGCTAATTTTAACACGTAACGTCCTACACTTTACATTTTTTGTTTTTAGTGCGATATATATATATATATATATATATATATATATATATATATATATATTCACATATCATTATTTGTGTATACTTAGACGTCACAATACAATACTAATGGCAATTTCCATTAAGGTAACGTAAGACATAGTATGAAACAAAGTTGATACGAAACAAAGTTAAAGTTGATAACAAATTAATGCAATCAATGAATGATATGAAATATTTGATTCGTTTACCAGAGTTATTCGTGATGTAACGGTTAGCACACTGTGCTAGAAATCGGGAGGTCCGGATTCGATTTCTGGTGAATTAGTTAATTTTTTCACAATTAAATTTAATATATATATTTTTTTTCGTTTTTTAACAAATACAAATCAATTAGTGTAATTAGCTTTATATCTCTGAGGTAATAAAAATACTGCCCAATTTATAAAATTTATACATTTATACATACACACCTAACATATTATCCAAAATGTTTAGGATCTGATTTAAACGAACAAGAAAGGTAACACAACACACACAAACAATCAGGATGGCTCCTTTCTATTATATCATCGTATTATGAAGAGATGTTTTGTTGATACCCTTCTCTTCTGTACGATGTACTTGGATACGTAGGCAAAATATATATATATATATATATATATATATATATATATATATATATATATATATATATATATATATATATATATATATATATATATATATATAATTGTAATGTTTTTAACGAGGCAATTTACACATCGTTAGGTACTTTTTTTTTATCGTTTTGTTTTATTTATTTTTTGTTGTTTGTTTTTAAAACTGTATATACAAACCAAACAGATAAACATATGCGCGCTCGCTGCTTTTGCTCCTAGCCCTAGCGTACGTCTGGTTGCTGTTGTATTCTTGATTACTCTAAACTCAACATTCTATTATATATTTAGTTAAAAAAAAAAATATAACAAAAACTACCTTTTTTGTTTTTTGTTCTTTGTATGAATAAAAATATGCGGTAAAAATATGTTTTTGGCTATTTATTTAAACATAAAATTGTTTAAAAACTGTTGTTTTTTTAAAATTGGACTCATATTCTGTATAGACAACAAAAAGTGCATTATTTTGTGTAAAAAATGTGAATAATAATAGATTATTATCATATCTGTTTGCTTCCAACGATTATTCAGCATACTGTTGAGCTTTGGGTTGCTATATAGAGCATAGGGAGATTCAAACGTTGTTTTTTTTGTGTTACATGATTTTATTTCACTTCACTTGTATAGTTGACTTCTGAAAGTGGCCTTTTTTTCAGAATGATATAGTAAATTTGTTATTACTGTAGATTATGGACATTTTTTCTAGTTTTATGAAAATAAAATTTAGAGTCTAACAAACGAAAAAAACACGCTTTTGTTACAATATGAACTAAAAAATGCAAAAGAATTTTAAATAGAAATAGAATAAAGAGATTGACAACAAAATTAACTTTAATGTAAACAAAAGTATGGTGTGATCTCTACTTATGTCTTCATAATGGCTCTTGTTTTACAACAGTAAGTAGAGAGCACCCCATGCATTTGTTTACATTAAACTTAATTTTCTAGTCAATCTCTTTATTCTATTCAATTTTAATTTATTTTGCTTTTTTTTTTAGTTTATATTGCAATAAAAGTGTGTTTTTTTAGTCTAAATTTTGTTTTTTTAAGTCTTGAAACAAAATTATTTTTGTGTTGTGGTTCCCTTCTTCATTATTATTCCCATGTAATGGAATGAATCCTATTCTTACCAAAGAAAGTACATATCGAATATAGTATAGAAAATTTATGTCAAATAATTATTTTTTTCTAAATTTTAACAGTTGGAAATGAACTTTTTTATTAAAATTTTGTTGATGACATTTCTGTAGAATCTATAAACTATACTATCACACTGTAAATCGTTATATATAAGTTTGAAATATGCAAATTTGTAATTGGATATTCAAAAAGTAAAATTTTTATTTTGTTTTTTGAATTTTTTTTATAAATATTAATGGACTGGCAGTAGGTGAAATTACATACATACATACATACATACATACATACATACATACATATATACATACATACATATATACATACATACATATATACATACATACATAATACATACATACATACATTGATAGAAACATACAAATCAAGCTAATAAAAGCATGTTCAAAATAGGGTATGCACGAATCGTTTACGAAAACAGTACAATTTCAAAATCTTAACTTTGATTACAACTACTTTACTTCGTGCACTTCGTACGTGCATACTACCACATTGCACAAAAATATCACAAATACATAAATTTACACGTCATAAAACTTACATTCAATTCTGTAGAAACATGAATTGGAGAAAGTAATACCTTAAATAGAATTTCCAAAGGGTAGTAAAAGCAACAAGAAAATAAAGACAAAAATAAATGAATATACCTCGTTCGAATGGTAAATAAATCAAATGGTACTTTTTATTTGTATGTTGATTGAAACCAAATCTCATAATAACCAGTACAAATCGAACAAATAATAAGTCATGTAGAAAAAAATAAGTGGAACAAACATGTGAGAGAAAAAAAGATGGTTTATTCTTTTGTAATTTAATTTAAAAGGGACAAACAAATGTTTTTAAAAAAATAACGTAAGGCGTCAAACAATCAGATTGAATAAATTTATTTATATAATACATTTATTTTCTACAAAAAAATACAGGAGAGACAATTTCATTACTGACAAATATTTTTGAACACTTGGATAACTTTTATGGATATTACATAAAAGTTTTGAGGAAAATTTTTTATCAATACAAGCTTTTACGCATGCATGTGTATGCATGTACTGGCGATTCCATAAATAGCGTTCTGTTTCCAAATTTTACAGTTATTTAGTGCCGAAACTATACGTTTTATGAATGTTCAGTTTCGGAATTCATGTTGAGAAAAAAAAACTGTTTTTATAACGAACTAATTTTCTCCAATGATCAATTTTGCACACATCGACTGCGAACGGAAAATGAAATAGTAGGTTAAAAGGATTGTCTCGGTTCCATCGAGATGACTTTATGATGGCAAAATTACACTCTGAACAAGAAATTTGGGATGAGAAATTAAATTGGTTTTTTTAATCAGAAAATAATTTATATTTTCTGAATAACTTAATTATCCTAACCTTTACTATTACGTTCATTTGGTCACAAAAGTTCATGTAATTTTTTTAAATTGTGTAGTTAATTTGTACCTTATTCATTCGGTTTTTGAAAAAACTCATCATGCCATCAGTGAGATAAGTGAAAGGTTTTGGACAAAAATTTATTGAGTATATATTAGCGTAGATGTCAACATGGCACCAGTGAGATGAGTGTACGATTTTGGACAAATATATATAAAGTATATATTAGCGTAGATGTCAACATGTCACCAGTGAGATAAGTGTAAGATTTTGGACAGATATATATAAAGTATATATTAGCGTAGATGCCATCATGTCACTAGTGAGATGAGTGTACGATTTTGGTACGAGTTCGTATGGACAAAATGAGCAAAACCGTTTATCTTTTAAACCGTAAGAGATAGAATAAAAAATTTAATGACAAAAAATGTTCCTTATTTAAAAATAAACAACTTTAATTTGAAACTTTTTTTCATACATTCAGTATTTACCGGGTGTTTAAACAGTTAGCTCAGTTAGTTGTTATTTTAACTAGTTTTATTTAAGATTAATAAAATTAATTTATCTTATTACAAACAAAATACCAGATTTTACGATCTAACACTTTACAAATTTAATTTACGATAAAATAAATTTTTGAAGATTATGGATATGAAGTATGTGGATTAAACCTCACATGTGCCAGAGTTTCTAAGTTGCTATTCATCGTTGTTCAGTAGATTTATACGATCGAACAATTTTCATTTCATAATCAACGATAAGTTCATTGGATCGCATTGATCCGTACAACAAACTATAATCTGAAATAAAATTTATAAACATCCATAAATTCTCCAAAAATAAAAATATTAATAATAATAATAATTTTGACAAAATGTAATGCAGTCATATTGTAACGGATAACAAGATACAAACAGTTACACTAAACATTGTTCATTTCAAAATAAATATTATGGATATGGAATATGTGGATGGGTGGATTATGGGGGCACACACTATGTCGTGCGGAATAAAACTTGAACAGCAGTAGTAGTAGTACTATACGATAGTACAACTAGAGTTGTAATTCAGATACACAGATTTAACGAACTGTATGATAGCGGCTTGCTACTTGCTGCCTCCGTATATATACGAGTATATATAAAAGAGGAATCTTTTTCATTATTCTATTGTCTAGACTAATTCATGAAGTGTTGAAGAATTCGGTATTGGTCTTTTATCCAAGCTTCTCTCCAGAAAAAAATAGTATCAGATAATTGCTGGAATCAATTGCTACTCGCGACGCAGAGGACGACCAACGAACACCTGGAGGCAAAGCGTCGAGGGAGAGGGAAGCGAAGCAGGTGAAAAGAGTTGGCCACAGATAAAGATCCTGCCCAAGAACTGAGTACGATGCCCTATGATCCACTTAGGACTTCTAGAATCTATTATATCATTTGCTACCCTAAGCAAAGCTTTTTATTTTGGACAAGGATCTCAAGTAAAGACTAAAACAGTGTAGTTATATCTATAAAAATACTATTCGCCTATTCTGAAAGTTTCAAAACACTGATCCAGTAAAACTATCCACAATTCTGGTGATGCTTAAATTGTACAATAATATGAGAAAATAAAAAACAAACGTTTTAGTGCAGGACTCAGGGATGATGTAAAAACATATCCTATATACAATGATGTATACTTATAAAATATACTTATAGATATAAGTATATATCATTGCCTGTATGCAATAGCAACGAATATTCATATACAATGATAAATTCCTATTTAAAACACGAATGCCATTTTAATCTGAAATTTCATTTCACATCCCAAATGAAATTATATTTGCATAGCCTCGCTATACTTGTTGTCACATCAAATATGCCTCGATTAAATCCAAAATCGTTTTATATAATATAACTATTGTGTAATTATTTACTATATCATATCTTCCGAATGTTTCCAGTTTCCAGCTTTGATCTGTTTCTAGCCGCGTTTTGATTAATCCACTGGATGTTTTTGTTTTAGTCCTCCCTACTCTACTAACCGACCTTTCACCATAATTTGACATTGTTCTTTGTGAAGCTGCGGAGTAGTGTTGTCACCAGGGCAGTTGTCCAGAAGTCCAACTTTGTAAACTTTAGATACAATTTACCAATTTGGCATAGTTCGTATCAAAGTTGGCTGTAGTCGCACAGCCTACCAATTCCTAGTCCACATACAAATTTCATGTCCTTTAAGGGTCAAAACGACTTGAAAGGTCTACTTGCCAGGCTTCTACCTTCCTTCCGCCACTGCTACTAGATAGATAGATTGTAGAGGCCGCCCTGGGCGGGCTACACTTCGCCCATAAGGACCATTGTGATGCCTGAGGATTTGAGAATGTGAGTGGTGTGGAAGGAATTTTTATTGTATAGACTAGGAATTGGTAGGACATGCGGCTGCAGCCGACTATGATTGGAACTATGCCGATATTCATCTGGAGTTCGTGAAGGAAACTGCAGAAAACCTTTTCAAGCACAGTCGGTTACTTCGTCTTGTCCATACGCCGACAGTTTAGTCAATTAACCGCCCCTTTTTTTTCTTAATAATTGACAAACTGCCGATGTCTGGATTCAAACCCATAACCTCCCAGTTCGCAAGTAGACATAACGCCTCGGACAAAACGCCGTAGATCGCTCGGCCACTTGGACTGGTTTACTGCTACACTATCAAATACCACGATTTAGATGTCTATCCACTGTAGACATTTTACAATTTATCGGATTTATAACGTGGACATATACTTGAACTCCTTCCGTAACGATAAATAGAAAAAGCAAGCATTCAACCAACCTACCACAAATGCAATAAAATATTGTACAAGAAAAAAAAAACACATGATATAAAAAATGAATATATTCTGTGATGGTATTCGATGGTTACAATATTTATGACAGAATGATAAATAATTTTAAAGAATTTTTTTTCCTTTTTTTTTCCTGAATTCCATTTTTATTTCTATAAAAATTCAAAATCTTGAATATTATTTTGAAGAGAATCGCGTGTGATATATGACATACAAATATACAGACTGTATTTCAAACAAATATATTGGAGCGTCAACAATATAAATAAGTTTCTATTAAAAAAACATTTTTAAAACAGACTTTTTATAGTAAAACTAATTTTCTATAACTTTACTTCTGATGTTTTTCGATTATTTCAATATTAAGAGAGATATAGCAAATTTTGTGTTTCCCCCTGCCTCTAGAACCCCTTTTTCCCTTGTTGATTCTTGTCATGCTTACCATTAAACCACATTGTCATCGAAACTGACCCAACATATAAAAATTCAACTCCGTAGGATAAGAGGAAGTGGTTCTAATTCAGCTTGCAAGATTTAACCCGAACATACATACATCGTCTAAAAAATAAAAATAAATTCGTTACGCAGGAGCTGCTTCAACTTAGCGAATTTCCTTGGAATAAATAAATTACTCTCTAGCGGTCACAATGTTAGTCTGATCAAAATGAAATGTCGTATCTGATTTTAGTATTTGCATGGCCAATTTTATTAATAAATAACATACGTCAAGGGGAATGGGGAGCATAAAGATAGAAGAAAACACAAAATATAAAATATGTCTCTTAATATTAGAACAATCGAAAAATGCGTAAGGAACAAAGTTGTAGAAAATCATGTTTGCTACAATTCATCACCTTATCATTTTTGCTCAAACTCTAATGCGTACAGAGAAATTGAGGAATTCAATTTTCAATCTTAAACCGTCAATATTTTTGTAAATATTAGGGTTACAGAAAAAATGATAAGAGACAAAATTACAGTAAAACTTAATACCTACAACTTTACTTCTTATAAAATTTTCGATTTTTCGAATATTAAGGGAGATATGTCAAATTTTGTGTTTCCCCCTCCCTCTCAACCCCCCTTTCCCCTGGTCCGATTTTACCCATTAACGAACTTGACTTTTTAAATACCAAAAGCGCTTCAAATACCAAATCTCATTCCGATAAAATGAAAACTGTGACCACTAGAGTGATTACAGACACATATATATATATATATATATATGTATATATATATATATATATATATATATATATATATATATATATATATATATATATATATGTCCATAGATATATATATATAAATTTTACAGATGGTGATTTTTGACATCTACAAGGTAGGATCGATGGACATTTGAAGAAATTTTTGCGAAATTTTGACTTCGGTACGGGACCAATAGCTCTATTTCCTTTCAGGAAATTCGCTAATGAAAGACGAAACGCACTCTTTGGTGTTTTCTGATTTATACAACTCATTCCGATTCTTTCCGATTTAAATACTGCACGAAAGTTATTGACCTTCACAAAATGCAGTGAGGCTGTGGCTTGCAAACAATATAATTTTTATCTTCTAATACGACTTATCGAACTGACTGGTTAGCGATATGAAATTCGTTTAAGTGATTTACACCGATTTCATTGCCTATATATTCCATATTTTTAAATTAGTTGATAAAAATGTGAAAAATGCAGGTCAGTAGTAGTTTATTGTATATAAAATTCGCTATTAATTTAGTTTATAACCATGTCGGTGGGTATGATGTTCATTTACGTTAGAGAATAGATTGCATCCATTTCATCGTCCTGATACACTACCCATTCGATAGGATCTAGCTGTTGTTGAGTGTCCTTTGACAGTTTTCCGGTTCAATTATTTATCGATCCCACCGCTGCCAATACTTCAAACAATTGTAGGTTGTGTCAAAATGGTAGCATAAAAGTGTAATAATATATATAAATATGAAATTGTCTATTTCCTACTTCATTTAATACCCATAATGTTATAATAACAAAATAATATTCCCCCTCTCTTTTTTGATTTGCAGACGCCTAAGGGTACATAATTTAAATATTATACCCTTTGCCATTTCCTCAATTAAGACAAATCTAACGCCACCTCATAATGTTAAAATCCATCAAGGCGCTTTGCCTTCAGAGCATGCCAAACCTAATAGACATACATACATAGACACTCCCGTTCAAAAAAAATGAATCGACCTGAACCGAATCAGTCTATCAAAATTTTGATTATTCTTGTAGTAAATGTTTTTTTTTACTGATATTTGGATCAAATATATTTAGTGAATATAATAATAAAATTATACATTATACAGAGAGTTACAATAGTGAGAAGTTTTATGAAATGTAAGAAAATTAACATTTCAGGTTGGTTCATTTTTTTAACGGGAGTGTACATGTACATTCAAAAACAGAACCCTTCTTCTAGGGCAGTTGGATAAAAACCTTCTTTTAGTAAAAATTGATATTTTTAAATTCAAAATACATTTCCTAGGTACCAAAAATCCTGATAAAATATTGTATGTGTACATAATTTTGTATGTATTTTACGCATCCTCAATCACTAACATACTCTTGATTAATATTATTATGTCGAAAGTATCCCAAACATTCATTCTCCGAGATTGCACACTCAACACTGGCTAGTTCCTGGCTTATAATACATAAAATGTGAAATAATAAACCGCGTAATTGAGATAAATGATCTGTTGTGTTATACAACAACGAGCTTTTTTGTTTTTGTTTAAATTCATTGCTATATTATCGGATAGATAATTATTCCAGAGCATTGGATATGATGATTTGTATTCTACGTGTCACATTTGATACATTACGATGTATGTATTTTTCAATTATTTTATGGATACATTTTTATGGGTAGTAACAAAACACTGGTTTTATGATATCTAAATGCAGTAAAGTTTGTCTAGAATGGCATTAAAAGTAGTGTCAAATCGCTAAATTAGATTATTTTTCTTCTTTTCTATTTAAATAAAAGTAAAGAATATAATAGTGCAGTAAACACGTACAGAAATGAGACCCATTTTGTAAAAACGCGGGTCAAAGTTTTCGTTTTGTTTTGTATGATGAGAATACACTCATTGTACGCACAAGCATATGCTTCGATAAGCATACGCTTATCTAAGCTGGCACTCTAATACAATCTAGGGAAAAAATTTTGTGAACAAAAAACGATGAAATTTTCTCAATTCTTCGAGTTAATCGGAAAAATAGCCTTAATAGAATTGTAAAACAAAACATTTCTGGAACCATATGCCTCATATGGTTCCATGTTACTCACTTTTCACCGTCGCAAAAATAATTCGACGGTGTCTTCAGTACAACTTCGATCAATTGGATCTTTCTATAAACTTTCTATAAACGCTCAACCGATTTTATTAACAGCTATTAAAATACAAAAAATTACAAATTTCGAGGCGCAATTTTATCCAATGACTCAATTACAAAGGTTTCTTATATATTCGGATAAAAATATATCATAAAACAAAAATTTTGACTTAGGATTAAAATCTAAAAAAGTTTTTTTTTTGTTTTTAGTTGAAGGTAGCTATCGCGTGAAACAATTTTTCGACGAAATTGGCTGAAATTTTGATAAATTATTCAAAATATTAAATATTTAACTTCGTTAAAAACTTCAAAATGATATGCCGTTTAGTTTTGATAAAGATCGCTCTCAAAAATTGTACGATTAACATTACAGGTCTTTATAAAAGTAGTAATTTCAGCACATTTTCAACTTAAGAAAAAACGCGTCGTGCGATTTGGCTAAAAAACTAGGACAATGTAAATGGATGGATGTCATATTTATATTTTGAAAAAAGAACTATGGACCATTTCTTCTTCATTTTCAAACCAAATGCTAAAACCGTGTTTAACGTAATTCCCTGAAGAATGTGAAGATTGTGGAAGGAAGTGGAGGTGTGTTCTAATATGCGGCAGGTTGAATTCACTCTATATATATATATATATATATATATATATATATATATATATATATATATATATATATATATATATATACATATATATACATATTTACACCCTATTATACACCCTGTATATATATATATGGTTTTTAACATCTAGTCAATGGATATTTGAAGAAGTTTTTACGAAATTCCATCATCGGTACAAAAACATTAGCTGCATTTCCTTTGGAGGAATTTCGAAATTCGCTAACAGTAAAGTATACAATCTCAGTCTACTCATAATATAATTGAGGTGTGTTCTGAGCTGAAACTTTTTGACACGATTACTGTGAACTTTGAAGACACCACTTAACCAATAAGAAAGTGTTAAGACACATAAAGCAATTTGAAGGTCAAATATTTAAATTGGTCACCTTTGACGATTCGTCAAAAACCACCCTGAATCATCTACTAACTTTTTTAATTAATTAAATGAAAGATGCCGTAAACATAGAAAAAAATCAATTATTGTCCTAAAATTATTTTTATTAATTCACTAAAGTGTTGTCTTTCAATTACAAATTTGTATTCTCTTTGAATGGTAACGATTTCCAAAAATTAATATTCGACAACGAATTAGTAGTTTTCATTGTTATCTTATTTGGATGTTGAATATCTAAATAATTGAATTTTCCATTTACAATTTCAACAGGTTTATAATAATCTACACCAGATATTTTTGGAACACTGAAATAAATATAAATTTATTATGGCTTGTACAGATTAATTTGTTTAAAAACCTTGTAGAAAATAGCTTTGACAACACATCAGATGTGTTGTAATTTAAGATCTTTTAATCAAATGCTTCGATGGGTATAAAACCTAGGTACGGGCAGTTACGTACATAAATTGTCATCAATGGTCACAATAATCTTCTAAAGCAGTTTCAAATTTGCGCGTATCCACAGAAAGTCATTTTCCACAAGGTTTTAGTTTATTTTACCTAGTTTTAGCAAATGTTAACCATAATTTTGTCATAATTTCGGTCATTTTTTTAAAATCATTGGGTTTTGCAGTCGGAAGCTTGACCGACTGTAACACGTACAAAGTATCATCGCCATGACTCACACCAAAATTTTCATCAGAATGTGATAGTAATTGTGAGAAACTAAATTGGCCACGATAGCTAAAATATTGGAAATAGACAGATTTTATGGCATTAGCAAATAATCGAACAGTCTCTTCAATTGGTGCAACATATAAACGATCTGACATTATCTGGAAAATAAACAATTAGTTTAAATTTTGTTTTTATTTTGGGCTTGAGCCGTAATAAGAATATTCGACACTTTTCATAGATGTAAACTTTATTGGCACTCCATTGAAACACATAGAGTGTTCCAAAATTTGTTGACATTTAACACGTGACGATTTGGTAATGGAACTTATTCATGAAAAAAACTATGACACAATATGTTGGCGTAAATGCTGAGAAATAATTTTTTGTGGTTTATTAATGGTCTAAGATCCGGCATTCGAAAAATCTACCCTCATCTGTTAATTGAATGAAATAATGTTTAAAAGGCAGATAACAATATTATAAATGTATGAGTGCAATGTCTGCCATCGTAGTCCTGATGGCTCTCTAATATGAACATTAATTAATTAATTAATATGATATAGTGTCTTTGTTTGTTGCTCGAACAAATATAATTGTCTATCTCTCTGCGTAGAACACATTTTTGAAAATTTTATTACTGTGATATTATAAAATATATTTTATATAATAAATATAATAAATATATAATTAAATTATTTGCAGCCTATATAAAAAAATTTTTATGTAACAAAATTTTCAAAAAATGTGTTCTACGCAGAGAGAGAGACAATTATATTTGTTCGAGCAACAAGCAACAAGACACTATATCATATTAATTAATTAATGTTAATAGCCAGTAGGACTACGGTAGCAGACATTGCACTCATATATTTAAAATATTGTTTTCTGCCTTTTAAACATTATTTCATTCAATTAACAGATGAGGGAAGATTTTTCTAATGCCGGATCTTAGACCATAATGTTCATTTTGAACTTTAATATAAACTAATTGTTCAAAGCGTCGACTACTCTTTGTTGGACTTAAGTCCAAGAAACAACAAAAGTATTTACCATTGTTATTTAAAAATATGTATTATTAAAAAAATTTCGTCAAACGAATTCAGAACGTCGGTTTGGAAAATTATATATGTCATGTCTATAAATTTGATACTTACTTTAACAAAATCGATGAAAGTCTCCTTTGAAATTGGTTTGTCCTTAAGATAAAACTTTTTAATGCTTTGTGCAACTTCGTTGCGTTTATTTTTTTGTACCGTAAAATTATAATCTAAAATATATGGAGCCAGTTCGTTCCATCTTCTATTGATTTCTGGTAAATATTTAGGATTAGAAATGAATTCACCACCGGGATACATTCCTTCAGCTTGTGTAACAGAAAATATAATTGGTATATTCTGTACTTTTCCAGTTTTCATTAATTGATGGGGTGATTCAGCCATAAATGGATTACTAGAACCAACTTCAATAGTTGGCCCAAATGGTGAATTTGGATTATACAAATAGACCAAAAATTTTTTAACATTCCCTACAATATGATGCGCAGGTCTTGTTTTCAAACATTCTATCAATTGTACCGTCGTAGAATCGTCATCACATCCAATACTACGGGCCAGAATTTTGACCTTTTCTAGATTATTTTCGGATAATGCCCATGGATTTAATGCGGATCCACTGAGTGCAATAGCACGACTAAATAAATTTTGTGACCATGACGACATATAATGGTAAGTGACACTAGCGCCGCCTGCAGACAATCCTGTTAAGGTTATTGAATTCGGATTTCCACCAAAATGGGCTATATTATCTTTGATCCATTTAAGTGCCATTGCTTGATCTTTAAGACCATTATTACCGGGACATACGCTATCCTCAGTACTTAAAAATCCTAATGGCCCTAATCTATAATTTAAATTTATGTATATTACACGATTTTCAAGTAAAATTTCTGGACCCCAAAAATGACCATCTCCATACATAAAAGCTCCGCCATGTATGTATATAATTACATCCAATGGTTCGTCCCATTTTATTTTTTCAGGTGTGTAAATATTCAGAAACAAACAATCTTCTTGTCCTAAGAGCCACAAAGAATTGATTTACTTAAAATAAATGACACTCTAAATTTAGCCTCGGTTTGATATATACTGATAAACTTCAATAATTTTTTATGTGAACTTTAGTGTTAAACTTGATTATTACGTACCAACAGTTGCATATCCAAAATGGGAATATTGTAAACATTTAGTAGTTTGATTAGCAATCCAAACTCCTTGCCATGGTGTTACCGGTTGTGGCTCCTAATAAGTGTCAATAGTTTTATTTATAAAACCTGAATTGTAAAAATGTATTAAATACCTACTTCAAATCGTAATTTCCCAACTGGTGCCTTTGCGTATGGTATTCCTTCAAAAGCGGAAAATTGTTCACCATTATTTGCAATTTTATAGTAGCCTTTAATTAATCCGTCTGGTACTCGTACTTTAGGGTATCGACCACACTCTACGGCTATAAAATTGAAAATTTAAATTTGTTCATGTTAGACTCAAAATTACTGAAATCTTACCAATTACAATCACAAATAGTAGAAAACAACATAATTTTTTATGAGTGTCTTCCATTATGATTACTTCTGTTTTGATCAAAGTACTCGACTGACACAAATATAAATTTACATGTAAGCAATTAATAGTTTCATGTAAATTATAGTTACGCCAGTACTAGGAATCATTTCTCAATGTGATTGAATTATAAAGAATGTTCCCAACTAAGAAGACAATTTTATTTTTTAATAATACATTTTTTTTATATGTAAATTGATAATACTTTGCTCTTTGTCAGTGATAAACAGGTTTTATTTGATAACTCCTGCTCTTTTCGATATAGAGCAGGAGCACATTGACAGTGTTTTGGAATAGTGGTTTATTACGATTTTTTCCTTAAAATAAGCTGAGACCCTTGACAACGTTAATTGTTTCGTTGAGGATAAAAGAACATAAAAAACAAAAATCACTACTTTCTAATGAAGAAAAAAAATTATTAATTATCAAATAAAAAATGATTACTATTAAATAATTTAAATGGCAGCTGATTGTGGTACATTCTTTATGTTCCAAATATACATACTCTCCGTTTAAAGCAGAACCATTCCGATTCTAAAATATTTAGGACTATAATAATAAAGTCCAAGACAATTTAGAACTGCTAGTTTCCAAGAATATTGCCTATCCACAGCATGCTCTTGGATTATTTTACTGAGTTTATAATCATGGTCTATGAATATATTACCTTCAAATATATGACGTGGATTTAAGTGGGTTCCAACGTCCTTTATCTCCATAATTACCAGCAACTGTATGGCAGAATCTCCTTTAAGACCCTTGACCTATTTGTATAATCCTTTATCGACAATCGATAAAACTTGAAAATGGTGATTGTAGTCTATTTTTACTAAGACCACCTTAACAACTAAGAAACGATGGACGAATATAACAATCATAGTTTCTGTTACGCAAGTTGAAAGTATCTTGGAGTTCCCAATATTCATTACGTATAAAATAGCTATCTAGGCTAAGGAATTTATATAAATTCGCGTACCTATCAGAATAAAATAGGGGAAAATATGAGCATACTCCAAACACACAACTCATATAAATGTTCTCAAATCTCTAGTACTAAGAATGACATTTTTGACCTAACATACATTTATTTCTTTATCTTTAATTTTGTTGTTGTTAAAATTAAACTGATAAAATAAAAAAAATTCGAAACAAAAATATTCTGTAACCGTTTTTGGCCAATGACACGTTTAAAAATTTATTGAAACTCAACATTTTTACCTCCATACAAATACTTTAAGCCATACATTTGTATACATTGTATACAGTACCTTAGATAGATAGATAGATTGTTGAGGCTGCCCCGGACGTGCTACATTTCGACCAAAAGGTCCATTGTGATGCCTAAGGATGTGAGGATGTGAGTGGAGTGGAAGGAATTTTTGTGTATAGTCTAGGAATTGGTAGAATATGCGGCTGAAGCCGACTATGATAGGAACTATGCCGATATTCATCTGGAGTTCGTGAAGAAAACTGCAGAAAACCTTCTCAAGCATAGCCGGTTACTTCGTTCTTGTCTATACGCCGACAATTTAGTCAATTAACCGCCCCTTTTTTTTTCTTAATAATTGATAAACTGCCAATGTCGGGATTCGAACCCATATCCTCCCAGTTTCCAAATAGGCATACTGCGCAGACATAACACCTTAGACTGGTTGGCCACTTGGCAGACAGTAAGTTCGAGAACTCAGTACATACAGATTATTTAAACAATTATGTCAGTTAATTGCTACATTGCTTGTTTTAAGTTGTCTTTTACTCATGAAAGCATTCTATACGATCATATTATACTGCGAAATAATATACGATGTAACAATGCACTTGCTAAACAGAACGAATACACATATTTGTAATATTTTTTATTTAAAAAAAAAACATAACTAACGTTTCTACGTTTCTACATTTCTAGTTACAAACTCGAATAATAAACGTATAAATAATTTAGAAAATAAATAATAGTAAAAACTAACTCGTAGGTACAAAACTGTATTTACTCATACATAAATATTTCTATTAGTCTAAGAGCTAGTAACGATCAGCCAATTAATCGCGCTTCGAAAGGCGTTGTGTGTACTTGGAACTGGGAGGTTATGGATTCGAGCGGTTAGTTGATTAAACTGTCGGCGTATGGACAAGAATCTCCAGATGAATATCGGCATAGTTCCTATCAAAGTCGGCTGCAGACGCACATCCTACCAATGCCTAGTCTACACACAAAATTCCTTGTCCTCCATTCACATCCTCTCATCACAATGGACCTTAGGCATCACAATGGACCTTATGGTTGAAGTGTACCCCGTTCAGGGCAGCCTCTACAATCTATCTATCTATCTAGTAACAAATTCTCTTCAATTACCAATGCTTTCTTATTAGTAAAAATCAAAGGAAAGTTAAAATTATCAACGCAAGTTCACCGCATTAATCATCTTTATAAGCTGAATTGTACTGATATTTGAATATATTGTTATTATTTCAAATATTTCAATAAACAAAAATATGAATTCCTTACTGAAATTTATCAGTAATCTATTTAACCATTGAACGCCCGATTTGGTTTCCAGCACGAACCCCACATTTGTCAAATACAAAATTAATAAACAATACAGAAATTGATTCAGTAGGGGTTGAATGAAAAACAAAGTTTCAATAATGCCCATGATGTGACCATGTATTGAGAATTTTGATCGTCGCAAAGTAAAAGATGGATTACTTGTTGTATTAAATTATTCAAAGTAAGTTTAACTATTAATTTATTTTAATTAAACTTAATAAAGTAAAAGTTATATAGTTAATTACAATTAAAATTAATAAAATTTAAATAATTAAACTAGATTTTACAATTATCACAACGAAGGTAATACTTCTCCGTTTACTCCGTCAATCTAATGCGAAGATGGATTCTGGATTCAAGAATTTTATATGTAGTAAATTGGCTAAACTTTCAGCGTATGGAAAAAGAACGAAAGTAACCGACTATGCTTGTGAATGTTTTCTGCAGTTTCCTTTCACAAACTCCAGATTAATATCGGCATAGTTCTTATCGGCATAGTTCAAGTTGGCTGCAGCCTCAAAACCTACAAATTCGTAGTCTACATACAAATTCCTTGTTCTTTAGGGGTCGGTAAAGAGGCCTACAAAGGTCTACTTGCCAGGCTTTGACCTCCCCTCCGCTACTACTTCTACCTCTGGATGCCACCCCTAAGGGGCAAAACATTGGTTTTTTTGATGATTGCACGGAAAGTTTAAAATCATTTAACACTTATCATTTAATCATTTAATTTTTGGTATATATATATATATATATATATATATATATATATATATCTATATAGTTTGGGGTATTATGTTTTTGTAACAGATAGTGGTAGCGATAAATTGTGCGCTCAAAGGAGTCACCGGCCGAGATTTAACATCTCCATTCCATATGAGGCTAATCGAAATACTCAATTACAATTCAATATGAATCATGCCGAATTATCGTAAGTTCGCCTGATACCAGCTCTTCGGCTAAACTAACTGTACCTGCTACACAAATAATACTGAAAATAATATTATACAGTTTTTTCAACTGTAAAAGAACTATGACGAAACTCATCTCCTATGAATGAGGAGTAACGAAAAATAAAGCAGTTGAACAATGAAAACGTTTATTCATCTAATATACAACATTCGGTTTCTTTTTAGTATATTTTTGTTTTAAAGCGATCCAAAAAAATTCAACCCTTATGAATGCTGAGAACTCAATAGAGGTCTCAGAGACCTCGTACAGTTCAAAATTTATTCATTTCTGGAATTTTTAAACGTGTGTAAATGCAAATTGAAAACGCTCAATATCCTTGCGCAAGATCCTGAAGTCATTTTAATTTCAATTTTATAGTTGTTTAAACTTATTATTTTTATGGCCTTAAATTTATTACTTTTGATATGCACATGCGTAATACAACTTTTTTTTTTAGATAAGGTGAATTCGTCTAAGAAAAATTAATCTACCCAGCTTTTGTTCCGTAATACCCGGAATACACGAGGCTATTTTTTCAAGCTAGGAAAGCAAACCAGTGGTAGTAAGCTAGAAAGCTAGTAATTTTGGGTTCGTGTGTACAGACCTATCTTCGTTTTTAAGCTAGCAAGCTAGTGAAGAAGCTAGTAAGCTAGCTTGAGAAACCAGGAAAATTAAGTAGGAAGGCATCCAATTTTTCAGCTACTTGTAGCACCCCCACCACTGGATTTACTATCTTGACTTTGCTTACTATCTTCATGTGTCAACTTTGTACATTATTGGCCATGTACAAATGTAGACAAATTTTCATCATTGCTTGTTCAATTTTTCTTAATTGAAGTGTACAATATTATATACCTAAATAGGTAGGGAAAATGTAAGTTTGAACATGGGTTTTGCATGTAGTATATACTAATAACAACTATGGGTGGTCGATTACATATATCTATATGTATATATGTATATACATATATATGTATATATGTATATACATATATATGTATATATGTATATGTATAAATACCGAAAAGGCTTTACAAGGCATGCAGGATTTTAGTAAGAGTTTAGAAAGCGCGTACAACAGATTTGTCATGTTATCGATAAAAGCGGCCAATGTTGTGTGATGTTGTTCTTCGTTTACCAAGCAGTAAGAGTATTACACACGAGTATATACATACATACATACATACATACATATATACATACATATATACATACATATACTACAACGATGGCTCTTCATCTTCTTATTCTTCTTCGACGTTGTGTTTTCATGCTGCTTTTGGCTGTTGTAATTCTTGAACGGTGCTGATCAGAATTATAATGTATTAGCATTGATCCTTTCTGAGTACTAGCATACAAGGAATTCATAAAATATTTAAGGTGAAAACAACACCCATTTTATGAGTAGAGTGAATTAGCTACTATGGTTATCGTTTTTGCAGGAACATTATATTTACTTTACAGTTTATTCGATCTTAAAAACAATTTTTTGAACTAATTGAATTATAAATTTTTTGTCAATTTTGTCCATTTTGTAAGAATAGACCGTGAAATTATATTCCGGAGTACGAAACTCTTATTATTAAGTCGCAAAAATATCTGTAACCTTCTGTTCATAAGATGTGGATACCAAAAATCAAATAAAAGTAATTCTATTAAACTGTACATCCGATTCGAATCAAACTTTCTGGATTTTCCTTACGGTCCGACTTTCTAGACGGTTTATTTCAACATCAAACAGTATTCAAATTTTCATCCAATTAGATTTTTAGTACTATTTAAAACTGCAAAACTGCAACTTTTTGCATGAATTTTGAACTAAATTGGGGAAAATACGATCTTTCAAAGTTTTATATTATCTTAATAGCTTTCACTATTATTTGCAAATTAAAACCCAAGTATCCGTAACATAATTGGCATAATTCACTTACAGGATATTAATGCTCAAGTCTTGTCGGACCATGAAGGTACCTGTCAAACACAGTCAAGTTTATATATTTTATTTACAAGTCCAGTCTGGTACGAATAATAGCTAATAGATGCCACTAACCATTCGATTTAGTGGCATCTATAAAATGTATATCTAATTCATTTATAAATTCACAATTATAATACAAATATATCGTTAAAAGTTTAAATATGTCCTTTAAATATTCTTATTTAAATGATTCTTTAAAATTTTTCATAATGCCAAATAAGTAACGTGTGTATATAAGTAGACTCACCCATTTTTCGAATGTTTAATAGGGATATTCCATATTTTGTATTTTCTTCTAAATGCCCCTTTTCCTTGATGGATTCTATTCATCAATGAACTTGGCCTTTGAAATACCAAATGCATATCAGATACGAAAACAAATTTATTTATATATGTGTCTGTAGTCACTCTAGCGGTCACGGCTGTTCATAAACATTAATAAGATAAAAGCTAATTAAGATCTATGTCCAAAAGAGAAGTGATGGATTTATTCTGTAAAACAGATATTTGGAAATTATAAAAATTTAAATTCGAATGTTATGAAAATGTTTTAGAATTCAAGGATAGTATAATGTTTACAAAACTCTCTGTGTATATCTACAAAGATATATATTTATAAGCATGGTATTTGTTGTTGTGAAAGGTAGTAGCTAGAACTAGCACACGACTTGTTCTTGTGTTACTAAAAACTACACCAAACTGTTGTAACTAACTAGCTGTGTACACTTTAGTATACTATATCTCTGGTCTTTCGTATATATAACTCCAATATATATAAATGTATAAGGTATTTAGAAACTCTTAGTGTTAGTAATTCTTAGTAATTATTTGCTATATAATGTTCATTTGTAAGAATTTTAAGAAGTTTATCTATCATAGAACAAAACTCTGAACAGATGGTACCCTCATTTATAAAGAGATAGTGGTGGTTAATTATATAACAATTTTTATAATACATAAACGAAATTTATAGAATTGTTTTGGCAGCTAAACTCGTGCATGTTTTGAAACCTATTCTATCATTTTCAAGAGATTCGGCTCTTTATTATTATAAGAGTTTTATTAAGGTAAATTGTTTTTCTAACAATATATAGAACAATTGTGTATAGTTTCAAGCTTTTATTTGTAATATTATCAGATCAGAAATTTTTATTAACTAATTTTTAAATAAATCATTTAAAATTTTCAAAAATTTGACATCAACTATTGCTAAATATAAATTGGATTTGAATTAAATTTCGGAGTGGCCTTTTTTTGATCATAGGATGTCTAAGTTACATAAAATATCTTTGTTTATAATAATCACTCACTAATCTACTATCATAAAACTGTAAAAGTCTGTTTAATCCTTTATTATCAATCCTTTACTATGTAAAAGGCTCTACTCGGAATTGGGAGGTTGCTGGGAAAGTAACCGGCTATGCGTATGAAGGCTTTCTGCAGGTTCCTTTCACAAATCCCCGATGAATATCGGCATAGTTCCTATCCAAGTCGACTGCAGTCGCACAACCTTCGAATTTCTAGTCTACATACAAATTCCTTGTCCTTGAGGGGCTGGTAAAAAACCCCTAGATGGACCTAGTTGCCAGGCTTCGACTTCTCCGCAACTAATTCTTATTTGTGTCTTTGTTCGTTCGAGAATCACGTAAAAACAACTGGATCGATTTTTATGAATCCGATTTTTATGAAACAATTGCTTTTTAAAAGCTTATGTTTAGACTTATATACTGGTATCTCTGTACGAGAGATACGACGGAAATTCCATTATGGTTTTTAGTCTTAAAATGCCAGAGGCCGGAGATAGAAAATTAAAACGCGAGCGAAGTCGCGGCCATAACCTATTATATAATGTAAATGTTAACTATTACAAAATAATTTTATATCAATAAAAAATTTAGCACTTCAAGCGTAACATCAAAATGTATTGTAAATAAAAGTTAAAAAATAAATAATAGCTTCTACCACCATACCACCCTCCTGCCCCCTCCTCTTTGTAATTATATAAATTAAAAAAAAAAAACCTTATTAATTATGTACACAATAATAAATAAATAAATACAAAAAAAACTCACAACATGCCACACAAAAACAAATAATAAACAAATACTTACACAAAAAAAAGGTTGTTACAAATTAAAATAATGAACGGCACCGCACCACAGCAACGAAAATAATATTAATGAAGTGAATGAATGTTATTTCATTTTTTTTGTGTGTGTTTTGTGAGTGAAGTGAATGTGCGTCTGTTGAGGACACATATACAGGAAATCCCAGAATGGACGCTCAAAACTTATAATAGTTTATATTATATAATATTAAATAGTTTATATTATTATAATATATAATATTATTATTATATTATATTATATTATATAATAGTTTCAAAGGAAAAGGTATTCAGATGGTTAGGAAACTTCTATCAAAACATATTCGATAGGCAAATTCATTTTTTTATCCTGTATATATAGCCCTTTTCTTACGATTTAAATTACGATTTGTTTTTGTTTCGGGCAGAATCTGAAAATAATGAATGTGAAGAAATGAATAAGCGATACTTCCCACTTTTGTTGCAGACTGCCCGAAAATCGCATACGCATAAATTTATATATGTAAGGTTTTATAAGATTGGCGCCGAGTTGGTAATATTTGGAAATATTGATGCAAGAAAAAAAGGTATATTTGTTAAAATGTTCGAAATATTCCGAATTTCTGGAAGTCTGTCTATCCATGTATCTGTAAACACAATTACGAAAAAACAAAATGAGATAACGTGCTAAACTGCGATCAGGGTGTGAAAGGATGTCTTCAAGAATGAAGAAAATTGATTCGTGAAGGCCTCAAAAAAATCTCCCAAAATATGCCTCTTAAACCGTAAGAGACAGAAGAAAGTTTGTTTAATTTTACAACACTTTAAGCGTTTAAATGCTTGTAGTCACCAAATAATCGCCAAAATGGTTTTTCATATAATGTAAACATCTTAAACGATTAATTTTAAAACATTTGAAATGCTTCGTGTAAGCAGTTCGTGTAAGCAGTTTTTTAGTATGAATACATTTCAAGTGATTGGTATTACTTATATTTATATAAATATACAAAATAAAAATAGTTTTAATTGCTTTAACATGTTACCAGCATTCTCGTTACTTGATTTTATATCATTATATTTCCGTTATCTAGGAAAATCCACATACATTACAAATTCAATTATGTTGTAGCTCTTATGTTACAAATTTTTGTTAAACTTAAATTTGTTAAAACAATTGAGTTCTATAGCACTCGCTCTCTTAAAATACATTTAATTGACTTTCTGTGAGTTTCTGTAACAAAAGAATAAATACCCATTTATTATCATAACCAATTATAAATTAAAATGTGACTGCCCATCATTTATTGTTTTATGTTTATGTTGTTGAAATAAGTACCATATATTTTCATTTATTAACCACAAAACCAATAATAGACTATGAACAATGTGATTTTGACGACACCTACATGTTTTATAAATATATATATATATATATATATATATATATAAATTTTTATTTAATAAAATTATTATTTAAACAAGCAATACAAACACCTTTTGTTCTAATATAACGGCGTATTTGATAAATTGTAAGGTTTGTGAAGAATGATTATTTGCCTGGAAGGTATATTACATGAATATATAAGTTAAAAAACATTTCTAATTGTATACGACAAAAAAAAAACAATTAAATGACTGATGTTATTTAAATTAAATATTGTCTTTATTGAATAAAGTTAATATGTGAGAGTAAAGAGTGAAAAATATACCCGAAGGCAAAACGTGTTGCTAAGAAGATTTTTGAAAAGGGTTTTATTATGTACAGTTCAAAAATATGTACAATTTTTTGTACAGTTTATGAAAAATTTTACTGGGATATAATATTGCAGAGAACAGCCACAAAGTTCTTGTTCATACGCCGACGGATTAGTCAACTAACAGCCCCATTAATTAATTTGTTTATTTCTTATTTTTTTATTAATTTAATTGATAAACTGACACCGTTGGAAATCGAACCAGCAACGTTCCAGTTCCGAGCAGAACACCTTTGACTGTTCGGTCATTCGAACTGAACTTGAAATACATTAACAATTGTGAAAAACAGATTTATTTTGGACCGAGTTATATTGTTTACTAAAATATATTATTATAATCTAATATATAGCCTTTACATGTTTTTGATTACTAAAAATATATTCAAAATTTGATATCCCACAAATCAAAATCGCTTTTTTTAGCGAGTATTTGGAATATAATGATGATTGTATTCTTGGGCATTCTTGGAACTGTTTTTTTTTGCCCTTTATTTTTAAATAGACAAAAAAAATGAGTATTATGAAGATAAAAATCAGTGTACTAAAAAAAAAAATTTACGAGATTTTTTATAAAAGAATTTATAAGGTTTCGTTTAGTGGTTAAATTAAATTTGGTATTGATTTTTTGATTCTTTTATATAAAATGCATGAATATCAATTTCATTAATATAATAAATATAATTTTAGATACATTTTGTTTTCGAAATATAAATTGAAAAAAAATTTTTTATGGAACAATTTATCAATTTCGCAAATTGCAGTAAATTCGGCAATAGAACTTATTGTATAAATTTCGCAGTCCATTATGTCGGCAGATGGCATATCAAATATCTGCGTCGAATTATTGAGTGACATAATATCTTTGACACAATAAACAACAGTATTTGCCTACAAAAGAATACACTGCAAATTCAAAAGGCATCTACCCCTCAAGCGGTTGGTGGACAGAATGACACACCCTTTTCAACGTTCTGACACAAAGCTCTTATGAAACCATCATGAGATGTCCGTATACTACTTGAGAATGAATTACTCGACTCTTTTTTAAGCATTTGTCAAATTATATTGAAATTCACCAACGCGCGCTCCTATGAAATATATTTTATATACAATATTTTTATGAAGTATAAATTGCAAACAACATTTCAAAGACCACCTTAAGGGAAGATATCTTAATGTCTATAAATACTATATTTTATATAATATGGCAGAAGAGAATATATATATATATATATATATATATATATATAGACATATACATAAATAATATAATAATAAAATATATCAAAAATTACCTTAGCAATATGAGAGAGAATACATTTTTTTTTTTACATTAAATATCCAAATATGTGTATGGAGTACCTTCGTTATACATATTATTATTATTATTATTATGAATATGATTATTATTATTATTATTATTTGGTATACCTGCATACATGTTCCACGAACGTGTTCTATTCGAAATTCATTTCATTTACATATTATAACCTCTCTTACTTGTCATACAGAATGTCTAAAAATAGATTGTGACAAATCATCGATAAACCTCAACATTATGTAGGTACGTACCTGGTAAAATATCGTTAGAGGGGAATAAAATAGTTGATATCCTGAGAAAAAGTGGCCTCATTATGGCTACGAACATTTTAATTTAAATCAGAAGCCTTATGACGTAGCCTTTGAAGGTTTTAAGACTTCTAAGCAAGCAAAGAATTTTCTTGACAGGGTTTAATCGTAAAAGGCCCATAAAGTGTATCAGCTTCAGCCAATAAAGACCACAGCTGTTGAAACTGTTTTTAAACAGTCCATTGTAGGTTTAGATTGTAAGCTTGAAAATGAGAATTGTTACAGATATTGAGGGAAAATGAAAGAAACTGCAGAACACCTGATCAAGGAATGCGACACTTTTACGCAAAAGAAAATCCGTTCGTGTTTAGAGAATGACTGTGCGTTTTAGAAGAAGTTATCACTTATGAACCCAATTTGAATCGTTTACCAAACACAGACAGATAAAATAGAGCCTTAACGTTGCAAAACTAAACATCGATTTATTCAAACTTTTATTTAAAGTTTGCTTTAAAGTCAAAGCAATATTTGTGGGAGAACACTCACTTATGTGACCTTGGATTGATGTTAACACGATATTGTTTATTTAGAATCATATTTACTACGTCAACAAAAATACAGTTGAAAATCTTAAAATTTTAGTTGGAGATGAACCCAAGTGCTTGCAGACCACCAAGGCACGAAAATATTTTACAAATCAAAGACATTGAAATTAATGTTTCCTTGATTTTTAAGGAAAAGTATTATCAGATGGAGAGAAAAAGTCCAATTTTACTGTGTGTAAGAAAAAGAAGAAGTTAGTAATTGTTTCGATACAACAGAAAGATTTCACTGCTCTTTTGCCGCTACCAAATTCTGGATATCATATCTTTTTGCCAAAGCCTATGCTGGCTGTAGAGATATGGAGTGATAAATCGATTAAACTAAACAATTTGGATGTAATATCCATTTATTAAAAATATTTCTTAACAAATAACTTACCGAAAAGAACCCCTTTCAGCACGTGTTTGTTTGTTTTAAAGAACGAAAGCTAGTTCGGATTATTAAAGCAGCAAATTCAAAGCTACACATTATGCAGGATATACCGTATCGAAATGAGACTAATGTATTTTTTTTGAGTCATTTTGTAGTCATATATACAGAAATATACATATACGTATATTTAGTACAAATCTATATATATATATATATATATATATATATATATATATATATTGAAAAATAGAATATTCAAAATTAAATTTTGTTGGAAAATTTTATTGAAAATACATTTAAATAAATTGTATTTTCAGTTATTGCATTTTTAAATAAAATTTTAACTGAAATAATAAGTATCGTATGTACACCGATATATTCGATATGATATGTTCTTAGAATTAATAATACTCGCTTCTACACGTATATACGAATTGGTTGACAAAATGCATTTATGTAATCACAGGATATTGAACGTAGGATATGGAAAAGTAAATGTTAGATATTATTTTGAATAGCAATTTTAATCAATTACGTTCCTATATCTTCCTAGATACACTATTTCTTGACATCCAACAATACCAGACTCTTAGATAGATAGATAGATTGTAGAGGCTGCCCTGAACGGCAGCCCTACACTTCGACCATAAGTTCCATTGTGATGCCTAAGGATGTGAGGATGTGAGTGGAGTGGAAAGAATTTTTGTGTATAGACTAGGAATTGGTAGGATATGCGGCTACAGCCGACTATGATAGGAACTATGCCGATATTCATCTGGAGTTCGTGAAGGAAACTGCAGAAAACCTTCTCAAGTATAGCCGGGTAATCCGTTCTTGTCCATACGCCGAGAGTTTAGTCAATTAACCGCCCTTTTTTTTTCTAAATCGACAACTGCCAATGTCGGGATTCGAACCCATAACCTCCCAGTTTCCAAGCAGGCATACTGCGCAGGCATAATGCCTTAGACCGCTCGGCCTCTTGGATTGGTCTACTAGACTCTTGGAATCTTTTTATTTACCTTCCAGCAATTAAACTATTTAATATCCTTGTCCTGGATTCTGAGGAAATTCGATAAGTACCACGTTATGCATCTCCAGCGTAACGAGTTTTTTTTTAATTTAAAGTATTTTTCTAAATTCAGAAATCACTTTGCACAATTGAAAATTCCTATTCATGCCAATTATAAATGACTAGCGGTAGATAGTATTGTCCCTAACTTTCTTTTGATTTTAATGTATATCTAGGGATATTTAGCCCAAATTTATTCACTGCAAGTAGCATAGTACAAGGCGGATAATTCTCACCACTACGTCCAGCTTTTCTTTTCTTTTCAATACAAAACTGTAAACTCAAAAATGGTGTTTCTAGGCATACTTCTATATCGATCCAAAAATATGTAAATCAAACCTTGAACGGGATTTCTTTTTTCTTAAAGAGAATAATCGTTTGGAAATAAGACCTGTGTAGGTATTAATATATTATTAGTATTTAAAGAGCTTATCCCATATAAGAAACTTAAGCTAAGAAACATGAGTTATATAAATATATACTAATACTTTAAACTCAGAAAACTTAAATTGGTTTAAGTTTGAAAACTGAGCTTCTTCTTTGAGGTAGGATAAAAAACCCGACACGTTGACTTCAATTGACAAAATCAGGAAAGCGAAAGATTGATGGACCAACTTCACACTATCCACACAGGTACAATTCCAAAAAATTTGGATCTATAAACACAATACACATTCATACAACACTGTATACTACCAGCTTCAAAAGTTCGGAACGTTTTTCAAATTTCTACAGTTTATTAGTGTCCATTAAATCAAGTCCATTTGGTTTTCGAAAAACGTTTAAATACTGGCCACTGTAGTATTAAAATTTTTTTTTAAACCGAATTCGGCATTGTAATGTTTTCAAGAAAGAACACCACTTATGGAGCCGACAGTACACATATGTATATTAACAGTTGATGATATGTTCTACATGTCAGAATTTGCCTTCTTCATATGTTTGATAATATATCATGTCAGCTACTTAAACGGTGTTAATTTAATTTGACATAGGTTTTATCAATTCATAACAAGTGTTGAGGTAGAATATGAAATAATTAATATGTATTAATATTCTAACAATAATATGACAATTGTAAGATAATATCTGTGAACAATATCCCTAATAGAGTTGTTAAACAATAAAATGTAGAACTCGATCCCATAATACACACATTTACTTAATATAAAACTTATTCAACACATTATTCGCCATTTTTAACATATTAAAAATATAAAACAATACTATTTAGGGTTTTGTTTGGGGTTGTCATACGAGGGGCGCATGCCAATTTTCCAGAGTGTTTTTGCGATAAAAATTTTAAAACACGGAAGTCCCCTTGAATTTCTTTCATTTTTTCGTAACGTTTTGAGCCCTCACAAAAAGAAAAGCGCTTTTCCTTATGACCGGAAAGCATGCGGTGGCCAAGAACCTGTCTAAATTTCATATTTTAGAGTTAACTATCAAGCCGTAAGAAGGCATGCGGCATAAAATGGGAGAACGTCACCTGTCACCATATCCTGGTGTACTAGGCAAGAACTAATTATCTTTCTACATCACGTTACCATGCTATAAACAAACTCTTATTACGGCGGGTATTCGTGTACACAAACGAACGAACTAAATATTTATATTCGTTATAAAAAACATATATAAACAATGATGATTGTAAACATAAAATATCCAATATTGTATTAATGAAAACAATTTCTGTAAATTTAATTTTTTTTCTATTTTCTGTAACTGTTGTTAGTTTGTAGTAGCTATATCTACTATCTAGTTGTAGTAGATAGCTAGTAATGTGGTTATTATTAACCCAAAGTACAACAACAATAATAATGATACCTTCTCTACATTCTATTTGATGATTGCGTGAATATAGAAATCATGTTTCTAAATGAGCCAATTACATAACACGCGATCTCAATCTATAGATATACATATTATATAGTGTTATATAACATTGTCTATTATCTATAAATGTTTATGTTTATGTATATTATAAGTGGTTCAGAAATGTCTACAGATCTGTATATAATGTACTGGCTGAATTCAACGGCGTTGCCCGTGGAACTCCAAGATTTGCTCCGACACTTTTGGTGTCGATAGCGTACTACTGAATTATTCAACTTTATTAATTTTTACCGGCACTTCCACTATCAGAATTAAAATGTTATTTGGCTGCCCAAAACCTCCACCTTTTTACACCTCGGGTTACATTATTGGAGTTTTAGTAAGGATCCCTAATTTTGTTGAAAATATAATATAGCCTATGTCACCCGGGGATAGTGAAGCTTCCCAACGTTGAAAGAATTTTTTTTAATCGGTCCAGTAGTTTCAGAGCCTATTCAATGCAAACAAACAAACAATCAAATCTTTCCTCTTTATAATCTTAGTATATAGATAAAAAAGGTTTTATATGAGTATAAGCCCAAGATCGTATCGGTTAAAAATTAGGATCGTAGAAACAATTATTTAGGTACATGTGATCATAAACTGTACTGGAGCATGCGTATATCACAAAACAAGGTAGTTCGTCAGGACAGGTTTAAGCATAGACGTTTGCAGTACAATGTTTTACAAGACGGATTAGAGACGGTTTTTAGGCGTCTGTATCTCAAGAACCAAAAAAAGAAAGCTATGAAGCTCAAATATAAAACAGAGCATCAGATCCTCCATCTGACGTAACAAATTTCAACATTACAGCTTTAATAGTTTCCTAGATATGTAACTCTAAAAATCAAGCTTTAGTTTGTTTGTTTGTTGTTGATAGTTTTGAACATACTATATATTCATTCCCATTAAAAATAATAAAGGGATTATACAGGAAATAGATTCAACTGACATAGTGTACACTCATCGTACACTTTGGCGTGGATACTAACCTCACAGTTTAACTTTTACAGGTGAAACCGTATTATATTTTTTCCCCTTGAATACTACTTTTTTGCCCCGAATTTTTATGAATTCAACAAAAATGGAAACTAATGATAGTAGCCGGCTACGCTTGAGAAGGTTTCATGCAGTTTCTTTTCATGAACTCCAGATGAATATCGGCATAGTTCCTATTAAAGTCGGCTGCATTCGCACAACTAATTCCTAGTCTGCACATTCATAGATAGACAGATAGATATATCTTGGGGTATAAAAAGTACTGCGCTTCGACCTTATGGCCCATTGTGCCCTTCTTTCTACTTCAGTCTGTCGAGATTCGCTTCTCCCATAACTTGGCAGTAGCCAGGAGCTTGCTTATCAGCCTTCCTGAAGGTTCATATACTCGGGGGGAGATGCACCGAATATCTTGTATCTGATGTAACCTAGAGATTCGCGGTTAAAGATAATGTGGCTGGATGTTTCCTTCTTCTCGCCGCACAGTCTACACACAATGGATCCGTTATGGAGTCCCATTGTGTGCAGATGCTTCCGCAAGGGATAATGCCCGTTGATGAATCCGGAAACCTTCCGCAGTTGTATCCGGTTCAGGTATCTCAATGAAACTTAGGTCCTAAATGTTTCCCGCCCGAGGCTACAACCTAAACTAACCATTGTATTGCATGAGTTGTATTGCACTTTTCTATAACATGTACAGCCTTTAGTGTAACTGACTGACTCATCTATTCAAAACCTAACCCACTTCTAGCCATGCTAGAAGGCTACTGTTTTGTTCGTTTGACGCGGAATAACTTCAAACTTATGGAAATAATCCGGAAATTTTGAAAATGGGGAAAAATCCCTTAAAATATCTTCTATACACGCTTGATGGGTGCGGATTCTTTCGAAGACGCGAAGCCAAGACAGGAGGCCGTCCCGAGGGTTAAGCGAGCCCCCTTGCGAACAGAAGGGGGCTCTAAAATGTGTGACATACATTTCAAAACATTCTATATATTAGCACATATTTCGTTCCAATTATTCCTCACGTCATAATATCTGATTTGTACATAGACCATGCAGACTAACTTAGGTACTATTATAGGTTAGAAGTTGGCGACCATTGTTAGAACAAATTTGTACACACTTACCTTTACAATAGGTTTACCTTATACATGTATATACTACATACACACATTCACCATAACAACATACAGAATTAATTATATATGGATTGCTTTCAATTCGTGTACATTTTCCATTTTCTATAGAATAGAATAGAAGAGAATAAGGTGTTGTGTTATTTTCTTCAAAATTTAATTTTCATTTGTGCTGATGTTAGAGACTAATCTATATGTCTGCGTTCATTGTATAAAATGTTTTTATATAACGTATACGTTGTCTAACTATATTTGATTACTTAATTGATTTTCTTTTTCAAACAATAGAACTGAAGAAGATCATTAAAATTATAACGGCAATAATTACAAACAGAATATTTATTTTATCGATTTTTGACTATGCCAATACATTTCGTTGAATTGAATTTAGTCCATCTTTTGATAGATAGATAGATACATTGTAGAAGCTGCCTTAGACGGGCTACACTTCGACCCTAAGGTCCATTGTGATGCCTAAGGATGTGAGAATATGAGTGAAGTGGAAGAAATTTTTGTGTATAGACTAGGAATTGGTAGGATATGCGGCTGCAGCCGACTATGATAGGAACTATGCCGATATTCATCTCGAGTTCGTGAAGGAAACTGCAGAATACCTTCTCAAGCATAGCCGGTTACTTCGTTCTTGTCCATACGCCGACAGTTTATTCAATTAACCGCCCCTTTTTTTTTTTAATAATTGACAAACTGCCAATGTCGTGATTCGCACGCATAACCTCCCGGTTTCCAAGTAGGCATACTGCGCAGACGTAACGCCTTAGCACTTGGACGAGTCCATCTTTTGATAGTAGCCAATACATTACATAAATTTAATTTAATAAATTTAATAAAAACGATTACTCAAAAACGAAAAGTGATAACGAGCTGAAATTGTATATTCTAGAGCTATTAATTGTGTATTCAGGAGAACGGAATATCGATCTTTGTAACCGTAAGAGATAGACGAAAAGTTTGAATCCCAAAAGTGTTATTGTTAAACAACTTTTGTTTGAAACTTTTTTTCGTGAACTAAATAGTTTTTCCACAATTACCTCAAAAACTAAAATAAACAGTTGACACATTGAAAATATAGATACTCAGTATATAATGGGAATTTTCCCAATTAACTGTATCGTATTGAACGACATATGGGCACACCACCCGTTAAAAACTTGGGACGAATGCTTATTAAGGTGTATACATTTCATAACTATAATAAATTGTTCATTAACATTTAGCAACCAATCAATAACTAATTACTCTGCCCTCTGCTGACGTCAATATGCATTTAATAATGAACACTAAACACGGTAAGATTGTTATTAATAACAACCTTGACATGTTAAAGATTATACTTGTAATAGTTTATTACAATATGATAGGCTATTAATTAGTTAAGTAAATTACCGATACAAATATTTGCATATCAATGTTTATTATCTGTAACATTATGAGATAGATCTACTCTGTTATATTGCAGAGATATTTAATTTATTCTGTAGAGTTGTATAAATTCAGATTGTAAGGTCCAAGTTATCACAAGAAACATTCATATTACATCATGTGCTATGATCATGTACTATGAATTCGTTTGTTGTAATGGCAGGACTGTATAGCTTGATATTACTATAGTAATGCGACACTCAAAGTCAAACCCAGCACCCCACGCCTTGTTTGAAATATAATAAATTATTTCGACATTAAATGACTTCGTTTATGTGTTGTAAAAAAAAACTACTATCTTGATGTTTTTTCTTAAATGCTTGAACAATCCTTCTATCACATTTTCTTTAAACATAACCTTAAAAACCACTTTTAAAACATCATATATACGAGTTGATGAAAAGATAAATTTTAAATAAAATGTGAGAATGACTGAAGTTATTATTATTAGAATATATAACTAACACATATATATACAAAGTTATATATTAAAATCTTTGTAAGAAGTTCCTTCTAACCTAACAAACACAAATAATAATAATACTTGTAATGTTTATGTAAAATATGTGGTTTATGTTTATTTAAACGTTATTTCTAAAACATTAAACAACTATGTAAGTAATATTACTAAACATATATATAATATAGTTCAATCATATCATTTAACTATATATATGTTCTTAGTAAAACTATATATAATTTTACAAAATATGTTTATTTATATGATAGTAAACTATTATAAAGATCGGATTGTAGGTACCTACTATATTGAAATAATAAAATTTAGAAATAACATAATAATAAAATTTAGTAACAAATTACCAACCCTCCCCCCACCCAGTTTTATCATTGGCATCTTTTTTGTATCCACTGTCATCAAATTCCCATGACACTATACCCTTTACTAAGAAAAAATAATTAAATCAAGTAAATAATTGTTTATTAGTTCTCCGATATGAATAGTTTAGGAAAATTATTCGGAATTTCCTAAAATCTAATTCTAATATCTAAGCTAAAGCTAAATCATCAAAAAATTTACAAGCGGTAAATGTAAAAGATGAAAAGATTTATATTTTATAATTTATATAACATTTATATTTTATTCATATATATTAAAATATATTAAATATATTAAAAAGGTACATTTTATGCCCCAAATTACCAGCCAAAAATTCCAGAGTATGTATTCAATGTATTGTATGTATTGTATACTTTGAATAGTTGTGGCCATAAAAAATAGTTGGTATTATTATATTTTTTTCAGAAAATGTTTTAATTAATAAAAGAAAATGACAATAATTGGTAGGTACCCTATATTTACTCTATCTCTCTTCCTACCTCTCACTCAGAGCTGAGTGCAGTCAAGGTCTGCCCACCTATGTTTTAAAGGGCCAACAAAAATTTACCGGCTATGAATAAGCAAATGAGCAAATTATTTTACACCATAAATTAAGATTAAAAAATGAATGTAATAATTTAAAAAATTAATTTTATTTATATTCCACTTATACATACCTATAATTATATAAAATGGCGTTTTACGGCCATTTTGCTTGTGTGTAGAGTTTTCAAGCCTCTGTTAAGTGTCTAGAATCCGATCTTTATTAATAACTATACTATTATCATATTTTATGAAAACTTTTATTACGATATTAACATATAATATTCATCATATCAAAATATAATATGATGATGTTATTATTGTTTATAATGTTATCACCCTAACTATACCACTTGAAGGCATCATTTGGAACATGAAGTGATTATATAAGAACTGAGGTTTACACCTGACATTCGTTCTGATAGGATTAGTCACTAATATGCAAATAAATAAATTCGCCTATAACAACGAAATTTTTTCGAACATTATAATCGGTTACAAAATGTTTATCACAAATGAATCAAATTAAACTAATCTTAGTGTAATAAACCGTCATTATAGAAGGAGTATTACTGATGGACGAAGACCATAAGACCATAATTAAGGCACCATTAAAAAATTTGATAGACTTTTGGCGTTGACTTCACATCTTACTCAGTCATGTAAGATAATCTAAAACAAATGTTTTCAATTGTTCAACCTCTTAAACAAACCTTTTATAATCCCATTGGAACACGATTGTAAATCATAACTAATCGAGTAGAAATGGAGTAAGAAAATCGTAAAAATTGGAGAATAATTTTTCGATAAGAACTACTTTGAGCTAATTTGGACCTAGTGAAAACGATGCTGTTGATTAAACTACGATACGATTAACGGTTTTCAAGATATCAGTCTCATGGTGTTAATATTCAAAACAATATGAATTGAGTAGCGGATTTTTGAAATGTATGGGTCGGACGTTAAAGTCAACCAAATTTTCGTACTGTTTGGGTCAAAATTATTCGAGAAATTGATTATTATTAAAATCGAGTACATACATTTTTTTCGCTTAGTTCGCATTTTTGTCAAGGGGTACCCCTTAAAAATCGTAAAAATTAGAGAAAAATTTTTTGGCTCCGATTTTGATAAAAATTTCGGTTTTTAGCTAACTTGGCCCTAGTGAAAACAATGGCGTTGGTTACAATACGATACTATTAACGGTTGTCAAGATATCATACCCATAGTCCTAAAAATTCAAAACTGACATGATTTGAAAAACGAAAATATTGAAATGTGTTGGTCGTACGTTCAAATGAAAATTACGCTAGAAAATGATTTTGTATTAAAATCGATTACAAAACTTTTTCCCCTAGGAATCACTAAAGTTTTATTGTGAAAGTTGATATGTGGCTTATACATTTGGTTTTCGTAACAAATTTTCAAATATAACTTGTTCCTATATTTCAAATAAACAACTTTTACCCGAAGCATTTTTTCGAAAACTGAATCATTAAGGCCCAAATCAATTATAAAATTGTTAAAAAATGATATCCACTTTTGTTTGTCCATAGTAACTAACAACGGACTCTTATCAGTATCACATATTTACAGGCTATAAAAAAACCAATTCAGTTAAAAGTATTAATTCACCTGTTTTGACAAAACAACTTTTAATTAACCGGATTCATTGGCTCAACTTTTAATTAACCGGGTTCATAGGCTCAACCTTGTTTTATGGTTGCTCATTAAATAATATTATTAGAGAAATTATCCAGCAAATAATGGCGTATATTAGAAACATTTGGAAGAAGTGAGTACCTTTTATGCTCTAAACAAAGTATATATATATGAAAGTATTCACGGAAATCTGTATAGCTTGTACAATACTTACATGCATACATACGGATTATACTACATACACTGTTTATAGTATTTGCATACATAAAATAAACATTTGTTGTACGCTTTGAGCAAGTAACAACAAAACACTCACAAGTCTGTCTCACTCACTCTTGATCCGCCAACCTACCTACCCTTGTAATCTTGTAGTGTACCCTCAATATCCCGATGAATGTGTATATTCACCAAAACATTGAATACAGCCAACCCAAACTGTTCACTCAATTGCTTTTAATTGCTTTCAATCGGCAAAATTGGACTATGTTTGGGCAAACAAAATGGGCAAAACTGTTTTTCGCCTTTATCTCACTAACCATTCACTTTTATTGAATTTTACTTATTATCAAACTTATACATAATTCAATTATCTACAACTTTTGTCCAAAACTTTTTTCTTTACTGACAATACTTTTGTATTTATTGTTTAGTTTATTGATCGAACTCCGCGGGATCAACGCTATATGCAGTGTGTATTCAGTACTGAAAAAAATATATTAAAGTATTCGATCATTATTTATGAGTTCGATCAATAAACTAAGCAATAACTATAGGATATAAGTAAGTTTTCAAGGGAACCAAATGGGAAGTTGGCAGTTTGGGTAATCCAGCCGCACCTAGTCTCTTGATTTATTTTTTGAAACTTTCAATGTACAGTCAACGTTAAAAGTCGAGCTAAAATTATAAAATTTTATTATTGATTTGTGCCTTATATATTCGATTTTCGAAAAAACGCTTTGGATAAAAGTTGTTCAGTATAACTATACCAACAACTTTTAGTCGAAACATTCTTCCGAAATCCGAATAAATCCGAATGAAACGTATACAAAATGAATGAATAAAGCATTGTTAGTTATTAGTATTATTATTAAAAGTCACGCTATACTTCGGTTATTTGAGGGTTAAACATATTACGGATTGAAGCTTTAAAGCCATCTACATCCATAGAATATTTTGTGTATTGTTATTGGTGTTGTTCATTTGGTGTTGTTGTCTTGCTCTGCTCTTTTATTAGAAACACATCAGAATAGAAATAAAAATCAAACAACACGCCTGTACACATTTTTTCTATTGTCATAAATAGAAACATAACAATTTTTTTTTATATTATTCAAGATGTAAAGCAATAAATTGGAAATTTTTAAGAATTATTATTGTAATGTTGTACGTTAGAAAATTTATCCTAGTTCGTAGTTTCATTTTTATATTTGGAAGGCCGATAATCTTTTGTATACGATTCGTGCACTACATCTCTGGTCATTGCACTTTGAATAGATTTTTTGAATAGATCTCTGCACTTGCACTTTGATTGATATAATTATGTATTTGTACATATTTTTTGGATTTATTTAATAGGAATTCATTTAAAAACAAATATTAGTATACTAATATTTTCGGCAACTTTAAGCCAGTCTGTTTTATTATCGAAGTTCCACTGTTGAACATAAACTAATGCATTTAAATTATTATAATTATGATTGTATTCTCAACAGTTTATTTTAGAGCTGACTGCACTTGAATTATAGATTACAAGTTAGTATGTACAAGGTGTTTCAAGTCGGTATCATGATAAATATTTAATTTATTATGTGCTTATTCGATAGTGTTCTTATCTGTGAATTTCCATTGAGTTTGGAGATATAGGTTCTTTATGGTGTTTCGATACCATTTTCAAAATGTTTATCGAAATGTTTACCAATTTTTTGAAATTTACACGGTTGTATATTCAACATATGACGTCCATTTTTTTTCAAATTAAATAGCTGAACCATATCGTTTAGGAAATACTAATTGTAAAAGTTTCAATTTTTACCTCTCAAATTGATTATATGGTTACATTTAGACAATTAATAATGATTCTTGTCCGCAAATCACCGTATCCTTAATAATTAACCATGTCCCATGAAACACACTGTATATGGTATTATTATGTATATTATACATGTTGTTGACTTTATCGTCACCAAAATTCATGTATTATTCTACCAAGTTAAACTTTCTAATTTAAAACATAAGCAACTAAACATATGCTAAAATTGTTTATACATGAATTATTTGTTGGTTATATACCACCGTATAATAGCAAACGCAAATTTGAAAGGTGTAGAGGAAATCAGTTGCAAGCAGCTTCTATTACACAAATTACATGAACACAATTAACAAATTTATTTGATTAGACTATGGGAAAATAATGTGGTTATTTATTATATAAGGGATTTGATTCCAATTTAAAATCGAAAAAACATTTATTTTAAATGTATTCACGAGGTTATATGATTGTTTACCAACTTTAACTTTAATAACAACAGAGTAAATTTTTAAAATGCCATGTATATACTGAGTTCGTAATCAATGTGTACACAGTTTATTTTTGTGACAATGTCAAATAGTTTACAAAACGGTTTAAAAGATAATTAGGTTTTTTACGCTCAAAATCTCCTCTGGTGTTTTCGGTGCCTTCAAACTATGAAGTCAGTTGATATACTAGAACTTTCGCATAAGTATATAGATTACCCCAGTGAAAGAATCATAGAAATCGGAGAATCATAGAAGTGTAGTTTCTAAAAAATTGCGCACATACAAATATATGAGAGAAACAGAGAACGGCTCCCTTTTTGAAGACGGTAATTACCCCAAAACCTTTCCGTAAGTAAAACGATTACTCCTTAGAGAAATAATTATAAAAATTGGTCGTGTAGTTTCTGAAAAAATTGCGCCTACATACAAATACCATACAAACATACTAGGGAAATACAGAAGCTTTTTAAATATATGTATATACTAGGGAAATAAAGAAAATTGGTCGTGTAGTTTCTGAAAAAATTGCGCCTACATACAAATACCAAACAAACATACGAGGGAAATACAGAAGCTTTTTAAATACATACATAATAGGGAAATACAAAAGCTTTTTAAATATATACATACTAGGGAAATAAAGAAAATTGGTCGTGTAGTTTCTGAAAAAATTGCGCGCACATACAAATACCATACAAACATACGAGTAGGAAAATACATAAGCCTTTTTAGAAGTCGTTTTATAATGATTAATTATGTGCACCAACATGATTAATATTGAGAGATAAAAGTGAGAGATAAATTCAGAAAAAGTTTTTGATCGTAAGCCTTTTCAAAAACATTTCAAACTTAAAGAGCTTTGACACAAAATTGCATACGTCAAAATCAAAAATTTAATGAACAATTTAAACTTGTTGGAAGCTCCTCACTGTTTCAATTCGTAAAAATAATTATGAAATATGAACATTTATATGTTTCTCTCTTATTACGATGACCTTGAAAACAAGTTTTAAATTTGAACCAAGTAAAATGCTGAATCATCGAATCCTTCTTTTAGAATTTAGATGGCAATCCTTTGTTAATGAACGATTTACCCAAGACACAAACCAACAAAGACTAAAACCAGTGAATTTATCTCGGACATTTTAGAGCTATTACGTTCAGTTCCTTTGATTTAGAGTAGAACTCCAATATCCTGCAAACAATATAGTGTTAAATCTGAGGGTTGGTAGTTTAATGTTTTATACAATATCTCATTTAGCATCCCCGATTCACATTCATTTTATATTGACAATAATATTATATGAAGCGTAAAGCATTTAACACATATTGTATCAGATTGTTTTTTCCGTGAATAAAACAACAGTGTAATACTATGTATGGTAAGTGCACCACCAACCCCCCCCCCCATCTTTCACTGATCATCATCAACCAACAACAAAACTGCACATAAAAATCGTCATCTCACTATATTGAGAGTTGATGACAACAATATAAATGGATATTTCTATCTGTCTAACTTTTCGTAATGCATTCGCTAGTGGTTTATTTACTTGTGTGAATGTATTGAGTACGACTAGTTTGTCCGGGAGTCAGTGATAATATTTGTATCGGAATAGCAACACTTAAAACTGATGGCATGTAATTTTTCAAGCAGTTAATATATGAAAAATTCAATTGGTATAGACAAATAAATACGAAGTTGCATTTCTGTTCGGTAATTTTAGAAAAAAATAGGAGAAATGATTTTCTTCTGTAGAACAGTCTAAGTGGCCGAGCAGTTTAAGGCGTTATGTCTGCGCAGTATGCCTACTTGGAAACTGTCAGGTAATGGAATCCCGATATCGGCAGTTTGTAAATTATCAAGAAAAAAAAAGGGCGGTTAATTGAGAATGTTTTCTGCAGTTTCCTTCACGAACTCCAGATGAATATCCTACCAATTCCTTGTTCTATACACAAAATTCCTTCCTCCCCACTCACATCACAACATCCTTAGACATCAGAATGGACACCTTATGGTCGAAGTGTTGCCCATCCAGGGCAGCCGCTACAATCTATCTATGAGTTTTTCGTTTTAGAATATAACGGGTCATGTGTGTTGGTTATACGGAATCTTAATTTTTAGTACAAAATAATATTTTCAGTCAAGAGGTGCCGATCGTATTGGATCTTAGAATGTGATAAGTTTGTTAGGCCAGCACCTTTAGTTTTTATATACTACCGAGGTTTATACTTTGTAAGAAATACCATTCCATGAAACTATTCCATCGCAGAATCCTGTACTAAGTAGTTCGATGATATGACTGTGAAAAAATCACTAAACATTACCCCACACAACATTTTGAAATAGTGATACATTTTTCATTTTATTTCCTTGGTTAAAGATGTTTTATTCACTTTTAAATGAAATAAAAAGTACCATTTTATACTTTGTATACATTATGTATGTAATATAAATAAGCGTTTTATAATTTTAGTTTATAACGTTTGGAAAATATGGATTAGAGAAAAAAAATTAATGTTTCTAAATTTGTTTGGTTCCCTGTCAACACGAGAGTTTAGAAAAACGTAAAGATAGAAGTATATTCATTTGTAAAGAAGCTTCGAATATCGTCACAGTTTGAGTGGATCAGTCTATTTTCAAAATGACGGGGAGGAAACATATTAATGTTTCCCCCACTTGTAATCCATTTATCATTTTATTTAAACGTGTGAAATATAACCAGTATAATAAGTTGCCCTTCTACTTTTAAAAAAGTTCCCCTTACGCGCATATAATAATCAAAAGTGACCTTGATGTTATGAATGGACAAAGTGCGACCATAAATCTACCACAAAATAATCAAAAATATATCTCTTATAAACAGATCAAGCATACATAATTCTAATTAGATACAAAAGTATTTATAAATATATTTATATATCTATATACTAATGATATAATTATAAAGAAGAAAGATGTTGTAACACACCTGTATGTGTGTAGAAGTAAAATAATCACATACTGATAGTGAACGTACTCTCGTTTAAGAGAATATTTAGTTCAGTGTATACTAAAACCACGTGTAAAATGTTTTAAGTTTCATATTTTTAAAAGATTATGATCATTGATATGAACAGAACAGTATAAGATAGAAGTATAGTAGATTGCAATAAAAGCTCGGTCAACAACAGCTTTTAAACACGGATCACTGAATCTACGTATACTTATTACATAAAATACTATTCTCTATACATACGTAGGATATATAGATATATATATATATATATATATATATATATATATATATATATATATATATATATATATATATATATATATATATTTATATTTATATATATATATATATATATATATATATATATATATATATATATATATATATATATATGCTTATTCTTGATCTGATATTCAAAAGCACTTTTTTCCATATGATTTTCATAGAGTAGTTATAGAGAGTGTTTGTTTGTTTGAGAGCATTTGCATCTATTGTATGCAATAATAGATTGTATAGTAATCATGTATTAAATAAACTTATAAGGAGTTTATTTAGAGATATCTCATTTAGGTGTAGAATAATGACATCAAATTTTTCTTAAAGTACAAGCTTTAATTTAAATTAAATTAAATGAACGAAAAATTAGAAAAAAAATTAAGATAATTTAAAAATAACATAATTTTTTTAAAAGCAGATTCAGGCTCTTATTAATGAATTAAAAAGTAGAAAATGTTTTCCCCGAGTCATCAATATGTGACTATTAAAATAACCGCTTGGTGCGCTCAAGTTTTAAATACGATTTTATATTCTTTGCATTTAATGGTTTTTTAAGAGCGCTCCAAGCTCTTATATATAGTAACATATTTTCTACTATTAAGTGCATTAAATAAAAGTTTGTGTTTTGTGTATTATATTAAAATCTGGGAAGACTAAAATCCTTAATTGAATTACCCACCGCTTCCACTACCTTTCAATATTTCTATTCCATGGAGTTTTATCGACTTTTATCTCAGATCATATAATCGAAAAATCAGATTTTTGCCTCACAACAAACCGATATTTAACTTGTAAAATAAAAGCTTGTAAAAAGGGAAAGTTCTAGTGTATTCATTTATTTTCTTTTACTAGACAAGATTATACAGACTGTGTTGGAATGCTTTTCCAATAGAGAATCAATGTTAAATATTAATATTACTGGTAGGCCGCGTGGTTACTGTAATATACCGTATGGTAGTTTGTTTGTCATTTTAGAGTGTGTACTGACGCATTTATTGTGTGTACTGTGTGTACTGACTCATTTAAGAGTGTGTACTCATTACATGTGTACTGACTGACTCCATACAGTAACCAGACGGCCTGCCAGAAATAAATAATATTTAACATTGATTCTCTATCGGAAAAGCATTCCAATACAGTCTGTATATTATAACGTGTTTTTTTTGGGAAGATACTATGTAAAGTATGAAACAACTTCTTAGAAAAAGCTGACAAACTTGTTCCTTTTAACGTTTATGTATTGATAAGGATAAATTTTTCAGCAATAGGATAAATTACGTGATTTAATTTAATATATTTTCATCTTCACCTGTAACTAATTTTAATATTATCTACAGACATACAAAATCATTTAAGAGAATCAACAGATCCTATCTACACCACAATGTTCATAGATATATAGCTGCAGATACATTTTACGAGGCGTCGAGATAATTATTAATAAAATATGTGACAAAATTAATTTGAAGTATCAATACTTAAGTATGTTATATACAAGAATAATATCCACCAACATTTTCGCAAAAATAATTAATATTTATATTTCAATTATCTAACGAAATTTAATGGAAGTAATACATTCACGGGCTTTATAGACATTATAGTCTAAAAGCTAGTAGCATGCAGGTCTACGATATTTCAGTAAGATTCATATTCAGTTTCTATACGATTTGTCTCACATGGAGTGGGAATTTCGAATGTTGGCCGCTGGTGAGTGATAAATCTATGGAAAACAGAACATTTTTAGAAGCGTGTCAATACGATTTTTTTTAGTATGATGCATTTGTTAAAAATAAAGACCCTTTAATAGTATAGAGCTTGAAAAAATGTTCGAAGGGGTAAGGGGTAAGCCACCCCTGTAGGGAATCGGGAAAGGTCTGGCAGGTTTTTTACATTTTTACTTATTGATTTTTTTACCGTTTTCCAAATATTTCGAAAATGGAAAATAATTCGGGTGTACGGAAAGGGTGGCTAATGTTTTTCTTCCTATCTAGCTCTACAATTTGGACGGAACGATTTTCGATAGAGATCCTCGTTCAAAAGTTAACCCCCCTTTTTAAGTATAAACCTAAATATGCCTCTATTTTTTCAGTTTTGAACATTTTATTCCGATTGTTTGTGCACCTTCCTCATCGAATTGAAATCGCAGCCCACCCATACTATAGGAACTTCCGCATAATCAGCCTTGGAAGTGAGTCAGTCAGTCTGGAAACTAGGGAGTATAGTATATGAACTCGCAAGATTTTTGTTTTGCTAAAATTGGTCCAAAGAACCAGGAAAAACATTTTTTATGTCAAAAATATTTCATTTTCTTATTTGTTTACAAAAAGTTGTTTAAAGCAATTTAACGTCTCATTTTATAGATCAACACCTTCGAAAATCGTGCTCAGCATATCAAAACACATAGAAATCACTCGGATTAATAAATGAACTTTTCATGCGAGTTTGGTATTGTCATTTGATAGGGTAGTTTTATTATACTTGAAATACCTTACATGGAATGGAAATTCCGAATCTTGGCCAGTTGTTCCTTCAGGAGCCTGCATTTATATTTGTTCTCATTGCAACTTTCATAGAAAGTTAAAGACAGTAAATATTCCTTATAATGGAAAATCAACCCTATCCTATCAAAATAAAGAAGTTCAAATTACAATTAGTCTGAAAATATTTTGTTTCTCAAGATTTTGTTACCCTTTAAATATAAAAAAATATGCAAGCCGTACGTCGCCGTGGCCACTTGCCCTAGGACTATTGATAATACGATACTGAACAACAATGTTTTTAAGACTAATCATAAAATTACTTCAAACAGAAAATGAACGTTATAAATTTAAATTAAACTTTTATTAGTTGATATTAGTAATTAATTATCTTCTTAAATTAATTTATAAGAAAATACTAATTAAGAAAAAATACGCATACACACTGCCTTGCTTGCTTGCTGGCTGCTATTTGCCGCTATAAGTATAGGTTATGTATACTATAAATTTGTATTTTAATTTTCATATATAGGTATTTTCTGTTAGTCTCCTCACACATAAATGAAGTTTATTATCAAATTAAAATGTAGTTATTATATCATGGTAGTAGGTAGATAGCTGGGTAGGTAGCGTATCAAGAAACGAAGCCGTCCGTGTGTGTATACCAAATTAAAATTGTGTATAGTCTTATAAAGTAGTAGAGTGCACTGTGTTTCAAAAGGACTCCTGTCTCACATTTATAAAGAGGAGCACTTTTTTATACCCGTTATATATTATATACCAGGGTATATTGAGTTTAGTTACGACTTAGTCTGCCAGTGGACACAATAACTCATAAACGGAAAGAGATAGCGAGCTGAAATTTTATATGTGTGTTCTAGAGCTCAAAGTAGCTAAGGTCTACAGCGATATATCTGCGCAGTATGCCTACTTGGAAACTGGGAGGTTATGGGTTCGAATCCCGACATCGGAATTTTGTTAATTATTAAGAAAAAAAGGCGTGGTTAATTGATTAAACTGTCGGCGCATGGACAAGAACGAAGTAATCGGCTATGCTTGAGAAGGTGTTCTACAGTTTCCTTCACGAACTTTTGGACCTTTTCAGAAACCGAGTCTCAAAATAAGACCCATTACAAAACTATGTCAGAACAAAGGTCAAATCGAAGTATATCAAATACTATTCACTAAACAGTAAATATTTAAAATAAATATTTACTGTTTTAATATTTATGTGCATCGCAGAACAATGCAGCCGAAAACAGATTGGGCCTTGTCACAGTACTCTTGTTAACATCACTCTTACTAAAATTACTCTTATATTGTCTCAGAATTCATTGCTAATTTGGTGACAGTTTCACACGAATAACATATCCTGAGACAATATAAGAGTAATTTTAATAAGAGTAACGTTAACAAGAGCAAATTGAATGAAAGTAATTTTAACAAGAGTAATTTCAATAAAATTTATTATATTTTAATTTATTTTGTTTAATTTTTATTTATTTTTATTTTTGTCTATAGATCTCAATTTTCTATCTATTTCTAATTGTCAAAGAGTAAATTACGACTAGCTAATTTATACTGATGATGACTACTTTGTAGTCGAAATACGTATATATAATACAAAAACTGATCTAGGTATTGGGGCGAAATTGAAATTTTATCACTATTTTATTGACCAAAAAAGTGATTTTTTTATGTTACATCATACAGAGCATATTTGCCTAGAGTTTCTCTGTAGGAATCTGTGTTAATATCGATATGGCTAGTTCCTTTCTTGATCTATATTACTAATAAAAAAAGATCTTAATATACCACAGGTCCAACATATGCGGTAAGTATTGTTTTGGAACACAATGTACTATATAGGTAAACCAAATAGGTACACTAAATTAAAATTGTTTAAACAGTAATTAACCTAGATGTAAAAACATAACAAAGAGTCAAAGTCAATTGTAATCGACTTGAGAATATGCTGAATCATATTATCATCGTATCGTATCGCAAATGAAATTTATATTATTTTAGTTTAATTTTAAATATGGGTACCCAACCTTTAAGTTAAACATATAATAAAAATGAATTATATTTTGTTTGATATAACAAAGAATATAAGATAGTGCCAACATATTGGTTTAATGTGTTTAAAATGTTTAAGGATGTTCCAGCACTTTTTGACAGATTTTGCTCATTTTTCACAGGCTAAAAATAATGTTTTCTAATAAATCTCGAAGTTTCAGAATTTTTACCGTTTTGAATTTATTTTATGATAGGAACTATGCCGAAATTCATTTGAAGTTCGTGAAGGAAACTGCAGAAAACCTCCTCAGGCATAGCCGGTTATTTCGTTGTCCATACGCCGACAGTTTAGTCAATTAACCGCCCCTTTTTTTTCCTAATAATTTTCGAACTACCGATGTCGGGATTCGAACCCACAACCTCCCAGTTTCCATACTACGCAGACATAACGCCTTAGACCGCTCAGCCACTTTACTGGTTTGTGACGCCAACGTTATGAGACAATATATAAAGAGGTAGGTATTTACTAGATAAGATTCGTATACATATTTGAAGATATTTTTGCGAAATCACTTTATTATCACTTTTTTATAAGTTCAATTGTATCGATACAAAAATATTGAACAACGTGTAATGATCATATTATCGTAATAAGTAATGACACACATGTATATAAATCAAAAATAATAATAATTTATCTATTATGGACAATTGACCATGTCATTTACAAAAAAATAGAAGCGATGGCAATGGCACATAGCAAACGAGTACCGCAAATATTTGGGAGGGGAGGGTTATGTAGTAGTTATGAAGTGCTTTTTTTTAATCATTTAATATAAGGTACAGAGGATTTAAATAATTGAAATTATTTATGTATATATATATATATATATATATATATATATATATATTTTTTCTGTCTATAGATGTGTTGCACTTTGACCGTATGGTCCATTGTGCTCCCCCTTCTACTCCATTCTGGGAGATTCACTTCTCCCATACTTTGGCAATAGCCAGGAACTTACTCATCTGGTTTTCCTGAAATTTCATATATTCCGGCTGAGATGCACCGCATATCTTGTATCTGCAGTAACCGAGAGATTCGCAGTAAAAGATGATGTGATTGGATGTTTCCACCTCCTCGCCACACAGTCTGAACATAATTGATCTATTATGGAGTCCTATTCTGTGCAGATGCTTTCGTAGGTGACAATTCCCGGTGATTCCGGTGATTGTATCTGGAAAACTTTTGAAGTTGCATTCTGCTCAGGTTGAGTATATCGAAGGATGCATTCCGAAACAGTATTTTTCCGAGTTTTTGCTGCGGTATATTTTCCCAGTGATCACGGTGTTTAACATGCATTTTCACATCATGATCACATTTTTACATGCTGTCTTTGGATTTCCTAACATAGGCTCTAGAACTGTGAAGGGTATTCAGACTCCCTGCTTTTACGTCTCCTTCAAATCCACTGTCACCTGGTACCCAGATAAATTTAACATTGTTCCGTTTTGCCAGCTCCAGTAGTTTCTCTAGACAATCCTTGACTACCCCTGAAGTGACTTCAGTTGCAGGCAAGTCTTTTAGGGCAGCTAGACTGTCCGAGAGAATTTATACTTTCTGGTTTATGTAACCACACGTAGATTATCATGGACGCAAGGCAGTATGGCATAGACTCTGAGTTCTGCCTGAAAGACTGTGGCATATATTATTATCATCCTGTGACAAAATTTGTAATGACCACCTTAATGTTTTCCGGAACTACTCTTGAACTTGGCACAAATTTTATTTTATTAATTACATATCAACGAGATTTATAATAAAAATATTCACAAATCATTAATCAAACAGAGAAATATTTTATTCATGTATGATGACATTCAGTTATGTGATATCGTCTATGTGTGAACTTCATATGTGTGTCTGTCTATTTATACGTGTTGATTTAACTCATGTCATTTTGGAACAAAATAAAAGAACATTTACAAAGTACCTGGGAACAGTGAAATATTATGAAATATGTGAAATGTTAATCATGGTACACAATATTATTATACATTATTATTACTGATATTTTTATAACCTCTATATATAGTCTATATTTTAGTGTAGAGAAGCTGACACAAACACAGGAATACGAATATGGATTTCCACAAATTTCTAACAGAAGAACATGAATCAAAATAGATTGAGAATGATGTCAGATATAACGTATATTCAAGTGTACATAACATCTAGCTGTAAATAGCATCTAAATTTTGGGAAACAGTATTGAGTTTATAGATAGACGCAGTTCGGGTTCGTGCCGTTGGTTTTTCGTAAAAAACCAACCATGATCCATAGATTCATGGCGCAGTATGTCCGATGGATCAGCCATGGCTTTCGTATGGAGAGTGTATAATACCGCATATATTAGACAAGATATGTTAATATATTTGTGAAAGGTATAGTATTGGCCTAGGATCTTAGTTATGCAGATACGTATAACATGTTAACATGTCCGTATAACATTCTATTGAATGCCATTCAAAAATGGGAGGATCATAGAAATAAATAGAGGCGTCTTTTATAATGCGCCTGGTTCGATTCACCCTGTGTATTGTGACACATTTTTGGACTGTATATACATGTCCGTGTAACAATCTACCCAAGGGTCGAGGGTTCGAGTCTCTTCTCGGGCGCCAATTTGTAAAGGTAAATAATAGTTATATTAAATTATTATTTAAATAAATAATAAATATATATAAATCATATAATTCATCTTTATTGATTTGATTTATGAAATATTATGTATATTTATATTTAAATTACCATGGTTGTTAACATTCAAAGCAACCGTGATAATAGAAAGAAGTTATAGTTGTTATGCAACAGATAAAAACGATGAACAAAATTGTAATAATAATTTAATGAAGAAGCGATACCGCTACAAATGCTATTCAAAAATTGGAGAATCATAGAAATAAATAGAGGCGTCTTTTATTATGCGCCTGGTTCGATTCAACCTGTATATTGTGACACATTTTTTGACTGTATATAGAGGAGCTGTGAGGTCGTTTATATTCGATTTTTTTAATATAAAATAAATGAATGAAGTGTCTACACAACACAAAGAAAATCGGTATTTTTGTTGTTATATTTTGTAATAAGTAATTAGTATCTACTTAGGAAAATTACATTTCTAAATAATGAAAAAAAAAAATAACGAACTCGTCTATAGCTTTCGGGTTTGTATCATTTATCTTTTTTAATGGCTAACAAAATTAAATTCTACTGTCGAAATTACATTTTTATACTGGGTAGGTACTATTAGGTACCATTTATTTGTTTAGTACCTAGATTGTACCAATGCAGACAAAATAAATACACTGCACATACTTTTCTGCGGAATTTTTTTCCATATCAACTCCATTTTTATAAATTTGAATATGTTTTTGTTAATATGCGGGTAAAATTGAAAAAAAAAGCTTTATAATTTTCGGCAAAAAATTAATTTAAAAAAAAGGACAAATTTTAAACTTTTAACAGTGGATATTTACTCCTCTTGCTCTAATGACACGCTCAAGCCTTGTAGTCCCATTCTGGCACTAATGCTTTTATGAGCTTCTGTCATCTATCAGAAGGTTAAATTCTTCTTCTTATACGTCGGACTAGTTCATCCCAGAGATGTTCTATTGCATTTCACTCTACATTATCTGTTGTATGCCCTGAATAGATACGTTTTCATGAGAAATTACATTTGGTCACAACATTTTGTGCACAAACTGTGTTTGAATTTTATAAGGTCGACTGAATTAATTATTTGTAATGATATGGAGCACATTAGCCATAAATGTATGTATATAATTAATTATCAACCATTAGAGTCAATAATTTAATTTAAAATATAGCATATATATGCCTAAAGTTTTCTTGTAAATCCGCCGTCCATCTCTATCGGATGTCAACAAATGTTTAGGTATCATATACTTCTTATCTTTAAACCAGTCCAAGTAGCCGAGCGGTCTAAGGCGTTATGCCTGCGCAGTATGCATACTTGTAAAATGGGAGGTTATGAGTTCGAATCACGAAATCGGCAGTTGGTCAATTATAAAAAAAAAGGGACGGTTAATTGACTAAACTGTCGGCGTATGGACAAGAACGAAGTAACCGGCTATGCTTGAGAAGGTTTTCTGCAGTTTCCTTCAAGAACTCCAGATGAATATTGGCATAGTTCCTATCATAGTCGGCTGCAACCGCATATCCTACCAATTCCTAGTCTACTCACAAATTCCATCCACTCCACTCACATCCTCACATCCTAGGCATCACAATGGACCATATGGTCGAAGTGTAGCTCTTCGAGGGCAGCCTCTATAATCTACCTCTAAGGATAGGGATCTTAGGGACCTTACGGACAGGGGAAATTTCTTTCATATATTCTAGAGCTAAAAATTAAAGTCAAGTTCGTGAATTGGCAAAACCGTAAGAGATAGAACAAAAATTATAAGACAAAAAATGTTCCTCTTTTAAAAATAAACAACAGTTATCTATAACTTTTTTTCATAAATTCAGTATATACTGGATATTTAAGAAATTAACTCAGTTGATATTTTATTTTGTTGAAAACATTGTGAAATATAACATTCAACTTTGTTGATGGTTACGAAAAATAACTAAAAGCGACTTGTTATAGAATTCTAATATCTAGCGCAAGTATACTATTTCATATCGGTGTTCCTCAATAGGTTTCCACCTGGATATAAAATATTCAAATGTTATAAAATACAAAATTATAAATAAATATGAAAGTCACCATCATGTGAAATCAATCTATATAGAGATCGAATAGAAACAACATAATATCATCATATTATTTATATTAATATTGATTTATTCGATGTCGTTGCTGCTGTTACAATGATTGAATCAATTATCATATCATCAACCATATGGTCAAATTCATGCATACATGCATAACATGTTATTATTGAGTCAGTAGGCACACGAGAAAAAAAATCATTTTATAGAGTGACTCAACCGACGGAAGCTGTACCATTTGTATATTACTGGATAACATTCAAACTTTTATTAGAAGATAACGCACGGGATACAGAGTATCCTACTGTTTTACAATTAACTGTATTAGGTATTATGTTTGATCTTTAGTGCGTTACCTATTAATAACAAAAACCTGTAATTTTACCTATATACAGGGTGGCCCGTAAGTTACAGAGACAACTAAAGGTATGGATAAAAAATTGAATTCTGAGACGAAAAGTCCTTTACCATTTTTTAATCAGACGTACAGTTAATTAGTTATTAATTAAAATAAGTAACCAATCAGAGGCGCGCATTGTCTCCACTAACATACTTACAAACACCCACTCACACACGCTATTGGGCGTCTCTAATTGATTACTTATTTTAATTAATAACTAATTACCTGTACGTCTGATTAAAAAATGCTACGAAAAGCCGTCTCAGAAATCAATTTTCAATCCATACCTTCATTTGTATCCGTGACTGACGAGACACCCTGCACACATAATATAAAGAGATATTGTTTTCGATGCTGAAAATCGATATTCAGATTTTACCAAATCGTTTACGTTTTGAGGTTGTGTGTATGTATGTGTGCTCATATTTAATATATGCCTGTGAAAAAGAACCAAATAACGTGGTAAAGAGTTATATATTGAATTCAATGATAAATGCCAAAACTATTTAATAAATTCTGTATATTGTGGTAATGTGTGATACCACGTTTTTCAAAGAATCACTCAAGGATCTAAAATGAATGGGCAAAATTGGACCATATTTAGGCCAAATGAACAAAATTGCCTATCTTTGAAACCGTAAGAGATAGAACACAAATTTAAAAAGAAAAAATGTTGCTTTTTTAAAAATAAACTTAAACGTTTTATTAGAAACTTAATTTCATAAATTCAATATATAACGGGTATTTAAGCAATTAACTCAGCTAGTTGTTATTTTCACTTCTTTATGTATAGTATTTGATCGAAAATCAAATTCAAAACAAATTGATTGCAAAAATTTGAAAAACGAATACCATTTTGGAGTCGCTATTTCTATTTTAAGAATACAACGTTAAGAAACTTTCAGTTGAATGTTTTAAATAATAGTACTAATACAGCTAATAAATAGTTATTGTATGTAGTAGCGTGATCGTCCTACTTTAAAGAACATACCCGCTGAATGTTAAAATAATACTATTAATAAAGTTATTAAATATGTATGTACAATTGTAATAGTTTGTTGAATATTATATAACTTTCGTAACAACAGTGCAAGAGACTCTGAATATGAATTATACAAAATATGACGATAAATAGAGTTATATTAAAGTTGATTTTGTTAACTAAACGTATAGTATACTTCAGTATAGTATTATAGTAATACTACTATATACAGGGTGTCCTGAAATTCATTCAAGAAAACTATACCACAGAGTAGAACAGGAAAAAACAAACAAAAAAGTTTATTAAAATTTTTCGATTTGACGCTTAGTTAAACATTAATAATAAACTAATCACATTTGCATTTTTGGGTGTCGCTACTCTACTCCACCAATCACAGAGCACATAGTGTAAGAAGGTGGGACCACAGTAGTGGAGTAGGGCGATCATGCTAGAGAAGCGACAATGAGAGTTCTCAATAAGTGTAGCGACACCCACAAAATGGTTGAATTTATTAATGTTTAATTAATTATATCTCAAAAACTAAGCGTCCAATCGAAAAACTTTTTAAAACTTTTTTGTTTGTTTCTTCCAGCTCTACACCGGGGTTATATTTTCTTGAATGAATTTCAGAACATCCTGTTAATATAGCAAGCAGTATTGTAGTAAAACTCTCAATGGTAATAATAAACGAGTACCAAACGAAACGAACGAGTGAGTGCTGCTACTACTTATTCAATAGACATTATAAATAAAAACAAACAGCATTTTCATTTACATATAGAAACCATTATAAAATATATATTATTATATGTGTATGTTAAAATTCAATGGATGATGATGGTGGATATATTTACATTAAAATTTACAAGTATTAAAAATATTATCCTTTATATGTTGTATACTATTATGCTAAAGGTTATCTTGTAAACACCATAGTCATTGCATTGTGTCTGTCTACATATATACCGTGTAACGGAGAAACCGTGTTTTTATTTATAGTAGGCGTGTCCTCCAGCTCTAATATGATTGGTTAAATGTCAATTGTGAATGATTAAATAAGTGAAATAGTGATAAAAACTTAGTAAGTGATTAAAAGTGAAGACTTAATAAATATGAATTTACCATGATTGTGCAGTTTAAAAAGTATTGACAATAACAAGAGAGACAGTTTAGTGATGATTTAGATTAAAAATATTGGTATTAAATGTGTGTGATAGTTTTAAATTTCGTAAAAGCCTACTTTAAATAAAAACACGGTTTCTCCGTTACACGGTGTATATTTTACAGAAGAATAATAAGTAATAAGAATATCATGTATATAATACAGTTTGCGATTGATGATAAGATGATCTTTAAGAAAGAGCAATGGTCGGCCAGTATTCGGCCAAAAAATAATCTTTAGCGACGAAGCCCATTTTTGAATGAATGTCGGATTTGGGGCGATACCAATCCATACGAGATACAACTTCACCAAATGCATCCCGAGAAAGTTACTATTTGGTGTGGATTTTTATCTGGGGTAATAATCGGTTCGTGCTTCTTCCCAAACGAAACTGGCATTATCATTACCGTCAACGGCAAGCGCTACAGATCGATGATAAGAAATTTCTTGTGACCTAAACTGGAGGATATATAAACCAATAACATAAGTTGCCAACAGGACGGAGGTATATGCTACACTGGGCATGACAGTTTGAGGGCATGTGGCAATTTCGCGCAGCGGCAATATGATTTGGCCACAGAGATCGTAAATATTTCTCTAATGACAATGGTGAAAAAATTAATAGAAGTAAAAATCATTTTCTACAATTTAACTCTTGATAAATCATTTTCACTATCGAACTTGGCTTTTCAAATACCGAAAGAACAGTACATATCAAATTGTATTGTGATCCGTCTAAAATTGTGACCTCTGAAACGCTACAGATACAACCACAGGTACACATTCAGTCTAAACGGAATGAACTCAAATAAATTAGAGAAAATAATTAAAAATTAAACACGTCATTAAGCATAATGAACATAAATTGACTATCGACCACAAATCGTTACACATACTATATTTACTCAAATAACAAAACAAACAAACAAACAAAGTTATAAAAAATATATGGTTTAACAAATTTTAAAATATACTCAAAATTTATGAAGTAATAACTGTTCAAAAACTATTTTTATTATAATAATAAATATTTTTTATGGCTTGTATTCAAGGATTATTATGATTTACGCACTATTTGTCGCGTACAGTACCGTGCACGAGAATAATCGTATATCATAATCATGGAAATAGAATTTTCCACGATGACATATATTTTTTTACGTTTTACATTCAATATTACAATAAAATAAAATATATACATATACCTACACGAAAAATATAGAACTAACCATATATTTTACAAAACGCAAAAAAAAAAACAGATAAATATATTTCATTCATTTTGTTTTTTTTTTTTTATTCATAAAAATCAGTAACAAGATTTTAAACTATAAAAATTTTGTCACACGTATAAAAACATATTTGTTTATTTTTGATGGTTTTATTTATTCATGACATATGTTTGATGATTGGTGATTAATTTTTAAATTATTATTTGAAAATATACCTACAGTAATATAGTCATATAATTTAGGTCAGATTATGGGTAGGTATTTCATTTCGGAAATTGATCTTGTTAGATATATATTATCCTTGAAACTATTACAGTAATTGTATTTAAACAAATGACGTAATCGGATATGGTACCGGCTCTACATGTAATGTAATCAAAGGAGGTGTTTCACACATAGTCCTGAACATCATGATTTAAGTTGAATTGTCGTCGATTGAATTGTTATCTGGTTGAACTGTCCTCGGTTAACAATTAAACCGCGGACAGTTCAACTGCAACATTACAACCGAGGACTGTTCAACCGGATAACAATTCAACCGACAACAATTCAACTGGAACCACGGAATCGTGAAATCGCAGTTATCTTATTTAATTACAATAATTTTCGACACTATATCTAAAATTTGGTGAACCCTAAAATATATAGAACGACTTTTAGTGCGAGGGCTCCAAAACACGCAACCCGAAGAACTCGGGATATGACCGAAAAAAATATTGAGAGACCCGGTTTTTAGCAAGGCCCAAAATCGAGGATTTTAAAGTTATCTTTTTTTCATGGAAACATAATAAACACTGATGATGTTTCTCAAATATCGGATGCATAAATAATCAATGTTAAGGTTAATTCTATTGATATTTATTTATTACGCAATTTTACGGTTTTATAAGCAATTTTCTGAAAGTGGACCTAGTTAGACACCAGTACGTTCATGCATATACCGTCTGTTTTGGACAACTTTGCCAATAGAGAATCAATATTAAATATTATTTCCTATATATATAACTACACAATGCTTCATAAAGTAATAAAAATAGTGGGGGTACTCTGTAGTCAGTAGTGTGTGTGTGCATATATAATGAATAATAATATTATAAACTAAGTGGGTGTCACTAAATCCCCACTATTAAATGACATCAAACCAACATCATAACACAAATAGCCCATATGTTTGTAAGTATGTGTATGGTTTTATAGTAAATATTTTATTTATTTATTTAACATTGATTCCCTATTAGAAATGCATTTGAAAACAGACTGTACTATACCGGCTACAATAGGGAATATGCATGAAAATTATTTTACACTTCAATTGAAGCATGTTTACTTGACAAATATCAAGGTAAAATTACTTTTTAAATAACTTTAAAAATAAGCGAGATATGAATGATTGAAATTCCCGATTAGACAAAGAGAGGGTGATAGCCCTCTTGATATGTTATGTGACGTCATATTACACTTTCACCATTTAAAATACACGTAAAACTCCGTTTTTAGTATTTTTGCAAGAAAGAGACAGATAATAATCTTTAAAAGCTTATAGCATCCTTGATATTTGTCGGATTTTAATTTCGATTTTAAATATTATTACAGTATTAACAGTATTTTCATATTCTGAAAATAAATGGGAAAAAAATTTTCATGCATATTCCCTATTGTATATATTACATGCTAAATAGTACAAAAACATGCTTCACTAATTACATAAATTAAAAAATACGGCAAAAATACATTAAAACCGAATACAAAATATGAATTGTTTTGTCTATTTGTTTAGAAGAAAACAAACCACTAAATGAATTGTTTTCCGATATAAAAAAATCATAATAAATGCATGAAAAATAGAACATATTTTCTCATTCACATTTTCATTGTACAAAAAGAAATAATATCAGCAAACATTGTCCAAATATTGATTTACTGCAAAACTATGTGAGTTTATTTTTGTCCGTCCGTCTGGCTGTCTGTCTATCGGTCGAGGTTTTATGTGTAGGAATGATGTATACCAACCATATATACCATACATATACATATTCATATAATATACCACTGTTTTATGTGCGCCAATGATGTCCTAGATAGAAGGTTCTATGTATAACAAAGTTTTTGTGTTGTTTTGCCTACTATATTACAACTGCATGGCATTGTTTGTTAGTAATTCTGCTTACCTATTTAGTAGTGGCATGAAATCAAATGTATATTATACAGAGGATTTTAGGACTATTGCTATTTGTATTGCTTTATAGTTGGTGAAATTATATTCACTTACGAAATACAAAGATCCTTCACGATAAAAGATCCTCTGTGTATTCCCCTTTTAGACCAAACTTCATTGGTGTGATGGAAAAGTGGTTCTACTCTTCTAAAAAGGTTATTTTATAATTAAAACATTGACTGATTTGACCTTCAAAATATGTTTTGGGGTACTAACAACTAGCACTTCTACTCTCCAATAAAGAGATCTCAATAATAATACCACAAACTAAAAATCAGCATAGGAAAGAAGAAAAAGTTGTGAGATCGGTTCACTCCTACGCCAAACTTAGTGTGGTGAGCCTGGTACTCTTGTAATTGGGCGATATTACCTTGCAAATAAGTTTCAAATTTCAAGTATAAGGTTATCATATCTCTCGAGCAACAAAAAACTCTCTCTCTCTCTCTCATACCTGGTGTTGACCTTCGGATTACTATCCCAAGGTTCAGAAAAACCTGGTAAGTAAGCTCCAAGCCATTTCCAAGATGTAGGAGAACCGAATAATTTATTAATTTAAATCATTTAAAAAGGATCATGCTATGGAAAATTCAAAAAAGTCGTAATACTAATAGATTCTGCTACGGTGGTGGAATACATATGATTTCTCACTATCTTGTCGTTGTATTATTAATTTTAGTTTATTTACTTAAATGTAAAAATTATCTAAAGGCTAGTCATTCCCATTGGTATAATATAATCGAAAGGCAACCATACTAACAATGGATAAATTCATGCAAGTTTACAAAAACAATTATAAAACATTTATTAATTGATTATTTGACTATAATCAGTATATGCAAGTTTATTGAATCCTGACTAATTTGCTACCAGCAATGCCCTGCCTAAAAAGTCCGGTCATAATTTATTATCAAACAGTTAAATTGTTTGTGATAATTTGATTTATTAGTATAATTTTAGAATTATTAAGTGATGATAAACATATGTATATTGTTAATTTAATGTTTGTGAATTTGTATTATTCGGATATAATCTCTTCAATTGTCCATCGAACCTACCTAGTAGATACCCATAATAATGAATATTATTACAAATGCATCAACCACGGTTACTTGGTATTTTTAATTTATTTATTTATTCCATACTTTGTGTTTTCTTCTTTCTCTAAACACCCCTATCCCTTGATCGATTCAATTCATTAACGAACTTGACCTTTACAATACCAGAGGCATATCCAATTCGAAATCATATTTATTTCTATATGTATCTGAAGTCATTCTAGCGGTCACGAATCGCCATGAACGTTATTAAGAATTTATTTGTGCTTAAAACAATGCTATATTTGATTAATATTATAAATATTTATTATTTCAAATTAGAGCACATGCTACTTCAATATTTTAAAAACCTTCTGTAGGTACGTTCTATATTTTGTTTATAGGCGTAATAAAAAAATCACTCACGTATATTGAAAATTTTCATATTGGCGTCAAACATTAAGTGCTATTGTAAGTGTGGAAAAAAATTAGTCTCTATGTATAGTTAATTTTTTTTATATAGTATATATTATAGTTATAATTGGATTAAAACATTTGCATTCTTTTTAAGCGTATTTGTTACAGTACAGTATCTATACCGGTTGTTTAGTTTACATCTTCGCATAGTAGATCTCCCACGAGTATGAGAGAGTACATATGTATACATTAAGCAATGCGCATGAGAAGAAGGTCTTATAGGTTTGTTTTATTATTATTATTACATGTTATAGCATACTGAAGTCTGAACAACAGAACAAATCATAATAATTGATCTGTTCACTAAAAAAAACCCCCCATACATCACACAACAGTTTAACTTTAAGTAAGAAAACAAAGCTATAAGACCTCCTTCTCATGCACATTACTTAATGTATACATATGTACTCTCTCATACTCGTGGGAGATCTACTATGCGAAGATGTAAACTAAACAACCGGAATAGTTTTTTGTATTTATTATTAAGAGGTAATAATATCTATAAAGCTCGATGAAAAAAAAATTCTTTTTAACACGCTGTTATGCGTTTAATAAAAATACACATTTGTAAGTGTTCCGTACTTCGAAAAACGGAACATTTATGGAGTCACTTCCTTGTCTGTCACAGACTATTTCATGCAAATGATTAAAATTTGTCATAATTTTAATATACAGTTATCCAAATACGGACCTGATGGTAAAATATTTAGTTTAGGGATTTGTTTTGGGGCTTAAAACGAGAAATGTAAAAAAACATTTTTTCCAAAGGCATCGTCTAGGATATCGAACGAAAGCTCATTCAAGTACGAATTATAGGGTTTAGTCAGTAAAAAATTAAATTTGAAATAAACGTTTTATTATATTCGAAATTATGTGTTGCAGGCTGAACTTCGCGTGGACCATTAGAAGACAAGCCATTGGTGGTGAGTTTTTTTGTTTGTTTTTTTGATATTCGGTGAATGAGTTTACTTAAGTAAAAAATGATATCGAATCTTTGAAACTTTTATCATCCGTGTTCTATGATATGTCATGAGGATAACACCAATATTCGTACATTTTTCGAAAGTTTTAGGAAAAAAATTAAAATCTTTACAACGCAGAGCCTAAACCGGTGGGTCTAAAAGCATGATATTTTACACAGAAGTTCGTTATATTACTAAGGGCATTAGGTCTTTGGTGTTTTTCATCATTTTTTAAGTGGTGTTAAGGATTCTGTTACAAATAAAAGTCATTTGTATGAGCGTTTCTGAAAATTCATCCTCTGAGGGGGTAAAATAAGAGATTCGAGTTTGCATGGGAAGTGGGCCATTTTTGAAGTTAGAAACGTGGAAGATGGTGTTTAGGTTTCAGTTTGTGAATAAAATTGGGTTATACAGCTCATTAAAAAAGATTTTCAGTCATTTCCACGTAGAAATTTAAAATTTGAAAATTGATTATCTTAAATAATTTAAAGTGAATTTCGCTCAACTGATCACGTTCAATATCAAGAACAACAGATCCTAAAAGTTTCCAAGACTTGAGATGATTTTTGCTTGAGTAAAAAGCCTCCATAATATAAACGATCCTTCAGAACAATTTTGTAAGGATTTTGTTTTTGTTTTTCTCAAATTTATCCTTTATGAAACAGCTGTGTAGTTACCTCTTAAATGTCTCCGTTTTGACAAATGCACAAAATTCGACCGTTACACGCCATTTTGTATAATGACCCAACATTTCATACAATAATTTCACTGTACTGATAGTATATTATGCAACTCATTCGCTCGAGTGGGTAAACGACACCACCGCACGAGTTGCAGATACTATTTTTTTTTACTAATGCGGGGATGGTTCTATTTTAGTGCCCGTTCTTTTGGGCGTTAAATGATTGTGGCCAAATTATTATTACTTAGATGTATTGCATTGTGAAAAGTAAACTTTCCGCACGCAAATAAATATTTACAATAGATCCAAGTAGTGTGGTCATAATTGAATAGGTAAACAGTCAATTACCGCCCGGAAAAACGGGCAGTACTAAGGTAGTACTTTCCACGCATGAGTAAAAAAAAGATTTGTATTTAATCGATTTTATAATTTATGGGTTAACTTTTACCCTCTGTGTTTTTATGGATCAATAATTTTGTTGATTTCGACAGAACTAATTCGACAATTTTTACATACTTTGATTTCTATTTATTGTGTTATCCATATAAAATTTAAAACTTTTAAAATTTACATAATGTTTGTCTTTTACTACAGATCTATAAAACAAGTTCAACACTAAAGTTTTCAAACAAATATTATTACACAGTTACATATGGAGAAAGATAAATAATATTCTTGATAATATAAAAATCTGACCTAGTAAACATGTATATATATATATATATATATATATATATATATATATATATATATATATATATATATATATATATATATATATATATATATATATATATATATATATATAAATATATATATATATATATATATATATATATATATATATTTATATATACATTCGGTTACACAGCACAACCATTATATTGAAATACCAAATCTGAACCAATTGGGATTTGAAATTTGACGTGAATGCTCTTGACTATACTCTCAAACCAATAATGTATGGATGTGAATGGGATATAATAATAATGCTTTTGATATGAGAGTAATCATATATTTTATATACCACAGCCAGAATCAGCCTTAGTAGTATAGTCTAAGAGTTAATGGAATCTTTATTTGAGTACTCTCAAATTGTATATAAATTGCTGTTATTCGTTTTAATACTGCCTTGTACAATTTACCGTATGAAAGGACATTGGGTGAGTATCGGCATAGTTTCTATCATAGTCGGCTGCAGCCGCACATCCTACCATTTCCTAGTCTACACACAAAATTCCTTGTACTCCACTCATATTCTCACATCCTTAGGCATCACAATGGATCTTATGGTCGAAGTGTGTTCCGTCCAGGACAGCCTCTACAATCTATCTAACGACTTTGGGTCACTTTGGCCAAAATGATGATAGTATATTCAAATCAATAAAAGATGAGAAACTTAGCGAAACAGGCAATGAGTAAGCCTGCTCCATAAGAGACCCCACTTTTCAGTTTGGCAAATTGAAATAGAAAAGAATATTGTACATTATAGAACGAAAAATGAATGATCGTTATTATTTTAGTAAATAGCTACACTGCCAGCTTTTAAAATTAGACACAAGAATGTCTTCGTCATTATTACTGCATGTTTCTGATAACAGAAGAATATTATGAGTCACGTTATCGTTGATATCATATTTGTGGGCCCGTAAACTTTGTATTTGAAATATATATACATATTGATAAACCTGATCTGATCTTGGTAAATTTCACTCACTCTAATTCTAATGTAGATAATGAATATGTTGCCATACATGCAAACTCTAGTATTAACGGACGAAGTGACGCAGATTCTGTTCCATCTTGATAAAATTTAGAATCTTTGGTTTCAGATGCAATATATTATTTTTCTATTGTAATTTTTTACTACTATGTCGTTTAAGGATACTTTTGTGTCTTAATAGTTGTGTTGACCTTATTTAATATTATTTTCATCACTTATTCAAAAAGAAATATAATTTTTTCATAAGTGCGTTCATAAGTACACACACACATTTGTTTTTGTATTTTCTTCGATGTTTCGACATCTTCCACGGTATGTTGGGGGTGGGGGGGGGGAGGAGTAGCAATTTCTAACTCTATCACAGTAAAAAAATTTCGTATTGTCACTTTTAAGTTATATCACAGTAGTGTTGAAATTGACAGACAAAAATATATAGATTCATTTATAATAAGTGTAATTTCTCCGAGCGACTAATGGATTTTTGATCTGAAATATTTAATGCGGCGGGTTAGACCTTTGTTACCGTTTGTTGCCTGGCAACGGCCTGGCTAAATTTTCTCACCACGCGATCAAGAGATTTTTCATAAGTGATATTACATAAAACAAATCAGTTTTCAAAAGATGCTCATAGATGGCGGTACATGGACAGGTTAAAAAATTCATTCATAGGTGGCAATGTATATTTTCTATACAAAATAGTTAATAATAATAATAACAGTTTAAGTAACTGATTGAAAGGTGATTGAGCTGTCTCAATTTTTAAGAAATTATTTAATTTTTAATTTTTTGGTATTAACTTAATATGTATTTTTTAAATAATTTTTTCTTTAAAAAAAATGGATATTTAATTTTGATCATGCCATATAAATATTCCTTTAATAAACCATCCTTTCATGCATATTTTCTATACAAAATAGTTTCGGTGTTTCACATCTGCCAGGCGTCGCCGCGACGGTTTAATTTTTTTCTTTGAATATGTTTAATTAAAATTTTGATCGAGTTTTAAGAAGAGAATTAACGGGTCCATTGCGTGCAGGTTGTGTGGCGAGAAGGAAGAAAAATCCAGCTACATTATTTTTGACTGCGAACATTTGGGTTACAGCAGATACAGGATATTCGGTGCATCTCACCCCGAATATATGAACCTTCAGGAAGACCTGATAAGCAAGGTCCTGGCTATTGCCAACATATGGGAAAAGCGATCTCGTCGGACTGGAGTAGAAGGGAGAGCAGCACAATGGACCATAAGGTCGAAGTTCAATAGTTTTTAGACCCCAAGATGTATCTATCTATCTATCTATCGAAGACGAGAATTAAATTATACGTTGGCTCTTAGACTAATATACATATTCCACATTGAATAAAATTGTAATAATAAAAGTTTGAATTATTGAAAATACATAGACGATACTCGACTCGACTCGACTCGACTCCTCCTACCTCTATATGTACCTCATCATTTATTCAATATCACTAAATTTACGTAATGGATGGATGGATAGATGAATGATATCATTTTAAAAAACAATACAAATGAAGTACTTCGCATGAAGTCTGTTTTATATTTTGTTTAATCAGTTAGCCGTTATGGTGGTTGTTCGATAAATAGGCACTCGAAAAAATATTTTATAACAATAGTGAGAATTCGTGCCAAAAATTTAACACTCTCTTATTTATAGGTGGTTCATCCACTCAAAACAGTTTCTAACGATAGTTTTGATAATTCTGGGTAAAAAACAAGCCATTTGGATGTGAAACATTAATTGCGATGTGTTAGACCATTGGCCACGCGATCAACAAGTTATTCATAGTTGTTATTACATGTAACAAATCAGTGTTAAAAAAGATGCTCATAGATGGCGGTACATATACAGGTTCAAAAACGCATTAATAGATGGCAATGCATATTTTCTACACAAAATAGTTAATAATAATAATAATAGTTTAAGTAACTATTTACTTTCCAGGTAACCGTCTTCTTCTGTTCTAATACTTACAGGAGCAATCAATAAAATATTTTCACTTTAGTTCTGAAATACTTCTTTCTAATCGCATGTTTGTAGAGTTACTCCAAAATATTACCTGTAAAAACAAAAACAAACTATTAGTAAGGTTAGGGGTGAGTTTGTAGGTGAGGTTATGGGTAATTTTATACTAAAAAACGCAGATATCGGCTTCATATACAAGAATAGAGGAGTTTAATTGAGAAGTTTATATGTTTATATGTTTGAATTTATCTATTTGATTCACAGTTATTATTTCAGTAGGGTATTTTAACATTTGGTTATTTGGATTAGGGACTTTGATGATACGGACCTCATACATATATAGAGATTATTCCCATGCATTTAGCTAATTTATCACTTGAAGCGTAATTTTATTATTATTATTATTTGTCAAAGAATTAATTTTAACGTGTACAAAAAATTGAAACTACTCATATAAACATCTGTTCCAAATTTGTTAAAGGAAATTCTATAAAAATAATATGAGGAAAAACAATTATAACTAAGGTATTTATCTATATATATATATAAATATATATATATATATATATATATATATATATATATATATATATATATACATTTTTCATCTTATAGTACAGAGTGCATGCAAAAATAATACATATAAATACTATAAAAACTCAATACATTTTAATAGTGTGGGATTTTATGTTTCACGCTTAATACATTTTTCTATAAACAACTCGAATATTCAACTTTGTATGGAAACGGATATAAAATTTATATATATATATATATATATATATATATATCTAAGAATTATTATTAGTTTTGAAGTAATTCGGCTACTACAATTTTGTATCAAATATTATTATGATTTAATATTATTCAATGCCATCGACTTGCATAATACAATTATTTTATGTTACATTACATGTTTTACGCGTTGGTTTCATTTTATATGATTATTAATAGTAAAATGCATTAACCCGAAATGTATCTTCGTTTTCGAAATGAAGAAACTTATTCTCTTTGTGTCTGCAACTTTTCAATGAAGCGAAAAAATGTACAGAACCATTCTTATTCAAATAAAATTTACATGAACTATATATGAAACAATACCAAAATCTGCCAATTTCATAATTATTAAAATCAAATCAAATAAAACTATTATTATTATTGATATAAATAATTCATTACACTAAAGTGTAAAGTGTAACAATTAAAGTGTATTCATATAATAAAGACATAACACGAATTTTTATTTAAAGCACTTCAAATGTTTCAAAATTAATCGTTTAAGATGTTTAAATTATATTAAGCATCATTTTAGCGTTTACTAGGTGACCACAAGTAGTTAAACCCTTAAAGTGTTTTAAAATACAACACTTGGATTTTGCAGTGTAATGTTTAATAGACTAGATTGGTATATTGATTCGTAAATTCTTGTCAGAATGTAGTCAAGATACTAAAGAAGTTTCAGATTGATTAATGAATCAAGACTAAAGTTATGACTTGGTGCAAATCGCCATAAAAAATAAAGTTCGCTATAGTAAAACGGTATGAGTAAAACCTGGATATGTTTTATAAGAAATTTTTAAAGCAATACAGTAACAACGAATAAAAAATAATAATACTTTATGTCCTTTTTAGGAGAACATTTATACCACACTTCATCAAAATTGCAAATGGTCCTATAGCATAGTTCTAACGATTTTGTACGAATCCTAGATGTTTGATTATATATCTAGAAACTATTTTTCCATTTAAAAAAATACATATTATTTGTGGCGACACCCAGTGTATTTATTATACGCTCATGGAATTTATTGCATAAATTAATTTCAAAAGCATTCCTTCCGTTCACAAGATTTGTTAAGTTTTATGAGAGAGACGTTTTGTTAGAAGAAATATTTACACGCACAAATGACAATCCTTAAGATGATTTCACAGATTATATCGTATTATATGGTATAATAAAATTATATACGTATATAGAAACCAAGACGGTGCAATGGATGGGCCGGGCCATGGAACGACGCGGGCGGCACTGGCGGTAGACTTACAAACTACACCATAAATATGATGATGATAAGAACAATATTTTTAACTATTAGGGTCAAATATTATTATATTATGTAATAAAATTAAAACATAAAAATTTTATCTGTAGATACGAAAATTAAATAAAACAGGTACGACTTAACTTACGTGAATGAGTTCGTAAAACATTGAAAGTCGAATTTATTTTAATTTGTGAGCATTTCTTGGATTTTATTAGTGTCGTTTACAAGCTGGTTGCAGAGATCTAGTAAATATCTCAAACTTTTATTTGTGGCAACGACAAAATGGATAAGTTTGATATAAAGATTATTAAGATAATCAAAGAGAGAGCTCTAGATTTTTTTAAATTAAATTTTCAATGTGAGACACGCGCCAAATTAGCAACGAGTAACATATTTTTGACTCCATATCGCGGAAATAGTTACGAATAGTTAATTCGTACTAATGATGACTACTTGCTTGTCGAAATACGTATTTATAAAATATAACTAATTGTTCTAGGAACTGAGGCAAGATTTGAAATTTAAGTATAATTTAAATGAGTTAATGTGTAATCATGGGCAATTTTTTGGTATTTAGTTATAACTTTGAGAAAGTTCATGCGAATATTCAGTAAAAATGTGTGTCATACAGTATATACACAAATTTTATATATACATTATACAGGCTGTTTTCAGAAGTAGTTCTAATAGAGAATGTTAAATAAATAAATAAAATATTAACTATAAAACTATACATTTAATATAACACACATACATACAAACATCTGGATAGTGTATACTGTATGCGTATGGTGTTTGTTTATCATTTAAGAGTGGGGATTTGTGATGCACATAGTAAACTTAAGAAGTCAATGAACATATTTAACCCACTCTCATTACATGTTTCTGCGCAGTACTGAACCAGCATGTAAACAACACACACACTACAGAGTACCCCCACTATGTTTATTTCTTTATGAATGTGTAGTTATAGTAATAAATAATATTTAACATTGATTCTCTATTAGCAAAGCTTTCCAACACACACGGTATACTTAAGTGAAACGGACATAAGCCTGTCTGTCACATAAGCAGTGTGACAACACTCTGCTGTGGACAGTAATTTTATTTGTGTGTGATATGATTTTTGAATATTGAAAGACAATACAATAACATTATAAAAAGAGGAATGATTGTTATTATTTAGGTAAATAGCTTCACTGCCATTTCTTAAATTAGAACATTTCAATTTGTCTGTACAGATGAAATTTTGTACAGAAATATCTTCCTCATATTATTATATTACTTCATGTTTCTGATAAAAGAAGAATATTAGAATTACGAGCCACATTATCGTTGATATCATTTTTATGGGCTCGTAAACTTTGTATATTAAATGTTTATAATATTGATAGACATGACTCAAATTTTAACTTTCAAACTCAAATTTTAACGGAAAAAGTTACGCTTGTTCTGTTCTACCATGATAAAATGTAGACTCATTGGTTTTAGCTTATTTAATAATCGTTCGATAAATAAATTATTTAAAAAGAAGTATCACTTGTTACGTGCGTACATAAGTACACACACACACACTTTTATTTTATTTTTAATAGTTTGGAAGTGGATAATTCTAAAAATAAAAACGATTTCATGCACGCAAATGTTTATCAATCGTACAACTTTAGTAGAGATGTTCAAACATTATATATCCGCAGCACCTTCTGATCTTCAACACGATAACACATAAACAAAGAGAGATATGAAAATTACGCATTCTAGAGCTAAAAAGAAACGCCGTCATTTTTTAAAATTTGAACTATGTTGATTCTAATACCCATAATTTCAGTCCGAAGGGAATGAAATTTGATATGTTGTCATGTGCTTTCTGTATTTGAACGGAAAAGTAAATGGAGACAAAACTGATCAAGTGGAAAGGAGAGCTTAAGAGGATAAAGATGAGCTATTTAACAAATGTTTTCATCTTTTTACTTTTTATAATCACGATTTCATCACGATTGTAAATCATTACAAATCGATGAGAAAATGGCTCAGTAAAAAAAATTGTAAAAATTAGAGAAAAATTGTTTGTGTCTGATTTGGATAAAAACTTCGTTTTTAGCTAACTTGAACCTGGCGAAAACGATGGTGTTGGTTAAAATACAATACGATTAACGGTTGTCAAGATATCAAACCAATAGTGCTAAAATTCAAAACTGTATGAATTGAGAAACTGATATTTTGAAATGTATCGGTCGAACGCTAAAATGAACCTGATTTTCGTGCTGTTTGGGTCAAAATTATCCTAGGAAATGATTATTATGAAAATCGAGGACAAAATTATTTTACGCTTATTTCGTATTTTTGCTAAGGGGTACCCCTTAAAAAAATCGTAAAAATCATAAAACAATTTTTTGTCTCCGATTTTGATAAAAACTTCGTTTTAAGCTAACTTGGACCTGGCGAAAACCTTGGTGTTGGTTAATATACGATGCGATTAACCGTTTTCAAGATATCATACCCATAGTGCTAAAATTCAGAACTGCAAGAATTGAGAAGCCGATATTTTGAAATGTATAGGTCGGACGTTAAAATGAACCTGATTTTTGTGCTGTTTGGGTCAAAATTATCCTAAAAATGATTATTATGACAATCGAGGACAAAATTATTTTACGCTTATTTTGTATTTTTGCTAAGGGGTACCCCTTAAAAAAATCGTAAAAATCATAAAACAATTTTTTGTCTCCGATTTTGATAAAAACTTCGTTTTAAGCTAACTTGGACCTGGCGAAAACGATGGTGTTGGTTAATATACGATACGATTAACCATTTTCAAGATATCATACCCATAGCACTAAAATTCAAAGGTGTATGAATTGAGAAGCCGATATTTCGAAATGTATAGTTCGGACGTTAAAATGAACCTAATTTTCGTGCTATTTTGGTCAAAATTATGCTAGAAAATGATTATTATTAAAATCGAGGACAAACATTTTTTTCACTTATTTCATATTTTTGCTAAGGGGTACACCCCTTAAAAAAATCCTAAAAATCAGAAAACAATTTTTTGTCTCCGAGTTTGATAAAAACTCCGTTTTTACCTAACTTGAACCTAGCAAAACCAATGGCGTTGGTTAAAATATGATACGATTAACGGTTTTCAAGATATCCAAACCCATAGTGCTAAAACTCAATTCCTTTAAAATTTGTTTTGAAACTTTTTTCGTAACTGAACACTTTTGCCACAATTAAAGCTCAAATATTATTAATAACTTCCAATTAAATACTTTATACATCTTACCGTATGTGGGACAATTAAAGATTTTCATAGTTCAATGAAATTATCATAATGCGGATTGATTCCGTCTGCAGTATTTCCTCTTACGAATACGCAATTTAACACAAGATATACTCGTAGATAAATAATATTTATGTGCGTGTTAAAATGTTAAACGTATATTTCGACGCATCACTTCAACGGCCACCGTGGTAGTAGTATTTCTGTATTCGTTACAAATATATTGCTGTTCCGTTCGCATATATAGAAATGTATATGTGAGTGTACTATTACAATGCGTGTTGAAGTTTTAAACTTTAACCAGAATTTTAAAAGCTATTATTTAGGTGTGTCAATATAGGATGACTTCTCTAGAGAATATAACCATTTTTGTAAAACCTGCAGTATTTGGCTGATGAGTTTACATATTTATATTTCTTCTTTTTTCCAGAAAATATCATTTGTGTATCTGTATTTTATTTTAACATTCTTTTACAAGCTTGGAATAACTTTTTTGTATTGAATGGGTCGTTACTTATTGACAAGTGGCCGAGCGGTCTAAGGCGTTATGTCTGCGCAGTATGCCTACTTGGAAACTGCGAGGTTATGGGTTCGAATCCCGACATCGGCAGTTTGTCAATTATTAAGAAAAAAAAAGGGGGCGGTTAATTGACTAAACTTTCGGCGTATGGACAAGAACGAAGTAACCGGCTATGGTTGAGAAGGTTTCTGTAGTTTCCTTCACGAACTTCAGATGAATATCGGCATAGTTCCTTTCATAGTCGGCTGTAGCCGCATATCCTACCAATTCTTAGTCTATACACAAAAATTCCTTCGACTCCACTCACATCCTCACATACTTAGGCATCACAATGGACCTTATGGTCGAAGTGTAGCCCGTCCAGGGCAGCTTCTACAATCTATCTATCTACCTATTGACGAAAATCTATAATAAGTATTAAATTAAATAAATATTTTAGATTTTAATAATAATAATAATATGCAACATTCGTTATTATACCCAGTATGTGTAAATATATAAGGTTATATTAAGTTTAATCCCGATTTTGTAACGCTTGAAAATATTGATCGCAGACATAAATGTTTCACATAGGTGTTCATAAAATGGTCCAAAAACAAAAAGAGATAGCGAGCAATTAACTGAGTTGTTATTTTCACTTATTTTTCTTAAAGTTTTTATTTATCTCGTACGGTTTTAATGGTAGTGATAAATGCATGGACCAATTTTACCCGTTCGCGAAGTTAAAGGCACTTTATACCTGCGGAGCATTTATAAAAATTCAGCTAACTTTTTCTTTTCGTTGTCTTGTTGACTGACGGACGGGTAAACTGACATGAGTTTGTTCACTAGTTATGCCATTTTATGAAAAACTATATCACAAATTGTTTTCTCTGATCAATATTTTCAACCGTAACAAAGATGATTTGATCTGTGTACACCTACTTGGTCGGTTTTTTTGTTCTTTAGTGTTTTATCTAGTAATAAAATCTTGTATGTTAGATTTTTTTTCTAAATATACACTTATTTGCTTGTTGTAAACACAAATAAAAGAAAAAAATAAATAAATAAAACATATAAATGTTTCAATTACCCCCGACGACACAGGTTTTTTTCTGTGTGTGTGTTTTTTTTTCTCGTATTAACAAAAGTAAATGTTATTCGTTAAAAATTCAATTCCAGTTACACATGAAGATATTTAAAATATAAATTTTATCTAAGAGCAAAAAAAAAAACGAGTGTATAAAAAAACGAAAACAGAAAAAAAAAATCCGTTTAAATATTTCATAATAAAATTTTAAATTTAGTATTTACCTTATTTCGTGTGGAACGAAAATTGTGAAAAAGAAAGAAAATAATACAGAATTTTTTTTTTTTTACTCCAAGATAAAAAATAATATTCTATGATTTTTTTTTTATTATCATCATGGCTTACAATTCTTATTTTTTATATTTCTCTAACATCGAATAGATGTTTGTTGCTGCGTGTTTATAATCGGAGCGCTTAATATCTTGAATATCTTATATAATTAAAGAAAGCGCTTGATACTCGTCAGTTAGCATGCTACCAAAGTCTTGTCGCGTTGTATTTCACTGTTTATTTTTTATTACGGGAAAAATGATTATTTACAACAACAATAAAAACATGTTAAAATTGAAAATATAATTTTTGCGCTGTCTTAGACCAATATAAAGATACAAACTAAAAAAAAATATTTCCAGATAAATCTAGAACTCAATTTTTTGCACTATCTGCTATTGGCAGCTGGACGCAAATATCCATATTGCCGGCGCACTGCTTGATTCAGTAAGTAGTGTTTATATATAGACCCATAGGACTCTCTATGCTATACGGATGGTTCCAAGGATCAATTGATAGACGGAGTCTACATGAAAAACAGAATGGTTAGAACTGGCTTTGTGCTAGGACGATGCACTTCTGTTTATCCAACAGACGTTTATAACATACTTCCAGTGGCAAAGATGGAGGAAGTAGTTGGTCGCACTGAGTGTCGGGTTTGTATCTTATCATATCGCCAACCTGCGCTCAAAGCAATCTGCTTTGCTAAAATAAAATCTCCTCGAATGCGCGGAATGGCTGGAAAGTCTGGCAAGGACCTTCCGTCTTCTGACAGAATGCCTTGACACAGCCTGAATGAGGTATCTAGCCATCGGGCTCAACCAAAATGGACGAATCTGAGGTAAAACAAGGAAAGAAGAGCTCTGTCCAATAATTCGCAAAGAAGACGAGTAGGTTGGATAATGAATACGGAGCTAAAAGAATCGACTAAGGCGTGGTAGAGGCTAGGGGAGGTTGAGGAGATGGGTTAGGGGTCGGTCAAAAGGGCATAGAAAGACCTACTTACCAGGAATTAGCCTCCACAATATTATATCCACATACAGGCAGATGTTTTTATTTTTTGGACTAGATGGATTATAAATTTAACTTACCCAGATTTTAACTAGATGGATTATTAATTTAACGGAATGAAATTCCGTTATCTAACTACAATCGGTGCACTTTTATAACTCTGTTTGCGAGTTAACTTTACTCTGACCGAAAATATAAAGGGATCCAAGCAGTATGACTTTAAAAACTTGCATGAGTCTTGCAACTTGCATTTTAGTAAAGGTGTGTAGATTAAGCTAGTCTCAAACGATGAACGAACTACCTCATTATTAGTTTCAACATTCGAGTAATTTAGTGCCCCAACTGTGTACATCTTTTTTTTTTAAATGATATTCTGCCTATAGTATTCTGTTGTATAGCGTTTTTACATTAACATTACCTATCTAAACAACAAACAATAGCCACTCTGTTCTTATTGCTTCGTAGTCTCACTGTTAAATAAAAATTGCAAGTAATTCACCAACGAAGTCAACCAAAGAACGAACAACCAGCCAGCAACCAAGTAAGTAAACTCTGCTTCATGTTTGCTTTTTGTTTATACTGCTTTACAAAAAAAAAAAAGTCATAGCAAATTTCTTCTTTTGTTTTCTATGGCATTCTTGATTGTTAAACATATTTTATGTTGCTTTTAGTGTGATGAGCAAAATGGAAAAATGTTTTCAGATTCTGCTTCCTCTTTCTGTAAATACAAAAAAAATATTTTTACTTAGAAAAATAATAATAGAATAATTAACAGCCTTAGCGTTTTAACCCTTTGTAGTTTTATTGATTACTTATTTGAATAAATTATGTGCGTGAAATAATTATTTAAAAGAAAATTTCATAACAGTGAAATAGATAATTTTATTTATTATTAATACTACAGTGTAAAATAAAAATAAACTAATAGTCGTTCAATGTGTGACTTTTCGAAGCACGAAGGATACTTTCGAAGCACAAGCAGGAACATGTATTGCAACAGGACTTTAATTTAAGTTTTAAGACTTTACTTTGTTTCACAAAGTCAATTTAGGTTTACACGAGTCAGGCTCGTGATTGTTTCACAAAGTAAAAATTCTTTTACATGAGTCAGGCTCGTGATTGTTTCACAAAGTAAACATAAGTTTACCCGATTCATACTCGTGATTTTTTCACAAAGTAAAAATACATTTACACGAGTCAGACTCGTGATTCATGCACAAGGGGTTAATAAGTTATAGAATTGAGAGAGATGAATTTGGTTTTTTTTGCAACTTGTAATCAATTTCCTAACTAGTCCGAGTGCTCCAGTGTGTTGAGGAATTCTTCTTGGAACTGGGAACTTTTGAGAACTTGGAACTGGGAGCTCGGAACTGGTTCAATTCTCAACGGCGGCAGTTAGTCAATTAATTTAATTTAAAAAAAGACTAATGGTGCAGTTGATTGACTAAACTGTCGGCGTATGGACAAGATCGAAGTAACCGGCCAGGCTTGTGAAGGTTTTCTACAGTTTCATTCCACAAACTCCAGATGAATATCCCCATAGTTCATATCAAAATCGTCTGCATTCACACAACCTATCAATTCCTAGTCTACATACAAATTCCTTGTCATTTATGGGTCGGTCAAAAAGGCCTAGAAAGGCCTTCTCAGGCTTTGACCTCCCCTCCACTACTACTACTTCTAATAAGTCTTTCCTACAAATAAAAGCACTTTAATTCTTACTAAATAGGGAATAAGCATGAAAACTTTTTTTCACATTTATTTTCAGAATATGAAAATACTGTTAATACTGTAATAAAATTTAAAAACGAAATTAAAATCCGACAAATATCAAGCAAGCTATAAGCTTTTAAAGATTATTATCTGTCTCTTTCTTGCAAAAATACTAAAAACGGAGTTTTACATGTATTTTAAATGGTTAAAGTGTAATATGACGTCACATAACATATCAAGAAGGCTATCACCCTTTTTGTCTAATCGGGAATTTCAATCATTCATATCTCGCTTATTTTTAAAGTTATTTAAAAAGTAATTTTACCTTGATATTTATCAAGTAAACATGCTTCAATTCAAGTGAAAAAAAATTTTCATGCATATTCCCTATTGTTGACATGTTGGCAGCTTATCAAAAACAAAATGTAAAAAGTTATCCTTAATATAATATTTTCACCTTAAAAGTAATGAAAGAGAAGGCCAAGTTAATTCGTAAGTTTTCTCTTAGTATGTATTTAATATTTTATCTTGTATATATTAGGTATATCGGGTATAAAAATATATAAATTGATGAAAAAGTGACAAAAGTCCCCATATAATCCAGTTTTAAGGTACGGAAAAGTGTGACGAAACAACAATATTTCCTTTACGCCATACATAATATAAAGATATGTATAGTTCATTATTTACCCTTTCCCAAGGGAGTTACATGGTTTCGACTTGGGCCTCGAAGTATTTAACATAAAACCAACTAACAAATATGCAAACCTATCAAACCATATAAAATGCTTAAAATGCTTTTATTATAATATTGTATATAATTTTATAAATAACGAAACCCATAAAATATAGGTAAAGCATAGTAATTGATTATCAAAATTTATGAATGTTGTTTAAATCCGTTTTTGTCATGAAAGTATTAAATACTTTAGAGTTTAGAGGTAGGATAGGTGGCAGTAAGTATGAAGTTCACATTTAACACTTTTAACTACAAAGTTTATGATAAATTTGATATTATTGATAAAATTTATTACCTAAAATTGTATAATTAATCAACTAAATATTTGGAGAGATTATCAAGGGTTCACTTTTGAAACGAACATAGAAATTTTTTGAATTTATTATAGTAAAAATTTATAATTTCCATACCGTATGTTAAACAATGTAATTCATTTCAAGAGGTATTCGGCATGGATAAGAAGTTTGCGGCTAAGTCTTGATTTACCACACATTTCGCCACCAACAATAGCTTCGATTAAAGTGAGATATTGTTGCTGGTGATATTTTTAGCATAGTTAAATGCTGAGAAACCTCTTGACGTGAAAATATAAATGTCTATTTGCTCGTTCGCTGGTGGCTCGTTCGCCGGTTGAATATTCTTGTGTGACTTATAATGGCTGAGGCCCCAACAGATAGATCATGTCATTACATGTATGCCGCACTGAATTGGCTAGCGACGTTTTCACAAAAAATCTACGGCATGGACCGCTACGTCTTTCTTCTTTTTTCAATCATAAATGCTCTGAGCTAAATTGCTTTTTCGGCGCAATTTCTAAATAAAAAGTTAAAATGGTTTTTTGACTTTTTATTTGAAATCCTTGAAATTAAAAAATGTTTTTGTTTTATTTTTAAGGGTTTTTACGAAACAAAATTTTTGTTACAATATTAAATTGTAAACTAACCTTTCGCTGAGCTACCCCATCCCAATGCCGTTCAGTAACACAAACCCTCGGCTAAACTACCACAACCCAACCCAACCCAACCCTTTTCGTCGTAGAAATTCTTAAAATTAAAAAATGTTTTTTTTTTTATTTTAAGTAAAAAATATTGTAAACAATTTTTTTTACAATATTAAACTGTCGGGGGTTTGGTTGGGTTGAGTTTGGTTAAGGATTTCAAGGACGAAAAGGACTTTATCCTCCTTGGAATCACTTCTTGCGGCCTTTTCCCAAAAATAAGAAAACAAATAAGACAAATAAGATCCAAATTCCATAGTCAATGCGAAAATAAGTGAACATATATTTTAGCAATATCCACTATGAAAGAAGATTACTGAATATTCAAACTTTTCCACAGGATCACGTATAATTTGATGATGTCCATATATGAAGTTTTCTACCTATCATACAAAAACCGATTTTTTTAAATGTAAATATTAACAATAATTCATTGGTTTCAAAGAATTCAGTTTTGACGACGTGATCCACCACATTTAAAGTAACAAATATAAAATATTCGCAAAAATTGATTCAAAAGTGCATTGTTTTGACAGTAATTTACACAATGTACATTGAAAGAATAAACTAAAGCCAATTGTCACTTTGGTAATTTAAATAACAATAATGCATTATACTTTTCCCAACCATCTTAAAAACCTTAAGACATCACAACTGAATCTTCTGTATTTTCACTATCATAAAATATGACTTTATTATAAAGAAATATTACATACTTAATGAAACCGTAAAAAAGATTAATTAAAACAGCATGCGATCGTTTTTGTTGTCATGTAACTAACATACCTCCATCTAATGTTTAGAAATATATTTATTCATTCTCCTGAATTTTATATGCAATTTTTAACATAGTCATAAATTTTATTACTTAGCAGTCAATCTGTTGTGTATGTGTGCAAATATTGTGTCTGGCTTGAATGTCCGATGTACAAAAATATCGAAAATAAACATACGCTGAAATTTTGCATTGACATGGATCTTATCTCAAAGGTGTGGTATCTGAATGCACGTTGTTGCATTGTTAAATTCCAAGACGTGCTATTGCTCCTTATGCGAATTGCTTCGCAAATATTTTAGCTTCAGAGTGTACTGGCAGTCCTATATTCCTAAATCGGGGCATTTATTCATGGAGTCATGAAAATTTCTATTTAGACTGGCTACCGCGAAATTCAATATAAAAATCATTAGTTTTATAGTTGTGTTACTCAACTTGAAATTTGGTAGAAATGAAAATATCTTAGGGAACAAGGATACCAAAAATCTGAAAACCTGAAGATATTGGTTTTAGTTCCTTTTATAAACCGTTAATTTTATAACAATTACGTACAAAAATATACTAACAAAACGTAGCAATATATCAACAATACGTTAGAAAGGATATCTTCCAACATATATGTGTGAAAATTTCTAGCATTTTCTTCGAACGAGTATGAGAGAGTACATATGTATACATTAAGCAATGTGTATGAGAAGGAGGTCTTATAGGTTTGTTTTCTTACTTAAAGTTAAACTGTTGTGTGCGCTGAACAACAGAACAAATCATAACAACTGATCTGTTCACTTAAAAAAACCTCACTCTACAAGCATAACACATACAACAGTTTAACACATTCAACACACAACAGTTTTACTAAAAGTAAGAAAACAAACCTATAAGACCTCCTTCTCATACACATTGCTAAATGTATATATATGTACTCTCTCATACTCGTGGGAGATCTGCTATGCGAAGATGTAAACTAAACAACCGGTATATCTTCATAACACGTTGTATATAAACTTACCAACTTAAATATTAAGTAGCTTCTAAGGAATACTAGTGATGCCGCGAGACGGGACGAGACGAGAGTAGCATGTCTCTTGTATTGTATTGACTTGTAAAAGTTTTCTATCGTTTCGTCTCGTCTCGTAGTTTAAGATTTGCTGTTTTGTAATACCTAAGTACATTTTTACCGATTAAAAATAGATTATAGAGATTGAAAGAGAGTACTATGGTATGTATCTTGTCTCTCGAGGCATTACTAAGCAAATCCTTGCAAAAGTCTAGCCTTCACGTAGATTACATTTACGAAGAGACGGCCAGAACTTTCTATGTACATTTTTTGAAAGGGTAGATATTTTTAATACAATATATTCTTAAGATAAGATATATTCTCTATTAAATTTGAGGCAAAATCAACTAAAGCCGAAAGTTGGATAAATAAGCGGATAAATAATAACATATTGTGAAGAATTAGTTACATGTACGAATTTTTTGTCAATACAAACACGTTCGATAGACATCTTCCATTATTTATGCAGTAGGTACAAGCAAATTATTGTAGAGAAAAGATTCTAGAAAGAATGAAAAAAGAAAAACTTGCAGGGAATGCAGGGAATGTTTTTGGAACTAAATGTGTTCGTTTATCTGTTATCGTATTGGCATTAAATTTACCGAAAATAATTCTAGTTTTAGTTTTTTTAATTTGAAACTTAAAAAAAGCGATTTAACATTTCAAAGTATATAAAAATATGTTAAAAATATAATGTTTGAACTTTCTTTCAAGAAAAAAGTTCAAGGATTTTTCTTTCCACAACAAAATTTGGATCAATAAAAGACGATAATATTGATTATTTCAACTAGTTTTTTGTCTTGTGCTGGTTGTGATATTTTTAAAATAATTTTCACAAATTAACGAAGATATTATTTTACCTTGTCGATGAAATATGATTTATTTATTTTAATGATTTGTAAAAGTGTTACGGTGTTCTTACATGTATAACCGTATTGGAGGTAAAGGTTTATAGGTTTATTATTTTGTAAATTACATGTTAAATTGAAAATTTACGTTCATTGTCTGGTTTATTATGATGCCCCAGCCAGAGCAACATTATTATATAGCTTTAAGCCCACCATTGATTCTTTATGACTTATTTATATTTTAAAAATTTAGTGAGAGCGCCACACGAATTCGCTACGTAGGTTTTAATTCCACACTTTAATATGCTGGAGAGTTTATCGTTTTTTTAACAAACATTTAAAAAATTGATTTACTAAATCTTCGAGTAGGAGCTTCGTGCCATGGCAAGCATTTTAAGTGAAAGGACTTCGGCTATAATTTGATCAATTTTAGAATTATAGAAAAAATTGCCAGAAGATAAATTGCAGTCAGGTTATTTTTTATAACCTTACAATAGTTTTTTATTTTGGGAATATTAAGAAATATATACAAAATTTAGAGTTTCCTCTTGGATGGTTTTAACTAGTAAAAAACTGGCCCTACATATACCAAATACGCGATACGTTCCAAGTGTTTAAAGACAGATTTATAAAGACTATTATTGATAGGCCTACATCTCCTAAAGAATGCGAAATCTGAGAAATTACTTTATCCTGAAATTCAAAAATTGCAGTATTTTTAGCAGGTTTTTTAAAGCCTGGAAAGTTTTGAACATTTGGAGCAGTTACATATAGTTTCCTGTTGCATATTTTTACTTTGATTGAAACATGGTAACTAACAATATCAAGGTTAATATTTCTAAACAAAATCTTCGTTTTTTACTATTGAAGTTTTGAACACTTGGGGCCGTTACATTTATTCTCCTGTTGGTTCAGAATTATGTTGCAAAGTAATTATTTCCAAATAAAAGATTAGTTTTGTATTATTGCAATATTTTTTAGTAATTGTATAAGGTTATAATTTTCATACGTCACAAATAATACATCTTAAAAATTAGTTTGCCATTAGTTAGTTGAATCACCTTGTACTGATACATATATATTATTGTGTATTTACTAGATATAAATGTTACAAAATAAATGTTTGCAGTGGTAGAAAATAGACAAGTAGTATATAAGAGAAATTTAATAAATTAATTCACTTGAAATATACAAGTTTAGAATTATTGTACAAAGATTGTTTATTTAGACATATACTACTTATTTATATAAAATAACTTCAATATGCTTGTGATGCTCTATGCAGCGACTTGTTGGTACCGGGTAGATAATTTTATCGTATACATTTCAAATTAGTTCGAAAGTATGGGTTACAAGAAAATTGTATCTGTCTACTATCAAAGAAGGAATCAAACAAAGACATGGGGTGCTCTCTACGTACTCTTGTAAAAGTTATGAAGCCGTTAGGAGAGGGCATCCCATTAAGTTAATTTTATTGTAAATCTTTTTATTCTTTTATATTTTGATTAATGCAATTTTAAATTAATGCAACTTTTCTATTACGGAAAACATATATATATGGGCACTTCATATGATTAATTTGGACTATCTACAAAATACAAAAATATTTTGTAAATTAAAAACAGTCTGTGATGATAGTCTTCTCAAACCTCATTCCTAACTATTCTCCATATGATAATGGGACCTAGGTAAGTATATTGTTGCATATTGTCCCACCGTTGACACCAATTTTATGTGGCGCCCTTTGGTGCAAAATTGGTTGTTGCAGGCGATGAAGGTCCGTTGCCATCAGAGCAGTTGATTAAAGCTCAACTTCGTAGGCTTATTTAATTTCGAATATTTGACGTCTCAAATACTTGACCATAACCAATTGGAAAATATATTACCCAAATGTTTCCAATTTAATACGAGTAATATTCTGGTTATTTAATATTTCAAGAATGGTATGTAAGTCAGAAATGAAACAAAACACATAAAAAAAACTTAATTTAATTTATTTACTAGATACTTAATTAATTTTGACTAAATTAAAGATTGAAATTTGAATTGACTTGAATATTTTGTTGTAAATCGAATGTAGGTACAATTTATCGGATTAATATCCGATTTCTAAATGAATTTACTGTTGTAATTTTTTTACTATTTGAACAACCATGTAAGTATAATGTTTGTTCGATAATTATTAAACTAAATTCATAGTGCATATTCACTTTAAAATTTCGAAACAATTAATAAAATTTCACAAATATTTTCTATATATAAATATGCCATCACGAATAACATCATTTGCTATTGTAAAATGTGATATCCGACTCTAAATATAGATATATAATGCATTTGTTACTTTGTGGGATAATATCTCTGGATAATCTATGGTTCAGGTTTAATAAAATGAAAGTTACTTATAGAAAATGAATAAACGTATCATAAGAAAAAGTTTGACATCTTAATATCCTTTTTTTATATTTTAGGATGTCAGTTTATATAACATTTATGTTCGCAATATATTTTGGATTACTTATCCCTTTTACTATATTATATCGATTTTTTTTAATATCCTTAGAAAATTTTGTTGCTAAAAATATAAGTATCAATTTCTTATTACAAGGATTGTAGATAAATGTTCAGAATCCTTGTTTTTTTTTGAAACATTGAAGTTGATTAGAAATGGAAAATGGTTTGCAGTACTCTTTTGACTCTAAGTAAGTTATATAATGTATTCTCAAGACATTCAGATTGGTGTTTTCAAACAATTTTGCTATAATTTACTTGACCATATATTCAAATATTTACAGAATATTTGGAATTTTGATTTTCAAATTACTTTAAGAATTTAATTATTACTAATGTTGCCTTGATAACTTGATTTGATATTATAATTCCTTCCTTTCAAGCGCGTTCTCACGAATCAAGTTTAGTTGACCGATTATAGTTGATCAACAATAGTTGAATGAAATTTCTAGTGAGAACCTTTGTTTCAATAAAGTTGATTGAAAGGAATAGGAGCATAATTTGAAATGTTAATTTGATCAAGTTTTTGGTGGATCAAGAAAGGATTGACTCAGTCAAACTTTATCGTTCAAGTGTAATTTGTTTTCAAGTGAAAACCTGTCTTGAAACGTGTGAGCGTGTGAAATCAGTTTATTTGCAAGTTCGCTTTCAACTGGTCATCCATACATTTGTTATCAATTGATAGTAAAATGACGTTTTTGTTTTTTTTTTTTTATTTCGTTTCATATATTTCGTAAATATGCGCGCAACTGCTGATAACGCATATCAGGGAAAAGTTGTCGTTTTATGGAATCCAACGAGCCTAAATCAAAAAGGAAATGAAACCACGGCGCAAAGCGATTACGAAGCTAGCCCAACGGGTATACAGCGGCCACCGATAATCCAAACATCTTCGGATCATGTGCAGGACGTTTTCACGAAAAATCTACAGTACGGACCCGAATTTTACCTTTCATCTTTCGTTTCTTTTAAATAATAATAATAATGGGGTTACTTCCGTTTATGAGACATGATGGTTTTTATTAATTTTTAGTTTACATTTTTTTGATGTGAGTGGATGATCAAAAAACTACAGAAGACCTTCACAAGCATAGCCGGTGGTTACTTCGTTCTCGTCCATACGCCGACAGTTTAGTCAAACAACCGCCCCATTAATTTTTAATTGACAAACTGCTGGTGTGGGGATTCGAACCCCTAACCTCCCAGTTCCAAGTAGACACAACGTCTTAACAAGTGCGGCTACTTGACTTGTTTTTTTTTTTAAATAAAATACAATTCAAAAATAAAATCCAACGGAATATGTATACAGAGGAGGTGTGGTTGCCCTCCAGATTTTTCCAATCCATATTCAATATGAATTATTACGATCTATTGTCCAATACACAAAACCAACGTGTACATACTTTTGCCTCTATAGCAAAAGGTATACGAATTACCTTATTGTTGTCAATAAACAAACATTTTTATGTAGTAATTACATTTTCTTTTCTTCATTTTTACAACCTTTACCATTTTATTGGAAACTTCATGAGCCTGAGTGTATTGTTGTATCTACTACCAAGAATACCACTAGTGCTGACCTTTACTGACAAGTATTTGTTATGTATCGTGAGTATCTATCTACCTACCTATCTAAGTAGATGTAGGTAGGTACCTATCTACCTACACACCAACCAATTCCTTTCTTTTGTTGTATCTAAACCTACCGATTATACGCAATAATAGCAGACTTTATTTTCTACCATATATATTTTTTACGAAAGTTTCAATTTAAAAAATTTGATCAATTTAAACAACAATTTATTTAACAGAGAGAAAATTTATTAGATAATTAGCTAATTCTTGCAACTTTACTCACGAGTCTATATGTACAGTACCGTTCAAAAAAAAAATGAACAGACCTGAACCGTATCAGTCACTGACAATTTTGATTATTCTTGTAGTAAATGTTTTTTATAGATACAACATTTTATTTAATTTTTATACGTAAGAGGAAGATATAACACTTGTAACATGTATTAACAATACATATATTTTTTAAATGCTTACTCTGTCACTGACACCGCATATATAAATAAAACATATAAATTCAGTTTATACTTCCATTTCTTTTTTACACACTTAAAAAATATACTACTTATCTTCGTTTATAAATACATAAAATTATACATTTTACGGAGAGTTACAAAAGTGAGGAGAGTTTTATGAAACGTAAGAAAATTAACATTTCAGGTCTGTTCATTTTTTTTTTTTGAACGGGAGTGTATATGTAATCCACCAATTCAATAATTCCAAATCGATAAATTCATAGCTGACATAAATGTATTCGATTTAAATTTGAAATATATTTAGAGAGTTTGAATCCAATCAAAATTCATTCGTTTTGAAAATTTTTTGGTTTTTTTGAGCAACCATTGTAAAATTTTTTTCGTGTTTTAGAACTTTACATTTACGATAAAATCTCTAGCTTCTGTATTTCTGCTGATTTGGATTTCAAACGACAACCTTTTTTACGAACATTAATGGGCAACATTTTCTGTATTCATATCAGGTGACTATTTAAGCTAGGTTAGGTTGTAGCGGTTGCCATGGACGGGACATACTTAGACCATAAGGTTCATTGTGATACATATACGTTAAGAATGTAGGTGAAGGACCAGGAATTTGTATGTAGACAAGAAATTGGTGGGTTCCGCGATTGCAGTCGACTTTAATAGGAACTATTCCAATATTTATGTGGAATAGTGCAACGAAACTGCTGAAAACCATCACAAGTATACATTCGTTCCTGTTCATACGCCGACAGTTTAGAAATCAGTTGGGTACTTAATAATATACAACGAAATTAATTTGCTTCTAAAACAGTAATATAAAAAGGTTTCATAACATTGGTTTAATTTCAATTATATATTTCAACCTTCATATAATACAATTTCATCTTAAATGATTATAATTAAATATATTGACTAAATTAGCATTTGGTTTTTCCAAAATCGCTAATTTTTATTAAACAAACATACACGTTCTGTAAACCTGCCCGATATTATTGGCTAATAAATTTAACATACTTATAAAGCACATAATATACTTTTTATTTCGAGTACATATATATCCGTGTCCATATACATACATATGTACAGAATGGTTCGTAAAATGTAATTAGGTAATAAATTATTTTTTACGCTTTTAGTTATAAAAGAAGCAAACATACCAAAAAAAAGAAAAAAAAATCAACACCGAAACCGTATTGAAACATTTATTATTATTTTGTGCACACACAAACACAAAAAAAAATAATAAAAATAAAACCATATACTTACTAAACTAATAATAAAAGGAGGTAATCGATTATAAAACTCCATTAAGATGTACGCTTTAGTAATCAATTATTGTTTTCTATGTAGTAAAGTTAAAATACATCAACAACAACAACAAAAAAATAATGCTGTCTCCCTCTTCTTATTGTAAGAATTATATTTGGTATCTTTGTTTTGTCGTGATTTTCTTACCAGTTTATATATATATATATACATATATTTATATATATATATATATGTATATATATATATATATATATATATATATATATATATATATATATATATATATATATATATATGTATATATATATATATATATATACCGTATGTGTTGGAAAGCATTTTAAATATTATTTACTATAATAACTACACAATGCTGCATAAAGAATTTTCCTTAATTATTTGCTAAGCAATATCCGAGTCGATTGTAGAAATCTATCCGAGTATTTTCTAGCACTTGAGGAGAAATATTCGCACAATTGTCAACAATTCCTTGCCTTAATTGTTGCCAACTTTTAGGCCTATTCCGCGAATAGATCTGTGTTTTGAGAAAACCCCACAAAAAAAGTCGTTAGAAAAAAGGATATAGATCTGGCGATCTGGCTCTCCACTTGAAGGTTCCAAAACCACTCATAAGACGTTCCTGGAAAGTTTGTTTCAGAAACAGCCTTACTATTATGGACAGGGCATTGTGAACAGGGCAACCATCTTGTTGGAACCATACAGATTCCAGATCTAAATGAGGAAGAGCTCTAACAGTTGACAAAATATTATTTCGTAACAAACCCAAATATTTTAAAAAATCTAAAGATCCGTCAATGAAGAATGGTCCTATAATATGGTCACCCAATATTCCAGTCCAGACATTCAGTTTTAGTATGTATATGTATGTTTGGTTTATAGTAAATATTTTATTTATTTATTGAACGATTTTCTATTATAAATGCTTTTGAAAACGGTCTGTATACATACACTATATATACACACTATACAGTCACGTCTCATTAATCCGGCACTATTAAAACTAGAGGGAGCCGGATTATTGGACCTACCAGAAAAAAAAATTATATATATATATATATATATATATATATATATATATATATATATATATATATATAATCAACGCGTATAGTGTTTATTTCAGTTCTTCACAAAAATTATCAATGAAAAATATTTAAAAAAAAATTAATTTAATTGACAAACTGCAGCCGTTAGGAATCGAACCAGCAACCTTCCAGTTCCGAGTAGGGTGCCTTAACCAACTGGACTACTCGGACTAACTTCTCGGTCTAAACTTGAAGTTACTTTTTAGGCTCCGAAAATTTCAGAACGTTATTTCCTTTCGTTTTTGAGTTATCGTGTCCACGGACGCACGGGTGTACATGCGGAAATGGACTAATTAGGTCATTTTATGAACACCTTATCAACCGTTACAAAGTCGGAACTAAACCTAATATACCCTAGTATACATTATATAAGCCGGGAATAATAATATTATTTGTAAATCTTCTTCACTGAAAGTACGTAACGTGAAATTTCTTATGCCAATACCAAAATGGTTTCCATAAACGTAAATAAAAGAACGAATATTTGGACAATGTTCGACCGGGGTATATATGTATCATACCGATAAACTTGGATACCTCTCATGTATTAGCTGCTTTTGAATTGAAATCTTTCCACCAAATATCATATGTATATAGTGCAATTTAATGTACACTATATTTGTTATGCTCTAGGCGTTAATGTACCCGATTTTAATGATACACGAATAAAAAATTCACAATAATATTGGTAAAAGGAGACAATATCAATTTTATTTGTCCATGTTAACTGTCGACCAAAAATATCGAATAAATATTTCTCTCAATTTCAATTGTGTATACAATATTGTAAATTTGTAATTCATTGTTTTTGTTAAATAATGTAATTTTAAGAGAGCACCTGAATCCAGAGTTTAATTATTTATTTGAAATGAAAATAAATTGTTTACTGAACATACCACGATGGCTAGAAACTGTTCGATATAGATACGACTGCATTAATTATTATATTTGATAAATTTGTCATAAATGAAAGAAAGAAAATGTCAAATAGATAACACTGAAAGCTTTTTTGCATAAAATAAAAATTTGAACTTCTTTCTTAATATCGAAAAATAAGTAACATAAGTCAAGTTATAAGAAGTAAAGTTGTAGTAAATAAATTTTACTACAATTCATTACCTAAACATTTATTCTGTAACTCTAATATTTTCAGATATATTTGCAATTTAAAAACAATATACTCATATCATAATAATGAATATTACAAATGCATCACCATGGTTACTTGAATATTTTTGATGTATTTAAAAAAATTTGTCTAATGTTAAAAGGGATATTCCAGATTTGGTGTTTTATTCTCTCCCACAACGATTACCCTTGATACCCTTGATCGATTGTATTCAATTCTACAGTTCTACAATTGGTCGTTTGTCGGTGTCGAATGTCGGCTATCGGTTGTAGTTTGTCTTTGGCCGGCCAATCGATCGCAGTGCGTTCTACAATTCCGTAGAGACTTACGTATGCCATAACTAAATGTAAGCGGTCCGGAGAAGAATTTTGGAGTTTTTATAAAAACGGATAATGAGCAATTTCGCATGTACAGCAATGTACTATTAGCTTTGTTCCAAATAATAAAATACGATTGCTGTTAAAAAAAAGAAAATCAAGACGGTGGTGGGTAAAACCGCATATAACTTGTGGTGTTAGTTTTTGAACGGTTCAAACATAAAGCTGACAGGGGTAAAGTCCTTCTTCATATGAATTGATTTGGCGAAAAGCTTTCTTTTACAGGCGTTAATGATAAAACACTTAAACGACTGATGAAAGGCCTTAACGATGGCTTAAGGGAAAATCCCCGGAATTTGATTACCGTTCATATGAAGAATGTCAGTCTGTTAGTAACTACCATGGAAACTCAGGGAACATTTAATAAGAACGCAAAGGTATCTAAATATGAAAGTAGATTGAGATTTAGAAGCGAGTATTCGCTTCAAGCGCAACCGTAATCAGCGCCATGCGTGGTCAAAAAAACAACTTCATGACCAATGTCGTCAGCGTATAAAAAACCCATAGGCGTTTAACAAAAATAATTAATTAAATTAAATAAACAACATGTAAAAGCAAACTTAACTGTAACTTTTTGTTAAACGCCTATGGTTTTTATACACTGTCATTGACCATGTAGTTGTTTTTTTAACCACGCATGGCGCTGATTACGGTTGCGTTCGAAGCACAATACTACGAGGCCGAAAATGCTTCACAACAGATAGAAAAAGGAGTGCAGTGGAAAAAAAACTTTAAAAAATAATTAAGTACACATGTACGGAGCTGCGGCACAGATGATATATCCAAGTAGTAAAAAAAGTAGTAAAAGGGAATTATAATCAAAGAATGTAAAATTAATAATATGACATTTTTAAAATTACAACATTAAAAATTTAATAAAGAAATGATAATTTTTTTCTTTTTACTTGATGGCGTTTTGAGTAATTATACTGACACCCTCTCCAAAGCTCTTATATTATACATAGTATAGAAATAATTAACACACAGTAGGAAAAATTGAAAAAAATTTCCAGTACTCATACAACTGTTGTTACTTTATTATTATCATTAAAAAAGTTTATTTAATTAACACTGTAGCATTACTTATTTATTAGTAACAATAATTAATTTTATACCTTTTTTTTACCTCTATATATATATATATATATATATATATATATATATATATATATATATATATATATATATTACTGTCGTATGTAATAAGGATTCTCCAAAACTGGATAATGGAATAATCTAAAATTGAATAATATTTTTGTTTTTGGTTTTTGGTTTTTCGTTACTTTTTTCTTCCTGATGTCCAGAGTTTGGTATTTATAAATTGACTTTCTTAGTGGCATGCGGTGATCAAATTATGCAAAAGAATCAACAAAAATATCCACGTAGGGGCAAAGTCAATGAATCTAATTTTTTAGAGACAGTCATCAAATTGAATACGAAATAAAAAGAAGTGACCATGACATTTTTTATATTCGATTTTATAATTATAGAGTCAATCCATATGAAACCATGAAATCGTAAAAGGTGGCATATTTTAGATTTTGCTTAAACTTTGTGGAAATTTTCGTTAGAGTTCCAAAGACGAAAAGCCACGGTGAATTAATTTTTGCACGCACCACTTCTAGTCCACATAAAATAAAGCATTTAAAAAGTCGTATTTTTGGAGTTTATGGTTTTAGCTGTAAAAATTTTACAGCTAAAAATGTAAAAGAGTATATCTGATGTGGATTTGCCATAGCTCTTTAATATATACAATGAATCTGTATATAGAGGTTGTTAAGCCGTTCACACCAATTTTTTATTACTTACGTTTTTAATTCTTTTATCCTACATAAAAGAAATTTTAGGGTATATATTTCAATGGAGAGGTACGAAAACATTTTATATATTGAAATCCGTACGAAATTATGATTGTCCATAAATAAAATTAATAAGCTACACTCTTGAAAGAAAATTATAATAAAATCATATCTGCTCTGTCTATTACGCATGCTACTACTCAATAAAATATTGTTTTATGAGATTCACGAATTGAGTTGCAAGATGAAACCTTGTAATAAGGTCGATTGGTAAATGACAAAGTTCATACATATATCTAGGAAGTCAATTTTCATCCACTTCTAATTGTCGTGTCTTTAACAATCTGTAAACATTAAAATGTTGATCTTGTAAGGTAGATGTTTGTTATATTAACTGATTATTATTTAAATAAATAATAAATATATGTAAAAGATATAATTGATCTTTATTAATTAAAATTGATCTTTTTAATTTGATTTATGAAATGTTATTATTTTTATATGTAAATTACCAAGGTTGTTAACATTCACAGCAACCGTGATAATAGAGGGAAGTTATAGTTGAAATGCAACAGATAAAACTGAAGAACAAATTATTATTATAATAATTTCATGATGAAGCGACACGGCTACAATCTTATAAAAACAAACAAATTTTGTTTGAAACCTTTTTTTATGCACTCAATAGATTTGTCTTCAGTAAAGAGCAATTACCGCAGAATATTTCATCAAAAGTTGTTTAATGATAATTAAAACCCTTTCTATACTGATAACAGTTCCTTCGACACAGCGTTGGACAAAAATACTAAAAATCTCGAATGATGTGTTCCATCTACTTAATAAAAATCTACAGACTGACTGGAATTTTACAAAGAAGTTCCTTATATAACGTAGATGAGCACAAAGAGGATAAAATAAGGGGCTAAAGTTTGGATGGGAAGTACGTCATTATTGAAGTTAGAAACGTGCAAGTTGGTATTTAGACTTTTTACATTTGAGAAAACTCTGAGACGTTGCCGATGGAAAACACTGTTGGGCATCTTTAATTACAGTTGAAGAAAATGGAACAGTTACTTTTTTTTAAAAAGCCAATAATTAAGCCAATATCGAACCACACTTTTAAAATACTTATATGTTCTAAAAGGACTCGAAACAGCTGTCAGCATTTTTTTTGCAGCAAATTTGAATAACAACAATTTTGTGTGAACAAACTCAAAATGTAAATTTTGTTTATAAAAGGTATGATTTAATTTTGCAAACAAAGTCTTCCGCCATTGAAAATCCTAAACATCCAAATAGCTAGGTATAGACAAAAAGATTAAATTCAGGTTTCAGATTTTTGCACACCTATATCTACTAACAAAAAATAAAATTCTAGAATTTCACATAGAATCACGTACGCAAAGTCACGATCGCCAGATAGCTTGTACGATATATTTTGTATACTTTTCTATGTTTAATATATCCCTATCTATACACAGATTATACTGCCTGACTTATCTTCTCCCCTATACCGTTATTAGACGGTCTCAAGTATCACTTGAGAAAATAATAATAATTTTTTTCTTGCAAAAAAAAAAGCATTCCAATTTTTTTCCACTACATATCTGTTGGGTGTTGAATTAAAATATCGATTTCCATTCTAGAAAATGTTCTTTAAACTAAAGTTTACTTATACTATTGAATAAAATGAATAAATTATTTACCATTTGTGATAGTCAAAAGGATACTTCTTTTTACCATCTATATATCGATGTAGAAGCGAGACCAACCAGCAGCTAGCTCTACTAGTATTTACGTAATCCAGTCCATATGATGTGACGGTAAACGAAAAGAAACGAGCAGAGAAGCTAAAGGTATTAAGGAGGATATGAATGACAACACATAGACATCGGTAGACTGGTTGTCAGTTTGTCTCTCCGTGGTATAGATAGCAAAACAACATTAATAATGGAAGCACATAATATACTCCGTTCTCCGTTTTTGTTGCACTTGTTATACAGAAGATAAACTGTACACAAATACTTACAAACCAATAAAATATTTATGAAATCAAAGACTTAAAAATGTACCTTTTACAATAACAGAAAAAAAGAAACGAAAAGGAAAATACAATCGACTTGAGTAGATATTTTTCTTGTTAATTTGTTTTCTTGTTAAAAGTTTCATAAAAACTTTCTTGGGTTTTTTGTTTGAGGTATGGAAAATCCGTTTTACGAACTGTGAAAATACACAATTCAAAGGTATATATTTAATTTCAATCTTTTTTTTTTTCATTTTAATTAAAGGAAATTCTATATTTATAGTATTTTAGATCAAATGTGTAAATGTTTAACTTCTAAGGTATGAACGGTATCATATATCGAAACAAATTTGAAATGAACGAAAAGTGATTATGCGTACCCATGTACACACGTTAGAGGTTATACTTCAATGGTTTGTTGAATGTTTTAGATTCTAGTTAACTACATATTTGTATACAATATTATCAATAAATTATGTAAAGTAACAATTTATTGATGTCATATTAAAATATTTTTAAACGACACCCATTAACTATTATTCGAACTAGACTGGATTTATTTTCTGTTAAAATATGCGAACCTACCTCTATTTGACAGTTTACATGCTAAAATAACACTCTTACAACGAAAATATAATATATAAAATGGTATAACTAGCTTTTTAACAAAAAACTTGTTAAGTCTTTGATTGTGAAGATATGGAGGATGATTCAATTTTAATAAACTATACCGATATCCATTATACTTTATCAATGAGTGGATATAAATATTTGCAACTCGAAAAATGACGAAAGAATAATGTATATTTCGTCTTATTTACAAGTTAATGACATGTCTATTGCCAAAACAATATTTTCTTGAAAAATTAACATATATCACAAAATGTAACATAGAATCGTAGTTACCACAGTTGAATAATATACCCATCAGCACGGGGAACGCATATATGAGAAATAATAATAATGCGATTTGATCTAATATTACTCATGCCTTTTCGGGCACTCGAAGTACTTTCAGTCAATATCTTCTATATGCCTGTGCCTAGGTTGAAAAAAGATACAACAGTAAATTTCACTTGTTTGAAGATTTTCGAAATCCTAAAAGAGCGAATATGAATTTTGATGTTCTATTGTCCAATTAAATAATTACACAAATACCTACATTCAAATTTAACCCTCAAGAGATTAAAATAAAGTGCTAAAGTTTGCATACAAATAAATCAAATATGGCTACTGAAACTTGATGGATCTCCAAAAATAACTGATTTTATTTATTTATTATTTGACATATTATGTTCATTGCTTTCATTATGTTCATTACTAGTCACATTTATATTTGAAGCCGCAAGTACGAAATGCCAGTAGTATTTTCTAAAAATACTATACAACAGTTTTGTTAAAAATTTATCTTAATAAAACAAAATAACTTTATAAAGTTAGTTTTGTGTTCGGTTAATATTATACCGTATATATTTATAAATCAAAGATCATTTGTAATTAGGTTATGTTAACATTGTGTTAACAGGGTGTTTGGAAGGATGGTACCAAATATTTAACAGATAAGAAATGTCTAAAAACCGAAACTATTCTTCAAAATATAATAAATGTTGAAAATCAGATAAAAAATTAACTTTTCACAAAAACAGAGTCTTTGTTCGTCGATACTGCAGTAATTTTCAAAAGTTCCCTTACTAAACTATTTGCCAAACATCCGGTATAATAGCTGATCAAATATTAACAGAATTATATTTATGGGTGGGTGGTACACACAAGAATGGTTGAATAATTATTTAGATTTATATCAGTTATTTACGTTCAAGTCAACACAAAAGGGTATGAATTTGTCAATAAACTGTGGAAGTAAATAGTAAACATTATTATTTAACCATAATGATATTATTATAATAATTATAATAATCATCATCATTATTATTATAATTATTATTATATTGTTAATTTTTATATTTTATTATTTTATTATTATATTTTATATGATTTCTCCTAAGTTAAGCTTCAAGTTAATAATATTGGGATAATTTTTTATGAAGAAAATCCATGGCTGCTTACCTTACTTTCCCTTCGTGTTCTGTACAAAAGTTGAAGTTAGTTGCAAAATTTTAAAATTTATTTGTGCCTTATTGATCGGTTTTCAAAAAAAATGCTTCGAATAAAAGTTGCTCATTATAAATATAGTTACAACTCTTATTCGAATTTTTTTCTCGTAAAGCGAATTAATAAGGCCCCAATCAATTATATACTTTTAAAGACTAATATCAAATTTTGACGCCTGTATTGTACAATGTATTGTTATGAAAAGCGCTAAAATAAAGACAATTAATTTTTTATATTATAATTTAACAATATAATAATAATCATAATAATAATAATAATAATGATAATTATTATTATAATTATAATAATAAGGTCATTATGGATTAATAATGATGTTTACTCTTTACTTCTACAATTAATTGACAAATTCATACCCTTTTGCGATCCTAATAAAAGTGGGTACAATATTTCTAATGAACATCTTTTATCAGAAGTATTTTTTCGAAAGCCGAATCAATAGCAGACAATTGTACAATGTTTCCTTACTTTTGTAACGCTTGATATCATGAATCTGTTCATAACTTTTTTGAATGAGATATTTTGGACTTGGATATGTTTAGTCATGGAACCATTTGAATAAGACCTGAACACATTAAGTGGATAGTGCCTATGATAGTTTAGTGTAGGTATATTAGAAATATTTGTCTGGTATGTGTGATAAAGAAGCTATATATGTTTAATTTCCGGTATTAAATAGCATTTTGATTACATGTAATAATAGAAGCGTTATTACGCTAAACAGTCTTTCGATGGAAATATGTAAATAGATATATGTGTATTCAATATTATCTATGTACATATATGTATAGAATATGTAAATTCAATCGAATAAATAAAAAATTTACATATATATACCACCAAAATCTTATTTGTAAATCATCCAGAATGATACGAAATAATATTATTAAATTTCTCAACATTTTTAAACATATTCATTTTTTAGTGATAAAAGTTTTTTTTTCGAAAATATTCATGACGAATATGAATTTATTGATCTTAATATATACAACAGAATGTGTTCTAAATAAGAGTACAAAATTTATAAGGGGTTTTCTTAGTTAATTTACGAAAAAAGTTTTAAAACACGTATAATGGAAAATGATTTCGACCCCAGTCAACGACATTGAAGTTTTTTGACTTCACGGCGTTTTTTTAAAGTCTCAGAAATGTTAATAGCTAATATAGATGCTTATTAATTTATATAAAGACTACCAAAGATAATCAAAGAAAACTCTATGTTTTTGAAATTAACATTCAAAATTTGTCCTAATTCCTAAATCAGATATTTTCCTTTTAGGCACGCTGAAAATTAGTAACGAGAAACATATTTTCGATTTCTTATCCCGGAGATAGTTTCGATTATCTAATTCATACTGATGATGGATAATTTGTATTCGAAATACGTGTATATAAAATACAAATAAGTGATCTAAAAATTTTGGCAAAGTTTGGAATTTAAGCTTATTTATAGGTACCTGTAGTTAATAAAAGGAAGATTTAAGATAAAATAGAATTTTGGAAAAAATACAGCGGCGTAATATTTTTTTAAATAATGTGGTGGGCCACAACCTCCATTTTATCTATTTGGTCTCTTTTGAACTGTTTTTTTACCTTGTGTATATTTAGTATTTATGAGGGTTTACGAGTTTAGTACCTCGATTGTCACAATTACAAGAATATTGATTCAGAAAATTCACATTTTCAGGTCAGAAAGTATTTTAATTATTTGTTTTTCTGATATTAGTCTGATATTAGTCAGCCAACACGATAACACAAAAACGAACGGTAATAGCATAGTACCCATGTAACTACCAACAAAATTATTATTGAATTTCGAGGCAAAAATAAATATTGATTTTAAGTATATCAATTCTTATTATCTTAATATTATATTTTAGTCTGTTACATAGGAAAACGGTTTTCTTTAATAGGAAAACGGTTTATGTATTACTGGGACTTAGGAGCGAAAATTTCTATCATTTAAAGCGAAGAGATAGAAGCAAACGTTTTCTTTTTTTAAACAAACAATTTATGAATATTAAATAAAACAAATATATGAAGTTTTCGTAAAATCACTTTACTAGACTTGTTTCGGAACACAGTTCCTACCTCAACGTCAAGTAACAACCCATTCAATACTAAACAATTTATGTCTCGAAATTTGTTTGCATAAACCTAATTTTTGCTCTAACTTCCACAATTTTAGACAAATACATATTTGTGTGCATAGTATCTCTGGATCTCTGGATATCTTTATGCTCCTGTGAATGTATAGAAGTAAAATAAACGGTACATGTACCATAAAAAATACATTTTAATAATTTCGCCACAAATTTCTACAATCAAGTATGTATGTGTTTGATTTTTTATGTGCATTTAGGTTTTTGTGAAAATATAAAGGATTTTTACTAATAAATCCCATATGCACATAATGGTTCCATCAAAGGAGTTAAACTTTGAGTCTATATTTTACACAAGAAAGACATATTACATTCATTCGAGCCAGTCAACTTAAATAAAAACTTGTAAAATAAATTTTTATAAACAATAACCCGTATTAAATCACTCATATTTTATTAAAAATAATATTTCATATTTTAGCGTTTACACGTATAAATACACTCACTTTTATGCTTGTACTACAGTACTAATACGTGGTAGAAATTTATAATGACATAAGCAACAACATAATAAAAAAAAGGTTCAATTAGTTAAGGAGAAGCTCAAGTAAATCTAATAAGACAATTCCCGTGTGTGATCAACACAATATATTAAGAAATTCCATTAACCGATGTGATCTTATATATAGAAACAATATCATATCTCAGAAAATATGTATGTAGAAGGTGTTCTAACAAAAATATGTTCGAAACACTTTCGAATCAATATCGATTAAAAAAAAAACGAAAAACGTTTGTATAGTCTTCGCAAAAATATAGGTGAAGAATTATTTACAGGTGAGCGATTAAAATTCTTCAACCCAATTTTCTGAAATACGATTTCAGAACTTTGTAATTTTAATATGGCCTCTTTTGAAGAATAGAGATTTTCACATGAATTTTTTTAATTAAAATCTAAACGTAATGCTAATGATAACTCAAAAATGGATAACGGAAATAGATTGAGCTGAAATTTTGTGTGTTCTAGAGCGTAACAGTCAAGTCAATTAATATGCAAAATTGAAACCTGTAACATTTATACATTTCTCATAATTTGTGCTCCAAAGTTGCCCAAACAGGGGAAAATGCCCCTGTGAAATGAAACGGAGATTGAAACAGAGATTGAAAAAAAATTTATAGGCAAAAAATGTTCGTGTTTTAAAAATAAACAACTTTTGTTTGAAATATTTTTCATAAACTCAGTAAATACCGGATATTTGAGCAATTAACTCAGTTAGTTCTTATTTTCACTTTCAGTTGTTATAATTTGCTTTTGGTTGTAAAGGTTAAAAGTCTGTTTAATCTTTTTAAGAATTTTATTAAATCTGTGTTAAAAAGTTGATGTTCCTATATAATAATTATAAATACACATTTTATCTCTACAGAGGTTATGCAGCTTTTTCATCAATTTCAACAGTTTGAAAAGAAATTTGAGTATTTTACAATTTTTTTTCATCATCCCCTTTCCGATTGTCCCACTGTTATCAAAAGACCCACACGGGGAGGGGGTCGATTTGATATACATACATAATTGTTCTTTTTATTGGATTTATTATTTCCAATGGAAACATTTGCCGAACTAAAATATCGGAATATTGAACAAACCAAAATATCAAAATTCGTACACGTAAATATTGATATCTCATTCGAGAAAAATTAAACTTTTTCTTATATATAGTTTGTCCGAATTAAAAATATAGTTTACTATTCAAGATGTAATTTTTAACGGTAGATAAAAACAAGTGAAATGTTGAAAATGACATAAAATTTAAATAACACACACACAAATACAAAGAGAAATATATTGTTATTCATACTTCTCACGTTCATTGCATTATTGTACCCGAAAGACATTGTAAACGAAAATCTATATCTATACCAAGAGCGAGCGATCTACCACACATTCATAATTACATCGAAAATTAGTGTTGGAATGAACAAGTCTGATTATAATTAGCTTTTTCTTTGATCGTTCTAATTCATTTTGAAATAATTCTCTTCTTACATCATACATCATGCTCCTAATATGAACCATGCAAAGCTCTGAATATCGTTTGTAATTTATTACGTCTCTTTAACATATTTGTTTTAACCTCTATTTACCCGTGTAAATTTTGATGAAAGCTTCCAATTGCATCAAAAAAATAATTGCATAAACAGTTGTCACATAAAAATTCCATAATTGTTGAAATTAAGATTGTACGAGCACTGAAGATTCAAAAAGATTAAGGATTGATTTTTTGTTTACATATAGTTGAAGTGTATATAAATCAATTATAAAATTTTCAGGGGGGTTACGGGGGTCTTTAATTGATTATTTAATGTTAAAGTTCGAGTTTTAATGTATTGCTCTTATGGAGAAACCCATATTTTGACATATTTTGATAATTTTCATTTGGAATAAAATAAGACGAATAAAAAAAAAACTACGCAATAAAAAATACAATTATTAATAAAGAGAATGATCCAATAAAATTCCGGTATAGCGGGCCTAAAAAAGATATTTAAGAAAACAACAGGGATTTTGGGTAAATTCTATTTCTGGCGGCGGTAGCTTAAGTACCCGAAATCTCAGGTTTTTTTTAAAATATATTTTTTCTAAGGCCCGGTATGACGAGCCTAAATTAAATTTTAATTTTAACTAACGGATTGCTTATCAAGTTTAACGTTGTTTTGTTGGCTAGCACCAGTAGTTCCTGTAAGTAACCAGTGACCCCTGAGATCATTTCAGTGGCAGGCAAGGCTTTAAGAATAGCTTGACTGTTCGAAAGAATGTATACTTTCTGGTTTATGTAACCCCTACGTATGTTCACCCGGACGCAAGCAAGTATGGCGTAGACTTCTGCTTGAAAGACGGTGGCACATTTTCCCAAATTTAAAGAAAACCAAATATGTATCATCATTCTAGATGGTCACCTTAAGAAGAATTATGAAAAACAAAATAATACTTATTAGATTATCAAATGATAATCAATGAGAACTATGGATTTTTGAAATTAAATTTCAAATTCGCCCCAATACCTAGATTAGTTTGTGTATTATAAATACGTATTTCGACTACAAAGTAGTTATCATCAGTATAAGTTAGCTAGTCGTAATTTACTCTTTGACAATTAGAAATAGATAGAAAATAGAGATCAATAGACAAAATTAAAATAAAATAAAAAATTAAACAAAATAAATTAAAATATAATAAATGTTTGACCGACGTTTAACTCTTTTCTTAGGTCGCTCTTAATTGGTACTAAGTTATGCGTTGCGCAGTAAACGGGATTTTTAATTTTGACATCTATAGAAGAGAGAGACACACGAACATACTGACGATTAATTTTTCCGCAAAATTTTGTGTAAATCTAAAATTGGATCTAGGTATTGGGGCAAATTTGAAATTTTATTTAAAATTACTTATTGAATAGAATTTCCGAATCGATAATTCACAATCCAACACTAATAAATATTCAATGCAATAAAATAATAAAGTGATGTGTAACATGAACCTTTTGTTTTCAAATTACCAAACTTAATGACATATACTATAATATACCAAAAAAAAACCAAACCAAATTCGATTCATAGATAATTAACTCCTTGAAATAATAGAAATTTTGATTAGGCACATTTGTTATGCATCACCAAACTAATGTTCCTATATTATTTCACCTTTCAAATGAAACCGAACAAAAAAGGTATATGTATAGATAGATATTCGATTAAAATAAGTAGTGCAACTACATTATCAAATCAATAAAGTAAATAGAGTAGCGAGGAGCTAACCCTAAATCAGTCCAATCCGTACCTACACAGAGTTATATAGAAAAGATACTACGTTAATCTAATAATCGTTTCAACATAAATTATTATAATAGTTTACGATAAAATAAATGATATGTTATATTTTATCCACTTGTACAAGTGTACAACGAGGTAGATGCCCAAAAATATAATATGTTATATAAGTTATCGATTGTGGCAGACGATAAAGAAAACTTTACGTATTAGTTTGTTCAATGATAGTTCCTCCAAGTGTTATAAAAAATTAATTCATGGTTTATCAAAAAAATAACAAAGATAAGTGAATGGATTGAAAAAAAACGATTCTAGGAATTATATTCATATAGTCGATACTTAAGCATCTGTTTCTTTTTTACCAGTTTGTGCGGTCCAATTGTTAAAGGCGCTCTACTCGGAAATGTGAAGTTACTGGTTCGATTCCCAACACTGACAGGTTGTCAATTAAATTAATTTAAAAAATATTAATGGGGCGGTTAATTGACTAAACTGTCGGCGTATGGACAAAGAACGAAAATAACCGGCTATGCTTGTGAAGGTTTGCAGGTGAATATCGGCATAGCTCCTATCAAAGTCGGCTGGAATCGCACAACCAACCAATTCTTTAACTACATACAAATTCCTTGTACTTTAGGAGTTGGTAAAAAATGCCTAATAAGGCCCACTTTCCAGGCTTTGACCTCCTTTCCACTACTACCAAGCATCTGTTTCGTCAGGCTGGCCACTAAACCTAGCACGTACCGTACTACCTAGCAATTACTTGGGGCATGGAACAGTCCCACTTGTTCATATGCAGTAAGAAAGACCCTGAGCCTTAAAATATTCAATAGTCAACATAAAAACACATATTGTTTGTCGTATAGTCAAGTGATTTCCTTATAAAGATATTTTTAATTGCTCCTTATTTCACTACTTATCATACTTCTAATAAAGGTCTCCTTTTCGAGAACATTCGCAAAATAAACAATCATTCGAATGAATTTACATACAGAAAACTAGGTCTTTCAGCTCTAATTATACGAAACGTAACTGTGAGGCTAAAATGTTACATACACAGATACCAAACAATCCTAAAACGTAAAAATTCAATGATAACTCAATATGGATTTTAGCAACTGTAGTCTACAGCTTACAATCAATATTGGAACAAATTTTTCGATCGATAATGTACATCGAATCATTTCAAGTAAAAGGATAATACGAGAAGGATATACTCGTATAAGAAGAATTAAATAACTTGAAAAAGATCGAGGGTGAATTTGGTAAATTTCGTTTTGTTAACTTTAGTTTATTATAGTCCAATCACTTACAGACATCTACAGTGTGGTATTTATATACTAGACACGATATAACAGGATAATATTTTCTAATGAATTTAATGTTTTTTCTTTTCCCGGGATATATCAAGATGAAATGATATGTAAGACCGCCGGTAATCATATGATTTTATTAATAATCCCATGTATTAGCTGCTCCGTATACTAAGGCGATACGCTACTGTTTTTCAAATAGAGGTTTGTGCCATACTTTCAATGGCAAATATGAGGGGAGTAGTCGGTTGCAAAGACCGGCGGGCTTATATCTGCACAGGCGAGCTTCGCTTATAGCAATCTACTCCGCTAAAAAACATCTCTCCTGGTTCTCGATACTAAAATGTACTGTGGGTTCCAGAACAATAAAATGATCGACGAGCTCGCCCGTGCCATGTCAGGAACCGGAACCATATCTAGGAATAACTAAGAGTGGGATTACCTCTGCCCCATAACAAATGGGTAGATAAGTCTATGAATGGAAAATGAAAAGGCTGCAAAAGGCTGCAGAAAAGGTAAACAAATGATAACTGGTAAGATCAATCTGGCTCATTGGCAAAAGCAAGAGAGAGATAAACCTCTGTTTGAGGAGCTCACCAGTCACTGCAGATTCAAGAGGCAGTTATCTCTCATGAGGTTTTGGAGGATAGTGTGATTTGTCCAGACTATAACGGGGTGGATGATATGCCCTTCCACCTTCTGGCAGAATGTCCTTACACAACTAGAATGAGGTACCTCGCCTTCGGCTTAAGCAAAATGGGAGAAACTGAGATAAAACAACTAAAGTGGAGCTTCGTCATATTATTCGCAAAGGTGTGCTAGAGGGTAGAGGAGGTTTAGAGGATTGGTTCCCAAGGGGTTTGTAAAAAGGTCTTAGAAAGGCCTACTTTCTCCGCTTCGGCTTCCCCTTCCCTACTAGTATACTACTTCCCGGTATAGGGAAGTTATAGTAATAGAATTAGTGTTACATAATTTCTCATTGTCTATTTTCGGATAATTTCATGCCCAAATGCACTCTGTCCTGATATTGGAAATCATATCTGTGACACTATGTATAAAGTGGTAATTAAGGCTATCTTTTTATAATACTCCATATAATAAGAATAAAAAATATTATAAAAAAAAAAACATTAAAAAATGATTATTTTATGTATAAAAACTTGAGTGTTTACTATTTTGGCTTCTAACCAGCTCACGTTTTCAATAAAAGCATAGTTTAAAATTACATTTACAGTTTGCAATATGTTTATGTAATAAGATTATTATACTAAGCACTGATAAAAAATCAAATAAATTACTTAAAAAATGTAATTCAATTATAAAATAGTTATGGACATATGTGTATATCTATCTCCCTCACATATATGAACAAGAATGTTTATACTGTTTTAAAAAAATGGGTAAATTGTGATGAGTTTTGAATTAATCTGTGATACGTGCAATAATTGAAGTGAAAGGAATTTTTGTGTATATACTAGGAATCGGTAGGATATTTACGGCTGCAGCCGACGATGATAGGAACTATCCTGATATTCATCTGGAGTTGGTGACGGAAACTGCAGAAAACCTTCATAAAACATAGCCGGTTACTTCGTTCTTGTCCATACCCCGACAATTGAGTCAATTAGCCGCCCCTTTTTTTCGTAATAATTGACAAACTCTGGATATCGGGATTTGAACCCATAACCTCCCAGTTTCCAAGTAGGCATATTGCGCAGACAATGGCTTAGAACGCTCGGCCACTTGGACTGGTAACACATCTGTATAGAACTCATAAGTTAATCTGTCTTTACTTTCTGTGGAGTTTATTTGAATAAATATAATAAACATATCTGTGTAGAACTCATAATAATATAGATATCATGATTGGTGCGAGCCTGCAAAATTTACGCTAAAATTTTTTGAGAGATTGCATCCACCTTGGTATAATACTTGGATACTATATAAACTGTTAGGGGTAAATGAAAAACAAGTTAGGGTAAATTGGTATTAATACAGAGGTTTTGTGGTTATTCACATTGCGATGTTTTGTATATAGATTGTGTTGGAGTGCTTTTCCAATAGAGAATCAAAGTTAATAACATTTATTACTGGCAGGCCGTGTGGTTTCTATGCGGAGTCAATCAGTACACATGTAATGAGTACACACTCTTAAATGAGTCAGTACACACAATACACACAGCCAATGAGTCAGTACACACTCTTAAATGACAAATAAACTACCATACGCATATGAAATGAGTCTCATTACATGTGTACTGACTGACTCCTCACAGTAACTAGACGGCCTGCCAGTAATAAATAATATTTATCATTGATTCTCTATTGGAAAAGCATTCCAACACAGTCTGCATAAAATCAGCATATAAATTTTTTTTGTATATAAATTTTCAACCCGTTTGATTAAATTGCGTAACACCAACTCGAACGACAAAAAATTTTCGGTGGCATAAAACGTCCGATCGATCGATATAATATTTTAATTTTTTTTTCGGATTCTACATGTTTTGATATTTGGAATCTTTATATATTTTGATATATAAAGGTGTTCATTTGAAAAGTTTCAACAAGTTTTGTTTAAATATTTTTAAAAAAAATTTAGAAATAAATGTTTCAAACAAAAATTGTTTGTTCTCATGAGATAAAAAGTTTTTGCGTCTAAGGAATTTCCTTATATAGCACGGTTTAAAAGATAAAGTATACCACGCGACACGGATGCATAGCACAAAAATATCACTATCACATTACGTTTCCCCTTTTAAATTGGGAAACTTTTGTTTGAAACCTTTTTTTTTCTAAAATGCATATTTAAAGATATATTTAGCTGGAAACATTTCAAATTAACACACTGTATATAAAATAAACTTATAAACGTCGGAATTGATAATTAAACTCCAATTTTGTAATAAAATGTTTAGGCAGGAGTAAAATTTGCAAAAAATCAAAATTCTATTATAATTTGAACATAAAATTTTTAACTAAATCAGCAAAAATATACAAAGACAGAAAAAAAAACTTTTATTGTTGGTATTTTATTTCACTCTATAGAGCCATTATTTATTTGCTACAACAATATGACTTGTCAGAAATAAACCTACTAGCTCTAGGTACGATTCACAAACATATCGCGGCGATTGCTATAGACTATAAAACTTGAGTCAGTATATTATACATGTAATCATTCTTTTTTATTTGATTTCATTTATTTGACCCAATTCTATTCTATACCTGTGGTTTTATCTCATCACCTGTACCCCAACAACATAAACATTAAATAATGCAACATTTTAATGCTTATCAAACTTTTTTTTTTAATACTGCTTTTTATCTTAATTCTCTAATGGAAGGAGACTCCAGGTGCGGATTTACGTTTTACTTTCAGCGGGGGTCAAATACTTCAGTTTTGTTGAATTGTAATTTAAGCTCGAAATCGGTCCTGAAAGATAGGTAACTACAAGTAATCTATATCTAAACTAATTTATAAAGAGATACAATTTATTTGTTTGTTTGCTTGTTAGTTTGTTCCGTAATCTCTGGAACTACTGAACCGATTGGAAAAACAAGTATATAACAACTGACTGAGTTAATTGTTTGAATACCCAGTATATACTGAGTAGTATATCAATGACTGCGTAATGTATGGATGCTATGAACATGCATATATGCATGCCTTCGTTTGCCTATCAATTGTATGTTTCTATTTTCAACTTTGAGGACAAACAAATTATGAGAAAACTATTGAGTTTATGAAAAAAATTTTCAAACAAAAGTTGTTTATATTACAGAGAAGAAGATTTTTTGTTAAAAAATTTTTTTTCTATCTCTTACGGTTTCAAAGATATAAATTTTTCCACCTAGCGTGGGGAAACACGATCCGATTTTGCACAAAAATTTTCAAATTTTTTGTTGAGTAAATCCGTGCTGTGTAGCATTTTAGTATATCGCTTAATTTATGTAAAAACAACATCTGCCTTGTACTTTTTTAGCTTTCAGAGGCTGTTATAACTACATTAGAGGTTTGTAGAGATTTTAGTAGTAAATCGACCGTTTTTGAAGCGCCCCTATTTACACTATCAATATTATCGAAAAAGGCTATTCTTGCGTTTCATTAATCAGTATTATTGGTGGGATTGGAGGACCACAGGACATCTCAATATTATCGCAATACCCAGTACTGAGCTTGCTTTTAATATCGTAGAATGTTTCTATTTTTTTTATTCACTTCGAACTGCTCAAGCAAAAGTTGTGAAGAGACAGGCGTTGTGATATTGCCCAACATGTTAGTACATTTACCCTCGTAACAACCCTTAATAACTCGTCAATAAATATTATCAAATAAAATTTTTTTGAAAATAAAACTTGATATTGTGTAGGGTGGGTTTATTATAAATAATATACAAGCATTTCTCACACCTTCTGTATAACATAATCCTTGCATTGTCCTTTTATTTTTTAAATTAAGTAAGAAGGGTGTCAAATTATCAACATTTCAAAATATAATTACCAAGAGGAAAAATATCATTGTCAGTTTTTTTTTGTTATCTAAATTTCTGTTTTCTAAGAAAATTTCAAATTACAATCATTATCTCAACGAACAGTTTTAATTTAAAAAAATCATTTCGATACCGACCTTACCAACAAATTAATAACAACCTCCGTATACAAAAAAAGTCAACCTATAGAGTTCTGTGGATCTATATTCACACCATATGTTTGAGTTTGTGTTGAACATTTCTTTAAGAGGACTACGGATTTAATTCGAATACCAATTTCCCCCCATGATTTCAACTTTTTAATAGGTTTTTGTTTTCTAGTGCGTTATCTTCTAATAAAAGATAATATTTTAGTTTTTTTACCATAAATTATTAGAAGATTAAAAAATACGCTTCGATTGACACCTCAACGAAGTGAGTATCAATTTTGGGTTTAAAAACTTACAAACACACACACACACATACACAATCTTCTCAAAACAAAGGGGATATAGTGAAAATATATGTTTCGATTTTCGGTCCGACTACCATGACCCTAATCTAGGAAGTTAAAAGTATCTCATATAGATAATTAACTTTGTTTGAAACATTTACAGGGTGAGTTGGGAGGAATGGACCAAACTCCATGAGTGTATTATGCACTTGAAAATAATGCAAAAAAACTCATATGTTCTTATGCGATTTTCATTTTTTTCTATCATAAACGTTAAATAACTATCGCAATGATCTAACTATCCATTGATACATGATCAGAACAACAAAGTCATTGTTAATTGTTTTTTGAGTATCGAACATAGTTTAACTATTTACAAGTGTTTTAATTCACCAATTTTAAATACTGTAGAACGCACGATAAAATTTTGATTTGAAATATTTATAGCGGCCGTTTGTTACCGTTTGATACCTGGCAGCGGCTTGGTGAAGTTTTCTCGCCACGCCATCAAAAAGTTGTTCATAGGTGTTATTACATATAACAAATCAGTTTTAAAAAGATGCTCATAGATGGTTGTACATATACAGGCTAAACACTCATTCATAGGTGGCAATGCATATTTTCTATACAATATAGTTAATAATAATAATAATAGTTTAAAGTAACTGGTTGAAAGAGTTGAACCGTCTAAATTTTTAAGAAATTATTTAATTTTTAATTTTTTGGTATTAAATTAATATGCATTTTTTAAATTAGAAAAAATTTTTTTCTTTAAAATCTTTTTCTTCTATTCAAAATAGTTTCGGTATTTCACATCTTCCAGGCTTAATTTTTTTTACCACGCTATAAGTTCAAAACAAATGAAAATCAGATAAAATCATAAGAGTTTTTTTCACGTGTACAAAATACACTAATGGTCCGATCCTCTCGACTCACCCTGTATAGAGACGGAACAATGTTGGCCTAGAAGGGCAATGCTTGTCTGTATATAGAGGTTTTTGTCAAATTCTTATCAACAACTTTTGACAAAAAATTAAAAGTATCTAACCTAAATGTAATGTGTTCTAATGTACCAACAAATAGTTAAATTAGACATCATCCTCCATTAATTTTTTTGTTTTTATACTAATTGGGTATAGTTTGGACTCTGATGTTCTCTTTTCTGTATAATGGCGGCCAGACAAAATTGAATCAATACTATGAACCTACTAGAAGTTATATATCTACCTTGAAGTTAGTTTGTATAATGTATAAATTTATTTTACCCAAAAACTTGTTCAATTTAGGTTAATATATTACATATTATTTCTCCAAATATATGGGTTGCTTCATTTAATTAATTATAGGCTTGTTTGAATTGGAAAAGAAGCAAAATTATATTTTAATTTACAAACTTTTATATTTTGCAGGAAAAAAAACATAAATTTTATATAAATCATTTTTTATTTACAATAAATTTTCAAATATATAATTTTGTTTTGAATAAATTTTACACAATTTTGCGGGTATTCAAAATTATGATTATTAAAACCTTTAAACAGCTATATGATGATGATGATAGTATCATGTCTGTTTACAGACGTTGACTACCATATCTCTCCATTGTTGCCTATTACAGGCTATATGTATAATTTCTTCTGAACTAAGTGGTTTTAGAGGTAGATTTCGAAAGAAGCTTGTACGCCTTCTGCCTCTTCCTCTTTTTCCATCCACTTTTCCCGTTACCACGATTGATTCAAGTTCTTCCTTCCTTATAACATGTCTCTTATATATTAATCTTATGACATTGTCTCTTATATATTAAAGATCGTATGCACGTTTTAAAACCTCTCCGCTTCCATACTTTCGAATTGGATTGGTAGTAGTTCCATTTAATTTTAAACAGCAATATAAATTGATGAAAACTGACTTTTAATGACAACTGTATTTCGCTTTTTTGACTTCAGGTTTGTGTTCAGCGGTCCTCATATAACACATTTCATGACATTTGAAAATAAACAACGCGATTGACTGTTCTTTTGCTCTAGACGCTAAAATTTTCATGATATTTTGACATGTGTACATATGCTTTCAACGGGGGAACATAAAATTCGGCTTTCAATATTCGTAATATGAAAAAACAAAATCATGAGTTAAGTTTTAAATAAAGTATAGTTCATAAATTTTACTATCATTTATGCTCTGATCATATTTCCTGCGTCGCTGATATTAAATTTGATAGTTAATAATAAAACAACCGTGTCTATGGTTCCACCCTCGAAGAAAATTCGCTATATAGCTTCTACGTGACGAATCTTTGTAATGATTTCACACTGTATATATATACGATACGTATTGCATTGCAATGATTAGTACTATTTCACTTGTCATTCTATTCGATGTTGAACTGTTAATGAACCATTTGGTGCGATATAAATTATTTAATATATTAAAGATAATATAAAATACATTTTAATTGATAACACATATTAGTGTACCTATATCAAACAAGTAATGTAATAACTAACTGAGTTCATCGTTTGAATACCCAGCATATACTGAGTTTTATATCAATGAGCGTATTTGAACAATGAGCGTATTTCCCTTTCCGAGGAACATTTAATCACAAATTATGAGAAAACTATTGAATTTATGAAAAAGAATTTCAAAAAATTCTTATCTCTTTTCGTTCTTGAGTTATCGGGTTCACAGATGGACAGGCGGACAGACATACGGAAATGGACTAATTAGGTAATTTTATTAACATCTATAGCAAACATTTTTTTTCTGCGATCATTATATTTACAAGCGTTTCAAAGTCGGAACTTAACTTAATATATCCTCTATATTTACAGTTTAACAAACATGAATGTCAATTTCATGGTTAAAAAATTAATGTACTTGAATTTGACATATTTTTGTGTATTTTAACCACACCGTGGATAATACTATAAAATGTACGAATACTACTGATTAATAGAAGTTCTGGATATTGGCAGTGCATTCACAGCTTTCTTAAAGTTTGGGGAATGGGGGATAGGATATTTCATTATTCAAATGTAGGTACTTTTTCTCGCATTTTGAACGTTTTGCATGAAAATTTCAAACAGCATGAAAATCCTTTTGCAAGAGATGGAAATGGAAGGAAAATTGGTATAATTTTTCAAAACTACATTTCTCGGGTAGAGTGGATTGATTTTTTCTTTTGATTGGGATAAAGTTGTGTGATATTCAACAAAACAAATAAACAAAGTTACTCACATGCTCAATCACTTACCAATTAAACTAGTCGCACTAAACAATGGCATTCTCACAAAGGTTCTTTTAGAATTCATTTGTTTCACATCTGTTGGGCAAACAAAAAAACGATTTAAATGAAATCCTTTATAGTAAATGCTTCTTGCAGCGCTCACAATGTAGGTATTGTGGTCATCGAGGGTACACGGCACCAAAATTGGTTCAATCCAAGTCCAACTACAGATTTTTCTACAACTTTATTCAGTAACGCTATTTTAGTTAAAAGTAAGTGGAGAGCAATTTTCTTCTTTCGTTTTTTTACGCTTCTTTTATTTCTAATGTATACTAATATGTGTATATAAGGACCTCCTATATGTTTCGTACATAGGATCTGTAACTTTTCTCAACATCTCTATTGAAAGTTCCCAATGCAGATAGTCAAAACCTGAACGCCCAGGAACATAAGTACACATTTTCTTATCTCTATTATAAACATTGCAACGCAAATCGGAAGTAAAAACATTTGAATTCATGTAACAGTTCTCAAAAAGGTCAATAATAATGATTATATAGACATTATTAGCCTCTTAAAATCTAATTTTAAGTGAATTTACTGAAGTATTTATAATACATGTATTTATTATACAGGGTGTTCTCCTAAAAGGTATTAACAACGCTTTACCACATATTGAGCTAATAATTTGTCCCAATAAATGTTGCGTCGATTGCTGTAAGCTCTTTACGTCACAGTTGTTAAATTGTTTGTAATTTGATTGCGTGATTGTGATAAAATTTGGTATGGTGATACCAGTCCAAGTGGTCGAGTGGTCTAAAGCGTCATGTCTGCGCAGTATGCCTACTTAGAAACTGAGAGGTTATGGGTTCGAATCCCAACATCGGCAGTTTGTCAATTATTAAGAAAAAAAGGGTGGGGGGGTGGTTAATTGACTAAACTGTCGGCGTATGGACAAGAACGAAGTAACCGGCAATGCTTGTGAAGGTTTTCTGCAGTTATCTTCACGAACTCCAGATGAATATCGGCATAGTTCCTATCATATTCGGCTGCAGCTGCATATCCTTTCTATTCCTAGTCCGTACACAAAAATTCCTTCCACTCCCTTATGGCCGAAGTGTATCCCGTCTAGGGCAGCCTATACAATCTATTTTTCTATCTAACAACGTACATCGCCCAAACGGTGCAACTTTTATAGGGCCATATCTATCTCAATCGTCTTGTTGTAAGACATAATATAAGTGGTAAAGCTTTCTACAGACCTATTAGGTACACCCTGTATAATAGACCTGAAAGTGGAATCTTACACACTGGAAATGTGTACTATCTGAACTGACTTAACTGTACAATATAAATACTATTTAATATTCTAGTGCATAAGGTAAAATGGTGAGAAAACAACACTCTTTTCATGAGAGTCAAGTTGATGGATTGTGTATACTATGTGTATAATATATCTACTTATACTTACAATATTAGATCGTATGTCAATATTGACTATTTGCATTTTTAATTATCCATTAGCGTTAATTGAATATTCATTAAGAATCATGTTACGAATCATATTATGTTCTTGTGTGACGTACGTACTTCATATTTATATAATAAATATAACCTCCTTTGAATTAATTAAACCACAATTATTGTATTATGTGGTACCTTACTACGAAAAAACAACAACCAATAGAATTATTAAACTTCCAATTCAAACAAATAAAAAGCAATGAGTATTAAGTGTAAATCGAATGAGTAATAATGAGGACAGCATAGAACTATATCAATTAAATCAGCAATAACTGCCCTCAAAAGTAGATAGATATATAGATTGTAGAGGCGGCCCTGGACGGGCTACACTTCGACTATAAGGTCCATTGTGATGCCTAAAGATGTGAGGATGTGAGTGGAAGGAATTTTTGTGTATAGACTAGGACTACTTATATTGGTAGGATACGGGGCTGTAGCCGACTGTTATAGGAACTATGCCGATATCCATCTGGAGTTCGTGAAGGAAACTGCAGAAAACCTTCACAAGCATAGCCGGTTACTTCGTTCTTGTCCATACGCCGACAGTTAAGTAAATTAACCGCCCCTTTTTCTTTTCTTAATAATTGACAAACTGCCGATGTCGGGATTCGAACCCATAACCTCCCAGTTTCCAAGTAGGCACAATGCGCAGTCATAACGCAGACAAAACAATAATAACTGTGTATTTATATTTCAAATTTTTGCCCCTATTCCTAGAACATTTGTTTGTATTTTTGTAAATACGTATTTCGACTACAATGTAGTCATCATCAGTATGAATTAGCTAATCGTAACTATCTGTGGGATATGGATTCAGAGATATGTTGCTTGTTGCTAATTTGGTGCCTGTGTCACAATGATATTAAAAAAATTCTGTCCTTGATCTTCTGACAATTTGGCTGAGGGTATAATCTGACTTAAGGATTATTTAAGTTGCCTGACTACTGGATTAGGTGTGTGGAAAGCCCCACCTACTTATTGGCCTAGAAAAAACCTAGAGTTCTCTTTGATTATTTTAATAATCTTTAATAACTGTGTAGTCTATTCGCTCAGCGGGAGACATCAATATGTATTACGAATTATTACCAATATTCAAATCATCAAATTGCAAATATTTTTGTAAGTACTACAAATTTGGTTTGGTGACATACTGCAGTAAAATTTATTTTCTACAACTTTGTGTATGATAAATTTTAACATTTGAATACTATTATAAGACAAAAATTACTTGGCCGAGTGGTCGAGGTGTTAAAATCTCTCTGATCGGAACTGGGAAGTTGGGTGGTTCGTTTTCCAACGGTGGCAGTTTGTCAATTAAATTAATTAAAAAATAAATTTATGCGGTAGATAATTGAATAAACTGTCAGCGTATGGATAAGAACGAAAGTAACCGGCTATGCTTGTGATGGTTTTTCGTAGTTTCCCTTCACGAACTCGAGATGAATACCGGCATAGTTTCTAGCAGAGTCGGCTGCAACCGCACAAACTACCAACTCCTAGTCTGCATAAAAGTTTTGTTGCTCTCCACTCACATCATAAAAATGTATCGTTAAAAATATGTAAAGAGAAAAGAATTAATTATGAACAGTGGGATTTATTGACGCTCATCAATAATAACAATAAAAAATTTATAATGAAAAAAAAGACAAAAAACAGTTTTATCTATCTAAGAAAAAATTTATAGTTTAATAAAAATGCATAATGAAATAAATAGAAAAAATAACTAGGAAAAAAATATTAAAAAAAAAAAAATTGAAATAGAAAAATAAATGACAATAAAAATAAAATAATTTAAATAGAAAATATATGACAATATATAAAAAACAAAAAGATAAATATATAAAACGTTAAAATTTATTTCTGTAATGACTTCATTTTAATAGATATAGAAAAATTCGAAAAGAGTATCGATAGGTTGTTAATAATAAATATCATTCAATTCAATGCATACAGAATCGAGCAATCATTAAAAACTAACAAGACATTCAGTCATTCTGAATGACTGAAAAATTATTTGCATTATTTATTTTATTTTTTTGTAAATGCTATTAACATAAAAGTTATAATAAAATTTAAAAAAAAAAATTATTAAATTTAAAAATGTCGTCTCTGTATAATAAAGAAACAAACAAAAAAGGCACCTGAAAAGGTTCAGAACAGATAAACGGTGTAACGTGCAAAACAAAATACAAAATATTATATACGATAAAGGTTGGAAGCTATGCTAAGGTAGTACGCTTCTGACATCCACAGATTTGTCAATTTAACACATCTAGTATAACACATATGGTGTTTTAATATTTATGAAACACGTATTTTACATATTTATATGTATGTACTTTATTTTACTCTACACTGCAAATTTTTAAAACACTTTAGTCACCAAGTAAACGCTACAATGGTGTTTAATATAATGTAAACATCTTAAACGTTTAATTTTAAAACATTTGTGCTTTAAATAAAAATGCATGTAAGGCCTTTTTATATGAAGTATTTAGTGTAATTTATTATTTATATAAATATTTTTTTCAAAATAAAAATAGTTTCGTTTGATTTGATTTTAATAATTACGGAATCGGTAGATTTTGGTTATCTTTCTTCGATGGTTCTGCTGCAGACATTTATCTGCCACAGATGCATTCCCCAGTGGCATCTTGTTCTTTCAATTTATTCTTTTTAAGTGCGTACTATTATGCTTCATAAATGTGTACTCTCAAGACAGCTGTTTTCTTACAAATCCACATTTGCATACTTCTATAAAAACGAACCAACTGAAGAAAGACGAGATTAAACTACTTCCCTCAATGAAAATTTGAGATTATAGTTACAACAAATAAAAAGTGCGTACTTTTAGACAGTTTTTATATACAATAAATTCGAAGAATTAAAAATTAGCACACTGTTTCCAAGTAAAATAACGACATTAAAGTGTTAAAGAATATTAATAATAAAATTATGAATTTATGAATATGTAAGAATATTTTTATAGGCAAGTGTTAAAATTGTCAACCATATTTAATAAATATTTCACACAACTCCTTTCCTTTTACATAATACCCGTCGCAACAACCAACCACAATTATTAATTGTTCAAATTTAATTTCGCTTCTATAACAATTATAATAAGAGAAAATAAATTTTTCCAGTTGTTAACCTTTTCTCTATATCCTATTATTTGTTTGTTCAGTTAAAATAACGTAGCGGTTAGGAATAAAATTTACAATTCAAATTAAAAAGTTATTTTAAGTAAAATATGATTGTATTCGTTTTCATTTTGATGATGGTGTGTTATATACTCGAACTATATATACTCGAGCATACCTTTTATACTGGATGCTTCAAAAATTGTTCCAATCATTTCGAAAATATCCAGTAACCAATATTCAAAGATGTACGTGGTTCGATTTCCGACAGATGAAATTTGCTCGACGTGTTTATTCATATCAGGGATGTTGCGGATGCGAAATTTTGACATCCTCGGATGCGGCTGCAAATTTATGGGTTAAGTTTTTTTTAAAGTGATACTTAATTTAGGTACATGAATAGAAAGATGGTAATAATTTTTAAATTACAATCAAACTTTTAGTATGAAAATATAAAATTTGGTGCATTTAATAAAGAGCAATGTTGTTGCCTTTTCAGATTCCATCCTGTTTCGCAGATTTTCATAGATTAATATCACGCCAAACAGATTAAACTGCTCCGGGTGCATCGATTTTAGATGATTCCTGAAGTGTACAGCTTGGGTACTTGATTCATTTTTGTATTACATAAAATAATTATATCGTAATAACTTGCTCGGATTGTATGTGGTGAATAATTTTTTTTCCTCGATATATATGAACTGTTCTCTAACAATAGTTAAGACGAATTCAAAGAACACCCTGTATATATGTATTCCTATATTATATGTGTATTTACGTGTATATATTGTATACAAATATCTCTCACGAATGAATGTGAATTGAAAACTTTTGTTCGTTAAATTTGTTTAAGAAATGTAATTCATTTAAATTTTTGTTAATAAACAAAAACTTTTTGTATTATTAAGTTTTGAGCAGCTTTCTTTCTATATTCTTTCTTTACATATATATATATATATATATATATATATATATATATATATATATATATATATATATAAATGTATATATACACTCTCGTTCAATAAAATTGAACCAACCTGAAATGTTAATTTTCTTGTATTTTATAAAACTCCTTACTTATATGTAACTGTATATTATTTATTTATAAACAAAGAAAAGTAGTATATTTTTTAAATGTGAAAAAAGAAATGGAAGATATTTTTTATTTACGTAAACAACTCAGTGATTAAAAATATGTAATGTAAATACATGTTAAGTGTTATATTTCGCTTTCACGTATAAAAATTAAATAAAATGATGTATCTGTCAAAAACAGTCACTACAAGAATAATCAAAATTCTGACAGACTGATTCGGTTCAGGTTGGTTCAATTTTATTGAACGGGAGTGTACATAGGGGTATATTGAGCAACTAGGGATATTTTTTTGTTTTAAATATTAAATTAAAGATTATTTGAAAACAAATAATCAAATTCACTTGATTTAAAATGTTTTGTGTAATGAATGAATGAACGGTGGATGTTTTACTAATGATTATGGAGACGAAAACTTTATCAGTGTATTTTAAGTTAAATAAGTTTTTATGATGTTTGAGGTATTGTTTATTAAATATTCTTCCTATTTAAATTAATTAAATCCCTGTTCGCTATACAGGATGTTTTAGAATAGCACGGCACAATTTCAGGGATATTTTCATACGTTCATAGATTAATCCCGCGTTTAACAAACTAAACTGACCAAACTGAACAAACTTAACAGCTAAACTGATCCGGGTGCATTGATTTTAGATGATTCCTCAAAGACGTAGTTGTACGGTCCTAGCGAAAGTCTGTTTTATTGTATATTTTACACTCAGATTTAACTCGGACATGTTCATCTAGTTTAAAATCAGACTAAATCACTCTTTGCGTCGGTGGCGGTGATGTCACGTACGTGCTACGTAGATTTAGCAAGTTTTCTTTGAGGAAAGAATTATCACGTGTTTCAAACCGAGTAACCATCAAATATATCACCATATTCTGTAATTATCTAGAGCACGGTAGTGCGACAGGCCGAGTTTAAGGGGTTTTTGCCTGTGACCGTTACCGTGATATTACTGCAGGAACTGTTAAACGATATATGACCTCGAATTAACTTTTGGACGAAAAGAACTACAGTGGAGATTTTTCGAATATATAATATTTACAGAATTATAAGAGACTGTTTTTTCAATCATCGTTAAGGAATTAACAGTAAAAAAGTTATTTTAATTCAAAAATAATAACTATAAAAAATATGGTCAGGAAATGAATTAAGCAAAATTCATTCTAGAAATTTTAGTAAAATTTATAACTTAACAAATGATCATTTGTTTCATTTTATTAATGTTGTTGCTCCACTTATTCATTGTTGATTCAAGATATTCGACATCTTCTATGTCGAATATCTTCTAGTTCTTCCAGTCCTGGACTTCTAGCTATCCTTTCATCAGTTATGCATTACTTGATCTCAAAAATTAAAAATGCTTTTATTTAGAAACTTTGCGTTCGCAAACACACAAACCACAGAAACGTATAGATCCGGTAAAATATCGAGTCAATATCGAGCCTCCGAACGGATAACATTTAACGTTATGGCGGTTTGTATATAATAGTAGAGTAATAAAACGAATAACAAAGTATGAAAATACTTGATTCAATATAGAAGAAGGACACTGCAGTAATGTTTAGTTAATAAAATGTCAAACTACAAATATTCAATCAATAATCGATTTTATTTCTACTTCAATATAATGACTATATAGTGACTAGGGGAGGTTTCTCTGAATGACCTAAATTATAATATATGCATAATTTTTTGTTGTGAATATACTCGTATCAAGTATTATCGACTCCAAAAATCACGTTCTATTTTCAAACTTTTGCAATCGATTTTTGTCTAACACATTTACTTGAGAAAAAAATTTTAGAACAGTAGTTTTAAACCAAAAAACTTTTGCTAGAAGTTATTTTTCGGAAACTAAATAGTGCTGCACAAATCGATTACAAACATTTCAAAACGAGATGCCTCTTTTCGAGTTGATAGTACAACGTTATAAATATTGCAGAAATATTCTGTATCAAATTTTATAACATGTCCTAGTTGCACATAGCATTTAAGATTGGTTTTAGATATTGAGTTAGAATTTTAGTTTTCCGAGGAAAATTTTCGAAATGGTCAGTCCACTTGGCCACAAAGTTGTTGTCATTGTTTTCAAGTTTATAGTTAATTTGTGCCTTATTCATTCGGTTTTCGAAAAAACTTTCACACAAAAGTTGTTACTAGTTTTTTTAATGAACATCTTTTACCCGTAGCATTTTCCTGTATATATTGAGTTCAGTATCTGTACATTTAAACAAAAACAATCCCCTCCAGAATCACTACTTTAGAGAAAAGTAAAAACTCGAGTAAAGTGAGCATGTAAACATTGTACTATGGACCACACAAGTTCATGTAATTTTTCAGTAATTACAGATGTATGAGCTAAAATAGACTTGAAGTTACTTCAAAACCCCTTCAAGTAGTTCTAACTTGCTATCTCTTTTCGTTTTTGAGTAATCGTGATGGAAGAAAGTATTTCGATGAGTCGTTTTTTCTATTCTGTTATAACAAAATCATTTTATTACCAGAGTTTCTGTTTATAATCCGATTTTTATTTTCAAAATGGAAGTAAATCCAGGCTCGTTTACTTACATCATTATCAATATATCAATCATATAAGCCAAGAAGAAATTTAAATTATAAATAGATTAAAATTATGTCAGAAACACTTGTCGCTAAAACTATAATAACTTTGATGTTATATACTATATTTAAACATAACAATTAACTGAATAAATTGCTTAAATACCCGGTATAAACGATGGTATAAGAGTTTTTGAGAAAAGTTTCCAACAAAAAATGTTTAATTTAAATAAAAAAACATTTTTTTCTATTAATTTTTTTTCTACCTCTTTACGGTTTCAAACATGGATATTTATATCTATCTCATACGGTTTCATAGCTGGAGAAACACGGTCAGATTTTACCCATTCACGAACATGACCTTTAGCTCTAAAACACACACATAAAATTTCAGTGCGTTTTCTCTTTTCTTTTTGAGTTATCGTGGCTACGGACAGAAAAACGGACAGACATGAGGAAATGAACTAATTAGGTCATTATATAAACACCCAGATCGTCCAAGTAGCCGAGCGATCTAAGGCGTTATTTCTGAGATGTTATATCTACTTGGAACTAGGAGGTTATGGGTTCGAATCCTGACATCGGCAGTTTGTCAATTATTATGAAAAAAAAGGTGGCGGTTAATTGATTATACTGTCGGCGTATGGACAAGAACGAAGGAACCGGCTATGCTTGTGAAGGTTTTCTGCATTTTCCTTCACGAACTCCAGATGAATATCGGCATAGTTTCTCGTCAGAGTCGGCTGCAGCCGCACATCTTGCCAATTCCTAGTCTACTCACAACAATTTCGTCCACTCCTATATTTCCAACATTCATGTGGGCTATAATAGACTACAGTTTATTTTAAATCGTTCTCTGGTATAACAATTTCATAATTATAATCCAAATATAACCCGAACCAAATCTAATCTTGGAATTGAACAATCGATCGAGTCGATCAATTTATATTGTAAAGCTAATCAACTATCATAAATATAAAGACTCTTTACGCATAACTCTTTTTTCATTTTGGAAACGATGTTGCACGCATAATAAACCATAAAGCATTTGATTTAATCATCCGTTACCATACCTCATATACCTTCCAGTATAGAATAGAAATAAAACAAATTCAAAAAAATATTTATGATCGTAATAAAAACATTACGTTGAATACTTTTTACCTAATTGTACTTCGTTCCGTAATATTAACCAACCAATAATAACAATACTAATAACGATATATATATATATATATATATATATATATATATATATATATATATATATATATATATATATATATATATATATATATGCTTACGTTAACATATTAACTAATTGTAATAATAATTCTACCTATATGTAAAATACGACTAGGTACTTTCGTATAGTAAAATTAATGATTCAGTTTATTTATATTTGAAAATAATTTTATTTTAATTTGAAAATAAAGTTTGTTAATAATGGGGTTTTACCTCCGTTTCTGAGACACTACAGTCTATAATAGAGGCCACCCATATTATTATTTTTCAACCTTTATTAATTTTTATTAACTTTACATTTTTATGATATGAGGGGAGGATAAGAAACTCATATGTAGACTATAATGTAGACTCTAGATATTCATCTAGAGTTCGTGAAAGGAAACTGCAGAAAACCTTCACAAGCATAGCCGTTTACTTCATTCTTCAACAGTTTAGTCAATTATTCCATACCCCAACAGTTTAGTCAATTACTTACTAGTATTTTACTGATAAACTGCCGATATTGGAATTCGAACCCATAACCTCCCAATTCCAACTCACATCCTCATAATGTACCTTATGGTCGAGATGTGATTCGTACAGGATAGCCCCTACAATATATCTATCTATCTAGTATAGACCATCCGATATCGAGAAACTATCCATAACAGCTCAGCATCCTACCATAACAACTTGGTAGCTCAGTTGGTATAGCACTGATCAAATATTGATGCCAAAATAATGCTTAATTTTTTTTAAAATTGAATATACATTTATGACAGTTCTTACATTGGTTTCGGTTTTTATTTTGTCACAGAGAAATATTCAAAGCTGCTCCACGAAAAAAACGAACAGACTCGCACTTATCTGGATTTGAAACTTAAATTTACAATTTTAATCCATAACTCTTGGTTAAGAAAACAAAATGACTCATCAGCAACATAAGCTGAAAGAGTAAGATACACAGAAGTTACTTTATTTGAGAATGATCCTGTACCAAAATATAGAAGTGTAATTTTGTGTATTATTTTCTATGTAGAATCTTCGAAGCTACACATTCATCGTACCTTGTCAAGTTGCACCCTCTAATAAGTTTAAATAGAAGTATTCATACTCATTTGATCTGAAATATTGAATACGCATTTGATCTGAAATTGTACCGGAACTATTGAGTTTATGAAAAACGTTTTATACAAAAGTAGTTTCTATTTCAAAGAAGGAACATCTCTCGAAGTCGCTTAACAAAGTAAATATGAGATCGTTATATTTGTTTCTTTTTTAATATTCATGTTGACAGATTAGCAGATCAAACTGTTACAAACTTGGAGTCAAACTTATAACACAATTTCCAGTTTTCTTAGGATAAATTGGATATTGAAGTTGTATGAAGTTTGTACTATATTTTACCAAATATTTTTACCAATAAATTCCGTTAAAAACTTGTCTGAATTAGTATTAAAACATCGAATCTGTATGTTTTGCTATAATGATTTGCACTTCATAAATATAGTGAGAATCATTTAAGTAGACAAACTTTTCGATGAGGTGTGTACACGATCATTACAAAACTCATAAAAAAGAATAGCTATAAAGCTAACCAATTCAGTTTCATCGAATCAATATATAGACGATAAATGTTTCCCAATAGGGTTATATACAATCCCAAATAAATATAAGACAGATATTGATAAGGCGAAAAAAATTTACTAACTATTGAAATAATTGAGAGAAAAGTTATAGAAAATTTTTACACAATCAATAAACTCTTTTGATTATGGTATTTAATAAATTTTTCGATTTTCAAACTATTATTTTGAAACAATTTTCCGTTTTGAACGAATTATATTTACAAACGTGTAATTTAATTTATTTTGATGAATTTAATTCATTTCGTGGAAGTTGGTATTTAGGCTTTTTATATTCGTGTAAAGTAATAGACTACGGCTATTACTCTCGTAAAATGTGCCGTAACGAGATTTTCATTAAATCAATTTAAGTAATTTAGTCATAACACCAGAAACTTGAAAAACGATTGATATCGGTTTCAAATCGAAATTTGAGAGTGGGGAGCCAGCATTTCCCCAAATGAGAAAGGGGATAATTTGAAAACCGTTTAGGTACAAACGATGGGACTTGAGGTACAATCACGTTCAAACGAGGTACAAACGATTTATATCGATTTTAAATCGAAATTTGAAGGTGAGGGTACCAGCATAAGGTATAATTTGAAAACCGTTGAGGTACAAGCGATGGGACTTGAGGTACAATCAGCTACAAACGAGGTACAAAGATTGGTATCGATTTCAAATTTGAAATTTGAAAGTGGGGGTGCTGGGGCAATGGATTTCGTTTCCAACCCATATCTCCGAAAGTGTTGCTAAGGAAAATTTGAATAAAGTCACGAATAAGAATAATAAGGTACAGATTAATGGAAAATTATCAGAATTATGAATTTTTTTAATAAAAGCTAGAATCGGGAAATAGAAAATACATTTTTCCCAAGTTTATTTCACGAGGCGGCAATTTTCGATTTTTGAGGCACCATCTCAAAAAAGTCATTTTTGTGTGTTTAATTTTCTTAATACTTTTTCTGAAAAATGATTCGAAATTACTATCTTCCTGCAGATTTTCAAAAGTATTCCTAACAAAACTTTGAATAAAATCACGAATAAAGGCAATAAGTTATAGATTTAAGGACAATAAGCTCAAATATATTAACAGTAAAACTATGCAACACATATTTTCACAAGTATAGAAATAATTTTCTATTTCTTTACAAGATCAAAGTATCGTGCCAAGTCGTATTCACCTCTAAACAGTATTTGTGTGCCGCTAGAAAAGCTCATTAAAATTAGTGTAGTTATATTTTATACACTTAAAGGTTCAGTTATTTCAACGGTTCACGTTTCAACTTTATTTAGTTCGCAGTAATGTTCCTTTGTATATGTTGGAGAAAACTTTTACCTAAAGAGTTTAAATCCCATGTGTAAAATCCAACTAACAATACCATTGAAAATGTTTTTGAAAAATCATTATAAAATTATATAAACCAAATGAACTAGTTTTTTTTTATTTTTGCTCGTATATATACAGACTTTAACGAAATATGTCTATACGGGAAATTTCACACAAAATCACGGAGTCATAAATCGGTAACCCGTCCAACTATCTTGATATTTTTATTATATTCTATATTCTATTCTAGCAAACATTTTAGTTTCTTTGCAGTTCCATAAAAAGCCGTAACGCATGGCCTACACAGGCATAGTTACGAAGTTACCAGTCCAAGTGGCCGAGCGGTCTAAGGCGTTATGTCTGCGCAGTATAACTTGGAAACTGGGAGGTTATGGATTTGAATCCCGTCTTCGGCAGTTTGTCAATTATTTAAAAAAAAAGAGGGGACGGTTAATTGACTATACTGTTGGCGTATGGACAAGAACGAAGTAACCGGCTATGCTTGAGAAGGTTTTCTGCAGTTTCCTTCACGAACTCCAGATGAATATCGGCATGGTTCCTATCATAGTCAGCTGCAGCCGCATATCCTGCCAATTCCTAGCCTATACACAAAAATTCCTTCCACTCCACTCACATCCTCACATCCTTAGGTATCACAATGGACCTTACGGTCGAAGTGTAGCCCGTCCTGGGCTGTCTCTGCAATGTATGAAAGGAAAACCTGTATATAGAGGTTGAGTGGCGTTCTCACCAGAGTTTGTTTTTTCATATAAATATGTTTAAAATTTTCTTTAGGTCTTACAATTTGGGTACAACAATAATTCATTCGTAAATAATATGTATGTCATGTACGTACATAAAATGAATCTCAAAGATGAATAAATTAAATGGTTAAAGTTATGTTATGGTATTATAGGTAGAGATATTGTGTAAGACAATTTAGGGGTATAAAATAGGTAACATATGAAGGGGTAGTTTATTTACCATACTCTATACATGTATATATAGCTCCAAATATAACGTAGACACGATTTGTATAGAATACCTAAATATTGGAGAATAATATTTTGTTACAAGAGGTTAACAACATCTATTTACATGTGTCTGTGTGTTTGTTTGGTTTTTGTACAGAGAATCTGTAAAATAATGACAAGGTTAAATATTGTCTTGATGAAAACTGATCAGTTTTTTGTCATACCCTGCTATTAACGTTGAGTCGATTCGCATTAAGGTAGCTGCAGTATTGAGTTATATAATCAGGACAAAAACCGGTTTGCGTTAATTATAGAAGAAATACAAATACATACTCGTCTAAACTCACATAGATATTAAAAATTAATTATTATGACAAATTAATGTAATTTTGAAAGAGAAAAAATGTTTAATTATTATATTTCGGAAACAAAACGGTAAAAAGCGATATATATATATATATATAAAATGATTGAGAAGTTAAGGTATTCGAATTTCAATCTACCCTAATTCTTAGATCACTAAATTTTATTGGGTATACATTTTGACTTCGTATATGTTTTGAGCTGCTAAAATGCTATTCCATACATAACTATGTACTTTATGTTTCAATAAACTAATAAATACAAGTGAAAAAAATCTGTTTTCTATTTAATTCGAATCTTGAATTCGAAGCTTGAATTACGGGGCTCCCTATATACATATATACATGTATACATATATATATATATATATATATATATATATATATATATATATATATATATATATATATATAAATATATATAATATTTATATAAATGTATATATTATTGAACATCCGATGTCCTTTGTCTGTCCAAAAACCAAATAAAAAGATCTGATTTTACATAGAAGATTTTATCACTAGGGGAGAATAAAATATTTTCTGCATGTATCGAGCTGTAATTCTCTGTTATAAAGACATGTTTTAATAAAACTACGTGAATTTCCATAAATACATAAAAGATAATAATAAGTCTACCTTCTTTAAACATATGAAAAAACTATTGGTTGCATGAAAAAGTATTTCAAAGAAAAGTTTCCTTCTTTTACATCGTTGAAAATGTAGGTTTTTTTGGACTATGCAGGTACGAATGTATAAAATAAACTATTCGTATAACGTATAAGTATGTTGCAAGGTTGCACTGAAGCTGAACAGGATGGAAATTCGGAAGTTTACCGGATATAATACCGGGTATTATCCCCGGCGGAAGCATTTTCACACAATGGGACTCAATTTATTTATTACATTTTTCAAAAAATAAAAAAATTTAATTAATGCACTTTTCAAGGAATTAATAATTTGAAAAATTTAAGCAAGACATTTTTCCAAGAATTGATAATTAAATTAAAAATGAATTATCAAAAAAAATGCACTTTTTGCAATTCTGGTTTCAACTAGTTTGCTTAATTAATAAATAATTAATTAACGGTGCGACTAATAAAAAAATGTCTCAGGACTTTTCGTTCCAAAATTTTATCCTCTACCTACCCTCTTATGGAACTCGACTACTTACAGGACACTCTGTATATAATCGGTTTTTCAATAGGTTTCACGTCTAGTCCTTGATAATATTTGTATGTATCTGATAATATGTAGATAATTTCAAAATTTTCTGCAAATTCTGCGAAAAACCTTTTTATTCTATTATATGTTTACTTCGTCGGTTGTTGGTACACAAAAGGTAAAAGTACCGAATATTAATACTCTACAATCATTAAAAGATGAACAATAATTGATAAAAGTCTTTGTGTTGAATAATTCTAGACTAATTAGAACTATATGATGGTGGATAGCATTCAAAATTACTTGAGGATAATATTACGTACATATTGTACTATCTTCATCATCAGCAGAAGTGTATGGTATTACCTATTAGACCCGTAGCTGACGAATGATATACCTGAGTACCTTTTAGTGGGCATCGCACTAAAAAGCAAAAAATAATTTATTATAAAGATTATTAAAATAATCAAAGAGAACTGTAGGTTTTTTTAAATTAAATTTCAAATTTTGCTCCAATTCCTTGAACAATTATTTGTATTTTATAAATACGTATTTCAACTACAAGGTAGTCATCATCAGTATGAATTAGCTAATCGTAACTATCTCTGGGATATGTTGCTCGTTGCTAATTTGGTGCGTGTCTCACAATAATATTTTTTAAAAATTTATCTTTTATATGAAGGATTATTTGAGTTGACTGGCCAATTAAACCCATTAAGACCAATCCATTTATTGGCGATATCCTTTTCTGACCATGCGGTGTTGTTATTGTCAATAAGATGGGGGTGTTGACCGAAGCTAACCTTGATACTCAGGTATTAAATTTTGAATATGATTTAATTTTATCAAATCAGAATTTGGAATTGGGCCATTGTCAACATACATTATCTGTTCTTAATTTGTGTATGCAAATACTTTCGTATGCATTTAATTCTGTCGGGGTTTTGTACCGATTTCAGTAGTTTTCAGTTCGATTTGTCAATTTTGTGGTTGTTATTAATAACGTGCGCAGCTATACACGATTTTTCGGTTCTACCAAATTGCACATGAGCAGATGTTTTTTGATTCGAGTTCCAATTTGGTGACACCAACATAAGTTTTTGAACAATTTTGACAACTGACACTATATATGAAATACGTATTTATAAAATACAAATAATTGTTCTAGGAATTGGGGCAAAATTTGAAATTTAATTTCAAAAAATAATTATTATCTAATAGTTACATGCAAAAACTTCGGCTACTTTGTGTTTAAAATGTATGTGTTTGCCGATGTGCCGTCATCTAGAAGCCACAATTTTAGTTTGATGAGAATGTAATTTGATATTTGACGTGTTAACGGGCATATTAGCCAAGATAAAGGCGCGCTTAGAAGGAGTGATGAAGCCGAAGAATTTCGTGAAGAAGACTCGTTTTCATTGATCGTACATAGATAGACAGATTGTAGAGGCTGCCCTGGACGGGCTACCCTTCGCCCTTAAGGTCCATTGTGATGCCTAAGAGTGTGAGGATGTTAATAGAGTGGAAGGAATTTTTGTGTATAGACTAGGAATTGGTAGTATATGCGGCTGGAGCCGACTATGATATGAAACTATGCCGATATTCATTTGGAGTTCATGAAGGAAACTGCAGAAAACCTTCTCAAGCATAGCCGCTTACTTCGTTTTTGTCCACACGCCAACAGTTTAGTCAATAAACCGACCTTGTTTTTTTGCTTAATAATTCACAAACTGCCGATGTCGGGATTCGATTCGACATAACGCCTTAGACCGCTTGGCCACTTGGTTCGATCGTACATAGTGAAATGCCTTTGTACCAGTGTATATGAAGAAAATTCCATGATTACGCAGTAACTTTTCACGTACCAGCTCCCGGCCTATGTTAATTTCACAATACTTGAATGTAATATTAAGATGTTCGAATATTATAGAATGAAATTAAATTCTTGAATAATAATATGGAGTTATCATAGACACTAAATATGGCTTATTTAATTACGAAAATTATAATTTTAAATACATGGCTTTATTTGTTTGTTAACATCGATAAATAAATCTGTTGTGAAGAGCAACATAACTTCCATGTGCAAACTATATCTAGAGGTGGTGACCGAACTTATTTTCTTCAACAAAAATTTCTCTGGTCAAAATTTCTCTGCAAAAATTACTCGTGAGAAAATTTCTCATATACAAGAATTTCTCAAAGCATATAAGTAAAAATATCTCCAATACAAAAATTTCTCATACATAAAAATTTTCGCTTAATTATCCCAAGGTATGATATCAATCGATGTTAGTTATCAAATTTACTAAGAATTACGTTGTAGTTAAGGATTTATAAGCTTTAGGGTCAATCCACACGATAGTGCCGATCACGGTTTGTTCTCGATCCGATCTCGGTCTGGTAAAATATCACAGTCAAGTCCCGGTCCAACCACACTGCAGTCACGAAGAATAAAAATATTTTTGAGTGAGATCGAACTTGTAACGGCATGTGCAATCTAATGTGAATGCTCTCTGTTTCCGGTCTAGTGAGCTATTACCCACTGAAGCGTATGTTACCGCTTAATATTACCAGACTCGGACCGAGAACGAACCGTGATATGCATTATAATGTGAACATGAACTAGATAATATTTTACCAGACCGAAATCGGACCGAGAACGAACTGTGATCGGCACTATAGACTCTTATTGAGTTAATGAAGTAGTTATCAATGTAATATCCACAAAGTATGATATTAATGGATTTGACATGATATTGATGGCTATTCCAGTCGAGTACAACAATCTATCATTTCATCGGTCATACCCGAGTTGGTCGGATTTGCGTGTTTTAGGGTCCCCGCACTAACAGGTGTCCTGCATGTTTCAGGTAAACATTTTTAGATACTTACCTTGTTGCAAAAATATGTTATATTTGCTCATTTCATTTTTTATTTCTGAAGAAGGAACTGTGTGTCGAAACAAGTCAAATAAAGTGATTCTACGAAAATTTGAAATATTTGTTTTATTTAATAATTATAATGGATTTTCGTGAAAGTACGACTCATTCGATACAAAATTATTTAGAAGAACATCCTAACTTTTACTTGAAAGTTTTTGGGAAACGATGGTAAATTATAAACGCAGAACTCCAAGTACTGTTTGGGATAAAAGATCTCACACTATCAAATGACTCAAATTAATATAAATGGTTTTAGTAAAACCAATTAAGCGTCAAAATATATAAACATTTATAATGGTTAACTTAACAAAGTTTAGTATTACTTTGAAAATACTTTTCTTGTTGACCCTGTCTATACGTTTTTAATAAATAGATATTCGAGGTATAAAATCAAACCAAAAACTTTAAATTTTTTCAAATATAAAGTTAATTCTGAATAGTTACACAATTTATCCATATCTTATATCTATGTTCTATGAACCACAAAGGTTGATGTCATATTTTAAAATTTTATAATTGATCTGTGCCTTATTGATTGGATTTTCGAAAAAATGCTTCAGATAAACAATTATTCACTAGAAATATAGTAACAACTTTTATTCGAAAATTCTGTACGAAAACCGAATGAATAAGGCACAAATCAACTATAAAAATTACAAAATTGTGCGTGTCAGCTCCAACGCGTGAAAGAATTTACTCTTATAAGTAATTTACCATATTACGAATATACTTTACTATTACAAAAAGATATTTAATTTTGAAATATTCTGTTTCGATGGCGCTAACATTAATTCAGTTATAAAAATTTAAATTTTTTGATAGCCAAAATACAAATTTGCATATTTCTAACTTGTATATAACGATTTATAGTGTGCTAGTATAGTTTATAGTTTCTATGGAAATGACAATCAAAACTGACATTTCAAAATTGAAAGAAAATTTTAATAAAATAATTTTATAGTTATTTTTTAGAAGTATAGTTTCTGTGGAAATGACAATAAACAAAACTTTAAAATAATTATATATATATATATTTTTAGAATTTTTAGAATATTTAATATACAATGCAAAATATTATTTAAATTTTTATAAAAAATTTATTTTATTCTTAGGTATCTTAAAATAAATTGATGACTTACGAAAACAAAAACTTTATAAATTAAAATCAATCGGAAAAGATATGTAAAACATCATCAAAATGAATATCATAGCGAATTATATGTTAGCTTGTAAAAAAAACATAAGGCTTTTTTTTAACACTTGATTTCACTACTCATCAAATTGTCGTACTTTAAATTGAAATCGATTCTAAAGGAGTAAACTCCAAAAATGACCATAACATTTGTGGCCAAGTGTACCAAATGTACCTAGTGTACACTTGTTAATTGTATATTGTAAATTGACCATCTTACAACCAATCTCATCTTACAACCTTATCTTTATCGTAATTAAAATAGACATTTGAGATCATATAGATTTGATTTCATCGATAATAATGAATAAAGCAATTACTTTGTTCGGTAACATTTCTCTTTGTTAACCTAATTTTCAACAATTTTCAAGAAAATTATCGAATGCCAAGTACATGTTGATTCACATATGCAATATGTTCTATATTTACACAATTAGCCTCTTTGATGTGACAGGTAAATTATTCTGAGTATAGGCAATAATTCTAATTTTCTCCAGTCTACCTTTGGTATGTAACTCTATGTAAATGAGAATTGACATCTTACATAATGAATATTATTACATTGAAACGATATCGACGAACGTAAACGATGATATCGTATCAAGTTGTTTCGTTATTGAATATTTATGTATACGTGTTTATTGCACATAATTACAGCTCATTTAAGAACTACTTGAATGTCGTTTGAATTTAATTTGTAATCAAAAAAGTTAAAAAAAAGTTATTTTTGGCTTTTTTGTGGCTAAAATTTGGAATTTTTTTTCAAATTTATATGGGACCAACTTTGAAGTATACCCTATACAACAAAAAAAGAATTTTCAAAATCAGACTACTCTGTAAAAAGTAATGCGTGATCATACATTTTAAAAAAAAATATGTATATATATATACAGATTGAGTTGAGTACATTTTTCTTTCGTCGGTAAAAATTGAGGTTAGTCATTTTACAAGAAGAAGTATCCAAAATAAAAAACAAAAAAAATTCCGTTCTTCCGTAATTTTGTTCTATATTTAAAATAAACTGCTTTGTAAATTATTTTCAGCGTTTCCATCTAAAAGTTATTCTAACGCTAAATAATCCAAAAATAATGCAATTACTATTTAAATGATGGAATTTTTTTTTCAAAATGTATTTAAGGTAAGCTAAAAAGTGACTTCGCTAAAAAATTTATTTTAATTTTTATGAACTGAGTTTTTATGAAATGAGTTGTTGCAGCTTGAACATCTGAAAACTACTTGAACACTGTATTTATAAAAGTATGCTTTATCAATAAATGTCTATAGTATCTTGGTAAATACCAGTCCAAGTGGCCGAGCGGTCTAAGGCGTTATGTCTGCACAGTATGCCTACCTGGAAATTGGGACGTTATGGGTTCAAATCCCAGCATCGGCAGTTTGTCAATTATTAAAAAAAAAGAGGGCGGTTAATTGACTAAACTGTCGGCGTATAGACAAGAACGAAGTAACCGGCTATGCTTGAGAAGCTTTTCTGCAGTTTCCTTCACTCCAGATGAATATCGCCATAATTCCTATCATACTCGGCTGCAGTCACTTATCCTACCAATTCCTAGTCTATACATAAAAATTCCTTCCACTCTACTCACATCCTCACATCCTTAGGCATCACAATTGACCTTGTGGTCGAAGTGTAGTTCGTCGGTAGGGTAAGTCGGTTCGATTGTAGGGTAGCCTCTACAATCTATCTATCTAGTACCTCGGTAAATGTATCTCAATTTTCTCGAAACAATTATCTCAGTTAGAAATGGCCTTATTATTTAACTAAAGTTTTATTGATAGTTAAAAATTAATAAAATCTATTAAAATAGAACAACAAAAACATCCATAATTGGCAATACATGGATAAAATTAACTATTAAAAATTATCTATACAACAAAAACGATTTGTTAAAGCAAAAACAAAAAAAACTAACAAATTCAGTACCGACCAAAATACACACAGTGGTAAAATAAAACAAGAGAAATATATACTTAAATAATATAATACTGATTGTGTTTGTTGTTACGGGTCATTAATGACACCATACTATGTGCTATATGCTAGCAGCTAGGTGCCATGTGCTAGAAAGTAACATGTGCTACCATGTTTTACCATCAACCACATAAACACAAAAACTGTTTGTAGGGTATTATGATGATAGTAACTGAAAACATGCTACTTTGTAATAATAATACTACTACACTACTAGATAATGTCTGTGAACTTAACATCTCATTTGTTCTTATCGCTAGAAAAATATAGGGATCTTCTTCGTTTTAGACCCCCCCCCTCAGTAAAATTGATTGAAAATGGATGAAAATGGTTTGTTAGGACTATAAAAAGTGATTCCAAGGAGGAAAAAGTCCTTTTTGTCCTTGAAAACCTTGAAATTCAAAATGCGTTTTTTATTTTTAAGAGTTTTGACGAGAAAAAAATTTACAATATTAAATTATCGAGGGGTTGGGTTGGGTTGGATTGGGAAGAGTTTAAGGACGAAAAGGACTATTTCCTCCTTGGAATCACTTCCTGTGGTGTTTTCCAAACATTTCCACCCATTTTCAATCATTTTTACTGGGAGGGGGGTATAAAACAAATAAGATAAAACCTATAGATACCTTAGATAGATAGATTGTAAAGGCTGCCCTGGGTGGGCCCCACTTTGACCATAAGGTCAATTGTGATGCCTGAGGATGTGACGATGTGAGTGGATGTGACTATGATAGACTATGAAACTGTAGAAAACCTTCTCAAGCATAGCCGGTTACTTCGTTCTTGTCCATACGCCGAGTTTAGTCAATTAATGGTCCCATTTTTTCTTGATAATTGACAAACTGCCGATGTCGGGATTCGAACCCATAACCTACCAGTTTCCAAGTAGGCATACTGCGTAGATATAACGCCTTAGACCACTAGCCCATTTGGATTGCTAGCACGATTAGATAGTAGGTTGTGAGTAAAATTTGACTAAAGATGCTAAACTGGAAATACTCACATTCATATAACTCACATTAAATAAAAACGTTGTTTAAAATGAAAAAAAAGCAACTTATTCGAATGGTAATAGAATTACACGTTTTTTTTCTTTCTTCAGATGCACATAAATAAGACAGTAAGTTCACATACGTTCAATAAATAGTTGCAATATAGTAATACTGTTAGCATCGTATACAGTGGCTATAGTCTATAGTATCTATGTATGGATAATAAAAGCGCATCTTTCTACGAATCTGTAACAGCATAGTAAATAATAGTCTGAAGTATGTAAAACACGTACGATACATATTCACCTTCTTCGCTAGCACGGTACGACACACATTTTATGTTTGTATACCAAAACACATATGTCTGCTGTACAATCACAATACGATATAATGCTTCCAAATGCATCACAATGTTGTATTGCATCATAATTTGAAAAATATTCGAAATTTATAGAATACGGAGTCCAATGTATCATGTTTATGCATTATATTCTATCACTATATTATTAGGGATATTCGATATACATTGATGAGGGGAATGAGGCAATGGCCGGAACAGATTTTTATTTACTGAAAACAATATTTAATTGCAGTTCATCCTCACATCGTTAAAGTTTTTATATTTATATATATATATATATATATATTTGTATATATATATATATATATATATATTTGTATATATATATATATATATATATATATATATATATATATATATATGTATATATATATACATATACATATATATACATACGTACTTTATTTAAATGGCTATATATATATATATATATATATATATATATACATATATCAGATATATATATATCTGTTTATGTGTCTGTGGACTTTTTGGCGGTCACAGTTTTGTTCCGATTGAAATGAAATTTGTTATTTAAGGCGCTTTTGGTATTAAAATCGGAGGAGGGGAAAGGGGGGTTTAAAGGGAAAGGGAAACACAAAATTTGACATATTTCCCTTAATATTTGAAAAATCGAAAAATTTATTAGGAGTTAAGTTGTAGGTACTTAGATTTTTATTTACTTTTTTCTGTTACACTTATATTTACAGAAGTACTTACAATTAAAGATTGAATGATCTAAATATCTCTGTACACATTATAGTTTGGAAAAAATGATAAGGTAATGAATTATAGCAAACTTTATTTTCTACAACTTTACTCGTTATACATTTTTCGATTGTTCCAATATTAAGAGAGATATTTTATATTTTGTGTTTTCTCCTATCTTTATGCTCCCCTTTTCCCTTGACGTATTACATTTATTAATAAAATTGGCCTTGAAAATACTGAAATGATATCAGATACGACATTTCATTTTCATCAGACTTAAGTTGTGACTAGAGAATGATTTATGTATTCTAAGGAAATTCGTTAAGTAGAAAAATAGAAAAATGTACATTTTTATAAAAACTTAAACTTGTACGCACATTTTTCAGTTTCTGGCTTGTATTTATTCGAAAATAAAAACTACACTGTGGAAATGTTCATTGAATTAAAATACAACCTGTATGATGACGTGTATGTACGTACACATGATATAATTTCTTCTGTACATGCACTAAAATCTAGTTACAAATAAATACAACTGTTTTTCTATTTTCCGATCCTTGTCACGCACACACTAAGTAGATTTTCAATATGTAGATAGTGTATACATACACATCTAATCTCATATATACTGTAAATACATTTTTCAATAGATGTATATTTTAGCCAAACCAAAATGAAAAAAAAAATTTTGTAAATGATTTACACAAGAGTTTATTATTTTCATACGTACGTTAAAATTAACCTAATTTTTGTGCTGTTTGGGTCAAAATTACCCTAGAAAATGATTACTATTAAAATAGAGGACAACAATTTTTACGCTTTTTTCGCATTTTTACCCTTAAAAAAATTGTAAAAATTTGCGAATAATTTTTTGCCTCCGATTTTGATAAAAACTTCGTTTACCTTAACTAGGAGCTTTACCTTAACGGTTTTCAAGATATCAGACCCATGGTCCTAAAATTCATAACTGTATGCATTGAGAAGCCGATATTTTGATATGTGTTAGTCTTACGTTAAAATGAACCGGATTTTCGTGCTGTTTGGGCCAAATTACCCTAGAAAATTATTATTATTCAAATAGAGGACAAAATTTTTTTTTCGCTTATTTCGCATTTTTACTAAGGGCATTTTTACTTACCCTTAAAAAAATCGTAAAAATTAGATAAAAATTGTTTGTCTCCGATTTTGATAAAAACTTCATTTTAAGCTAAATTAGACACAGCGAAAACGATGGTGTTAATTAAAATACGATACGATTAACGGTTTACAAGATATCATACCCATTGTGTTAAAATTCAAAACTGTATGAATTGAGAAGCCGATATTTTGAAATGTATGAGTTTGACGTTAAAATCAATCTTATTTTCGTGCTTTTTTGGTAAAAATTACCCTAGAAAATGATTATTATTATCATCGCGGACTAAATTTTTTTTCGCTTTTTTCAAATTTTTAGTAAGGGGTACCCCTTAAAAAAATCGTAAAAATTAGAGAAAAATTATTCGTCTCCGATTTTGATAAAAACTTCGTTTTAAGCTAACTGGGACCCGGCGAAAACAATGGTGTTGATTAAAATACGATACGTTTAACGATTGTCATGATATCAGACCCATGGTGCTAAAATTCAAACCTATATAGGTTCACATGGTTATAAGCGAAAATTTTGAAGTTTGTTGGTCGTACGTTAAAATGAACCTAATGTCCGTGCTGTTTGGGTCACAACTACACTAGAAAATGAAAGAAAAATTTTATTCTGGCTCGATCATAATAGTTTATTATTGTATTTATTATCTAATAAATAAACTAAAAACATACACTCTGTGTTTGTTTAATATTTTTTGCACTGTTTTTAAAATATTGTTTCATTCACAAATGTTTTACTGAAAAAAATATATATATATTGCAGAAAAACTAAACGTGATCCAATTTTCAATTAGTTACCAATTCTGTGGAATATTAAATAATACAGTGTTTATATCCATTTAGGAAAAAAAATCGACCGAAAAAAACAACCTTCATATTTGCTATTGTGTACCATTTTTATCATAGAAAGAATTATTTCAATTTATATTGGACCTAAACTAACAAATGTGAGGATTAACAAAAGTTTATAAATCCACAAACCGTAGGGTAGGTTTGGGCTCCCAGTAAAGTTGGCTACAAATGCGGAACATTGTGCAGCAACATTGAACTCCTCTTACAAAATATTTTGCCTACAGACGTGTAACCAAAATTGGGAACATTACTTTATTACTTTATTACTCTATCTTAAAAATTCGATCACTTGTCATCTTCTCTCTATCTCATTTAATTTTTAGTTTATTTATTTACTAGTTTTTTTGTATGTATCTCTAGTTTTTTTATTTGTATGTATTTTGAGGAAGGAAACTTAAGTGTTCCGTGTCAATTTTGGCACGGAATACTTAAAAACATCCAGGTGGAAAAATTCAAATAATTTATCTAAAAATGTAATATATACATCTTGATACGATTTTGTCTATTCACGCCGTTTATTATTAATTGGCAAAATGAAACAAAATCAATATCCGTTATTAAATATTTTAATAAACTTTACCGATGAATTAATATTGAGAACAAATTTAAGTATTCATTGACTATCTACAGTGTAGGTAGGTAGGTAGGTATGCATGCATAAATAGCTTTTGACATAGATATGTGTCGTCGAAATATCGAACCGAGAATATATTGAACTAATTATATAGTTAGCAGACATATAGTTTGTATACTGGGTGGATAAAAAAAAATGTAAAAGGTTTTTAACAAACTAAATATTTTTTTGGCATCAAATGCTTGATATAACAAATCATACGCCTCCAGGGATGGGGATCGAACCCACTACCTCTGGCATTCTAGACCAATGCTCTACCAACTGAGCTACTTTAGATGTTATGGTAGTGCTATGCATTTAATCTATCCAATCATTTCTGATGCCATTGTATTATTAATTTTTTTTTGTTTATTTACTATTAACATATTTTTAAACTATTTTTTGTAAACTAGCGTCTTTTTATTTTCATTGTTAGTATGGTTGCCTTTCGGTTATATTATACCAACGGAAGCGGCTAGCTTTTTCTTACTTTGACAGTTAAGTAATATGTCTGAACAATGATACTATTTTTCATATCAAATGCTTGATATGAAAAATCATGCACATCTAGGGATGAGGTTCAGACATATTACTAAACCTTCAAAGTAAGTAAACGCTAGTCGCTACCGTTGGTATAATATAACCGAATGGCAACCATACTCACAATGGAAATAAATAGACGCTAGTTTAAAAAAAAAAAACAGTTTAAAAATATGTTAAAAATATTTTTCTGAAAAACAGTTTGCAAAAAATGCAAAAACAGTATCAATTCATTCTGGATGTAGATACGGCAAAAGTGTTGAGAGAAAATCCAATTTTTTTCCATCATAGGTAATGGTTAAATAAACCTACAAGAGTGACTTTTATGAACTCAATAATGAGTGATACTACAGTTGTCTAATTTTAACCTCATACATTCATTTCTGCTCATAGACACAAATCGAGGACGCTTTTGGAAAATATATTTAACTTTAAAATTTTTAACTCATAAAACGCCATGCCCTTGTATATACTATCACCACAGTTGAATTATTTCTGTCACGATTTTATCCGTGTGAAGGAGATCCACCCTGTATATTCAATATTGCATGTAATATGATTAAATTAAATATTCTCTCATCTTTATACATAAAATCATTTCATTTACAACATCGGATTATAATTATATACAATTAATTAATTGAAAGGAGCTTATTTGAATTTAGTATGATGGTTAACTCATCTTTTGTCATTTTTTACGTCGGATTTTATAGTAAATCTCCAATAAATTTTATTTTGAAAACAATTTTTAATAATATTTCAACTAATTGACAAACCAAAAAATTTTTAAAAAACAATTTTCAACAAAAATTTAGTTATAGTTTAGACCATATATTATTACTACTGTTATGCATCGCTTATAAATTGGGCTACAAGTCTTAAAACTTATCTAGGGTATAGACTACTACTGAACAATCTTAGCCAAAGTGTACAGCTTAATTTCGGTCTAATATCTAATCATAATCGAATATATGTCACTAAACACCTTGTTTGATTGATTCATATTGGGGTCTAAAAAGTATTGCACTTCGACCTTCGATGGTTCATTGTGCTCCCCCTTTTACTTCAGTTCGATGACTGAATGTTGGACCCGTTAATGGACCCGACCCATGAATGGACCCGGACTAAACACCCTACTAATTTTATTAAATGTTCAATTTTATTTAGAGATTTAAAATATTTATTTAAATATAAATGCGAATAACACGTAATGGTTAGTGTCTCTGCAAATTTTAATTAATAGGTGACCTCAATGATGTACTGTGTTCTGTTCTATACGATTATACCGAGTACACATTTTAATATATGTATTAATCAATAGTAAATAAACATGCATTCATTTTTTGAGAGAATCACTCATATAGCGGATAGCCGTATTCCGTACTAACTACAGAATCCTACACTGCGCCTGTTCCAACATGAATTTGATCATATTTTAAAATTGTTTTTTGTAAACTAGCGTCTATTTATTTCCATTGTTAGTATGGTTGCCTTTCGGTTATATTATACCAAAGGAAGCGAATAGCGTTTACTTTATTTGACATTTAAGTAATATGTCTGAATATTGATACCATTTTTTGACATCAAATGCTTCATATAAAAACTCGTACACATCTAGGGATGGGGATTGAACCCACGACCTCTGGCATTCTAGACCAATTGCTTTACCAAAGCATTTGATGTCAAAAAAAAAGGTAGCAATGTTCTGACATATTACTTAAATGTCAAATAAAGTAAACACTAGTCGCTTCCGTTGGTATAATATAACCTATAGACAACCATACTAACAATGGATATAAATAGACGCTAGTTTACAAAAAACATTTTAAAAATATGTTAATAGTAAATAAACAAAATTAATAATACAATGGCATCAAAAATGATAATGAGAGATCATATACATAGCACTACCATAACATCTAAGGTAGCTCAGTTGGTAGAGTATTGGTCTAGAATACCAGAGGTCGTGGGTTCGATCCCCATCCCTAGATGTGTATGATTATTTATATCAAGCTATTGATGCAAAAAATGAATTTGATCAGTTTTCTTAATGTGTTTTAAAATATTAACTCTTCATGTGTTTTAATATTAATAATATGTGAAATTCGCATATTATTATTTGGGTACATTTAGGCGTCACAATACAATACTAATGTCAAATTCCATTAAGCTTAGTTAAGCCATACTATGAAAGAACTGGCGTATACTATATAGACAAACAAGTCATTGCACTTTTAAACTACTGATTTGAAAAAATTTACTTGTCAACTAGGAATCGAACCTCTGTCAAATTTTGAAATTACGTATTTCAAATATTCGAATAAGATAACCAAAAATCCAATTTCATATTCAAAAATCCAATTTTTACATTTTTACATATTACACTGTCTGTGTTAAAATATAATATTATTCAGTCAAGTTACAGACTCTAAATATAGCAACTAACACCTACAGTTAAATAATATTTGACATTGTTCTTTTTCATTATACAAATTAAATTATTTAATTAAATAAGTCGTCCTAGTCAGCCAGACAGAGAAGTACCCAAAGTCTTAACAAAATTAATATTAGAACCAGTACCAGTCTAGGTACACTTCATTTATATACAACTCACAAATATAAATATAATCAACTTTGTACTGATAGTGATAGTCCACGAAAAATATTAAATATTTGAAAAAATTTTCACAGTTTAATTTTTATACCCTGTTAATTCGGGTATTATAAGTTTAGTCTCAAGTTTGTCACATCTAGAAATATTGATCAAAAGAAAACATTTTAGTTTAGGATCGAAATATAATAAAATAGAACATAAAATGTTCGAATCAGTCCATTTCCACAAGTCTGTTTACCAGTCCTTCAGTCAACACGATTCAATTTAACAAGGGAAAATAACAAATAACTAAGTTTATTGCATAAATACCCGATATATACTGAGTGTAATTTTTATACCCTGCAAATTCGGGTATTATAAGTTTGGTCTCAAGTTTGTCACAGCTAGAAATATTGATCGAAGGAAAACATTTTAGTTTAGGTATAAAATGTTCGAATCAGTTCATTTCCACATGTCTATTTACCAGTCCTTCAGTCAACACAATTCTGAGTTAATTGCTTAAATATCCGGTATATACTGAGTTCATTTTCAATGCGTGAACAGTTTATTTTATCTTTGAGCTGAAATTGTTTTTAAACTATCCAGTTTATCCAACTTCAAACAAAAGTTGTTTATTTATAAAAAAAAGAACATTTCTTGTGTTTAAACATTTAATCTTTCTCTTATAAGGTTTCAAAAATAAATACTCCTTCTTAGTGGGGGGATGATGCATTGTTAAATTTTTCCTATTAGTGAATGTGAACCTGACTTTACTTTGTAGCTCTAGAACACACAAACAAAATTTCAGCTGGTTATCTCTTTTTGTTGCTGAGTTGTAGTGTCTACGGGCAGACAGACGGACATACATTTAGACAGTCAGACAAGCATAAATGAATGAATTATTTCATTTTATAAACACTTATACCCATTTTTTTCTGAGATCAATATATTTTCAACCGTTACAAAATCGGGACTATATAATACCATATTATATATACCGCGTATAAAAATTTTCTTGTTACAATTATTTTCTATGTCGGATAACTATTTTCTGGGACTATAAGTTTGTGAGTGAAGTTAGTCACTCACTCCTGTTAGAACTTTAATTTCATAGAATACAGTAGGTAAGTACTTCTATAATGTATGTTATTAAAGTCATAACAAGAAATGTACAAATTCCATCGGTATCTTTAACATATTATACAAAGGTTTCATTCAATCTAATACCACCAAACTTAAGTTACTGCAGTCTGTAGCCAATACAGAATGTCTCGAAAATGATTGGAGAGTATTTTGAAACGTCCATTCCTGACGTTTCTGTAGCCGACGCCATGCGTATATGAAACACCAATGTATAACGTTGACATTACCACAAGGTACAAACCATTATATTAATAAGTCAAAATCCAACAAAATGGAGAATGGAATAATGAAATCTACCACATAATATCAATGGCACATTGAGATAAACTTTCTTGTAACAGATAGATAATCAGCCAAGTAGCCGCGCTTGTAAAGGCGTTGTGTGTACTTGGAACTGGGAGGTTATGGTTTCAATCCTGACTTGTTTTCTGCAGTTTCCTTTACGAACTCCAGATGCGTATCGACATAGTTCCTATCGAAGTCGGCTGCAACCGCTCAACGTACCAATTTCAAGTCAACACACAAAATTCCTTGTCCTCCATTCACATCCTCACAATCTTGGCATCACAATGGACCCTATAGTCGATGTGTGCCCCGTCCAGTATCTATCAATCTATCTAACATATAGACAGAAAGATAAATCTTGCTGTATGAAGTACTGCACTGCAAACTTATGCCCCATTGTGCTCCCTTTCTAATTCAGTCTGACAAGGTTCGCTTCTCCCATATCTTGACAATAGCCAGTAGCTTGCTAATTAGGTTTTTCTGAAGGTTTATATATTCGGGGAGAGGTGCATCGAATATTTTGTATCTGCTGTAACCGAAAGACTTGCAGTTAAAGATGGTGTGGCTGGATGTTTCTTCCCCCTTGCTGCACGATCTGTACATAATGGATCGATAATGGAATCCTATTGTCTGTAAATGCTTTCGTAGATGATAATGTCCGGTGATGAATCTGGTAACTAAAGTTGTATCCAGTTCAGATTGAGTGCACCTAGGTATAGCCTCTTGGATTCATTCTGCAACAGTATATTCCAGAGTTTTTTTAGCGATTTATATTCTCAGTGATCACGGCAAATATACGAATTTGGCACCTCTGTAACTGCCAAACGGGGCAAGCCCCCTGGTTTGACCCCGCTCCTAGATCCGGGGCTATTACTGCCATGTCATAGAAAAGCCAACTGGCATCAATACTTAAACACTCACCTACACGGACAATTTGTGAAATCACAGCTGTTTATTTAAGACATCTTGTAAGATACCAATTACTACAGTCAGATAATTCACTTTGGTTACATAGGAAACCTTTCTACTCATGTATATGAAAACCACATGCACATCATTTTGAAAACATTTCGCTGTAATATTACAAGTATGGAATGTTTGGCATATTAGAACGACAAACTTTGTCGTTAATGTACTTCATATGAAAGGAGGTAAAGCGCACATCACCGGTGTAATTCATTGTATGAAGAGCTGATGAAAACGTATTTTAAACTTTTAAAATTTTAGTGCCCCCCTTTCCCCCTATATTCTGACAGTAACGGAGTATCTTACACAGAGGTATTATTTTCGATATTGTCTATATTGAGATATCACACAGTATATTTTCATATGCTGTGAAATCTCAATCTGAAATTTAATATGGAAGAATATTGTAGAAGTATACATCCTGGTATATTTAATGCAAAACCTGTGCTATAAAATATTAAATAAATGGATAATTTATGAACTTTGAGTAACCATGGTGATTCATTTATAATATTCATCATTGATTGATTGATTGATTTTATATTGGGGTCTAAAACTATTGCGCTTCGACCTTATGGGCCATTTTGCTCCCCCTTCTACTTCAGTCCAACGAGATTCGCTTCTCCCATATGTTGGCAATAGTCAGGAGCTTGCTTATCAGGTCTTCCTGAAAGTTCATATATTCGGGGTGAGATGTACCGAATATCCTGTATCTGCTGTAAATATTCATTATTATGGGTATTGTATTTAAATTGGAAATATTTCTGTAAATATTAGGGTTACAGAAAATATGGTCAGGCAATGAATTGTAGTAAAATTTATTTACTACATCTGTACTTAAATTTTGCCATTTTACTGATACTAAGAGAGAAATTAATGTTTTTGGTGTTATATTTAAATTGCAAATATTACTGTAAATATTACATACAGAAAATATGATCAGGTAAAGAATCGTAGAAAAATATACTTACTACAACTTTACTAATTACAAATTTTTTCTTTGGTTAAGAGAGATATGTAAAATTGTATATTTTCTCCTCCCTCTTAGCCCCCCCCCTTTTCCATTGTTTCTCTTTCTCCAATTTTGCGCATTAACGAACTTGGCCACTCACATAAGTAGCACGTTATATACCAAATTCCGGCCTCCATTTATATATATATATATATATATATACATATATATATATATATATATATATATATATGTTATATATATATATATATATATATATGTTATATAAATAACAGGTGAATGAGCTACACCATTTATTTTTTAAAAGCCTTCGATCGTGACTCGACAAGTTTGCAACGACACTTAGAGAACTTCTCTACACGGAAACATGAAATTCTAGTAAAATCTAGGTTTATGTCCCACATTCTACCGAATTCGTATCAAATCCCGTGAAAGTTAATTGATATAATATATCATAGAAACAAAAATTGACACATTTCAAAAATTCAAATTTCAAACAAGTCATGCCATCTGCAGATAGCCTAAACGCTATATAATTTTCAATGTGTCTGAAATTAATCCCCATTGTAATGGTAATTATTATGATCAACCTTGGAACCATTTATATATAAAGAGTTACGTATTATGTTGTTATATACAGTTGAGTTTGTAATCATGTTATTATATGAGATTGCTTTATACAGAAATTTTGTATAATATTTCCATTATCATAATATTAAGTACGGTCCATTCTAATTGTTATGATAATTTTCTATGACAAACATATTAAAATCCGTTATTATTTGAGATAACAATGTATACAAATTAAATGTTCATTTTTTATTAATTCATTCAATAATCAAGTCTGTTGTCTCTGTTGTCTCTGTTGTGGTTAACTAAATGTATTACAATAATTAAATGTTAAGGTAGTTGGTGCAATGATAACGCAATAAAAATACTAATGAATTATTTTTATACTATTAAAATATCTTATAGATATAAGGTTGTTCTAAGTTTAGTCCCAAGTTTCTTCATAACATTTTGTACTCCATATACCTTGGTCTAGGATATCAGTATAGGAGACAAACTACTTCTGCCCTAAACGAATGGGTGGAAAAGTCTCTAAACACGAAATGGAAAGATGCAGTAGTAGACTGCAGATTGCAGACAAGCCAAACAAATGATAGTTGGGTAAAATGCCACGAAGTCAACCTGGCTTATTGGCAAAATCCGGAAAGAGATAATAAACCTTCTGGTTGGGGGGCTTACCAGTCACTGCAGGCTCAAGAATTGCGATCTGCCCGGACTGTAACGGGTTGGAGGATACTCCTTTCCACCTATCTATCAGAATGTCGTTACAGAGCTAGAATGAGGTATCTGAGACTGCAATGGGGAATCTGAGGTAAAACAACGTAGTGAAGATTGAACAAGTTGAGTGGATGGGTTAGAGGTAGTTAAAAAAGGTCTAGAAAGGCATATTTGCCAGGCTTCGGCCTCCCCTCCACTACTACTACTACTACATATCCGTTGTCCATCTGTCTATCCAACAAACATCATAGCTAAAAACACAAACAAGCTAAGCATAGACGCATACCGTACTGTGTTTTAAAGAAATGATTAGGGACGATTTTAAGACCTCTGTATCTCAGGAATCAAAAAAGTTATGAAGCTCATAGCTTTTAATTTAAAACTGTAGCGTCAGACCCACCATATCAGGCGGTATTTAGACGGTACGTATCAAGTTTCAACATTACAGCTATAATAGTTTCCAAGATATTTAACCCTAAAAAACGACATTTTGGATACTTCCAATCGTCCATGAAAATTGATTTTTGGTAGACAGGTAAGACTTACACTTAAACCACCCAGGAAAGCGGATAATTTTTAAAAAATGTGACAATGGTTGCCTACTTGGAAACTGTGAGGTTGTGGGTTCGAATCCCAACATGGGCAACTTGTCAATTATTAAGAAGGGGCTGTTAATTGCCTAAACTGTCAGCGTATGGACAAGAATGAAGTAAACGGCTATGCTTGAGAAGGTTTTCTGCAGTTTCCTTCACGAACTCCAGATGAATATCGGCATAGTTCCTATCATACTAGGCTGCAGCCGCATATCCTACCAATTCCTAGTCTATACACAAAAATTCCTTCCACTCCACTCACATCCTCACATCTTTAGGCATCACAATGGACCTTATGGTCGAAGTGTAACCCGTTCAGGGCAGCCTCTACAATCTATCTATCTATGGGTTGGTATAAATTTATTGTGTGCGTTACTCGGGTGTAGAGTATTTCATATTGTACTTGGCAAGTGGTCAGATTTGATTACACTTAATATTCAAAGAAAAATACTTGCCATGCAAAATATGAAATACCCTGCACCTAAGAAACTTATATAATAAATTTATACCAATGATTTTCTCATTTTATTAACAAACTTGGTCCTTGACAGTACAATCTTGGTCCTTACATAGATTTCACAACTTTTGAAGGCGAACATTATTGTTTTTACTGATATCACTACTTTTTATATGCGAAAACTTTGCCCCTTTCATATTTTTGTTTTTGGTGGGATTTGACTTATTGATTGAAATATGTTGCATTCGAGTGTATGTGTTACACATGCAAAAGTAATTGAACTTCATAACAAAATATATGAATGGATCTTACATATAGATTTAGAGTTAGTAGCAAAAAGAGCACTAACTCTTTTGTTTACTCTATGGTCTCTAAGTAAGTGAATGAATACTATTCAGAAGAAGAATTGGCTTAAAGAAGTAAGTATTTCTACAAATTGTATTACATACATGTATGTATATATATGGATGGGTACTTAGAACTGGATACATTTTCTTTTCTGGATACAAGAAGAAAATTAGATTTATAATATGTTGTTATTTTGTTGGAAAGTAATTTTATTTTCCAATATTTTCTTCTAACATTTTTGTTTATATTTTTATGCTTGAATATTATGCTTTCTTGGTTTGTTTATACATACAATTCCATTGATATATTCATTGTTTGAATGAAGTTTCATTTGAGTGTTTCAGGTTTTTTACATATTTGTAAAGAGCATAGAGTAAAAACATTTGCCAAATAATTTCATTATGTTATATTGGTATTGTCTTCTATAAAATCTAAATAAATAGTAAAGAAAAGTTTATTTTATGTTGAAATTTTTTCTTTTTTGAATTTTTGTTATAAAATTTTATTTATTTCTAGTTGAATATTTTCGATACTCTATTTGGTGGTATATTTTTAAAGGCGATGGATTTAAAAATTAAATCACTATTCCCTTACGCGCAGATTTTTAAATTTGGTAGGGATAAAAATAAGTATATTATTATAACATTCATAAATAGGAGAAATAGAAAAATTTTATAAGAAAAAATGTTGTTTTTAGCAACTATTTCAGCAATGTGGTAAACAGCTTAAAATAAATCTATTTTATTTCAAAACAAAAGAGAGATGTACGAATATGTAAATTAAGTATTGCGAGCAAGATAGTTTTGCCAGATGAAAATAAAAGTCCGGATATTTTAACTTTTAGGAAGGATTATCTAATGTTTACTGTTTATTTTACTAAACGAAATTATTTTGTTTAAAACAAAAAGCTGTAATTTAATTTTCAATTAGGTTATTTATAATTTTTACTTCCGTTAACTCATCTGAGGAAAGTCTGTAAAATGGATTTATATAGTACCAAAATAAGGTGTTATTTAGGTTCTTATTTGGATCTTAGTTTGTAATTTTGCTGCTTTTGGATTTATCCAGAAATCTAATCACAAAAGTTATCTTCTGACTTGACATCAAGCTAGAAGAGGATTACCTAAAAAATTCCGCAAAATGGTTTTAGGTACTACCATAATTAGGTGCGATTTAGGTGCTAATTTGGAGCTTTGTTTGTAATTTTGGTGCTCTTTGGGTTTAGCTAGAAATCCAATCTCTGCTGGCTTGAAGTCAAACTAGCAGGGGATTACCTAAAAAAGTTCTCATAATGGTTTTAGGTAGTACCATAATTAGGTGCTAATTTGGTGTTCAGTTTGTAATTTTGGGTTTGGCCAGAAAAATTGAAACTCAATAGTCTTAAAACCATTTTGCGAACTTTTTTTAAGTAATCCTCTGCTAACTTGACGCCAAGACAGCAGAGGATTACTTTTTTATCCACTCCTGTTAATTTTAATCAGTATACGAACAGGCAAAATTAAATATTTTATTCACTACATTCATATTTCAGGCATTATCTATACTTTGCTCGAATGAACTTTATTTAAAAGATTTGTATGAAATTGTTATTGTTAAATCTGTGAGACATTGTACGAATATATCAAAACATAAATTTTTTATGTATCTGAACATGTATGTACATAAAATGTTTGTTGTTGTTTTTTTTAAAAATATATTTTCGTTTTATCGCATTTTTTTCTTTTATTTACAAAACAAATAAAGTATTTCATTTAAATTACATTGAGAGAGTTGTTCATATTTTTCCATACACACAGAATACAAATTCTGTTAACAATAAATTAAGTTTTTCGTTTAGATTTTTTACAAACTTTATATAATGTTTCGGTCAACTTGTAATTATTCGCATGGGATCATTAAGTTTTGCAAAAATTCCAAGTATCGCGTTGATCGATCGAAATCAGTTGTCATTGCGGAAATTTAAATGCAGTGCTCCACGAATGCTTATATACGAGTAAAGATATCGGGTTTTTTTTTTAAAATCGAATATGTTAAATGTTTGAATTGTCGAAAGCATCTGCGTTCCTTGGTTTAATTTATTACTTTAATACCTTTAATTTATTACTTAAAACTGCTTCTTCATGTGATGGATGTTGACACAAAAATTTTTTAGAAAATAATTCGAGATGAATAACAGTAAAGTGACACAGTCATGTTCCTTATGGCCCAAAATCACGAATGTAGCAAATTGTTAGTAAAAGGAAACTGCAGAAAACCTTTACAAGTATAACCGGTTACTTTCATTATTGTCCACACGTCGAAAGTTTAGACAATTAACGGCCTCATTGTTTTTTTATTTCTTAGAGATAAAAATCGATAAATTTGGGGCTTCGAATTAGAAAACTTCAGTTTTCGCTATTAGTCCCAGCATATGTATATTCTTGACTGTTTGCACGATGAATATACCTAGTATTCGTGATCGAATAGCCTTAGATTATTAATTTTAGTGTGACTTAACATCAGATAATTACAAATTTATGCACATATTATGGTCATTTTTTTATGGTCATATTTATTATTGCAATATTAATTTGAAATTTTATTTTACTGTTTTTCTTTATAAAAAATTTTGTGTGAAATTGTAATGGTGATTACCATGTTTTATATGGTCGTTTTTTTTATTATTCTTTTATTATTAAAATTATTATTTATTACTATAGTCATAAACAATTTAATAATAAACAAAACAGTCGAAGTATACGCTAACGTACAAACAATTTTTTAAATTATTTACACGTAAATAATCTTACATAACACTCTGTAAACAGGATCAATTCTGTACGTGGAAAATATTTTCAAAATAATACAAAATTTTGTTAATCTAATCATAAAGAATACTTAAAAAATTGTATTTTCTGACTGCCTGTTTGTTTTGTTCTCGTTAAAATGGCGAAATTGATTTTGAAGGGGCTTTCCCCCCGGATAATTGAGAATTTGGCCAAACAATACAAGCAGTATTAACAGTTGTATTCTATATATATATGTTCAATTGGCAACTTGAAATTATATAATCTGTAACCTGGTTCCTACAAGTTAAACATGGCGACAATAGTAATATTCATTTTTAGAAATTAACTTCTGTAAACATTAAAGTTACAGAAACAATTATTATCAAATATAAAGATAGATATACCGTACGTTTATTTTACATCTTCGCATAGTAGATCTCCCACGAGTATGAGAGAGTACATATTTATGCATTAAGCAATGTGTATGAGAAGGAGGTCATATGTGCCTATGTGTTTTGTTGTGTTGTATGCGACAATCACCAACCACTCGAACAGTTATGAATATTATTCAATGTTTTGAAAAATATGTTTGTTTATCAAACCTATAAGACCTCCTTCGCATACACATTGCTTAATGTACACATATGTACTCTCTCATACTCGTGGGAGATCTACTATGCGAAGATGTAAACTAAACGGTAGGTATAATGTTTCTTTGTAAACTCCTTAAAACTCTTACTTGAAGAAACTAATTCCGAAATATTACGGAGGTAAAAATATATTTATAAATAGAATATATATAATTACAAACTAAAATGTTATCGAAATCGTAAATATTCTACGTAATGGTAAAATACGTAAAAGAGATTAAAATAATATATACAACATTATCGCTAGGGCGTAAAAGCACATATGAAAAATGTATGTATTTGTAAGTACATCATGGTCGGATACAACACAATCACATGAGTACTATATCCAGTACGTACGAATAGCACACTCTCACACACACATTCATACACACACACATGGTTGTGACGAGAGAGGAATGTGTATTCATATATTATATTAACATTCAAAGTGTGTTTAAAATCAGTGAAATAATAAAAGTATGTTTATTTGTTTGCATTCCATAACGACGGCATCGTCAGTGGTGGTGGCTGGTGCTGGTGCTGTATGGTGTTTGGTAGCTGGTGCACATTTACATTTTAAATTACATACAACAACTAAATTAAATTTAACATAAAATATGTTATAGTAGGAATGAAAATTCATTGTAAAATAAATAAACATATACACGTACGACACATATTCATATACAGAGAATTTCAAAAACATTAAAGGTGGAACGTTTTATAATAACTTAACCCATTAAGTACGCAACTGATTCCACTACTTAAGTGCCAGCGGTACTTTTAAGTAACACGTTTTAAAACACCAATTTATTATAATATTGTAATAATAGAAACAAATAGAAAAACTAAGTGTTCATTTCTGGACTATTTTTTTTAAGTATGTATCCATCGATCGGTACAAAAATGTTCTGAATATACTCGTTTGTTTTCCATTAAATGAAAATCAACACTTCTATATGCACCAGTTACTTCTTAATACCGGCGGCACTTATCTATAAATTTTTATTAAAAAGTTTCTTCATATACTGCAAAAATAGTCCTTATTTACTTATTTTAAATAAATTTTCTTGTAAATAAATACGTGGTTCTACACAGGGTGAAATAAACGGTACTTACAAGTACCGTTGGCACACAACGTGTTAACTTATTTACTCTGTATAGATCGATAGCTGGTATGTCTATTTCTAAGCATATAAAAAAATTCTTTTGGTAATCAGATTGGTTCAATGAGTTGTTAAAAAGTGTGTTAATCAGAAAACTGTTCCAACGCTCTCATTTTCGAAGATATGCAGCAATTCCCGGATATTTAATCAGAAAATCGTATTTTATCTACCATAGGAAGTCATCAAAACCAATAGGTCAACAATAATTTATCACCATAGAGCGAAGAATTTTCTGTGGTATTAGAATCGTACCAATTAAAACAAAATAATTATTCTGACTATATAAAAATAGTCAAATTCTACCTCCAAAAGTTTACTAACTTTCGGTACAATAATATCCTGAACTTTAATATGTCCCAATGATATGAACAATTTTGTATGTATTATTTAGCTGACAAAATATATAACGGTTGATGTTGACTTTGTTTAGACTTTTCGAGCATTTAAAAATAATCTTCAAAATTCATATATGTAATTATTATATTGAATGTGATATCCGTTTTCCGTTGTCCAATAATGTTTCATTAACTTTTAAGACCTTAAAAGTTGAAATTTATCTTCGATGTGGATCACAGGCGATTTGGTTGACAGCAAAACTTTTTACTGATTAAAGTTTCGTAGTTGACCCCAGGGCCAAGTGAGTGATGAAGAAAAGATAATCTGATATTTATTTCACAATATTTTTCTAGCCATTATTAACATTGCGCAAATACCATACAAGATATTACTTGATATTGCGGGAAAAAAGCCTCTAAACAGGTGATTGTAATTCTCAATTTAGACAAAAATTTGACTTGGGCATCGGTTGATTTTTCGATGTGTTATCGATGTTTATAAGTAACAGTAGTTTAGCCAAGTTAGTGGTAAACTGTCTTTCCTTTTTTATAACAAGATATAGAGACATTAATATTCGGCACAAATCGACTACAAAAACTTAAAGCCGGAAAAGGATCACCACTTATTAACCCGATAGTATGCAAGTTAATCTTTCCGAATGAAAATTTAAACTCGAAGTTTAACAAATCACTTCTAATTACCTGATTGAATAAAAAAATATTCACCGATATATAAATTTTATGGAAGCATTGAATTTGGGTAGGTAAATTGATATATTTTTAGCCTTCCAAAAAATTTTTATTCTGAAAAACACTTTAATACATGCTTTTATTAGTAGATAATTATTACTAAATACAAAGTGGCGCATAAATATCGTTATGATTTATTTAATGAATAACTTTTTTCTTTTTGATTTTATTTAATATTGGCATTTATTAAAATTTAGATTACAGTTTGGAAATATGTTCACATTATGTTTTGAAGATAATATCGTTCAAATGGTGCCTATTGATTGCTTCGACCTGACGTGCTCTTTCCAGAGCATTTTCCATAAATTGTCTTAAAATTTCAGGTCCCAGCGGCCTCTCACATTTTCTCGGATATTGGCCTTAAGCTCTTGGATGGTTCCTGGCTTATTGGCATATACCTTACCATTTAGGTAGCCCCAAAGAAAGAAATCGGGTGGCGTTAATCGGGCGAAGGCGGTGGCCAGTTAAAATCAGAAAATATTGAATGAATGCTTATGTAACGTATGTAAAACTGTATGCAAAGACTTTGGTTCTTTGTTCTGTGCTGAGTCTTTCCATCGTAAATTTCCCAAATTTTTCAAAGTTAATTCTGAATAGATAAGAACAAAAAACATTTAAAAAAATGTATTCACTAATTAAACCATAACGTTTCTTATGCACCACTCTATAGTAGTAGATAATTATTTGTTATGTTTTTTTCAGAAGTTAATGGTGATTTAATTTATTTTTCAAATAAAGTTATATTTTTCCATTATTAATTTTCCATCTTCTTATGTTTTTTTTTATATTTTTGTAATTGATATTATCTTTTCCAATTTGATAATCAAAACACGTATAATGAGGATACCACATATAACACAAATTATTAACAACAATAAAATTGCGTACAAGAATATAAATTATTGAAAACGGAAAGAATTAAAAAAAAAAATATAATAATAAAAAAGCATATAGAATCGAAAGAGTGTACCACTATAGCAACCAACCAATCCCACTTGAACGTGTAGCCTAGCATGAGGGTGCTGTACAAGTCGAATAATATATTTCACGTTTTGAATGTTAATAACAATGGACAGAAGATATATTTTATAATGCTGATGATATGGGTTTAAATGGGTTTGTTGTATAAGGACTTTATTTGTGTGTTTTTTTTTCGGTCTTTACACACACAATTGGTTTGTCAATCATCCGTAAAAATGTTTTTTACTTATAAATAAATTCAGTACTTTTAGGTACTATACTTGTGTTTTTAATGTTCCATTAAACAAGCATCATAATGGCTGAATTTTCATTTCACTGAACAATTAAAACGTAATTAACATTTATTTTATGTTCGAAAGTGGTGGATCTTTTTTCAAAATTTTACAGTTAATTTTTGTCCAAACTCATTAGGTTTTCGAACAAAAATTATTAGTAGTTTTATAATGAATAACTGTTATTCGAATAATTTTTTCGAAAACCAAATGGATTTGTGGGTGGAAATATTGTAGGCAGAGTGTTTGGCACCCAGTTTGAAAAATAAATAGTGTTATATGGAAACCGCTGCCTACAAATTTCCAAGTCAAGACATTTTTGATCTTACTGTAATGTTAAATGATAGCTGAATAATGTATCTATCTGTGCGCCATACCATTATTCCTCAAAATAGATTCGAGAACTACGGAGAAAAATTGAAGTATTCTTAAATTTAGAGCAATATTTAACTTTTTAGAGGTGCATTAGCATTGCAACTTTTTGGTTACTAAATGTTCGGTATAAAGTAAAAACTGCCATAAAGACAAATTGTTTACAGGTCACGGCAAATTGCCTAATAGGAAATTATTTTCTTTCTATTTTTGGTTTAACGTTGATTTTATATGGTGGAAGCGAAGGAAAGAAGCTTATTTATTTTTCTTGAGTTCACTTTTGAGTCCTTTTTGTCAGAGTTGCAGAATTTTCCCCATAGAATTTATAACTGCAAACAGCTTTTGTTTGAAATATTTGGTCATAGTTTTTACTTCAATACGGGTCAGCTAGAATGTCAATAATTTAGTAATACTTTTTACTATCAACATACAACATAAACTGTGGCTCAATGGATCAAGCGTAAAGTTCTATTTACAAAGATTAACCATATTGTGTTATTTAAAATGTAAATAATGTGGGAAAATAATTAAGTGTGAATAGAACTTAATGGTTTATAAAAACATAAATATTATTTAATGAAGTTATAATTAGTAGTTGTAAATTGTTAATTATTGTATAAACATCAAATATATATACATATAAACGCATGCATGTACCTATGTTGGTTATATAGTGCCTTTTTCATATTCATAATATTCCAAAGTGAATCTCACAGCACATCTTTATTTCATTTGCTCTTGATTTATTGAAAATCGAAATCTAGTAATGACATATGTTTCAGCTGAAACTTAGATGATTCTTTTAAATTTTGGTGAACAACTTTCATCTTGGAGTTATCGAATTGACGTGTATACAATCCGAAAAGACGGATTATATATATATATATATATATATATATATATATATATATATATATATATTATATATATATATATATATTTATATATATATATATATATATATATATATATATATATTAATGGCATTACAAGTTTAGTCCCGACTTTGTCAGGGGTGAATACATTGTTTGACAAAAATTTCTTTGGTATTATTGTTCATTAAATGACAAAAAGAAAAAAAAAGCTAAAAACTGATTTTAAATTCGCGAACAGGCAATTTCGATCCCACGATTCCTACGCTGAGAAATTTGTATGTTTGAACTCGTAAAAGAGCGTACTTTAAATACAACAAGGGGAAATAACAATGAGTTAATTTCTTAAATAACCGGTAATACTGACTTTATGAAAATAATTACAAACCACAGGGGCATTTTTTTCTTTAATGTTTCTTCTACCTCTTACGATTTCAAAGATGGGCATTATTATGAGAAATTATGAGAAATATATTGAGTTTATGAAAAAAACTGTCATCCTCTTTTTAAAATGAGTATGATTATAGTTTGTTCGAAAACTTGTTTTCTATCTCTTATGGTAACAAAGATATACATTTTCCCCTCTGGCTGGAAGAAACACGTTTCATCTTGACTCATTAACGAACTTGACCTTAATTTTAGCTCTAGAAAACACATTCAAAATTTCATCAATTTTCGTTTATAAGTTATATATATACCGTTTATATATACCGGGTATAAAAACTAAACTACACCTAAGAATATTTATTCTTACAGAAGTAATATAACACTAACACACCAGTTAGTGTATGACATTGTTAAAATTGTAAAATAATAGATTAAAACACATATTAATGAGTAACAAAGTAGTAAGTAAGTATGGTATGTGAAACTATTAAGATAAAATACAGCATTGTACACTAATATTACTATCAGTGATCATAATTTTACAAGAAAATACCGTACCTATACTTCTTAAAAACAATTAAAGCTTCACTATATTTTATACTGGGTGTTAACATAATAGTGTTTTAAGACCGTTTTTTCATGGATTAAATAGCCTTTTGTTTTTTATACACTTTCAAATTCGCCCCAATACCTAAATCAGTTTTTGTATTATAAATACGTATTTCGACTACAAGGTAGTCATCATCAGTATAAATTAGCTAGTCATAATTTACTGTTTGACAATTATAAATAGATAGAAAATCGAAATAAATAGACAAAAATAAAAATTAAACAAAATAAATTAAAATATAATAAATTTTATTGAAATTACTCTTGTTAAAATTTCTTTCATTCAAGTTTACTCATGTCAACATCACTCTTATTAAAATTACTCTTATATTGTCTCAGGATATGTAATTCGTTGCTAATTTGGTGACAGTTTCACCTTCTGTAATAAATTTATTTTTCTGTATGAAACCTCTATATAAACCAAGTATTTCAAAATATTGATCGCAGAACAAATTTTCGATATACGTGTTCATAAAATGACCTAAATAGTCTATTCCCGCATGCCCGTTCTTCCGTGGACACATTAATTCAATAACAAAAAAAAAAAGAAAACGATCTGATTTTGTGTGTATGTGTGTTCTAGACTGGTAGAATGCAACTTGAATTTCGTGAAAGGGCAAAATCGGATCCTGCTCCCCCTCGCTAGTAAACTAAATCCATCTTAGAAACCGTAAAAGATAGGACAAAAATTTTAAGACAAAAAATGTGCCTTTTTTTTAAATAAACGAGTTTAGTTTGAACGTTTTTCTATATACTCCGTATATATCGGATATTTAAGTAATTAACTCAGTTGTTATTTTAAATTGTTATACTCACATATTAATGATTCAGGAAAACAATTATTTTCTACTTCTCAGTCTTTTGTATTAAACATTTTTATTTATTTATTTTTTTTTAAGACTTTAAAACTCAATTCAATTTCCCATTGCTTCCCTTACTAAAATGGTTTACCATCTCTTCCACCAAATTTGTAGGTCAGAGATCATGTTCGAATTATACAGAACGATGTTACTATATTGTACTTTCTTGTGGGCAAATTGTGCCAAGATTTAGTTCAATTAGTACTAGTAGAAATTTGGATTGCAAGATTTGATCCAAACACACGTACTAACAAGGCAAGTTAAATAAAAGCTTGTAAAAATGTTTATAATTAAAAAATTTGAATGTCAGCTGATTTTAGCACATCCTATAGTCAGGATATCAATTTTTCCTCCAAAAAAAATGTGTATGACGCTTTTATATATTATATACATATATGTCGGAAATGTTTAATTGGGATTATGGTCGTTTGAACCGGTATATATGTTGTCAGGCATTGTTGTTTTTATAAAATACAAACACTTACCAATTTTCCAATAGCACACTGAAAAATGCATTTTTCACAAACACACACTAGTCTACAATAATACCCGGTGTCCCGCACTTTCACAATCGGTAATTACAATTAGTTCAACCTACGACACAGTAAGTTGGCTCCAGTTAACAATACAGATACAACACGAATAATACTAACAAATGCCATACCACGGTTATCTCATCAATAAACATAATTAATTATACTAGTCCAAAAGGGCTACCAACAATCCAAACACTATTTCCATGTGATGCTATTTTCATGTAACTTTCAGTAGAGTTCAGTTGATACTAATACGCAACTGCACGATACGGTCTGTACTCGGGTGCTGTCCTCTCAGAACTGACTGTCCTGCTTCCTTTTTTGAAACTCCTCTCCCTTCCTTGATGTTTGTAAAAATATTGGAAAGGGGTCATTCTATTACTACATCATATTTATGTACCATCTCAGGTATATCACAAAAATTGGTTTATTAACATCCGTACCGTACAATTTGCGTCTAAGTAGAGGTCAAACATGCCCCTTCAGCTGAACCCTTACTTACTATGTTAATTGATAAATCTTAAAGCAATTATTCTTTATTGCACTTTTAGACAATTTATTTTATTCTAAGAATATATAAGTATTGATAATATCTAATTTCCGGACCTCTATGTCTGGAGGATTCTTTATGTCAGACATACTGTAATAAAATAAACCTTTTCTTAAAAAATAGTTTCTTTGTACTTATAAATGAAAGTGTAAAACTGTAAACATATTATAGATGTAGAGAAATGTTCGAACAGGCGTATCCATAAATAAAAAAACACATTTATCCCTTTGATAAACGTACGATTCCGACACGGCCATTCTGACGATCACACGTCCCTGGGTGTATCTAAAATTTTAGTTTTGCTTGGCGTTAGATTTGATATTATAGATACTACATTTCACTTAAATCATAATCCATAAACTTAGTAGTCCAGTCCAGCAGCCGAGGATGATAGATATAATTTGTTTAATGAACTAATTTTTATTTTATTTTTTTATATTTTTATTATCTCAAGTGCCAGTTACATCCTATGAGCTATCAATCTAATGTAATGAAACTGTTACTCTCATGCTTACACATAATCACATCTAAATTTCTTTAGACCCCGTTACTGAATACTTCGTGTAAGGCTTAATTCATTTTACAAAATGCTTACACATAATCACATCTAAATTTCTTTAGACCCCGTTACTGAATACTTTGTGTAAGGCTTAATTCATTTTACAAAATGCTTACACATAATCACATCTTAATTTCTTTAGACCCCGTTACCATATGTATGGTGTGTGGGAAAATCATGGGAACCCCATTACTGAATACATCGTGTAAGGCTTAATTCATTTTACAAAACGCTTACACATAATCACATCTAAATTTCTTTAGACCCCGTTACCATGTGTATGGTGTATGGGAAAATCATGGTAACCCCATTACTGAATACGTCGTGTAAGGCTTAATTCATTTTACAAAATGCTTACACATAATCACATCTAAATTTCTTTAGACCCCGTTACCATATGTATGGTGTGTGGGAAAATCATGGTAACCGTGTAAGGCTTAATTCATTTTACAAAACGATTGTCAGTGCTCATCAGAGCTCTCTACTGAATCGTTTTCAACATCGTTATCAGAATCACAGACATCTAACTCTCTAGGAATGTAACCCTCCGGCATGCATCTCAATTTATCATGACTGTATTTGTAAGTCCTTTTACCTTTTACTGTTTTTTTAAAGTGTATCTATCTCCTTCTAAAACCTCTGCCACTACAAATGGGCCCCTAAATTTCGGTTCTAATTTAGTTTGGTTTCTTTCTTCTCTTTTTAACAATACAAAATCACCAATATTGAATTTAATTATTTTTGCTTTAGTTTTATCGAATCTTTTTTCTTTTTTTTTTTTTTTTATCGTATCTAGCATTAGCTTTTATATTATCTACGGCCTGCTGTGTCACCTTGGAGATATCGTGAGGTCTCGCTACATTACGAATTTATAACTCTAAAGGACTGGATTTAGTTACACGATTGATAGTACTATTAAAACCCAATTGTGTTTCTCCTATCGCGTCTTTCTACGACCGTGCAATGGTTTATACAGATATTTCGCCATTCCTTCAAATCAAAATTACTCATAAAGCCCCTCAAGCGCTTTATCCCAGTCCAAGTGCATAATTGACTGATGCACACCCTAATAACGGACCAACGAATCCCCTTGAAGCGATGGCAAACAATAAGCTTTTTACATTTCTCCGAGTTTTGCGGAAAAGGATACAAGATCGCAACTCGTATGTTTTTCGCGATGTCTTCCGCAATCACATCGTTCTGTAACCCGGTAACAATTTTCTAGATTTGACGATCGCGACGTTGTTCGGTTAATAACGAATCTTCCGACTCTCAGCTAGATTAATTTCCTTTTCTTTTCTTCTATTTACTATTTTATTATTAACATCTATTGGATTTCGTCAAAGGAAATCTACAAGAGTCATTCGTTTACCCGCACGATATATAATTTCAAAAGTAAAGGACTACAAGAAAGCCCATTATCTGTGGACTTGATCATTTAAATTTGCTATATTTTGAGATACTTTTAATGAGTTACAATCTGTAATGACCACAAATTTCCGCCCCGTGTAAATAATGTCGAAAATGTTTTAATGAGTTTACTACAGCTAAAGTTTATAGTTCATAAGAATGATCTTTACTTCGATCGTTTGCCTTAACATAGCCCTAAACTCATTATAGCTAGCGTCAGTATGGAACTTAATAGGGTAATTAGAATCAAAGATAATTGATACGAGTTCTTTTGTTAGAACAGATATTACTTTTGGCGTATTTTCTCATGTTTATCTTGCAATGATATACCAGGCACTGATCCCACTTCTGATGTCGGAAATGTTTAATTGGGATTATGGTCGTTTGAACCGGTATATATGTTGTCAGGCATTGTTGTTTTTATAAAATACAAACACTTACCAATTTTCCAATAGCACACTAAAAAATGCATTTTTCACAAACACACACTAGTCTACAATAATACCCGGTGTCCCGCACTTTCACAATCGGTAATTACAATTAGTTCAACCTACGACACAGTAAGTTGGCTCCAGTTAACAATACAGATACAACACGAATAATACTAACAAATGCCATACCACGGTTATCTCATCAATAAACATAATTAATTATACTAGTCCAAAAGGGCTACCAACAATCCAAACACTATTTCCATGTGATGCTATTTTCATGTAACTTTCAGTAGAGTTCAGTTGATACTAATACGCAACTGCACGATACGGTCTGTACTCGGGTGCTGTCCTCTCAGAACTGACTGTCCTGCTTCCTTTTTTGAAACTCCTCTCCCTTCCTTGATGTTTGTAAAAATATTGGAAAGGGGTCATTCTATTACTACATCATATTTATGTACCATCTCAGGTATATCACAAAAATTGGTTTATTAACATCCGTACCGTACAATTTGCGTCTAAGTAGAGGTCAAACATGCCCCTTCAGCTGAACCCTTACTTACTATGTTAATTGATAAATCTTAAAGCAATTATTCTTTATTGCACTTTTAGACAATTTATTTTATTCTAAGAATATATAAGTATTGATAATATCTAATTTCCGGACCTCTATGTCTGGAGGATTCTTTATGTCAGACATACTGTAATAAAATAAACCTTTTCTTAAAAAATAGTTTCTTTGTACTTATAAATGAAAGTGTAAAACTGTAAACATATTATAGATGTAGAGAAATGTTCGAACAGGCGTATCCATAAATAAAAAAACACATTTATCCCTTTGATAAACGTACGATTCCGACATATATATATATATATATATATATATATATATATATATATATATATATATATATATATATATATATATATATGTATATATAAACATATGTTACGGTAAAAGTAGATATTGCGGCAAATGTACACATTTTCCGGTAAATGTGCACATTTGCCTCCTCGTTTGGGTAATGTGCATTCAACTAAAATTTACAATTTCAAAGAAGGGAAATGTACATTGAATTCATAATGACCATGCCGTTTTGGTAAATGTGAGCATACAAAATACGAAATAGAGATATCGATATGGGTCGAGTTGGGGTGGGTCTGGTTGGGTTGGGTCGAGTTGGGTTGAGTCTGGTTGGGTTGGGCCGAGTTGGGTTGGGTCTGGTTGGGTTGGGTCGAATTGGGTTTGGTCGGGTTGGGTTGGGTCTGGTTGGGTTGGGCCGAGTTGGGTTGGGTCGAGTTAGGTTATTCCTGGTTGGGTTGGGTCTGGTTGGGTTGGGTATATATTTTATCATCTAATTTCATCATGTTTTAGCTCTCTCTGTTGGAATTTTGCATATTTTTATCGTAATCGTGCCAAAATTTTCAAACTTTTCTTAAAACATGAAGGTAAGAGTATACATTTACCAAAACGTGAAGGCAAGAGTACACATTTGCCGGGAAATGTACATATACATTATATTCAGTTCACATATACCTAACTTTTTGGGAAATGTATACATTTTACGGTAAAAGTGTACATTTCCCAGGAGTGTACATTTACCGAAACATATATATATATATATATATATATATATATATATATATATATATATATATATATATATATATATATATATATATATATATATATATATATCGTTAACGTAATTGGTTATACAATAATTAACTAAACAGATAGCACTCTTGACAACTCACTTCATTTTCTTGTAAACTATTTGAAATATCCTAGAAACTATTAATGTTGGAAATGTTAGGTATGCTATTAATTATTTTAACATGAATAATATCAGTACACATCCACTAAAAAGTGTTAATTTGTTAATTTGATAACACCATGAACAATAATTAGTATTAATTGACATTTTTGGAATTTGATTGAGCTGAATAATATTTCTAACCAAGTACCTCATCATAGAGCGAATTACTATCAATGATTGTTTTATAGCTTTGATTATACTTAACAAGATACAATATACACTCTTGTTCATAAAAATTGAACCAGTAAATCATATTCTGAGCGTATATGTTACATAATAAGTGTATATTCATACATACAGTAGAATATTTCAACTGGGTCATTTATACTCACTGGGTAAAATACCGGTATATAAAATATTGTAAGTGAAAATATCACCTAACTAGTTTAATTGTTTAAATACCCGGTATATACAGAATTTATGAAAATAAGTTTCCTTCAGAAGGATAGAGAATAAAGCATAGAGAACATTTAAGAAAATTAGAAAGTCTGTTACATCTTACACCGTCATGTAAAATAAGCTATAAAACAAATGTTTTCAATTATTCACTTTGATCACGATTGTCAATCTTTACAAATCGATGAAAATTAGAGACAAAAATTTGTGTCTCCGGTTTCGATAAGAACTACTTTTTATGCTAATTTGGACCTAGCAAAAACGGTTTTCTAGATATCACAACCATGGTGCTAAAATTCAAAATTGTATGAATTGATAAACGAAAATTTTGAAATGTGTTGATTGGACGTTCAAATGAACCTGATTTTCGTGCTGTTTGGGTCAAGATTACCCTAGAAAATGATTTTTAATAAAATCGATAACACATATTTTTCATTTTTTCTAAGGGGTACCTCTCTCCTGGCCATTGCCAGGAGATATGAGAGAAGTGAATCTCGTCAGATTGAAGTAGTAGGGAGAGCACAATGGACCATAATCTCGAAGTGCCATTTTTGACTCCAGGATATATCTATCTAGCAAAGAGGTACCCCTTAAAAAAATCACGAAAATTAGAGAAAAATTCTATGTCCCCGGTTTTGATAAAAACTACGTTATAAACTAATTTGGATCCAGCGAAAACGTCAGTGTTGGTTAAAATACGATACGATTAACGGTTTTCAAAATATCAGAGCCCTTGTGGTAAAATTCAAAACTGTATGAATTGAGAAGTCGATATTTTGAAATGAATGGGTCGGGCATTAAAATGAACCTAATTTCCGTGCTGCTTCAGTTAAAATTACCCTTGAAAATGATTATTATTAAAATCGAGGATAAAAATTTGTTTCATTTATTTCGCATTTTTGCTATATTAGAGAACAAATTTTGTCTCCGATTTTGATAAAAACTTTGCTTTAAGCTAATTTGGACCTAGCAAAAACGATGGCGTTGATTAAAATACGATACGATTAACGTTTGTCAAGATATCAAACCCATAGTTACTGATACATTCTTCTGTATACATTGTATAAAGAGTCGTAAACACAACTTACAAAGCTATTAAAAGCAATAATTTAAAATTCTCAATATTAATTCACATAGATGAGTATCATCGCTATTGTAAAACGTTCAATTAATAAAGATAACTAATACAATTAATAATTAAAATGATTAAATTAAATTGAATTATCAAGGAACATAATGAACTATTATATAAATTTATTACTAAAATTTATTAATAAATGAAAATATCTAAAATTTATAATAAATATATATTACAACAAACATATACTACAAGGACTACAATTTAAATGTATATGGCTGCTAAACTAGCTAGCTAACAAGAGCATTTAACATATAAATATAATAACAGATATGTTATATAGTGTCTTTGTATCCTACATATCTATGGTGTTTATTTAATTAGAATGTAAGAGTATTATTATAATTAAACAATACGTATGTTACAGGTTGTTCGGAAAAAATACATTAAATAAGGTTGTAAAACTAATACAACTGCTACATCATTTATGAAATTATTGAAAAAATGTTCTCAATAGAAGAATTTTACTTTTGGCAACATTATTTGATTGATTATTTTTAAAGAAACTCTGACAATAATGTCTTGATAAAAGATTAAAATAATCGAGTGTACGAAAATCCAAGCTATTTAGAACAAAAACTTTTATTCGGAATATTGTATCAAAAATCAAGTAGATTTTTTGAAAAACAAACACCTATTAAGCAATTGGTAGAAGTTTTGAGATAGCAAATGATACTCCACGATCTATAATAGAGCCACCCACATCATTATTATACCCGGTATATGTAAATATACCAGGGTATATTAAGTTAAATCCCCACTTTGTTACGCTTGAAAATATTGATTGCAGATATAAATGTTTGGAATAAGAGTTCATAAAATGTCCTGGACATGCAATATCTGTGGACACGATTATTCAAAAAACGAATAGAGATAACGAACAGAATTTGTGTGTGTGTTCTGGAAAACAGTAAGGTCAAGTTCGCTAATAGGCAAAATCGGACCATATTTGGGCAAAATGGGCACAACTGCATCTCTTTGAAACCGTAAGAGATAGGACAACAATTTAAAGATAAAAATGTTCCTCTTTTAAATTTAACAACTTTTGTTATAAATTGTTTTATATAAATTCAGGATATACCGGGTATTTAAGCAATTAACTCAGTTAGTTGTTATTTTCAATTGTTTTTTTTTTACCTTTAACAATTTATAACCAAACATTAATGATGTGGGCGGAAGATAAGAAATTTGTATGCAGACTAGGAATTGGTATGATGTGCGACTGCAGCCTACTTTGATAAGAACTACGCCGATATTCATATGGAGTTTGCGAAAGGAAACTGCAGAAAACCTTCACAAATTAGCTGGTTACTTCATACATAACAGGTTAGTCAATATCTGCCCCATTAACTATAATTGACAAACTGCAATCGCAATCGGATTCGAGCTTGTAACTTCCCAGTTCCTAGTAAAAGTAATTTTTCGTTTTTCCAGACTCTTTAGAACCCTTTATATATATATATATATATATATATATATATATATATATATATATATATATATATATATATATATATATATATATATATATATATATATATATATTTCCATTAAATACATAGAAAACTTTACTCATAGAATAAGCACAACTAGAAAATTTAACTGAACTATTACTACAATGAACACAACACATGTTATTCAGTACTTAGTACCAGAAGGGTTGGTTTATTATTACCACCATCACACACAATATAATACCTAGCCTAGATGTTTTTGTTAGAACTAGTTTAGTGTAAATAGTAAAGACGTATGCAAACCGATGACGGTGTTGGTGTAGGTTCTTGGTTCATCTTGGTTACCGGCAGCACAGCTGACTTGATTGTTCTGTGTATACTAACGGTTTACATGTGATATACATCTAGTTACTATATTGTAATTGATTTGTGCCTTATTGATTCGGTTGCCGAAAGATGATTTGCATAAAAGTTGTACATTATAAATATTGTAACAACTTTTATTCGAAATGTTTCTTCGAAAATTGAATAAATTAGACACAATTATAAAATTTAAAAAAATTATACCTTCCTTCTTAAGACTATACATGAAGCTACCCTTTAGAATTCTTTGCCACAAACCACGTGACAATGTGTTGGACTTACTCACGTTATAAACGTTAAATTTAAAGAATTTTTAGCAGAACAATAGTAATTTCTATACATAAAAGCAACTGACTGAATGACATATCAACGCTTAAACCACTAGCGATAGAAACATGAAATTTGAAAGTTCTTAGGAGACTGTAGAGGTGTATTATGATAGAATAAGGATGTAGAAAGAAGTATAAAAGTGAAAAAATTCTTCAAACTTCATATTTTTATAAATTTCAAAACACTCGGGTTCCAAGATAGCTCCAACGAGTTGGTTTTGTATACTTGTGGCATAGAAAAAAAATCGTGTACTGGCGTGTCACATTTCACATCGATCGTGCCTAGTGCTATGTCTACGCGTAAAACCCGATAGTGTACACGAAACATTAACGCGTCAGCTGCCGACCTAGTTTATATACATAATATGTATAAGAGCTACTAACATTTGAACATTTATATAATAACATCTCTAAATGTGTGGTGTAATACGTGTACGAGTATGTGTTCTAGCTAAACTACATACAACAAACATACAATCCCGTTCAATAAAATTGAACCAACCTGAAATATTCATTTTCTTACATTTTATAAAACTCCTCACTTTTGTAACTCTCTGTATATTATTTATTTATAAACAAAGATAAGTAGTATATTTTTTAAATGTGAAATGGAAGTTTTATATCTTTTATTTATGTAAACAAGTCAGTGATAGAGTAAGAATATGTAATGTAAATACATGTTAAGTGTTATATCTCTCTTTTACGTTTAAAAATTAAATAAAATGTTGTATCTGTCAAAAACATTTACTACAAGAATAATCAATATTGTGAGAGACTGATTCGGTTCAGGTCGGTTCAATTTTATTGAACGGGAGTGTACATACATACAGTCATACGTAATTATATGTTAATTAAATATTGTGATAGTCTTGTACTATTTAATAAACATTTTATTACAAGTATATAGGATGTTATTTAAAAATCTAGACACATTCAAGGCAAGCTACAAATATTGAATTCATTAAGAATAACAAGAAATAGAGTAACAAACAACTGAATTAATTATTTAAATACTATGTAAATTCTTGATCAATGTGTATATTATTTATTGTACAACGCTAGGCAGTGGTGGATTTACCCTAAGGCCCGTGAGGCCTGGGCCTAGGCCTCAAAATTTTAGGGGCGCCAAAATTTTAGTGATGCTCAAATTTTACAGATGAAAAAAATCAATGAATGATTGAAATTTAAAAACCAATTTGAATTAGTTTTGCTATGAATATATGAACAAATTTCAGTAAAATATTCCAAATAATGTTGAAGTGTGAATTGAAAAAAAAGTAAAAAATCAAGCAAAGTAGCCCAGTAGTAGTCAATAAGTAGCCCAACGTATATGTAATAAGTCATATAAAATGTATTTATTGTTTAATCTTAAGAAACGTATTATTACCAATCATAATAACACCATGTGCTATGATCACGCGATTTCGCCTGTTTATATGGATGAACTCTTTAATGGATAGTTAGCTTTTTTGAGTAATATGGTTGCTGGATTTTCTTTTTTCCGAGTATCAAATTAATTTTTTTTCTTTTACGAGGTTGAAAATCATCAAAAGACACCAACGATGGTATGTTGGTCAGAAACAATCCTCTTCCCTCTCTCCATGCGGAGGGGGCCAGACCGGAAGCTGCTTTTGCATTACTTCAGTATGGCCCTGGGACCGCTGTTAGGCGCTCGTCGTTGTACACTCTTCAGCTTTTTTCGTCGCCAGTACGTCCTCTGCGAAGCGCATTATGGCGTTTCAAGACTTTTTGGTCTTAGCCATAAGCTCTATGATGTTGGAGCACCAAGTTTATAATTTCACTATAACCAATTTTATAACTTCAAACTTTGTAATTAAGAAAATCCGAAATGTATCGCCTTTTAATTCTTAGAAAACATATTCGATGTTATTAACACCCTCACCCGGACTCATACTTACACACACACGTAAAATATCAGTCGAAATTAAATCGAATAATGTTTATCCAGCTTTCTTTCCTGTCCCACATAAAAAGTACGTATTGAATACGACAAAAATAAAATTGTGTTTGTATTTTATGCGGTATGTATGATATACCATACGGCTTTGTTCGTATTTAATCCAAATCCATTGGATGTATAAAAAACAAAAACTTTTGTCTTTATGATATAAATATTTTATATATTTACAGATTATGTCGGTCTATTGAAAAAACAGGTGTCAGAGTTTAACACCACATAGTGGTTGGTCATGGATACATAGAATGACAAACTTCTATAATCTGTTATAATATGTTCTGATATTCTGCTAGCCTATTTTTCACCAGCTTTTGATATTGTGAAAACTGCAACAAATCTGTTGAGTACACACCTTATGGGTCTTGATTCAAGAAATCCCAAACCAATGTGTGTAATTATGTAATGATGTGTGAGTTTTAGTTAGATAGATAGATTGTAAAGGCTGCCCTGGACGGGATACACTTCGACCATAAGGTCCATTGTGATGCCTAAGAATGTGAGGATGTAGTGAAGTGAAAGGAATTTTTGTGTATAGACTAGGAATTGGCAGCATATGCGGCTGCAGCCGACTATGGTAGGAACTATGCCGATATTAATCTGGAGTTCGTGAAGGAAACTGCAGAAAACCTTCTCAAGCACAGCCGGCTACTTTTTTCTTGTCCGTACACCGACAGTTTAGCTAATTAACCGCCCTTTTATTTTTCTTAATAATTGATAAACTGCCGATGTCGAGATTCGTACCCATAATCTTCCAGTTTCCAAGTAGGCATACTGCGCAGACATAACGCCTTAGATCGCCACTTGGACTGAGTTTTAGTTAGAAGAATGTTATCAATAAGTATCCAATCGTTCCGCAAATATTTATGTTCTTATAAATAGTAATTTTGACCTAATTATGGAGATTGATTTTCAGAATATTCGTTCTCAGTGGATGTTACGTTGTCTAATTAAATTATCTGTTAAAATTTAATACCGTGCGATGATTGAGAATGTACGAGCGCTGATGTATAGTCAATTTAAAAAATTCTTTAAAATCTTATATAGTACATTCATAAAAGTCCACAATATTGTTTATTATTTTTAGTTTAATTTAGGCCCGTCTCATCGGACCTAACAAAAAATGTATTAAAGAAAAAAAACTGAGATTTCGGGTAATTAAGCTACCGCTAACAGAAAGAATATTTACCCGAAATCTGATATACCTGGTAGAAACTCAATATCGATGGAGTACACACATTCTCTATTATAATACGTGGTAGTTTATAAATCACACCAACACAGTAATCGCTAGAATCATAGGATAAATAATTATAAGCCATGCTTGAATGTGCAAAATGGCGCATTCTTATTACTCTAAGTCCCATTTTAACATAATGACCTTCTAATTTTCCATAAATAAACAGAAAATGATTATATTAGAAAAGAACAAATATACATTGATAATAATTATATTATATAATATTCATTTATTAGTGTTTACATAAAACACTGCATCAATGTCTTCAAATACCCGCAAGGGTTCTTCTCTCCTTCCATCTGAAATATTCAAATCTGTATAGTCTTTGAAAACTATAAATTACTAATGACTTTAAAATTCTTAGAATTTGTTGACATTGTAATTCAAAATAACTTATTCCTTATATTAATTATTGAACCTAAAATTAGAACACAAATGACTGTATTGTTCGTAGACTGAAAATCAACAAGAAGCTAATACCACCGTCTTTGCTCCAATTCTTAGGATCCAAAATGTTTATGTCATAATAATTGGTACACTAATTAAAACTTAATTCAGCGATGATGATTGCATTGAAAAATGGCCTTCTTTTTGCCAAATTTAACTGTTAAACAGTGTCGAATCAAAATTTTGGACCGCATAGGACCACCTCTCAAGATGTAATAGGTAAACGACTAGATTGCAGGGAATAGTTTAAATGGTGGTGTCATAAAAACCAATTAATAGTTAATTTAAACAAGACGAATATTATAAATTTTAAATTAAGACCAACTAAAACTATATATGTTAAAATTTGTGATAATGACAACGACACTCTAAGCATGAGTGACAAAACAATATTCCTAGGCATAGAAATAGACAGTAATCTACGTTTCATCGAACAAACTGATCAAATCTGTAAAAAGTTGAGCAAGTTTCGATTTCAGATCAGAACGCAGAAGCAGTATTTGGAAATAGATCAATTACTTATGTTGTATTATGCGCATGTTTTCTCAGTACTAAAATATGGTATATTAATGTGGGCACGAAGTGCTGGCTCCAAAAGAATTCTAATCATCCAGAAAAAAATTATAAGACGTATATTCGATATAAAACTATTTTTCAAAAAAACGAACTCTTGACTTTCTCCAGTATTTATATCTATGAGCTGCTAACCTATATGCATCGCAAAGAATACTTTTCTCTGCAGAGAGTGCCCTACAATACAATACAACATCCACAGTTTTTATTTTATTTTGCACACAGAACGAGTTTCTATGAGAAAACTCCTGTATACACGGGGTACAAAATATTTAAAAAGTTACCTGGAAAAATTCGCACTGAAGAGAAATTTGCATAATTTAAAACAAAATTGAAAAAATATTTAATAGAATTAGGTGTTTATGATCTCAATGAAATACTTGAAGCCTGAACTGTAAAATCAGATTAATTGAACGACTATCTGTACCATCAGTGAACTCATAAAGAATACCCATCGCCGAGTTCGAGAATAATTTGTGATAACTGCGCACATTATTAACATTACTACTGTCTAAATAAAAACCGTTCCAACTAGAGGGGACGACACGGATAAAGGTTTTTTTTCCATGTTGTAATTCCATGAATTTTTGCCAAATCATTGCTTTTTCTCCTTAAGGACCATCTATTGCCAAAACAACTGAATTTTAAAACAGCCTCTATATATCTCTATATCGATTGAATATGTATTTGTTAATAGTTAAACGAACAACACATTGAATTGTAGGTAGCTACTATTATGGTACGCTCAAATTAATTGTTTCGAATTCGATTTATGATAATTTTATTAATATATTCAATAATAACAATATGTATAGGTTAATTAGATTAAATATATCAGTTATTTATTTAACTATTATTGGTTAATTAATACAAAAGAATTTCTAATGCTTTGATAATAATTTTCATTTTGTAATTTAATAAATTTTAAATGTAATTATTAATTTTCGAATTTATAATACATTGCTTTAAACTAATTTTAATCGATCACTATAAGGGGAGAATTGTGGAATTATATAAAATATTTGATTACTTTTGTAGTATATTTTCTATTTAATCGGTATAAAAATATATCGACGATTGAAAAAATTTCAAATCGATTAAGAAATAAAGAAATTACGTGATTCTTTCTTTATTCTTTGTCTCTTATCTCAAAAACCGCAATGTAAATATTATTATTCTGTAAATATTATATAAATATGCCCGATTGTTTTTCATTTCAATTTTCATTACAGTGTGTAGAATTAGCTATAATATGGAGATAGATTGGGTACTAATCAGGTCGGTGAAATCCAGAGGTTTGCAAGAAAAACCTAGATAGACTTATTTGTCCTGCATTGACCCTATTTTTGATAAAACTACTACTAAAACCCTCAAGACATAAGGCGTTGGTTTTGTTGGCAATTTATTCTTTGATGAAACATAGCACTATTTTTGACAGAATGTTCTTGGTGGATAAATGATGGTAAAATGTCTTAAATAAACCATACTTTAGGAATTGCGATACCAATTTTAACGTAATTTCTGTAACATTTTATACTGGGTACAATCATATCTGAATTGATCCATGGATTAAGAAAATACTGGTATAATATGCTACTTTATCTGATCATACTGCAAGAATAAATCCAACTACTAAATGGGGACATTTTATTAGTTCTTTAAAATGCTTTAAATTACTATTTTTTTACCTTTTTATTTTGTTTTTTTTTTAGAATAAAATAAATATCCACTATACGATTTAAAATGATGATACTATATTATATATATATATATATATATATATATATATATAATAATTTTTTTTTTTTTTTTTTGTATATGTTGAGAACCACTTTAAAAGCAAAACAAAGATGGTATCTTAATTGTGTCTGGATTGTTGTTTGTGGTCTGTGTAAAGCATGGTATCATCATCTTTTAAGCGGATCAACAAACATATATTATGTGTGAACAGAATGAACACCCAACTGTTTACAAATCCTTACACATATCAGAAAATTAATATAATGTACGATCAAATTAAGTTTAAAGTTGGATTTAAAAAAAAAACAATGTTTTAATGAATGATGTTGAAAATAAATTTTATCTTTAATTTGACAAAAACATAAATAAATTTATGTTTTTTTTTTAATATTCAGTTTTAGCATACATAATACGATTCCACGTAAGAGATGAATTGTGTTTTAAACCTTTAAAAATATACAAAATATCACACCCACATTTTTTCGAAGTGACTTCGGTGTAGCCCAATCAATCAATTGTCAATTTATCAAGTATCCATATATTATGGTTTTTAGATGTATATGAACATCTTATATTGCTCAAGATGTGACTATTTACAGACGCAAATAGCTACTAATCAAATAATCTATTATGATTGACAGTTAGCTGATCTAACCTCAAATTTGACCTTTTTTTTACTCTTCAACATGGGAAATGTTCAACAAACTAGGTAAAGTAAATTCATAAATCTGAAAGTTTGGATTTAACCCAAAAAGCTTGCAGGTCACAAAAGTGGTCATTTTATTAACTGTATGGTTTTAAAACAGAAAAAGCTGGAAAATCTGACACCAAAAAGATGAGAAAATAATATTAAAAAAATAGCTTACGAAGGAACTACGTTAACTTAGTGAAGTTCCCTAGAAAACATAAATCGCTCTATCTGATATGATATTGGTATTTACATGGCTAATTTTATTCGTAAATGGCATAGTCAAGGGCAAAAGGGGGCATAAAGAAAAACGAAAACGAAAAAACGAAATCTCTCTTAATATTAGAACAATTGAAAAATGTATAACAAGTAAAGTTGTAGCAAATAATTTTTGCTACTTTTCATTGTCGTAAAACTAATTCTATCATCGATACAAAAGCAATAGCTCCATTTCCTTAGGAGGAAATTCGCTAAAAGGAAACGGTGGAGAAATAATAATAATGATTGTTATTATTGGGCTAGTAACATGATCTTTTTCGGTTCTAAAGACTGATTATTAGATTCTCATAACTCGGTGCTCCGGTTTACCGGACGTCAGTTGGGACTTTAAAACAATTAAATAAATTCAACTATAAGCGTTTACGAACATTTTGGTCTGGTCGAATACTAATTTTGATCGAACAATATTCTAAATTTAATAAAAATATTTATACATAACATTAAAATACAATTTACAAAAAAATAACATTATTCCAATTAATATTATACCCAATAAATCAATAACGATAAAAATAAATTGACTAGAACTTGTGTTTAAGATTAGAATCAAAATTCTATTCTATTTCTTTTACATACCTTTTTAGTTTATACGGAAGTAGGTAAATATCGCACTGTTTTATCGATGAAATACAAAAGTAATAATGATTAGGTTATATAATATGTTTCATACTAAACGGTTTGCAAATCTCATAACGAAATATACTTCGACAGTCGTTCTAACAGACCAAAAATGTACCACATAGTATTTTCTTTGAACATACTCATTTAAATCTGTAGAAACTTGAACAACCGATTGTTAAGGTAACCCATATGCTAGTTATGGGTTATTTGAAGTCCAGATTATTACAACAGCTCAAAAATGTACCCAACCTGAGATCGACACGTAGTTTTTACGGGAAGTCCCGTATTTGCCAACACTCTTCTTCGTTTTATATTTTTTACATTCAAATTTTGTAGCAGGCGTTTTATCGTTTTTGTCCAGAATATTAAGTTGCGGTATATTTTGGGTGTTTTCACATTTACCGACACCGACGCGACATCAGTATAGTACCGATACCAGTACGATATTGGCAGACTATTTACACATTCGCAACGACACGGCACATGGAGTTGTCGTGTCTCGTTCGAGGAAACTGCATGGCGGAATTAAATAAATTGTATTTGCCTTATTTGTTATATGTAAGGCGAAAAAAACTAAATAAGCAAAATCAGTTATGGGTGCATCCAATTATAAATGTGAGATATTTAGAGAGTACGTACCAACTAAAATGTGGTTGAGAAGTTGGCTAAGGACCCAAACAAATTTTTTAACTATGTTCAAAAAAAATACATTTGATTACATATATAAGATATAAATAAAAATATTAAACAGCCGTCGATGACACGGGTGAAGTAACAGCTGCTCGTCGATCGGTAACGACATGATACCGACATGTCAGAGAGTGTGAAAGCATTTCCATGTATTTACATGAGTTTTCACGTCCGCCAACATCCTTGTTGTACCCGTATAGTTTCGGCCAGTGTGAAAACACCCTTTAAAAAAGTTAGAAAACAACGAAGTGGTAAGTTGGGCAACAAGATTGTCTTTAAAATTTTACCTGTACACAGTTTTTTACTACAGGTACAAGGTGCGGAATTTACATCTTCTCGTTTATAATATAAACCCCATATATATTTCAAAGGAATCTACCTATATGCTTGAATTCAACTTACCTGGCTTGTTCGATGGAGTTAGTTTTTAATAAAAAAAAACACCTTACTACTTTACAATAAATTGATCAGTTTCTTGGATGAATTTCAAGAAAACGAACAATACAAACCACGTATAACAGTAATATTCCTTAAAAATGTTGGGAACTCACCTAGAAAGAAACGAAAAATAACATTAATAGTTTTACAAATTTTATATGCAAATGTGAAAACTTTTTTTTTTTAGTTTAAAGTAGTTTTTAATCGATCGGGTTTTACATACATTTGAAATTATTATTATTACATTTAAAATGTTTAAATGAATATTTAATTTGTGCCTTATTGATTTGATTTTCGAAAAAAAGCTTCGGATAAAAGTTGTTCATTAGAAATATAGTAACAACTTTCGTTCAAAATTTTTTTTCGAAAACCGAATGAATAAGGCACAAATCAACTTTAAAATTTAAAAAAATGACATCAATTTTTGTGGTCAAGTGTACATCAAGATAAACTCTATACATTCCACATACATAACTTAGATAGATAGATTGTAGAGGTTGGCTTGGACGGGCTACACTTCGACCATAAGACCCATAGTGATGCCTAAGGATGTGAGGATGTGAGGATGTGAGTGGAGCGGAAGGAATTTTTGTGTATAGACTAGGAATTGGTAGGATATGCGGCTGCAGCCGACTATGATACGAACTATACCGATATTCATCTGGAGTTCGTGAAGGAAACTGCAGAAAACCTTCTAAAGTTTAGCCGCTTACTTCGTTCTTGTCCATACGCCGACAGTTTAGTTAATCAACCGCCCCTTTTTTTTTCTTAATAATTGACAAACTGCCGATGTCGAGATTCGAACCCATAACCTCCCAAGTTCCAAGTAAGCATACTGCGTAGACATAACGCCTTAGACCGCTTGGCCACTTGGACTGGTAACTTATGACTTAGTTGATGAGTTAGTTGGTCGAGCGTCGGTTCAGAACAATAGAGTTTGTGGGTCCACCAAGATGTGTATAAATTTTCAACATATCAATCCTGGAGTGATTAAGTGCAGTTATCACAGCAGAATCACAATTTTTGCTTTTGAAATTCTCGTACAATATCACTTTACCATCGCTTCAGGATGTATAATAATTAATCATTACATACACTGCAATTTAGGTCGTTTCAAGTATAGTTAATTGCTTAAATACCCGGTATATATTGAATTTATGACAAAAAATTCAAACAAAACTTGTTTATTTTTGAAAGAGGGACATTTTTGTCTTTAAAATTTTGTTCTGTCTCTTACGGTTTCAAAGATAGTCAGTTTTGCCCATTTTTCCCAAACAAGGTCAAGTTTTGCCTATTTACGTTTTAACTCTAGAACCAAATACTAAATTTCAGCACTCTCTTTTCGTTTTTGAGTTATTGTGTTTACGGACGGACGGCGGGACGGACAACTTTACCGACACCTATTTATGAAAACTTATAATAAAAAAATTTTTCTGCGATTAATATTTTACACCGTTACGAAGTCGGAACTAAACTTAATATAACCTGGTATATAGTTCATACCCGGTATAAAAATTATTTTTAACAGCACCACGGCAAAAAAAAATTTTTTTTTCGTTTTTTATTGACCAAGTTATTGATCATGTTGACATATAAACACAGTCAGACTCCAGTCCCCCACATACGGATACACATAGATATAGAGCCATATAAATTATATGCACGTTTGAAATGTCTCTAAATTGTAGATTTTATTTTGAAAATAGTCGAACACACAACACAAAATATATTGTTTTGTTGCAGCACAACTAACTATCCAGTAATTTACATGAAATCTATATTTTATTGGTAGTCGAAAAAGACTACAACTAGGTAGAATAGAATATAGTATACTTTTGTCTATTTATATACTATATATAGGACAAAATATTTGCTACAGTTTGAATCAAGTAAAAACTAACGTGAAATCGGAAAATAGTGCGACACTCCAAATCATTGTAGTGTATATCTGCAATAGGTACAATTTCCACTTACAGGATGTACCAGAATTTTTGTAGGTATATATTGTTGGTTTATTACTATTAAAAATAATAAACTAATGTAGCTCAAAAGCTCAAAATGTAGCTCTGTGGCTCAAGAGTATTAAAGATAAACAAAGAGGTGTAGGTTTTTAAAATTAAATATAAAAAACTTTCAGAATTCCTAGTTTTCAAATGATTTGATTTTTATAAATATGTATTCTGAGTGCAAATAATTAAAGCAAATTGGACAAAAAGTTGTAGAAGTTTCCCTCTCTAAAACGGGAGTTGAACAAAACACTCTTATCTAGAGCACGGTAGTGCGAAAGGCCGAGTTTAAGGGATTAAAATTACTCTTATATTGTCTCAGGATATGGTGATATAATTTGGTGACAGTTTCACCAAACTGTCACCAAATTAGCAACGAATAACATATCCTGAGACAATATAAGAGTAATTTTAATAAGAGTGATGTTAACAAGAGTAAATTGAATGAAAGTATTTTTAACAACAGTAATTTCAATAAAATTTATTATATTTTCATTTATTTTGATTAATTTTTTATTTTTACTTTTGTCCATTGATTTCGATTTTCTATCTATTTCTAATTGTCAAAGAGTAAATTACGACTAGCTAATTTATACTGATGATGACTACTATGTAGTCGAAATACGTATTTATAATACAAAAACTGATTTAGGTATTGGGGCGAATTTGAAATTATTTTAAGAAAATTTAAATTAAATACTATAATTCATTTTACCATTTTGTGTTATCTTTAAATCGTTATCTTTAAAACTCTTAAATCGTATCAGTCTGAAATTTTGTCTCTCCCCTATGTATTATTGCTTTCGAGTTGATAACCTGCTTCTGCTCTTGTTTCGTCACTTAATAATATAATTATTGAGACACGCAATACATAGTGCAAAGTTTTGTATTATTGAACTTTGATTATAATAAAAATTCAATCGCATTTGTGTTATGTGCCATTGTGCACTTTTATTTTCACGAAAATTCAGTCAGTATTGATTTTCTCATAACAATATGGAAGTATCTACTTACTTTTATACATAAGTACCACTACAAAACTACCTGCATTATTTTAACAACAAAAGCTTCGAAGTGAAGGATAGCAAACAGTTCGAAGATGTTCAATATAGTTTTGTGACGAAACTAGAAAAAGCTAACCGAAATTGCATCACAATTTTTTATTGGAAATGTGAATTAGTATGTTGTCAGAGAATAATCATGAAACTTGCATAGGGATTTCCATAAATTTACAACAGAATGGAATTAGATAAATATCGCCCACAATGATGTCATATATAGCACATAAAAATAGCACCCGTCGAAAAATAAAGTTGGCAAATCTTCTTCTATTTGTTAATAACCTCATATATCACTTTGCTTCTTGTAAATTATAAATTTTTCGGACACAACTTTGACACGTTTTGCTAAGCAAATTAATTGACTAATCGAAAATGTTCAACAGGAGTTGTTTATGAGAAATTGTACACCCTTCACCTTTTTTCAAAATTTTAATACATTTTGAGTTATTTAACTGTATTTCTAAACTTTTTGTGTCCATCTTTTCGATTTTGAGGTTTTATTAATTTTTATACCGATTTATATAAAAATTAATACTATCCAGTGCTGCTCATTTTACATCCGGTGTATACAAGTGAATATTAGGTTTAGTCCCAACTTTGTATAGTATTAACCTCAGAGCAAATTTTTTGGTATACGTGTTCATAAAATAATCTAATTAGTCCATTCTCGCATGTCCGTAGGTGGACACGACAACTTAAAAAAGTGAGAGTAATTTCATAGTACAAGTATGTGATGTGGCCGGCCTGGGTGTGCAAAGTTAAGGCCTTAAAACAATATATATATATATATATATATATATATATATATATATATATATATATATACATATATATATATATATATATATATATATATATATATATATGTCGAGTATTTTGTGAACACGTATACCAAAAAATTTTCTCTGCGGTTTTCAAAAGCATTTCTAATAAGGAATAAAAATTAAACAAATAAATAAAATATTTAGTATAAAACCATACATCCATACACAAACATCTGGCTGCTTGTGTTATGATGTTGGTTTGATGTCATTTAAGAGTGGGGATTTATTGATGCTCACTTAATTTATAATATTATTATTCATTACATATGCACACACACACTACTGACTACAGAGTACCCCCACTATTTATTTCTTTACGAAGCATTGTGTAGTTATATAGTAAATAATATTTAACATTGATTCTCTATTGGCAAAGCTGTCCAAAACAGACGGTATATATATTTATATATATATATATATATATTTATTGATTATTTTCAAGTTTTGGTTTCTGTCCGGAGATTACATTAATCGTCCGGAGACCGGAGAAAATTACAAAAACCGAAGAGCTGGTAACCCTAGAAATAGTGTAACTTGGAACTTGGCGGTGCGTTATGGTGTCTGTGATTTTAAATAACTTCAATTGTTATTATGAAAATGTATTGAAAAAAATCTGATGGAATCCATAGCAGACAAGTTATGTTCACAGCATTTTTTTGTTCATAAAAACATATTAAAATATTAATCTTTTATGTCTATCAACAAATTTATTAAATGTTATTCGCTGTTTTGAATAATGAAGAAGAGATAATGTGACACGCAGTGCTGGTGTACAATACTTGGTGTACGAAGAAATATTCGAACGTGTAGGAGGTGAGAGAAAAGATATTTAACTTAATTTAAAAATTGTTGATTATGTTAAATGGTTTGTCTGATTTGTGGATGCGATGTTGATGAGAGGAGAGTAGTACTAAAGCTATTATAATAATATGAATCAGGTAACGAAAGAATGGCGGTGACGATATACATAGAAGAATCATCATCACAGCAGCATATCTAACTTTTGAATATGGATATCTACATAGAGATGGTATTTAATGTAGACCACCTGTCTACATTATCTTATTATCTCATTAACTTTGATTAGTTGGTTGCACAGCATCTTCATAAATATGTGTTCAATCATGAACAACACTTAGAAAATTATGCCGTTGTATTAGGTGTTCCATTTTGTTATTTGTTCTTTTCACTATTGTTTTGTCTTTCGTTTATTGTTCAATTATATTGGAGAATAATTTTTTTTAGTACTCCACTGTTTAAAATTTATTATTTTGTTTTCATATTTTTATTATTCAAAAAGTAATAATTTATATAATTGTTGGTTTATGCGAGTTGAGAATTTACATAATTTCAACAAGCATTTACTTAGATCGGATGTGACTTGCGTATATCCAAGCTTACTTCGATATTTCTGCACATATTTCAAATCAGTTACAAAAAGAAAGCAGTTACTAAAAGTACTTCTCTCAGTACAGTTACTAAAAGTAATTGTCTCACATGAATTAATCAGATGGTATTTTGAATTTTTATTTCTTCAATTTACAAATTGAATATTTATTATGGATTGTGCTGAAGTATCGAATGGGCGAATTAATGGTTTCTATCTGATTGTATCTAAGTATATTTTTTTTGTATAATTTATTTAATTCACTATTCCGAAACTTGTGGTCTCTCAAACTTGTCACAATTCAATACACATTCTATACACATTTTTGCTGTACAATTTATATTTTATGTGAATATGCAATGACTTTTTCAATTTATAACTATATTGTTTGTATACGCTTGGCGTTTTCGGCCGTGTATTTTTTTTTTACAGAAGCGTAATGTCTCTTTTATATACAACTATGTATCTGAATTAAATTTGTAGTCCATATTTATATTTTTGCAAATCAGACATATTTGAACATATTTTTTTTTACTGTAGTGTCGTTTTTTTTTTATATACGATATTTCTTTTACTACAGTTCAATCTAGCACATATTCATGTAATCCTTTTTTTTATAACTTGTACAACCAAACTTAGTATTTTAAGGATAGTTATACTATCAACATATTAAATTAAAAATTATTTATTTCAAATATATTTTATTTTAACATATATTTTGTTTTGTTCTTTTTTTTGTACTTTTTTATTTTTTTCAGATTCGAATCACTTGTCGATAACTTAGACACTTACTGGATAGTAAAGATCTTACTACCTCAATATTATCTTTTTAATGGGCCCAGCTTTTATTGAAAGACTTTCGGTTCAACGTGTTATTTTTTTTATATTTACGTGTATCGCGTTAGCACCGATCGTTTTCTAATTTTCATAATTCCACATACAATACTCTGCTTTGGATTTTTTTTTTCTAAAGTACCGTATATTTAGTTTTCATTATTTTTTTTTTAAAAATACATCATAATACCTCTTTTAATTAAAATTACTAACTTAATTTCATATTTATGAAAATAATTGATAATTCAATTATTTTCTATAAAGTGTTTAGTTTTTTTTTTAAAACTAAACACCGAATTTTTTTTTAAAACTAAACTCTAATTTTTTTTTACATACACAATATACTTTTGGTACCAGGCCAAGTAGCCGAGCAGTCTAAGGCGTTATGTCTGCGCAGTATGCATACTTGAAAACTTGGAGGTTATGGGTTCGAATCTCGACATCGGCAGTTTTTCAATTATAAAACAAAGGGGCGGTTAATTGACTAAACTGTTCGGCGTATGGACAAGAACGAATTAACTGGCTATGCTTGAGAAGGTTTTCTACAGTTTCCTTCACGAACTACAGATTAATATCGGCATAGTTCATATCGAGTCGGCTGCAGCCGCATATCCTACCGATTTCTACTCTGCTAACAAATTCCTTCCACTCCACCCACATCCTCACATCCTTAGGCATCACAATGGACCTTATGGTCGAAGTGTTGCCCGTTCAGTGAAGCCTCAACAATCTATCTATCTATATACTTTTGGTACCATGTACAGAATGTTCTAGCATTGGTGCGTAATTTCTTGAATGTGCAGGACATATTATTGGAAATTACTACATAATAAAATATTTTTGCATATAAAGGATGTCCCATAATTTTCGCGAGAATTGAATTTGGCGCCATTTGTGCATTTTGCCAACCAAAACCCGAAAACAGTTTGACAGCTGACACTTTAGGATTAGTAAAAATGAAGCACTAGACAAAAAAACAACGCGTTTTCATTGTTGAACAATATTTCAAAAATAATGAAAGGCACAGGCTGCTACAGTTCGCATATGCGAAATTATTTTTTTCCAAATTTCCTTAGATAATATGATCTAATACCGTTAGATTTCTTCTTATTTCAAGTCAGTGGTCTATGTTAACAAGTCCACATCCACCCGTGCGTTCAAGGAGGAGATTCAACGCTTCATAAACGAAATTCAGCCATATTTATACAAAATGATCATGGAAAATTTCGACAAAAGAGTTCGTATGTGCCAGCAAAGCCATGGGGGTCACTTGACCGAAGTGCTATTCCATGCATAACCCTATTCTATATACTTTGACATTTACGCCTGGAATTGATTTTCGGAACGCAAACCATGTTTTTGGTAACAAATGACCACACGGTGTATTAAGTTTTAATCTGACCATTATTTTTCATGGTCAACTAATGCCAAAACTACCACTTCTCAAAAACATTCAATTTTTATAATTAAGTTTTAAAACTGGAGCAATGTTCCATGTCGCCTCGATTATTATTCGACTGAGTATCCGATACAAATGTTTTTATCAAAGAGAACATTACTTATTTAAAGCCGAATGAGTATTTTTGACTGAAGCACAAACCTTTAATAATTAGAAACTTTTGACTTTAGATACTTATAAAATCTTGAATATATACAATTTACAAAGAAAGACTTCTTCTTCGTTCTTATAAATATTTCAAACCAATGCCATCGCATACTTTTAACTATTTCGTAACAAATTAGATTTGTAGAAATGAATCATCGTCACAGATAGAGACCAATCGCCTACACAAAAGTACCAACAACCGTTCAACCTTTCAGAGAGAGAACTTATTTTCACTTCAAAATATTATTTAATATTCATTGTATGTAAATCTATACAAATGTTTTTATTAAAACTTAAAATAATTGTCAGTTGAAAACTTTATGACACTTAATTAAAAATTAGTTTTTATAATTTCTATCAAATATTATTTACGTACATACAAACAAACATACTTATAGTATATTTCATATAAATTGATTGATTGTTTACGTTCTTTTAAAAATAAACGTTGAATACCCCTTCAATTTATAGTTCCTATTTACTAAAATAAAAAATATCTTTAGCAACGTATCTCTTTGATATTTTTTGTTACAATAAAGAGGAAGTGGCGCATTAGAGGGGGTATACGAGACAAGCCTTGAGTGCAAGAAAGGATGTAATTACATTGGTTGTTTCTTTGGGAGAACATAATTACGTGTAATCATTGTTGCCTATATATCATATTTTAAAAAAATTCACTCTTTCAAAAATTGTATAATTTTTGATATTTTTCAACTTGTTCAAGGTTTTGGTGATGAATAATGAACCTAAAGAACCTTTTTACTTAGTTTAGTAATAATTTTTATACTTCTACAAATTTTTAAAGGAAATTTCTTTAACGAGGTATCTGTTTAAAATTTTATGTGACGTTAATGGGAAAATGATTAAACAATGGAGGAATATAAGAGAAACTTTGAGTAGCAGAAAGGAAGGGGCAACTTATAATTTATTTATACGCAATGTATATATATATATACATAACAGTAATGCTAACTATCATAAGCCGCTGATAATATTTGTAAATAAAAAACCTTAAGAAGTTTCACTTCCCCCGTGAGCGTATGAAAACCGTTATATTAATATATTGATTAATCAAAATTTGTCATAATGAAATGAAATTTTTAGTTTTTTTGGGATATATAAATGCAATAACGGAATAAAATTTTACATGAATAAGGGGTCATATTTGCTAAATGACGAGTGATATTTTTTGTTGAAATGACAAATTTTAATCAGTAATTTCTGGAATAAAAAATCGAAAAATCTTAGCCTAAAAAATGAATTGAAGCACATAATTTCGCCAAGTTAGTAAATTATAAGAAGTGAATGCAATTTTGTAATTTTCCGAAGCAGGGTTCATATCGTAATGAATGTTTCGAATTTATGAAATATATTTAATTATATAAAATTATAATTATCTCAAAAAGAACGATCTTTACATTAAATTTTGAATTTTCTGCTAGAAATTGTTTATATTAAAATTTGCTACTCAAGCTAGCCGTAATTCTTTAAATTCTTTGACTCATTTTTACATTAAACAATCAATTCTGTGTTTTTATATACGGGTATTATTTGACGAGGGAAACTTAATTTGAAGTTTTTTCATTTTCCAGCCAAGCACTGCGCAGATCTTACGATCAATTTGAAAAATAAAAGATTGTATTGGAATTAACTATAGTTCAGCTACGCCAATGTTCGTTTTTTCCCTACAGCTCTGTGTCTATATAAATATTCACTTTATTTAAAATATACTATAAATATAAAAAGCATTAAATCAATAAAACGTAATTTTATATTCTAATTATAAATAAAAAATTACAATTTAATAAAGACATTTCAATCAATACGAACAATAAATAAATACTAAAGTATATTGAAGTACTCATATAATGCTTAAGGCGTTTTTATAGAATATATATATATATATATATATATATATATATATATATATATATATATATATATATATATATACGAGTGAGTATATTTAAAAACAACACGCAATAATTAATACTTTACTTTGTATTTGAATATTAAAAGAAACAAAACCTACTATTTATATTTTAATCGTTATGAACATGAAATATACGCATTATATATAAAAAAATATAAAAATACTTATTCTACGTACCAAAAAATTTTATTATTTTATTTTATATCACAATATATTATATTTTCAACAGTTTTCCGAATATATTGAAGATTTATCATCATGCCAATTTCCTTTGTTCATTTATAAAAATTTTACAAAATATGTGTCAAATCCAGGTTTCGAGACATTTCACAATACATTATTTTATTTATTGGTAGATTTCCATCATATTTCAATCTTGTGTATGTACTATGGATGCCTTGACAGGAAGAGGGAATAATTTGGAAATACATACGGTTTTCGTATTAATTTAGAATTCATTAATTCAAATATTAATTCAGAGATTTTTAAAGATTCATCAGTGAAACAAATTCAAAAAAAATACTAACAATAAGAGATTTCCAAACTATATCAGCTGATTGAGCGAAAAGAACTTTATAGAAAATTGTATGCGAATAAGGGAAATTCCGCAATAAAACATCATACATATACCAGTATATAATTTCAAACGACTTTCAAACAGCGCGCCGGTACTCACGATGCCAACTGAACCATAAAAAATAACCTTCTGCTGCGGACATTAAAAAAATGCACTCTTTTACGCATATGTTATCAAACAAAATTAACAACCTGATGGACATTCTCCCAAAATTTTAAGGAAAAATATTTCTAAGGAATTGAGGAAAGTATTTGTCGAATTTCAGAACAACCGTAACTATATTGAGAGAGTTCGAAGTAAAAACAGTCGGAATCGTGCATTTTATTTCACCATGTTTATGAAGATGCATGTTAAATTTCTCCAACTTACGTAACAATTTTCTCAAAAACGCCATGGGGATAAATTCTCAAAAAAATTCAGCTGATTTCTGAGGATTCATTTTACTAATATTGTGAATTTCGCGAAATTCTTGACAACCTAATAATAGTTTGGAAATACCATTTTTAATAATAATTAATACCATTTTTAATTATCCTGAGAGTTTTCTCTCTCCTCTGTCTATTGCTTCACTTTCCAAAAATATTCCAAAAACTTTAAAACTGAAGTAAACACTTTATAGATTACCCAAAATTTGCTTTGCATATTTTTAAATTTCTTAAAATTAAATTTCTTGGAAAGCCAAACTTTAAAGCGCAAAAAGGGGTAAACAGTAACTAATCATAAAATGGGACGAACAAGATAATGAGCCTCCCGCAAGACTCTTTATTGTGCGACACAAATGGCTCTTGACTAGAAGATGTGTAAAAAAGGGTTATTAAAGTCAGCTTTGCGCTAGAATGATACGATATTTATAAAACAAAGTGGCGGGGCTTTATCTGGTCGGATAGCCAAGCTGCACTCAAAGAAATACTCTGTCAAAATAACATCTCCTGTGTTTTTCGAATTCACATCATATAAATGGATAAAAGAGGTCACGTTAATGTGGGTATCTGGGAACTGCGGAGATGATGGTGTAAAGTAAATGTTTGTTTTATTAAATAATTATTATTTAAATAAATAATAAATACATATAAAAGATGTTGTTAACAAGGTTGTTAACATTGACAGCAACCGTGATAATAGAGGGAAGTTATAGTTGAAATGCAACAGATACAAATGATGAACAAAATTATAATAATAATTTAATGATGAAGCGACACCGCTACATACTTCCCCCCATCAACTAATAAAGAATAACAATAAAACGCTCATATTAGGTACCTGGATCTTAACTCGGAATAAATGGAATACAGACTACCTAAACAAAGGGGTGAATAGGTCTTTGGATAGGAAATGGAAAGCTATGGCAGATAGTAGACTGGCCAACAAATGATAGCTGGCTACAACACCGAAAGACCAGCCTGGCGTATTGGCAAGAACTGGAAAGAGATAAACCTGGTGAATAAACCTTGAAGTAAATAAAAGATTATTTAGTTTATTTGATGTTTCTCCACCCTTACCTCGAAAGTTTATTATTCAAGGGGTTAGTGCTAGAACTCAAAAAAACATTTTAGAAACACCACAGGAAATACAGCATATAAAATAGGACATTTTTCCACACATAAACATGTAACAAACTTTTTTAATACCCATCCCACTATCTTTACGTTCAGTACGCTCAGTGATGTAATATCAGAGCATATTGGTGTTAAGCCATCTTTTAAATTTTAAGAAAAACGACAGAAAAAATAATGTATATAAATGACATCATTTGAACGCCAGAAAAAAAACACTTTTTTAACAATATTTATGTATCTTTGAAATATATTACTATTACAATAATAAATTTTGTTGAGATTGAATCTGACTGCACACACACATATATATAGTTCAGTCAAATAAGACTAAAAATCTATCTTTTGGCATAAATGGATGAATCTGTAGCGATGTCCCTGCTCGGACGCCGATTTGTAAAGTAAATGTTTGTTATATTAAAAAATTATTATTTAAATAAATAATAAATACATGTAAAAGATATAATTGATCTTTATTAATTAAAATTGATATTTTTAATTTTATTTATGAGTTGTTATTATTTTTATGTGTAAATTACCAAGGTTGTTAACATTTACAACAACAGTGATAATAGAGGGAAGTTATAGTTGAAATGCAACAGATAAAAATGAAGAACAAAATTATAATAATAATTTAATGATGAAGCGACACCGCTACAAATCCAACACGAAAAATTGCGTTACAAAGTCAGAAAAATATTTTTTTAACAGTTTTGGGGAATGTAATTTATCTAATTGTGTTTTGCTATTATTCATAAAAAATGTGTAGTAATTTTTTTTCCAATACTCAGTAGTTAGCCGTTAAACGTGCTAAAAGGCAAAGGCTTGAGATACATTTTCAGAAAATAAAATCATGAAAATCGGTTATTTTTCGATCACTGCATTGTAAAAATTTAGTTTGTACTTTATTTTACATTTACAGATATTTTTACGGAGCGTTTTTTTTGTTTGTAGTAATTTTTGTTTTTTTACCGTGTTATATAATTTTTTTGGCCTGTGATTTCTTCTGTAACTTGATTTTTCCCGCTAGTACAACGCTTTTATAAAAGGACATATTTTTAATTAAGACTTTTTTTCTGTCTCTTACGGTCTTAAAGAAGTTTATCTCCTCGGCACCGAGAGGGTGTGTGTACCGATTTTGTATATTTAACAAATTGAAGTTACTTTTGAGGTCTAGAACACGCTCTAGATCAATTCCAGCTGGTTTTTTTTTCTTTTTTATCATTCTTTCATAAGGAATCAGTCGTGTGACTTCTTAACTATACGCATTGGTTTGATGCGACAAACTTAAATGGAAATTTCTAGACTTATTTGACTGGACTAATAGTATTATAAACGTTGTACTTTCCATTTTACCCGCCTGTGTTGTGTCGATCGATGTTTTCGTATTCGTTAGGTTCAGGAGCAGCAGCATCATATCCAACCAAAACATCTTTTAAAAATATGTGTTTTTGATTGTCATCTACTTACTCGAATACAAACCTACTTTGAATAATATTTGAAAATGAACATTTAAATTATTTCGTTGAAGTATTTTAAATGTAATTCCATAGATTTATTTACCTCTATGTACAGTTCACAATGGAGTGCGTATGTAATATATTCCGTTTATGTGTTTGTTTTACATATGATAATAATAATAATAATTTTTATTTGTTTAAGACCAATTATAGGTATACAAAACGTCATTATTTACATTTACTTAAACTACAGTAATATAGATATATCATAGGGTGCAATTTGAATTAAATACTTCCTCAATTTTATCTTAAATCGATTAAATTTGTTTTCACATTTAATATCTTCAGGTAACTTCTGAAATAGTTTATGACCAATATAGACAGGAGTTTTTTTGAAAAAACGTCGTTTTATAGAATCAATCTTGAATTTTCACCAGATTGCGATTTTCATAACATTTTTATATCTTATATATACATATATATATATATATATATATATATATATATGGGTTGAAAATAGGTTTTCATAAAATGCTCTATCTGTTTTTGGTGATTCCTTTTTGCCCAACCGTCTATTGGCACGGTAGGTCATAGACAACGTGACAAAACGAACTAAACTTTGTTGAGCGTGTTCTTAAGCTCAAAGCATTTTAAAGGTGACGTCTAGTTCTTGAATGGGCGACATCGTCCCATGCATCCCGATACATATTCTTCAGAAATATATCTTTCAAACCGTACAAAAAAGAATAAAATTTAAATACAAAAAATGATCTTTTTTTTTTAAATTTAACAACTTCTGTTTGAACCTTTGCTATATTACTTACATTGCGCAAGAACTCAATATATATAGAGAATTTAAACTCTATATACATATAGAGAATTCAGTCAATGAGTTTTAGTAACACAGAACCTTACTTCAGTGTGAATGTATACATTTGTACGAGACATCTTGAGACCGAAAACGTTATAGTAAAGTTATTTATCTAAAATAGGATATTGGCTTCAACTCCTGTGAATTGATTATCGAATTTCTTCAAAAAAATGTACTATAATAGTTTTTTAGCCTTTTGAATTCTTATCCTTTTGAATTTCTATCATTCACTGACTCGCTAGTTTCGATTTGACGATTTCAACAAAAGGCCTCTATCTGTTTTTGAGATCTTTCATTTCATTTCATAAGTTTTCATAATTTGTTGTTATTTACACTTAAATAATCGGTTAACCTAAATGGGGTAAGCCGTTACACATTTTTTATATACAGATTTTTGTCTATACATAGAGGCTATGGGGCCGTTTCACTATAGTTTTTTTTTTGTGGAATAGTAAACAAAACGAAGATTTAATACTTCGATCCTTTATGAATCACGATTTTATACTGTTTATATGAGACATAGTATACTTGGCCACAAAAGTTGATGACATTTTTTTAATTTTTTAGTTAATTTGAGCGTTCATTCATTTGGTTTTCGAAAAAAAAAATTCGAATAAAAGTTGTACTTATATTTCTAATGAACAACTTTTAACCGAAGCATTTTTTCGAAAACTGAATCAATAAGGCACAAATCAATTTTGAAATTTTTTAAAATGACATCAACTTTGGTGGCCACATGTAGTACATATATTACATACAAGTCAAACGTTACGAAAGTTTTAAAATTATTCAGATACCATAGAATGAAGTATAACCTACACTCAAGTACGAAAAATATTGCGTTAAAGTTTGGTTAGCTTAAGTGGGGTTTATTGTAAACAATCTATTGTTGTAGATATTTATTCTAATTAATCAGACATTATTTTAATAGTGGTTTTCCTCTAAATATGAATTTTCCAAAATTCATGAATTTCTCTCTTAATTTTAGTAAAATAGAAAAAATTGTGAAGGGTAAAGGTTAACTCGCTACTCACTCGCTACTAAATCTCAATATGCTTTTATATTTAGTTACCTTTGCGGAATCACTACATATGGCCTCTGTTATTTAGGTAACTCTATGTTGTTACCTCAGTAACTATCAATAAACATATTTTTCTAATGTTAAGAGGGGTGGATATTTCATATTATGTGTTTTCTTCTTTCTATAAACATCCCTTACCCTTGATCGTTTCTGTTCATTAACGAGCTTTTTATTTATATATACGTCTCTAACGGTCACAGATCGCCAAAAATAAGATAAAAGTTAATTAAGATCTATTTCCAAAATAGAAGTGATGTATTTATTCTGACAAAATTCGCTATGTTGACAAAGCTCCTGCGGGAAGAATTTTTTTAATTTTGGTTCCTACTTTGGATAAATTATCCAAAATTATTTTTCAAACCATTTTGTATCTAAAAATAGCGGTCATCCCTTGGCGGCAATTGTGACCCTGTCTCTTCTTCCATTCTATCTGTAGAGAAGAATACTTATTAATAAAAAAGAACTTTATTGTGTTTTTTTTTTGTTGTTATCCATAACATGATGTTACGCATTATCTTAAACAATAATAACATGTGAATATTAAATGGTAATAATATTTCTATAACAAAGAGTTCCATTAACAGAAATAGTAACGCCCATGATTATTCATCCTATGATTATGATTATTATTATTATTATATTATTACATGCATACATAATTAATTTCAATACCTGATACATGAAAACTTGCGTGAATAATAATTTTAAATATGCGTTAAAATATTTATTAATAAATAACATTCTTAAAGTGTCACACATAAAAATCCATTGTGTACATATTATTTTAAGGGAGATGGGCTAATACAACACAATGTTTGTATTAATAAATGGCTTTTGAATATTTTATTCTTAAATACTATTTAATACACAATACAAATATCAATATTTGAAATAAAAATCATAAAATGGTATAATTTGTGAGATATTAATTTTAGTGTATTTTATATTATGGACGTCAACTATTAAACTCGTCTCAAAATTTGAGGATGTTTAGTTCAAAAGTCTCTGAATTCGAAAATAGTTCGCCTGTGCGCTATTCTCCGTTGACACCGTTTTAGGCATAAACCTTCTGTTCGATCTAAAACAAAATTGGTGAGTAGCTGAAGTTCGACCTTCTCCGAATCTATTTGGGAAACTGCCTTACCCGTTTAATATACCCGAATTGCCGTGAAAAAAAGATATAAAACAAATTAGGTATTAATATTCAGTATAGAATGAATTTTGAACCTTTTTTAAATTAAATTGCTTACTTTTCGCGCAAAAAATTGTTAACTCATTTTTTCTGCAATCTATACGTTATTATCATTTTCGTTATTTTCCTTTAATCCACACGTTTGGCGATACGCTGGGGAGGGAGTGGGCAATCACGAAGCCCCTATACAATCACGATACCCCTTACAATAATAATGGAAAAAATTTGTTTCCCAATTTCAACCCAAAAACTAACCCCTTAACTGAATACTTCGCAATTCTGATCATTTTCCCTTAATCAATACTTTATTATCTTCAAATTTTGCACAGCGTTTCTTTTGAAGATAAGGTTCGGGAGCAGAAGTATTTAATATTTTTCCCCCAAAAAATGTTAAAACATATGAAAATAACAACTAACTGAATTAATTGCTTAATTACCCGGTATATACCTACTGAATTCATGAAACACAAGTAATGTAACAACTAACTGAGTTAATTGTTTGAATATCCAGTATATACTGAGTTGTATATCAATGTTTGAATTATTAACAATTTATGAATTGTCCCACAATAAAAAAAAAATATATTATGGTTTTAAAGGGCATATTTTTCACTTTCCGAAGAACTTTTGACCACAAATTATGAGACAATATGGAAAAATTTTTCAAACAAAAGTTGTTTATTTAAAAAAAAAAAAATTTTGTTATTAAATTTTCGTGTATCTCTCACGGTTTCAAAGATAGGCTGTTTTGCCCATTTTGTCCAAACATGGTCCGATTTTGCCCATTAACGAACTTGACCTTACTCTAAAACACACACAAAAAATTGCATCTTGTTATCTCTTTTCGTTCTTAAGTTATCGGGTTCACAGACAGACGGACAGGCATGCGAAAATGGCCGAATTTGGTCATTTTATGACCACCTATACCAACCATTTATGTCAAGGATTATTATTTTCAAGCGTTGCAAAGTCTGGACTAAACTTAATATACCTTGTATATTTACATATACTGGGTATAAAAAGTTTCTTATAAAAGTTTTTTGTTCCTTAAACTTAATGTCCGTATTTGGTCAATAGTTTTTGAGAAATGTCTGTGACCAACAGCCACCAAGGTGAGTCCATAAGTATTCTGTTTTGCCAATTTTCGCACCGGAACACTAAACATGATTTATGATCCAACTATAATACTACACCAAAAACCTTAACATGCACTATTGAGTATTGAATCCTATAAGAAACATTTAATTTATTTTCAAAAAATCTGCTTATTCATATTCAAAGATTTAACAAAGAAGGTAAAATTAAATTAAATGGTACAGCATTTAGCACTGACTTTCTCGCTTTTAACAACGAATGTTTCACTTGTAGGATGTTTCCAAGAATTCTCTAAAATTCATTAAAATTACCTCCTAACTGTATAAGCTTTTGTAAGCGTTCCTAGTTTGTCGTATTGGAAGCTATTCACTTGTAACTATATAATCATATTACGTAATTGATGTTGTGTGTGTGTGAAATAGTTGAAAGTTAGTCTTGTTTCACTTACAAAACATGATTATATCGCATATGGATGGATACCACCTAGAGCAAACTAATCCTCTTAAATATCATATTTCATCATCATCATTACATTATATAGCTCTATGTAAAGTTAAGAATCAATTTTAATTGCAATCAGACTGAAATTATTTATATATTTTATGGATGTATATCAATAAATTATCGCTTAAAATAGATTTAACTGTTCGGTGTATGAGGTCAATCTTGAGGTTAATAGAATCTGGCGGACTCGGATTTAAAAATTTCATATTCGTTTTTCAATAAGGTATGCTTAAAATATTATTAACAGTTCGGTGTATTGGTAGATAGATAGATTGTAGAGGCTGCCCTGGGCGGGCTATACTTCGACCATAAGGTCCATTGTGATGCCTAAAGATGTGAGTGGAGTGGAAAGAATTTTTGTGTATAGACTAGGAATTGGTAGGATATGCGGCTGCAGCCGACTATGATAGGAACTATGCCGATATTCTTCTGGAGTTCGTGAAGGAAACAGCATACGCTGACAGTTTAGTCCATTAACCGCCCCCTTTTTTTCTTAATAGTTGACAAACTGCTGATGTCAGGATTCAAACCCATAACCTCCCAGTTTCCAAGTAGGCATACTGCGCATACATAACGCCTTAGACCGCTAGGCCACTTGGACTGGTGTTTGGTGTATAAGGTGAGACCAATAGAGTTTTATGGTTTCATTTCAAAATTTCATATTCATTCATGGTAGTTCTTGCCGCAAATAGATTATGTTCAAAATGAATAAGGAAAAATAATGCTCATTTTTCACATTTTTGCAGGCAAAGATTATTGATAGGTTTAGTAGTAGTAACAGCGATAGTTTAGTTGTAGTAGCGGACGAGAGGTCAAAGTCTTGAAAGTAGGCCTTTCTAGGCTTTTTTTACCGATCTCTAAAGGACAAGCAATTCGTATGTAGAGTAATAATTTGTAGATTGTACGACTGCAATCGACTATGATAGGGACTATGCCGATATTCATCTGGAGTTCGTGATGAAAACTGCAGAAAATCTGTTAAAGCAAGCATAGCCGGTTGCTTTGTTCTTGTCCATACGCCGACAGTTTAGTCAATTAAGCGCAATTAATTTTTTTTTAAATTAATTTAATTGACAAACGGCCGTCGTTGGAAATCAAACCAGGCAACCTTCCAGTCACGAGCAGAGCGAGTTTCTTCAACAGTTCACGATATAATACTCTATAGATTACCCTATGTAAATTCAATGGACGATAGAATACCCTATGTAAATGTTCCTTGCAACTCCAGAAAAACTATCAGAAGTTCCAAATACTATAACCGTCCCAAAGGAATAGCCGGCCAAGATCTAAAATATAGATTATAGTTTCTAAATTTTTTGAAACAGATTATTTTTAATTTAAAATATAGAATATTAACGTTTTGAATGGTCAAAATTTAGATCAAAATAATTATTTTTACGAAGTCGGGTTTTTTAATTGTATATTAAATTTTACTTGTGTATCAATTACATTGCAGCAAATCAAAATGAAAATATTGAAAACTATGCGATAGAGATGCATATATATATATGCATTTAATAGCAAATAAATAAATTTAATAATTCATATTAAAATCACATTTCCAATTAATATTAATATTTGTTTATTGAAATAATTAATGCTGTCCGTCTGTCTATCTGTCTATCTGTCTGTACATTTGTGATACATATGTGGGTATATTATTTATAAAAATAAATAAACAGTTGTGTAAATATGTAAATATGCATGTGTCTAATTTCCGTGAACAAAATGATTTTGGTAAATAGTTAAATACACAATCATAATAATAATAATAATAATATTTAGTATGTAATTGTCACAATTATAAATTCAACTGTTACAATTACTTAGTAGATATACCATACAGAGTGCTCGTCAAATATTAGCAGTAGGAATTGTATGTGATTTTTGTACTTTCCAGAGTTTCCAGTGACCCTATGAATTAAAGCATTGTACTTGCAAAAAAGGTCAAATCAAAATATATCAATATTATAAATTAAACAGTCATTAAAATTAATATTTTCTCATTTAATATTTATATGCATAGCAGAAAAATTCTACCACGAATTGAAATTCAACCAATTGACCCTTGTTAGATTTGTGAAAAATATATTATAAAATTTATGGATTCTCTGTTACTCTTTATATAGATTTTGCTAAATATTTATAAAGAAAATATCGAAATCTGGGCAGTTATTGGAGTCTTGGGAAAAAACATCTAACTTTGATAACAGAAGGTGGTATGAGGACTAAATGAACTAAGAAACTGTGAATATAAATAAAAATTGCGTATTATAAAAATTTTACCTATTCAATTTAATTCAATTTATTTACAAATATTGAGCGAACTCTCCTTATTATTGGTAGGATATAAGTAAAACCACCAACAAATACCAGAAATAATGTGCTAACAAACTAACTATAATACCTGATACTATTAATGTTGAATAACAAAACTATTAATCAATTGTAAATACTCTCGTTAATGATTGCAATAAACTAATAATACGCTTATGTAAGGTAGGTTTTATCATTACTACTACCAACATATAATACGTTTAGCTTGATTTAATTAGGTGTGCCTACTCATTAATTTACCCCATAGTTTTGTTTTTACTAATTAGTTTATTTTGTATGTAATAAATAAATACACCAAATTATGACTTTAGTGATGTTAGTAAAATTTTATATATACTACTAAAATTTAAACGATCATTGTTTTCGGGACTTTTTTTAAACATTCTTTTATTAGTTTTTATGTACCACCTATCTTTCTATCCATGAATTTAATGAAATTTTTTATTGAGTTTTCACCCACTTTTGGATGTCTGAATAACCTGAAATGCGTATTAAGAACCGATGACAAAATAATAATAATAATATTTATACAAAATTTTTTAAAACATAATAAAGAAAAAAATTAAAATTTATTAAAAGCCAAAATCCTAATTTGCATAACTGAAACTTATATATAACGATTTACACTGTAATAGTATAGTTTATAGTTTCTATAGAAATGTCATCAACAAAATTGGGATAAAAAAATGACATTTTCACGGTTAAAATTTCGAAAAAATTAACTATTTGACATAAATTTCCTTTGCTATATTCGATGTATACTTTCCTTGATACGAATTAGATTCATTCTATCACTCGTGGGAATAATAATGAAAAATTAAACTACAACACAAAAAGTAATTTTGTTTTAAGATATTTAGAGATTAAAAAGACTAAAAAAAATGCTTTTATTGCAATATGAACTTAAAAATACATAGTAATTTAAAATAAAATAGAATAGAATAAAGAGATTGACATAAAAATTAACTTAAATGTAAACAGAAGCATGGGGTTCTCTTTGCTTACCCTTGTAAAAGTAGAGCCATTATGAACACGTAAGTAGAGAACACGTCATGCATATGCTTTCTCACTATCTTGATATCAAAGTAGTATTAAATTTGATTATTTACGATTTACACATGTTTAATTGTTTTGTTTTTGTAAACTAGCGTATATTTATTTGCCAGAGGTCGTGTGTTCGATTCCCATCCTTGATCAATGTTCAGACATATTCAGACATATGTTCTAAGAACACCGCCACACAATCTTACTTTATATGAACAAAATCCCTTTTACTGGGGACATAAATTTTATAATAGGTTGCCTGATAGAATTAAAAACATATCCGAGCTTAAAGAATTTAAAACTCCCTGTAAGGGATTAGTACTCGAGAGATGTCATTATGATTTTAAGGTTTTTTTTGTTAAGATCTTAGAATTTTGTTGTTGTTTGTTGTATTTTCTTGTTGACATGATTTATATATTTATTTGTATAATCTAAAAGTTATATATTATTATTATTAGTATTACTTAAATGCCAAATTAAGTAATACAAAAAAAATGTATTACAAAACCATATATGCTAGCACCATTCTACACTATTATGTATTTGTATACACTTGTGCGTGTATAAAAAGGAAAATAAACAGCTTACGCATTGTATTTAACCAATTAACTCAGTTAATTGTTATTTTCACTTGTTCAATTTATTTCAATTCTCTGTTAAAAATATTCTAATTCTCTTTTAGTACAAACAGATATACAAACAAATAAATCTCGTTTCAAGTTACCTTCAGATCTATAAATAATTGTAGGGTTGGTTGTATAGGTATTTGATAAGACTTCTGGGCTACGATGTTATTTATAATTAAATGTATGGGAGAGATATTTGATCAAATTGTTTAATTAAACATTTTAAACATTGTACGAGTTGTTTAAAAAAATATTTGTTTGTTATTTTTGTTCTTGTATACAATGGGTATGCTTTTATTTGTATTATAGTCTGGAGAATATGGATGCAAAAAATGTCCAAGAAGAGAAATGAAATCACACGATTTAAAAAAAATACATCTTTTTGTTAGGAAAAAATTTATGAAATTTATGAAAAGACTATTGAGTTTATGACAAAAATTTTCAAACAAAAGTTGTTTATTTTAAAAAGGAGAATATTTTTTGTTCAAAAATTTCTTTTCTATCTCTTACGGTTTCAAAGATATGAATTCCCCCCTCCCTGGAGGGGGAAACACGTTCCTATTTTGCCCATTAACGAACCTTATTTTTTTGCTCTAGAACACACAAAAAAAATTTCAACTAGTAACTCTTTTCATTCTTGAGTTATCGTGTTCACAGACGGGCGGACATGCGGAAATGGCCGAATTAGGCCATTTTATGAAAACTTTAGTGAAGCATTTTTGTCAAGGATTAATATACCTTGTATAGGTACATATACAGGTATAAAAACTGAGAAAGACCGCTTCAAGTCTAAAACGTCAAATACGTGAATACGTCAAATACGTTAAAAAAAATCATAAGAATTTATGGAATATTAATGGAAGGAAGGGTATGCAGTTATGGCTGACTTTTAGTAGGAACTACTCCTTAACAATTATGGAAAACCATCAAAACGTGACATTCTAAACTGAAATTTAATTTTATTCCCCATATGAAATCATACTTGCATAGTCTCGCTATAGATTTTATCACATCAAAAACTTTGATTATACTCTTTAATTTTTTACGGGTTTCATCTAGAACTTATTTAGTATTTATTTCTACCCCCACACGAATATTTTCAATAATGATAATAACAAAAATATTCTTTCGCACTTGATAATATTTTTTTTGTCGTCTTTGCTTTTTTGTAGTCCTTGGTCTGATTAAAGACAACATATAGATAAACATACAAGCAGATATGATTAGAATATGTTATCCTTATTATACAAATCGATTTCAATGACAAAGAAACTCTCTGTACCTACATACATGTTAGTTCACCAAAAATCATAATAAAAAAAATGGAATAAATTTTTCTTTTTAAAACCAGTTTGTTTTTTTTTTTTGGAAAGACTCGGACATGAAGTGCGAAAATTATACTCAGGTTCGCAAGAAAAAAACAGTATGCAAGTCTATGAGAAAACAGTCTATGAGCTCATTCATACATTTCTTGCTTGCTACTCAATAAAGGCAACAAACTTTAAAACTATCAATATTTAAAAAACTTTTTCAAAAAAATAATCTTGGTATTAAATATAATAATTAAATATAATAATTAAATATCTTGGTATTATAATACATGCACTATAAAACAAAAAATCGGACCACTGGAAAATTGAAATCACTAAGTTTTCAATACCAAAAAATTCGTTACGTAGGAGCTGTGTCAACTCAGCTAATTTCCTTATACTACAAAAATTACTCTCCAGCGGTCACAATTTTAGTCTGATCAAAATCGTATCTGATATGAATTTGGTATTTGCAAGGTTAATTTTTTTAATAAGTGACATAGGTCAAGGGGAATAGAGGGAAGAAAACACAAAATATAAAATATATCACGTATGATTAGAAAAATCGAATAATTTATAAGGAGGAAAGTTGTGTAAAATCATGTTTGTTACAATTCATTACCTAATCATTTTTTCTCCAAATCTAATGTGTACAGAGATATTTAAGATTTTAAATTTCAAAGACTTTACTTCTTAAATTTTTTGATTTTTCGAATATTAAGGGAGATATCATTTTTAACATCTAGTGGGTAGGATCAAATTTATTCATTTGAAGAAATATTTACGAAATTCCATCATCCGTACAAAAACAATAGCTGCATTTCCTTCGGAGGAAATTCGATAAAAAAGAGCTACTTTTGACTCAATTTTGACGAACCATTCTGTATATAACAAAAGTAGAATTTTTACTATCACCTACATGGTTGTTGCCTGTCTGTTGTTATGGCTTATAATATATTATACCTACTAAGGTATGCCACACACAAATTGAAATGATGGGTTTGGAGACACATTGTTGCGAAATCAATTTTATTTGTATAATACAAGAAGAGTCTTATCCAATTGGGAATTGTATTATTCATGTAGGTTGTAAAAAACCAACTTTCTTTTTTATACATTTTTTTCTGTTTGTTTATTTTTGTTTGTTTATTTTTTTTGTTTTTGTTACTTTTGTCGCTGCTCAGCCTGCTTGCTCACAACTCAATCTCTTGTTCTGTTTTTTTATCATAGCTATGTGTTGTTATGTGTTATAATCAATACACATTGTTGATAGATAGTACTTTCTAAGATGATCTAATTTCGAGTAGAAACAATATATTTATTTATTTTTTTTTATCTTTTGTTTTTTGCTTGTTAAGTAGTTTCAATAATACTCTCTGCCTAAAACATTTCTATTGTTATTTGAAACATGTGTCTCTTGTGAATATATACTCTCTGAGATAAATACAAATATTTAAACGCAATTTGTAGTAATTAGTGTTGTACGGGAAGGAGTCAAACTGTTCGTTCACCCATACAATCTAGAATATTTACAAAAAACAAACAGAAAAAACATCGTTCGAGCAAAAAAACTTACTTTTCGTTTATTTAAAATGTGTAATAGCTTTTAAATTTAGAAGGATACTGTATGTCACAGTACAATATGTTCAATAGGGAATATGCATGAAAATTTTTTTTCACATTTATTTTCAGAATATGAAAATATTGTTAATACTGTAATAATATTTAAAAACGAAATTAAAATCCGACAAATATCAAGGAAGCTATAAGCTTTTAAAGATTATTATCTGTCTCTTTCTTGCCAAAATACTAAAAACGGAGTTTTACGTGTATCACCCTCTTTGTCTAATCGGGAATTTCAATCATTCATATCTCGCTTATTTTTAAAGTTATTTAAAAAGTAATTTTACCTTGATATTTGTCTAGTAAACATGCTTCAATTCAAGTGAAAAAAAAATTTCATGCATATTCCCTATTGGTAGTCAAACATATGAAAACGCTTAAAAACGTAGCTTAAAAATGTTCATAAATTCCAGTAAAAACATACAAATGATCAAGTTGTATGTAACAACTTGATCCTTTTTATGTTTTTATGTTCTCGAAAGAAAGTAGTGTTAACTATTTGAGGGTCAAACTATTTAATGGTATACTGTAGCTATTGAATATGTGACTTGCCGAATTTGTATATTATGTGATAATTTTTGTTAAGTTTATCTTTAATTAAAAAAAAACCCAACGCTATTGTGTAAAATAGTTTATGATAATAATTTTGAATGTAAAATAAAATAATATGTACTACAAAAACAACAGTACGTTTATTAAGAGATTAATTACAAGTTAATAATAAGAATACTTTTAATGAGAGATTTTAGCTTGATGTTTTTTGACAATTTCATTTATATTTGGTCGTAAAAATGGCAATGCTACTCTCATATCGTCTTCTACATTTAACAGTCTCGATCTTTTTTTCGTTTTTATGTTGGTACATACTTTACTATATACATTTCTAAAATTTGGCGTCACACTAAAGTGTCGCGGCACACAGTGGTTGAGAATCACTGAATTCGAGTATTGTATTAAAATTTTCTTTCTTCAATCAAAATTTCCAACCGTTACAAATTTTTTTATTTTAAATTTATAATATGTTGATATAGGATACACATTATATTATATTACAAAATATAAAAAACATTCAAATTCAAATAGACTGTTTAATATTTATTATAAACATTAAATTATCTGCTGCCATAAGTAACAATCACCTGTACCCACAAAACTGACTTGATTTCTTTGTTCACACGTCTTGTATAAAATTCATTTTTTGGTTTTAGATCAGTCATATAATATATATATATATATATATATATATATATATATATATATATATATATATATATATATATATATATATAATATTTTAAAGAATATGTCATTGTTTTTAAAAGTCTAATAATGCCCACCATCATATTTAAAATAATACATAAATCACAATATACCTGAATTTTTTTGTAAGTGGGTTTTACATTCTGAAATGAATGTATATATATACATATATATATATGTATATATATATATATACATATATAAATATATATATACATATATAAATATATATATACATATATATCAATATATATATATATATATATATATATATATATATATATATATATATATATATATATATTTATATATATATATTAGTTTTGAAACCTAATGCCGCATTTACTATTTATATATTGTGTCTTATACAAAGTAAATTCGATATTAAATTTATAATTATTAGAAATTTTAGAACAATTTAATATATATTCAAACAAATATACTTTATTTATATTATAAATTCACATGTGAAAATAACAACTAATTGAGTTAATTGCTTAAATACCGTGGTAAATATTGAGTGATGAAAAACATTTTAACACAAGTTGTTTATTTTTCAAAAAGGAACATTTTTTGGTCTTTAAGTTTTTCAAACCAAACGAATTTGCGATTACTTTTTGGCTCACACACAAAACTTCAGCTCGTTATCTCTTATCGTTTTGAGTTATCGTGTTGACCGACGAACAGACTGATGGAATGCGGAAATATAATAATTAGGGCATTTTATGGAAACCTATACCAAAATTATTATTTTTCTGCGATCAATATTTTCAACCGTTTCAAAGTCCGGACTAATCATAACATACTCAGTTTTTGCAATCGCTTTATCTGCATGAAAACAGTAAAACTAATAAATTGGGGGGAACTGTAGAACGAATCGGGATTAAAAGAGCAGAACAGTTTTTTCTCTTGATTTGTCCCTTTAAATTCTCGACGAAAACCACAAAATTTTTTTGATCTTTATAACTTTATTTTTGTTTTTTTTGTGAATGAAGCTGAGAACATTCCCAGCTATATTTGGATGTTCGAATTATTAATTAATAATTAATTGTTAATTATGTATCGAATTCTAATATTGGATTTGTACAAAAATTAAAATTGACTATATTTACAATTTAAATTGGTTCATTAATTATAAGTTTTTTTATTTTAATATATATCAACAAAAAAAAACTTTTAATTACTCATAAAATATTTTATGTGAATTTATACAGACAATTAATTATTTTAATGGGGCTGTCAGCAGATAATAAATATCAATTATTTATTTAAAAAAATAAAACAAAATAAATTGTAAATTATAGTATGAAAAATATCAATAATTTGAATTCATTAATAATTTTAGCAAAATATGTAAATATTTATTTGACAATTACAAATCATACGACTACTGATTTGTACAAAATAATTGTTTTTGTGAACTTTTGTGAACTGAATACCATCCACATACAGGTTACAACTAAAACGATTATTACGAGTGTGTTTAAAAATATCATAATGTCACTCTTTTTATTAATTAATTTTTAAAATTAATAATGTGAAAATAACAACTAACTAAGTTAATTGCCTAAATACACAATATATACTTAATTTATGAGAAAAATTGTGTGTGTCAGCTCCGACGCGTATGAAGTTTTCTCTTATTTACTATATTACGAGTATATATTACAATGTTCACGAAACGTTATTTAATTTTAAAATATTCTGCTTAGATGGCGCAAACATTCATTCATTTATAAAAAATTTTAATTTATTAATAGCCAAAATACAAATTTGCATATTTCTCACTTATATATAACGATTTATAGTGAGCTATTATAGTTTAAAATTTCTATGAAAATGACATTTCAAAATTGAAACAAAATTTTTTTAAGACAATTTTATAGTTATTTTTTAGTAGTATAGTTTCTGTGGAAATGACAATCAACAAAATTATAAATTAATTATATATATTTTTTTTTTAGAAGTTAACATTTAATATACAATTCAAAATATTATTTAAAGTTTTATAAAAAATTTGTTTTATTCTTATTTTTCTTAAAATAAATTAATGACCTACGAAAAAGGAAAATTTATAATGTAAAATCAATCTGAAAAGATATGTAAAACATCATAAATTCAAATTGAATATCATAGCGTATTAAGTGTTTGTCAAAAAAAATAACGCTTTTCTTTAGCACTTGATTTCACTACCCATCAGATTGTAGAACCGGGGACTTTAAATTGAAATCGATTCTAAAAAAGTAAATTCCAAAAACGCATATAAATTGATTCATTGATTGTCAAGCTCAGTGATTCTCAACCTATTTTTTGTCACGGCACACATTTAACGATTTCAAAATTTGACGGCACACAAAGAAAAAGATAAGTTTAAAAGTTGTTTACTTACCTATAATACTCTGTGTAAAATAGTTTATGATAATAATTTTGAATGTAAAATAAAATAATATGTACTACAAAAACAACAGTACGTTTATTAAGGGATTAATTACAAGTAATAATAATAAGAATACTTTTAATGAGAAATTTTAGCTTGATGTTTTTTGATAATTTCATTTATATTTGGTCGTAAAAATGACAATGCTACTCTCATATCGTCTTCTACATTTAACAGTCTCTTTTTTCGTTTTTATGTTGGTTAATACTTTACATTTCTAAAATTTGGTGACACACTTTAAGAATTTGGCGGAACACAAAAGTGCCACGGCACAGTGGTTGAGAATCACTGGTCTAGCTATAAGAACATCAAAAGACAAAAAGATATAAAATCGTTGCATTTTAAAATTGATAAGGATGCGTCCGTATTAAAAAAGTTAATATGTAGTTCCTAATTAGCGTGGGTCAAATTATTTTAAACAAAAAGCAACAAAATCTAGCATATAGAGAAGTATACACACATATAGGAAATCTAAAAATAACATTAAATTCCCGTCTAATTTTCATAATTAATATAAATGAATTTTACAAAAAGAACATTACGAAAAAATAAATTAACCTAGAAAATTCTATTAAAAATTCATTATTGTATAGTCATAAAATATTCAATAAAAAGTAGTAATTTATTTGATATTCCCTATAGGGATTTATTTTCCGTAGATAGAGAAGGTGGATGAAATTGGAAAGAGGTGGAATAAAATACATCCTACATAGTTAGTTTTTATAATGAGAAAGTTTTCAACATTAATGAATATATCGAATATTAATGAATAGTTTTTTTTCTTTTTAAAAGATTTGCTTCCGTTACATACTATTAGTTTACAATCTGTACATATAGTATGGTGTTTTAACTAACCTGAACCATTATGGAATTAACATTTAATTATATCTGACAATCTGCAAACTATAGAAATGCTATCTTTATCGTTATTACGTTAGCATTAAAACTACATTTGGAGAATTATTTATAACGACACTACAAAAAAAAATAAAATTCGTTACGCAGGAGCTCTTTCTTAAAATACATAAGTCACTTTCTAGCGGTCACAATTTTAGTCTGATCAAAATGAAATGTCGTATCTGACATAATTTTAGTATTTGCAAGGCCACTTTTATTTATAAATGACATATGTCAAGGGGAAAGGGGGCATACAGAAAGAAGAAAACACAAAATATAAAATATCTCTCTTAGTATTAGAACAATCTAAAAATGCGTAAGACTGCTTACAGACATATTAAGGAATTTAATTTTCAATCTTAAATCGTCAATATTTCTGTAAATATTAGTTAAATTTCTGTAAATATTGTAAATATTATTCTGTTATTAAATAACAGAAAAATGATAAAAAACAAAATTACAGGAAAACCTATTACCTACAACTTTACTTCTTATAAATTTTTCGATTTTATCCATTAACGAACTTGACATTTGAATACCAAAAGCGGAATACCAATCGGAATAAAACTCTGGCCGCTACAGAGTCCACAAACATTTAAAAAAAGTACATATATAATATATATATATATTCAAATTTTAGCGATAACAATTTTTAACATCTAATAGGTAGGATCGATGGACATTTGAAGAAATTTTTACGAAATTCCAACATTGGTGCAAAAACTTTAGCTGCATTTCCTTTGGAGGAAATTTGCTAAAAAATGATTGGTATATATTTATTGGGTAAGTTTCTCAGGTGCTGGGTTTTCATATTTTACTTGGCACATAGTCAGATTATTTCTTTGTATATTAAGTGTTAATAAAATCACACTTCTTGCCGTACGTAAAATATGAAAACCCTACCCCTAAGAAACCTACCTAATAAATATATAACAATCATTTTCTCATTTTTGTTAAAAAACTTGGTCCTTATATAGATATCACGACTTTGAAGACCAAAATTTTTATTTTTGCTGGGATATCAATACTTCTTGTGTGCAAAAACTTGGTCCCTCTCACGTTTATGTTTTTTGTCGGATATTTACAAACAATTATATTATGACAAAGAAATATTGTTATAAATAGTTTCAAGATTATAGAAAATCTTGAATTAAGATATTAAAAATGATTAATATGACGCTTTTTAACTGTTCAAATCTTAATCGGTCAGTTCTCCGAGCCATTTTGAAACAGAATTACTCTTTTATTTTACCCAGCGTAAGAGATCATAATGGTATTAGATATAATTAACGCCCACAATAAAACATTATAGATAAAAAATAAAATTTACTTATTTTACCATTCTTACACATTTTTTATACAGGATGGATGTGAAAAAATATGCAAAACTTCGTAGAATGAATATTGATGGTGCTTAGATTACGGAATCAAAATAAACAAATTGAATCTCTAAAATGGCCGAAACATACCTAGTAGTTTATTAATCAAACAGAACTTAAACAGTTCAATAATTAAATAATAGATGGACAGACAAGCTAACACAATTTAAAATAAGGACGTATTATATGACCTATTGACCTATATAAAACTATCAAATAACAATGAACTTGAATTGTTTAAAAATAGTTTTTTGCACAAAACTACGCTTTCAATAATACGTGAAACGCACCACAGTATGTGTGTATCGTATGATAAATAAATTAGAAACAAATATCACCAAATATGGTTTGCATCAAGAGTTTACAGGCAAATGTGGATGTAGTTTTAAGAACTATTATACTCGATGGAGAATGTTTCTTGTGGTATAAAATGTTTCTTGTGTCATAAAACGCAGTAATTTTAGTCATTTTTATACCTGGTATATATAAATATACTAGGTATATTAAGTTTAGTCCCCACTTTGTAACACTTGAAAGTATTGATCGCTGGCATAAATGTTTGGCAAAGGTTTAATTCAGCCATTTCCGCATGTCCGCCTGTGAAAAACTTTTTTTTTATCAATTCAACATTTACCTGGTATATAGGCAATTAACTTAAGTTTTTTTCATTTGTTTGTTAATTTATCGAACAGTAAACATTTTCAGTATTTCTGAAAAATTAAGAATTTTCGAAATTTTTCAAGATACTTTTCCACTTAGTTTAAGTATCCATAAGCCTTTTTAGTTGGTTGAATTTGGCATACTATTTTCCTTACACCCTGTGCATATTACAAATTACAGTCTCATTTATTTAACTACACATATTTATGAGATAAAAATTTTTAACAGAAATTATAATATAATACCATTTTATTTATAATCACTTATGATATGCTGCGTTTAAATAAAACTTGAAGATTTAATACTCTTTTAAGTAGATTAAAAAGTAAATAAAAATAACAACAAAAAAATAAAAAGAAGAGAAAATTGAAACTAGAGAGGTTGTGTTGTTACTAAATACAACAAAAATATTTATATATTATTATACACAAATAACAAAGTCAAGTAGTTTTCATGACATTTATACATTTTATTTTATTCTATTTATGTTCTAATAAAAATTATGTTCATAATTTATAGGCATAAATCAAAATAGAAAAATAATCATAGCTATTACGTACGCATGCATGGAAGATGATACTCAATTTACTGACTAGATACTTCTTTTACAATCAAGTAGCTTATAAAAGATCCGAAGGTGTCCGTCTCAATTCTAAACATCATTTTCTATCATTATTTCAACAGCCTTTAACCCATTCCAACTGATTACTCTACTTATGTACCAGCGGTACTTTTAAGTAGCACGTTTGAAAACACCAATTTAGTATAATATAGTAATAAAAGAACCACAGAAAATAGGAACCACAGAAAACCTTCTCAAGCATAGCCGCTTACTTCGTTCTTGTCCATACGCCGACAGTTTAGTCAATTAACCGCCCATTTTTTTTCTTTGTTTTTTTCCTAATAATTGACAAACTGTCGATGTCGGGATTCAAACCCATAATAAGTTTCCAAGTAGCCATACTGCGCAGACCTAAGGCCGTAGACCACTCGGCCACTAGGACTGGTTCATAAATTTGATACTGTGAACTCCTGATTTATACTAGGTATATGTATTCTTCAAAGGAAGAAGCCTAACAGATGAGCGAACGCATACCGGTAGTATCATCATCAATTATTTAAAATAAAAATAAAAATCCATATAAAACCGTGTATCCATATGATAATACCGATTTAACATGAAACATTTGAATACACTTAAACAGCAGGTGTAGAATGTTATTAAAAACATAATACAACAGTATAGATAGGTATTGTTTATTAAATACTGTGATATTTAATGAAAATTTATTACAGCTTATTATCTTCAAAAACAAAAAACACCGACTTGGCTTCTCCATTGATTTTTTACTTTTGCTATTGGATACCACCCATATTTAGTAGTAGTGTTTTGTACATTGTAAAATCCAAAAATACGAATATACAAAAAAAATTGGTTGTTTAATTTATGAAACTATCAACAGTGTAATTTTTTCTGAGAATATATGTAGTTTTTTAACAGTAAAAACTTTTATTCAATTACTCACAACTCCAAACTTTACCCCCTTGATTGATTGATTGATTGACTTATCTAGGGGTCTAAAAACTATTGTACTTCGACTTTATGGTCCATTGTGCTCCCCTTTCTACTTCAGTACGACGAGATTCGCTTCTCCCATATATTGGCAATAGCCAGGAGGTTGCTTATCAGGTCATCCTGGAGGTTCCTATATTCGGGATGAGATGCACCGAATATCCTGCATCTGCTGTAACCTAGAGGTTCGCAATCAAAGACAATGAGGCTAGATGATTCTTCCTCTTCGGCGCACAATCTGCACACAATGGACCCGTTATGGAGTCCCATTGTGTGTAGATGCTTCTGCAGGGGATAAGGACCGGTAATGAATCCGGTAACCCTCCACAGTTGCATCTTGTTCGGCTTTAGTGAATCGAAAGATAGCCTCTTTGTTGCACTCTGAAGCAGTACCTTCGCGAGCTCTTGACGCGGTACTTTTTACCAGTGATCACGGTGTTTAGCATTTGACCACTCGTTGATCACCTGTTAACATGCAGTCCTTCGAATTCCCAAAATACGCTCTGGGCCTATGAAGGGCATTCCGACACCCTTCTTTGCTAAGGTATCTGCTTTTTTGTTTTCTTCGAAATCACTGTGACCCGGCACCCAGATCAATTTCAGAAGTTCCTCCAGACAATTATTGACTACTCTTGAGGTGACTTCAGTTCCAGGCAAGGCTTTTAAAGTAGCTTGACTATCCGAAAGAATACATACGTTCTGGTTTGTGTAGCCTCTACGGAGCTTCTCACGAAGGCAATCCACTATGGCGTAGACTTCTGCTTAGAAGACCGTGACATATTTTCCCAAGTTGAGGCTTATGTATGCATCAGGTCTGTCCCCGTAGATTCCCGCACCAGTGCCTTCTTCAGTTTTGGATCCGTCTGTATACCAGACGATTCTTTTCTTGAGATAGGGTGGTTCTCCTTCCGACCTCTCCTCCTTAGGTTGGTTCTCCATTACAGACTACAGTGAACGGTTTTGAGAAGGAGTATCTCTTGGGACGTGTATCTGTGCCCATTTCACCCCTTTGCTATGCTTTCCTCAAATTACGCTTCGCACACAAGAAGTATTGATATCCAAGCAAATATAAAAATGTAGTGTGGTCCATAGTACCATATTTATTTTATTGCTATCATAATTGTATAAATTTTCGATTTCGTTGTAGAATAATAAATTAGCTAAAATTTTAGTCCAAATTTTGAACCGAAAAGCCATTCAAACAAACGAATCTCTCACAGATCAGATTATATTGTGTAGAAACTATTCAGATATTATCAGTATCGTAATAATTCAGATATTATCACACAAATATGTTTGAAGAATTTATTTTGGCCATTAATTATAAGCAAATAAATTTGATTACAGTCCAACGGCTGTTTGTAATAACAATTATCTAAAATACACGGTTAAATGAAATAAAATTAAAAAATCTACCTGATCAACAGAGTATTATTATGATCACACACATGAGTTTGTAGGTAGGTAGGTAGATATTAATATAGTTTTGGACCACCAGTGGACAAATTATTCAACACATTTAAATTTGAATGCTATTATCGTATAATTTAATGTCAAGATTAAAAAAGATATACACGACTATCGATCGGACGACATACACCATCGATGATGATGCAAACAAACTCTCGATAAACATCTATTTTAACCTTGTTCCCTTTTCAATTTCGATAATTAAATTGAAATTGATTATACAATGGGAAACACACAAAAATTACACGAATCATATGGCCTCCATATACAAACAAACAAAAAACTTTGGAAATTCAAATAGCAATTGATTTATTAACTGTTATGTAGTTTCAAAAGTTTTGTCCGTTTTAATGTCATGTGTATTTGTAGCTTCAGATCTCAATAAATATTTAATCTACAATGTCGTGGTATATACTGATCGATAGAGAATTTTGTACTCTATACATTGATGCTGTTCATTTTTTCCAAATTTTAATTTTTTGTCTCTTCAGGTTATTACTATATGATGTAGTTAAGCGATTTAAGCGAACCAAAGCGCTGCCGAAACAGCTCGAAAAATTAACCATGCAATGAGAGTGTTAATGAACGCACTTTGACGTTTGTTTGCAAAATTTTGGAGATTTTAGCCTCGAAGATGAGCCCCGAAGTGGTCGACCTAGAGTAATCCAGGACAAGAATTTGAGGACCCTGGTGGACTGACCCATCACAAACGGTGCGTGGGATGGCAGAAGAACATGGCGTCAGCTCCCATGCGGTTTTTGATGGTTTAAAACGTATTGGAAAAGTGGGTGCCCTACTATTTGAACGATCGACAGAAATTGTCACGTTTCACAAATAACCGCCCGAAAATTAAACGAATTGAGCGTCGAAGTTCTGCCTCACCTACCATACTCCCCAGACCTCTTGCCAACCGACTACCATCTTTTCAAGCACTTCGATAACTTTCTCACTGGTAGATTCTTCGCCAATCAGGACCAGGCAAAAACGGCCTTCGTCGATTTCATCGAATCCCGAGCGCCCAATTTTTATGCCGACGGAATTAATCGACTTGTGTTACGTTGGCAAAACTGCACTGATTCAAATGGCGCTTATTTCGATTAAATTTAATAAGTATTCACTGAGATATCACAGTTTAAAGTAGACTTATAAAAACGGACAAAACTTTTGAAACAACCTAATACTTTAAATATGTAGTGCAGTCGAATAATATTACCCAAACTTTTTAGCCTGATATCTTCTATGTCTTTGTAATTATTGACCTCGAATTATGTTGAAAATCGAACTTTAATTTTGTATATTGTAAAAACGTTGTAGTCTCTCCAAGTCCTATATACAGAGGTACAAGAAAGCCGTTAACTTTTTTTTTTTTGTAATGTCAAAATATAATTAAATTCGTTTGGAAAATAAAACTGAATTTTTTTTTTTGTTATAGATAAACTGTACAAAAAAAAACAGTTTTTTTTAACACAACCTAAATAACCATTAAAGTTAATTTTTAATTGTAAATCTATTGTAAGTATGCATGAATTATCCTTTCGTAAGTACACACATTAATGGCACACCATTTTAAATGAATTAGTGGAGTATACCCTATGTCTGTTGTTGTTATCATTATTTTTTCCTTTTTTTTTATGAAGGACCACTTACCATAATTAAATTATTCATACAGTTTTCGATCAATTTGAAAATTAAATTATAAAAAAAAGTTTGCAACTTCTCCCTAAATTCGTCCTTGCCATTCTGTATGTGTTCTATAGTTTAATTAGTTCATCAAATAATCTATTTAACACAAAATTTGTAAAGTAGGAGATGAGTACCTACGTATATGATGCTAATTTTTTCAGATGAAGTAGTCGTAATAGATATCAAATTAAGTTACCATGGTGATTATTGTAACGATATTGAATTATCATAATATTTAATATCTTACATTTTTTGATTCACGTACTTTTGATGAAGGGATGAAGGCACAGTTTAATAACGATTTTTGTTTAGATGCAGCTGTTTATTTGAATGTTGACTAATCTCACCAGGTTTTAATAATATGGTTGAATTAAAGTGGCACTCACCCCGGCACTGGCTATTTCGGAATAATGTCTATTGCCGATATCCTAAAACATATGGTTTCTTAACAAGCTTAAAGCGTCAATTTGATGATATTCCTAACAACAAAGCTTACCTTGGTTCAAATAATGATTCGATTACACTTCTCTTGATAATTGCATCGCATATACGACGTGTTTAAAATAGTTACTATTTCGAAGAATAGTTAAATTCAATATTCGAATTTAGTAAAATAATTAAATTGTTATATGTATTGTTACAAATTTATGTTTAATAATCTGTGGGTAATTATACGTTTAAATGTTTATTGTAAATCTTGTTTAAATATACAATTCTTTTTGTTAATATTTTTCTAACCAATTATATTTTGAAAGTCAGCTGTTTAATTTTGACATTAATTTGTTTTGATATGAAGTTGATGTGTTGCACAATCAGTGTTACAAACTATTAAATACTTATTACTATAAATTAGTGAAATAATAAGGCGCGATAAATTCAAAATATAATATTACTGAAAATTAATAAAAAAACAGAACAATTCTTTAATTAGAAACATTTTAAAATCAAGTTTGTTTCATTATTTTGGATAAAATATTAAATTCACATTGCTACGCATTGCTAGAAACTAAACATTAAAAGAATACTTAAAATGATCGAATAAAAATTACTATAATCTATTTTACTTTACCTAATGTTCGCTGACGTTATTTATAAATGTAGTGAGAAATTTGCCACAATGCTTACCTGAAACAAAGAAATAAAATAAAATAATTAAATACAGGTAAACAAGTTAATTTCATTAAATTCTACTTGTACGATTTTTCAAAATTTCATAGTTAAGTTGCGCGCAGAATATATTAGGTTTTTAGGACAAAAGATGAAACAATGGTGGTATCAAGCCTACTGTAGATATTTTAATTCATTTTATGACGTGTATTATTTGATTGTACTAAATAAGGATACAAATATATGATCATTATTTTATTTTGTATCTAGACACATATACATATATATATATATATATATATATATATATATATATATATATATATATATATATATATATATATATATATATATATATATATATATATATATATATATATATATATATATATATATATATATGTATATATATATAAATTTGTTCATATATTACTAAGCATATATACGTTAACTTTATTTGAACTGTTAATGGTTTGGAACGTTTTATAATGGATGCATTTACCGTATCTTAATAACAATACTATATATTTACAATGTTATTTATACCTTATAAATATATATATATATATATATATATATATATATATATATATATATATATATATATATATATATATATAAGGTATAAATAACATTGTAAATATATATATCCATTAAACAGTTTACAGGGTGTTATAGAAATAACGACATAGAAATAATTCGGGTGTATCGAATCGTATACGCATATTATAACGTAAATCGTGGTAAGTGCATCATTGTATTGTCTATTGCAAAAGAAGTATTCATTTTGCTAAATTTTACAGTTGATTTGTACTGATTTAATTTGGTCTTCGAAATATATGATAATGGTTAAAATGTAAAAAATTAACAAAAAGGTAAATTATTGTAAGAATGATACATATCAAGAAATATGGGTAAAACTAAACAATTAAAATTAGAGCTGAAATAAAATTAAAGTACAATAGGGAATATGCATGAAAATTTTTTTTCACATTTATTTTCAGAATATGAAAATACTGTTAATACTGTAATAATATTTAAAAACGAAATTAAAATCCGACAAATATCAAGGAAGCTATAAGCTTTTAAAGATTATTAACTGTCTCTTTCTTGCAAAAATACTAAAAACGGAGTTTTACGTGTATTTTAAATGGTGAAAGTGTAAGATGACGTCACATAGCATATCAAGAGGGCTATCACCCTCTTTGTCTAATCGGGAATTTCAATCATTCATATCTCGCTTATTTTAAAGTTATTTAAAAAGTAATTTTACCTTGATATTTGTCAAGTAAACATGCTTCAATTCAAGTGAAAAAAAGTTTTCATGCATATTCCCTATTGTCTGAATATGCCAGTAGGTAATAAATATAAAGTAAAACTTTTAATTTTTACATCGAAACATTATACAAAAAATTAAAAATATTATGTAAGAGAGAACGGTTCGTACATATAAAATTATTACAGATTACATTATGCCGAAAATTAATTAAGTCTAGTTGATCGTTTAATATTAAATCGTAACTAGAATTAATTAATTTCTACGTTATGTCTAGATTATTTACAAAGCGCCCTTTAGATTGACTTAAAAACATTTGATAAATTGGAGAAAATTATCAAAGATACGATTAATGGTTTTCAAGATATCAGCTAAAATTCAAAACTGTATGAATTGAGAATCGAAAATTTTGAACTGTGTTGGTCGGACGTTAAAATGATCCTAATTTTCGTACTAGTTGGGTCAAAATACCCATAAAAAATGATTATTATTAATATCGAGAACAAAAATTTTCTTCAGTTTTTTCGCATTTTTTCCAAGGGGTGCCCCTTAGAAAAATCGCAAAAATTGGAGAAAATTTTTTTGTCTCCGATTTCGATAAGAACTACTTTTACAGCTAATTTGGTCCTGGCCAAAACGATGGCGTTGATTAAAATACGATACGATTAATGGTTTTCAAGATATCAGATCCATAGTGCTAAAATTCCAAACTTTTTGAAATAAGAAGCAAAAATTTTGAAATGTGTTAGTCGGACGTTAAAATGAACCTGATTTTCGTACTTTTAGGGCCAAAATTACCCTAAAAAATTATTTTTTTTAATAAAAAAGGATTCAGTATAGTTTGAGAAAAATTGTTTGTATCTCATATTGATAAAAACTTTTTTTTAAGCTAATTTTCTTTGAAAATTCACTAAAACGTGAAAAAGAATAAAAAAAATTCTTCGAATAAAAAAAATTTGTCCGACCATTATTTTGTAAAAAAATATTGACAGAAACATGTAGTCAATCCACATTACAGCACGGTTTTTTTAATGATTAGTAACAGGCTAAATTTTCTCTCGCGAAAATTCTCGATGATAGTGACAACGAAGCGCGTAAGAGAGTAATTTGTTTGTTTGACGATAGCAAAATAGTAACAGTTAACAGTAACAGTTAATTTGTTAGTTAAATTGAGAGATAATGTAATAAAGACTTCAAAAAAATTGTGTCCTACAAAATGGATGGTGTGACAAGCAGGTCCCCCACCCCAACATGTTCAAATAACGGGATATACATATTTATTAAGAACAAGCTGATTTTTATGATGTTAATTACTAATGGTATGTATAAGTTGATGGCCACCTTGTCCTACAAATCCAGCGGTTCAATTTCTCAGTTCCACGCTCTGAACATGTCAATGTTAAATTTTCATTTATAAATTAGAAAAATGTTTTCTTATTTCAATGACACACAACGTTTATACATATTATAGGTCTCATTTCTTCAACCTTTAGTTCATAAAAGAATACTAATATTGTTTTTATCGTGAATACACTCAATCGCGCCAAATAAAGGTTATTTAAGTAGCGCCAAGTAATAACTATGTATACCCCGTTATTTGAACATGTTGGGGATGGGGGACCTGCCTGTCACACCATTCATTTTGTAAGACACGAGTCTTTATTACATTAGGGAGAGAAAAAAGTTGGGCGTCATGTCAATAGGAAGCTACTGACAAAAATTTAGCCTGTTACTAATCATTAAAAAAAACCGTGCTGTACTGTGGACTAATATCCACTTTTTAATTTTACATCATGAACAACCATCATCACATAAAGTGATGGTCACTCGTTTTGTTTACTTTATTTAGTTGTTTTTTTTTTTCTGTCGTTTTTTAGAAATAACACAGTTTGTTTAAAACCATAAAAATATATGGTAAATGGTAAATTGTGTGGATATTATAATATTTTATAAGTGACTTGACAAATATACGTATAATATAATTTTGAAGTTTTATAGCATTCTTTATTATTATTTATATAGGTTTATAGAATAGCCGGCATCTTTTACCTCTATATATACCGCGACTTTAAATCCATGTGCGAGAATAGGGAATATGCATGAAAATTTTTTTTCATATTTATTTTCAGAATATGAAAATACTGTTAATACTGTAATAAATATTTAAAAACGAAATTAAAATCCGACAAATATCAAGGAAACTATAAGCTTTTATATATTATTATCTGTCTCTTTCTTGCAAAAATACTAAAAACGGAGTTTTACGTGTATTTTAAATGGTGAAAATGTAATATGACGTCACATAACATATCAAGAGGGCTATCACCCTCTTTGTCTAATCGGAAATTTCAATCACTCATATCTCGCTTTTTTTTAAAGTTATTTAAAAAGTAATTTTACCTTGATATTTGTCAAGTAAACATGCTTCAATTCATGTGAAAAAAAATTTTTATGCATATTCCCTATTCATATTTATTATCCGTACAATACAACTTCACGGCCTTTCACCTTTTTAAATTTTACTTCTATATATCCACTTTTGGTTGAACGTCCAGATATCTATGCTTAATGTCACAGAAAGAACCTTCTGTGCAAATTTCCAGTTTCTACTTTCAGTTGTTTCAGCTCGGCAAAGACGAATCACTCGGTTGAAGAATTTTTATATACAAAATTGTTTTTGATGATTAAAATCCACGTTTAGATTTGAAAAATACCACCTAATTTAAAACGTAAACGATAGCACTTAGGTAAAAACGTAAATATCCTGTGATATTTTAATTTTTGTTCTCGAAAAAACCTTCAGGTTAGTAAACACGTGATGTAACCGCTAAACAATACACATACCAGTCCAAGTGGACGAGCGGTCTAAGACGCTTTGTCTGCGCAGTATGCCTACTTGGAAACTGGGAGGTTATGGGTTCAAATCCCGATATCGGCAGCTTGTCAATTAGTAAGAAAAAAAGGGGGGTTAATTAACTAAACTGTCGGCGTTTGGACAAGAATGAAGTAACCGGCTATGCTTGAGAAGGTTTTCTGCAGTTTCCTTCACGAACTCCAGATGAATATCGGCATAGTTCCTATCATAGTCGGCTGCAGCCGTATATCCTACCAATTCCTTTTTAACACAAAAATTCCTTCCACTCCACTCACATCCTCACATCCTTAAGCATCTTATGATCGAAGTGTAGCCCGTCTATCTATCTATCTATACAATACACTTGGATTCTGTATATAGAGGTTATGTATCTGTTTACACCAATTTTTAATATTAAATAAATTTAAAGTAGATGATCTAAAGTGCATAATCTAAATTATTATAATATTTTTATTATGTTCTGTACAAATGAATCATATGAGGAACAGCTCAAAAAATATCTCACATACTTCATGTACAATTGGCCCCAAACGTTGATGTTATTTTTTTAAATTTTATAGTTGATTTGTGCCCCATATTCATTCAGTTTAAGAAAAAAATTTCCAATAATAGTTGTTACTATATTTCTAATGAACAACTTTTATCCGAAGCATTTTTTCGAAGACCAAATCAATAAGGCACAAATCAATTATAATAATTTTCAAAAATAACATCCAACTTTTGTAGCCAATTGTACCATAAAGTATGTGAGATGTAAATATAATTCGGTCAAACATATCGAATTACATTCAAATTTAAATACAAACCAATCAACATTGAATTCACATTGAATGAATGGAATGAAATAAACAGCAATAAAACATAAAAATGTACAAAACGAATTCAATGTGTGGATAAAAAAAAAAACCAACACCATCGTAAATTACTGAAATACACAGGTAAACATGTTTGTTTCATTATTTTATTTTATTTTATTGGGAACCAAAAAAATTTCTTAATGACTTTTCAAGTTATTGTCGATCAATATCATTTATGTATACACAAAAAAAATGTATATAATGAGTTGTGAGACAATCTTATGCCGCACATGTTCAGTATGATGCAACCAACAAAAGTGTTAGAAGTTTTATTTCAAGCAAAAAAGCATACCTTCTTCGAATAATAATAGCAATCATGAAATTCTGTATTTAAAACACATAGTATGTAGGGTAGAGGTGGGTGCCATCTCTCCAGATTCTGCCTGTAGACTCCAGAAATCGTGCAGTTTCTTCATACTCCAGATTTCAAAGGTAAATCTGCAGGCGTTTCGAGTTGAAAAATCCTTTCTGCTAACCAAAATTCTGCGAACCAAAATTGAGGGAAACCTCCGTTTTTAGGTAACTATCAACATTTAGCGCCATCTGCAGTCTTCAATTTGAATTATCTTGAAATCGAGGCATGCGAACGTTTGTCTATTATAAGTGGCATAACCCACTGACCTGAATGAAACTGCAGAATATCTTCACAAGCATAGCCGGTTCTTCGTTCTTGTCCATACGCCGACAGTTTAGTCAATTAACCGCCCCTGTTTTATTATAATTGACAATCTGCCGATGTCGGGATTCGAACCCAAAAACTCTCAGTTCCAAGTACACACAACGCCTATACAAGCGCGGCTACTTGACTGATGTGTATACCTTTCTGAAAATTTGGTTTTAGTTTTAAAATTTGAATAAGCACATCCGTTCGCTCGCTGTCGTTAATTTATCCGACATTTCTCAGTTCGATTTGGATAAAAAGATGAGTCCTGATGATATAAATTTCTGGGCGACATGATCTGGTTATTTATAGGTGCAGAAAAAGAGGAATACAATTTTTTTACCAGAATACAAACGTTTGTATATATGCTTTACCTGTTTCTAAATGTCATGTTTGCGTAGTTAATAATTTTAGAAAATAGTTTATGTTGTTGGGGTATCTTGGCTCTGTTTTACTTCCAAAGGAGCCTACCTATAGAAGTACCTAGAACCTATCTAGAAGGAGCCAATCTAGAACCTACAACAGACTCCGATACTCGACACACACAAAAAATACAAAATATTAGTAAAAGTTTACGAATAATAAATTTATCCCAATTGGAAACAACACACACTTTAAATGCAAAAACTTTGTACAAAATTAATTCTCGCCAATTCTTGTCTTTCCTTCAATATATTACTGTAACAGTTTTTCAAATTATGAAACGGAATGCTAAAAAATTTCTTTGCCCCTCATATTGATATGTAGGTGGTTGGTATTTATTATATTTCTTACAGAACTAATAGAAAAGTTTTCGATTTAATTCAAAAATTAAATATTTATACTATCATTAAAATTAAAATAAAAAAATATAAAAATACACTTTGGTTTTTATTTTTTTTTTTATTTACAGAAAAAACAAACTTTTCTTTGAAATTTTGTCTCATTATTTATTTAACGTTTCTAATTAAAAAGTTTTTCTGTTTAAATAAAATTTTCTATTGATTCTGATTTTATTTAATAGAAAAAAATCGTTGTTAAATAAACACACATTAATTTCACGAAAACAGAAAATACGACATTAGATACGACCTATTGTTACAGGTATTTGGTTTGAATATTTCTTACATTGTGCCATATTATTATGTAAAATAGATCAATTGTCTGTCTGGTTTTTTTTCTTCTGGAAGGAGTCTTCATAATGGCGAGTAAATAACAACACGATAGATTTATCTATTGCAATAACAAAACTTATACCAGAATATTTCAATAAATTATATCAAAAATTTACTAAATATCCATACAAGGTATAGTCCACAGTACAGCACCATTTTTTTAAAATGATTAGAAACAGGCTAAATTTTTGTCAGTAGCTTCCTTTCGACGAGACGCCCAACTTTTCTCTCGCAAAAATTTTCGATGATAGTGACTAATGAAGCGCGTAAGAGAGTAGCTTGTTTGTTTGACGATAGCAAAATTTTATCAGTAACAGTTAATTTCTTAGTTAAATTGAGAGATAATGTAATAAAGACTTCAAAAAAAACCCACAAAATGGATGGTGTGACAGGCAGGTCCCCACCCCAACATGTTCCTGCGGCTCTCTTGTCGCTACAATATGGCAGCTAGTATATGAATAAGCTCTAAAGTTCTAAGCACCAACTATTTCTGAACTGAATATTTGCAGCACAAGTTGTCAACAATAATTATAATATAAGAACTAAACCGTCCTGCTTTGCAATACATTAAAAAGCGGAAAAAAACCATTAAAAAAATACAATGAATAATAAAAAATGAAAAAAACTATTAATAAATGAATGTATTTGATTATTTAAATTGTTATCAAATATAACATCTGTACATGACATTTACACAATTTACAATAATTATATGATGTATGATTGATAAATACTTGATAATGTTCAAAAAATATGATTCAATTAAAAAATATTTAATATATCAAACTTTGAAATCCGTTGAAACATGGTAAAACGTTAATTATCCATAGGGGTAAATTCACACACTTTAATAATTTCATAACAACTTAAATAACTCGATGTCAAATCATTTCTTAATAATTCAAGCTCAAATTAAGAAACGCTCCATCACCGTTAGTTTGCGATCGTTTTTATCACTTTCCACGTCGGACAACCATACAAAAGGATTGATTTTACATTGGTCTCGAACATACTAAAAAATCTATTTCAATAAAAATTGTTACTTTAATACTTCAAATCTATCATTGGTAAGTTTTATGATGAGAGAATACATGCATATCTTTTTCAGCATTTGTTGGTAGCAAATTAATACGATGGCTCTTGTCCTCATAGATAACACCCGCTTAGTCGATACATAAGTCTTAGCGAATTTTGCAAAGCTATACTTGTTGCTTATGGCTGACCTTGTTGCTGCACAGCAAACACACAGTCATCTTATTACCACCATTACTAATGTCATGATATTCCCAAATAGGCAATTTTTTATTAATTACTGATGCCATTTTGTAAAGCTTTTGGTTAAAAACAGCAATATTTTTAGTAATAAGGATTACCTATTATACTAACAAAACGTGTGAACAAGTAATGTAAAGTGTGTCGTGACACAATCTACTCGCAAATGATCCAAATACGTATGCTTCGTCACCCTAACGCGCACCGTACTGAGACTATCTAATCGCCGAATATTCGTTGCTTCGAGAGTGTGGCCGAATACCGTATTCGGTATTGAGTGCCTGTAGTATCAAAAACAAAATATTTCTCCCATATTATATTCTAGAAAAATTTGATGAAACGCTGCTGTGAAATAATGCAAAATTTGAACTTCCTAAATCTTAAAATATTTTTGAACAGATTACAGAAAACAGATAGCATCGAATACTCAACAAAATGAAAAATATAATTGATGAACTCAAGTATAACAACACATTTACTCTTTCTATTATGATTACATCGCATCTCCTACACATCCATTCGGTAATAAAGAGAGTGACACATGATCTATATTATAGGTCTATTATTGAAATGAAAATAAAATACTATCACAGTTTTCCTCCACATTTATCGGTGGTTGTAATCAGTTGAAATATGATAGTTGTACCTATATAGTAGAGTAGTAGTCGAGTTTATCTCATTATAAACGTTCCATGTATGATAGCACGTATAATTATTACGTACAAGTATGTGCAATAAAAATCTTTTTACAGTATTTGTTGGTCAGATATTCTATTTCAAACCGGATATGTATTTATGGTAGAAGTTTTATCGTATTATGCATATTTTATCCGTACAGACATGTTCATTACTCTTCATTTTTCATTTGTTTTATCATTTTCGTTAATTTGGCCACATTGTATTCAATTTGGCAATGTGCATTCTATCACTAACAGGTAACAAACCACAAATACATTCTTTTTTTAACATATATTTAGCGAGGATACCTCTCGCAGCCATCACCTCAAACAAAATCGATAGTTGTTTAATGGATTTTAATCTTTTTAACGAATATATCTCTTTGTTTACATGTTTCATTTCCCACTGTTAATAAGGTCCTTGGATACAGAAATGCCAATGAGTTAATAGTTAGGTGAAGCGCCCTAATGCCAGGCATAAATTTCTTTACTGTTCACACTTAAACATATTTTTGGTGTCTGGACACTATCCAGACACAAATATATAAAAATGTACAGAACTTGTGTCCGAGCTGTTCACACATAAAAGAACTCGGTCACAATTAACAAGGTGTTTACACGGCCGCTGATTCGACACTTATTATAGTGTCGCAATAAATGTCACAACTAGAGACACCCGAGTGCACACATAAACACTCGGTGTATGCACTAAGTGTAAGGTGTATAGTGCCGTAGTTTAAACGAACCGTAGCATTCAAAATAACCAGGTGTCTATATATGAAGCACGTAATACCCATATCAATCCTTATCTGATAGTTCCTAATGGAGATTGGTCTGTAAGAGGTGGCCATGCCAAAAATCTTCTCGTCTTGCACCTGATATGAGAACATAGCAGATCATTGGGTATGGGATTACTGTGTGAGTAATAAGGCCGTCCCTCATTCATTCGGTCATCGCCATGTCTGTAAACCTAGTAATAAGTAATAAAACACTTACGGCTACCCTGGACGGGCTACACTTCGACTATTAGGTCCATTGTGATGCCTAAGGATGTGAGGATGTGAGTGGAGTGGAAGGAATTTTGCGTGTAGACTAGGAATTGATAGGATGTGCGACTGCAGCCGACTCTGATAGGAACTCTGCTGATATTCATCTGAAGGAAACTGCAGAAAACATTCACAAGCATAGCCGGTTACTTTGTTCTTGTCCATAGACAAGATAGTCCAGTTTAGTCAATTAACCGCCCTTTTTTTTTAATAATTAGCAAACTGCTGATGTCAGGATTCGAACCCATAACCTTCCAGTCCGCAAGTACACATAACGCCTTAGACCGCTCTGCTACTTGACTGGAAATAAAACACTTACTATTCGAAGAAATAAGAGCGAGTCTACAATTCTCGAATACATTAAATTTACATTTAAATATTTTATAGCGATAATGTTTTTTTTATGTGCACAACTGTACTAACAACACGTAATATAAACTATTATCACCATCACCATGCGATATGCTCTCAAATGTAAACGATTATCGATAATCCACTTGAAAAATAATTATCAAGAAGAATTTATATGATGGTCTGATAATTATAATGAGGCTGCTGTGTATAGTCTCATTGTCATCAACAATAATTCAATTGATATCATCTAATCAATATCTACAGGATATTTCTAATTTTCTGGAGGGGGTAATATTTGCCATGAAAATGAAAAATCATACGAAAAGATAATATCGCGAAAAAAATGGTATACAATAAATTTAAAAAAAAAAACTATTTATGCCACATCCAATCATTTTTCTAAAATAACGTGTTTCAGACAAAAGTAGTCTCTTATAAAAACGCGAATAAACTTTTTTATGATCGTGTTGATGTTAGCGTGTTGATGGATAATCGTGTTGAAAATGGAATAATTAGAACAATTTTACGCCTGTTTCAAATGTTTTGTTTTCCGACCAATCCTTTTAACTATTAACAAGTTGGAAAACTAAAAACAATTTATATTGAAAGTATAAAAACTAAAGAGAGGACATCTTTCTTGGAACGTCGAGTTGCTAAAGTTGAATACCAAGTTGTTAAAACTATCCTGTGACAATTGTTTGACTAATGAAATACCGGGGCCAGAGAATAGTAACTACCATTTATGCAATGTTCATTACATATATGGAAATTTGCTGGGATTAATGGAAGGAGTCACCTAGGTTTCTTTCCATCCATAGATGGTGCCGTGTCCGTTAGTCAAATCTATAATGTTGACAAATACAGATCCCTGTAAGCGAATCCTTTTGATATTATTTGTGGAAGCGATTTGTTAATGAAATAAATTAAGCAGAAAAAAATCGGATTCCCCAAGAGACCTGAAAAAATATAGTTTAACCAAAGACTACAACCTTTAGTGCCGCTATTTGGTATGTCCATATATTGAAGTAAATATATGGATATATTGGTATTTACAACATTTCAGACTTGTTTGTTGAAATAAATCTGTTGCAGCCGAAACAAATGAAAAACAAAATGTCTATTGCTAAAATACTCAAACCAAATTTAAATAATTTATACAGAAGGTCAGTAATTATTCCTTATTTAACTTCTTCTTTATGGTTTTAATTAAACAAAATTATTTGAGTACTGCTGTGATTTTCGGTTACTCGTGGCCGAGCAAGTTTATTACTTGTCCGGGTTTTCCACGTGGGGTGATGCAAGAACCTATGAGTTTTAGCAGCGATGCCACAGTATAATAGTTCGTATACTCCTCCTTTCGATATACCCAATAAGATGTAATAAAATGAAATGAAAGTTTATAGTACTCACCGTATTAAAACTCAATTCCGGAAATTCGAAGACCGGTATAAGATCTCTACCTCACTTTTGTTCGTTGGTTAAAAATAAGTAAAAAATATATTTCCAACGATGTGAGTAAGATCGTACCTCCTTGAAAGTGAAAACAGGTTTTTCTTTACTGGTAAGTACAGATACAAAAATTCTATTTATGCGATGTTCAATATAAAATTTGATTTATTTCAGATGATACAAAAATGGATACAGTTTTTTATAAAAAGTTTAACCTTACTGGATCGCGTTAAAAGATATAATAATGCATTTTTGATCTTGTTCCGTCTCGATCACAGCTTTCATTCAGCGCCCTCTTACGACTCCCATTAATCAATATACGTTACACATATTAAAAAAGTGGTAAGTTCGAATTCTAAACACAATTTTAAATCAACTTGCCATACATATTATTCGTATTACACTCAACCTTTCAGAAATACCCTGTGTATGTAATTACATTTTAAGTAATGTAAGTATAGAAATTGATATAGTTTATTCTTCAAATAGGTTATCATACTATTCCATCGCATCGTCGTCATACTAACCTATTAATAGTGATAGATGATAATAGACTGTAACAAACATGAAGTTTAGTATATAGTTTAATAGTAATACAACTGCGTACATTTAACGTGCAAAAAGTGAATTCGAACATACCTTTAAGATATTCAAAATGACCATCATATAAACTTATATATAATATATTTTACAGAAATATATCCTTGAGTTATAGTAAAAATTATCATGGAATAAATTGAGGTAGAATTAAAAGCCTACATCTTTACCACTTTTTACCAAATTTGAAATAGATATTCCAAATTTTGTGTTTCCCTCTTTGTCTGACCCCATTCCCGGCTCCCCATTTTTTTGGTATATTGTCTAATTCTATGAGTTCAACTAGATGGTATCATATTATTTTTTTGACATCAGAATTGTCAACATTTTTCAAATTTAAAATCAAGATAATAATTCTAAGTAAGTTTTCTAGACGATGCTAAGAACGCTCACTCGAACGTTGGACCGAATGTTTGAGACAAATAAGCTCGACAGTTGGTGCATCAACTGTTCCTGAGATGAATCGACTGTTTGATTTAAATAACGATGTTGCTATTGCTGTCACTGTTGTGGTTGTATTGTCCTGCAACATATTAATGGTGAGACGATAATCCCTATCCAAGTCCCTTCCTTTATATGAATGGCTCGTGTAGCCGTTGAGCCGAACCAACGAACATTTTCCTTCAAACGTTGGAGGTATCTCTTTAACTCGACGTAGAATACCGACATCGGCCGGTACATGGCCAAATGTGAATGTCCGACGCTCGTTGATTTGCAACAAGCAACGGCAACACCATATGACGATCCATCAAACGTCCAACGTTGGAAGGAGTTCATACCATCGTGTAGAACAGACTTTAGATGAAGATGACGCGAATAGAATCGAGTTTTTTTGGCAACGCTCTTTGGTACCTATTATCATTGACTATTGAGTGAAATTTTCTGTAAAAAGAACGATAAAATTTTGCCCATTTTTTTATGAATTATGTCTTAAAAGAAACATTGAAATCGCTCCAGTAGTTTTCGAGAAAAACGTTCCTAAAATCCAAAAAGAGTGATTTATAGTAGAGCTTGTCAACACCAAAGAAAAACCATTGATCTCTTCAACTAAAAGTAAGTCGCAGAACGCCTGACATGCTTGTGTTCTCCATTATATTTGATCTAATAATTCCAAAGATATAAGGGGTTTAATACACCTTCTTCCTTAATAAATATGACCAACCATGTATGTCATATAGAATGACGTAAATAAAATATTGATTTTATTGTTTTTATTTATATTTTCTACGTTTTGGTAAGAACAGTAATGTGATTGACTTCCCACGTGCGCCTACAAGTTATTATCATATATAAATTATATTGTATGAGTGATTACATGTCAATAATACAATTTGTAATTACTTGAAATCGAATATAATTGTAATTGATATGATTGTTATATTAAAATTTATAACCATCATAAATTACAAAATTAATGCATCTCATATTATGCCATATAATACCTTTAATATTACTTCAAACGCTGAATCATATTTGTAAATGAATATTTGACTCTTACTTAAGGAATATTTTAACTTCCTCGGAATATGCTAGCTACCATACCGAAAATGTTTTGAAAAATTACTGAACAGTTGGACTGATTACTGAACAGTCCGAAAACCAGGTGGAATAAATGTACAGTTGGACTAAACAGTCTTGGTGTGCATTGCTAGTAAGCAATCGACGGGAAAGATTATGGTTTAGCTCTTGCAGGATCTGTCGTTTTTAGCGAATTTCCTGAAAGGAAATAGAGCTATTGGTCCCGTACCGAAGTCAAAATTTCGCAAAAATTTCTTAAAATGTCCATCGATCCTACCTAGTAGATGTCAAAAATCACCATCTGAAAAATTTATATATATATATCTATGGACATATATATATATATATATATATATATATATATATATATATATATATATATATATATATATATATATATATATATATATATACATATATATATACATATATATTTAGGAAATGTGTTAATTCAGCGCGTGACGTGATATAAACGATACTAAAACGTGTTATAATTTAACAAATTTCAATAATTGGACTTCATATTTTCAGCTGATTTGAGGACTGTTTCGTTCAGTAAAAAATTCGTTACGCAGGAGCTGCTTCAACTTAGCGAATTTCCTTAGATTAAATCACTCTCTAGTGATCACAATTTTAGTCTGATCAAAATGAAATGTCATATATGATTTTAGCATTTGCAAGTCCAATTTTCTCAATAAATGACATACGTCGAGGCGAATGGGGGGAGGTATCAAAAAAGAAGAAAACACAAAATACAAAATATCTCTTTTAATATTAGAACAATCAAAAAATGCGTAAGGAATAAAGTTGTAGAAAATCATGTTTGCTACAATTCATCACCTCATCATTTTTGCTCAAACTCTAATGTGTACAGAGATAGTGAGGAATTTAGTTTTCAATCTTAAACCGTCAATATTTCTGTAAATATTAGTGTAACAGAAAAAATGATAAGAAACAAAACTATAGTAAAATTTAATACCTAAAACTTTACTTCTAATAAATTTTTCGATTTTTCAAATTTTAAGGGAGATATCTCAAATTTTGTGTTTCCCCCTCCCTCTTAACCCCCCTTTCCCCTGGTCCGATTTTACCCATTAACGAACTTGACTTTTTGAATACCAAAAGCGCCTCAAATACCAAATTTCATTCCGATAAAATGAAAACTGTGACCGCTAGAGTGATTACAGACACATATATATATATATATATATATATATATATATATATATATATATATTTATATATATATATATGTCCATAGATATATATATATAAATTTTACAGATGGTGATTTTTGACATCTACTAAGTAGGATCGATGGATGGATTTGAAGAAATTTTTGCGAAATTTTGACTTCGGTACGGGACCAATAGCTCTATTTCCTTTCAGGAAATTCGCTAAAAATATTAGGAAAACATAAAATTTTAGATAATATGTTGCAAATTTCGCTACAGACGACCTATTTGTATAGGAACATTAACATCTTCCTACAAAATATTAAATAATTTTGATTTTTAGTGCAACCAGTTCAAGGGCATGTTTTTTGTTCTGCAACAGCTATACAGACTTACTACCTAGTATTGAACATTCATAATGTTCCTGCACAGGTTGCACGTCTGTAGGCCCCATTATAGATAACACATACGAAACGTGCTATCCATAAAAGCGATTAATATACCATTTTAGTGATACAGTGTTAAATATAACGTCATAATACACTTGGTAACATAGCGTATGGACTATACATCGGGTCATTGATATGATTCTTTAAACTTGGATACAAATAAATTTCTATTTATTGTTGCAATTTTAAATGAAGTGACCGCGACTAGACGACTCACCTGACTAGACTGTTAGCAATACTATACTACGTAAATGTGTTACATAAGACGTATAGAAAACCATAAAAAGTCATAACTATTATTTAATTTGTGTAGAATATTTTCAACAAATGAACATTTTATTAATATTTTGCATGCTGAATTATTATTGCTTTTGATAAAAAATATTGGCAATAGGGAATATGCATGAAAATTTTTTTTCACTGGAATTCAAGCATGTTAACTTGACAAATATCAAGGTAAAATTACTTTTTAAATAACTTTAAAAATAAGCGAGATATAAATGATTGAAATTCACGATTAGACAAAGAGGGTGATAGCCCTCTTGATATGTTATGTGACGTCATATTACACTTTCACCATTTAAAATACACGTAAAACTCCGTTTTCAGTATTTTTGCAAGAAAGAGACAGATAATAATCTTTAAAAGCTTATAGCTTCCTTGATATTTGTCGGATTTTAATTTCGTTTTTAAATATTATTGAAGTATTAACAGTATTTTCAAATTCTGAAAATAAATGTGAAAAAAAATTTTCATGCATATTCCCTATTCAATAAATTTATTGCTTAAGAAATTTGTTATGCATATAGATGAAATTGGTTGCAAAGTTTCCTATCGCCAAGCTTCGTACCACGAGTAGTATACTCTTTACTTGAAGGGCTTCTGAGAAATCACGGTGGTACCCATTTTACCCCATCTCCAGAGTGTACTCACAGACTAATATTTTGTAATTCAGGGCGATGAGTATGCCCAATCATGCCAATATTCCAAATTACGAGTCTCTATGGATATTGGGTAACCGAATCAAAAATCTTTATTTTTATCGATTGTCAAAATTTCTAGGTTACTTCGAGAAGATTTAGAAACTTTACCTGAAATTTTTGATTATATTATCATTAGTTCCATTTCCAGAAAACTTGTTGAAATTTGAAAGTTGAAATTTGGAACATTTATGGAATAACAATAATTTTACATATATATTTAAAAAATTTTGCTTAGGTGAACTAAAATTGGCACAAGAATATGCAATTATTTTTTTACTTTTTAGTGCATATTTTGTTATAGAATATTTGATTTTTGAAGTCGGGTTTCCATTTTGTCAAAATAGGTTTTATTACAGGTCATGTTGCATTCATACCAGGTTCTTCAATAATATAAAGTATTTTTGAAATCATAAAAACTACAACCCTACTACCTACACATGTTTGACAGTCTATTCAATCATCCTCACTCATGTACCACACTTCACTGAACCGGCGTTCGACAATAATTTTCGTTTTTGTTCGTTTTCTTTGTAATAGCATTAAATATTCAAATATTTCTACCGTCGATATCATTTCTATATTTTCGAGAAAGAAATACGTTTCATTTGAAATTGGATATGAAGGAAACATTAGTGTCTAATATATTATTTATATGAAGAAAAAAAAAACTGTAAGAAATAAGAATATATTTCTTTTATTCTTTTGTTGGAAATTTGGGGTAAAAAAAAAGTTCAAAAGATATGATATTTCTTAAAAACCACTCTACAGAACAGTTCACGGATTGAAATGAAATTTATTGACTAGTCGTCCTAGGAGCCATCTCTCAACGCTATAAAATCATTGGTTATTTCATAAAATTAAATTATTCGAAAACTATAGACCTCTCGTATACTTGGTGCTTCCCCCCCCCCCCCAAATAATATAATGTGTTGTATATAGTGATATGGGTTATATAACGGTCATGTCACCAGAAAAAAGTCAGGTGACATGGTCTTACTTTATATTATATGGGGTGGGTTTTCGAATAATTTAATTTTATGATATAAAAATGGATAACAATAGCAAATTTCAGCTGTATAGCACTACTAATCTGCAAGTAAAGCGATTGTGACCTACAGATAAACATGCCAAAGCCATGAATGTTTCTAGTTATAGACACGGGGACCCTACAAGAGGGTTACCGAATGGAATAGGGAATAAGCATGAAAATTTTTTTTCACATTTATTTTCAGAATATGAAAATACTGTTAATACTGTAGCAATATTTAAAAACGAAATTAAAATCCGACAAATATCAAGGAAGCTATAAGCTTTTAAAGATTATTATCTGTCTCTTTCTTGCAAAAATACTAAAAACGGAGTTTAACGTGTATTTTAAATGGTGAAAGTGTGATATGACGTCACATAACATATCAAGAGGGCTATCACTCTCTTTGTCTAATCGGGAATTTCAATCATTCATATCTCGCTTATGTTTAAAGTTATTTAAAAAGTAATTTGACCTTGATATTTGTCAAGTAATAAACATGCTTCAATTCAAGTGAAAAAAAACACTTGTGATATTAAAGTTTTTGCAATTTTGACACGTTAGCTGTAAAACTATTGCATTTACTATAACAACGTTGTACATCGTTAAGTATTCAATTACACAGCATTCTCAATAACATCATAGCTACGTTCTTTATGTATTTTGATATCAGTCACATTTCTTTAAACTGCTGTATTCGACCGTATAGTAGTAACATTTTAAAATGGTTGTAATATGTTGCAATGTAATCGAAAAATAAAAACGCGTAAACATTTATGGCTGGATAATAAACGTCCATTTAATAAGTGTATAATAATAATAGTATTTTGTTTTTTTTATCGATAAAAAACGAACTAGTTTTGTTATTTGATATATTTTTTTTATTTATTTATTTATTTATTTACATATTTCTATTTTTAAAAAGCAATAAAAACTAATAACAATATTACTATCAAATCATAAACTATAATGAAACTCATTGAAAAATCTACAGAAAATCAAAGCTTTGGTAACGTAATACTTTACATTGCCTCTAAAAATTAGGTAATAGCTTTTTAAAAATTAATCATGTGTCATAATTATCTTTAATGTCCGACATCAAATATTTGATGTCGACAACAACAAATATGTAAATTATGTAATTTCCTAAATATATCGTATAACCATCCGCCAAAATTACTCTGGGGATTGCCATAGGAACTGAGCTATTCTCTGTTTCACGAACATTAATTGCAAAGTTCCACAAATGTACCCAACACAGTAAAATATATGTTTATAGCAGTATGCATTTTATATATATTTTTTTTAAAAGATGTGTGTACTTATGTACGCACGTTAGAAGTTTTACTTCTTTGGCGTGAATGAAAAAGCATGATGTGAAAACATGAACGTTCCAACAAGCATGTAATTAATTTTGTTGATAAATAAATACATTAAATATTTATATTGATACTAGATGTATCCAGCAAGCGATTCAATGTCTTCATTTCTTTCTAAGGGACACATAATTAGTGCTTCTCGTTACATACTGAACAGAAATATAACTGCAAAAAATAGTACATTGTCCTTTTTGTAGATTTAGAGCATATGCTTCAATAAATCAATAAATTAAATTAGATAAATTTTTTACTAGATAAAAATTTTTACGCGGATACAAATTTATCTACCGTATTTAAAAACATTTCAAATTAAATTTAACGACTAAGCGATTTGCGTTTAATTTTTTCAATGCCTATTTTAAATACAAGTTATGCTAAACTACTTTCTGTGCCCTTTTATCTTGTGTAACGTGTTCTATGCGAGTATTACTACTTGAGATTGGATCTACCATCGTACTTTCATGAGGGCACCGGACATAGGTCTAAGAACATCAGACCACGGAAATTATGTATACGATCATGTTTGTCAGGTTTTGATTACAGTGGTCGAATAGATATCACAAATGCACAATTAATAATAGAAATGCTATGGAAATATATGAAATTTTTCACTTAAGCACAACAGTTAAAATGGAAACACGATTAATCGTGTTAAGTTAAATGTCGGAAAAATTCAGTAACATGAATGAGCCCATTCTGAGTTATGTAGTCTATAACAAATCTTTATGAATATAATCTAGATGATATTATAATACAAAAGATACAATACACCGCATTGGTGTAGTATTCTTTATATACAGACTGTTCAATAAAATGAATCACGGTAATATTATACACACGATAGGATAGAACATCGTTTTGTGTTTTAGAACATGAAATAAATACTGAAATACATAATAAAATACCTTGTATATATCATATTGTAAACTATCTGAACTTATCAAGTCAAATATTAAGTAGCTACTAAGGAAGACCTTGCAAGGATTGTATTACACCTGCCCAGGATTGTATATGCTTAAAACAAATATCCATTGTAATAGCGGAAGGTTCCAACATCCCTAATTATTATTTAAACCATTTGGAGTAATTTTAATTTGGTCTACACTAACATATCACAACTTGGAGTGGCAAATATGCGGAATATAGGATTAATTGAGCCCCCCCCCCCCGTAGATGTGTGTGATTTTTTATATAAAGCATTTGATGTTGTAAAGTAGATGTTTGTTATATTAAAAATTAATATTAAAAATTATTATTTAAATAAATAATAAATACATGAAAAAGATATAATTGATCTTTGTTAATTTGATTTATGAAATAGTATTGTTTTTTATATGTAAATTACCAAGGTTTTTAACATTCATAGCAACCGTGATAATAGAGGGAAGTTATAGTTGAAATGCAATAAAAAATGAAGAACAAAATTATAAGAATAATTTAATGATGAAGCGTTTTACAAAAACAATTTAAAAAAAAAGAATTAATTGTTTAATTTAACACAAAGCATCCCCCACATTTACAAAATACTGTTTAAATATTATTTTGCTTGTTAGTGCAACACCCATTTATATTTGACTCTTTTTTTTTTAAATATAAACAACCTGTATAAATATAATAGAGAGTTTGTATATCCATACCTACAATATTAACTCAATATAATATAATGTAAGTCTTTTCCAAAGAGCATACCCAAGCACCTAGAACACATTTATAATAAGGATAATAAATCAAATTCAACAGAAAAAAAAAGAGTGTATATAGTGTTTGATATGGTTATAATATAATCAAAGTGACACGATATACAACAGTATTCCACATAATAATATAAAATATATCCGTGTGGTGGTACTGTAATATACAATTAAATAATGTGTTATTTATTTTTTGTTTGTTTGTTGATCCACATTCTACTAAATTGTACGTATACCTTGAGTTGGTGCGCGGTCCAATCTTATTATATACCATAATACTTCCAAAATATACAAAAGAATATCGAAATCATAAATAATGTAGCTAATATCAAAATAATAGTTACCTACTGAAATAAATGGACATTAAAGAAACAAGGTACTATAGTCGGTAATCAGTTTACAAGATTTTCGGAGTGCATTTTTATATCCTATATGTATATATTATAGAAAAAGATATTTTAAGTCCAAAGTATGCAACAAAATATGGATTCTTGATAAAGGTATCCATTATATTTTAATAATTGATTTCCAAAAGTTCATCCACATGATAACCCAAAAACAAGAAGAGATATTCAGCTTTAATGTGAATTGGCAAAATTGGTACACTCCCCGCAAGTAACAGAAAAATAAGAAAAGTCTCAATTTAAAAAATATTTTATTTTCGAAAATCAACACTTCTTGTTTTTATACCCGGTATATAGTATATATATATATAGCAATAGTATATATGTATATAGCAAGGTATATTTAGTTTAGTTCCGACTATGTAACGATTGAATATATTGGTCGTAGAAAAAATATTTTGGTATAGGTGTTCATAAAATGACCTAATTAGTCCATTTCCGCAAGGTGTCCGTCCGTCCGTAAACACTATAGAACTCAAAAACGAAAAAACATAGCGAGCTGAAATTTCGTATATGTGTACTAGAGCTAAAAAGTTAGGTGAAGTTTGAATGGGCAAAATCAGACCATATTTGAGCAAAATGGACAAAACTGCTTATCTTTGAACCCCTAAGAGAGAAAACAAAAATTTAAAGACAAATAATTTTCCTTTTTTTAAAATAAACAACTTTCGTTTGAGAGTTTTTATTTCATAAGTTCAGGATATACCGGGTATTTAAGCAAATTACTTAGTTGTTATTTTAACTTGTTAAGTTCAATAGTTTTGCCACAAAAACAATTCAAGCAACTCTATTTATCAACTTTATTTAATAGTGTAAATACTACTAAATAGCACGGTATATTAGGGTATTTAAACAATTCACTCAATATCACATTGTTTCTTTAGGTTGGATAATCTAAATTCTAGAGAGCCCTGGAAGTATACGAAGTATTATTTTAAATTTGGAATCGCTCTTCAACTTTTGCTTACCCAACCCAGCTAGAGCACATTTTTAAAACATTTTAAAACATTGTGTACTAAACTATATTTTGTATTTGTTTAGTTGAACACGCGTCTATTTTATAGAAATGAAAATAAATCTAAACTTCTTAAAAATAAGATTTCAGATATGCCTCAGGTAATATGTAATCAAAATTTATTAATTTTTTTTATTTTTATTTGAGAATGTTAAAAATGTTAATCTTTACCTTTTCGGTTAAAATATTTCCACATTTAATCATATGTATGGATGTATTTCAACTAGCATAGATAACGTATTTACAACAAAATTTGCAATCAATCAAAATTGTTTCCGAATTTTATCATTAATATTTTAAGAAAAAATATCTTCATATGAAAATAATCCTAAGTTTGATTATATCGATTACTTTTCATTAGCGAGAACAACTTCTTAAATTCAATAATTATCACTTAACGTTCGGTTCTGGTAATTAGCATTTAATTAGTGCCAATTAATAATATTATTACAATAATTTGCATAGTATGCGCGCTATTAGTTATTTTTCCACGAACTTGTCTGCATTAACAATTGTGTAATAGTAAATTTAGTAATTATAAATTTTATTAAATTTTATTAATTTATTATTTATTTTAATAAATAATAAATTAATAATTTATTATTTTATTTAATTATTTTTTTTTTAATAATTTTTATTAAACCTTATTGATAATAAGGTTTTCCAAATAAAATTGATTTTTTTTTAAATTTTATTTTTATGAAGCAAAAGAATTAGGGTGTATTGTAAAAATAATCTTAGAAAACCGTAAGAGATAATGAATTATTGTTTTTATTTCAAAGATTCCGCTAACACCGTGTTTCACATTCAGCCAAATAGAGTTCTATTGTATGTATGTATGTTCGGGTCAAATCTTGCAAGCTGTATTCGAACCACTTCTTCTTATCCTACGTAGTTGAATTTTTACATGTTGGTTCAGTTCCGATAACAATGCATTTTTATGGTAAGCATGACAAGAAACGACAAGGGGAAAAGACGTTTACCGGGAAGGGAAAACACAAAATTTGGTATATATCTCTTAATATTGAAAAAATCGACAAACACATAAGAAATATAATTGTAGAAAATTGATTTTACTATAAAAAGCTTGTTTTTAAAAATGTGTTTTTAATAGAAACTTATTTAAAAATTAAAAGTCATCGATATCTGAAAAATAAGTTTCTATTAAAAAAACATTTTTTAATACCAGCTTTTTATAGTAAAACTAATTTTCTACAACTTTACTTCTTATGTATTTTTCAATTTATTCAATATTAAGAGAGATATACCAAATTTTGTGTTTCCACAAAAAGTTTTAAATACAATATAACTCAAAGTTTTAAATGCAATATCTCTGGTTTTGTGCAGTATATTTTATCTGTTTAATTTTATTTTATTCAATTCTTTTTACAATATGAATACAAAAAAAACTTTCAAAAAGATTGAAAGAGCAGAACTATAATACTTAAACTCTAACGAATTACACACTTCAAACTTGAATTTTTTTTACATTTCAAAAGAGACGCAAATTTGATGTATGTAATACGTTAGTCCACACCCGTAATTAAACAAGCGGTTAAGATTAAGCTCAAATTGATGGACAATTGTCAAATATGTCTGAAAATATTTTTGAAACACAGAATGTGGTCTCATATAGGCGGTTGAATAAAAAGAATAAGTTAGTGAAATTTAAAAGAATTAAATTTAAAACTTTTCTTGTCCATGTCAACACAGAACACTCCTTTTAATGTTCAAAATAAATGAACAAAATATAAATCTTATGGATTTCGGTAGCAGCAGTTATGACTACAATCAAAAATAAGCCGACCAAATTAAATGGCTTAAAACACTTTTTAGAGGTCTTTAACAGAAATGAATATTTGTTGATAGACAGTATTGAACGCACAAAACATTATTATTGATTTCTACCTGGTGTGATCAGTCAAGGGTCTAGGATTAAATTTGAAAGGGGATCATAAACTTAAATTTCCTGTGTTCAAACCATTGTAATTTCGGCTCTAAATTGGACCCTTATTTAGCAATGAGGGCGACAAAGACAGAAGCTAAGCCAATAAAACCATCTGGATCAGCTTTACCAAAATCTATACAAAAAAACCTGAGCTCCCTGGTTCCACACCTCTCTGTAATAGTGAAGTTCTAAAAATTGTAATTTCGGCTCTAAATCGGACTCTTATATATAAATGAGAATGGAGGGAACGCAGAAGTTAGGCAAGTAAGATCATCTAGGTTTTTTTGGCCAAAATCTATACCAAAAAGTAGACCCACTGGGTCCACTCCTGGCTATAATAGGTAGAGACTTAGTGTATATATACTGTACCTGAAGAGGATACAACTGCGAAAGGCTACCGGATTCACCAACGGGAGTTATCTCCTGGGGACACATCTGCACACAATGGGACTTCATAACGGATCCATTATGTGCAGATTGTGTGGCTAGGAGAAGGAACATCCAGCCACATTATCTTTAACTGCAAATCTCTCAGTTACAGCAGATAGAAGATATTCGCTGTATCTCATCCCAAATAGATGAACCTTCAGGAAGACCTGATCATCAAGCTCCAGGCCATTACCAAGATATGGGAGAAGCGAATATCGTCAGACTGAAGTTTAAGGGGGAGCACAATGGGCCATAAGGTCGAAGTGCAGTCCTTTTTATACCCAAGATATATTTATCTATCTAAGACCACGGAAGTTGAAATTTTACAAGGAAATTGATTATATTCTGAAATGGGTGAATGGAACCGAAAGTGATTAAAATAATGAATATAGTTAAAATATACAATTCCGGCTATGACTGCATTGCATAATTCCATAGGCAATTGAAGTCGACGCCAAAAATAAAAAATAATTTGCAGTTTATGAGTCACAAAACATTTCAGGCATAGATTTAGCTATTTGAACGTTTGCTATTCGAATTATGTAGAATAATGTATCAATTGAAAATAATTTTTGAATTTTAGATGCCTATTTTTCCAGTTTTAGGTTTTTAACTATATTTCTGATGATAAACAATTTGTGTGGTCGTAAAGTTTAAAATTTCAATAGTTATTATACGAGATTCATTTAACTCAATTTTTTAGCTATTATTCAAAATATCTAGATATTATCTGATAAATGTTTATCAAAACAATATAGTTTTTGGGAACAAAACTTTTTTTGTAAAGCGAAATAAATCATTTTTTAATAGATGGTGTGTATTATAATTTATATTTTGATTTATTTCAACAAAAAAAAAAGATGTTAAATCTTTTGAAAAACAATTTATATATAAACATACGCCCACCTAAATGGTAGACTGTAGAGATCTACATTATATTTTTTTAAATTCAAAAACGTAACAAAATTATATTGCCGATAATAATATAATAAATAAATAGTTTCATTACTAGCATGAAACTCATTAGATCACCCTTGGATTTTATCGTTTTTAGAAATTTTTTACTAATTATCACTTAATGCAAAGGTGGCCATGGATTGCTCTTCCGAGCAACTGTGCTCTCAATAAGCTGGGTGAGAGTAAGCAAGAGAGATGTTTTGAAGTAAGACGGGTAGATGTTTCAATATAGGGTACCTTCCAATTATTGCCCAAAAATTTATTTGATTTTATATGTTTCATATGTGAAAATCCCGATTCACATAGATAAGAAGATGGGAAACTACTAAGTTTTTTATTTTTTTATTTTTAATAATTCCGGGTATTCAAACGAAGATGCCCAAATACTTTTTGTGCACGTATTCATGGTTCCTAATAAATTATAATCAGTTGGAAGGGTAACCATTTCAATTAATAACGCACAATCATTGGAATTCGGAAAACAATTGAGAAAAATTTCTATTAAAGCGGGAATTTAATTTTCTATTAAAAGGGGCCACTAAAAAATCACGCATGAAATTTATATTTTCGAAATCTTTAAATTGATTATTAAATTATAAAATTAACGTTTCACTAAAATCACTACTTTTATTTAAAAAAAAAAAAGAAATTATGCGAAAAATAATTTCCATTAGCACGAATAGTACTTTATATTGGCTAAGAGTAGGCAAAGCTATTCCTAAACTGATTGAATAAATTATATTCATTCATAAAAGACCATTGCTTTTCAGTTTCTAAAAAGAATTAAATTTATATTGCATTATTATATTTTTTTCAGAAAATGTTTTAAATTTTAAAAAAATAATAATAATTGGTAGCACATCCTGTATTTATTCTATCTCTCTTCCGCCCTCTCACTCAGAGCACAATGAACTCAAACTGTGCCCAGCTATGACCTTTATGTATACAGACAGTGTTGGCAAGCTTTTCCAATAGAGAATCAATAGTAACCACACGGACAGTCAGTAATAAATAATATTTAACATTGGTTCTCTATTGGAAAAGCTTACCCACATAGACAGTATAATGAAAGCACTCATTAAAACATACTAAACCCCAATAGGAAAGTCTATGACTTTTTAGTGCTAAAATATTTCTCTTAATTTGAGGACCGTAAAAAAAAAAACTATAGAAAACACAAATGACTGTAAACAAGAATTTCTTTATGAAATTTTTGCCATTAAAATCGGTGTACATAGAGTGAAAACTTCTCCAACGAGACGATAATCGATACTTTCAAAAGGTAACGGTTTAGTTTTTTATCCATTTTTTTGGGTGCTGTATCTAAATTCTCCATACATCCAAGCATCTCTTATTATATTTCTTGTATTTAAAACTGTAAAATTGTGAAAAGGAGTCCACCTTTTGAATCAGCACATAAAGACTAATTGTATATTGTTAGACCACAAAAACGATATATTTAAGTTATGGCATGCTAACGAACATGTTTTTCATACGTGACGAATACAAAACCATTAATTGTTAGACAATCTAGTTATTTACAAATTTATAAATATGCATTCTATAATTGTTTTATTTATTTATTTATTTTTTCGTAAGTACTACATAAATATTCTACGGAACGACGAAAATAATAAATAATACGGCATAACAAAACTTAATGCAAACAAAAGAACGAAATGCAAAGAAAACATCACGAAACTTCCATTTAATAGGAGAAAATCTATGCAATAATTGAATCTTCTGGATGCGCGTTCCTTTTGAATTTTAATTTATATGGCGAGATAAGATCATTAGGAATGCAAGTGGTTAACGAATGAGACAAGATCAAGATAGGATATAATGGAAATGGGCGATAACTCGTAATGTGCGACTTTATCACAAAAATGGGCTGATTTTCTGGTGTATTATTATACTATTAGATCAGAATACAGTGTATTTCAATTCGTGCGAATTGAAAAACACACTTCACTTAAGGACGAATGTGACAATCTACAAGGATGTTTTTCAACCCGCAATTGTTTAGAAAAAATTGTTCAGATTGCAAAGTAAGATAGATCCTCCAGCCTTGTTTATATTCATTATTCTAATTTTGCTCGAAATTGGCCGGGTTTGAGAGTTGAATGAACTGATACATCATCTCCGGAACTCAAATATCAATCAGCTGAATTTGATAACAAAATTTACTCTGCTTAGGTGTGTAGTCTAAAATATCAAATGTTTTTGGACGACTAGATCCGACTATTTTAAATACATAAATCCTTAAAATATTTGAGTCGATCAAAGAAACTTAAACCATCATGGTATCTTCCTAAAGAAGGCCAAAAATTATTATAATTTAATATATTTGAATAAAATAAATGCAATTTAGCAAACCAGCTCTATTTGAAGAACTACGTCTCAAATAGATGAAAGTCAATGGTTTGAATATGCGAGTTAAATATACATTTTGAATATACGAATTGGTTTAGCCAATCCGTAGTTAAGTTAAGTTTTTTGTATTTAAAACTTCTATCTCGCAATCTTGTATAGAAAATTGTACAGCCAACCTGATGTTAGTTAACTTAGATTACTCGCCGGTGAAAACTTCATCAAAATTGGTTAAACCGAAATAACGATACGGACACAAACAAACATACAGAAATATATTAACTAGCCAAATTTAGTAATATTACCCGACTGCCCCAAAAAAAGGGTAATGTATATATCGTATGTCTACCTTTTTGGCACAGTCTGCAGCCTAAACGGCTGGTATTTTTCATGAATTGTTACTTTTCTTGTTTTGGAAATTTTCACCATGCACAAAGTCGATCATGTCTGTATAGTTTTATTTTCAGAATAGATAAAATAATGTTTAAACCCTAATAAATATTTTCCATTTTCCAATGTTTAAAACAAAACATTTATATATGAGTAAAGTTTGAACCACTTGTTTACATTCAACACTCATATTATTTATTGCATCAATTGATGCGAACGAGCTATGCCCACAAATGGAAGTGAACAAACAATGTTTACAATCTTAATGAAAATAATATAATAATTTGTTTGTAGTTTAGAATGCAAAAAATAAGCATGAAATTCCAAAAATGGTAGTAGAGAAAACAATATAAAAAACTATATGTATGTGTTGCACTGACCTCCATGTAAACTGGACAGTTGTGCTTATGGGTCTAAAATATGGGTCTTATGATAATCAGCGCCGACATAACTAGCCAAGGTAGTATAAGTTTATATGTTTAGTGGAAATACGGGTGACAGCAACGCATACACTGACACACATTCTTATCACACATACATCATACGCCTCAACTAGCTAAGGTACTAAATTATAAAATCATAATCAAAAATAAATTTTTTTTATACACTCTAACCTAACTTACTTCTTAATAATTATCATTTTTTCATTGTAAAATATTTTATTGGTTTTAATTTTAAGTTGCTGAGGAAGTCATAAATAAATGACGAAACGTCGTTCAATTTATTTAAATTAATTCATTTATTCTTCTAGTCCTATTTCCTACGAATTAATAATTAAATTTTTTTCTTTTCATTTTGTTACAATTTAATAATATTTGACGCAGGCGAGTTGAAGCAAAAGTCACTTCCTTGGCTAGTTGAGTAGGGCTTCAATTGGGGCAAATGACGTAACATAGGATAATCTGCCCAGTTTATATAGAGGTCAGTTATGTGTTGTGTACGTATGTATGCACGTATATGCTCGAATAACAAACAGGTATGTTGGCTGGCTGTATGCATTAAGTCAGCGCAGCGTACAGCATTGTTGTAAATAATGTATTTATATTTTTATTATATAGACGGATCGAATCACTTGTTATATATATTATTCACAAATACATAATGACATTGGAACGTAACGTAACGTATGTATGATGTGATTACATATAAAATGTAAAGGTGGTTTGGTGTATACACGATGTGTGGTACACTTGTATTCATTAAAATTGACATACACAAAATACAAAGTCGTAATTTGCAATTTAAAGACAACTTTCCATCACTTTATAACTATTTGGTATGATCTCATGAAATTTAGATCACCTAAAGACTGTTATTGGAAGCTATATACGAAATTGGATAAATATTTGTATACTGTCTGTTAACGATTCAAATTTTTTGATGAACCATGCAAATTATAATATATATATATATATATATGTATATATGTATATATATATATATATATATATATATATATATATATGTATATATATATATATATATATATATATATATATATATATATATATAATAGAACTATTGCTTGGACAAATAATGAAATAGCCAAAAAATTTGTAGAATTTAAATATAGACAGATTTCGACAATATATTCAAGACACTTGCTGTTGAAAATTGATGTAGGCACTATATGGTCCACAGAAGTACCTCCCATTTTTCAAAAGTCTCTTGTTGATTTGTACCTTATTCATACGGCTTTTAAGAAACTGTTTCGAATAAATGTTGTTAGTATATTTATAATGAACAATTTTTGAGCCGAAACATTTTATCGATTCCCGAATAATTACGGCACTTCTGTGGCCATATGTCTTTTAATCAAACTATTAATTTATCGTAATTGCTGTGGAATAAAACGCATCAAATCGAAATGAACACAGTCACATTGCATTCTGTGTCAAAAAATAAATTCGGAATAGATTCAAGTTGTTTTGATTACGTGTGTATTGTAATACCATGTCAACCCACACATAAAAGTACTGGAATACAGACAGATCTGTGTGTGTATGGTGAGTGACTGAAGTGAATGTGCTTCCATACCTAGCTAGCTGTTGTTATTATTATATTGAACGTAAAACTAGACATATAAGATATCATCTGTCCATATACACGTAATTCAATCATCATACTTTTCTATATTCGAAATAAAAATGTTTATACGAAAACATATATTTTGTAACATTTATTGGGAAATAGAAACATGTTTTGTATTTTTTTAAAGTTGAGCAGAATAAATAACACTGTTCCGAATTTGTTTAACAGTTTTATTTAGCTTGACCTGTTTGTTTATGTGCTTGGGTCAAATCTTGCAAGCTGGATTACAAGCCCTTCCTCTTATCCTACGGAATTGAATTTTTACATGTTGGTTCAGTTTCGATGACAATGTATTTTTATGGTAAGCATGACCGGCAAGGGAAAAGGGGGGTTTAGAGGAAGGGGAAAACACAAAATTTGGTATATCTCTCTTAATATTGAAAAAAACGAAAAACACATAAGAAATAAAGTTGTAGAACATTAGTTTTACTATAGTTAAGTTTCTAATCATTTTTCTGTTTCTCTAATTTTTACATGATTGTTTAAAACTTAACTCCTCACACATTTTTCAATTTTTATAATATTATTAATTAATTACAATAATCAAAGAGAACTCTAGGTTTTTTTGAAATTACATTTCAAATTTTGCCCCTATTCCTAGAACATTTGTGTGTATTTTATAAATACGTATTTCGACTACAATGTAGTCATCATCAGTATCCATTAGCTGATCCTAACAATCTCTGGGATATGGATTCAGAGATATGTTGTTTGTTGCTAATTTGGTCAGAACTCAAAACGCAATTATACACTGGTCTATAAAACAAATTTTCATTTAATGTTTTATTAGAAAAACAATCTAAAAAACTAGCATACTAATATTCAAAGAGTAATAATATTAATCGTATGGCGTTTCATATCATAGTAATATATATTTATTTCTTCTTTATTACATTCAAGTTTGAAGCATTAAACTCCAATATAAAAAGTAAATTGCGTATATGTTATGGCAAATGTGAAAAATTTGGTTATTACTAATAATAATCAGTACCAATCCGAGCGGCTTAGTTGTCTAAGGCAATCTGCTCGGATCTGGAAGGTTTTCTGGTTCGATTCGTACCGGCGGCAGTTTTTCAATTAAATTAAATAAAAAAAAATTCGGCGTATGGACAAGAGCCAAAGTAAACAGCTATGCTTGTAAAGGTTTTCTACCATTTCCTTTCGCAAGCTCCACATGAATATCAACATAGGTTCTATCAAAGTCGACTGCAGTCGCATCAATTCTATACACCTATCAATTCCTAGTTCACATATTTCTTGCCCTTTAGGGGTCGGTGAAAGGGGCCTAAAAAGGCTTACTTGCCAGACTTCGAATCGCTACTACTAATAATAGTATTATTACTAACGAAATAATCTGTCACATAAGCCAGTAATTATTAAATGAAAGAATAGATGTAAACTCTCAAAAATATTTCCCATCGCGTATATTGAATAAGCCTTTAGGATCTAAGATTTCTGCCCGCCCATCTTTAACACCGTAAGAGATAGAACAAAATTTTATAGACAACTTTTTTTTTAAATAAACAACTTTTCATTAAGTCAGTATATACCAGGTATTTAAGCAATTACCTCCGTTAGTTGTTATTTACAATTGTTAGAGTTGATTTATGCCGCATTCTTTCGGTTTTTGGGAAAATGTTAATAAAAGTTACTACTTTACTAGTATATTTATAAGAAACAACTTTTTTTTATTCGAAGTATTTTTTGGAAAATCGAATCAATGACTGATAACACAACAAAGCTAAAATTCGTCCTAAATTTTTTTTGTGATTTCTCTATTCATTATGCTCCAAAATAAAGGAAAAGTACCCATATTCCATATAAAGTTTGCTTCTGTAGAAGTTATTATGATATAATTAAATAAAAATTTAAACTATTGATTTTCCTGGATAGAAAAGCAAACTTCTTCAGGCAATATATACTTTTTTTCGTGTAACGGTCGATAAATCTATTGAAATTTCATAACCTCTTATCAAAGTCACAATAGGGAATATGCATGAAAATTTTTTTTCACTTGAATTGAAGCATGTTTACTTGACAAATATCAACGTCAAATTACTTTTTAAATAACTTAAAAAATAAGCGAGATATAAATGATTGAAATTCCCGATTAGACAAATAGGGTGATAGCCCTCTTGATATGTTATGTGACGTCATATTACACTTTCACCATTTAAAATACACGTAAAACTCCGTTTTTAGTATTTTTGCAAGAAAGAGACAGATAATAATCTTTAAAAGCTTATAGCTTCCTTGATATTTGTCGGATTTTAATTTCGTTTTTAAATATTATTACAGTATTAACAGTATTTTCATATTCTGAAAATAAATGTGAAAAAAAATTTCCATGCATATTCCCTATTCGTGTTGACCTGTGCAATACTTTATTATTCACATTTAGCAAAACGATTTACTAACATTAACCAGGTATTATTTGCCATTATTAATAATAACTGTGTTATTCAGTTTTTCCGTAACATATATATCGAAGCTATGTTAGCGCCACGCCACATAGTATACAATTTTATTATATGTGTGTATAAGTGTATGTATGGATGTATGTATACATGTATATTCTATTATTAAATGCATGTCTATATTATATTATTTTATACATGCTATTATATAGCTAGTGAGTTCATCAAATATTGAATGTTTAATCACAACTAATACGGTATACGCATTAGTGAGATTTAAATTTAATTCTATTGTGGAATACAAATACACGTTTCTATTATTTTAAGGATATGGCCAACAACTAAGGACGTTCCAGCACTGTGTTATGCAATCAGGACAAAAAACCGGTTTGATTTTATTATAGCACAAATACATAAACACACATATACAACACATAGATCAAAACACTGTTCACATATACAAAATAATGTTATTTTGAATTTAAACTTTTATATTTCTAAAACAAAACGATAACACACGATTTTTTTTTTAATTTGTATAATAAATATTTAGCTTTACTCTTTTTAATTCAGTCGAGTATTTTTTCTAATACAACAAATAATAGTTGGGCGGGCATGAAGTTTTACACGCCCACCTTTTACATATATATATATATATATCTTTTATATATATATATATATATATATATATATTTATATATATATAATATTTATATATATATATACATTTATATATATTTATATATATATATATATATATATATATATATATAATATTTATATATATATATATATATATATATAATATATAATTTATATAAAACCAAATATATGTATAATACAGTAACACATAGTATATTTTAACTGGTTGAATTTTTATGAACGGGAGTGTATATAAGTGGGAAAAAAATGTTTTTTATTAGTAGAAATTATTAATAAATTTTCTTATTAGCAAACGGGAGTGTAGGTACATAAAGAAAATAAAGAAAAAAATGAAATAATATTTGTTTCTTTTATTTGCCTTATCATGGGAACTGCTGGCTGGATACTGATCAGCCTGGTCGTAAAATATTGCTGGTGTTACTCTAGCAAATTTTACTATGAGATACTAACTGAGGAAAAAGACCTGGAATACTACAAAATTAGGAAGATTAAGAATTTAAAATGAAATTTAAATTCTGGCATTCTACTTCATAAAATTTCAAATTCGCCCTAATACCTATATCAGTTTTTGTATTATAAATACGTATTTCGACTACAAAGTAGTCATCATCAGTACAAATTAGCTAGTCGTAACTTACTCATTGACAATTAGAATAAGATAGAAAATCGAAATCAATAGACAAAAATGAAAATAAATAAAAAATTAAAAACAAAATAAATTAAAATAAATTTTATTGAAATTACTCTCTAAAAAATAAAAAATTTCTTTCATTCATGTATTTTACTCTTGTAAACATCATTCTTATTAAAATTACTCTTATATTATCTTTGGATATGTTACTCGTTGCTAATTTGGTGACAGTTTCAAAATTTATTATATTTTAATTTATTTTGTTTAATTTTTTATTTTTATTTTATTTTTGTTTTTTTAATTTTGTTTAATTTTCGATTGAAATTGTCAAAACGTAAATTACGACTAACTAATTTATACTGATGATGACTGCTTTGTAGTCGAAATACGCGTATTTATAATACAAAAACTGATCTGGGTATTGGGTATTCAAAAACCTAGATTTCTCATTCAAGTATCATTTGATAATCTAATATTCTACTTTATATCGAAGTTAATTTATTTTATTATAACTAGATATCAAGGTCTCAAAAAGTGAGTCGTCTACTTCTAATATTTACGAACCTTCCTGTATTATCGGTACATATATTTATATATAATGCATTCTGTAATATATTAAACATATAATGGTATTGGTGGAATATATATTGTATTATAGTTAGTATACGTAAATACTTTGAATATGGTATGATAGCGCCATGCCATGCCACCAGCCACCAACCACCATATCACTATATAGTAATATAATTCTTTATGTGAAACCACTATATAATGTATATTGTAATAAATATATTGCATTCATAATTCTTTTGAACTGAATCTAATTAAACATTGGATAATAAACAAAACATATGTACCTACAAACGAACGTTCGAACCAACTATACGTTTACATATAGTTTTAATATAATTTTAAAATATATATATGTAATTATTTAAACAAATAAATAAATATTAAATTATTATTATTATTAATATTAATGTTATTATATAAATTATTATTATTATTTAAATGTATTATTATAGATGCAACCTGTTGAAAAATTAATATTACAATTACAGCTTATTAACAGTCTTATCAGTTATATAAATTAAAAATATAATTTACAGTAAAAAAAAAACTTTAAAATAAGTTTCTATCAAAAAACATTTTTTGATAGAAATTTTAAACAAGTTTTTTATAGTAAAACTATTTTTCTACAACATTACTTCTTATGTGTTTTTCGATTTTTCCAATATTAAGAGAGATATACCAGATTTTGTGTTTCCCCTTCCCTCTAAACGCCCCTTTTCCCTCATCGATTCTTGTCATGCTTACCATAAAAATGCAGTGATATTGAAACTGAACCAACGTGTACAAATTCAACTCCGTAAGATAAGAGGAAGTGGTTCTAATACAGCTTGCATGATTTGATCCGAACATACATTGCAAGTTAAATAAAAGCTTGTAAAAAACATGCTTTTATTGCAATATGAACTAATAATTACAAAATAATTTAAAATACAAATGGAATAAAGAGATTGACAAAAAAAATTAACTTTATTGTATACAAAAGCATGGGGTGCTCTCTACTTTCGTCTTCGTAGTGACTCTACTTTTACAACAGTAAGCAGAGAGCACGTTGCAGTAAAAGCATGTTTTTTTAGTTTTTTTAAATACTCTTAAATTTTATTTTTTATTTTAATCTTAAAACAAAGTTATTAAATAAAACAAATATTTGAAATTTTCGTAAAATTACACGTATTTGACTAGTTTCGGAACACAGTTCCTTCTTCAGAAATTCAAAACTAGAAAATTTATTGTTTTATTTTATAATTATAATGGAACTTAGAGGATTTGAAAATAATTTCAAACAATTAATTTTTTGTTATTTCACTGTTTCTTTATTATATTTATATATAAAGTGACATGTTTTGGTCTTTGCGATCATTATCAAACTGAATTATAATGAATTATCGTCACAATTATTTTTTGTTTTGTAGTTTCATTCTTCATTATTATTCCCACGAGTAATGGAATGAATCCAATTCTTACCAAAGAAAGATTATATCGAATAAAGTATAGTAAATTTATGTCAAATAATTATTTTTTTCAAAATTTGAACAGTTACAAATGTTAGTTTTTTATGAAAATTTTGTTGATGGCATTTCTATGGAAACTATCTAAATTACTATCACACAATAAAAATTTTGTTTTTAATTTTTTTGTTAATATTATTTTATTGTCGCCGATACTTAATACATTTGCAAAATTTCAGATTATTCAGACGTCCGGAAGTGGGTGAAAACTCAAATTCATTACATTCATTTCAACTACTTTAATTTTTGTCTTGACAGAGGACAGTAGGCAGACGGTTTTCAAGAGAATTATACAGTATAATAATAATAATAATAATAATAATATATCAGATCCATAAAGTTATAGCTTGTTCATATATTTACATAATTTATACAAATAAAAAATTTAGTGTTCTTCAATCTTATTTGATTTTTCTAAAAATTTATTACCTTCATATTATTTTCATAAACTTGGAATTTATTTAAGTATGATGTCTGTTGTACAAGCAGGCAACAAGATATAAAGCTGTTATTTGAATTTTATGATAGTCAGTGTTGACAAAACTTGTTTAATGATCATCATATCGTCTTCAATCATAACACAACTCAAACTTTTACACATAACAGCAAAATTTATTTAATTGTAAAAACTATACGGACTATACGGAAACTATTGAAACACTAAATAATGCGATAGAATATATATATATATATATATATATATATATATATATATATATATATATATATATATATTTATATATATATATATATATATATATATATATATATATATATATATATATATATATATATATAAAACCAAATATATGTACAATACAGATTTTATCTAAAACTATTCTAAGTTTTAAATAATAGGTATAGAGTAAGCTTGGAATCACCAGTCCAAGTGGTCGAGCGGTCTAAGGCGTTATGTCTGCGCAGTATGCCTACTTGGAAACTGGGAGGTTATGGGTTCGAATCCCGACATTAATCCCGACTAAGTTTATTTCCGACTTTGTAACGATTGAATATATTAATCACAGAAATCATATTAATCATAGATGTTCATAAAACGACCTAATTAGTCCATTTCCGCAAATGTGTCCGTCCGTCCGTAAACACGATAACTCAAAAGCAAAAAGAGAAAGCGAGTATAAAATTTTGTACGTGTATTCTAAAGCTTACAAGTAAAGTCATGTTCATATGTGCAGACATAAATGTTTGGCATAGGTGTTCATAAAATGGCCTAATTCGGCCATTCCGCATATCCGTCTGTCTGTCTGTGAACACGATAACTCAAAAATGTAAAGAGATAACGAGCTAAAATTTTGTATGTGTGTTATATAGCATGATTGGACCATGTTTAGGCTTAATGGGCAAAACTGCCTATCTTTGAAACTGTAAGAGATAGAACACAAATTTAAAAACGTTCCTTTTTTTAAACTAAACAAGCTTTTTCATAAATTCAGTATACACTGGGTATTTAAGCAATTAACTCAGTTAGTTTTTATTTTCACTGTCAGGAATTTGTGAAAATTTTAGCATTTCCTTTTCTGTTGGTCTATTCATATTGTGGGTACTATCAAATAATGAAATAAATGACCGTCCATTATATTTATTAATAAAAAGCAGATCAATAAATGTAACAGTAAATACACAAATGAATTTAATTTTGACAAAATACCAATAGTCACTCAGAGAGAGCTTTATATAAATTTTATGAATATTGTGAAAACAAAATTAAAAGCGATAGATATGGATACTTCAAACCCAGAACATTATACACCAGGGTATAAGTAAAAATGTTTTTAAGTAATTAATGATATTTAGCCAACAATGTATATGCATGATGGGGACCCAGCTACCTAGTAGGCTGGGTCCTGCAGCAGTGGGCATTCCGAATAATAGCAGTAGCATATCTATGTAAATGCATTGTTTAGAGTAGGCGATAGTTGAATAAATTTCATAAAGTTGATACTATAGACCACAAAAGTTAATGCCAATTTTTTAAATATGATAATTGATTTGTGCCTTATTTATTAGACTTTTCGAAACAATGCTTTGGATAAAAGTTGCTAATTAGATACATTGTAACAACTTTCATTCGAATATTATTTTCGAATACCAAATGTATAAGGCACAAATCAACTATAAAATTTAAAAAAAAATGGCATCAACTTATGTGGCCAAGTGTACATAGATATCAAAAAATGCAACTGTATCATCAAATATAGTAGATTTTCATATAGGATGTTCAATTTAATTTATTTACATATTAGATAATCAAATGATAACTAATGACAACTCTAGGTTTTTGAAATAAAATTTCACATTCACCCCAATATCTAGAACAGTTTTTGTATTATAAATATGTATTTCGACTACAAAGTAGTTATCATCAGTATTAATTTGCCAATTGCCTCTTTGACAATTAAAAATCGATAGAAAATCGAAACCAATAGACAAAAATAAAAATAAAATAAAAATTAAACAAAAAAAATTTCAATAAAATTAATTTTATTGAAATTACTCTTGTTAAAATTAGTTTCATTCGATTTACTCTTGTTAACATCACTCTTATTAAAATTACTCTTATATTGTCTCAGGATATGTTATTCGTTGCTAATTTGGTGACAATTCCACGACGTTTCTTGGTTGTGCCTGGCTTATATACTTTGTAGTCGAAATACGTATTTATAATACAAAAACTGATCTAGGTATTGGGGCGAATTTACTTGTTCTATAGTATATACTGCTGTATTCATTATTAACTGTGTATATTGTGAAGCATGTAGTAGACCATTCAACAACGTTAAATACAACATAATAAACTATTTCAACAATAATATACTCATATGCAGGCAAAATATTATTATTTATCCTGAGAGTTGAAAAATGTAAAAATTTTCCACCCAAATGAAAAAAAGGTTCCACCCAAACGAACAGACGAATTGAAATTTTTATGGCAAATGCAATCCCGTTCATAAAAATTGAACCCATAAGTAACATTTTAAGCGTAAATATTATTAATATTTGTATAATTTTAAATACATTAACACTTAGAATGTTTCAACTGGTTCAATTTTTATGAACGGGAGTGTACACAAAAGTTAAGTCATTGATTTGTGCCTTATTGAAAACCAAATCAACAAAGCACAAATTGATAATAAAATTTTAATAAATTGACATCAACTTTTGTGGTACATAGTAGTACTTGAAACTGGTACACCCAAAAAAGTTTTCTCCTCAAAAACAAAGAAAACGTTTGAAGAAGAATTATTAAAATTCCAAATTGAATTTGAACAAATATTTATGACAATAATGTACGTTGCTATAATAATATAAGCATTATAACTACAACACGGATAAAAGTCAGTCTATATATGTTATATGTTGAAGTATGTGATTTGAGTATTTGAACAGAAATTGGCTATAATTTCAATAGCAATTCTATTGGATCATTCACAGTTCGTCAAAAAAATTGTGTATTCGAAGAAGACCCCAAAATATTCACTCACCAATATTTCGATTTAGAAATATAACGACGGTAACTGTGTCGTTTTTTGGAAAAAAAAAGTCTATTACCCATTCAGTAAAGTCCATATGAAATCCAGCTATATGAAATCCATAAATAGTTAAAATGAAGTTTATTTAAGGCATTTTCGAGCTAATGTTCATGTGAAATTGTTTTTAGTTTCGATTAAATCTATCACTTATAGGCATGTCATATAAATTTTTTAACGCCTTGTAGAGAATTTGAAATTCAAAAGCACTGAAAATTGGTAATATAACTATTATGTTTAAAACCAACATAAAATTAATAAAACACAAAGTGAAATTATCCTCTACCTATTGAATAACATAATTTATTTGGAGCAGATGTACAGTTCAAATTTTATAACGTGGACAAAGTGTCTAGGAAGATGCAATGAATAGATAGCATATGTGGTGAAGAAAATATTATAAAAAGGATGAAGGACTGAGTATTGAAGATGAGTGACCTGAGTCATATATATTCATTTTAGCACACCTAATTAGATTTTATGCTAAGTAATAATTGGTACGAATAACACAGCCCTTAATATATTTTTATCTGATAAAAAAAAAGGTTTCAGGCCACTCACAGGCTCAGGCCCAGGCCCACAAAGGTCACAGGCCCAGAAAATATTTACATATATAATACCCAATTCGTCTAATGAATTTATACTACGCAATACTAGATAGATAGTTAGATTGTAACGGCTGCCCTGGATGGGCTACACTTCGACCATAAGGTCCATTGTGATGCCTAAGGATGTGAGTGGAGTGGAAGGAATTTTTGTGTGTAGACTAGGAGTTGGTAGGATGTGAGGCTGCAGCCGATTCTGATAGGAACTATGCCGATATTCATCTGGAGTTCGTGAAGGAAACTGCAAAAAAACTTCACAAGCATAGCCGGTTACTTTGTTCTTGTCCATACGCCTATAGTTTAGTCAATTAACCGTCCCTTTTTTTTCTTAATAATTGACAAACTGCGAATGTCGGGATTCGAACCCATAACCTTCTAGTCCCAAGTAGACATAACGCCTTAGACCGCACGGCTAATTGGACGGTTAACGCGATACTAACACTTCGCGTTAATGTTTGAATTGATGTTCATACAAAAGTTGTTTCTTTTTTAGAACAAGGAAGACTTTTTTGTCTTTCAACTTTTCTTCTAACGATTGATTGCCGAATAACTGATCATTTCACGCCTCAGTTATAAATATTCAAACTAACAGCTTAATTTGGGCCAGTTAAAATAAAAAAGGAACCAATTATAAATGTTTGCAGACAGGAGAAAAATTTAAAGACAAAAAATTCTCAAAAAATAGTTGACATATTTTATGTTTGTTATGATAGATAGTTTTTTCAAATTTAAATCAACTCTAATTTATGGATAATCTAGGTGTTAATTATGTCTAGGTTATAATGTTCAAACTGTGGAGCATATTTAGAACTCTAAAAAAAAAAAAACAAATTTTAGTATTTTATACGTTAATACAAAAACATAATTCCAGTGTTATTTTAAAATTTTAATTTGTATTTTATTTAAATACAGTGTTTGAATAATTTATAAAACATAGAGAATATGCTTTTATTGAAATTTTTTTCTACAGGTAGTCTACTACACAGTCATTTTGAGAGTCAAACTAATTCATGACGTATAAAACCTTTTATAATTAGTACGAGAGCTAGCAATGTTTTCGAGAAAGAGTTATGGTTGATCGTTAAGTTCTAGAAAACGACGATATATCTGAACACATCAATGGCAATGTTGAAAGTATTGATAACGAACCGTGATGATGACGATGACATGGCGATGAATCATTTTATTGTGACTTAATTATTGAATAAAAATACTGAATTATTATAATTTGAGTTTAATTGTAATTATGCTCTATTTTGGTATGGAATTCTATCCTATATAAATTATATAAATTAATTTAAATATAAAATAATCAAAGAGAACTCTAGGTTTTTTGAAATTACATTTCAAACTTTGCCTCAATTCCTAGAATATTTTTTTTATTTTTATAAATACGTATTTCGACTACAATGTAGTCATCATCAGTATGAATTAGCTAATCGTAACAATCTCTGGGATATGGATTCAGAGAATGGCCCAATTCCAAATTCTGATTTAATAAAATTAAACAATTAAAAAAATATAAACAAATCGAATACCTGTATATCAAGGATAGCTTCGATACCCTCACGTTAGTGACAAAACAAACGCCGCATAGTCACCAAAGCATACAGTCAATAAATAGGTGGGGATCTGCACACACCTAATCCGATAGTCAGTCAACTCAAATAATCCTCAGGTCAGATTATAACTTAATTAAATCGTATAAAAGACAGAACTTGTTTAATGTCATTGTGAGACACGCACCAAATTAGCAACAAGCAACATATCTCTGAATCCATATCCCAGAGATAGTTACGATTTGCTAATTCATACTGATGATGACTACATTGTAGTCGAAATACGTATTTATAAAATACAAACAAATGTTCTAGGAATTGGGGAAAAATTTGAAATGTAATTTAAATATCATTCTTTCTCTGAGGCCCTCTGTCACAGCTATCTCTCTCACGCAACCAACTAATTAGTTGCCACGACCTTCTAAATCATCTATTTTATCGGAGACTAAAATTGGTCTGGCTATTAATTAAACAACCGAATTTCTGCCTGGAAAATTGATATTATATTTTTAGATTATGGAACTATATCATTTTAAAATTTCAGCTATACTTAAATGGTTTGAAAATACGTTTTTTTTTTTAATTGTAAAAATTGTATCTGAGGCTGTGTTAGCAACAACGAAATTGTACGGCAAATATAAATTTATATTGCTAATAGACATAAAAATTTATTTTAAAAAAAAAGTGTGTGTGTGCCAGCTCCGACGCACTGGAGTTTACTCCTTAAGAACGATTGTCTTTGAACAGGCACAGAAAAAAAGACTTACTAGACTAAAAAAAAAGACCGATATCATATTGAAGCTAGAAAAACCTATCTTTCTATAAATTTTCTTGAATAAACCTTTGAAGTAATCCACAATCATAATATTAATTATCGATATCAATATCAATAAGAAAACAAAACTTTAAAATAAAATAAAAATGATGCTCACTATCCGTATCACGACAGTAAAACTGATACTATACATATATTCATCATTTTTAGACGCCCTACAGTATATATTATATATATATATATATATATATATATATATATATATATATATATATATATATATATATATACATATAGGTATATACACATATATACATGCGTCAGCAGCTGCCTCGCAGCATACCCTGTGTACGTTGGCAGCACACAAGTATCTATTATACTATACAGCTAAACATGAAGCAGACTGACTGACTGACCGACTGAAGTATACAAGTTATACACACACATTACTAAAAAGTGCGCACAAAAAACGTAACGGGGTCATTCGATCACTTAATCTTCATATTTTTTTCATACCGCCCGCTTTATATGAAAATTGATTCTTAAGGAGTAAACTCCAAAAATTTGATCTAAAGTTCATTTTTTCGCAATGTTACTAATTTAGCTCTCATACTATATTATAAAGGTACCTACAGATATGATGTACAAATATGTAATTATGTTAAAATTTTATTTCAACCTTTTTACCTAATTTTAGTAGAGACTGTAGGTTAAATGAATTTATTATCTCTAATGTCGTTGTGAGAGCAATATTTTTATTTTTGAGCCTATATGAAAATATTACATGCAGCCATTAATCATTTTAATTATTCATGTAAAAAAGTATGAAAAGTATGAAAAAATCATTCGATAGAACTTTATTCTATTTTAGTAAATTAGTCCCAATAATAGCCTTAACTTGTAATGTTTGTAACCAGTACTACAAAACCAAGTTTCCCTATACAAAAGGTGTCTTCTAACTTTTCTGTAGCCTTAAAACAAACAAAATTTTAATGAAATTATATTTAAATTTTTTGCTATTACAATTTTTCCCAATTACAAGCAAGTTTCAGGAAAAGGGGATATTTTTCTAACTTTTCTAACGTGAAAACCACTCCAATAATCCATTTTTGGGACAATTTCTAACTCTAACTCTGAAAAAAGGTAATACATAATTATTATTTTGTATTGAATGGGTCCTAAGGATGCGAGGATGCGAGGATGTAAGTGAAGTGGAAGGAACCTTTGCGTATAGGAATTGATATGATATGCGGCTACAGCCGGCTATGATAGGAACTATGCCAATATTCGTCTGGAGTTTCGTGAAGGAAACTGCAGAAAACCATGTCGGTTAATTCGTTCTTGTCCTTACGCCGACAGTTTAGTCAATTACCCGCCCTTTTTTTCCCTATAATTGACAAACTGCCGATATCGGTATTCGAACCCATAACCTTCCAGTTTCCAAGTAGGTATACTGCGCAGTCGTAACGCCTTAGACCGCTCACCCACTTGGACTGGTTACTTGTTTATAGTACCAAACGTTAAAATTTCTTAATTTAGAGCATCGGTAAATATAATATCTTTTATTGTTTTTTATACTGTGCAACTAGATTTACTACATTTTAGTAAAATATGGCTGAACTAGATGAATAGTTAAATAAATGCATAAATATTTAAATAATCCACAGAACAAATTATTACTGTGGTCTCATATTAATAATTTATTATATTTCTAAAATAGTTATAACTGACATTTCAGATGTATAATAAATATAAATATATTATTATGATTATCACAATGCTTTATTTAAACATATAAATGGATAATAATTGTGGTCTGTGCGGTCATGTCATAATAATCGCAGTATCTCATTTTCAAAGAATATGATATTTTACATTTAAATGTCATGTTGTCGGTTTTTTTTTTTTTTTTAAATGTTGACGTTATATATTAAAATTAATATATTTATTAGTAATATACGAGCCGTTGGTTTTGAACATAAGTCCACTTTATATTCATTGAGATTTTAAGGGAAAATTGCGTTTAGAAATAGAAGTCAATTTATAACTATTGGGAAACATTAATTAGTGAAGGTGTTTTATTTTTTAACACTATAAATTTGTTCGATTTTATTATGGAATAATAAAAATGAATTGTGAAAGAAACTTGATCGTTTTCATGATCGTTTTAACGTACGACCAAACCATTTTAAAATTTTCGTTTTTCAAATGATATAGTTTTGAAGTTTAGCACCATGGGTGGTCTGATACATTGAAAACCGTTAATCGTATCGTATTTTAGTTAACGCCATTGTTTTCGCTAGGTCAAAGTTAGCTTGAAACGAAGTTTTTATCAAAATCGGAGAGAAAAAATTGTTCTCAAATTTTAATGATTTTTTTAAGGGGTACCCCTTAGCAAAAATGTGAAATAAGTGAAAAAATTTTAGCCGACGATTTTAATAATAATCAATTTCTAGGATAATTTTAACCCAAACAGCCCGAAAATCTGGCTCAATTTAACGTCCGACGCATATATTTCAAAATTACGGCTTCTCAATTCAAACATTTTTTAATTTTACCACCATGGATCTGATATCTAGAAAACTGTTAAGCGTATCCTATTTTAATCAACACCATCGTTTTTTCTTGGGCCAAATTAGTTTATAACGAAGTTTTTATCAAAATCGGAGACATTAAATTTTTCAACAATTTTTTCGATTTTAAGATTCTTTAGAAAAAATGGACACAAATTTTTTATTGAAAAATCATTTTTTAAAGTAATTTTGACCCAAACGGTACGAAAATCAGGTTCATTTTAGCGTCCGACCAACACATTTCGAAATATTCGTTTCTCAATTCATACAGTTTTTAATTTTAGCACCTCGGGGGTGATATCTTGAAAACCGTTAATCGTATCGTATTTTAACCAACAGCATCGTTTTCGCTTGGTTCAAATTAGCGAAAAAAAAGTAGTTATTTTCGAAATCGGAGAGAAAATAAGTAAACATTAGTCACTTGCGTTAGTATTTCATAACTGTAAGACAACCAGGCTAACAACAGATGGATAAATATTTATAAATTTACAAAAAAAACTTAAAATGCATCAAAACGATACTTATTTACACTTAAGCAAACTTGATAATATAGTTTTGTAAAAATAATCCCTTAAATATAATTTCTAGTGTATCATTCTTCGATTAAAAACTCACAAAGGTGTGGTGACTAAGGTCAAACACTACCATAGCATTTAACTACTGAAAATTATTTGAATACTTTTTACGATTATAAATCAAATGGACTCAATATCAATAATAATTTTTTTTTATATAAAAATCTTTCTTTGGTGATTTTATGTTCAATAAAAATATAAAAAACTTAAAGTAAACATTGAAAATTATTATATGAGAGGACGACACATAAACTTAAGTTTAACAATCATTATAATATACAATAATCGTTTATGTAAATACTACTGGATAAAAATTTCTTTTCATATACAGGTGATTATTCAAGATTAACTCGAGTAAAAATTACAGATACTAAAAATTTATATGAGGATTTGTTACTATTTTTGTCATTACTCACATAGGAATAATTATTCTTGACCATTAGAAGAGTTTGAAAGAGGTTCAAACGGATCTAGAAATAATAACACACCCAATTATTATCAATTATAATTATAGCTTTGAATTATAGTAGTTAATAATTTTTATTAGCTGTTGTCATCTATTGTAATTTTAAACTATATTTTAATTAACGAAAATAAACGTGTTTACAGTACTGAATACCAAACCAATCTGAATTAAATTACATGCATGCATCAAATCGACTTTATACGCATACAAAATATAATTGATGCCGCATAATTATCCATACATATATTTTACATTAGCAGTTAGCCAGACAATCACTGTTCGATAAAAGTGTTGTTATACTCTTCTTTGAAACACTTGTAATGTTTATAATAATTGGTTAAACGTTTAAACCATTTTATTTCTAAACACTTACATTAAAAAAAACACTTTCGATTTTTATTTTTAAACATGTTTTTTTTTAACATATTTACTTTCTAAAGAAAGTTGTAAATAATATATGGTTTACAGTTTGTCAGTGATTCTTATATTATTCAGTCAAAACTTACAACTTTATATGGAAACATTATTTTCGAAAACTGATTGGATTTGACACAGCAAGATATCGCATTTAAATCCATAATCCGTAAGCAGAGCAAAATTAGAAATTCAATTTTGAAGAAACTAATTTTTTGAGTACTATTGACTCTATTAATATGTATGGTTTAGCGATACTTGTCACTAATTTGGTTGAACTTTTAAAATAGTTTGATCTAGTATCTTCAGTTTTTCCTTAACATTAGTCAGATGAATCATCCTATAGACACGCGTTGGAATGATGTATGTAAATCATTGAAGAATGAATGATTCAATTCTGTCTGCTGGCTCTGTAGGTATACTACTGACTACACATCATAGGGTATAATAAAAAAAAAGTTAAAAATTATGTTTCAAAAGCAAAAGAGAAATAAAATATTAAAATAAAAAAAATTGTTCATTTGTGTATAAAAAAAGGTTTATAAGTTTATACCACAAAAATAATATTTTTATTATTAAGTTGTTTCTAAAGTGTATTTCATCTCTGAATGTTATTAATATACTTTTTTTGTACTACCTAGGTAGTAGCTATTTTATAGTAAGTAGGTGAACTTTTATTATAGAAAATAAAATTAAGCATAACAAGTTAAGGTAGTTTTTAAGGTAGATGTCATGATACAATATTGTCAACAAGTTGTGGAGCGTATGCGTATAGTAAGAGTGAAGGAACGTATAGCATAATCAGCCATAATTTTAGTCCAAGACTGTACCGGTAGACACGTTAGACATATGATACTTATATTCCGCCAGTTGATATACTGTTTTTTCACATCCATGTATAGTAACACTATACAACGTATAGTGACGTACAGTGTTGTCAAGTTGTATCTGTTCAGCATGCCGACACGTATATTTATTATTAAATTCTATTCCAATGTTTTTTTTTTAATATGCAGAACAAACCCTATTTTTTTAAAAGATTCTTAAGTGTCTTTTTTTTTAAATAAAAAACTGGTGGTAATATTGCTTAAAATGGATAGTCTCCATTGCTGTCCATGTTAATTATTCGAACATCAACTAAGTTTTTGTCGTATTTGAGATCGGCGATTTAAAATTTTCAGTGTGAGTGAATAATTAAAACCATTAGCACGATTAAAGTCGTGTAATAATATTTTTAATTTAAAATTATCAATCATTATTTAACTTCTCTTTTGCTATCAAAAGGCATTACAATGTACTTTGTATACTACTAATGAATGCACCTTTATATGTTGTTATTTGTGATCTAAGTTCCACCTACTAGATTTATATGTTTATAGTGTATGCTTTTGTGTATGTCAAAATTGATTATATCGCTAGGAAAATCGAATGATAGAATAATCTAAATGCATAGAAAATTTTACTTATTGAACTATCAGAGGCTATTAAATGGATTATGGTTTCTTTAAATTATGTCCTATGGAATATTCTAATGAAATTTTTACCTATTGCCTTTCAAACAAAAAACGATTGTCCTCGATAAAAAGCTACTACGCCATTCATACCAAACACGTTATAAAAATATTTAATATTTTATTATGTTATTAAATATTTTATTTTTTGAATCTGTTTCCGTAGCGTATCATTTGTGTTGGATCAACTTGTATATTTGAATTATTTTATTCATCATAATAATATTTTATGAATAAACGATTATTATAATGCTAAATAATTAAGTTCGCCTATCCTTAGAATTTGTCATATTATAAACGATCATTTACTATTGTTTTATTATCTACGTTAGTCAACAAAAACCTAATATTAATTACGGGTTTTTGAATATGTAGATTGTAGGTATACTGGCTATAAGCTTCAGTTCTACCTCTATAAATGACAGTATAAACTATTTTTCATCCCTTGTATTCAATTTGACAGCTTTTTTGTCTATGATTTGATTTTCGTTGGACAAAAATTCATAATAATTAATGAGATGTAATCATTTATATAATAAGTGAAAACAACAAGTAACTGAATTAATTGCTTATTTTTTTGTTTTTGAGCTGAAATTGTAGCATGAATATTCAGTTTATGGAAAACTTTTTACTAGTTTTCAGTTTCAGTTTATGTACTAGTTTTGACGTTTCTAATGTGTATGAAGAGATTGATGTCAATGATTCTCGGCGAATTTTGGTACAGTTTTAAGAAAAACACCAGGCCAAAAAGCTCAAAATATAATACTAATTATTATAATGTTGTAATTGAGGTAAGTTTAAAACAAATACCAACTACAAGAAATAAACAAATATCAATTACTTATAATCAAAATGCTTTTTTGATTGCTTACATAAAAAAGTTGGTGTATTTTTACAAACAACAACACAACACTTCCGATTTGAAAGTTTTTTTCCCATTTTATTCAATAACAAATAAAACAACAAATAAAATATTATATTTATTGATATATTTATTTTTATTCCATAATTAAAACGCATTTGTAATATATAGACATTGAGGTTTTGACAGAACCAAAATTTAAAATAAAAACACGAGAGGTGGCCTGCAAAAAATACTTTGCTAGCGTATATAGTCTATTTTTTATATATTATTCGAGAAAGTATATTTAAAACCTTGTGCCACAAACCTCTACCACCAACTAAAAGTCTAGAAAAATCTGAATAATCTTAGTTGAATAGCTATGGCTAGCTTTTTAAGGAACTATTCCAGTATAACCTTAGATCTCCAATAGAAAACCATGTAAAAGGATAAAAATTACAAACACCTGAGGTTAAGTCAATCACTCATCGATAAATATGTTACGTTTAAGTATAAACTATAATTATGTCAAATACATAATAAAAATAAATTGTCAATAGGGAATATGCATGAAAATTTTCTTTTCACATTTATTTTCAGAATATGAATATACTGTTAATACTGTAATAATATTTAAAAACGAAATTAAAATCCGACAAATATTAAGGAAGCTATAAGCTTTTAAAGATTATTATCTGTCTCTTTCTTGCAAAAATACTAAAAACGGAGTTTTACGTGTATTTTAAATGGTGAAAGTGTAATATGACGTCACATAACCTATCAAGAGGGCTATCACCCTCTTTGTCTAATCGGGAATTTCAATCATTCATATCTCGCTAAGTTATTTAAAAAGTAATATTACCTTGATATTTGTCAAGTAAACATGCTTCAATTCAAGTGAAAAAAAATGTTCATGCATATTCCCTATTATGTCAAATACATAATAAAAATAAATAGTCAATTATAACAGTTTTCTCAGCTGAAAATTGTTATAATACGTTTCGATCAAATTAATTCATCTTAATACTATATATTCGACTTAAATCATGTTGTATGTTATGTTAGGATAAGTATTTAATAGATTTTGATGAATACATAATGATTAAATTGAATAGAATTGGTTAGAAGATATTCCAAAGAAGTACATTCAGAATACATTATCATCAATTAAAAGTAACATAATATTTATTATTATATACTAATTGAAGAATAACAAAATATTGTTTTCGTTTAAAATAGAAAATTAGACAACTCCAAACTTGTCGATTCTGAGGGAATACCATATCTGAAAATACTTCTTCATTAGAACACTTTTCTAACTCTAAAATTAAACACTAGATGGTAGTTATGTCGTTATGAATCACGACAGGGGTCATCTCAAACGCCCCTTTTACCTGAGTCTATCATCCTCATAGCAAGATGCTCCGTAATTTTTCGAATCAAGGGCTGCGACAAGCTTATCTCGATTACTGGGACTTTGCGCAGGGCATGTGACAGGACAAGTTATGCATAAACACAGCTAGACCATTCGACTGTGCTCGGTTGAAACTCAATAGAATGCAGTTGAAAAGGGTGGTGGGGCTTTTGACAGAACACTGTCGATTGAACTACCACCTTCATAACTTGGGGATCTCTAAGATCCCACTTGTAGGGCCTGTATGGAGGACGATGAAACCTCCATGCATGTTATATGCACCTGCAATCTGCAGGGTGTCAGGTATAGAATGTTTGGGTCCGAAACCTTGGATCAACCAATCCTGGGAGCCATCCCGGCGGAGAAGCTGTGGGCTTTCTGTGCGACGTCTGGCCTTTTACAGAATCATGTAGCTTCATCTGCTTAAAATAGCACCTTTTACCCGGAGACGTCTCGCCTTCGGGTGACTGATTGTTCTGAAGGAGGGCACAGAGGACCCCATGTCTAGGAGCTAGGGACCCGTTTGCGGTTCCCGTCTTTCTAATTATTATTATTATTATGTCGTTATGAATACAAGTTTTGCCATTAAAATTCTCGAACAGTATCTCTTTGCTAGTATGTGTTTGTGTGATGAGCATTAAAAACATATCTATTTAATAGGGAATATGCATGAAAGTTTTGTTTCACATTTATTTTCAGAATATGAAAATACTGTTAATACTGTAATAATATTTAAAAACGAAATTAAAATCCGATAAATATCAAGGAAGCTATAAGCTTTTAAAGATTATTATCTGTCTCTTTCTTGCAAAAATACTAAAAACGGAGTTTTACGTGTATTTTAAATGGTGAAAGTGTAATATGACGTCACATAACATATCAAGAGGGCTATCACCCTCTTTGTCTCGGGAATTTCAATCATGCATATCTCGCTTATTTTTAAAGTTATTTGAAAAGTAATTTTACCTTGATATTTGTCAAGTAAACATGCTTCAATTCAAGTGAAAAAAAATTTTCATGCATATTCCCTATTGATTCGATTGGTTAAATACAATTATTGATAGTTTTTATAATTGTGACAACATTTCCGACAGTTCAATTGAGCAAACAGGTATTAAAATGCATATTACAAATTTTTCAGCACTGTCTAAAATGATGTGGCAATTTTAACCGCCTGGTTTGCAATCCGTCATCTACGTAGTGTTTTGAATATATGGATAAAGTTACATGTGGCATAAAATATTTTAACTACAAATTAGTAATCCTTATGATTAGCTTGGCGCCGGTTAAAGTAATTTGAACAAAGCATTCAAAAAGCTTTCAAACTATAGGTTACAAATATTTCACACAAAACTTATAAAACTCATATAATATTTACCCATTAGAACCATAACTGTATAAAATGGGCAAAGGGGCAAAGTTCGTTTATTGTAAATCGTTTTGTCAAAAACTAGTAATACCTACTCGATAACCGTGTCTTGTAAGCTTTTCCTTAATAGCTATTTAGTATTTTATCAGGCAAGTTCACATATTATATGTTAATATAAAATTTGGAAAGTTTTGGTATAACTTTTATCAAGTAGAGCATCTTGGACCATGATCTTGGCCTTACAGACAAGATAATGAACAGGATGTCAATGAGCAATCAAACAGGAAGAAAAAAATTTAGATTTTCAAATTTAAAATTTATTTTTATTTGGGTCCTATTTTCTTTGCCAGTACAAGATTTAAGAACAGTTAAACCCACCATTAAAATATTACCATTTGTATTTAAATTTTTGTACCTATATACAGTGGTAAAAATTTATATTTGCAGAATTTTTTCAAAATCCAAATTCAAATTTGAATTTGTTCTACCAACATGAAGTACTTAAATGTATGACTGTTAAAAACTTCATAGTTTCAGATTTCAGATTTCAGTCTCAACTTACATTTTAAAGCTCTATTATCTTATAAACTTATCAAAGATGATTAAAGATAACTCTAAGTTTGAGAAATTGAATTCAAAACCTTCTAGATCAATTATTTGTATTTTATAAATACGTATCTCGATTACAAAGTAATCATCTGTATGAATTAGCTTACCGTAATTGGTCGGGAAGATATGTTACTCGAAAGGTCAGTAATCTCATTTCTTACAGAGACCCAACCAAACATAATAGTCACAGACGCCAACATACAAACATTAAGTGCTCAAACTTGATGCAACGCAATACCGTGCGTCTAGTAACATACATAATACCTACATTAAATTCATAAAATTTGAAATATACATATATAAATAATAAGCTGATTGAATTGAATCTGTTTTATAATATTTATGTATTTTAATATTTATACGTAAAATATCAAATATTACATTATGAAAATATTCATATCACTTTCATAAGTATATACGACACGTCAAGTTTTGTGGTAAAATAATGGTAAAATAAAGACTTTGGATAATAACATTTGTGATTTTGTATCGGGTCATTAAGATTTCAAAGCTCTCTAGACCCAAACTGTAATGAGTGTTGCTGATATTTGGAGTACGTAATCGTTTCACATTGATCGGTCAATATTATTTTCCCTCGAGTGCAGAGTTAGATTAAGACAATTCCACATTAGGCAGTTCTAAAATTACCACCCCTTCTTTTCAGGTACATCATCATAGGATGACGCACGACATGATTTATTGTAAGGTCGCTATTTTCGTCCAATATTACCATCAATGTAGAAACAATTATGTTTGTAAAATACGTATACCTTCATAACAAAGTTAGAACTAATAAAATATTATACAATTGAAGTGTTCCAAGTTATGGTCTTTGATTTTCCGACAGCTGTTGTTTACAGAAACAAAGAGACATGATTTCAGTAAAATGTAAAATTTCTATTTAACATTAACTATTTAAAAAATGGATTTATTGTAATGCAATCATACAATAGGGAATATGCATGAAACATTTTTTTCACATTTATTTTCAGAATATGAAAATACTGTTAATACTGTAATAATATTTAAAAACGAAATTAAAATCCGATAAAAATCAAGGAAGCTATAAGCTTTTAAAGATTATTATCTGTCTCTTGCAAAAATACTAAAAACGGAGTTTTACGTGTATTTTAAATGGTGAAAGTGTAATATGACGTCACATAACATATCAAGAGGGCTATCACCCTCTTTGTCTAATCGGGAATTTCAATCATTCATATCTCGCTTATTTTTAAAGTTATTTAAAAATTAATTTTACCTTGATATTTGTCAAGTAAACATGCTTCAATTCAAGTGAAAAAAAAATTTTCATGCATATTCCCTATTAGACGGTTATCCGATTGCATAGGATTGATTGATTGATTAATATCGGGGTAAGAATTATTGCACTTCGACCTTATCCATTGTCCATTGTGCTCCCCCTTCTATCTCAGTCCGACGAGATTCGCTTCTCCCATATGCGATAGCCTGGAGCTTGCTTATCAGGTCCTCCCGAAGGTAAATATATTCGGGGTGAGATGCACCGAATATCCTGTATCTGCTGTAACCTAGAGGTTCGCAGTCAATGATTATGTGGCTGGATGTTCCTTCCTCCTCTCCACACTATGTGCACATAATGGACCCGTTATGGAGTCCCATTGTGTGCAGATGCTTCCGCAGGGGATAATGCCCGGTTATGAATCCGGTAACCCTTCGCAGTTGCATCCTGTTCAGTCTCAGAGCATCCAGACATAGCCTCTTGCTTACACTCTGAAGCAGTACCTTTCCGAACTCTTGCCGCAGTACTTTTTCCCAGTGATCACGGTGTTTAGCATTTGACCACTCGTTGTTCACCTGTTTACATGCAGTCCTTGGAATTCCTAAGATAGGCTCTGATCCAGTGAAGGATATTCCAACTCCCTTCTTTACTAAGGCATCTACTTTTTCGTTTCCTTCTAAATCACTGTGACCCGGCACCCAGATCAATTGATTGCTTAGGACTATTTTTATTATTCCTCCTCAATATATTTGCTTTGATTTGAAAACATCACATGGAGTATAACCACTTGTTCATGCATAGACGCAAGTAATAATACCTGTAGTTAAATAGAAATTATTTATTATTATATATTGATACAGAGAGATATTAAAATATTGAAAATAAATGTACAATCTATTGCAAAAGTGGGATTATTTTGTCAAAATTTTACAGTTGATTTGTACAATTTGGTTTTGCAAACTTACGGTTTTTGTAAACTTATTATTCCTGAATGTGTTATTTTTATGAAGTTCATAAAAACAACGAATATGAGAAATAATCCGAATTAATCCTATTTTGTTCATGAACGAACTTTCAAATCTCTGATATTCCATAATCAAAACATTTCCAAATTTCCATTTCAATCGTATTAAATTTTAATCTCTTAAGTATATAATTCACCTTAATTAACTTCAACGTCTAATTATTTTATCTAAGTAAATTTCAGGGGAAGAGAAAAGTTTCTGAAATAAAACGACATCAATGTGCTTAAGTATGGATCCAATTATATATTTTAACTTCCCATCAAATGGAAGTTATTGTAATGAGTCCGAACATCCAATTAAAAATTTTCACCATATCTTTGTTTTTCTAGTTCACCACAGTCTAACAGAACTATTTTGACAATATATTTATTTGTGTATGCACATTCGTACGGTAGTGGACATGACCCCGAAAATAACTTCGCGAATAAAATCGAATAAAATTTTATCTCATTTAGCGAGGGTATATAGGGGCCTAGAGACACAGAGAAATGTCTCTTGTTAGTAACATAGGTATATTTTACCAGCCAAGTAGCCGCGCTTGTAAAGGCGTTGTGTGTACTTGGAACTAAGAGGTTATGGGTTCGAGTCCCGACATCGGCAGTTTATCAATTATTAAAAAAAGAAGGGGCCGGTTAACTGACTAAACTGTCGACGTATGGACAAGAACGAAGTAACCGGCTATGCTTGTGAAGGTTTTCTGAAGTTTCCTTCACGAACTCCAGATGAGTATTGGCATAGTTCCTATCAAAGTCGTCTGCAGACGCACATCCAACCAATTCCTAGTCTACACACAACATTCCTTGTCCACCAATCACATCCCCACATCCTAAGGCACCACAATGGGCCTTATGGTCGAAGTGTGTCCCGTCCAGAACAGCCTCTACAATCAATCTATCTATCTATTTAGGTAAATTTATCTGCTAATCATTTTTGAAATTCTAATATTTACAGTAATATCAGCAAATTACTCTAAATATTAGAGACTTTAAACAAATTAAAATCATGTTTTTAATGTTCAAATAGTTCTAATTATAATAAACATGACTATTTTCGCAATGGAAATTAGATTTCATAATCATTAGAATTTTTTTTTTTCTGAGATAATTTACTAGTCATCACTCGTATGTTCTTTTTGTTTTAATAAAAATACCACAAAAAAGGTAGATTTTATAGCAAACCAATTTATTGCATCTAACTTTCTCAAGTTTTTATTAAATACAGCATAGTTTTATGTAATAGTAAAAAAAAATAGTAATAAAATTATAAATAATGAGTATTAGTAATAAAGAAGTGAATAAAATGAAAATAATATTAATTTTATTGACTTTTCCCTTTCTTTTAAACTACCTCGCAACAGAAAACTTTCTTATCGCGAGTGTAAATAACTATGAATAATCATCAATTATTATTCAATAATAATAAATTTCATTTCCTAATGGGCAGTTTTGTAATATCATTAAAGTCCACAGTACAGCCCGGTTGTTTTGTTTTTAATGATTAGTAACAGGCTAAATTTTTGTCAGTAGCTTCCTTTCGACGAGACGTCCAACTTTTCTCTCGCGAAAATTATCGATGATAGTGACTAACGAAGCGCGTAAGAGAGTAACTACCTAGTCCTACAAATCCAGTGGTTCAATTTCCCAGTCCGACTCTCTGAACATGCCAATGTAAAATTTTCAGTTATAAATTAGAAAAATGTTTTCTTATTTCAATGACACACAGCGTTTATTCATATTTTAAGTCTCATTTCTTCAACCTTTAGTTCATAAAAGACTACTAATTCTGTTTTTATCGTGAATACACTCAATCGCGCCAAGTAACGGTTATTTAAGTAGCGCCAAGTAATAACTATGTATACCCCGTTATTTGAACATATTGGGGTGGGTGACTTGCCTGTCAGACCATCCATTTTGTAGAACACAAGTTTCTTTTGAGGTCTTTATGACATTATCTCTCAATTTAACAACAAATTAACTGTTACTGATAAAATTTTTGCTATCGTTAAACAAAGAAGTTACTTTCTAACGCGCTTCGTTAGTCACTATCATCGAGAATTTTCGCGAGAGAAAAGTTGGGCGTCTCATCGAAACGAAGCTACTGACTGAAATTTAGCCTGTTACTAATCATAAAAAAAATTCGTAACGCAGGAGCTGCTTCAACTTAGCGAATTTCCTTAGAATACATAAATGAATCTCTAGCGGTCACAATTGTAGTCTGATCAAAAAGAAATGTCGCATATGATTTTAGTATTTGCAAGTCCAATTTTATTAATAAATGACATACGTCGAGGGGAATGGAGGGGGGAGTATAAAGAAAGAAGAAAACACAAAATATAAAATATCTCTCTTAATATTAGAACAATCGAAAAAAGTATAAGATATAAAGTTGTAGAAAATTATATTTGCTACAATTTATTACCTTATCATTTTTGCTCAAACTCTAATGTGTACAGAGATATTAAGGAATTTAATTTTCAATATTAAACCGTCAATATTTCTGTAAATATTAGTGTAACAGAAAAATGATAAGAAACAAAATTACAGTAAAACTTAGTACCTATAACTTTACTTCTTATAAATTTTTCGATTTTTGAAATATTAAGGGAGATATGTCAAATTTTGTGTTTCCCCCTTTCTCTAAACCCCCCTTTCCCCTGGTCCGATTTTACCCATTAACGAACTTGACCTTTTGAATACCAAAAGCGCCTCAAATACCAAATCTCATTCCGATAAAAGGAAAGCTGTGACCGCTAGAGTGATTACAGACACATATATATATACATATATATATATATATATATATATATATATATATATATATATATATATATATATATATATATATATATATATATACATATATATATATATATATATATATATATGTATATATATATATATATATGTCCATAGATATATATATATAAATTTTACAGATGGTGATTTTTGACATCTATTAGCTAGGATCGATGGACATTTGAAGAAATTTTTGCGAAATTTTGACTTCGGTACGGGACCAATTTCCTTTCAGGAAATTCGCTAAAAAAAACCGTACTGTACTGAGGACTATTAGTTTTTCTACGATACCCACCGAATTGAATATCAAACAAACTCTCATTATTATAAAATATATTTATTATATAGACAATATTTAAAATATTCATATAATAACAGAAACATTAAATACGAATATTATAATTTCCATATGGTATGTTCACACATATTATATTGAAATGTATTATATATAGATGTATAAATAAATACATTCAAATGTATGTAGGTATGTATTATATATGAATGTGTACACATATGTATGTATACATTTTATATGATTATTGTTATATTATGAAGGAGCCATATGGTGATAACTTGTGAAACGTGCTTATTATAAAACGAATATATATAGCAACTTCAATGGGCTTTTGATATCAAATGTTGATTTATATCACAATAGCAGATTATTTTACAATATTAGACGTCGACTTCACTAAATAGTGCCACAAGAAAATTAACTAGTTTACTTATTGTATAAATTTTTGAGTACTAAAAGTTAACAACCAATTAAACATTTAAACAATTTATTTCGGCCGTAGAACTTAAGATAAAACTTTTATCAGCTTTTGTTCTAATGGAAAGACTAAAAATGTAAATGATCAAGTGCGTTTGAAGTGAGAGAGCATATAGTTTTGAATTCTTAGATAGATAGATTGTAGCGGCTACCCTGGACGGGCTACATTTCGACCATAGGGTCCATTGTGATGCCTAAGGACGGGAGATTGCGAGTAGAGTGGAAAATCTATCTCTCTTAGCGAGATAGTTTTTATGTCTAATCATAAGCTTTTAAACAAAAAAGGTTCAAAATCGGTCCAGTAGTTTCTTTGTGATGCTCCAACAAACAAATAAACAACAAACATTTAAAAACTTTTAATAGTAGGAATAACATATTTTATAAATTTGAAATTGTTTTAGAAAATTCAAAAATAAAAAATTACTTTTAGGAAATTTTTCATTTATAATTCCATTGATTCCATTATACAGTCTGTTTTCAAAAGCATTTCTAATAGGGAATCAATGATAAATAATAAAATAAAATATTTACTATAAAACTATACATACATACACATACTTATTTATTATACTTATACTACTTACTTGTGGTATGATGTTTGATTGATGTCATTTAAGAGTGGGGATTATTGATGCCAACTTAATTAATAATATTATTATTCATTACGTATGCACACACACACTACTGACTACAGGGTATCCCCACTATTTTTATTTCTTTATGAAGCATTGTGTCATTATTATAGTAAAAAATAATTAACATTGATTCTCTATTGGCAAAGCATTCCAAAACAGACTGTATATATATATATATATACGTAATACTTATAAATAAAGTTGTTTAAAAATAGCCCATAAAAAATAAAATAAGTATTTATATTATTCCAATTAAAGGCGACTGAAAGAAGATAACTATCACACTATAAAACATCTTAGCGCGTTCGGTAAATCCTTCAGAATATCGATAATAACCTGCAGTTACTAATTTGTTATAACTGGGCAGGGGCAGCAGTCCTATTATATATTATAATGTTTTTTAATTGTATTTTAATCTATCTAAATGATAAATTAGGTTGTGCAAAAAAAAAAACCGATCGTATTTTATAAAACGATATTCGAATTATCTTTAATCTAAATTTGAATGTTATTAAGACATTATAAGTTCATATTTTACACCACTGCAGCTCACACCTTCTTTCTTACGATGTAATTATCTTATCAGATGCACAATTATGCACAAGAGTATAATAAAGAGTCTGTTGTATACAGATTGCATTATAATTCATTTTAGGGGGGCAGTAGATTTGAATTATAATAAGTTAGTAATATGAGAGTATAGAATTAAAGTTTGCGGTTTTATATATATGTAACTTAACACTGTTCCTGTAATTTTAATTGTGGAAAACATTGTATCATATTTCACGGTAGTAAACATGGTGAAGTTTAAGAAGCCTGGCCATGTGCACTTTCGGTAAACTATATATTCTCGAAATACTACGTCAAAAATGACCCCCTGGTAACTTTTGAACTAAAACAGCTACAGAGCTGAATTTATATTCCTAAATATATTTTCATTCAAAAATTGGAAAAAGCTATGACACCCATAAATCCTGTTAACTATCAAATCCACAAGTGGTGCTTCCCAAACTAACTACTACTGTAGGGTATGGTGCCCAAACTAAAGGGAAAATTATTTATTTATCTATTTTAAGGGAAAACTCCAAATTTCTATCCCGAAATCTAAATTTTAATAATAAGTTATAATACATATAAATTATGTACCCTGCAATGTAATTAAGCTGAGACAACGTAAATCATTAGTATTTTTCTCACCTGGATTTGATAATCATTTTATTTCAAAATTTCAAAGAACTAAGACTAAAACTAAGATTATTATACCTTCGTTCTAAGTCAAAATAGACCTTAGGAATCATATACCACATGTTATGAATATTTGTGAGGCCTAGCCAATTTTGTGAGGCCTTGCAAGTTTTACATTTTCGGACCCCAAAATTTGAAATATATATGGGATAACATTGCAACTATTCTAAACATTATTAAAAAAAACTTCTATAAAATGCTACATAATACAAACTGTATCATAAAAAAAACGTTATATATGAAATTACCTTTCATCTATAGATTGCGGTTCTAGACTGATTGAATCAGATTCGGATCGAATTTTGTGATTTTATAGTTTCTGCATACCTAAAAACAAAAAAAATGAGAATATTAGTATCATCATCGTTAATTAATGGTAATTATGAATAAAGGTGTTCGATAACGCAAAGTAATAGATTGATATCAGTCATTACTTTTTCTGTTGCCAGAATTACATGGAGCATAGAGTTTCTATCGATGAAGGTGGTGTAGCTGGTATTGTTGAGACGACAACAAATGACTTTAGAGCTTTTCTTCAACTAGTTAAGTAGTAAAGATACTAATAGCCCTGGCATATAGCAGGAAGGGACAGAAAAAGTTATATTTTCTTGATTTTCGCGTATACTATGCGAAAACCGTTGTCAATAGTTTAAACATCATTGCTAGTATGACATTATTTGCAAATCTGATATATATGAGATATTCGCTGATGAACCAGTTCAAGTGGCCAAGCGGTATAAAGCGTTATATCTGCTCAGTATACCTACTTGGAAACTCGGAGGTTATGGATTCGAATCCCGACATCGGCAGTTTGTCAATTATTTAAAAAAAGAAAAAGGGGGCGGTTAATTGACTAAGCTATCGGCGTATGGACAAGAACGAAGTACCCGGCTATGTTTGAGAAGGTTTTCTACAGTTTCCTTCACGAACTCCAGATGAATATCGGCATAGTATCTATCATAGTTGGCTGAAGCCGTATAGCCTACCAATTCCTTTATACTAGGAATTGGTAGGATTTGCGGCTTCAGTAAACCTCCTGAACATCCTCAAATCCTTAGGCATCACAATGTACCTTATGGTCGAAGTGTAGCCCGTCCAAGGCAGCCTCTACAATCTATCTATCTTCGCTGATCAAAGTCCTCAATCAAAATCTTTTCCATACATCTTTTCTACTGTTCTTTTGAGAAAATTTCAAAGATAATCTAGTTAAAGATGTTAGAAGTAAGTTTTGTGCAAATTTTCTGAAAATACAGAATTTTGTGCAAAAAGAGGGTTGTAATTTCTCGTTAATTGTGAAGAAATGATATATAGCATAAAATATTCAAATTGGTATAAGTTTTGACCAGTTGAAGATACAGTATTGAAAATACTGATGTTATAAACAATTTAGTTCTCTACTATTTCTCCTACAAAAACTTTCTTGTGCAACGATCGACAAAGAAGATAAAAGGAAATGCTTATACCTTTATATAAAACGTGAGTAAAAACTTTTTTTGCTTTTTCTTTTCAAGATATTTTGTGAATAAAATATAAAAAAAAACTTCTACATTCAAATTGCTTTTCTATATTCAAACTATGTAGTCTTATTTTATTTTTGATATTAATTATAGTGGTACTCAAATTTCCAAGCTGCTTTTCTTTCCCAGATTCAAATGTCACATTCTATTGCTATTCATTCCAGATTTTAAATAAAAAAAATCACTTCTCTTATGGACATAGATCTAAATTAATAAAATATATCCATAACCGCTAGAGTGGCTACAGACACGCACATATATAAAAATGTTTTCGTAACAAATATGCTTTTGGTATTTCAAAGACCAAGTTCGTTTTTGCGTCGAATCGATTAAGGGTGAGGTGCGTTTAAGAAGACAACACAAAATATAGAATATCCCTCTTAACACTAGAAAAATTCATTAAAAATACCAAGTAACCATGGTGATGCATTTGTAATATTCATTTTTATGGGTTTAGTTTTTAAATTGCAAATATTCCTGTAAATATGAAGGTACGGCATTAATATGCTGTTGCTCTTAGAATTGTAGCGAAGTCGCAGCGGTGCGCAGCGTCGGAAGTGGCGGAAAATTCGAAATTGTACCACGTGACCTATTTTTTCGCTGAAAACGAGCGACGAACGACAGCATGCACCTTTAGGTGACAGAAAATATGGTCAGACAATGAATTTTAGTAAAACTGATTTACTACAACTTTACTCCTTACAAATTTTTACATTTTAGTTTTAATACTAAGAGAGAAATTCAAGCTTTAATTTGAAGAAATTTTTACCGAAATTCCTTCATTTGTACAAAACCAATAACTACATTTTCTTCGAAAATTCGCTAAAAGCCCGACGGAAAATAAGTGTGAAGAAATTTCGAAGCATAAAGAGACATTTTCTTAAAATTGGAAACAAAACATCATTAAATATGAGTACGTACGTTTTATGAATACAAATTGAACTGCATAAATAGCCATTATACACAATTATATTGTATGATCTTTGTACAGTGCATCATATAGCAAACAACTGTATATGGATGGTTATTCAAGCTTACAGAACAATTCTACTCTGGTAAATAGGTACCATATGTCTGTGGCAACTTTATTGATATAAAATATTAAAAAATTTTTATATACCATGGTATGTTGTTACTCAAAAATACATAAAACCTCATAATAAAATACAATAAAATTGTAAGTAAGTAGTCCAATACCAAATATACAATGCCAGGCATCTTGTATGTAACAAATAGAACGATATATTTATTTTTTGAAAGTCATCCGCTGATCTTTTCATACGCGAATTATTTTAACAAGTGAATATAGCCCAAATAAAACCAGTCCAAGTGGCCGAGCGGTCTAAGGCGTTATGTTTGCGCAATATGCCTACTTGGAATTGGGAGCTCATGGGTTCGAATCCCGACATCGGCAGTTTGTCAATTATTAAGAAAAAAACAGGGGGCGGTTAATTGACTAAATTGTCGGCGTTTGGACAAGAACGAAGTAACCGGCTATGCTTGAGAAGGTTTTCTAACCAAATGTTTATTTTGCTAGATAAATATTCAATCACTTCGGGCTACACTTCGACCATAAGGTCTATTGTAATGCCTAACGATGTGAGGATGTGAAAGGAGTGGAAGAAATTTTTGTGTATAAACTAAGAATTGGTAGGATTTGCGGCTGCAGCTGACTATGACACGAACTATGCCGATTTTCATCTGGAGTTCGTGAAGAAAACTGCAGAAAAACTTCTCAAGCATAGCCGGTTACTTCGTTCTTGTCCATACGCCGACAGTTTAGTCAATTAACCACCCCTTTTTTTTTTCTAATTGACAAACTGCCGATGTCGAGATTGGAACTCATAACCTCCCAGTTTCCAAGTACGCATACTGCGCAGACATAACGCCTTAGACTGGTCGGCCACTTGAACTGGTTTGTTGATAGTTACCGTAGTAACAAAGGGAATATATTGTGTGTATAAAGGTATCTACATATATGCAAGTAAATTGAGACTATGTAGCGAGTACACTTCAAGGTCTCCAGAGTCACAATTTGAAAGGATGAGACTCTAATAACTAGTGACTGGATGACTACACCAACAATTTCAACTTTTGGACCGATTCAAACAACTTCCCCATGCTGGAAGTTTAAGATAATACGATTCAAGACAAAAATTCAGATAGTTGTATAAATGAAATGGATCATCACGTACACATATAAATAAAAATAATACAATATCATAATAATATATCAAAAAAAAAGAAGACAACCAACCATAACACAACATATGAAATACTCATACTTTATTTTCATCTCTTTATTAGTTTATCGAAGGCAAACTTTAAATAAGATGAAACATCTTCAAATTGGATGCAACATCACGGTTGGTTTTGTTTATAGAAAAAAAAAACATTTTTTTCCTTCTCTCTATAGTAAATATACCTCAATCAATAATCACTTGAGGATAAGTCAATGTGTACAACATACAGGGTGGAATAACAACAAATGTGACAAATTTAATTTTCAATATTTTCACATGATCAATTCAATTTTATTTTTTGTCGATTTGTTTTGTTGTCTTTAATATTAAAATAGACTTCGCTCTCAAATTGTTTCAATCTGTTGGTTGTATTGAGATACTACGCCCTCCTTGACTGCCGGGATCAAGGACGGCTTTAGTCTTGACTCTGTGTCCTTGACATAGTGCAAAAAACCACACCCTGCTATCATGAATAGAAGAAAAAATGGTAATTTTTTCCATTTTCGGGAAGACTGGGTTGAGAAAAATAAACTTTTCCAATTTTCCCGTAAATTTGAAGTTATTCCGCGTCGAATGCAAAAAATCTCATCCTTCTAGCATATCTAAAAGTGAGTTAGAATTTGTGAGTGAGTCAGTTATACAAAGGACTGTATATTTTATATATACAGGATATTTTATACAACAGTTGTTTGTTCTAGGCCTTTTTGGTCGATCCCTAAAGGACAAGGAATGGGAATGTAGACTAGGAATTGGTAGGTGTTGCAACTGTATCTATCTTTGATAAAAACTATCAAACTTCATCTGGAGCTTGTGAAAGGAAACTGCAGAAAACCATCACAAAACCGGTTACTTTCTGATGCCGTTAGGATCACCAAGTAAATTTTAATAGATTATACGTTACCCGGTAAAATTATCTACCATCCGATGCAAGTCGCATCAAAATCGCTTTAGGCTAGTAAGCTGCTTAATGCGGACACAGACAGAAGGACACCATTTTTTTGGTATTTATTATCATCTTATCTAAATTTATTAGTATGTCTATCATTTTACTATACATGTAGAAACGCGCCTAAATGCTACTCGCGTAAATTTTTTTATCGCAGACTTTCGATTTTTACACTTATTCTCGGTTTTTTTCGTTCGAAAACTATCAATGTGATTTCAATAATGAAACAAATTTTCGAGATAATTCTGTCTAATAATCTACATAGAATTTCTTGTAGAATTGGAAAGACGCTTCCTTAAGAGGTGGAAGGCTTGAACCCCTGCAATTTTTTCCCTTCAGTATTATCTTTTATATACTCGTTGACAAAGTTTCTTTTTTTTCTTCGTTTTTTCAAACAAAATAGGTTAATTAATAAACTTGAATTAAATTTAAGAAAAAATACAAAAATTATTGAATATTTTATTGCGATAATATTTATCCATATATAGTCCTCTAGAAAAGTTATTGAAGCTTGAGTTATGTAAATGAAAACCAAACGCTGCATTCATTACACCTTTTTGATGACGACACATAAGAAAAAACTTGATTAATATTGCATAAAGGAAGTGGATAAAGACGGAATTATAAATAAATCAGAATGTTATGATTAATTTATTTTTCCTTTTTTATTTTATTATAAATTTTTTTTTCGCATTCCACTCAGCTTCCACAGTATACTTCACAGATATTTTTCTACATTCGAAAATTATTCGACAGCAGATTTTGAAGGATGTTCGATCATGAACGCAAAATGCATCATCTAAAATTAACAATTTTTATGATGATTAATAAAAAAATTGATGATTAATAAAATTTAGAGTTTAAAATAACTAATATAATATTGGAACATGATCTAAAAAATGCAAAATAGAATAAAATAGAATTAAATAAAGAGAATTGACAACAAAATTAACTTTAATGTAAACAAAAGTATGGGGTGCCCTCTATTTACTGTTATACAAGTAGATCCATTACGAAGACGTAAGTAGAGAGCACCCCATGGTTTTTTTTACATTAAAGTTAATTTTGCAGTCAATATCTTTATTCTATTTTAAATTATTTAGACGTCCGGACGTGGATAAAAACTTACTTTAAAAATTCCAATTCATTCATAGAGCTAAATTAATTTGTTTTGACTAATATATGCGCGTAAGGGGAACTTATTTAAAAGTAGAAGGGCAACTTATTTAAACCATATTTTAATCATATATTTAATACTTAGTATTAAATATATGTTTCCTCCCCGTCATTTTGAAAATAGACTGATCCACTCAAACTGTGACGATATTCGAGGCTTCTTTACAAATTAATATACTTCTACATGCATAGATAGATACACATAAGTTAAGCTAATAAAACAATGTTCAAAAGGAAGAGATTAATAGTGTACAAATCGAATATCCTTAAGGAGACATGATATTCTTATTGATTAAAAGATGTTGCACAGTAAATGATAATGAAGGGGCATGTATATTTAATATCACACTGGGTGGGCACTTCATTACATAACAAATTTTTATAAAAAAATATACTTTTTATCAAGTTTTATGACATAACTAACGTTCTATTTCCATTTGATGTTTAACAACATCCTACAGCTACCGTCATGTTCATTAAAAATGTATCAACTAAAATATGACGGCTATGTTCATAAATAAGTAACCACAGTAGTTTTTAGTGATGAAACAAAACCCAAGCTAACTTTGCCAAATTTTTTCAAGCCTTCTTGGCATACTTTTAATTAAGTTCGCTACAATATATTGGGTGATTACCTCCTATTTCTGGACTAAAGCTATTATGAACTCCTGTGAGCTACCAGGAGGGTTAATTTATCTTTTTATACGTCGGACAAGATATTCTAGATATGTTCATTTGTATTCCACTCTGGGATATTATTATTATTATTATTTGGAGGTTATTAATCACTGCGACCAATATGATCTATTGTGACCCCCTACTACTGCTCTGTTAAGGCTTGCCTCAGAGCTCCTCAACCAGTCTCAATTCTCGGAGGAATTTGAGGATCTGGGTGGGGTGCAGGGATGGTAAGTCATCCTCCTGGAGTAGGTACTGGTCGAAACAAGCAGCCCGTCTTCGTGCCACGGCTTCACATTCAAGTAGGAGATGAATTGGAGTTTCTTCCTTCAGCTCACAGAACCTGCATGAGCCGTCATTGATGATTCCCATCTTTCGGAGGTGCCCATTCAGCCGGCAATGCCCGGTGAGAAAGCCCGTAAGAATTCGTAACTCATTTTTTGTGAGCTTAATGCAGGTTTCGAATCTCTTTCGGTTATACTGCCCGAGAAGGATCTTGGCCTGTCGCAGCCCTGGGGAATCTTCCCATAGCTTGTTTCTTTCTTCTTCCTCTGCCTTCCAGAGGGCTGTGTTGAGGTAGGCCTCACTTATTCCACAGGACGGCTCAGGTCCTATGAAAGGTTCTGACGACCCTTTCCTTGCCAGTTCATCAGCAGTCTCATTCCCCTCAATGCCTGCATGGCCTGGCACCCATTTCAGAGAAACGTCATTCTCTTTGCCTAGCCTGTCTAGGCATTCCCACACCATCTTAGAGTTGATGCTCCATGCACTTAGTGCTTTGATGGCAGCTTGGCGAGGATCACTATGAGGATCACTATGTCCCGCTTCCTGTAGTTCCTGCTCAGGTTGAACTCAGCACACCTGGAATAATAATCACTCTGGGATAGGTTGTGGACATATAAAAATCTTAATTTTGATCGTTTTATATTAATGTATACCCTTCCGAATCGTTTTTCTACTGCTTCTGAGAGTGCCCAAAGGCTTTGCATGGATCCTAATATTGCTACTAGTGCAGAAATTGTTGAAAAAGACTTGTTGAAAGGAATTTACGAATTAGAAGGTCAGCCGAAACACGTAAATAGAATAAAATAAATAGGATTAAATACAACAACTTCATGGTGCTAATTTCTGATCCTACGTTTTAGCAACATAATATATATAAAATGTAGATTCATAAAAGGAACTCAAAAAGAAAATATTTTCCGAGAAAATTCTAAACAATCGTTTTCCGCCCTGAAGAGCGATTTCAATCACACCAAAACTTACTTATTTTTACAAGCAAAAGTAATATACAACTTAATTATGAAATAGAAAACATAAAGAAAATCGTTACAAATTAATCGTTTTGGTTAATTGTAGGCACTAAAAACTCAAAAACTCTACATTATATAATAACATTATGATAGACAGTCTTTATATAGAGTAAAAATCACTGTATGTATAGTAAATATATACATTAAACAAAAACACTCATACAAACGTCATGATGGTATCAATATATATAATTTTATCGACAGCATTGACACTCTTATAGTGGGCTTGATGGTGAAAATATGATCGATGATATTATTAGTGGCTATATTATATTATTAGTTAGCTAGTTATGATAGATAGATAGTTAGAAAATATATATATATATATATATATATATATATATATATATATATATATATATATATATATATATATACGGTAAAGGTGATATTATGAGTCTTTATTACACACAGGGGGTGTGTCTAGATATAATGAAGTAATTATATTGGACAAATTGGGAACCAAGTAAAAGTAATATAAAATTAAAAACACTCGATTGCATAAAAAATACTAATTTTTTTAACAGATTGAAACGTCAATGTTTTATATTTGAAATTTTAAATGATTTATTTCCAAAATTTACTTAATGCAGGAATTTCTATAAAAACTACAAACGATATTAGTGCTCTGGACCGGCTATAAATTTGGAAAGATCAGAAAACGGCTATTTTAAACTTCTGATTGTTTTTCTGGCATCTTACCTATAGGGTCTGTCATGTCAAGGTAGGTTTCGATTACCTCAAAACTGTATCCTAATGAATAATATGTATTTTTGGTTCATTTAATTTAAAAAAATGTAAGTAATTTAATGCAATTTTCAAATTACAATACTTAAAATAATCTGAATCTTTCCTTTAATTTATACATATAAGTTATTTTTGATTTTCTGATGCCACCTGTTTCTGTTTTAGGAGAAAGAGGCGCAAGTACAGCGTAACACCACGGACGCATTTGATTTGTATATTTACGTCATCATCAAGATTTAACATTTCTATCGTTAGTTTACAAAACATATTAGTTAGTTTACGTATACAAATACACTTGAAGTTGGCAAAATAGAAATCTCAAATAGACAGTACCTCGACGTACCGGATTTTACATCAATCGGAGCTAATGCAATCTTTTTGTACATATTAGTATATATACTACAAAAATTGATGTCATTTTTTAGCGAATTTCCTCCAAAGGAAATCAGCCATTGTTTTTGTACCAATGTTGGAATTTCGTAAGAATTTCTTCAAATATCCATCGATTCTACCTACTAGATGTCAAAAATTACTATGGTTAAAATTTTTATATATGTTTATGTGTCTGTGGACTCTCAAGTGGTCACAGTTTTATTCCGATTAGAATGAAATTTGGTATTTGAGGCGATTTGGTGTTCAAAAGGTCAAATTCGTTAATGGGTAAAATCGCACAAGGGAAAGGGGAGGGTTTAGATGGAGGGGGAAACACAAAATTTGACATATTTCCCTTAATAATCGAAAAATCGAAAAATCGAAAAATATATAAAGAGCAAAGTAGTAGGTACTTAGTTTTATTGTAATTTTGTTTCTTATCATTTTTTTGTCACACTAATATTTACAAAAATATTTACAATTACAGTTTGAGAGATAAAATTCTAAATATCTCTGTACACATTAGAGTTTGGAAAAAATGATGGGGAAATGAATTATAGCAAACTTGATTTTCTACAGCTTTACTCCTTATACATTTTTCGATTGTTTCAATATTAAGGGAGATATTTTATATTTTGTGTTTTTTTCTATCTTTATGCTCCCCTTTTCCCTTTGACGTATGCCATTTATTAATAAAATTGGCCTTGAAAATACTAAAATGATATCAGATACGACAATTCATTTTGATCAGACTTAAATTGTGACTAGAGAGTGATTTATGTATTGTAAGGAAATTCGCTAAGTTGATGCAGCTCCTGCGAAACGCCTCATTAAACTGTTCATTAGAAAAAAAATGTTCATTAGAAAAATAGTAGCAACTTTTATTCGTTTTTTTAAAAACTGAATCAATAATGCACAAATCAATTATAAAATTCTAATACCTGACATCAACTTTTGTGGCCAAGTATACAAATATCGAACTACACGAAAAAACTCATTAGGACACTCAAACTATACAGGTAATTTTCTATGTCTCATTTTGCCGATTTACCATTTTTACCTTCATAGACAGAATAATATATACATTCATATTGGTATTGCCACGTACCCATAAATTCATAATGAGAATTGATTTTATATTTAAATGGTATACAATCAATATAAATATTCATAGGTAGTACTAATAGCTAGTAGGTAGCTAGTAGGTAGTACTATTGTAGCAAGCAAGCACAGGTAGATAAAATATATACACTTACTATATATACATAGATATTGAATATATTTAGAGAGATAAACAAAATACGATAAATGATGTGACAAAATTCTATGAATGTCAGTTTCACAACTATTAAAGATAGGCATAAACAATGTGATGGAATGGCTATGTACAGTCCCGTTAATAAAAATTGAACCAGTAAGTAACATTCTAAGCGAATATATATGTTACTAAATATATGTGTATAATATTACAAACAGTAACACTTAGAATGTTTTAACTGGTTCAATTTTTATGAACAGGAGTGTATGATTTATAGGTTGATGCTATTTTAATGTAAATTAGTATTTCATTACGACGCTTGTATCTTTTTTAAGTATTTTGACAAAACCAAAAAAATAATTGCATCTTTTAATCCCTACAGAAAGCAAAGTACACGAATATGTGTTCATAAAATGGCCTAATTTGGGCATTTCCGCATGTCTGTCCGACTGTGGTCACTATAACTCAAAAACGAAAAGAGATAACGAGCTTAAATTTTGTGTGTGTGCGTGTGTGTGTGTGTGTGTGTGTGTGTGTGTGTGTGGTTTGTGTGTGTGTGTGTGTGTGTGTTCTAGAGCTTAAAAGTAACATCGAGTTCGTGAAAATGAACAAAATGGACCATGTTTTGCCAAAATGGACCAAAGTGCCCATCTTTGAAACCGCAAGAGATAGAACAAAAATATAAAGACAAAAAATGCTCCATTTTTTAAATAACCAACTTTTGTAATAATCTTTTTGACATAAATTCAGAATATCCTGGGTATTTAAGCAATTCACTCAGTTAGTTGTTATTTTCACTTGTTTATTTCTAACTCGTGTTATTGGAGGCCATTTTTTCCATTGTGAGAATTTGGGACATGTAGGTATTATTGTTTTGAGTAGCCATCCAAGTAATCGTTACGTTTTATAAAATCGTTAATTATTTGTCCAGAATATGAAAAGATTTTCGTTATAAGCAGGTTTTGAAAATAAAAGTTCATTAAACTACCATTTAACCGTAAATTCACCCGCAGCCGGTTTACATTACGAAAGGTCAACGAATTGATTGTGCTTAAATTTTAGGACACTCAATAAAAAAATGTATATACAAAAGCACAAACTTTATGTTATGTTCTTATAGACTTAAGGTTCGTTTATACTACAACACTAAACACCGTACACTCAGTGTATACACCGAGTGTCTATGTGTGCACACGAGTGCCTCTATTTGTGACATTTATTGCGAGACTATAATTATTGTCGAAGCAGCGGCTGTGTAAACACCTTGTGCCCAAGTGTCCAAGTGTTTATTCAGGTTTCAAAACAGATTCGACATATACTTCATACATTCCATATATATATAATATAGTAATAAATATAGCGTTTACGTCGTTGTTTAATTTTAATAAAAGCAGCAATAAGTTATTTTGTGTGTGAATAGCTCGGACACTAGTTCCATACATTTGTGTCTGGCTAGTGTGTCCAGACACCAAAATCTATTTGAGTGTAAACAGTAAGGAAATTTATGTCTGACATTTGTGCCGCAACTTATGACGTGTAGTCTAAACGAAGCATTATAGAATATTTGTAATGATCGATTCCACATAGTATCATCGGCTAGCTGACTGGTAGGCTATACGTCAATAATAAATAATATGTATGAAGTAGTTAGTTTAGTGTATATAAGAATTAATGGTGATATTGACTTAGTTAAGTAAACAAATCCATCCAATATGCGTGTTTTTAGTATTAATATATTACAAAAGTTAATAATATGGTAGTAGATGGTGGTTGGGTTAGTTGGTTGGTTAGTTACTTCGATATCTAGTAACTAACTACACTTATATCAAACATTTATATAAAAGTTTATATTATTTATCATCTGGTGTTTTTATTATTGGAGGGTCGACCGAATTTTATGTTCGGTATCCTCATTTGACCTAATGTCACAACCTTCTTCAAGTGTGTGAAAGTCTAATAAAAAAATTATAAATTTGAGAAAAAGTTTTTTTTTTTTTTTTGGAATTGAAATGATTAAATTTGTATATTATTGTTGTTAAATGTAAAATAAATGAAAAGAAAAGGGTTTGGCTGTGTCGTATCCACGTGTATTTTACGTGATTTCGTGTACATCAGGGGTAACGAGTTACGTATCGGGCTATTTTTTACTTTAACACCGTATATATTCACTATAACTATTTCACACTAGTGTTTTATACAGACTGTGTTGGAATGCTTTTCCAATAGAGAATCAATGTTAAATATTATTTATTACTGGTAGGCCGTGTGGTTACTGTGTGGAGTCAGTCAGTACACATTTGATGAGAGTACACTCTTAAATGAGTCAGTACACACAGTACACACAGTCAATGAGTCAGTACACACTCTTAAATGACAAATGGCATATGAAATGACTCTCATTACATGTGTACTGACTGATTCCGCACAGTAACCGCACGGCCTGCCAGTAATAAATAATATTTAACAATGATTCTCTATTGGAAAAGCATTCCAACACAGTCTGTATACGCAATCGATAGATCTTGCCGAGAGAGTTGACGATTAAAACGAACGTCCTAGCTTCTCCGAGTCAAAAGTTATACTCAACGGAAATTATGTGACCTCAAAATGGCGGCGTTTCTCCCTCGGCCGCCCGCAATGCAACACAGTCCTCACTCAACGTAACAAATTCTTTGATCCTTTAGCTATCGATTGGTGCATTTAAATTTTGGATGTAGATTATGGATATGTAGCTGCAAATTGTGGAAGCAAATTTACTCGCTCACACTAAAGTTGGCTATAAAATAAAAACGCTGCTATATGAATCGCGATTTATAACGAACGATTAAAAGCAAAGTTTACCAAAACCTCGATTTATTTTGACTAAAACTTATTATTTTTACAAGCATAAACCGGATCGATGGAAACTTTTGATATGCCAGTTTGTATCGTGATCGAACAAATTTTCAGTTCTATGAGAAATTTTTTCTAAGATGGTATTTTTTTGGTTTGTTTATTTTAATTGAATTATCATCAATTACCTTCTACCCATAGATGATAAAGGAAATAAAAACGATATAAAATTAAAAAATAAAAGGAAAATGGTTTTTCCGTTTTTATCTTCAAAACTTAAGAAAAACAGAAAATCTTAAGTGAGCCTACACGACCTCTATATGCAAACTTTCTTGTGGGTTTTCGCAGCAGATTTTGTACTCATATAGAGAAGTTGAAAAAAACAGCAATCAAGCAGAAAATCAAGAAAAAAGACATTAATCAAGTAGTAGTGTAAACATTGATGCATTCTCTAAGAATGTATTCGTTTGAGACGCTTCCACGCTGTCAGCGCTGTTTTTAGTGTTCAACTTAGCGAATTAGAAACTGAGAGGTCATGGGTTCGAATCCAGACATCGGCAGTTTGTCAATTATAAAGAAAAAAAAAGGGCCAGTTAATTGACTAAACTGTCGGCGTATGGACATGAAAGAAGTAACCGGCTATGCTTGAGAAGGTTTTCTGCAGTTTCCTTCACGAAGCCCAGATGAATATCGGCATAGTTCCTATCATAGTCGGCTGCAGCCGCATATCCTACCGATTCGTAGTTAATACACAATAGTTCCTTCCACTCCACTTACATCCTCACATCCATAGGCCACAATGGACCTTATGGTCAATGTTTAGCCCGCCCAGGGCAGCCTCTATAATCTATCTATCTTGATTCTAGGGGCTTTTAAAGTAACTCAAACAAACATTATATTGGTTGAAAAACAGATGAAATGTTTTCATCCGCCATATAGAATATTGATGCTAACTGAAGCTTACACGCAATTTCAAAACGTTCCTTTTCGAAAAGTAAACAACTTATGCTTGAAACTTTTTTTCATAAATTCAATGTATACCGGGTATTTAAGCAATTATCTCAGTTATTTGTTATTTGTTATTTTCAATTGTTATTTCATTAAAATCATTCATGAGTAATACATAATGAGAAAAATTCTCAGGAGATAAATTGAGGTGAAATTAATTTCCAATAACTTTACTCTTCTGTTTTTATAGAGATATATCAAATTTTGTGTTTCCCCCATTCTTGTAGTCCCCTTTCTCCATGTTCGATCTTGCCCACTAACGAACTTTCAAATACCAAAAGAACGGGCACATATTTTAATAAATAGGATCGATGGACATTTTAAGTTATTTTTGCGAAATCATTTTATTGATACAACGCCAATAAATTGCACAAATAAATATGAACGCTGGAAGCGCGTAAGCATCCAAAACGAATCAATGAACAAAATATCAACCAACAAAAATGGTACAAGCGATATTTTACGTGTAACGTTTAGGTCTGTGTACGTAGAGGTTAAAATAAAATGAAATAAAATAAAAACATTAGATGAAGCAGAAAATTGTATGGCATATGGATTTTAACAAAATGGGTGGATCTCTGTGTGTATAAATGATTTACGTACTTGAAAAATATTTGAAAGGTATAATTTCAACGATTACGAACTTTGAATAATAAATTAGATTACTTAATTTATTTTATATGTGAGCAACAAAAAAAAAATACTGTACGGAACAGTTTTTTTTTTTTCTTTTACGCACAAGAGTCATCAAATCGGTGTGTGTATCCCGTTGTAATATTTGTTTTCGTTTTTATTCGGTTTTTTTTTGTAAATTACAATTTGAACTAATTTGTTTTTTTCGGAATATTTTCTCTGACGAAAAAAAAATGTATGAACTGAAAATGTAATACCAATATTTATTTAGTAGATTTTCTACGATAAAAATCAATTTACATTTAAGTATCAGATTTCAATTTTTTTTGTTTAAACATTTCGTTCATTTTCCAAAAACGAACTGAGTTAAATATTTAAATACCTTTTATACACGGAGTGTATGAGAGGTAGATTGTCAACGCTGCCCTGGACGGGCTACACTTCGACCATAAGGTCCATTGTGATGCCTTAGGATGTGAGGATGTGAGTGGAGTGGAAGGAATTTGTGAGTAGACTAGGAATTGGTAGGATACGCGGGTGAAGCCGACTATGATAGGAACAATGCCGATATTCATCTGGGGTTCGTGAAGGAAACTGCAGAAAACTATCTCAAGCATAGCCGGTTACTTCGTTCTTGTCCATACGCCGACAGTTTAGTCAATCAACCGCCCTTTTTTTTTTAATTTTTATAATTGACAAACTGCCGATGTCAGGATTCGAACCCATAACCTCCCTGTTTCCAAGTACTGCATACGGCGCAGACATGACGCCTTAGACCACTCGGCTACTTGGCTGGTTACTGAGTGTATACGGCAGCTTCTGCATTCAGTCGTTATAGTAATTAAGCTGAAAATTGTATCCAAACTATCCAGTATATGAAAAAGATTCAAACAAACGTACTTTCTTTTCAAATTTTTGTATGGAATATATTATTCTTGTGTTTTGAAGATAAAATCTACTAATTTTACTGACCATATCTTATTTAAAATAAAAATATACCTCATAAAAATTATCTCCACTGTGTGATTTAAAAAAAAATATCTCTCAATGTACACAATCGAACTGACAGAGACTTTTAATATTTTGGAAGTAGAGTCGAAAAAAGTATGACTAGAGGCGAATGAACAGAAAACTCAATACATCACACCAGGAACAAAACTAGATTCAGACCTAACCACCAGCTCGAGACATAGGATGTTTGGGTCCGAAACCATGGATCCACCAATCCTGGGACCAATCGCGGCGGAAAAGCTGTGGGCTTTCTGTGGGAGTCATATAGCTCCATCTGTTTGAAATAGCACCTCTTACCCGGAGACGTCTAATCTTCGGGTGACAGGTTGTTCTCAAGGAGAAACCCTTGGTCTAGGTGCAAGGGACCCATTTGCAGTACCCCTTTTGCTAATTATTAAGACCCTTAGATATTTTGTATCTAGATATATATGTATCTATACATACATATACACACCCGAATAATGTTTAAAACAATCCATAGTCATAAATCTCTAATTATCGTTGCGTTAATGCTGATAAATTAGAAATTCATTTATTCGAAATGTTTTTAGAAGAAAAAAAACACAATAAATATTCCATGTGATAAAGGTGAAAACCACACTAATCACATTTCGGTAAGGTTAATACTCTACTCGTCTATACATTCAATTTGTGGTTGAATAGTATTTGTATTAGCTTCGTTAAAATTTCCATGGAGGTTATATGGTTCAAAACCATCATCGTATAGTTTGCCGTATTAGTGCCTGTATACATGTATATAACATGTTTACTTAGAAAATATGTATGTGTTGTTGCATACTCACTAATAGTTTCTATTCTAGTTGGTTGGTTTAATTCTCTGTCAATAAACTTCACTATACCTACTATCATCATCCATATTCATCACGGAGTGTCAAAAAATGGTGTAGCTTAAATAAATATTCATATAAAAAAATTAAATCGTCTACCAGGAATCGAACCTCGGATCTCCGGATTCTAGCCTAGCGTAATATCTAAGATATAATATTATTGATATTTGACAACAAAAGAATACTGACAATGATGTGAAAAATTGTCTTGGACGTCAGAATCGTCTTTGGTGTAGCGTTAAGTTCGATTCCTGGTTGACGAGTTAATTTTTTCATATCAATTTTTAATTGAAGAAAAAAAAGACTAACTATGCTGAAATCCTGAAACGAGTTAAAAAAGATGTCCCTTTTGAGAAAGCTCTGACTGTGTGGATAAAATCCGAAGGACGGCCAAAGGTGACATGCTGATTGTCTTGACTAAAGACAATACCAATAAGATCCTCATTTGCAAAAAGCAATAGCGGATCTCCTTGGTGAAGAGACAATGGTAATAAGCAAAGGCCCAGAAGAAAATATTGAAATTCTAGAATATTGAAGCATTTGAAAAAGCAACTGGAGAGAAAGGTTGAAGACGATATAAAATCTATGCGGAAGGCATATGGAAGTTCTCAGTCTGCTGTGGTGAGGTTGGGAACCACGATAGCCGGAGTAGACCTAGGACAAAAAAATAGAAGGCTTAAAATAGGATAGGTGAACTGCAGAATAATAGTACTTGAAAGAAGGCCTATTCACTCTTACGCCTGTTAGAGTGAAATGGACCAACCCAATCTTTGTATAAAGTGTTGAATGACCGGCCACAAATTCACAGAGAGCGAAAATGAAGCACGCTGTGTCATCTACGCCGAGAATGGCAACAAAATCAGACTTGAATGAGACTTTTGGTAAATTTGCTTCAAATAGAAATCTTCTCGATTTTGATATAACTAAACCTTCAAAAATAAAAATAAATACTTCGCTTGTTCCGTAAACAAAGTCGATTAAAAACTTTCACAAATAAAAACACCTATAGACGCGTACTTGATTTATCCTCAAAGTATGACACTAATTTGTTACACACTCAGTATACAGATGGTCCAAACTTACTATTTAATCAGTTTTCTATTGAGCAGCACCCCACATTTCATATTCGAATCTATCCTCAAATTCTGAAGAAAGAACACTATTATAATTGTATATAAGTATACCTACATAGATGATATAGAAAGTTTGTTGTTAGCAACTATTAAAGTTATTATTTGAAATATTAATTTGAAACTATTACTAATTAGAAAACTATTGAAATGTTTAACAATATGAGAACACTCAAATCGTAATAAGTTATCTTTTTATAATTTAGGTGAAAAAAATGGTCCGTAAAAAAATCAATCGTAAACAGTAATAGATAACTAGTGCAAATTCTGCAGAGCTTATTATTATACCCGTTCCGATTTTGTAACCATAAAAAATATTGATTGTAGAACAAAAATTGCACTATAGCTGTTCGTCCGTCTATCCATCCGTCTGTCCACAGACACGATTACTCAAAAACGAAAAGAGATAGCCACGGCTCCCGGTTAATGCATAAAACATATGTAAATAAATTTTCTATCAGTAGGAAATGTGCAAGTATCGTCGACGAATTGGGACGAATTTTAAAATTTGAATACATATAATTTATTATAAATTTCCATTATACAAAATTTCCATAGGAGGAAGTGACTTTAATTTTTTATTATTTGGGTAGATTTCATCCGTAATATTGATTCAGAATAAAGCTTTACCTCAAATAACTCATGAAACATTCAATTTTAGAACTATAGTTGTATAGTTTTAGTACCAAGTTTAGTTATTGAAATAGTTACTTGAACAATTTTGGTGCAGATTTCAATTAAATAAAAGGCGTAACCTACAATCATATATGGCAGTAATAATGAGAGATAAGAAATCCGTCGAGCCACAGCGAGGTTGGCGTCATGCTTTGGTATTGAGGTTTCTGTTACTTCAGAACTTGGTACTTGATTCAAAAAACCTGATTATTCGATCATTATTAATTTAACCCGATTGTTACAGTGGCACCCAGCTTACGGTAATGTTTCCTCTTTTTATACCCAGTATATTTGTAAATATACAAGGTATATTAAGTTTAGTTCCGAATTTGTAACGCTTAAAAATATTGATCGCAGAAAAAAGATTCATATCTTAAAAACTTTGAATTTGAAGAATTGTTCAAACATTGATATACAAACTCAGTATATACTGGGTATTCAAACAATTAACTCAGTTAGTTGTTACATTACTTGTTTATACTCAAATATAGACCTTGTCAAGCGTTCACGTTAGATTTATTATATTAAATCGATTACTTTTAAATTGAATTTATATTTATAAAATTTGGTCAAGGTAAAAAAAAATGAAGAATAAATATAGTAAAATGATTATAAAAAAAAAAAAAAAAACTACTCTACATAATACTCCGAAGAACTTATAAGTAACTATAAGTTTATAAAAAGTTATCATAACGTCGTCTTACATTAAGAACATACTTTTTAAAAAGTTGTAGGAGTTATTATATCATCTATCTACATTTTATCTAAATAAATATAATAGAAATACATTATGTATTTCATTAAGTACGACTATAAAAGTAATTTTAAATTAAACTTGTATTCATTATCACTCACTCACTCACCCATTCTACTTAACTCTAACTAAACTTTTGACTCCAAAATGTGTTTAAGAATTCCACAAAAAGTTACACAAAAATCATTATGAAATAGGTGCGTCGCCGTCTGTCTGTCTGTCTTGTATCTCTTATTACCATAATTATTCTTCTATACTATCATTTATTTTCAATCACATATATATTTATAGCATTTCGTTGAATGTTCGATGTGTGATATCCCAAAACTATATAAACAATTCGACATGTAGGAGCAACGTAGGTTAAGCGAAAAGAGAAATCAGGGAAGGGAGTATAATACATATGAAACTGATATACCTTCGCGATAATTTTATCCTTGGCGATAATTTTAACATTCATTATTATACCCAGTATAAAATATTTACCACAGTATATTAAGTTTAGTCCCCACTTTGTGCCGGTTGAAAATATGAATCGCAGAAAAAAAATTTTGGTATAGATGTTCATAAAATGACCTAATTAGACCGTTAGTTGCCCGTCCGTCTGTAAACACGATAACTTAAAACCAAAAAGATATTGCGAGCTGAAAATTTTTATGTGTGTTCTAGAGCTAAAAAGTAAGGTCAAGTTCTAAAGGGCTAAATCGTATCTGGTATGAGCAAAATGGGCAAAACTATATATCTTTGAAACCGTAAGATATAACAAACAAAAAATGTTCCTTTTCTAAAAGTAAACAACTTATGTCCGAAACTTATATATTCAGTATATACTGGGTATTTGAGTAATTAACTCAGTTAGTTGTTATTTTCAATTGTGTTTTCGTTAAAATCATAAATATTTTTTAGTTAGAGTTATTAGAAAAATGATCAGAAGATAAATTGAGGTAAAATTAATTTCCAATAACTTTACTCTTCTGTTTTTATAGAGATATATCAAATTTTGTGTTTCCCCCTTCTTCGTAGCCCCCTTTCTCCTTGGTCGATTTTTCCCACTAACGAATTTTCAAATACCAAAAGAACGTCACATATTTTAATATATAGAGGATCGATGGACATTTGAAGTAATTTTTGCGAAATCATTTTATTGGTACAAGAGCTACATTTTCTTCGAAATCTTTTCAAACTAAATAAGATTTAGGTAGGGAAATTTTACTGAAAATTATTCTCATTGCATACGGGACATTTAAAAAATCTTACCTTGAGGTAAGTCAAAATTTTTTTGAAAAATTTAAACTGGATAGAAGTTTATTAGATAGCTCATTTAGGAATTTAACATGAAAATTTTTTACTTTTGCTGCTTTCTATTTAAGAAAATAATCTTTGATGATGATAATGGAAAAAATAATTAAATTCTTAAATAAATTTTTCCTGCTAAAACAAATTTTGTTTTAATTTTGCCTACTTTAATAAGTCTTAAATAACATGAATATGTAAATTACTGAAACTTATTATTTTTGATAAATAATTATTATTCACATGAATGTATAGATAGATAGGGTGCTTAAAGTTAACCATTCGATTATAATACTCCTATGGATAATTTGAATATTTGAATGCGTGGGTGGAATAAAATATAAATGGTAATTTTTTTTACCCATTTTAACATGTAACAAAAAGTTAGTTGGCCTTTTTAATTATTATTAACAGGATAACAATACAAACAAGTGTATGTTTTAGAAAAAGTTCCTATTATACATGTCTTGTCATAGTTAAAGTAAAAAGTACTTGTAAATCATGCCTAACTTGGAAACTGGGAGGTTATGAGTTCGAATCCCGGCATCGGCAGTTTGTCAGTTCTTAAGAAAAAAGAAAAAGGGGGCCGTTAATTGACTAAACTGTCGGCGTATGGACAAGAACGAAGGAACCGGCTATGTTTGAGAAGGTTTTCTGCAGTTTCCTTCACGAACTCCAGATAAATATCGGCATAGTTGCATTGTTGCGTAAAAATAGTTTCAATTCTGCCAATCTTTATATATCTTGGACACCAGAACATGTAAAAACAAAGAATGACTTAAAGGACAACTTGGCAATAAAACACATACTTCTTATTGGTCTAAAGCAAGAATGTTGTGGATGCGGATGCGAATATTTTAAGGATAACATCCGCGGATGTGGATTTATATGACAAGTTTTTTACAAGAGATTCTTAAATTAGGTACCTACATGAATAAAGTAAAAAGATGGTAATTATTTTTAATAAGCTGTATATTGTAATTCAATTTTTAGTATGAAAATTTAAAATTTGGTTCATTATATTTAATAAAGAACAATGTCACGGTCTTTTCAGGGTCCATCCTGTTTCGCAGAGGCTTATAGATTAATCCCGCACGAAACAGGCTAAACTGCTCCGGATGCATCGATTTCAGATGATTCCTCTAAGAGCCTTTGGGAGAGTATGCTTTATTACATATTTAATACTGAGATTTATCTCGACCATGCTTATCTAGTTTAAAATAAGATTAGTGTCTGGACACTATCCAAACACAAAAGTATAAAAATGTACGGAACTTGTATCCGAGCTGTTCACACAAGTATTTGGGTTCACCAGTGGACTCAAAAAAGACAAGAACTAAGAGTTTACCATAGATTGCTTAATGAGATGTGCGAACAAAATCCTAAATCTTACGAAAACTTCTGTCGAATGAAATATGACGATTTTGAATATTTATTAGAAAACGTTACTCTTATAATTTAAAAAAAAAGATACGCAAATGAGATTGTCGAGCACTCTATGTGAACGATTAGCACTAACTTTGAGATTTTTAGCTTCAGGTAAATGAATAAAAGTTTTACAATAATATTAATATAATATATAATAATATTTAATAATAATATTTTAGATTTATGGAAAAATTTGAAACTTGTTTGAAAACTGAGACACCACAATAGAGACACTTGGACACAAGGTGTTCACACATACGCTGATTCGACACTTATTATGGTATTGTAGCGGTATCGCTTCTTTATTAAATTATTATTATAATTTTGTTTATCATTTTTAGTTGTTGCATAACAACTATAACTTCCTCCTATTATCACGGTTGCTTTGAATGTTAACAACTTTGATAATTTACATATAAATATATATAATATGTCATAAATCAAATCAATAAAGAAAAATTATATCTTTCACATATATTTATTATTTATTTAAATAATAATTATTTAATATAATTATCTTTTACCTCTACATTATCATAATAAATGTCAGTATTAGAGACACCCGTGTGCACACATAGACACTCGGTGTCCACAATGAATGCACGGTGTACAGTGTCGTAGTCTAAACTTATCTTTACGCTGTTTGATTTTTGGTTGTACCACCCGCTATATTTGGCCTCCATACACTCACATACGTTGAATCAAATAATAATCGTTGAGTAAAAAAGACATATTCAGTAGTCTCATATCAATGTATCATTTTTATATGTGTGTCTTCACCGCCCATCTTTTCCACATATATATGTAGAGTATTATGGAAAGTAAATATTAAAATATGGAAGCGATCGATTGTTTTATTATTATTATCGTGTGCGCTGTGCTGGTTCGTTGTTATTTCACAACTCATTTATTTCAAACGTTCATATAGATAAATATAGATAAATTTGTTCTATATTAAGATGAGACGACTTATTTCAATGTTTGTTTTGTTATGCTTTTAACTTATATAGCTTTCAATTTAATGAATTTTTATTTGATTAGAGACTCATTTAGGGTAGCCCAGCGTATTGGATACTTTAACCACTGTGAGAGTCGACGAAATGTATGAATTTGTTAAAACTCTCAAATCTGAACTTTGAAATTGTGATAAAATTAAAATAATTATGAAATTTAATAAAAATTAAATAAAACGGGGGGATTACGATTCGTACGGTGCCAAGATTTGATGACAGATCTTTATAGCACTTCATAAAATAAGATGTTTTCGAGATATTGATCTTTAAAGTTTCAAAATTTTTATTTTTTTATATTTTTTTTACATATTTTTATAGGATTTTCAAAAGGAAACCGAAAAATAAGAATAAAATTTTTCGATATCTCATTTCATTTTCGAGATAACAAAATTTTTATTTTCGAATATTTTTTTTGAGTTGGGTAGGGTTGAGTTGAGTTGGATTGGGTTGGGTCGGTTAGTTTAGGTTGGGTTGGGAAGATACTTTATTCAATTGTAATTTTGAAAACTTTAAACATCGATATCTCGAAAACGAAGCGAGATATCAAAAAAATTTTATTCTTATTTTTCGTCTTATTTCGTCGAGTTCTATAAGGATCTGTTATCAAATCTTGGCACCGTACGAATCGTAATCTTGTCAATAAAACCACTGAGACTGATTTCAAACAAATGGCATGATGAGAAATTCACAAACAATCTACTAGAACTATGTAAAACTATAATAATATGTAAACCTGTACGAAAATTGCTGTGTACAATATACATGGCGAATAATATATTTACCTCCATTACAGACTAGAATTTTATATGTACTAAATTGTATTGTATTGTTGTGTATTGGATGTTCAAAAGATCTTTATGTTTTAGGCTCTCGATACCAAGAATTAACTTACAATCGACTTCTTTAATCATATTTATTGGGGGGGGGGTCTTAAGTCGAAGCCTGGCAAATAGGCTTTTCTTAGCCTTTTTTACCGACCCCTAAAGGACAAGGAATTTCTATGCAGACTAGAAATTGGTATATTATGCGACTGCAGCCAACTTTGATAGGAAGTATGCCGATGTTCATCTGGAGTTTGTGAAAGAAGAAAACCTCCACTAACATAGCCGGTTAATTTTTTTCTTGTCCATACGCCAACAGTTTAATCAATTAACCGTCCCATTATTGTTTTTAAAATTAATTTAATTGACAAACTGTTCCGAGTAGAACGCCTTTAACAACTGAACCACATAGACTGGTTTGGACATAACTAAACATAATAGGGACTACAGACGTGAACATTTTAAGGACAATTGAATGTTCGGTAGTAGGTTGCTAGTCTGTATAGCTGTTCCAGAACAAAATTACATGACCCTGATCTGATTGCTGTAAAAATCAGAATTATTTGATATTTTGTGGGAGGAGTCTAATGTTGCTGTACAAGTTTCTTGTGTGTAGCGATATTTGCAACATATTATTATATAGATTGGTTACTTTATATACTTTTTTTTGTATTGATTAAAATATATTTTTGTAAAAACATTTTTTACAAAATGCATTCAAATAAATAAACTAGAGATACATACAAATAAACTAGTAGATAAATAAACTACAAATTAAATTAAATAGATAGGGACAAGATGACAAGTGATAGAATTTTTAAGATTGAATAAAGTAATAAAGTAATGTTCCCAATTTTGGTTGCACGTCTGTAGGCAAAATATTTTGTAGGCGGAGTTCAATGTTGCTGCACAATGTTCCGCATTTGTAGCCTACTTAACTGAAGTGTGGTATTATAAGTATGGAGGTCGTCGTGAGAGAACTCACACCAGATTTTTAACTCATGATATGTTATCATAAATATTTAGTAATTTTAATATTACTTCACACAAAGCCACTCACTCACACTATACACCACTATACAACTATACACTAAACTAAACTAATACACAGAGTTGGAGTCTCCTCCAACAAACACTATGATACGATACGGTGTTGTCTTTATGACATGTGTCAAGTATTTTACAACCAAACTAAACAACGTTGAATTTATTTACATGGCGACAATCAATATTACATATACAGAACAGTATCCGTATTATATACATAGAAATACAACATAGAACTCTCGTTATTGTGTGCTTTATGTTCCAAGTTTATGTCACAATTTATACGAGGTGTTTCTGAAAGGTATCCACAATTGACGCTTAAGTATACACAAATAAACAAATATTAAAAATAACTTCGACAGAAGTAATACTGTCTAAATAAATAAAAATAAGAATGATATGAAAAAGTTGGCTATTACGTCACAGTCGTCTTTGGTGTAGCGGAAGCATACTGGACTAGATATCCAGAGGCCCAAGGTTCGATTCCTGGTTGACAAGTTAATTTTTTCATATCAGTATTTATTTTAATTAGGTATCCACAAACTTTTTAAATGTATTCAGCGGTCTTGAGGCTCATAAAAGATTCTTTCTAAATTAATTAAAACTTGCCGTCTCGAAGAGGAAACTTTGCACAGTGCTCACTATAATCTTTGGATTCCGTATTTTAAATGTCTCTTAAAAAAATAAAATCTTCTCATTATTCTTTCTATACTGCTGGACACCTGGATCGTGCTGGAAACCCAGATTGATATTAATTTTTGATTGGATCTTACGAGCTAAGTAACCAAATTTAGCATGACCACAAAAGTAACGCTCATTTTTCAAAATTTTATAATTGATTTCTACTTTACTCATTCTATTTTCGGAAAACTGCTTCACTTAAAAGTTGTTCAGTATAAATATACATTTATAACTTTCATTCGAAAAATTTTCCCAAGAATCGAATGCATAAGGCACAAATCAACTATAACATTTTGAAAAAGTGACCTAGATAGTACAAATATAAGAACATGCAATAAAAAATTTCATTAACAGTTAGATAGACCATGGAGACGGAGCCTTGGTTGGTCAAACGGCTGGTATTATTATGTCATTTAAATTGCGGTTCTCATTGAGACACACTTAATTCCGACTGTACACACTCGGCGAGACAAGGCAAGATATAGCCAATGCGAGCGTGAACTCTCTGCGCTCGATCTGCCTTGTCTAGAGCCTCCATTAAAAGTAGGTTTATTTAACACGAGTCAAAGAAAGCGAGTGGTGAATACATTTGACACGAGCACGAAGGACACTCTCGTCTACATTCGATTCAACGTTCAACCATCATTTTTTAAATAATTAACTATCAACCGTTTTAATTGTACCTATTAATCTTAATAGTAGAACACGAAAATAAATAAAAACTGTATAAATTTATGAATACTTTTTTTATTCTTTTAGTGTCCTTCATTACTCATTTGAATAATAATTATTTTTAATAGTTTAATCAACAAATTACTACTCCGTAATTTTTAATTTAATAATGTCATTTTTCAGGTATACCAACGTAATTTTGTTGACTAACTGACGAGAACTGTATTGCCGGCCGAACACTCGGCGAGCGTGTATACACAGCTCTACTTGTGGCTCCTCGTATTCCATACACTCGCCGAGTGCCCTCGGCGAGTGTGTACAGCCGGCATTACAACCACGTAAATAAGTTCATCTCAACTTTTATTTAACACCCTATACATAATATATACACATGCACAACAAATATAGAAATATATTATAATTCTACTGTCAAGAGATAATACAGATACAAAATACATGACGATACATATAATATTCTAATACAAATATATTTGCTTATGTTTATAGAGGTATGATGTATGTCCTACAGGATGTCACACCTAACAAAAAAAACTGTTTTCGCTAATTTGATTTCTTAAAGTCATACACGCGATAATGCAAAGTAAAGATAACGAGCTGAATTGTCATTATATTATTGATCAATAGTAACATTTTCAAAAATTGGAATTTAACACGTAGGAGATAGGGAATATCTGTTTAATTCCATACTTATCATGAAATTCAACTATAACTGCTAGACAACAATTTAAAAAAAACTTGAAATTAAGTAGTTATTACATTAAAAATATAAACAAAGTCTTCTGACGTGTAGTTTTGAAGATATTTTAAACAACATTATATGTTTAATATAAACAACATTACAAATCAAAATTTTGAAAAATGAGTGCAAAATAGTTATTATTTAAAGGACTGAAATTGTGTCGAAGCTATTGGTTATCTGAAAGACTATTACCGACCAAAGTTTGTATTTTATGATTTTCTTAATCTCACAACTTTTAAAAGTTTGGTTTTGAACACAATTGTCAAGTGACATACCGAGTGAAATTCTCAGATTCTCTGATACAAATATTCGAAGCAGCGGTTCATTCATTTAAACGTGATCCGAGAACATCCAAACAGATAGACAAGCTGGCACTAGTTTATAAATTCGTATAGGAATAGGATATAGAGAATTCCGATTTAAAGAGCTACTATTATCATGATTTTATCGTACGATTTTGGATGGTACAACCTGTATATTTATATTAATTTATACGTATATATAATATAATATATAATATAAATATGTAACGTATAAAATACCATACGAAAATTATTTACAATTAATTTAGATTAAAATTAAATATGTATAAATCGGATTATTAGTGGGGAAGTAAAAACTAAACAGATTGTTAAATCCTTTTTTGAGAAGTTTGTATATTGTGTATAATAATAGTATATATAATATTTTATGAGTGGGTTAATAATGTTTCTTGATCATTTATTTTGTTTCACCGAAGAAAAAAATAATTATAAAAGAACGTTTAAGTAAGTGCTATAATTTGGCTAATTATTTCAATTATAAGTTTCTTACTTAAATAAATCATCGTAAAAATTTGCTTACATTGTTTTTTATAAGATCATTTACATGATACAGTAAAATTGTTTGGCAAAACAATTGGGATATGAAATAACCATGAAAAAATAGAATTACATTAACAATAACCGAGTTTAAAAAAGTAACTAGATTGCAAAAACTGACCTGTGTTCGTTAAACAGTGTTGAAGGTTCAAAATTGACGAAGTTAAAGCACTTTAAAAATTTTAGCAATAAACGCTGTTTTTCAATTTCTACCGCAAATTGCGTTAAAAATTAGAAAAATACGGTGACAGATCACAAAAATCGAACCACTTTCCTCGTGAGTGTTCACCCTTACCCTTTCACGGAGGCATAAAGTTTCATTTGTAAGGCAAAGCCAAATACCCAAAAGGAAAGCGTAACTAACCAGCTTTCAACATTTTCACATGAAAACATCTTGCATGGAAGTCTATCGTGAACCCAAACACCTGTAATTTTTTTAAATTTTATACTTGAATTGTGCCTTGTTGAATGGCTTTTCGAAAACAGCCTCCGATAAAATATTAGAAATACAGTAAAATATACGAAATTTTTTTCGAAAAACGAAAGAACAAGGCACAAATCGAATATAAAATTTCAAAAAAACGACATCAAAGTCAGTATTTGATTATTCAGACACAAAGATCATACGAAATTTCATTCATATTCCGACAATTTACCGATTGGTTCAGCGTTTTCGGCAACATGGGTCTGTCTGTGATCTTTTGCGTGCTGGAAGACTTCGTGCAGTTCGCAATGATGTGAACATTGCTCGGCTGCAAGCAAGTGTTGAAGAAAACCCCGAAACTTCCACCAGACAACGTTCTCAGCAGTTGGTGATGTCTAGGCGATCTTTGCAAAGAATTTTACATAGTTACATCTTTTCCCATATAAGATTCAATTGGTTCACGAGTTAAAACCAAATGATGCACAAATACTCATTAAATCAATCATAACGTTACTTATGCGCCACCCTTTAACACCCATACGATAACAAAATGATAAACAATAAATAGAATTAATACAGACATTAGTACAGACATAAGTACACACACTTACTTCACATATAGTGAGTGGTACTATTTTCATTAAATATGCGTATGTTTGTCTACATTATAAAATCATTTATATTTGTTTGAACGCGTTTGAATACCTACGTAAGCGAATGAACGACATCGTATAATGTATAAACATTTAAAACAAACGTAAAATGTTATTCGAGAAAATAAAATGTAACTAAAATTAAACAAACAAATGAGAGTCAAATAGGACCCACAACAGGCTACAACAAACAGTCTTGTGTGTGTGTGCGTGTGTGTACCATATATGGTGTGGGTTATCAAATAAAAACATAAAAAGGGATTAACTAAAAGGGTATAGAAATTATTAGCTTCAAATAGTTTGTTAATTCTTTTTAAATTAGTGACTGTGATAAAACAATCCATTATTTACCTCATATAAATGTTGTTTTTTTTTTTTTTGGTATGTACAGTGTGCACAATTGAAACTTCTGAAATATTCGATAACAACAAAATTCCTTACGCAGGAGCTGCGTCAACTTAGCGAATTTTCTTAGAATACATAAATCAGTCACTAGCGGTTACAATTTTAGTCTGATCAATTGGAAATCACGTATGATTTTGGTATTTGCAAGACTAACTTTATTAATAAATGCCATAGAAGAAGAAGAAAACACAAAATATAAAAGATCTCTCTTAATATTAGAACAATCGAAAAATGTATTAGGAGTAAAGTTGTAGAAAATCATGTTTGATACAATTCATTTCCTGATCATTTCTTCTCAAACTCTAATGTGTACAGAGATGTTTAATTTAGAAGTTTAACTTTAAATCTGAAATTGTAAATATCATTTTTTCTCAAACTCGTTTTCAAAATTAAAACTATTTTATACTTTTTAGTTCGTTTTAAAACCGTGGTAGTGGTAGTAAAATTGGTATCTTATTTAATTTTTTTTATGACTAAAAACTTCAAAGCCATTTCCCACCGCTTCCTCTACTTCAAATATTTTTCAACACTTCTACCAATTTATAAAAATACTTGTCGTTTTTGCTTCTCCTTCTTTAGACGTCGGTTAGGTTGCTTCTTCTTGATTATCGTAGAAATTATAATTCTTCTCTCATCCTCTCCTTGGTCCAATCCCTTCTGTATAAGGTTTTGTGAATGCAGGTATTTCCGTAGAAACTATTATCATTAGTAGAGATCTAGCCGTCAAAAACGTTATAGCCCTCAGAAAACGGCTATAACTTTGGAACAGTTTGGGAATTTTAAACTTTAAATGCTTTTTAATAGTATCCGCAAATGTTTAAATCCAGATCCTTGCATTGTCATCCATTTCCATTCTGTAGCTCATCGAGAAATTTAAAGTCGATTGCAAAATTTGAACCAAACAGACAAATAAACAGACCAGAAAGTAAGTCAATAAAAACGTAATATAAACTTCAAACAAAAGATTCAAAGCAATCAACCAATTTATGAACTCTGATATCACAGTAAACACCCAGACAACGATATCAAACACAATTAAACCCTCCCCCTGTTATTGTCGAGAGATTATAAAAGCTGACCACTCTCAAAACAAAACCTTTATTATGAATTTATAAAATCGTTTATAGAAGGCCTTGTACTAATATAATAGTATACGCACATGTTTAAATAGAAGTCATTAGGTCATTACCATTTTACCCACCTAAAATGAAGCGACCGACGGTAATGAGGACAGGACACCACCATACAAACGATATTATTTTATTTCAATCCATTTACTTTATTTTTATTTTTATATACTCAAAGTTAATTGAAAATTCAATTAATTTATTATTCTGTACTTAAATATACTTATATTGTACATGTTGTACACCATGTACTGTACAATGTGTGCCAGGAGGAACACACCTAACAATGTGGGAGTAAGTACACGCATAAAATTGTAGATAGATAGGAACTATGCCAATATTCATCTGGAATTCGTGAAGGAAACTGCAGAAAACCTTCTCAAACATAGCCGGCCACTCTGTTCTTGTCCATACGCCGACAGTTTAGTCAATTAACCGCCCCTTTTTTTTTCTTAATAATTGACAAACTGCCGATGTCGGGATTCGAACCCATAACCTCCCAGTTTCCAAATGCAGATGCGAATATCTGCAACACGACTCCTCTAAACTCCATATATGACCTTCGTTTCTTTCAAAACTAACATAAGATATAGAAATAGCAGACATTAAAAGAGTTTGATTCGTTTCTTCCGATTCACTTAGTATATATATATAATGACAATATAACGATTAAAATTTTTAAATAATCCGTAGTATTAAATACATAGGAAAATCTTTTTACTTTAATATTTATTTATAATCTAAATATAATTGTTTATCAATGTTCTCGTACTTGAAGCATTAACGTATTGCGTACATTGAAAACGCGTATCTTAACGTGTCACTAACATACAATCCCTTTCGAAAATATAATTATATAAATAGAAATTAGAGTTTTTTAAAAAACCTAAACAAACATGCTTTTATGTGAATATGAACCAAAAATGCAAAATAATTTAAAATAGAATAAAGAAATTGAAAACAAAATTAACTTTAATGTAAACAAAATCATGGGGTGCTCTCTACTAACTCTTGTAAAAGTAGAGTCATTATGAAGACATAAGTATTATGCATGGGGTGCTCTCTACTTATTATTGTAAAAGTGGAGTCATTATGAAGACGTAAATAGAAAGCACCCCATGCTTTTGTTAACATTAAAGTTAATTTTGTTGTCAATCACTTTATTGTATTGAATTTTAAATTATTTTGCATTTTTTAGTTCATATTCCAATAAAAGCATGTTTTTAGTTGTTTTTTTTAACTCTAAATTTTATTTTTTGTTTTTTTAGAGCATTTTTTCTTTTCGAAATTCTTGATGTAATCCCTTAAGTGGTTATTTTTAAGAGAACTATATTTAAAATAACGCAAGAAAAGAGTCACATTTTCAAACAGTAAAACCGCTAGTCACCTTGGCTGGCGTGACGGTTAAGATAGTCATGTTGAACGTTGTTAATTGAAGTGATTAAAATGATAAATATATATATATATATATATATATATATATATATATATATATATATATATCTTAACAATAATATTATATAGATATAATATATATATGTATATATATATATATATATATATATATATATATATATATATATATATATATATATATATATATTATCTTTATTATGACTATGATTTCCGAATTCTGTTAATAGTTTCCTCACAGCGACTGACCTCTGGGATACAAGTATGAAGGTTTAAAGTATGAAACTTGAACTTGATTTTCCATAGCATACATGCCAGCTTACATAATAACGTATCCCTGCCTTACGTTCCACACTTTTAATAAAAACACAATGACTAAACACTACTCTAAAGCTGTTACATATATTTAATAATAATATATAATTATTATGCATGTCGAGAGTATCCGGTTAATGAACGTGACAAACGGATATGTTACATCAAAAAGGCGGGATATTTAAATGTGTTGACAAATTGTGTAATTTATTTTAAAACACTATTTAAATAATATTTTCATAATATTATTAAATTGGTTGGTTTGTTGATATTTTCAGAACATTATATATATTGGGTTACATATTTCTGGAAATTTTTTTGGTTTAATCCGATCGTACTAGTAAAATATAATAAAAGTATTATTGTGCGAATTTGTGTGGCATGTTTTAAATTACAGGGAATTGTAATTTAAAATATTTTAGACATTACTACGAATAAAATTGATACATTTTAATTAAAGAACGTTCGAAAGAGAAAAAAAAATACAGAGAAATACCTGTAAATTAAATATGTTATAAAAAAAGTCAATACGAATTCATTGGTATGCTTCAAAATGTTAGTTCCAATGCATTTTTTCGTTTTTTTTTTTATATTGAAAATCATACTTTTAACATTGGGTCTTATGGAGAAAGTACAAAATTAATCATTATAATCGAATAAAACATAGTTTAAAATATAGTGAAGTTTTTCTAAAAACTATGTAAATTGTTGTTAAATATACAAGGATTTATTTGAGCCAAAGATGAAGGCATGTTCAAATGCATTTTGGAAATTAATAATGAATTACATAAGTAATTTTATCATTTTAGAGAAGCAAAACACAGGATTTTACTTTTTTATTTAAAATAAAAGAAACATTACTAGTCACGACTCACGAGTATTATTATTTACCAAATAACCATAGAATATTTAAATCTGTTTTCAACGTATACATTAAATCTGTAACGCTGCAGGCATGCGATATCGCTTGATAACACCCTTACGTCTTTCCCTGCAAAATGACTCTTTCGAATGTCCTTAATGGAGTATTTTTCAGTAATGTGGACGGTAGAAGAATTTTGAGACTAGACGAAGAACTATTCAAGTATCGAGAATTGAATCAAGATTTAAATAGAATGGAAATGTAAAAATAGAAATAGAAGAATTTCGAATTCCTTGGTTCCAGATTAATAGGAGTGGCTAATTTTAACATATTTTACCGAAATCTATAATAATTTAAGTTTTGTCATACGGCTTCTTCGAAAATGGCAAAATATATCGGTTTGTAAAAGATGGAACATAGTTCGTTAAGTTCACTAAATATTTTTTTACTATAATAGCTTTTGTCGTTTTTGAAGCCGTGGGAAAAAAAATTTATAGCTATAATAACATTTGTCAGAGATTTGCTGGGTAATTAAGGGGTTGCTTATATAATTTTCACAGCTAATTACTACTATTTGCATCTGTAGCAAAAAAAAAATCAGCAAAAATTGTCTGTACGGTCATAAAAATTGGCGTGAACTGCAGGCGTACTCTCAACGAGAGCGAGAACAAAATCCTCTCTAGACATATGAATCGAATATTATTATTGAATGATTTTCTATGAAATAAATATTAGAGATATAATGAAATGAGTGTCATCATATAAGACACTTATATAATCCATTGTGATTCTATTTAGTATAATGATAGTTGTTATTATCAATTGGACAATAGTGTAGTGTAATATATGAGGTGTACAGACAACACATTATAAGGCAATGAAATGTCGCGTTTATATGTTTGTTAGTACTTGGTCTAGTAATTCTAGTGTATATATATGCTACTCTCGCTACCTATCTAGAAAATCAACAAATATATGTATTCAATTGGTTCAATGTTTACAACCGAATTAATTCAATTCCAAAGTAATTAGATAATAGTTTTACATTTGCATATTCAATTTAAGTGGGTACACGCACTTTATTTTTGTAATGCATATAATAACTTCAGGATGGTCCAGCATGAAACCACGTTTCGCCAGATTTTGCTCATTTTTTTCACAGGCTAAAAATAACGTTTTCTAATAAATCAAGCAAGTTTTCTAATTAATTAGAAAGTAATCATTCTCTCTCATTTAAGAAGTATGTAAAACTTCATACCCGCCCAACTATTATCTGTTGTATTTAAAAAAATACTTGACAGAATTAAAAAAAAAAAAACTAGAATAGTAAAGATAAATATTATTTTTTTAAATCGCGTTTTCCCGTTTTGTTTTCGAAATATAAAACTTTAAAATATTTTTTTTCTTCAAAATTACATTAATTTATATGTGATTAGTGAATGTGTTGTGTATGTGTGTATATGTATTTGTTCTATAATAACAGCAAACTGTTTTTTTTTCCTGATTCTATATGACAGTGCTAGAACTACCTTAAGTTTGAAATTATAATATGTTATTAATCAATAAATGCACATAAAGTAATTTTGTGAAAAGGATTCATAGAATAATTGATTAAACATGTATAGAAGATAGGAAAACAAACTATAACTGTTTAAACTTTTATGCAAAGTTTAAAAACTTCAAATTAAGTAGTAAAACTATAAAGTATTCTGATATTCTGTAATTTTGAATGGGGTTTTGTTATAAACAATAAAATCGTAAAATTATCTATGTTTATTTAAAAATTCTTAAATTTATGAACCATATTTATTAATTTATTTCATAATATATTTTTAGCGAATTTCCTCCAAAGGAAATGCAGCTAATGTTTTTTAAATATAACAAATGTTTTATTCTTCATTTTAACAAATAAATTGAATAAAATAATGCATTTTTTTATATTCGACACGAAATTGCCTCAAACTTACGGGAAAAAATACAAAACTATAATTTTGGAAAATGAGAAATCCTTCCAAAAGTATTTACTTAAGTTCTATACATGCTAGAAATATGCGGAATTCTGCAATCGACGAGACATACTATTACAAGGCTGAAGGCCGCATATTACGAATTACGCTTTGAACATATACCTCCGCCCATGTAATTAATGACCGACCAATTTAGTGACGTCATTTATTATATTACGTAAACTCTTATTCAACTGACAATGTGATATTTAGAAGATATTTATATTAAATAAATGTTAATTATCAATTAATCAACGACTATATCCTCACAATATTGTTAGTACCTACTTAACAAATACTTATTGGTTGCTGAAAAATTAACTTACCCATATAAAAGAAAATTTTATGTTGACTAACGAAAACAAGTATTTCAAAATATTTCCATAAAACAAAATTCAGCATACCTGAAACAAACAAGAAAAGAAGTTTATAAATAAATTGATATAAATTGTCTATTAAAACAATTTTTATTCATTTCACAACAAAAACAAAAAAATAAATCAATAAAATATTGAATGTTAATTAATGTATTCCATTACTCATTTCTAACACCAGAAAAAAAAACGAATCAGATATTTATTATAATAGCAAAAAGTGATAAGGGCAATTTAGTGAAAAATTAAAAGTAGATAGCAAAAATGACGATAGATATTATTTCTTTTCATTACCGTGTCTTCCTTTTCTACCTCTATATACATTCGATTTTCGCTGGGAGTTTATTGGGGATATGATGCTAAAAACATCATTTATATACATGTATAAAGATATACAGTGTGTTTACTTAAGTTGGCTCCATATGGAAAAACCTTTTTATTATAAGGTTTACGAAAAAAAGTTATTATTTATAAAAATCTCTGCTTTCGAAAATATTAACATTCAGCTATTTACTTTTGACATCGAATATATAGGGTGTCTAAAAATTGAAAAAGTTCGATAGGAATATTTTGACCACTTCAATTTTAATATATATATATATATATATATATATATATATATATATATATATATATATATATATATATATATATATATGTAAGTTTTTTTTTCATAAGCTGAGTAGTTTCGTCGTAATTTCAGCATACATCTGCTATTACGCATATTGGGTATTTAGGCAATTTAGTCAGTTAGTTGTTCTTTTCACTTGTTTATCCCTGTGTTGAACCAGTTTATAACAGAAATATTGACCAGAGATAACTTTTTGATAAAAGATATTCCAATTAATTCGTTTTTGCATGCCCATCTATCTGTCAATCACGATAACTCAAATACGAAAGCCAATAATGAGTTGAAATTTCTTAGTCTTATGTAACTGACTTGTAAACCACCTAAATCGTCACAAATTCTCCCGATATTGTTCAAAAATATCTATATGTATAAGCGTAACAGCTAAAAGAAAGGTATAAGACATAGAATGTTTCTTTATTCAATACAAACAACTTGTGTTGGCAAGGTTTTTCACAAGCTTAATAGTTTTGTCACAAGTTAAGCTCAAATATCTGTAATTACTTGACATTGCAATGTCCATACATAGTATTCTTTTAGTATTTCAAATAAAAAACTCAACAAGTTATTTAAACAAATAATTGAGCTAATCATGACATTTATTGTTATATTTATATGTTTATTTGTTGAGGTAGAATTTTCCTCAATCCGACCTTGTGTTTTAGATATTTTGTTTATAAAAAATTATTTCCATATTGCCTATCCCACATTCCATTATCCCAAGTTCAACCTTAAGTTTGTATATAGACGTCATGAAGCATTCACACCAGATTTATAATAAATGGAATAATTGTGTTATAAATCTATTATACATGGTAAGAAAATTATAATAATGATAAAAACCATCACATTATTTATTTATGGGGTGATATATTGAATACTCTAGTAAATGGTTTCCTGGCAATTTTCGTATTTTACATAGCGGAAAAAAGAAAAAATGTAGGGTGATCGACCTTGAATTTCATCTGTGTGTTTTTCATCAATCTTACAGCACCAAATCATTAAACTAATAATAAATGAAACCAAGGTTCACTATTAGATACACAACCTGATATCCTTCAAACGATTGGGAATTTGAGATTTCATCATTCTTATTTTTTTCTTGTTTTGATGTAAAGAAGCCGAAATTTTTTTTTTCGATTTGTAGTTAATACTTCTAGATATTTTAATAAAGCTCGATTACGTGTTAAATATCTTATAAATTGTGAGCTCCATGGTGGCATCTGCGCCTAAGATCATAGAACCATCCTCTACTTAAAAAGTTTAGCGTTAAGTCATACATCCACTGACTAACGATAGTTAATCAGTTTTTTTTCCAAAGGTCATTTTTGGCATATTTAAGGATCGTAAATTATTTCACAAATAAATAGGAGAAAGGGTTCCAAGAATACCTAAAACCTACTCTAAAAATTATGTATACAGACAATATTTTGGAATTGAACCCAAACAAAATTTTTATATATGTATGTGTCTGTGGACTCTCTAGCGATCACAGTGTTATTCTGATCGGAATGAAATTTGGTATTTGAGGTGCTTTTGGTATTGAAAAGGTCATGTTCGTAATGGGTAAAATCGGACGAGGGGAAAGGGGGGTTTAGAAGGACGGGAAAACACAAAATTCAACATATCTCCCTTAATAGTTAAAAATCGAAAAAGTTATCAGGATTTAAGTTGTAGGTACTTAGTTTTACTGTAATTTTGATTCTCATCATTTTTTTGTTACACAATATTTACAGAAATATTTACAATTAAAGATTGAAAGTTAAAATTCAAAATATCTCTGTTCACATTAGAGTTTGGAAAAAATGATAAGGAAATGAATTATAGCAAACTTGATTTTCTACAACTTTACTCGTTATACATTTTTCGATTGTTCCAATATTAAGCGAGATATTTTATATTTTGTGTTTTCTTCTTTTTTTATGCCCCCTTTTTCCCTTGACGTATGTCATTTATAAATAAAATTGGCCTTGCAGATACTAAAATCATATACGACATTTCATTTTGATTAGACCAAAATTGTGACGGCTAGAAAGTGATTTATGTATTCTAAGGAAATTTGCTAAGTTGAAGCAATGTGTAACGAATTTTTGTTTGTTTTGGTTTCACGATATAAGTAAATCTCTTAAAAACCAATTGAACTAGATTTGTTGTGACTGATATATTAATATTGTCTTGTTAAATATAAATATATTCACAGAAATTGAGAAAGCTTGTGAATAGTGTAATAAATGCGCGCATCACTTCAACTATAAAAATTTTTACAATACGACAGACAAATAAACAAAGTCGAAGACGTTGTAGCCGAATACAAATGTGTAATAAAAAATTGAGTAATAAATAATACATGAATATATATAAAAATGTGCATTGTAATCAGTCAATAATAATCTAATTCTAGTGACTAGAAGATATCTCTTCAACAATTGAACGTGACTCAAACAAAAGGTTATAAAATTTATTTGTGTTCGGAGTGTAATATAGCAAATATATAATCATATTTATATGTTAAATAATAATGTCATCTCACTCATTATAAAGTAGTACATGTAGTTTAAAAAAAACAAAAAAAGGGGCAGACTGACACAGACGACTTCCACAACTTCCTTTACGTCACATTTTATTTACTTCCTCCGATATTTGATAGAAATTGAAATATTGCAGGGTTTAGAAACTTTAATGCTATTTTGTTTAAAATATTGACGATACAAAATTGGTCCAAAATAAAAATGTGCACTATTTTATGTACAGAATAGAAATATTTAATAAATCGAATAGTTGATAAGGCATTAAGAAAGAAAATCTAGGTTACGATACGAAATTGGCCAAAGAAAAAATGTGCACATTATTATTTTGTACGGAGTAATTTTTTTTTTTCGTTTGAGGAGGAAAACTCTTCAATAAGACACAGCCAATTGAAGATGAAGGTCGGTAGTGTGGGGTTTTTACCTACCTAAAAACCTGCTCTTTTGTGTTGTTCTGAATAGAAAGGGACCAGATCTGAAACTGCTTGCCCATTTAAGTGCTCCATCTCGTCGCCATCATCAGCGCATCAACTAAGATAAGACATTAACAAAGAAAATCCCACCTAGATTAGGTTTGGTTGTAGTGATTGCCCCGGACGGGACACACTTAGACGATAAAGTCCATTGGGATATCTATATATTAAAAATGTCGTTAGAGGACAAGGAATTTGTATGCAGGCTTGATGGGAGGAAAGGAAAGGAAAGTGCAAAAAACCTTCACGAGCATAGCCGGTTAACCAATTAACCATCCCATTATTTTATTTACATTAATTTAACGCCGCTGAGAATCAAAAGAACAACCTCCCAGTTCCGAACAGAAAACCTTAAACAGCTTGGCTATTCGGACTAGTTGCCGAGAACAAATCCCTTCTAACACACCTTATATTTTAATATTTAACATAACCACCTTGACAAGATACGAAAAACACCAAGTTACGACTAGCTGAGTTTATAACTTAAATACTCAGTATATACTCGAGTCCATTATCAATGTGTGAACTGTTTATTTTACTTTTTACACTCGCATATTAAAAACAAAGTAGTGTATAAAGGGCCTGTATACTTATTGGGTTTTACAATCAAGAGCAATCATCAATGTTTCCGCTGAAATTGAGCAAAACTATTCAATTAATGAAAAAAAGTTTCAAACAAAAGTTGTGTATTTTTACAAAACTAACAAAAAATGTGACCTTTAATTGTTTTATTTATGAGGAATATTTTCCGGAGAGCTTAGCTTTAGAACACACGGACAAAATTTCAGCTCGTTTTGGGGTTATCCTTTTAAATACGGGCTGATGGACAGTCGAAATGTAATGGATTACGTCGATCATTTTATCAACACCTATACCAAAATTTGTTTGAACGATCACATGATTTAATAATATTATCTGGACATATGAAAAAATAATTTCACGCGAATGAAGCAAGTTAGTGAGTTTTGTGACTGTTTTTGGGGTCCATAAAGACCGACATTTCACAGTTGAGGGTTGAATTAGTTTAAATTCACATATATTTTCACAAAAATTTCAATAACTTTGCCAATCATGTGCATAACATCGATGGAAGTTAAAATATTGGTACCATCCATAAGTGAGTGTCTTCTTCATTTTATTTGTGAAATACATTGTAGGTAGGTAGCGGTAGATAAAGAAATAGATTTGATGATTCTGTTTAAAAAGCACAGCACGAAGTGTATACCTAGTAGTATTATATTCTTTGTATACATAATCTACCAAATACACCAAACCAATACCAATTTGTTCCCGTTGGGTGATTCGATTCGTCGAAGCAGTAGTAGAACAGGATTTCACTCTTATTATAATAATCGCGTGGGTAAATTATTCAGCTATCTTAAATCACATTTTAAATATTATTTTAAAATTTTTATGAGTTTACCTTTCTTTACTCATAATAATGAACCATGAGCGTAGTTTATTTGTAACAAAATATATACGCTTGCATCTAAGAAGTGAAAAATTATATAAAATAAGTAAAAATAACAACTAACTGAGTTTTGTTTAAATACCCGACATTACCTGATTACCTGAATTTATGAAAAGAAGTTTCAAACAAAAATTGTTTATTTATAAAAAAAAAAAACTAACATTTTAATTTTTCTTCTATCTCTTACGGTTTCAATGATGGTTAGTTTTGCCGATTTTACCAAAACATGGTCTGATTTTGCACCTTTACGAACTTACATTGTCCCTATTCGTTTTTGAGTTATCGTTTCGTTTGAAATAGACTAATTAGGTCATTTTATGAACACCTTTACTATAAAGTTTTAAAATCGAAGATAACAAATTTTTTCGTTTATTTCGCATTTTTGCTTAGGGGTACCCCTTAAAAAAACCGTTCAAATTAGAGAAAATTTTTTGTCTCCGATTTTGATAAAAACTTCGTTATAAGCTAACTTTTACCTAGCGAAAATGATGGCGTTGATTAAATTACGATACGATTTACAAGATACCAGACCCATGATGCTGAAATTCAAAACTATTTAATTTAAAAAGGGAAAACTTTGAAATGTGTTAGTCTTACGTTAAAATGAACCTGATTTTCGTACAGTTTGGGTCATAATTACGCTAGAAAATGATTTTGTTTTAAAATCGATTACAAAATTTGTTCGCATTTTTCCTAAGGTATCACAAAAGTTCGAGAAAATTTTTTTATATTTGATTTTAATAAATCTTTGTTTTAAGCAGATTTATATCCAGATAAACAATGCAGTTGTTTAAAATACGATGCGATTAACGGTTTTCAAGATATGAAGACCATATTGATAGAGTTCATGCGATCACTAAGATCGAGAAGACATCATTTTTCGTATTATTTCGATGTATCCGATAGGGATAGGATTGGTCTTGGCTGTATACTAAAAGGTTAAATTTTCAACTACACAAATATTATTACAGAAAAAGGCGTAGAACCTTTCATTTGACACAAAAATTATCAGCGTTCCAAAAAATATGTAAAATAAATTTGTAAACATTCTTTTACTTTGTAAACTTGTTTGAAACGCTCCTGTGAAGTAATCTCTACGATGATCAGAATCAATTTATTTTGTTTTTCAGTGAAGATTGAAAAACAAGAGAAACTTAAAAATATTATGTTTACAGTAAATTTATTTACCCCCAGAAAAACGTAGTACGTTCAATTCTTTGCTGTAAATAAGAAAGTTTATTTTTAAGATTTTTTATTACAATTATGGGTTGAATAAAAAAATATCGAAGACGATTTAGTATATACCGGCCAAGTTGCCGAGCGGTCCAATGCGCTTTGTCTACTTGTGACTGGGAGGTTATGGGTTCGAATTACGACATCGGCAGTTTGTCAATTATTTAAAAAAAGAAGGCGGTTAATTGGCTAAACTGTCGGCGTATGGACAAGAACGAAGTAACCGGCTATGTTTGAGAAGGTTTTCTGCAGTTTCCTTCACGAACTCCAGATGAATATCGGTATAGTTCCTATCAGTCGGCTGCAGCCGCAGAACCTGCCAATACCCTATTTTACTCACAAAAATTTATTCCACTCCACTCACATCCTCACATCCTTAGGTATCACAATGGACATTATGATCGAAGTGTGTTCCGTCCAGGACAGCCGCTAAAATCTATCTAGTATATAGAGGTTAAAATAGTTTTATAGAAAATATGAAAATGGACTTGTATTTTACTTGAAGTCCAAAGTGTTTCCGTTTTAACGTTTGTTACTCTGCCAAACTTTTAACACAAAACTTTTTGAATAAAAATTGATAAATAAATAACATCATTCAGTCTATGTGTCACAGAAAAAGTAGATTGTTAGGGAGAGTTGACTCTGCCTGGGAAGCGTCAACTCTGACTAGTAAATGTGGATCGAAATTCATCACTTTTCGCTTTTAATCAACTTTTACTAAAAAGCTCAGTAAGAGTCGACTTTACCTAGGCCTAGTCGATTCTTACTGGAGAATCTACTTTTCCTGTACCATATATACTCATGTACTATTATCGACTCTATTATAAGTGGCGTTCCCCTAAACAGCCATATTTGTACAGAATCAATTCAATTTTTGAAAAATATTCAGAACGAAAATTCTTAGTTTGTGTACATTCTTTCAAAATACATAGAATTTTCCACAAATTGACAGCAAAAATATGGAAAGGAAATTAATGGATACTGCTTGAATTTGTACAATTAATTAATCCATTAGGGTTTTGGAAATATGTTTGGAGTTGTCTTGTTATAAGGTACGTACAGCTTTGCAGTTGATATAAAATTTAGAGTCTAAAAAAAAAACTATCAAAAAATGCTTTTATTGCATTATGTACCAAAAAAATATATAATAATTTAAAATAAAATAAAGAGATTGACAACAAATTTAAGTTTAATGTAAACAAAAGCATGGGGTGCTCTCTACTTATTCTTGTAAGAGTAGAGTCATTATGAAGACGTAAGTAGAGAGCACCCCATGCTTTTGTTAACATTAATGTTAATTTTGTTGTCAATCTCTTTATTCTATTTTAAATTATTTCGTATTTTTAATTCATATTGAAATCAAAGAATTTTTTATATTTTTTTTAAACTCTAACTTTTGTGTTATAGTTTGATTGCTCATTATCATTCCCACGAGTAATGGAATGAACCCAATTTTTACCAAAGGAAGTATATGTCGAATATAGCTTAAGAAATGTATGTCAAATAATTAGATTTCTAAAAAGTTGGAAATGTAATTTTTTTATTTAAATTTTGCTGACGACATCTCTATGGAAACTATAAACTATACTATCACACTATAAGCTATTACACTAATCGTTATATGTACAGGTGTTCTGAAATTCATTCAAAAAAACTATACCACGGTGTAGAGCTGGAAAAAACAAACAAAAAAGTTTAATAAAGTTTTTCGATTTGACGCTTAGTTTTTAATTTAACATTAATAATAAATTCAACTAATCACATTTGCATTTTTGGGTGTCGCTACACTACTTCACCAATCACAGAGCGCATAGTGTAAAAAGGTGGGGCAACAGTAGTGCAGTAAGGCGGCCATGCTAGAGTAGTGACAGTCAGAGTTCTCAATAAGTGTAGCGACACCCACAAAAAGGTAGAATTTATTAATGTTTAATTAATTATATCTCAAAAACTAAGCGTCAAATTTTAAAAACTTTATTAAACTTTTTTGTTTGTTTTTTCCGGCTCTACACCGTGGTATAGTTTTCTTGAATGAATTTTAGGACATCCTGTACATAAGTTAGAAAACTTCCATTAAATTCATACACACATATATAAATACATACAAGTCAAGCCCATAAAAGCATGTCAAAAAAGGAGAGCCACTTTTTAATCAATGGTACGGTTGCGTTGTTCGAGATAGCCAGTTTTGATCGAGATAGCGCACTGACTATACAAAGTGTTGAAGATTGATGTAATGTTAACAATAATAGTACTGCTCAGAAATGATAATTAAATTTAATTCCTATTTAGACTAGGAAGCTGATAGGAATAGGAATGAACGTAAAACAGAATAGTTGGTAGCTCTCTGGTAAATCATCTTTTGAATATTCTTTACGATGCTCACTCCAACGCTAGCTATCTACACCACGCTGATATACATAATATACACACAACGCATATGTTTATACTTGGTTACGTGACTTGTTAGTATACTTTTGATAGAAAATCAGTATCACACTGCTTTTATTTTTATTTTTAAATTGAATACAATATTAGCGTGAATACTTTATCATGACATACAAAATTGGGTAACAAAATCACATTTGCATTATTGACACATGACAAAAATTTGTATGTGTACATATATATTTGATTCTCATCTAAATAAATAACAGGGATGTACAAGGCATTATATATATTTTTTTCCCCTATATAAGTAGTGTTTTCTCTTTGGGACTTTTATGCGTGTGAACTTCAGTAGCATAACTAACAGGGGTCTTAACTAAAAGGGGCGGTTAATTGACTAAACTGTCGTCGTATGGACAAGAATGATGTAACCGGCTATGGTTGTGCAGGTGTTCTGCAGTTTCCTCCACGAACTCCAGATGAATATCGGCATAGTTCCTATCAGAGTCGGCTGCAACCGCACATCCTATCAATTTTTAGTCTACACACAAAAAAAATATTCCACTCACATCCTTGCATCCTTAGGCATCACAATGGACCTTATGGTCGACGTGTAGCCCGTTCAGGGCAACCTTTACAATCTATCTAACAGGGGTCTTCAGGTACCTAAAATAGGTATATACATATATATATATATATATATATATATATATATATATATATATATATATATATATATATATATATAATTAATTAATATTAATAATAATTTTTTTTTTTGCACACTTAAAACGTCACAGTACCATACCAATGTCAATTTTCATTAAGGTTAAAAAGACATAATTATGGAAGAACAAGCGTATACTTTTTTTGATAAACTTAATAGATTTAACACAATTGCAGCTAAAATATATTGTCAAATATTTGTCAAGCTCCTTTAATCATATATGTGCAAATATAAATATAGACACATCTATATATATATATATATATATACAAAAAAAAAAATTATTATTAAGACATTTTCGTTAACAGTTTACGTCTTTTGAAAAGTTTAGAATGCAAAAATCATTATTCGTTTTTTGTGACAGGAAAAATGTAACAAGTTTTTTTGATATATTTAATTTGTTTTAATTTGCTTTACCCACACCAGTGATGGATTTACGCCTAGACCCGTGAGACCCGAGCCTAGGGCGGTATGATTTTAGGGGCGGCATTTTTTTCGGGATACCAAAATTTTAAAGATGAAAAAATGTAAGGACAGGTCAAATTTAAAAAGTGATAGAAAAGTGGGTCCCACACCCTAAACACGCTACTGTGGTATTTCTGCACTGCGTATTATAAGCCATGAAAGTACCTAATTTAAATTTGAATGACATATTTTTTCATACACACTATATATACACACACATTGATGTGTCAATATATGTCATGCATTTCAATTTACTCCACCATTTTTGTTTTGTTTCGTTCGAATAATGTTCATAAAAAGGATTGATTGTTTTTTAGGTTATTTAGCTGTCTGAATTTTAGTCTGTGTCAAAATCTGAAACTAACTTTCGTAGTTGTTTGGCAAATAAACTAAAATTTGTATTAAGTAATTATCAAAAAAAAAAAACAACAGCAGAGAATGGGACAAAACCATAAAAATAGGCAGGTATACCTGGACTTTCAAACCGGCCGATGAAACTTCCACTGTGACGCAGCACTTTTATGTGCCGCCAAATTTTAGAAATGTATGTAGTAAAGTATTAACCAACATAAACACGAAAAAAGGATCGAGACTGTTAAATATAGAAGACGATATGAGAGTAGCATTGTCATTTTTACGACCAAATATAAATGAAATTATCAAAAAACATCAAGCACAAATTTCTCATTAAAAGTATTCGTATTATTAACTTGTAATTAATCCTTTAATAAACGTACTGTTGTTTTGTAGTACATATAATTTTATTTTACATTCAAAATTATTATCAAAAACTATTTTACACAGTGTATTATAGAGAAGTAAATAACTTTTAAACCTATCTTCTTCTTTGTGCATCATCAAATTTTGAAATAGTTAAAAGTGTCCCGCGACAAAAAAAGGTTGAGAATCACTGGTGTAACGTAACGAGTCATCGAGAAATCAAGAATGTACTATTGATTTCAAGGACGCCACATTTGACATTTACTTAATACAAATATATGTTTTTCTCATATTATGGAAATCACCTAATCCGAAGTAGAACTTTACATAAAATATTAATTATTGACATAACATGAGCAGTCATCAAAATCAAATAAAGTTGAAAGCACGCACCTACTATATTAGACCGTGCGTCAAGAAACATTCAAACAAATGATCTATCGGATGCATTAAAAAGACTATGGTAATCTAACTTAGAGCAGAGCCAGTCGAGTGTAACGGATAAAGTGTTTTAACATTTTGTCACCATTTTTAGCATTTTATTATAATTTTATTATTAATTTAAAATTTTAAGTCAGAATTGGATTTGTAAATAGGCCGGAAATTCTGCAGCGCAGGGATGGCAGAATTCAGAGGTCGCTCGCTTGCTGTAGTAAACCATCAAGTTCCTGCGCGATTATAAACGTAATACTCAAACATGTCACTTGTGTATAAATAGAGTTTCCTACCTATTAAATGTTAAATATGATTTGGGTAAATGCAGGATTGTAGGCGTACGCAACTGTCTTGAAAAACGTAGTAGCTAATTTAGTTCCTATAAGGTAACTTTGTCCAGATGGCCCTAGTCGTTACAATTGTATTTTTAACCCGACTTCAAAAATGAGGATGGTTCTCAGGGGCGTAGCTACCGCCGTATATGCCGTATCAATTATACGGGGCCCCCGGGCCACCGGGCCCCCGACCTGCGTAAGCAAAAATTGAGAGTGTATATTTAATTTGAATTGTTTGTAAAAATTTTGGAAAAAGTGACAGATAGATAATTATGATGAATAAATATTTCTTTTAATTTTATGCAAACATTTTTTTTTCTTTTGTGAGAAATCTTTACCCTTCATAAGGGCCCCCAAACAAATTTTTATACGGGGCCCCGCCAAGGTCCGCTACGCCACTGATGGTTCTCAATTCGTCTGTATTTTTTTTAAATGTTTGTTATCTCAGAACTCCGTCATTTAAGAACCGATTTTGAATTTTTTTTTGTTCTAAAGGGTTTTGTCAGTTTGGTCCCATTGTCACCAAATCGCATTCTGATGAGATGATCCCCTTGAAATCGAGGAAAACCCTCATTTTATATTTGATCACCGATTTCTGCGAAAATTTTTGTTTTTGTTTGAGAGGGTATACTCATTCGTAATGGAAAAATAAGAAACTTTCTTTAAAAACTGACTTCAAATAAAAAAAATTTTTACAAAAAAAACCTCTCCCAAAAAGAAATTTAGAATATTTGATTTTTGAAGTCGGGTTTCCATTTTGTCAAATTTTTTTTTATCATCTAGCAGTTACTAGTATAACTGAGGCATATTAGTATAAACATAAACAAGACATAAATACCACATGCTATTAAGGTACTTGTTGTTAGTTGTTTGCATGCTTTATTTTGTGAAGTATTACATGTTGTAAAAGTGTGATAAAAAGCATATGAAGTGACACTAAAATTAATTGGTTAATTATTAATTGTACTTCTGCATTGTACGTAACTCATTAACACTTTTATAAATATTCAGCTACCGTAAAAGCAACTATATGATCAAAACTTCAAAGTCGATCAAAATTGAAGCGTTTCAACACAACATTAGAAGATGGAACGATTAAAATTATGTTTAGCAATTTTAAGACTCGAATGCTTTCCGAAAGAGAATTATAAACCCCATACGTATTCTTACAAAATACGTGCTAGCGCTTGCACTATGCACAATATTTGTAAAATAAAATATAATGTATAAATTCTGCTATGGTAGTGTTATTGTAAATATCGTATTTGTTGTTTAAAAACAGAATTAGTAGCAAATAAACTTCGTTTGTAAAGTTTTACACATAAAATATATTTACTCACACACAAGTATTTATAATACAGTGTTGCCACATCGAAAGCATTTAATATTAATATAAATATTGAATAGAATATTCAATAATATTTTTATGAACAGTAAACTTTCGAATTCGACGATAATCGTCTCATGAGGGAAAAATGTTTATCGCTGACTTGAAAAAGTAAAAAACAGTTTCATTATCAAATTATTTGTTACAATATCTAATTATTTTTAGTAGTTCATTTGTATACCCGGTATAAAGTATATACTCACAATATTTACATATTTGACGCGAGTTATTATTATGCATTGAACTCTAAAGGTGCATCTTCATGATGATGCTTGACGCTGGTTTCTAGCGTAAAATTCGGCCACGTGATGAGAATTTAACATGCGCACCATCTAGACGAACTGTAGCGATAAAGATAAAATTTAGTTGAGCTTTTCTGCGGAGTTATATTTGGGTCAACGTAATAACACGAACAATCGCATCGATAATGATTGATCTTTTCAAAACAATAATCAGCTGTTACTTGGTGATTTTATAAATATACTAATAAATATTAAAAAATATCAGATACAGTTTTGTTTTACTCACAATTACATACTTAACCTATAAAGTCTCGTGGTAATATCGATATATCGACTTTCGATACTGATGTCTAATTTGACGCTAAACGCTGTAATTGTTCGCTACAATTTTTCCTAGATGGCATGCATGTTAAATTCTCATCACGTGACCGAATGTGACGCTAAAAACCAGCATCAAGCGTCAGCATGAAAATGCACCTTTAAGCTATATTATATCAGTGTACATACGTACACATCTGGCAGCAATGTATTTTAGTCGCGTATTATGTGTATAAATTCTCTAGTTAGCAGTATACATAATATGCTTGGTTAGCAAGCTAAAGGTAAACTTTGTTTGATTTTGCGTGGGAATAACACAGGTTTGTGGTCAACATAACATATACACTTCAAATTCATTTACTTACTAGCTGTGCGCTACTGTAATCTACCTCCTCTCTTATGTGTGTGAATGTTTTTACCGCTGTTGTTCTTAGATGCTTTGTAGTGCCAGTGTTCCCATTCATCACATAACTATCGTACAAGTCAAATAATTTCGGGTGTTGTACGATCATACAATCAACTTTGATTATGTGATAAAATCTACGATAATATGATGCTTGTAGGATAATTTTAGGTATGTTCAATTTATTCGAATTTTAATAGATATACTCCTATTTTTTACTAGTCTAAAGCATATATCGCAGGACAGCGCTCCAAGAGTCCTCTACAGTCTATTAATGAAATAAAAAACATAAATAATTGTTTACCATAAGAATTGTTACTACTATAATATATCATGTCTCTATTAGTTTCGTTTACCTAAATTAATATACCATGTGTGTTGGACAGCTTTTCCAATAGAGAATCAATGTTAAATATTATTTATTACTAACTGGCCGTATTGTTACTGTGTAAAGTCAGTCAGTACACATGTAATGAGAGTGGGTTAAATATGTTTATTGAATTCTTAAGTATGTGCATCAGAAAATTTTCACTCTTAAATGACAAACAAACAACCATACACATATAGTATACCAATACACTATTCAGATGTTTGTTTGTATGTGTATTGTATAGGTGTACTGTATAGTTTTATAGTTAATACTTTATTTATTTATTAAACATTGAATTGAAAGCATAATTTAATTTTGAATTTCATATAATGATGAATTTTCTCATAGATTTTTTCCGGGATATATATACATATAGGACATCTACAGTGATTTTAATAAAATTAATTGATATATCATTTCTAACAGTTAATACGGATAGAATTCGTATAGAACTGACGGGCTATACGAGTCAAAATATTTAACAATATATCACATTTCGTCAGGCTTTGAACCACGTTAGTTTTATTGTCCGTTTGTTTATTAATTATTCTCAAATATTACCAGCATTTAATGGAGAGTTTCATTCAAGCTCCAAACCGTAAACAATCTTACATGGTGGGTAATGAACAGTTTTTATACATTCATATTCATTGAATACATTTTAGAATCAATACTTACCGAAAAACAAAGTTTTGACATCAATGCATCAATAAAATTGACATAACAGCCAATGTGTAGGTACATTCATTTAACGTAATTATAAATTAAAACGCTTAAGGATGAACGAGCACTGATGTATAATCCATTTATAAAATTCTTCAAAATCTTATAAAGTACATTCATAAAAGTCCACAATAATGTTTATTATTTTTTGTCGTAATTTAAAATTAAAATTTAATTGAGGCCCGTCAGACCGGGCCTAATAAAAAAGATATTTAAGAAAAAAGTCTGAGATTTCGGGTAATTAAATATCATTTTTAGACCCGTCATACCGAAGTTTTTTAGGAGCAATCTCTTCATTAATAATTCTATTTTCTATTGCGTAGTTTTTTTTTCTTCGTGTGATTTTATTCCAAGTGAAAATTATCAAAATATGTCAAAATTTGTGTAAAAATATGGGTTTCCCCATAATAGCAATAGATTAAAACTCGATCTTTAACATTAAATATTACCCCCCTGAAACTTTTATAATTAATTTATATGCACTTCAACTACATATAAACAGGAAATTAAGCCTTAATCTTTTCTAAAGCTTCAATGTTCGTACATCCTTAATCGCTTATACACGCTACCCAGATAAATTAATAATCGCTACCCAGATGCAATATAGTTATTGTCTTATTAAATATGATCGGCATTTATAATAATAACAATTACATAATACAAGTAATGTGTATTGTTATTATTCTTTTCATAAATTCCGATATAGGGTGTTTGGAAATCAGTGGATAAAAACCTGAATAGCGTACGTTATTTTCTCTCATTTGTGCACAATACGAGAATACTCTCAAACCTAATCGATAGTCTAACGAAAGTCCGAACGCTTATTGAGAACTCTTATTGTCGCTACTCTAGCACGTTCTACTCTGGCTGCCCTACTCCACCAATCACAGAGCGCATAGTGTAAGGAGGTGGGGCCACAGTAGTGGAGTAGGGGGGTCACATTAGAGCATGCTAGAGTAGCGACAATCAGAGTTCTCAATAAGTGTAGCAACACCTGCAAAAATTCATAAATGCAAATGTGATTGGTTGTATTTATTAATGTTTAATTAATTATATCTGAAAAACTAACCGTTAAATCGAAAAACTTTATTAATCTTATTTGATTGTTTTTTGCTGCTTTACACCGTGGTATAGTTTTCCTGAATGAATTTCAGAACATCCTGTATAATCATAGAATACTATGACTTTTTCTAATAATAACCATATAGGTACATTCGTATTATGTGTGTCTTTTGTTGCTACGTACCGACCGACATAAGCATCGCAGGATAATAATTTTAATGCTATATTCTATACTAAAAAGTATATAACCTGACAATAATAAATAAATTTCATATAATATTATATACATTTATTATAATTTAATGTGATTATAAGAACACTTTATGAATAATAAAAGCAGTACATTTTTATATAAAAATAATAATAAATCTATAATAAATGTTTTTATAAATTTATTTAAAAATTAAAAAAACAAGATAGAAAACAATGAATACAATCTTGTTGCGAGTGTGTGCGTGTGGAGCATTCAAAGGTTCTGTCGAAGGTTACGAAGATTACGAGATTAAGACCATAATCCTTGATTTATTAAATAATTGTGTTCAGTAAAATAAATTAGTAACATTGCTTGCAAAAAGTTCGTTAATTGCATCAATAAAAAAAACGACAGTCCGTATTTGAACGGTGAAATTCATTAATGGGCAAAATCTGACCAGTGAAAAGGAGAGTTTAGAATCAGGGAGAATCACAATAATTGGTACATTTCTCTAAATATTGGAAAAGTCGTAAATGGTATAGAAAATAAAAAGTAACGTTTTCGAAAAAACAAAAAAATTTCTTGTCGCCGATTTTGATAAAAAACTCGTTTTGTGCTAATTTAAACCTAGCGAAAACGATGGTGTTGATTAAAATACGATACGATTAACGGTTGTCAAGATATCATATCCATGGTGCTAAAATTCAAAACTTTATGAATTGGGAAGCAGATATTTTGAAATATATGGGTCGACCGTGAAAATGAATCTGATTTTCGTGCTTTTTGGGTCTAAACTACCCTAGAAAATGATTTTTATTTAAATTGAGGGCAATATTTTTTTTCGCTTATTTTGCATTTTTTGCTAAGGGGTACCCCTTGAAAATATTCATAAAAATTAGAGAAAAATTTCTTGTCGCCGATTTTGATAAAAACCTCGTTTTATGCTAATTTGAATCTAGCGAAAACGATGGCGTTGATCAAAATACGATACGATTAACGGTTGTCAAGATATCATATCCATGGTGCTAAAATTCAAAACTGTATGAATTGAGAAGCTGATATTTTGAAATATATGGGTCGACCGTGAAAATAAACTTATTTTTCGTGCTGTTTGGGTAAAAATTATCCTAGAAAATGATTTTTATTAAAATCGAGGACAAAAATTTTGTTCTCTTATTTCGCATTTTTACTAAATTCGTAAATATTAGAAAAAAATTTATTGTCCCCGATTTTTATAAAAACGTCGTTTTATAGTAATTTGAACCTAGCGAAAACGATGGCGTTGATTAAAATACGATACGATTAACGGTTGTAAGATATCATATCCATGGTGCTAAAATTCAAAACTGTATGATTTGAAAAACGAATATTTTGGTATGTGTTAGTCGTACGTTAAAATAAACCTGATTTTCGGACTGTTTTGGTATTTAAATTACAAAATTAATTCTTATTAATGTTCATGGATGGATTTGTATGTGTGTGTTTCTATAGCTAATCACAGGTCGCCATGGACCATGAACATTAATAAGATAAAATTGAAATAAGATCTATTTCCAAAAGACAAATAATGTATTTATTCGGAGGAAATAATAACTAAGGACGAATTTTTTTAAAGATACAAACCCCTAAAAATCAAATTAACAACTTTTTTTGTGTATAGTTATTGATCTCGTTAAAAATATTTGCATGTTTATCTGGTAATCGAAATAAAATAATAACACATCTTAAAGCGATTTAATAATAATAAATAACAACATGAGTTGTTAAAAAACCGTATGCAGATGATTGGCATCTTTCTGCACTTCACCACTTCAATTGTAGCTCTAATGACCAGATAATTATATCAAATTTATACTCTACCATATCTACAGAGTATATACAGACATACACTCCCGTTCAATAAAAATGAACAGACCTGAAATGTTAATTATCTTACATTTCATAAAACTCCTCACTTTTGTAACTCTCTATATAATGTATAATTTTATTTAATAATAAACAAAGATAAGTAGTATATTTTTTAAGTGTGTTAAAAAGAAATGGAAGTATAAACTACATTTATATTTGTATTTGTATATACGGTGTCAGTGACAGAGTGAGAATTTCAAAAATATATGTAATGTTAATACATGTTAAGTGTTATATGTTACTATTACGTATAAAAATAAAATAAAATGTTGTATCTGTTACTACAAGAATAATCAAAATTGTGATAGACTGATTCGGTTCAGGTCTGTTCATTTTTTTTTAACAGGAGTGTATTTGATGTTGATCAAATCTTATGAACCTGTACTTATATGATAGTAATAATAAGATACACACGCACTTTGTAATCAACAGCACATTGAACGAATAACAAACGGAACGAACGAATTAACGCCCCTACTAACGCCATGCTGAATTGGTAATTATGAATGATTGAAGAACCAATTAACCATATATTATGTGCATACTGTATGTATACCTACCATGTAATAATATAACATTTAATAATCAAACTATCTCAACGGTAAAACATCATCAGCACAAAATACGTTGATCTAAGACAGTGATTCTCAACCACTGTGCCGCGACACGTTTGTGAGCCGCCAAATTCTTAAAGTGTGCCGCCAAATTTTAGAAATGTATATAGTAAAGTATTAACCAACATAAACACGAAAAAAAGATCGAGACTGTTAAATGTAGTAGACGATATGAGAGTAGCATTGTCATTTTTACGACCAAATATAAATGAAATTATCAAAAAACATCCAAGCTCAAATTTGTCATTAAAAGTATTCGTATTATTAACTTGTAATGAATCCCTTAATAAACGTACTGTTGTTTTTGTAGTACATATTATTTTATTTTACATTCAAAATTATTATCATAAACTATTTTACACAGTGTGTAAGTAAACAACTTTTAAACTTATCTTTTTCTTTGTGTGCCGTCAAATTTCGAAATCGTTAAACGTGTACCGCGACAAAAAAAAGGTTGAGAATCACTGATCTAACAACAACAGGTATCTTTGTTTGAAATACCCCTAAAAAAACCGTGCCGAGTCAATGCAACTTTGCTCCTTAGGCGAATAATTTCAAAAATCGACAACAAGATTGTTAATTTTTTTTAATTTCCACTAACTTTGCCGTAGTTTTTGTGTACTTGCCAACACACTTGTATTTGATTATTAAATTTGGAGGGTAAAAATAATTTCAACTATTAATTGGTGGCTATTAATTTCAACATCAAACTTGTAAGTTTAAACTTTCTTGATACATAGTACCAAATGAAATACATCAACCATTAAGAGTAAAACTTATGAATATTTAAAATAGATGATGATTGAAGAACACAATTAACAAATACATCGTGCATAAATAAGCATGATCTCTAAGCTCCATATATGTATAGCATACACTTGAGAATTAGACGAAGTAGTACCGACGACATATTGTAATCTTAAAACCATTCATTTAATGACTAATTTATTATTGATTTGATACTTAGATAATCAATTAAAAGATCATACCAATACGTGTATTTTAAGCATATTTAAAAATGACTGATGCAATGACACATGTCGTAAGACATGGTTTTGTAATTAACAGTAATTGAAGATGTTTCAGTTGATACTGGGACAAAACTGTTCAGTTTTCAAAAAAAATTTCAAACAAAATATGTTTGCAGGGGCACATAAAGTTATTTTGCATGCACATGAACTTCAAATCACTTTTTTCTATAGAACTATATACAAAATTTCAAGTCGTTATCTCTTTTCAAATAGACGGGTGGACAAAGTCTAGACTAAACATATAATAGATAGATAGAGATAAGATGTGAGTGGAATGAATTTTGTGTGTAGCCAACTCTGTTAGGAACTATGCCGATATTCATCTGGAGTTCGTGGACATAACGCCTCAGACATAACGCCTTTGACCGCACGGCTACTTGGACGGTTAAACATATAATACTTATATGTATTAAAATTACGATATCCTACATCAAGAAATATCCATAAATAATTCATAAAATCTGTGCAGACATTATTGATTTTAATATGTTACATATTTGACAATATATTTTAATATCTACTTCTATTAGACTAAGAGTTAATGGCGAAAAATATCACCAAATGAAATATTTTTCATAAGGTAATAATAACCGCAGACATTTTCTTAACAAAATAGTTTTTAATTTCGGTCAGTTGAGCGTTTCAAAGTAGCAATTTTATTGGTTTCCATATGAAAGATGTATCGTCAAAAAAATAGCCGGATTCTGAGAAAGCCTCAGATTTTGAGTTCATATAAACCTTTTTGTCGTATTTTCTAATATACTTGTAAAACGATACCGCAAATTTCATGAAGATACCGCAAATTTTGCCAATGGCTCTTCCCCTATAACATAATATATCAGATATTTTTTGTAATAATAAAATAAAAATAGGGAAATATTATATCCACCAAAGCAGTCTTACGATAATAGGACTAGGAAAATTGTAATTATTCGAAATGATCATATTTCTCAGTATATTTCATGTAATTACTACGGTTATTAATTTTTGACGCCCTTAAACCAAATTTTTTCAGATAAAATCCTTAAGCTCGGTCTACTTATCTTCTAAGGTGGCAAAGGACTGTTGATTTTAACCTAATAAGGGTGTCGGGCAATAGGGACATTCCAGAGAATTTCAAAGATGACGAGCTCGCCACAAAAGGAACAAACCTGTCAGAGACAAGCATCTCTAAACATCTAGATGTACGCTTTGCGAACTTTAAACGCCAATAAAAGTAAGTGGAAAGAGAAACGTACATGAGGTACTGCAAGATAAATAAGGTCAGAGTGCAATCGAAAGCGTTCTGTAAACATTAGGTCCCGTCAACGGCCCCCTATAAACAATACAGTAGCAGCCATTATTGGGCACTCGCTGGGAGGTAAACGTTCTGAGCGCATGAACGTATGCCAGCGCACCAGGATTATTGCAGGAGCTGACCTACCTTCTTTGTCACTGTCCAGTTCTTGCTAAGAGAAGACTGACACAATTGGGCCAGCCATTATTTGACGATCTCACCGAACTAAGATCGGTCGATGTCCCAACCTAGGTCGTTACCCAACCTAGTTGGAAAGAGCACTTTCCCGGATAGACAGAGACTCATGGTTCGGTACTAGTGATATGCCGGTTATCCGTATCCGTATCGGCGGATATCCGAGGGAGGAGAAAGATCTGTATCCGTTACTTTTTGGGCTAATCGTTAATGGATCTTTTATAGTATTAAATTTCATTACATATACGAAATTCTGGATATAGATAATTAGGGTAACAATAAAATACTATTAAATTCCATTAAAAAAATTATTTTTTTCTTCAAATCACATATTTGGCACATTCATATTGCAGAAATCAAATATTTAAACATTAATTGTGGTCAGTTACCAATAGCTACTCAAAGGTATTAATCAAACTATCGTTATAATAGAGATCATTCTTACTAATACTTATATACTTATAATATAAAATATATATAAAAAATTAATTTTTGTATAGTAATACCAAGACAAGGTCACGCGCACCGACACCGACTGAGTAAGGAAGCTAAAGTCCGTATCCGTATTCGAGGATATATATTTTTAACGATCCGGCACATCACTATTTTCGGTACCTAGTGTTAGCATCTTTTTCCCATGTTTAGTTTAAAATGTGAAATTTAAAAATCACAAAACTGTTTTATAATTTCACTATAGCTTTTATGATCGAACGGCTTGAATCGTATTGCAACGACAGTGTATATAAGATATAAATTTATGATGGGAAATATTTCACATTTTATTGAAATTACAAAATATTAAATTTAAGAAAAAACAATTTTATACATCTTTTTTTTAATAAATGTTTCGAGGAAAAGGAATATGTATCTAATAAAAAAATTTTCTAAAACATCATACGTATAATTTTCTTCAATATTCTTTGCTCGATAGCCAAAGTATAAGAATTTTCAATTCTATATGGTTTTTATCCGGGAAGCGGCGACCGAAAATCTTGGTCGTCAACACTGGTCGCCTTAATAGAAACTTATTAATGAGTAGGATTCAAAGTATATCAATTTTCATTGCATGAACTAGAAATACAAAGATTCATTTGAATTTGTCGCCTAAGCTTTGTATGAAATAGCATGAAATACGTTTAAATATCAACTCTAAAAGTTGAGAAAATAAAATTTAATTAATAAGTTTTTAATATTCTATAATTAATGTAATTGCAACTAATTTCTATTAATTATAATATAATAGATTTATCTTAATTTATATTTAACATTTATAATTATTAATTATATACTAACCTACCGTAGTACACCTAACAATTATATTCTTGAATATTTAGTAGAAGAAACTCACGATATAGCGTGCCACAGAACAATTGTTTTTAATTGACTTTAAAAATTGAGTCTCATACCTTGTATGTAATTGTTACATGCCCCAAAATGCATGTGTATACTACGGACCACAAAAGTTGATGTCAGTTTTTAAAATTTTATAATTGATTTGTGCCTTATTGATCCGGTTTTCGAAAAAAAATGCTTCGGATAAAAATTCATTAGAAATATAGTAATAACTTCGGTTTTCGAAAATTATTTTCGAAAACCGAATGAATAAGAAATTTAATAAAAAAATGACATCAACTTTTGTGGCCAAGTGTACATTGCTTCTCATAACTCGAAATTTATTATAATTTAGAGTATAAAGTTTTCTACCACAAAAACCCTAAGAACCATTTTTCGATTTGTTATAAAAAATCCGATTTTTCATCATTCTGGATGAAAACGCCCCTCTGTAAGGAATTTGTAGTTTTTTGTATGTTCTAGGCAAACGGTAGTTTTACGTTGCAAAAAAACCAGTAGTTGGTTTTATTACCGTTCCCTATATTTTTTGGTGTGTTGAATCTGAATCTGGACATATTCAATAAAATTTCCTGGCGTGTTTTGAAATATTTTCAATTATCTACGAAATTTTCGCACTTTTGTTGATTTTTCGGTTATAATTTCAAAAGTACTTAAAAAATCGTTCTTAACTTTTTTTAAAGGAGACGAAATATTCCACTTGAATTTGAACTGCAACTTAAAACTTCCAATAAGTGAAATTTTAAATTTTTTGGTCAACTTTTGAGCCAAATATTGGGTAAAATTGCGGTTGAACGTTAATTATAGCAATTCCAGTCTACTTTAAACAAGTGAAAATAACAACTAACTGAGTTAATTGCTTAAATACCCGGTATATTCTGTATTTATGTAAAAAAGTTTGTAAGAAAAGTTGTTTATTTTTTAAAAAGAAACATGCTTTCTTTTAGCATTTTTGTTCAATCTCTTACGGTTTCGAATATGAGCAGCTTTGCCCATGTTGCCCAAACATATTCCGATTTTGCGCATTCATGAACTTGACCTTATTCTTCAGCTAACACACAAAATTTCAGCTAGTTATCTTTTTTCGTTTTTGAGCTATCGTGTCCACAGAGGGACATGATATATTTATGTTTGAGTTCAATATTTTCAAGCGTTGCAAAGTCGGGACTAAACAAAATACACTCTAGCATTTTTATACACAAACCGTTTTCAAAAGCATTTCTAATAGAGAATCAATGTTTAATAAATAAATAAAATATTAACTATAAAACTATACAGTACACCTGTACAATACACATACAAACAAATATCTGGATAGTGTATAGGTATACTGTATGCGTATGGTTGTTTGTCATTAAAGAGTGGTGTTTTTTTGATGCACATACTAAAGTTAAGAATTCAATGAACATATTTAACACACTCTCATTACATGTGTACTGACTGATCTCACACAGAAACCACATGGCCAGCCAGTAATAAATAATATTTAACATTGATTCTCTATTGGAAAAAAGCTTTCTAACACACACGGTATACCGGATATAAAAAGGTCAAAAGGATTTAATCGCCCCAACTATTATAAATATCGTAAGAAAGTATTTTTTGTGTGTGACGAACTACTAATATTAAACGTTTCTGTAACATTCTGTACACATACATATTTCTATCTATACATATTTAAGAAACACACATTTTAATTATCATATTTAAAATTATGTGTAAGTATACATTTATTTAACATAAATAATATTTAAATATAAGAAATTCATTTTCAAATGATCAGTATGTAAAACTGGATAATTAATGTGTGATTTATAAAGTGGTATGGAAGCGTTAACGTAGAACGGGTAGGCAGTTTTTATTAAATATATTCTGATATCTATTTTAGAGCTTTTGGTATCGTTTAAAAACTGTTTACTAATAATAAATGTCACATAAATCGATGGTATATCTATTAATCGATACATATATTTATAATCGATTTTATATATTTATAATCAGTTTTAATGGATAGATAGATAGATAAATAGATTGTAGAGGATGCCCTGAACGGGCTACACTTCCACCATAAAGTCCATTGTGATGCCTTAGGATGTGAGGATGTAGGTGGCGTGGAAGGAATTTTTGTGTATAGACTGGGAATTGGTAGAATATGCGGCTGCAGCCGACTATGATAGGAACTATGCCGATATTCTTCTGGAGTTCGTGAAGAAAACTGCAGAAAACCTTTTTAAGCATAGCTGGTTACTTCAATTTTTTCCATACGCCGACAGTTTAGTCAATTAATCGCCTCTTTTTTATCTCTTAATAATTGACAAACTGACACATAACCTCCCAGTTTCCAAGTAGGTATGCTGCGCAGACATAAACCCTTAGACCGCTCGACCTCTTGGATTGGTAAGCGTTTTTAAACTGAGATATTTAATCTGAATACTGAATACAATAATAAACTCTTGTGTAAGTCAAGTACAGCGATTTAAAAAAACAGAAACAACTTATAAGTGTTGTTATGTTTTGATCGTAAGTTTTGCTGCCAGAAAGCTATAACTAATTTGTTTGCAAGTATGTATAAAAGTAATTAGTGTGTCGGGTAGTTGTTTTAACTGTCGGGTATTCAGTTGTCGTTGGTTTGGTTGGAGTTGGAATATATTTTTGTTATACGAGTGAGTCTGTCTGTATGTAAAAAGTATATTTAATTTGTGTTGTAGTTAAATAGTTATGTCCTACAACTTACTGCTGCTGCTGTTCTGTTTGTTGTTATTCGATGTAGTTAGTTTGTGATAAACGATATGTGAGCCGTTTACACTGTTTCTATAATATGTCTTTACAATTTATAACATTCAAATAGTTTGGGAGCTAGCTTATCATCTGTTGGTCTAAGATCCGGCATTAGAAAAATAGGGAATATGCATGAAAATTTTTTTTCACTTGAATTGAAGCATGTTTACTTGACAAATATCAAGGTAAAATTACTTTTTAAATAACTTTAAAAATAAGCGAGATATGAATAATTGAAATTCCCGATTAGACAAAGAGGGTGATGGCCCTCTTGATATGTTATGTGACGTCATATTACTCTTTCACCTTTTAAAATACACGTAAAACTCCGTTTTTAGTATTTTTGTAAGAAAGAGACAGATAATAATCTTTAAAAGCTTATAGCTTCCTTGATATTTGTCGGATTTTAATTTCGTTTTTAAATATTATTACAGTATTAATAGTATTTTCATATTCTGAAAATAAATGTGAAAAAAAATTTTCATGCATATTCCCTATTGAATGAAATAATGTTTAAAAGGCATAAAACAATATTATAAATGTATGAGTGCAATGTCTGCCACCATTAATTAATTAATATGATATAGTGTCTTTGTTTGTTGCTCGAACAAATATAATTGTCTCTCACTCTGCGTAGAACACATTTTTTGAAAATTTTCATCAACTACTAGTCATCATACATATACTAGTATATAATTTCAAACTACTTTCAAACAGCATGCCGGCGACTGATGATGCCAACAGAACCATAAAATATAACTTTCTGTCGCGGACATGAAAAAAATGCATTTTTTAAGCATATTTTATCAAAAAACATAACAACCCGATGGTCATTCTCCCAAAGTTTTAAGGATAACTATTTCTAAGGAATTGAGGAAAGTATGTGACGAATTTCAGAACAACCGTGACTATATTCAGAGAGTTCAAAGTAAAAAGAGTCGGAATCGTGCATTTTATTTCACCATGTTTATGTAGATGCATGTCAAATTTCTCCAACTTACATAACGATTTTCTCAAGAACGCCATGCTGATAAATTCTCAAAGAAATTCAGTTGATTTCTGAGGATTCATTTGACTAATATTGTGAATTTCATGAAGTTGTTGACAACCTAATAATAAATAAATTTCGATTTGTTGCCCCAGTGTCCTAGATCAAAATTGGGGCAAAAAATCGAAATTTATTTCGAAAAATCCTAGAGTTCTCTTTAATATTATTTATAAAAACCAAATAATAGTTTGGAAATACCGTAATTACTTCGCTGTATTTATAGTCTAAAATTCAAAAGTTTTTATGAACTGTATACTACACGATAAATCCATTAGTTAACACCAAATAGTCAAAATAGTATTTTTTAAGCATATTTTATCAAAAAACATAACAACCCGATGGTCATTCTCCCAAAGTTTTAAGGATAACTATTTCTAAGGAATTGAGGAAAGTATGTGACGAATTTCAGAACAACCGTGACTATATTCAGAGAGTTCAAAGTAAAAAGAGTCGGAATCGTGCATTTTATTTCACCATGTTTATGTAGATGCATGTCAAATTTCTCCAACTTACATAACGATTTTCTCAAGAACGCCATGCTGATAAATTCTCAAAGAAATTCAGTTGATTTCTGAGGATTCATTTGACTAATATTGTGAATTTCATGAAGTTGTTGACAACCTAATAATAAATAAATTTCGATTTGTTGCCCCAATGTCCTAGATCAAAATTGGGGCAAAAAATCGAAATTTATTTCGAAAAATCCTAGAGTTCTCTTTAATATTATTTATAAAAACCAAATAATAGTTTGGAAATACCGTAATTACTTCGCTGTATTTATAGTCAAAAATTCAAAAGTTTTTATGAACTGTATACTACACGATAAATCCATTAGTTAACACCAAATAGTCAAAATAGTATTTTTTGACATGTCAGCTGCCGACCTACAACACTATAATGTAGTAATGAGCAAAGCAAACCTGTCTTTAGTATGTGATGTGAACATGCATAATACAATACATAACATTAGTATAGTACCGAAGTACATACAAATAATACTCGTATTCGTATAGTATGAAACCAGATTGGCGACAATCATACCTCCTCACTCGCTAAAGTGTGAAATACATAATTATTATGCCGTTTATTGGCGTACCTACTTGCATACGTCTACATTTTATGTACAATTGGCTGCAAAGGTTGATGTTAATTTTTTATATATAGTACATTTTTATGACACTTCTCCGTAATATTTGAATATTCTTGAACGGCTGAAGACCTACATTGTCCAACCACCGATTCACCACCAATTTTTTTTTCACACGTTCAAAGTCAGTGAAACGGGAAAAAAAGAGGTTTTTGAGCGATAGCGACGAAAATTTTCGTAAATTTTTTATCTTTTTAATTAAGATATTTACAAAACTCTTCGTCAGAGTATTTTTTTTAAATTTTAACTTAATGTACGAGATTTAATTTATAAAAGTAGAAGTTTTTTACTTTTTAATAGATAGAAGGTGGAGCAACATTATCGAAAATGTATGCGTTTGTTCAACATTTGCTATTCACAACATGTTCAAATTCTAATTTTTAATGATTAATTACATGAAAACCTTTCGTCAGATTTTTTTCAAATTTTTTTCTACGTATGAGTTAGCAATTAATTACATAACAACACTTCAGTGTCCGATCTACCATGTGTCACATGTGTCCGATCAACCTTAAGGTATAAATAAATAATAAAATTTGAAAAAAATCAACTTTTGTGGTCTATATGGCCACAAAAGTACCTATGTGTACACTACACCTAGAGTCCTTATCAGTGATTTTGCGAATATTCGCATCTACATTCGCAATTGCGGAACCACATCCGCATTATTTTAGCATGCCCGCAATAATCAATGGTTTTACGGAGCTTTTGCGTATACGAATGTTGCTTGTTCTGTTTAGTAATTCTGATTGTAAATAAATTGTGTTATCGTATAAATAATAATAATGAATATTCTTGTATTTATTTCAACAATTTACATGATTGTTTGAGTGTTTCGCCTTTAATAATCTATTTGACAAGTGAACCAACAATACCACCAACGACTTTGCGTATACGAATGTAATGCAAAGTTAAGTAGCCCTACTCTAACAAATTAACTATCTATACTGGAAAAATTTCTCTGGTAGTTGTAATTAAATACAACATTTAACAGACGTGTAAATGCTTCAATTTGCAGTAAATATACTTCAATTAAGATAGTCTACTGAATGTAATATGGTATCGAATGCGAGTGTTTTTACGGTGAAAAGTAAATAAATATTCTTCGTGTACCTTAAAAGTAAAGTTATATACCTAGTAAAATAAATCCGATTCGGTATTTTGATATACGTACACAACGGTATGCTAAAAATATCGCATATATCTATCTATATATATATATATATATATATATATATATATATATATATATATATATATATATATATATATATATATATATATATATATATATATATATATATATATATATATATGGGAGGTATATATTGATACTGACAGATTGATTAACTAAATCAAGGTAAAACGTGTCAGAATGTTAGGTACCCTAGTTTCATTTTAAGTGTTGGTGATTTTTTTTATTGGTGATATATGAGGTTGAAATGTTTCTCTATCTTCCTTTTATCCACTATTTTATCTGATGAATTTTTAAATCAAGAAGTAAAGACAGACGGACACAGCTAACATCTTTCCCGTATAGTGATAGATGTTTCGAGAAAAAAATATCATATAAAAGAAATTTTTCATTTGGTCATTTATCTAGTGTGTGTGTGTTTTTTTTTTGCGTAAATAAAAGTGAAATACCGTAATCTAACTAACTTTAGTCCTCGTACAGAATATATTGTTTAAAAATGTATATATATATATATATATATATATATATATATATATACTGTACGTAGAGATAGATTCACGCCCATCCTACCATGAAATTAGTAAAATTCTCTTTTATAAACAACCTGTAAAATTTTCTATCCAACATCTGGTTAACTTTGCCATTTACCAACATATTTGTGTAACCTTTCATTCACTTTTTCCAGTTGAAAAGTTAAATCAACCTTTTTATTTATATTTTATTTTATATACAAATGAAGTTCATCAAGTGAAACTTTATTTTCAAACATATATATGTGTTATGTGTGGTAAATTTTTTACAATGACAACTGAAGTGGTTCGGTACTTAAAACGAAGCTGAATACTACTGCGAAGACTTGAATCATTTATGTACACTCCCGTTCAAAAAAAAAAAAAATGAACAGCCCTGAAATATTAATTTTCTTACGTTTTATAAAACTTCTCACTTTTGTAACTCTCTGTATAATGTATAATTTTATTTATTTATAAACAAAGATAAGTAGTATATTTTTTTAAGTGTGTAAAAAAGCAATGGAAGTATAAACTGAATTTATATTTTTTATTTATATATGCGGTGTCAGTGACAGAATAAGCATTTAAAAAATATATGTAATGCTAATACATGTTAAGTGTTATATCTTCCTCTTACGTATAAAAATGTTTCTATAAAAAACATTTACTACAAGAATAATCAAAATTGTGAGAGACTGATTCGGTTCAGGTCTGTTCATTTTTTTTGGAACGGGAGTGTACATAAATAATTTTAAAAATATTACTCAAGATTACAAAACCAGTTAAAGTTTATTTCTACCACTTGAAATAGTTAGATGCTGTTAGATTCTCCCATTTCGGCTAGATACCCCATTCTGGCTCTGAAAGGACATTCTGCCAGAACGTGGAAGGTCTTATCATCCACCCCACTACAGTCCGGACAGATCACACTGTCCTCAAATTTCATGAGAGATAGATACCATTTGAGCCAGCAACGACCGGCAAGCACCCCAACTAGAGGGTTTATCTCTTTCCGGTTTTTGTCAATGAGCCAAGTTGACTTCGCGGCATTGAACCCAGCTATCATTTGTTTGGATCGATTACAATAGACAGATAGAGGGATTGCAGAGGCTGCCCTGGACGGGCTACACTTCGACCAGAAGATCCATTGTAATGCCCAAGGATGTGAGGATGTTGGTGGAGTGGAAGGAATTTTTGTGTATAGACTAGGAATTGGTAGAATATGCGGCTGCAGTCGACTATGATAGGAACTATGCCGATATTCATCTGGAGTTCGTGAAGAAAACTGCAGAAAACATTCTCAAGCATAGCCGGTTACTTCGTTCTTAGTCAATTAACCGCTTCTTTTTTTCTTATTAATTGACAAACTACCGATGTCCGGATTTGAACCAATAACCTTCCAGTTTCCAATTATTGCATACTGCGCAGACATCAGGCCTTAGACCACTCGGCCACTTGGACTGGTGATCGAGTACAATAGTTTTTTACCATGTTGGTAAACCAAAAAACAAAACATTAAGTTGTTCTAACATAAACACAGCCATAACACAGTGATAATAGAATAAGCTTTGTGAAAAATGACACACAATTGGATTGATTAGAAACAAACAACAAAAATAAACATTTTATTCGTTGGTTTTTCGTTATTTTCCTTTTTTTTAAACACAATTTTCTTTTTCCCTATAAATTATCCATATAGTATATATACCAGGGGTGACCAACTTTTGTGTGTATCAGATCTACTTTTTAACTTAAACATGTGTCGCTATCGACGTGCACTTTTTTTGTTCTAAGGTACTTAAAGAAAAGTTGTTACAAAAATGCACAGTATGGCTGATAATTTGATTTTTAAGATTTCACTTTCGTGATTTTTTTTGGGTCAGGAAAATTTATCATAGAAGAATGATATAACATTTTTAGAACTTATTTTTTGGTAATCATCTATCAATAGTTCGCGGGAGTGCACCTCGTACTGAAACAGTCTGTATATCAAGCTACGTAAAAAACAACATAATTATTTAACGGGTCAAAATTAGTTCAAATTAGCTACAGATATAAACAGATTTAGAATTTATTTTATTGCCTTAACATTAATGGGAAGACTGAGTTTACATGTCTCTAGCCAAGGAATCATGATTAGGTGTATATCCTGACAAAGATAATAATAATCAGTAATTTGTCAGGACATAACGTTCTTTAGTTCTCGTCAAATTTAAATATAAAAATGCCGATTCACACAGGTATGTAGATCCGAAACAAGAATAAATATATTCCCTACATTTGGTCGTATTGGGATATTTTTCTCAGTTGACGTATCTTCTTCAAATTTTCTGGCTTGTAAAATTAAATCAGATTGTAAAATTATAATTCCATTTTTAATGCCTTTTACTGCATATGAAATACGTTTGCAAATTTTTGGCTAATGCGTTTCACACTTATATCTTTCTTGAAAGGAAAATATAAAAATTCCACAATTTCTATATTTTTCCAACATCTTGAAATCTTACTTCAAATTCTGCAATTAATGCTTGTCAAGAAGCTATCGCGATCGATCGACCGAAATAGGCTGCGTGATCGACCCATAGTTCGCGATCCATTTGTTGTCCACCCCTGGTCTGGTAAATAGTATAGTTCTGTTTTTATTTAGTATTGGTAATATTTTAAGCACAGTTGAAAGAACACACAACTGTTCGAATAAAAAACAAAAAAAGTTGCTGTAGGTTTATAGTATAAAGGTACTGGCGGCTATTTTAATCTAGTACAAAATGTCTCAAACTAGGGAAGGCAAAGATATCGATAACGATACTCTTTTAATGTACACTCCCGTTCAAAAAAATGAACGGATCTGAAATGTTAATTTTCTTACATTTCATAAAATTCCTCACTTTTGTAACTCTCTGTATATTATTTATTTATAAACAAAGATAAGTAGTATTTTTTGTTAAATGTGAAAAAAGAAATGGAAGTTTCATATTTTTTATTAATATAAACAATTTATGTAAACAAAAACATTTACTACAAGAATAATCAAAATTATGAGAGACTGATTTTTTGCAAAATTCATAGCAGTTTGACCCACTGACTCACTGACAGTTTGCGTGGACTCGTTGTCAGTCGAATAGAAATTTGACTTAAAATGTGATGTGGAGATATTTCAATTAGATAAACTTTTAATTTGATAATGATGACCATAAGCATAAAATTTTGTGAGTGCCATATAAACATAATTACTATCCAACAATTTAAAGGGGTTGTTTAATCTCATTTATGCGTGTACCCAATTGCTTGATTCTTTTCAAAGCCTTACCATTTTGATATTTAATACCTGTAGTGTACCTTCCAATACCTTCCAATTATTGTACGGATGTTTTGATACTTCCTGTATATGCATTTTCTCGACACTCGTGCGAGTATAAACTTTTCAATCGACGCACGTGTTCCTGTCAATTCCTGTGTAATGGATGAGCAAACATGTCGAGTTCACTTGGAGATTTAGTTCAATTCGTCGTTTATTTTCAGGTTTCACTTTAATAAAAAAGTTTTTTTTATTTTATTTCTGGAGTCAGTTGGTAGTAGTATGATAGGTATGCGAGTTTTAAGACTCTTGGGAATTTCCCTTCAACCCATTTGAACAGAATATATCAATTTATTAATAATATCCATTGGATACGCTTTAGTATGAAATTTGAGATAGGTTGTTCTTATGTATACCACAAGACGGCAAACCCGTTGATCAAAATGGCATTTTTTTAAAAGAATAAATCAAAATTATCTATGGTTATAATCACAGAATTACTAACACAATTCGAAAATTATTCACGAAATTTGACTACTTTAATCACTTCGATTAATGGCCTGGTTTTATTGTGCGAGCTACTGGCGTTGAACTTATAATGAACAACTTTTATCTTTTTATACCCAGTATATATAAATATACAAGGTATATAAAGTTTAGTCCCGACTTTGTAACGCTTGAAAACATTAATCCTTGACATAAATGCTTGGAATGGGTGTTCCGAGGCTAATAGGCTAATCCGTCTGTCTATGAATACGATAACTCAAAAACGAAAAGAGATAACGAGCTGAAATTTTGTATGTGTGTTCTATAGCAAAAGAGTGAGGACAAGTTCGTTAATTGGTACAATCGGAACTTATCTCCTCCCGCCAGAGGGATAAATATACATCTTTGAAACCGTAAGAGATAGAAAAAAAATTTAATCACAAAAAATCTTTTTCTTTTTAAAATAAACAAATTTTGTTTGAAAAATTTTTTTATAAACTCAATAGTTTTCACATAATTTGTGCTCAAAGAGCAAATGACTATTCATAGTCGAACGAAGGCGAACATGTGTAGATACATAACATCTCATGTACTATTTGTATACCAAGTAAAGAGATTAACAATTCGAACATTGATATACAACTCAGTATATACTAGATACTTAAACAATTAACTCAGTATTTGTTACATTATTGTTTTTAAGAAATAACGTTAATTACAATAATCATACATTAGTATACCATGTCATCCTTTGAGATAATATCTCCACCACTATGCATAAATTGAATTATCTAAGCTCCAAGAAAGATGGATGACATCGGCCACTGGACAAAGAATGGACGATTTTCCACTATATTACATATATATGATACCTTTCTAAGTTACCGTACTACCCCCAATAGCCTGTAGATATGTTTTAATACTATAAATTATAAATAAAGTAAATTATATATATATATTTTTGGTTTTTTTGTTTCTCTTTTAAACCATTTTTTTTAATCCATAGGTTTTTATTGTCTATTTGTAATAAATATCATATCATTTAAATTAAATACTGTCTGCTTTATTGGGAGTCGGAATGCCCTTCATAGGCCCATAGCCTATATTACAAACATATAGGAAAAAAACAGATAGGCACACAACAATTATTGAAAACGATTTTTGGCATCTATTTTCCTTATACTCGTATTTATTCGTATTATTTTAAAAATATTTTCCAGGAACTTAACTGACCCGGTATACTGTTTTATTACTCGTATAAGTATTGATTAGATCATTTCATACATAAATTAAGAAATAAATAATTAATATATTTGTAAACACGTTGTAAAATTATTAATTATAATAAAAATATATTGAGAAAAAAAATGACTAGAATAATTTATGACTTTTGTACTCGGGACCACAAAAGTGGATGTCATTTTTTATAATTGATTTTATAATTTTATAACTGATTTATGCCTTATAGATAGATAGATAGATTGTTGAGGCAGCCCTGGACGGGCTACACTTCGACCATAAGGTCCATTGTGATGCCTGAGTATGTGAGGATGTGAGTGGAGTGGAAGGAATTTTTGTGTATAGACTAGGAATTGGTAGGATATGCGGCTGCAGCCGACTATGATAGGAACTATACCGATATTCATCTGGAGTTCGTGAAGGAAACTGCAGAAAACCTTCTCAAGCATAGCCGGTTACTTCGTTCTTGTCCATACGCCGACAGTTTAGTCAATTAACCGCCTCTTTTTTTTCTTAATAATTGACAAACTGCCGATGTCGGTATTCGAACCCATAACCTCCCAGTTTCCAAGTAGGCATACTGCGCAGACATAACGCCTTAGTCCGTTCGGCCACTGGGACTGGTTGTGCCATATTGATTCGGTTATCGAAAAAAATGCCTCGAATAGATGTTGTTCATTAGAAATATAGTAACAACTTGTATTCGAAATTTTTTTTCGAAAACCGAATCAATAAGACTCAAATTAAATATAATATTTAAACAAAAATAACATCAACTTTTGTGGCCAAGTTTACTAGTATTCTCTTTTTATAGTCTCGTTGCCACAATTTTCAAAACAATACATTATTATTTATTTAACGATTATTTATACGACCGATATTTTTACGATCGTTTTAATTGTAAAAATTAGATCATATTTTCAAGAAATTGCTAATAACCTCAATTATTTTATGAATCAAATCTAATAATCTAATATAAAAATAAAAACATTAAAATTGTATAATTAAATTTTTTGTTTGAATGAGAAAAATGTGAGATTGACTCCAGACGCCACAAAGACTCCGTACCATCATACTAAAAATATACTCTTTTTTTACACATAATGAACAAATTATTCATCAGAGCTATTTTTAATAGTATCAAAAAATCGTCTGGACAGAATTTTAAATAATTAATTTAATTTTGTCTCTTTCGTGTAGTACTAGAAGTCTGTTAGACTAAATTAAAAACTTCATTGACTGGTTTTACTTCATATTAAATATTTCCAACAATAGTATTTATTGCTCATTATATAAAAACTGACAACTTGTGTTGAAAATTTTCTTTTCGAAAAAATGTTCGATTAGTAGTTTGTTACGTTTTAAAATTAAAATGTACAAATTTGTTAGTTTAATGTTTTGCTATATATCTCACCGTGTTTTTTCAATAATTTTAATGATGGTAATGGGTGGAAATTTAATAGTGTTTTGAGAAAACCTCACAAAAAAAGTCGTTAGGTGATAGATCTGGCGATTTGGCTGCCACTTTCAGGTTCCAAAACTACTCATAGGACGTTCCTGGAAAGTTTATTCCAGGAACAGCCTTACTATCATGGCATTGTACACAGGGCAACCATCTCGTTGGAACCATACAGATTCCAGGTCTAAATTAGGAAGAGCTCTAACAGTTGGCTAAATAATATTTCGTAACAAACTCAAATATTTTTGAGAATCAAAAGATCCGTCAATGAAGAATGGTCCTATAATATGCTCACCCAATATTCCAGTCCAGACATTCAGATTCAGTATGTATGTGTATGTATGGTTTTATAGTAAATATTTTATTTATTTATTTAACATTGATTCTCTTATAGAAAGGCTTTTGAAAACGATCTGTATATGGACCATGAGGCAGGTGCACACTTCACATACGGAATGCTAAAACGGAAATAATATAAAATACTAAAATGACATATAGCATTATTAATAATTTTTATTTTAAACAATAAACTAATTAAATTTGACCATGAAATTAATTAATTCAATTAATATTAAAGTCAATATACTGTTTTAGCATTAAATGGAGCAGGCATAGATAGATATGGTATACTCTCATATCGTATGTGAATGAATAATACTCTAAAGCCTACCAAATGTTCTTTTAAATTCATCATTTCATTTTGTTGTTTGTAAAATGTTATCGAACTTTTTAATAGTTTCAAAAATAACTGACTTCCCAGTGATGTTTTACTCCAATACTTAGCAGATCTTGTAGCATATTATTTATTGGCTTATTAATTATGTTGAGAATAGTTGTGTTGAGATATCAGAGAGAGAAATACTTCCACCACCAAATTGACATATAAGAGTTTAAATATTAGATGATCAATTAATAATTAATGATAACTCTAGGTTTTTGAAATAAAATTTCAAATTCACCCCAATACCTAGATCAGTTTTTGTATTATAAATAACGTATTTCGCCTACAAAGTAATCATTATCAGTATAAATTAGCTAGTCGTAATTTACTTTTTGACATTAGAAATAGATAGAAAATTGAGATCAATAGACAAAAATAAAATTAAACAAAATAAATTACAATATAATAAATTTTTTTTCCATCTCTTGCGATTTCAGAGATGCATATTTTCCCCCGTAGCGGGGAAACACAGGTTCCGGTTTTGCCCATTAACGAACTTGACCTTAATTATTTTGCTCCAGAACACACACACAAATTTCAGCTCGTTGCCTCTTTTCGTTTATGACTTATCATGTCCACGGACAGACGGACGTACGGAAATGGCCAAATTAGGGCATTTTATGAAAAATGCCAAACATTCATGCCTACGATCAAATATTTTTATCCGATTTGTGCCGATTTATCCGATTTGTGCGACAAAATTATATAATTGATTTGTGCCTTTATTCGTATTTATTATTTAGTTTTCGAAAAAATGCTTCGAATAAAAGTTGTTATAAGGCACAAACCAATAATAAAATTTCGAAATGATAGCGTGACTTTTGACGCCAAGTATATGTCTATCTTGCCCAATTTTTTTTGTATACTAAATTTGATAATCACAGTTTCAAAATAATTTATATTCAAAGCATAAATATTCAAACCATACATCAAATAATTTTATATAACTCTACAACAAAATGTATTTATGTATAATGTTGAATGATGTTCCTATAGGTTCATTCACATAATACACTCCGATACCCTACAAATAAAATGATGGGATAATTTGCATAATTAAATGAATCTTTGAAAACCTTTAACATTAAAAACAAAATTGATTTATTGATATAAATGTTATACCCTTTTTTGATGATACCTACAGAATGTATCATTTTAAAATGTGTGATGTATAAAATATTTTTATACCCAGTATATGCAAATATACAACGGTGTATTAAGTTTGATCACGACTTTGTACCTAACGCTTAAAAATATTGATCGTAGACATGAATGTTTGACATTTTTCATAAAATGGCCTAATTCGGCCATTACCGTACGCCCCTCTGTCTGTCTGATAACTCAAGAACGAAAAGAGATAACGAGCTGAAATTTTTTTTATATTATAGAGCAAAAAAGTAAGGTCAAGTTCGTTAATAGACGAAATCGGACCATGTTTGTCAAAATGGGCAAAACTGCCTATCTTTGAAACCGTAAGAGATATAACAAAAATTTAACTACAAAAAATCTTCTTCTTTTTCAAATAAACAACTTTTGTTTGAAAAATGTTTTCATAAACTCAATAGTTTTCTCATAATTTGTGATTAAATGTTCCTCGGAAAGCGAATTTTAACTATTCGAATACGCAGAGTTGTTAATAATATAATCATTGATATACAACTCAGTATATACTGGGTATTCAAATAATTAACTCAGTTAGTTGTTACAATACATGTTTAATATATTGATTGATGAGTATATTGTCTAAGAGTTTTTGGGGGGTTAAAATTGAAAAGAAAAATTTGCTATCAAACGTGTTCCAATACTTTTGTGCAATAAAATCATCTATAAAGATTACAGCAAAAAATAATTACCGTAACAGACGAACAAAATGGTAAACACTATACCCATCGATCAAAGATATCAGAATATTCAAGTAATACTATTTAGGATGAATACAATATCACACGACGAAATCTTTATTCACATTATTAAAATAACTTTTTTGTCAGACATATTATCGTGTGGTGGTATTTATACAAGGTGGCGCAAAAGTACCTTCACGATTTTAAATATAAAAAAAATTCGTTAAGCAGGAGCTGCGTTAACTTAGCGAATTTCCTTAGAATACATAAATCACACTCTAGCGGTCACAATTTTAGTCTGATCAAAATGAAATGTCGTATATGATTTTAGTATTGGCCAGTCCAATTTTATTAATAAATGGCATTCGTCAAGGGAAATGGGGGGTGGGGGTATAAAGAAAGAAGAAAACAGATAATATAAAATATCCTAATATTAGAACAATCGAAAAATGAAAGATGTAGAAAATCATCTTTGCTACAATTCATCACCCTATCATTTTTGCTGAAACTCTAATGTGTACAGAGATATTAAGGAATTTAATTTTCAATCTTAAACCGTCAATATTTCTGTAAATATTAGTGTAACAGAAAAAATGGGAAGAAACAACTATACTTCTTATAAATTTTTCGATTTTTCAAATATTAAGGGAGATATGTCAAATTTTATGTTTCCCCCTACCTCTAAACCCCCCTTTCCTCTTGTCCGATTTTACCCAATCACGAACTTGGTCTTTTGAATACCAAAAGCGCCTCAAATACCAAATTTCATTCCGATAAAATGAAAACTAATAATAATATATAAATTGATATATATATATATATATATGTCCATAGATATATATATATATATATATATATATATATATATATATATATGTATACATATATATATATATATATGTCCATAGATATATATATATATATGTATATATATATATATATATATATGTATATATATATATATATGTCCATAGATATATATATATTTATATATATATATATATATATATATATACATATATATATATATATATATATATATATATATATATATATATATATATATATATAAATTTTACAGATGGTGATTTTTGAAATCTACTAGGTAGGATCTAAAACTTTACGCACCAACGACCAGAGAAAACTAGACTAACATAAATGCCCTTGTTGAACAGCTCCAGGCTGGTCTAGTTCTTCTTATTGCCGCTCGCTAGCAGCAACCCCTTGACACCGAAAAACGTCAAACTTCATTCCGCTCCGGTATCCCGTTGTATCCTCTACTTTCAGGAATTTCCTAGCTAAATGTTTATTGCTTTCCACAGTTACAATAAAGAAGAAATATGTAACGAGACTCTCTCTTAATCTTAAATTGTACCGATATCTTGAAAAAGTAAAACATTTGCATTTCAATTAGTTCATTTTTTTCACATCAACATTGTACTTTCATTAATACGAATAGACTGCACACACACAAAAAAACACAATATTCTGCATTGCAAAAAAAAGAAGCAAAGAATATTCGTTAAATTTTATATAATACAAAGTTTATCGTCAGTTGGTATCTTTCACCCAGTCATTCTTCTCCAACTTAATTATCGACAAATAGTCAGTTCGTCATATACTTTGTTGAATAATAATAATTTGTTATTGAAAACTTAAAGTAAATAATAAAATTTCCATAATTCAAATAGCATTTAAAAGTTTCCATAACAGAACAGAGAAAAAAAAACTTTATTCATTTATTAAATAATAATATCAATCAATTTAATAAAACTTTGATCAAATCTGTATACAGCTTGTTTTTTAAACTACACCCAATCTGGTGTATCTATCGCTGTCCATATACTCTGTTACACCCAAACTCACAGACACTTGTAGAGTGCAATGTCGGGGTAACAAAGCATTCCACATCATGGCACACTGTGCACAGACAGTGATGTGCATACATTGATATGTATACAGATATGTACGAGCATACATCATCGCTTTAAACGTGATGATTCTACAAAGTGCCCGTCCTGTCCCGGAGTAACTGAAGACGCGGAGCACGTGTTCTTTGCGTGTCCCCCGCTTCAACTCGCTGCGCAATGACCTGGAGATCGATCTCAAACAGACAATGCAACCGGAGACATTAGTTGATGCGATGTTGTCATCGAAGACGGCCTGGAACGCGACCAGTACTTTCGCAACGAAAGTTCTCCAAGATCTCCGTTCCACAGAAAGAAAGCAAAAGATAATAATAGCTGGTAAAAAGAAGCAATGACTTCAACTACTAGAAGGAAGAGCAATAGCTAGATCCACTATTCGCTAAGCAATGCCTAATGGCAGTTTCCACGGGAAATCAGAGGCCGGAGAAAGAGGAGGTTTTTAGTCGGTATTGAACTAAGTCCGACATATCCAAGCCGATGTCTGTGAGTTTGGGTGTAATAGAGTGCACCGCATCATGGTGCGTTGCATATAGACAGCGATAGATACATATATTGTTTCCAGATTGGGTCTATTTAAATTTACGTAGTGTATAAATATATCTATTTTTTCCGCGATAAAGTATTTGGTATCGTTTATTTTTTTTGTTCATCGTCTCCACAAGCAACTTTACTTAAAATATTTGTATTTGTAAGTTTGATACTTTATTTTCTGTTTTTTTCTTTGCCTGTTCTGAACTTTTCACCTTCAAACATATAATCGTTTATCAAAATCTTTTTCAATATAAATATATTTCTTTGTTGTTGTTGTTTCATATCTATAACAATTCAATTAGTTGATTAAACCTTTTATGTATTGTAAAAATATGTTGTGATAGTCACACGACCTCTATATACAGGTTAGAATGTCATACTTGAAGTTTGAAAAAAAAACAGTACGGAAACAGTATTTCGTTTTACTTCAAGAATATAATATACTAGCTTATAACCGTGGCTTCACTCGCGTTTATTATTCCGAATCCGACTGCCATTGTAGCGATATAAAGCCAGTTTTAATTCTAATCATCCAACACAAAAAGTTTCATTAAAATCGGTTCAGTAGTTTTTGCGTGATGCTCGATCAGCCTAAACCGCTGATCGTAGAGACCTGAAACTTGGAGGGTGTGTTCTTTTTATGACGAAGGCATCCGATAAGATTTTCCGAAATTCTACCCCTAAGAGGGTGAAAAACGGGGGCAAAGTTTGAATGGGACAACGTGATTCCTTGGTCCAATCTACTTCAAATTTTGCATAAACACTCAGTATATTTACTTAAATACTAAGTAATATGAGGTCTGTAAAATTACAATTTTCGTGGGCGAAGCTGCGACGGGCAGTGCTAGTCGTAAAATAAATTTAAAACAACCAAATTAAACAAGAAAAAAGTAAAAATAATCTCAAATAGAGTCAATTTCTAAAATACTCAATGCATACTGAGTTCATTAACTGTTTATTTTAGTTTTTGAGCTCAAATTAAGGTAACCGTCAATTTATGAAAAAAAGTTTCAAACAAACTTGTTTATTTTAAAAAAGGGACCCTTTTTGTCTTTGAACTTTTCTTGTAATTCTTATGGTTATTTTTAGTTATCGTGTTTACGAACAGATCTCTCAGGGTCAATGTAAAATTGACCTGGATATCAGGTCACAGTGGTTTCGAAGGAAACGAAAAAGCAGATACCTACGCAAAGAAAGAGGAGTTGGAATACTCTTCATGGACCCAGAGCCAATTTTAGGAATTCCAAAGGCAAACCAGTGATCAACGAGTGGATGAATGATAAACACCGTGAACACTGGGAAAATATGCCGCAGCCAAAACTCCGGAAAATACTGCTTCGGAGTGCATCCAACAGGCTGTCCCTCGACATACTCAACTTGAACAGAATACAACTTCGAAAGGTTATTGGATTCATCACCGGATATTATCATCTACAAAAGCATCTGCACCCAATAGGCCTCCATAACGGATCCATTATGTGCAAACTATGCGGCAAGGAGGAGGAAATATCCAGCCAAAATATATTTTACTGCAAATCTCTCGGTTAGAACAGATAAAAGATATTCGGTGCATCTAACCCCGAATATATAAACCTTCAGAAAAACCTGATGAGCAAGCTTCTGGCTATTGCCAAAATATGGGAGAAGTGAATCTCGTCAGACTGAAGTACAAGGGGAAGCACAATGGATCATAAGGTCGAAGTGTAATATATTTATATACCCTAAGATATATCTATCTATCTATCTATCTATCTACGGACAGACATACAGACGGACTGGCATGCGGAACGAAACTAATTAGAAAGTATGTTATTGTCAATTCTTCGTACCATTTACTTAAAATACCATTTATATGAATTACATTAAAACAAATTAGAAAAAAATCGAATACTAAAAGTGTACACTCAAAAAATAAAATAAAATAAAGAAAAAAACACACAAGAAACTATAAAAAAAAAGCAAAAATGACATGGGTGGGTTTTGTATATTATTCAAGATTAAAACATTTATATAAAATGACTTTATTATTACACTCTTTTTTTTCGCTTCGAGAATGATGTCAGTTATAGTGAGGTGTATGTCTAGTGTTCTATGTATGTATGTGTGTACGTATGTATATATGTATATATGTATGTATGTATGTATGTATGTATGCATAATATAATTTGATATGAAAAACTTTTGTTAAAAAATTTATATCTTTTCTTATAAAATGTTTTATGTTCTCCACACAATTTCACACAAGACTATGTGAAGTGTAAAATGAGAAACAACTACCAATTGGAATAAAAATATTTCATTTTTAACAAGCCTCTCTCTACATGTATACATTTTTTATAGAACATGCTCATCATGGTTTTATTATTCTTCCCCCCCGTGCAATCAATATACATAACGGTAGATTTGTGACGAATCTAATCAGCTTTCGAAAAAATGTTTAAACAACAGTTTTAACAACTTTGAGTTTTTAAGTTAAATCTGTCAAACCGATTGTTAAATAAAATTTAGGGATTATGGGATGTGCTGGAGTATATAAGTTTATTAATGAATTTCATTTTACCCCAACAAATGTATAAAGCAAATGAAAATAACAACTAACTGAGTAAATTGCTTAAATACCCAGTATCACATTTATGTAAATGAATTTATGTAAAAAAGTATAGAATAAATGTTGTTTATTTTTTTAAATGTAAAATGGTCTTTACATTTTTGTTCTATCTCTTATGGCTTCAAAGATGAGCAGTTTTGTCCGTTTTGTCCATGAGCAGTTTTGTCAATATGGTGCGATTTTGATTCACGAATTGGCCCTACTGTTTAGATCTAGAACACACTCACACACAAAATATCAGCTCATTATATCTTTTCGTTTTTGAGTTATCCACCGACAGACGGACATGCGGAAATAATCTAATTAGGCCATTTTATGAACTCGTATTCCAAAAATTTATGCCTGCGATCAATATTTTCAATCGTATACCCTTGGATATTTATACATACCAGGTATACAAATTTTTACACTATATATAATTTGTCGAACGAACGTGTGGCAAAAATTTAATTAATACCGATTTTGGCAAAATATGTGATCATCACCCCCACCAAAATCTATGGCGTTTACAAAAACATGTTGAACATGGTTTTTATTCAATTTTAATCCATTATTTATATGTTTGCGATAAATATTCTAGTTTTTGCGATATTTACAAAAAAATCCCTTTCAACCCACCAGTCAGGCTTCTTGTCATACTCCCCCATGTTTTCTCACATCCTATTTTAATTAGAATTCATCGAATTTGTGTACTCATTTAGTATGAGGTTATACCTATCATTTTAATAAAAGAACTCTGTAAATCTTTGTAAAAAAAGAACGGCAATCACTATATCACAAACAATTAATGTAACAACTAACTGAGTTAATTGTTTGAATACCCAGTATATACAGTTGTTGAAAAATTTATGAATTGTCCCACAATTTAAAAAAATCTCTTAGGGTTATATAGTTGAGCATATTTTTCGCTTTCCCAGGAACTTTTTACCACAAATTATTAGAGAACTATTGAGTTTATGGAAAAATTTTTCAAACAAAAGTTGTTTATTTTAAAAAGAAAAAGATTTTTTTAATACATTGTTTTCTATCTCCACCAGTTTCAAAGACGGGTATTTTCCCCTCTGGCGGGGGGACACGTTCCGATTTTGCTCAATAAAGAACTTGACCGATCTCTTTTCGTTCTTGAGTTATCGGATCCACGGATAGACGGGTGGACATGCGGAAATGGACTAATTAGGTCATTTTATGAACACCTATAACAACATTTTTTTTCTGCGATCAATATTTTCAAGCGTTACAAAGTCGTGACTAAACTTAATATACCTTGTATATTTACAATATACTGGGTATAAGAAAGAACTCAAGAGGCACGCTTGTACACACAGTACTGACTATGAACTCAGTATTTACAGGTTACTTAAACGATTAACTCAGATACTGGTTATATATTTATTTTTAAACAAATCAAAGGGAATCAATTATTTAGAGTCCATTTACACAAATGTCAAGAGTACTTTATCCTTTCAATTGAAGACAACTTTCATATGTTTGAAATGTCATGTAATTTCGTGCACAATACCTACTATGATTTTACTCTACCTGATGACTAGCTGCTGTTAGTTTTGGGATAATAAATTTTACACTAAAATAAACTAAAAGTAGATGCTTACATACGTATAGGCCGACAGCTGACAATGGGAATATATAGGACTAAATTTATTTAAGAAAAATAAGAAAATGATTGGTATATATTTATTGGGTAAGTTATTCCTCTGCAGGATTTTCATATTTTACTTAGCAAGTGGTTAGATTTTATACCATTTAATATACAAAGAAATAATTAATCTGACCCCACTTGTCAAGTAAAATATGAAAACCTTGCATCTGAGAAACTTACCCAATAAATTTATGTCAATCATTTTCTCATTTTTAGTTAAAAAACTTGGTCCTTACATAGATTTCACTTTTGAAGACAAACAATTTTGTTTTTGCTGGGATATCTTTTTGTGTGCGAAAACATTGTCCCTCTCACATTTATGTTTTTGTCGGATTTTATTTTGTTGATTATTTCATTTTACTAAAAATAACAGCCAAGTAGCTGAGCGGTCTAAGACGTTATGTCTACTTGGGGACTAGGAGGTTATGGGTTCGAATCCCGACATCGGCACTTTGTCAATTATTAAGAAATAAAAATGGGGCGGTTTATTGACTAAACTGTCAGCGTATCGACAAGAACGAAGTAACCGGCTATGTTTGTGAAGGTTTTCTGCAGTTTCCTTTACGAACTCCAGATGAATGCGGCATAGTTCCTCTCAGAGTCGGCTGCAAACGCACATCCTACCAATTCTTAGTCTCTACACAAAAATTCCTTCCACTCCACTCACATCCTCACATCTTTAGGCATCCTTATGGTCGAAGTGTAGCCCGTCCAGGGCCGCCTCTACAATCTATCTATCTATACTAAATTTCAGGCTCGTAGTACTGATAACATGAAGACGGACATTTATGACATCTAGGCGAGAATCACGAAACTGTAACGATTTCTGGTTTATCTACGGAATTCTAAAAGATACTTGTGTTTGTATTTGAACTTTTCTTATATCTCGTTTGGTTAATATTAGTCCATTTAAGAACTCAAAGTTAGTGAGCGTGTTTAAAAATACGCTCACGAAATTTATGTTGGATCCTTGGATCCAAGGTTGGATCCAGAACTACATCATAAAGATCCAATATACTCAATTTGAAAACGAATGCCTAGTTTTAGTACTTTAAACGTTAGTATACACAAACCATTAATCGATTAACACGATCAATGTCGTCTTAATCGAACCTTGTATGCTATCGTCGTATTTCACGACACATCCATTACTATACACACAAAACATCCTTATGATACTTTTATGTAATCGTTATAGCTGCGGCCGGTCTAATACTTAAAATCATTTTGTGTTGAATGTTTGTAAAGAAGGAAAACATGAAAATACACTAACACGGCATTATGTTATGTTCTGTTTGATGTATATTTTTAAATTATTTCAATTTAGTCGTCTGGAACCTCCTAGTACTACTCTGGTTATTTCTAATGATAATGGACGGTAGTGAATTTGTAACGGGAATTGATGACCTATTTGTTTTTGTGTTCTTTTTTCGTTTTTGTTATTTTTATTGTTTTTTTTTTGGTATAAATATTGCATTATAATTTGTATATATAAAAGACGAAACTGACTAACTGACATATCAACGTAATGTCTAAACCACTCTTGAAAGACACCTGGAGTTTGAAAGATATGTTCACTACAGGTTGTAGAGTTGTACTGAGAATGGTTTCAGTATATTGTACTGAGAATGGAAAATCAATCCCTAGAAGGAGAGTAAACTTTATTGTGCAAAATTGTATTCATTGCGTTTATTAGTTTGAATGGACAAAATCGTCGATTGTGACTAGACACCCATCAGAACATCCTAGATAGTCATTTCAAAGGATCTCCAAAGTAGATAAAATAAGAAATGCGTAGACGAATTTATGCTTACAAGTTTCATGTTTCAACAGCCACTAACTATATTTTAATTTTAAATACATTTAATTTTAAATTTGATAACATTTTCCTTGGAATGAGATATCATCTAACAAAATCTTATTTATTGGAGCTCATACAACCGTTTGGAAGAGCAAGTAGAGGTTTTTGTTAAACTTAATTCCAAGAAAATTTGTTCAATAAGTGTGGTTTTACAAACGGTGTAGTACTTTTCGCTCGCCCTTTTTCAGCTTTTTACTAACTAAAGTATCACCGGTTTTCTACCACAAACATTAATATCACAAGTAATTTTTCGTTAAGGTAGTTTTCGGGATACAATATTGTCAAAAAGTTGGGTAGCGTATTCGTATAGTAAGAGTGAAGGAACTTATAGCATTATAAGCCATCATTTTTGTCCAAGATTGTACCTTTAGACACGTTACACATACGATACTTGTCTACCTAACATTTTTATAAGTTGCAATCCGGCAACGTCGCTTATATTCCGCCACTTGATATACTGTTTGTGTACATATAGTGCTTGCTATTACAACGGATAGTACAACGTATAGTGATGTACAGTGTTTTCAATTTGTATCTGTTCAGCATGCCAACCCGTATATTTATTTATAAAATGCTTCACTTTGCGTTGTTATAACTAAACAATGAGACGGTCAATAACTATCGTTTTTTTTTTAATACGCAGAACAGATCTAATAACTTATAACTATTTTTGAAAAGATTCTTTAGTGTCGTTTTTTTACAAAATAAAACACTGGTAAAAATACTGCTTAAAATGGGTACTTTTATTACTCCCCATGTTAATTATTTGAACTTCAATTATGTTTTTCTCGAGTGTAAGATGGTCAATCGATTTCAAATTTTAAGTGTGAGTGTATAATAATACCCTTAATAAGTGTGCAAAAATTTGGAACATTCTATAAATATGCCCATTGGCATGACAACAACCTTAAACGTCTAGTTATGCATAATGTACTACAAAAAATTTATACAAATAAAAACAATGAAGCACAATTAATTGTCTATCAATCGATTTATAAGAAATAAAAAATAGAATAATAATAAAAAAACCAATTCCCATAGTTACTCATCACCATACACCACCATCCTAATTACGAAACAAAAGCATCATAATGGGTGAAAAACAAGAAGGTTAAAGAAGGTATACAGAGCCATTCTTAAAATATAATACTAATAAATATACAGGTTGTCCCATAAGTAGTCGAGTTCCATAAGAAGATGGGTACAGGGTACGATTTTGGAACGAAAAGTCCTGAGACACTTTTCTATTAGACTAGATTTTCTATTAATTAATTATTAATTAATTAAGGAAACTAGGTTGAAACCAGAGTTGCAAAAAGTGCATTTTTTTGATAATTCATTTTTGATTTAATTATCAATTTTTCGAAAAATATTGCTTAAATTTTTCAAATTATTAATTCCTTGAAAAGTGTATGAAACAAAATTTTTTATTTTTTAAAAAAGGTAATAAATAAATTGTTTAAATAATAAATTAAAAAAAAAAAATGCACAAATTAAATTCGTTAAATTATAAAGTTTTCTCAAAAGTGCATTAATAAAATTATTTTATTGATTAATTTTTTAAATAATGCAATAATTAAATTTTTGGAATTATCAGTTTTTAGAAAATCGCACCCCCATAAAGCAAAGATCCCATCCCTTAAATTTTACTTTCCTGTTTCAGTGGATACGAGCGACAGATCAAATTCATAGTAGCTTTGGGACACATAGATACTAGCTATTCTTTGGTTTCAACCTAGTTCCCTTAATTAATTAATAATTAATTAACGGTACGTCGAATAAAAAAATGTCTCAGAACTTTTCGTTCCAAAATCGTACCCTCAAACCTACCCTCTTATGGAAATCGACTAATTATGGGCCACCCTGCATCTTTTAGTGTTAATATAAAGTCATAAATAATCCAATTAATTACGGAAATACTTTGGTTCACTACAATTAACTAGTAGAGTAAATATACAAAAGGTTAATGAAAACATAATGTTTAAGTCTCTAATTTCTATGTGAGGGTAAGAACGGAGGTAAGAGGTATGTATTATAAGACGTAGATACCTAAAACCAGTATATAATGAATAATTAAAAAGACAAAATAATAAAAGGAGAATACATAAGATAAAGAACATAAATTAAACAGAAAATAAAAGTTTTAATTATTAAAATAAGGTTACCGTTTTATATATCGATCGATTTTTCAACACTCACTCATTCGATGGCTTCCAGAAACCATCTTTTTTCTTGATAAAGTTAGTTTTCGTTATGAAGAATTTGATGTGTTGAGGAATACGAAATGTGAATGAAATTACTTAAATTTTTTTTAAATAAATAATAATTAAATGAAGGTAGAACTATTATTGAAAAATGAGTTTTAGTAGTAAAAAAGTGATTGAACTCGAACAATGAGAGCATATTAGCTATGATCCAAAGTTTGGCATGATCTGTAGTTGCAAATGAAGAACACTGTCATTTTTATTATACTAACAACTAATAATGAAAGTTAAATAATATACTAACAATTAGTTAAATGAAAACTCACTGTTAGCAGGTATAGCACACGATTAGTTTATTAAGGATGCTCCAGCATATCACCACTTTTCGACAGATTTTGTTCATTTTTTTTCACAGGCTAAAAATAACGTTTTCTAATAAATCCCGAAGATTCAGAATTTTTGACCGTTTAGAACGCGAGATAATTAATATCAAAGTTATCATTCTCTCTCACTCTCTGTCATTAAAAGCATGCGAAACTTTATGCCCGCCCAACTGTTATCTGTTTTATAAGAAAAAATACTCGACAGAATTTAAAATAAAACTAGGATAGTAAAGCTAAATATTTATTATATGAATTTTTTTTTTAATTCGTGTGTTATCGTTTTGTTTTCGAAATATAAAAGATTAAAATTATTTTTTTCTTCAAAATAACATTATTTTGTATATGTGAACAGTGTATTCGTCTATGTGATGTATATGTGTGTTTATGTATTTATGCTATAATAAAATCAAACCGGTTTTTTGTCCTGATTATAAAACACACTGCCGGAACGCTCGTACCTATAGTAAGAAGTATAATATGATGTTAAATTCCGTATTCATAGTACGACCTTAAGCATGATATTAAAGCAGCGTTTAAATTCATAAACGCAATCTTGAGACAAGCCAGACATAACGCCTTAGACCGCTCGGCCACTTGGACTGGTTTGTTTTATATAAATGGTTTTAATATTTGTTTGTTTGTGTATACTTTCGTATATTAATAAACAAATCACTTCAGAAAGAAGTAAATACTATCTAATAAATAAAATAAAAATTAGAATAATATGAAAAAGTTGGCTGTCACATCACAATCGTCTTTGGTGTAGAGGATGCACACTGGACTAGTTATCCAGAGGCCCGAGGTTCGATTCCTGGTTGACGAGTTAATTTTTTCATATAAGTATTTAATTTAATTAATAAATGGTTTTCTTTACATAAATATAAAATCATCTTGACAATGAATTTCTTAATTTTTTTTTAGATTTTTTGTTGTAGTAAATCGTAGTAAAATTTCCTCAAACTACATTTTCCATACCTATTCTAGTGAGATGTTCTAGTGTGTACACAGATGTCGCGAGACGCTCACATCTAATTTTTCACATTTGTTATAAACTTTTAACGATGATACTGGTTTTTTTCTATCCAATGATATTTAATCCAGCGCGAACATTTATCATAACCATTCCCTACATACATTGATGAATGAATTTTTTCTTTCAAGTTTTTATTTTCAGTTTTTTTAATCTTTTTATTAAAATTAAATTTTCATATTTCAACAGAATTGATAGCTGCTGTAGAGCCCGTTATCTCTGCTCTTGTTATGCAAAACTAAATCTCAAAGGATTAATTTATTAAAAAATACAAAGTTTCCATTTACTAATACTTTAAAATTGTTGTGCTTTTTTCATGCAATGTTGGTGTCAAAATTTTCCTATCAGTGAACGAACCAACTTCTATAATAAATTATTTTATTATAATTGATTTAAAAACTGTTTTTAATAAATATTATTCATATAACTAAAAACTGTTATTAGAAGCCACAAAATTTGGCACAAAACGACCGCAAAAATTTATAAAATTGGTATGCCAGTTTAGCACTTGACTAATGTACGGCGGTACCACTATACTACCCCCTTTATTTAAAGTAAGAGTGAGGGTTTTTTCTGCAAATTCTATCCCGTTGGATACCGTTCCAGAAGTTTTGAAAACCATTATACCTCTACTTTTAAAAAGTAAAGATATTATCTGTTTCCGAAATATTAAACTTTAAATTGATTTATTTTAAATTTCTAATTGATTTATTTTCCAAAACGCAAGCAAGATAAAGAGTGAACAAATTTTGTAGGTATAACGGGCCACAAGTCAGATTTGAATGGAGAAATGAAAGGGTATGTTTCATCCACAAAGAAATTCCGTATAAAAATATTAACAATTTTTGTTTGGAACATGCCACAATTTCGATGTATACATCTCACAAACTACTTGACTACTAGTGTCGAACCGTATACAAAATTTGTATACCCGGTATATGTAAATATACCTGGGTATATTAAGTTTAGTGCCGTCTTTGTAACGCTTGAAAATATTGATCGCAGATTAGAGCACCTATTCCAAGGGTTCTGAATTTCGTATGCGTGTTCTTGAGCTAAAAAGTCGGGTCCAGTTCGTCAAAATCGGACTATGTCTGGGCAAAATGACCAAAACTGTCCATTTTTGAAACCCTAAGAGATAGAAGAAAAATTGTAAAGACAAACAATGTTCCTTTTTTAAGAATAAGCAACTTTTTTTATACAAATTCAGGATATACTGGGTATTTAAGCAATTAACTTACTTAGAAATAACTAAATAACTAATTTTCACTTGTTAAATTAAACTTTGTAATAATAATTAAAGTAAATTAGTGTTAAAAGTAACATAATTGAACAAGCTAAATAAATAATAATTCAAAATATTTCCTTAAGATGTTAACCCCCCCCCCCCCCCCACTATCCCTTAATCGATATTTTTTATTTTAGAAATCTAAATGTATGTTTGAATGTGCCCGAAATAAATAATAATAAAAAAATTTGTTTACAGTCATTAATCAACACTTTTTAATACATTTTTCTTAAGTTAAAAAAATAGGTACTAAAATAATATATAGGTATTAGGCACTTGTTAACCAACGATTACCATAAATGAGAAAGTTAAATTAAATTAAATAATTATTTATGTTAAAGCTTATTAACATTATTCAAATTACCTTGTTAACAATATAATGGATAAAATATTATAATTTAAAAATTAAAAAAGAAAAAAGAAAAAATAGTTAAATATTTTATACCTCATTATTATTTTCAACAAATTTAGATGTATATATATATATACAGAAAAAAAAGTACCGAATGCATAAATTAATATTTTTATTTTCAACAAAAATATTCGTTGCTTGATATATAATTACCAGTATAGTATGTATAAAATTTATTGATTTTCTCGTTGAAGATTTTAAAATTGTTTTAAATCATTCGATATTAATATACTCGGGGACAAAGCAATTGAGTCACTGTGTTCATTTACTCTGTATAATGTACTTACATGGATAAATACTGATACCGTTTATTAGTCCGATCATTTTAGTTTTACCTGGAAAGTTTTCCGGAAGTTTTGAAAATTATTAATATTATAGATTTCGATGTCCTTGTTTCGAATTTTCAATTTTCCATCTCTCGCGCCCGACATATTAGAAAAATGGCGCCCAAAAACAGTTTTTTGGAACTTTCTCCTGTCCCATTCATTTTGTGATGAAATTAGTCATATATTTAATTAAACTACACTGATAGAAGTAATTCCTTCTACAGTAAGAAAAATTTTGTTAAACCAAGAATTTCTGACTTGGTATAAGAAAATAAAATTGGAATGAATACTACATTTCTTTAATCAAAATCACATATTTAGTGAATCGGTTTCATTGTCCACAAGTATACCATAATTATAAGAATCATTCTTACGTTATGGTGTATATTTCAATATTTTTATTACATTATTATTTATTTTAAACAATGTATGACAAATGTTTAGTATTTCGATATTCAACTATTGATTGCATGGCGCCTATTGATTATTAATACAAGCTCAAGTCATGTGTAAAGTATGCGTACCCGGAAAAGATATCAAAAAAATAATTACACAAAAAAGTGTTCATATGTTGAGTTTTTCATAAAATAAGAACATTCGAAAACTCTGCATGGTACACTCCCGTTCATAAAAATTGAACCACCAGTAAATCACATTCTAAGCGCATATATTACTAAATATATGTATATTACATACATTAACATTTAGAATATTTCAACTGGTTTAATTTTTATGAACGGGAGTGTACTCTTTAATTAAAAAAAAAATTCAGCAATTTTTTTTCAATTCAAAATCACAGCAATTTTTAAATGAATCCTCTCCAAATCGTTGTAATCGTTAAAATAACCGTAAACTATACAAGACTCTATTAATTATATTTAATTTTGTTAATGACAATGTTTGCGATAAACTACATAGTTCTCGAAATATTCGTTTATAGTGGGAATTATCCTCAATATTGACTACGGTCAAGCGAGCATATTGATCAACCTATTACAGCTAGTAGGGTTTTGCATGGAAAGAGGATTAACATAGATTTCGAACTAGCATATATACATTTCTGCTATATTAATAGGAGCAGTTTGTTACCATATAAGGCTGCAATATGAATATGGAACGAAGTTGCCTATTTTTGCCTTAAAATTTTGTTCCTATCTTTTATCATTTAAAGGTCGATATTTCCCCAAATATACTTGGGGGATGTTTGGACCAATTTCTCAATGCCTACATTTTTTGTCTGGAACTTTTTTCAAATCAAAATACAATGTAAATAATCGCAAAAACCCCAGATTTATCATGTTAATCGTCCACCATTTTTTTCACTATAAATGAAAATTACTGATTACAATTGGTTTCTGGAAAAAATGAAATTATCCTAGCCTAGAAAATAAAGCCTAGAAAATATGTTAAAGAGAATATAATGACATTTCTATACACTCACGAACAAATTGGAATTATTTATAATCAAACTTATTACAAATATTTTTATATGTAAAATTTACTATTAATTTCTTTTTATATACCATATGTTAAAATTCCCACACTAATTGTATGTATAATATCATAACTATAATAACGGGTTACTATAATAAAATTATACCGTTGAATAAAAAATATGGGGAGTCCTAGAAAGATGGTATTAAATGTCCTTAAATATAACGTTATTAACATTGCAGAATCTCAATCCAAGCTATACCATATACAAGACTCCTCAATTCCCGGGCTAACTCACTCACTTTCAATTCGAATTATGAGGCACTTCCCGTTGTCCGATCGGGTTGTGGTTTTTCCATTCGATGTAGAGATCCACCAGTGATGCGTAAGTATTTTTGTAAATTTATCTGATTTTGCTGTTTTTCAAACTTGGCTATACTTTCAGCATGAAAGCTGTTTCTCGGAAATTTTTACCCTGCTGTTTTTACCGATTACCGAATGCATGTACCAAGGACTGCATGTAAACATGTGATAAACGAGATAAGATCAAAGTGCAAAACATTTTAGACTCCAAGGAGTATCTATCAATGTATCTATCTATCTTTTCTTTTGAAGAGTTTTGTTAAGAAATAATCAAGGTATCCAACATCTGTGGTTATGTTTACAATGTTTAACAATAAACAACAAATATTTGTCAAAGATATTTTACAATCTAAACGAAACCTTTCTTGGAATCACTAACCTGTTTCATTAAATACATTCAACAAACAGTCATAAATGTTGATTAATCAAAACTTCCTAGCCAAGCATTATTACTTTATACTTTTCCAAATAAATCAATCCACTTAAAGCATATTTAATTCTGCATTGTATTGAAAAACGTCACCTGTTTACTCCTAGAAAGAAAAGAAAAAATATTTTAGTGATTTGATACAGTTTTAAAATAAAATTCTAGTCAAGGAAGAACCGTCGATAAAGCGGGATGAAATTTTTGAAACTATTTTTAGATAGCAAACAAATGTTTTATGAATTTATTATTTTCGCTGATTATCCCAAATGCATTGTTACACCACGAGATTATTTCTTTGAAATTAAAAATATTTGAATTTACATAAGTGAAAGGTAAAAAAGGATACATTAAGCAAATTTTCAATGCATTTTTCGGAAGTATGACCAGTATTGAATGATGATTTCAAACTTATAAAATGGTTCGTTCGCGTAAAAGTTGCATTCGATATGTGCACAATTGGGATCTCACAATTGGGTCTCGTAAGAATGTCTCGAATAAAAAATATTCGTCATTAAATTACTAATAACTTTTTGCCAAGAAATTTTTCAAAAACTGAATGGGTTCGTCACAAATCCACTTTATACTTGATTGAGACACCCTTTACATTCCATTAGTTTTATTAAAACATGAATACCTTGTTGGCAAAATCGTTATAATATGTGTATGTATGTACTAGGGACTACAAAAGTTGATGTCATTTATTTAAATTTTATAATTGATTTGTGCCTTATTGATTCGATTTTCGAAAAAATGCTTCGAATAAAAGTTGTTCATTAGAAATATAGTAACAACTTTTATTCGACAATTTTTTTCAAAAAGCGAATGAATAAGGCACAAATCAACTATAAAATTTAAAAAAAATGACATCAACTTTTGTGGCCAAGTGTACAATACATAATTTGTATAAAATTACAACATTAATGTACTCTGAAATAAACACAATAATAATAAAGCTGAAAAACCATCAATATTATTAAAAAAATAGATCAAAATAAATCATTATTTTATATTTTTTCCAAATTTAGTTACTCGCTGATTATTATGATTAACTAATCCGAGTGGTCGAGCTGTTAAAGGCACTCTGCTCGGAACTGGAAGGTTGCTGGGCCGATATCTAACATCGGCAGTTTGAAAATTAAATTAATTTCGAAAAAAGGTTGATGGGGCAGATAATTGACTAAACTGTCGGAGTATGGACAAGAACGAAAGTAACCGGCTATGCTTATGAAGCTTTTCGGCAGTTTCACAAACTTCAGATGAATATCGGCATAGTTCCTATCAAAGTTGGCTGCAGTCGCTCTGCTGGGCATACTTCAATAGCGCTCACAGGCTAGAAAGAAGTTTGTATTCTTCTACCTATCAGCAAAGAGTTTATCCACCTGCAAAAGGTTTCTAATACTCCGTACTGACTTTTAGATAACAACCCTCTTTCTACTCCTTGCTCTGTCCAGATAACAACCCCGATACTGTGAGTCTTGGAAGAGCTCTTGGCTAGTAAGAGTAAGCAGCATCAAGATTTGCACCTTTTCAGATTGTCCCTGCGTTTTTTTAACCTCAGAATATCCCCGCAATGCAATGCACTTTTTTGTGGTTGAGGTGTTAAGGTATTTCTAGTATTGCTTGTTCTCCCTCTTTTCGTTTTTTTGCGATCTGTATCGGGCTTGGAGTCCCTTGTCCACATCTCAACCTCTTTTGCTGTGGATGTTTCAGAGGTTGATTCTCTGAATTGGTCCCCACAGTCAACACTTATTTGTTTTCTATCTCCTCAGGAGAATTGGTTTCCCCTCAGCCCTAGTTTTCTCTAATGCCACTCTTCTCCTACACTCGGGATACTTTTTTCATTCAGGAAAAGAGCTTGTAAGTTCTTGTCCAGATTTTCTGCTGGGTTAGGTGACCCGCTAGTGTTTAGTGTCTCCTGTTCTTAGTCTCTCAGTGATGTTAGCATACGCAGCCTCTGCTGATTCACTTGTTGAGGGGATTTGAGCCCCAGAGCCGCCTACTACCACATCGGCCCCTTGATGGCCAATTATTGACCGATAATTTAACCTTCTGCCTAAGTTGCCATGTTGTCATGGCTAGTTGCTCTGGGCACAATGCCTCACATCTGGGATTACATGTTTTCTGAGTCTGACTCTTCAGAGTCATCCTGTCCGGCATGGGTATTTCAGTAACAAAGTTTCCGCTGGCATAGCATAGCCCTTCATCGATGCACTCTCGCCTTTCCACTAGCGACAAGGTCGTACCATGCTAAGGAACCAGTCAAGTAGCCGAGCGGTCTAAGGCGTCATGTCTGCGCAGTATACAGTACTTGGAAACTGGGAGGTTATGGGTTCGAATCCCGACATCCGCAGTTTGTCAATTATAAAAAAAAAGGGGCGGTTGACTGACTAAACTGTCGGCGTATGGACAAGAACGAAGTAACCGGCTATGCTTGAGAAGGTTTTCTGCAGTTTCCTTCACGAACTCCAGATGAATATCGGCATCCAAGACGATACGATAGAAAACATCCAAATACAGTACAAGAGACAAGCTACTCTCGTCTTATCTCGCGACATCACTACGTTCTACCGCCCATTACTTTGTTGATTTACACCTTATTGTGTGAAAATAATAAGAACAATAATATAAGCAAGATGTATCTCTTTAACTTCATGAAACATTTTTATAAATTTATTACAATCATTTTTCATTACAACACGAATGAAATGAAACTTATCTCTTTTGCGTACCCTACCCAGATAGTGAGTGCTCTTACACTGGTGTGTAAAGGGAAAGTTTACATAAAAAATATGTTAGATAACAAATGAATAATATAAACTGGGTTATAACAAGGAACGAATAACAACTTTCTTCTTTTTACCTTTTTTTTTATACATATATTTAGAATACATGTACATATCTGCATGGTGTTAATGCTACCACTTTTTCGTGTTCTTTGTGGAAATTGTGAAAATTTATGTGTGGGTCCATCATGTACATAACATTATGGCATTGATATGCACGGGAATGCGTTATAAAAGTTCAAACAGTATACAAACAAATTTTCTTAAACTTTTGTGATTTGTTAGAAAAAATGCGAAAAAAATTTTGCTTTCGATTTGAATAATAATAATCATTTTCTAGCGTAATTTTGGCCCAAACAGTACGAAAATAAGGTTGATTTTAACGTCCGACCAACACATTTCAAAATTTTCGCTTGTCGATTCATACAGTTTGGAATTTTAGCACTACGGATCTGATATCTTAAAAACCATTAATCGTAACGTATTTTAACAAACAGCATCATTTTCGCTATGTCCAAATTAGCTTATAATGAAATTTTTATTAAAATCGAAGACATAACATTTTTCGTAAAATTTTGCGAATTTTTTCATGGGACCCCTTTGAAAAAATACAAAAAAAGTGATGAAAATTTTTGTTCTCGATTTTAATAATAATCATTTTCTATGGTAATTTTGGCCCAAACAGTACGAAAATAAGTTTCATTTTAACGCCTGACCAACACAATTCAAAATTTTCGCGTGTCGATTCATACAGTTTGGAATTTTAGCACTATGGATCTGATATCATGAAAACCATTAATCGTATCGTATTTTAACCAACAGCATCATTTTCGCTAGGTCCAAATTAGCTTAAAATGAAATTTTTATCAAAATCGGAGACATAAAATTTTTCGTCAAATTTTTCGAATTTTTCCAGGGGTACCCCTTTGAAAAAATACGAAAAAAGTGAAGAAAATTTTTGATCTCGATTTTAATAATAATCATTTTCTTGAGTAATTTTGATCCAAACAGTATGAAAATAAGGTTCATTTTAACGCCCGATCAACACATTTAAAAATTTTCGCTTGTCGATTCATACAGTTTGGAATTTTAGCACTATGGATCTGATATCTTGAAAACCATTAATCGTATCGTATTTTAACCAACAGCATCATTTTCGCTAGGTCCAAATTAGCTTAAAATGAAATTTTTATCAAAATCGGAGACATAAAATTGTTCCCCAATTTTTGCGATTTTTTTAAGGACGTTAGAAAAAATGTGAAAAAAATTTGTATTCTCGATTTTAATAATAATCATTTTCTGGGGTAATTTTGATCCAAATGTCACGCAAATAATAATATTATTAGGCTCTAATAATATTCATTTTATTCTGGGGAAAAACATCATAGAATAAACGAGAACTTGACCCCTTTTTATCTACATTGATATGTTTTTCCGGTTGAATATGTAGTTTTGATATTTTGTATTCGTTATGTGTATCTGAATAGAATTAAAATGGTAAAAAATTGTCTAGACGTTTCTGAAGTATACACAATTTTACGTGATGAAATTTCTTTTTGAATGACTCCTATTTAATTTCCGTTTGGGGATTTGTCCAGGAAAAAAAAAGTTACGTTTATCTTATTCTAGTTTTGGGTTGTTTTTTTTTTTTTTATTTAATAAATGGAAAAATTTGTTTCGTAAATACATTTAGTAATGTAACGATTTTATTATATCTTTCGTTTTCGATATTAGTTTGGTTAACTTATCGATAGTATGATCCTTTTACTTTTTTTATTAACATAGTTTTAGATTAAATATTTATTAAAAGGTTTTTGTTTTGTATGTAGGTTACGGCGGGTAATTCGTATGATTTAGGTCATGTAACCAATATATTCGTTCGAATTGTTAATATTGCTAAAAATATTTTTTACTATTGCTAACAAATAACTTTTCATAATAGTTTAACTTTTTATACCCAGTATATAATATACACCAGGATGTATTAATATTCGTTCCGTTTTTCTAACGGTTGAAAATATTTATTGCAGAACAATTTTGATATAGGTGTTCATAAAATGACCTAATAGGGGATATGCATGAAAATTTTTTTTTCACTTGAATTGAAGCATGTTTACTTGACAAATATCAAGGTAAAATTACTTTTTAAATAACTTTAAAAATAAGCGAGATATGAATTATTGAAATTCCCGATTAGACAAAGAGGGTGAAAGCCCTCTTGATATGTTAAGTGACGTCATATTACACTTTCACCATTTAAAATACACGTAAAACTCCGTTTTTAGTATTTTTGCAAGAAAGAGACAGATAATAATCTTTAAAAGCTTATAGCTTCCTTGATATTTGTCGGATTTTAATTTCGTTTTTAAATATTATTACAGTATTAACAGTATTTTCATATTCTGAAAATAAATGTGAAAAAAAATTTTCATGCATATTCCCTATTAGTCCATTTCCGCAAATGTGACTGTTCCTCAAAACGATAACTCAAAAACATAAAGAGATATCGAGCTGAAATTTAGTATGTGTGTTCTAGAGCTAAACAGTAAGGTGAAGTTTAAATTGGCAAAATCGGACCATGCGTTTGGGCAAAATAGGCACAACTGTCTATCTTTGAAATCGTAAGAGATAGAACAAAAATTTAAAGACAAAAACTATTTCTTATTTAAAAATAAACAATTTTTGTGAGTAACTTTTTTCATAAACTCGTAGTATATACCGAGTATTTAAGCAATTAACTCAATTAGTTGATATTCAATAAGTCCGTTTTAAAAACGCGGTAATTTAAAATTTTTATTTAATGTTTCTATTTTGATAAAAATTTTGCTCTATGTCGTTCTGTTTAACCTATCTGCGTAAACATCTCGAATTTAGCACGTAGGTAGTGTGTGTTGGTTCAATTATAAAAGTATCAAGTTTTCAGTTTCAAATTTCCAAGTACATCGTGAGAACTAATTTACAAGGGCGTTATGTACAATTGAAAGCTACTTGCCCATTCATTGATTAACACATTGTATTACAACGGTACCGTTAAGTACCGTTTATTTGAGCCTGTGTAGAACAACGTAGCGACATCAGGAGTATTTTGTATTTATTTACACGAAAGTTTATTCAAAATAAGAAAAACAAGGACTATTTTTACAATATTTGAAGAAAATGTATAGTAAAATTTACAGGTGAGGGCCGACACTTACATGTACCTTTGGTGCATAAATTAGTGTTTATTTTCATTTTATGGAGAAAAAAAACGAGTATATACAGAACATTATTGTACACCGATCGATGTACATAAACTTAAAACAATAGCCCAGAAATGTACCCTTCTTTTTTAAATGTTGCTTTTATTACTTATTATAATAAATTGGTGTTTTAAGGTATATCCAAACTATATCAGCTGATCGGATACCCGCGCGAAAACAACTGTATAGAAAATTATATGCGAATCAGTGAGATTTCGCAATAAAACATCATACATATACTAGTATATAATTTCAAACGACTTTCAAACAGTGCGCCGGTACTCAGGATGCCAACTGAACGATAAAAAATAACCTTCTGTTGCGGACATGAAAAAAATGCACTTTTTTATGCAGATTTTATCAAAAAACTTAACAATCCGATGGGCATTCTCCCAAAGCTTTAAGGAAAATTATTTCTAAGGAATTGAGGAAAGTATGTGTTGAATTTCAGAACAACCGTGACTATATTCAGAGAATTCGAAGTAAAAACAGACGGAATCGTCCATTTTATTTCACCATGTTTATGAAGATGCATGTTAAATTTCTCCAATTACATAACGATTTTTCTCCCATGGTGATCAATTCTCAAAAAAATTCAGCTGATTTCTGATGATTCATTTTCCTAATATTGTGAATTTTGTGAAGTTCTTGACAACCTAATAATAGCTTGGTAATACCTTAAAACGTGCTTCTTAAAAGTACCGTTGGCACATAAGTAGCGAAATCAGTGGGCTAAAAGACTGTTCTGACAAAGTATGTCCTAGACTATATTTTGAATTATATAGAACTTTGTGAACTGTTACGCAAACTACCTTTACATAAATTTGGTGTGACTATTGTCATTATTTTTTCTGTTAATTAAATTTATGTGATTTGATTATATTTTCTGTAAACAGTTACTTTGAAACGGAATTTTAATTGAATTCATTAGACAAACATAAAAAAGTAGTGTTTCGAAATACATAAATAAAAAAAAACATAGTACCTACTCTTAAAGACCATCCATTGCATCGTTATAAATTACAACATACTTAAAATTTATTATACTTATAATCAGAAAGAAATTCGATACAAGCTCTTGCTTGCTTGCTTCATTTATACGTTTGAATTCAAGGGAAAGTTTATGTTGTAGTTTTGTTCTGCTATAGTTCTTTGTAGCTACTTAGTGGCATTCTGTGCGCACATGAATAATACGAAGCCATTTCGTTTACGATAGCGAAAGTAGTGGTGCCGCAAGTGACGAGATTAAAACGGGTCAGCGAGAGGCGAGATAATTACAATCCGAAAAATTAATTGAAAATTACAATTTTCGATAAATATTCGAGAGACAAACGATAGTACTCTCTTTCAATCTCTGTAGATTTAATATGTCAAAATGTCCTAATTACAAAACAGCAAAACATTTTGGCTGGTAATGATTTAATTTTTTCTTAATTTTCTAACTCTTATTAATAATCAATATTGAGTAATAATTATTATTATTACTTTTTAAACCCGGTATATATGATATATACAAGTGTATAATAAGTTTATTATACCCGGTGTATATGATACATACAAGGGTATATTAGGTTTATTATACCCGGTATTAAGTTTAGTCCCGACTTTGTAACGCTTGAAAATATTGATCACATTGATGTTTGTGTTCATAAAATGAAATATTTCGCCCATTTCCGCATATCCGCCCGTCAGTTTCTCTGTGGACACGGTAACTCAAATATCAAACAGATAACGAGCAGAAATGTAGGTTCGTGAAAGGATAAAATCGGACCATCGGTTTCACATCGGGGAAACCGGAAGATGAAATTTAAAGACAAAAAATGTTCATTTTTTTTAATAAATAAACAACTTATGTATGAAACTTGTTTTTCATAAACTCATTATATATCGGATATTTAAGCAATCAACTCAGTTAGTTATTATTTTCACTTGTTTTTATTTGTATGTTTTCAAGAAAATCTTCAGCGGTAAAAACGAGACGATAAAAACTTTTAAAAGTCAATGCAATACAAGAAACATGCTACTCAAAAAAAGATAGTTACATTTGATGGTGAAAAGTGATTTGAAGTGTTAAGTATTAAAAAGTTTGGTTACCCCTGAACTAATGATATATGTTATTTTCCATTTTTAAGGATTGATAAATTTCATGATTTGTTTCAAATTCCAATTTTCTAATATTATTATCCAAATATACAAAAATAAACCCGAATAATGTTATACAATTTCAAGTGAAAAATTATACAAACAAACAAAACTTTAACTGTCATATTTATAGCAGACGAAAAAAATGAGTAAAAAACAAAAAAGTTTCAGGGAATGCTGCAGGGTGTATTTTAACAAACATTGACCATTTATTATTAAAATGGACAAAATGGGGTAGCACACTAGGTATTTATACAGTCAGTATAGAGATGTGAATATATTTTTTTTTATTTTGCACATACAATGTTACAAATAATAATCCATCTTATATTCCCAAATCACTCTTTATATACATCAGTGACGTTTTATATGACATATTATATATAAAATAAAATTATATCATATTTTTTATACTTTATAATATATAAATGAGAAGAGATGGACATATACGGATTGTACAGGTTGTACCGCAAAAATATGTTTGTTGGTGTGCTGTTAGTATAATTTCGTTTAGAAAGTCCAACATTAAAATATTCGCAAAACTTTTTAAATTTTTAAGATGGTAGCACCACGTGACCTATAAACAAACTAAATCTTGAGCCTATATTTATAAATATAACATGCACATTTGTGTTTTGTTTTTTAAATTTTAGGTTAGATAGATTGTAGATGCTGTCCTGGACGGGATGAGGATGTGAGTGGAGAGCATGGAATTTTGTGTGTAAGGATGTGAGGATGTTGTAAAAGTAAATAATTGTTATATTAAATAATAATTAATTTGTAAAGGTAAATGATTGTTATATTTAATAATTATTATTTAAATAAATAATAAATATATGTAAAAGATATAATTGATCTTTATTGATTTGATTTATGAAATGTTATTATTTTAATATGTAAATTACCATGGTTGTTAACATTCAAAGCAACCGTGATAATAGAGGGAAGTTATAGTTGTTATGCAACAGATAAAAATGATGAACAAAATTATAATAATAATTTAATGAAGAAGCGATACCGCTACAATGTGATTGGAGTGGAAGGAATTTTAGTGTATAGCTTAGAAATTGGTCGGATATGCGGCTGCAGCCGACTATACTAGGAACTATGCCGATATTCATCTGGAGTTCGTGAAGGAAACTGCAGAAAACCTTTTCAAGCATAGCCGGTTACTTTGGTCTTTTCCATACGCCGACATTTGAGTCAATTAACCGTCCCCCTTTTTTTCCTAATAATTTACAAACTGCCGATGTCGGGATTCGAACCCATAACCTCCCAATTTCCAAGTAGGCATACTACGCAGACATAACGCCCTGGCCCGCTCGGCCACTTGGACTGGTATTTTTCAATATTAAACATGATATTTCTACCTGTCAAGGACTGATTTTCTAAAATCGAGTATTTTGTTTTCATGTCTTTAACTTGAAATCAATCAAGTGGCGCAATATCATTTCCTTGCCAAATTTTACAAAATTTTGCCTTGGGAAAGAAGCCAAAATTCAACTTTGTATTCACGAAGATTGTTATTCAGAGAGACTCAAAATATTTTGTCTAAATTTTACAAAATTGTCTTCGTGAAATTAATTTGATTATTGGTGGACCACACTATATGTATTTACGAGAGAAAATGATTCACATGTTTGTTATATTTTAATTTTAATGGTTTCTACCATTGACTTCGGTGACTACTTTTTTTTTTTCTGAATACACACAACATTAAATCTGATCTGTAAATGATAACACGGCAACTGTTGTACTCTCATATTTGTCACATGGTGTGATATCTCATTCATTTTAAAAAAGATGTGATATTATTTAAATTGGAATTTTACATTTTTTTTTGCACTGTTTTTCTCTAACAGTTTATTTTCAGATAAACTGTTTGCTTGTTTTGATATGCTTTTATTAGGTCGTCTTGTATATTTGTAATAAATGCAAGTAGTAAATTATGTAATCAATTTTAGAAAATCGTTTTTCATCCTCTTCTAATTCCTGTATGAATTTGAAAACTTTACAAATCTTTGCAATTCTAATGAAGTTGAAGAGGTCTTTCTGAAGTGTTGAGGGTATCACATCATTTTTTTGTTAGAAAAACGTGTTCCCACGCATACCTCTGTTTTTATTTATATACCTGGAAATTTCACAATAGTCTATAATACATACAGTCCTTTGTGTAACTGACACACTGATCTATACAAAATCAAACCATTACTTCAAACTTTCGGGAAAAATCGGAAAACTTTAATTCATTCAACGAAACACATCCCCCCGTAGGAAAATGGGGGCAAACCCCAAAATACCTTTTTTACTTATATATACATACCAGCCAAGTAGTCGCACTTGTAAAGGCGTTGTGTATATTTGAAACTGGTAGGTTATGGATTCGAATCCCGGCATCGGCAGTTTGTCAATTATTTAAAAAAAAGCAAGGCTATGCTTGAGAAGGTTTTCTGCAGTTTCTTTCACAAACTCCAGATGAGTATCGGCATAGTTCCTATCAAAGTCGGTTCCAGCCGCACATCCTACCAATTCCTAGCCTACACACTAAAATACCTTGTCTTCCACTCACATCCGCACATCCTTAGCCATCACAATCGACCTTATAGTCGAAGTGTGTCCCATCCAGGACAGCCTCTTCAATCTATCTATACGAGAAGAATCCGGTTTTTTGCATTCGACATGAAATAGTTTCGAACTTACAGTAAATCGAAACCTATAATTTTTCCAACGCATAGGTGTAAAATGATGTCAATCTATGCACAAATATGTAAAATGGGGTCCATTTATGCGAATTTTTGTAAATGAGGTCCATATATGCGCAGTTGTGTAAAATGAGGTCAATCTATGCGCAATAGTGTAAAATAGGGTCCATTAATGTGAATTTTTGTGAACGAAGTCCTCCTATGCACAGTTGTTTAAAATGATGTCAATCTATGCGCAGAAATGTAAAATAAGATCCATCTAAGCGCAGTTGGATCAAAACTGATTCAATTATATTTCAAATAATATTATATATATTTGAGTACAAATTTTAAAAAATCTAAAATTAAAATGTTTACACAAGCAGATAAATTTGCAATTAGTTTATAAAGCATTTTATAAAAAACATAAAGGTAGGCTTTTAATAAAAGCAATATTGGACAATCTTGTTAATAAAATACAACGATGGTGCCTGCTGCTTGCTTGCTGCTGTTTATAAAATATCTTTTGAGATAATTTATATTTTTTTAATTTTAATTAATTTCTATTGAAACTTCATCACTTCATGTTTATAGGAAAATTTTATAATTCCTTCTTTTTTTTCGTTCCACAATTTGAGTAGAAAATATTATTGACCTAATTAAAAATACTTTTTAATCTATAAATATGGTAAGAAGTATGCGTTTACTAATAAAGTACTTTTTCCGCAATATTGATTATATGTGTACTTAGAAAAAACCATAACATACACTTCTGTTCATAGAAATTGAACCAGTAAGTCACATTCTAAGCGTACACATTACTAAATATATGTATAATACTACATATAGGAACACTTAGACTTTTTCAACTGGTTCAATTTTTATGAAAGAGAGTGTACATATATACTGATATTATGATTTTTTTTTAATATTCAAGAATTATTCACGTATTTGAGGTATCATCTAAAATCGATGCACCCGGAATAGTTTAGTCTGTTTAGCGCGACATGAATCTATGTACCTCTGCGAAACAAGATGGAGCCTAAAAAGACAGTGAAATTGCTCTTTATTAAATAATAATGCATCAAATATTTAATTTTTATACTAAAAATTTAATTACAATATAAAGATTATTAAAAATTATTACCATCTTTTTCCTATATTCATATACCTAAATTAAATTTCTCCTTAAAAAAATGACATATAAACGCATCCACCTCCGCGGATGTCAAAACTTTTGCATCCACAACATCTCTTATTTCGAGTATAGTAAATTTTCGAATGAATGAGTAATCAGGAGCGCGACCACCATCGTTTATCTCCTCATATACGATGCGTCTGGTGCCCGTTTTTGATGAATTCACATGTAAATATATATCATACTTATTGTGCAACCATATTAAATAAAATATTTTTAACTTGATCTCTCTTATTATACAACCATTCTCCGGTTTATGTCTATATACTGATTGTATTTTAAAATACACCCAATCTGCAAACAATGTATAGTGTATCAATTGCTGTCTATATGTACACTCCCGTTCAATAAAATTGAACCGACCTGAACCGAATCAGTCTTTTCTTGTAGTAATTGTTTTTGGCAGATACAACATTTTATTTAATTTTCATACGTAAAAGGAAGATATAACACTTAACATGTATTTACATTACATATTCTTACTCTAACACTGACTTGTTTACATGAATAAAAAATATAAAACTTCCATTTCTTTTTTCACATTTAAAAAGTATACTACTTATCTTTGTTTATAAATAAATAATATATAGAGAGTTACAAAACTGAGGAATGAAATGTAAGAAAATTAACATTTCAGATTAGTTCAATTTTATTGAACGGAAGTGTACATATGTAGTCTAATTCTCTGTACTATGATATGGTTAACTTTGTTCTGCAATAAAATCGGAGGCAGGTTTGATACGTTCTCATTTGTCATTAGATCAGTCTTTGGTGGGGACAGTGTGCAGAGACAGTGATAGATGCACTATACATTGTTTGCAGACTGAGTGTATTTTAAAATACAAGCTGTATACGCTTGGTACGTATGGGGTTGCTCATATTCTTATTGCTTAAGAAACATTCTTCATATATTTCGATTTAAATTAGTAATCAAATCTTCTCAACATAATCCATTAAATATTGAAATAACCACATACTAGAATACTCTCTCTAAATGAATTCTCTATGGATAAAAAGTTCAGGAAGGCATTAACGTTTGCATTAATTATATTCTTTAGAAATATATATATTATTTAAACAAAACTGTATAAATGAAAATTGGATTAATTTCGAAACATAATTTTCTAGTGGAGGTATTTTAAGCCTCTGAATTTACTTTACAACAGACTGCCACCCAAGCAGTAGAAATACCAATCCGAAGGGTGTACATTAAAATATAACGATCGAAAATCAGATTTTTAGATAGCCACCTTTGGGATGAAATTTTTCGACGTGATAGAGAATGAATTAACGCTCCTGGTTAAGCTCAGAGGAGATTATAATAGCTTTAGTGCAGGAAAAGAAGGTAATCACCCAATATGTCGTAGCGAACTTAATTAAAAGTATTCCAAGAAGGCTTTAGACAATCATTAGAGCAAAAGGAGGTAATGTTTAAACTTTAAAACTTTAATCCCTACCAAAAATCTCGAAGTATGCTTTTTTATTTATTTATATAAATTTGTCCTTTTTTTTTTAAATTAATTTTTTTTTCTCGTAATTTAAACGTTTTTTATTTTACAACAAAAACATATACAAATTTATAAAAATGTAGTTGATATGCAAAAAAAATTCCAAAGAAAATAATTCAAATGAATGCGCCACTTTGTTTGGCGTGCAGTGTATATCGACTTTGAATAAGTAGGTACTGATCACACCGTCATAGATATTTTAAAGGATATCCAAAACAAATATTTGCTAATTGCTACCCACTTTTTTCTGAGACTCTGATTGATGCATCTTTAATGCAGTGAAGTTAACAGAAAATTAGTGAATCGATAAATGTTGGAATTAAAAATTTCACCGGAACTGACATGATCGATAATACCCCGTATAAAAAAGTGTGCCAATTATTTATTTCATAAAAGTTAGTGAATAATAAAAACAAAATAAAACTATATATATATATATATTGAATTCATGGTTGAGTGAAAGCTTCCGGTAAAAAGTAGTACAATATCAATAATACAAGAACAACAAAAAAAAAGAGCCGCAACATTAACACAAAAATTACGTATAACACGAATCACTTAACACGAACATTTGGTTGAACACAAAAATAAATATTGACAAAATAATTACATATGCACACAATTTATTTAAATAATAATAACACGCACCCAGGAGAGTCAGCATTAAAACTTATACCCATATTGTACGTACGAGTTTGTACGAGAACAACTTTAATTAAACACATTCTTCATCTTTACACTGAGTAGTATATCAAATGAGAATTCATCACAGTTTCGTTACGCAGGAGTCAACTTAGCAAATTTTCTCAGAATTAATACGTCGCTTCTCTTTTGGAAATAGATCTTAATTAATGTTCATCTTATTAATGTTCATAGCGATCCATTCGATTAATGTTCATTCAAAGATCAAGTACGTTCATGAATAGAAACGATCAAGGGTAAGGAGCGTTTAGAGAATTAAGAAAACACATAGAAAAATTCATTAAAAAACATTAAAAATATCAAGTAACCATGGTGATGCATTTATAATATTCATTATTATGGGTGTTGTTTTTAAATTGCAAATATACCTGTAAATATTATGGTCAGAAATGAATTGTAGTAAAACTGATTTACTAATTCTCTATTACTTACAAATTTTTCCATTTTACAAATATTAAGTTTTTATATTTTTCCATTATATTTGTTGTATTATAATATTTTAGTATGGGTAAAGCTTCCAAAAATAAACTTTCAAGTAAATGGCCCCGAACAAGCTGGTCAAGAATTCCAGATTATTAGGAAAACCAGGTGAACGATTTATTTGAACTTGTTTAGTACACAGATTATTATTTTGCAAAATTTCTTAACCAAAAAGAAAAGAAGTACAAAAGTATTTGAGTTTTTCCCTCTTTTTTTCCCAGTGTTGTGGATACAAAGGCATAGCTATAAAGTAGTTCTTTTTGTATTAATCGTTAATTTGATTAAAAGTTATTCTCATGTTTTTAATCAGGCAGTCACCAAATTAGCGTCTTAATAAGTATTTCAACGTAGAATAATTACAATTAGGCAATTTAAAGTGTTGATGACTACTTTTGGACAAAATAAGTATTCATGTATTCATATAATTCATTGTTCTAATAACTGAGGAAAATTTTAAAATGTAATTGCCGAAAGAAATTTCAATTGTATTTATTTAACCATGTCAAAAAGAATGGTGTTCCAATTGTTATACCTTTCATATTTACTCTAGTGAAGTAAGCATTCCAAGAAAATAACGAAAATATCTTACATATTTTATTGTATAAATTATTAAATGAACAGATTTTCCGTGCTAAACCTTCTTGAAACCAATTTAATAAGAACTTTAATTATTTTATAAACTTTGCCAAAAATTGTAAACAGTAGACTTACAAGTACACTTTAGTTGCAAAGCCTATTTTGGTAGGTCAAACTTCCTGATCAAGACAAAATTTATAATCCCTATGTAATAATGTCGATACATTAACAGTGATTTAAGCGAATTTTCTGTTTTTTTATTATATTCAGCTACCGTGGTTTTACCGATGGATCAAGTTTTTTGTCCAATTGGAATGAAATTTGGTGCGTGATGTGCTTTCGATATTTGAAAGGAATAGTTCGTTAATGGGCAAAATTGGTCATGGCATTAACAGGGTTTGGAGGGCGGAGAAACACAAAGCTCTGAATTTTTTTGTTGTAGCAAGTAAAGTTGTAGAATACAAAATTTATTAAAATTTAACTACTGAAAACAATTTTAATATTCATATAGCCTAACGAACGCGAGAGTGTACTCGCGGTACTCGGTATATCGCGTGTCAAATCACCTCGTCTCGGGAGCGCTCTATGTTAAATCGTTTTTTTGGCCACGAGTCAAAGGAAGCGAGTAGTGAGCGCGAGCGCGCTGAATATACTCTCGTCTACGCTCGCTACAAAGCGTGGATTTTAACCAATCAGAAAGGTCTACAATTATCTCATCCATTGGCTGAACGAGAACTATATTACCGACAAAACACGGCACGTGGCACGGAACTCGGTGAGAGTATTCACAGATCCTCACCTTTTGAATGTCTTGCCTAAACATTCGTCGAGAGTTCTCGCCGAGAGCCTACTGCCAGCATAACAACAATTAATGCTAAAACTATCTTGATAACTATTGATAGTTATTGTGATATCTCGCTCTGAGAAAAATTTGCTTAATTCTATGTAGCTCCTACCTGACGAAAGTTTGTTTCCGAAAGATTGTTTTTAATTTTCGCAATAATAATAGCAAATACGGTTTTGTTGCGCAAGACTGGCGATAATAATGAATAAATGGATTTATAGAAGGGTCGGAAATATTAAATATTTTTATAATTAATTAAATATGTTCAAGAGTCAAGACAAGGTGAAATATGAACAAATTGTGTACATTATACTTACGTGTACACTTATTTATTTAACCTACAAAAAACAGGACGGCAGTATTTGTCTACGCAGAGTTTGTAAAACATTGATGGTAAAGGTGTATCTTTAGTTTCAAGAATTAATCAAATAATTTGTACACATTTATCAACCCATAAGCCTTATAAATTGTAGCGCTATTACAAGAATTGTAAGGTTCTAATAAACAGATGATTTTTTTTTAGTTCAATACTTGAATGATTTAATGGTAATGGGGGAATTTGGTGCACTGCGACCTATTAGATCTATTTTGCTCCCCCATCTGGTGCCTAACGAGGAGTGGTCTCATCTTAGAGCACGTCGTCAAGCCCTGTTTCCTTCAGGAGGTACAGGATCGGTTTTCGAGTCCATTGTATCTCCCCTGAACGTATCATTTTCCAAGCCTAGCTTCCTAGGGTGTCCCCTCAGTCTACAATGGCCCATAAAAACCTCCATAGAAGCTACAATCTATTTTGCTCAGACCAATGCAGGTTTTGTATCTTTTGCGGCTATAAATCCCGAGAAGATTGGCCTGCTGAGCCCCGGAAGATTTCTCCAGAGTGTGGTTCTCTTGGTGTTTTTTCCTTTTTTTCTTTTGGTAGAACGCAATCTTTCTTTGATCATCCAGTTCGAAGAACGGCTCCGGCTCTGTAAGAGATGTAGATGCTTCTTTCCTCGCCAGACCATCCGCTATCTCATTCTCCTCTATTCCCACATGTTCTGGGATCTAGTGAAGGGTGACTTTATTATTCTTGCCCAGGTTGTTAAAAGTTAAATACACAGCTGTAAGGTTTCTTTCAGATACACGGTCAAATCGAATTAACAAGTCGGAGAACAGAACGTCATGACGATTTGTCCATTTCACAACCTACTACATACATTAGTTGTCGGTGAAGTCAGCATTTGTCGCTGACTTCAACTACGGTTTTGTCGATATGTGTGAAAGTACACTAGAAGAATAGGCGACAACATTTAATCCTTCTAATTGTGAATTTACACCTTCATTATATTCCCAAACGCTCTGTCTCAGAGCCGATGTTAATAATAATATTGTTGTAGTTTTATACCCTTTTACTTAGGATACGAGATAGAAAATGATTATTTACACGATATACTTTGTTCGTAAAGAATGCGTACTGAATTATTAAGTTTGTAACAACAGATTATAGCAACGTACGCACAACACAGCACAGGTAATATGATGGCAGGTAAGTTTTATAGTAAACATTATAATATACACTATACAGTATTGAGTATAGAACCGTCAGTACCTACTTGTTCAATATTGTGTAGCAATAAATCATTTACATTACAAATGTTTACAAATTATTACATGTTTATTTTATTTTGTACGCATCGAAAAACCATCTGAAAATAACTTAAACCTAACAAGATAGTAGGTACACTTGGCCACAAAAGTTGATGTCATTTGTTTTAAATTTTATACTTGATTTGTGCCTTAATCATTTCTGTTTTCGAAGAAAAAATTCGAATAAAAGTTGTTAATGTATTTATATTGAGTAACTTTTAGCCGAAGCTTTTTTTCGTAAGCCGAATCAATAAGGCACAAATCAATTATAAAATTATGAAAAATGACATTAACTTTTGTGGTCCCTAGTACTTATTTATAATTCACAAGCTGTATACGTTTATTTATGTTTGTATTTCTACTATATAGAAAGTTTCTGCTAAAAACTTAAGGGAGAAAAATGGATTCCAATTTGATGACAACTGATGAAAACAGAAGAGAAGGATGCTATTAATTTTGCAGTTATCAATTCAATCGTGATACATTTTTATTCGGTAGGAAAGTTTAGGCATAGCAAGAGAAGGCAAAAAAGGAATTATTTTCACAAATTTTTAACAGAAAAGCGTAGATCGACATATTTTCGAAATGATGTGAGATATAACATGCATCAAATGCCATGTGTGTTAAGTTGACGTGAATTTAAAAGTGTTGTATGAACACTTTTAACATCCTTTTATTATCTTGACTTGTATGTATCTATCTATGTATGAATGTAATGGAATTTTTAAATGAGTTTTTACCAACTTCCGTTCGTCTGACTAATCGGAAATTTTGCAGACCTTAAACCAATGACAATACAAAAAATTAAAAAAAACAAAAAATTAATTTTAAAATAATACAAAAAAATGGCATTTCCAACTGTTAAAATTTAGAAAAAATAACTATTTGGCATTCCATTACTCGTGTGAATAATAATGAAGAATAAAACTACAACACAAGAAATAATTTTGTTTTAAGACTAAAAAACAAAAAATAAAATTTTTAGTTTAAAAAAACTAAAACAAACATGCTTTTATTGGAATATGAACTAAAAGAAATACAAAACAATTGAAAAGAGAAATAGAGTAAACAGATTAACAATAAAATTAACTTTAAGTGTAATCAAAAGCATGGGGTGCTCTCTACTTACGTCTTCATAACAACTCGACTTTTACTTCAACAATACTACTCGTTACGATTTACTAGAAGCATATGCTGAATGAAAAACTTTTCCAGGCAAAGCCGATTATTTCAGCTAGTATTACATAAATATGAATAATGCACAATTTAAACATTATACATATATTTAAAATAGAAGAAAAAAAGAGAATTATGCAGTAAGCTAAGTTACCCAACAATATTCCCAATTAATTTATTTTATGCTTACAACCACAAAGAAACAGAGTTAACTAAAAACTAAATACTAATAAAAACATTGCAATATCAGTGAAATAAATTATGGCATTTAAAACGGAATATACATAACTACATACATACACATAAACATACGTATATATGATCGAATCAGACCATATGCATACTACACGTTTAACATTCCTATAGTTTAAGTCGAATAAAACATTTGTCTAAAAAAAAAATACAAGATACTAGTGAAATAGAGATAGATAGATAAATCTTGGGGTATGAAAAAGAAGGCACGTCGACCTAATGTCCCGTTGTGCTCCCCTTCTACTTTAGTCTGGTGAACGTTCATACATTTGTGGTGAGATGAACCAAATATATTGTATCTGCTCTGAAATCGAGAGATTCTCAGTTGAAGATAATGTGGCTGAATGTTTCTTACTCCACGCCGTACATTCTGCACATATTGGATCCATTGTGGATTCCTATTGTGTGTAGGTACTTCCGTAGACGATAATGTCCGGTGATGAATCCGGTAACCTTTCGAAGATGTATCCTGTCCAATAGGTAGTGATTATGCAAAAGTATCGAAATAATAAAGTATATTGAGATTCAGTAGCAAGTGCATGTACACTCCCGTCCAAAAAAAATGAACCGACTTGAACTGAATCAGTCTCTCAAAATTTTGATTATTCTTGTAGTAAATGTTTTTTTACTCATATAGGGATCAAATATATTTGGTGAATATAATAATAAAATTATACATTTTACAGAGAGTTATAAAAGTGAGGAGTTTCATGAAATGTAAGAAAATTAACATTTCAAGTTGGTTAATTTTTTTTTTAACGGGAGTGTACAAATTACGAATTATCTTTGGTGTAGCAGCACGTCCGAAGTTCGATTCCTAGTTGATGATTAATTTTTTCATATCAATATTTCTTTCAATGTACTCAATAGTTAACTCTATATACTTACTACAATATTGAGATGTTTGATCTTAGTTAGCACACCAACAATGATGCAGTATTTATCGCTTTTCGTTTAAACAATACCATTTTAAATGACTTGTACTGTATAATGTAAATGGTATCATATATCAATAATTAATTAGTTGTAATTTAATATCTATGTTAAACAAAAGTATATAATAAATAAATAAATTGTATTTATATACAAATACATATACTAAAGACATCGAAAATTTATGGCGAATACAAAACTCCGTATTTGTAACATATTAGCATTCTACTTCCGAATAAAATGTATTTATTTATATATTATTCGATAATATCGGGAGAAAAATGCACACATGAAACATTTATTTTCGTTTCTAGTACTACAATTGCATTGCATACTTATAGTAAGGATCAATAATAGTTGTTAATCTATTATAGAGATGTATAGTAAAATCAATCTAGAGCACGGTAGTGCACAAGGCCGAGTTTAAGGGACGCATTTGGTAGAGAATATTGCGCTGCATTAAATTACAAGAGTTATTTTTTTTAAATTAGGTTCAGTATCACGTACTGAATGTAAATGAACAAAATCTTTATAAATTAAGACTCCGGAAGTACAACCATATTGAGAAAAATTGTATAAAACTTTAGATGTCGGCCAATATCTCCATCACCGTGCACTTTACACCAAAAATGTTAATAACCTTTCTTGTAGATAATTGGATTTCCTATATTATAGAGACGTATAGTAAAATCAATAGAGAATATTGCGCTGCATTAAATTACAGGAGTTATTTTTTAAAAATTAGGTTCAGTATTACGTAGATATTTGGATATACTTTTTTTTTGTCTAGTAATTGTTTTTATATCACTTATCGTTTACGACTTATACGATTATTACTCTATATTTATTGATTTTTTGATTGATATCTCTTAAATGTTTAGTCTACTTAAATGCTGACTTAAAGAAAGTCCTCTTTTTTAATAATAAGATTGTGTTATTTGACTGTGAATACATCAACAGTTTTCAATTCTTAATATAGTCATAAGCTATGACTATGAATATTTATCCAACCACACATATCTTAGCTATGATCAAACTTTCAAGCTTGCCTCAAGATTTCGTCTATGAATCTAAACGTTGCCTAAAGATCATGCTTAAGGTGAACTTACGATTCCGGACTATAAATACGGACCAAGTGATTGCAATAATAAGATCAACACACATGCAGTGAATCAACTCTACATGTATATGATCCAATTCAATTGAATTGAAGTCATTGCTATGAAATCTAGTATTATTAGGTAATTGTTTTTTCTGTTAAATTGTGTAAATGTTAAAAAATAATAATAATAAAATTCATTGTTATTATTTACAACAAATGACTTTTTATATTCGAATGATTTTTATACCGAGTATATTGTAAATATACAAGGTATATTAGTTTGGTCCGCCTGCTGTCTGTCCATCTGTCTGTGAACACGATAACTCAAGAACGAAAAGTGATAACGAACTTAAATTTTTTCTGTATTCTGGAACAAAAAAATTAGGTCAAGTTCATTAATGAGCAAAATCGGACCATGTTTGGGCAAAATGGGAAAACTTATAGCTTATCTTTGAAACCGTAAGAGATATAACAAAAGTATAAAAACAAAAAATCTTATTATCTTTAAAATAAACAACTTTTGTTTCAAAATTTTTTCCATAAACTCAACAGTTTTCTCATAATATGTGTTCGAAGTTCCTCGGAAAGCAAAAAATATGCCCATCTTTAAAACCATAAGAGATTTTTTTAAATTGTGGGACAATTCAAAAATTGTTAACAATTCAAACATTGTTAACAATTAAAACATGGATATACAACTCAAAATATACTGGGTATTCAAGCAATTAACTCAATTATTTGTTGCATTACTTTATGTTGAGTCCATGTTATTTTTTTCCATTTCGTTAAATCGACAATATAAATGTATAGGGACCTAGTTTGTATTTAATGCATTGGAAATTTTAAATTATATGACATTTTATTTTATACCAAATGAATCTCGTTAAAAAATGAACGGTACATAAATGGGATTTTGTCAAAAGTTATATATAAGATAACTTTTGATATAAGATAATCTTAATATAAGTTTTATATTAAGATTTGTGAAATAAAATTACTTTTTTTTTAAACTGTTGTTGCTTTTTTCAACCTATTAACTTATTTTTTTTTTTTAACATTTCTTTTTTGTATAAAAAAATCGTTTTTTTGTCACATGTTTCACATTTTTAATGCATTGTCACGCTGTGAGATGTACCATAGAATGCAATTCTAAGAGAATTATGTAAAGTTGATATACAGAATGTTCTGAAATTCATTCAAGAAAACTATACCACGGTGTAGAGCTGGAGAAACAAACAACGCTTAATAAAGTTTTTCGATTTGACGCTTAGTTTTTGAGATATAATTAATTAAATATTATTATAGTTTTCTTGAATGAATTTCAGAACTCTCTGTATATATATATATAGGGTAGAAAGTTTTTTAGTTCTGTGGAAATCGTTTCATTGGTCACCAATGGCTAAATTTTCATAGGAATCCAAACCCATTAAAAACGATTTTAAGAAGTTAATCCTATCTGGATAACACTTCTCTTTTTTTACGCCGGCGCGGTGGTTAAAAATTTTAGTTTAAAAAAAAATTATGGTGTCTCAAATGATTTGAGACACCAGAATTCTTTGGATTCATCAATCGTCTACCATTTCCATGTAATCGCAAACGTATAATAAATTTATAATTGCAAGTAAGGTAGCTAGCTATGTATACCCTGGTGAATTCAACGTTAAATAATTCATATTTGTATTTCAACTTCTTACAATTACCGATAAATATCAAATCCACGTACATTTACCATACATTACAATCATTACAACTACAAACACTGATTACAACCACCTACCAAAATGTATGTTTGTGTTTGTAACGAAGTAGTGCACACATACTTCTATCTATAATATTGTGGACTATTCTATGTTCGATGTATGATGTCCTAAACTATACTGAAACTTCATAGGCTTGAAAAGTTTCAATAGATCATAGCAGTGATTCTCAACCACAGTGCCTTTTGTGCCGCTAAATTCTTAAAGTGTGCCGCCAAATTTTAGAAATATATATAGTAAAGTATTAACCAACATAAAAACAAAGAAACGATCGAGACTGTTAAATGTTAGAAGACGATATGAGAGTAGCATTGTCATTTTTACGTGTGTCGCGACAAAAAAAGGTTGAGAATCACCGAATCATAACATGAATAAAACGAACCAATTGATTTGACTACATATGTATATATCAAGCCAATGTTACGAAGTTTATGAAAAACAATTAATACCAGTTGGTATAAAGCTATTGATTGCTACAGCAAGGTATTATAGAAGAGTACCAAATTTATAAACAAAAAATTCGTTACACAGGAGCTGCGCCTACTTCAGCGAATTTTCTCAGAATGAATACATGAATACTTCTCTTTTGGAATTTACTTTTATCTTATTAACGCTCATGGCGATCTGTGACCGCTAGAGTGGCTACAGACACATATATAAAAAATTTATTTTCGAATGTGATATGGTTTTGAAATATCAAAGGCCAAGTTCGATAATGAACCGAATCGATTAAGGAAGAAATCGGTTTAGAGAAAGAAGAAAACACAAAATATGGAATATTCCTCTCAACATTAGAAAAGTTCGCTTAAATACATTAAAAATATCAAGTAACCATGGTGATGCATTTGTAATATTCATTATTATGGGTATTGTTTATAAATTAGTTACAGAGTTACAGAAAATATGGTCAGACAATGAATTGTAGTAAAAATTATTTACTGCAACTGTTCTCCTTACAAATTTGTCCATTTTACTAATATTAAGAGATAAATTCGAGTATTTATTTTCCCCCTCCCCTTAAAACCCCCTTTCCCGTTATCCGATTTTGGCCGTTAACGAACTTAGCCTTTCAAATACAAAATAATTATTTTTGTTTATATTAGGTATAGTAAAAAGAAATCTATTATTAATGAGACTTAAATAAAAAGAACAGACGCAGACTTTCTCTCTTCTCTCTCTCTTAATTTCATGCAAATTAATATATTTCTTTTGACTACACCTATTATAAATGCTGTGATTGAACCTTTGATTTTTCAATGTGTTTAACCTAGTACTAGGTACCTATGTAAAATTATACATATTATTATAATTAATATATTTATTAAAGGATATTATACACAATGATGTGAGTAAGTCAGTACCGAATGCTACACTATTCAGCAGGATTTACACGAAGCTTGTACGGGACCCTTGAAGAAAACACAGACCCAAGCCACTTATTGGCAGCCCATCAAAATGATATAACAGCCACTTGTAACATTAAACAATGAAATTAGCGGCCTCTGCAACTATTTTAGCCAGTGGTAATAGTAGTAGTAATATTAGTGGAAGAGAGATCGTAGCCTAGTAAGTAGGCTTCTCTAAACCTTTTTTACCGACCCCTAAAGGAGAAGGAATATATATGTGGACTAGAAATTTATTGTGTAACAGCAGCCGACTTTGATAAGAACTATGCCAGTAATTATCTGGAGTTTGTGAAAGGACACGGCAGAAAACCTTTACAAGCATAGCCGGTTACTTTTGTTCTTGTTCATACAAATTAATTGAAAAACTGCCGCCATTGGGAATCGAACCAACAATCTCCCACTCCCACTTGGTCTGGTTAGCCGGTGGCAAGAAACCCATTTTACACAAATCTATGAGACTTCAATTGCATGAGATGTATTGTTCAGGTCTTGGAATCAAAGAAACTCTAGGAACTAGGATATCTGGGAAAATAGGGAAAAATCTAATCGACGATGATTATTATTATTTGTAGTGGCTGAATGAAATCATTAGCTTCATGTTTAATGAAACCAATTACAGGCAACCAATATCGTCGGTGTGCATCACGCCTTACGGGCAGAGTAAGTAGTACGTACGTAATAATAACCCACCATCAGTACCAAACAGCAAGGAGCAAGAACAGCTAGCGCGCACACAGACATGGATAGCATTCAGTTACTATTAGTAATATGCAATAGCAATAGAATTAAACTAAACTAAATTATTTGGGGAACGTTAATTACAAATATTGCAGAACATTATAATGAATAACTACTAACGAAGTATGTTTAGGTAAATATGTATAGCATTTATTATATGCAGATTATATATTATTATTATTATTATTATGTTATGTATTCTTATTACATACAATACTAGAACATATTACAATACTATAGTATTCAAGAAAATTTGAACAAACATGTACCTAAGAGGTTATCCACACTATAGGGCCGATCACGGTTCGTTCTTGGTAAAATATTATCAAGTAAGAACCAATGTGTGCATTCATACTATCGGTAAAAGTCAAGTTCCGCTGGGTCAAATCCCACTCCAGTCACTATCATGTGAATGATAGTGTGAATGCTTCTCTGTTCCCGGTTCAGTCAGCCATTACCCACTGAAGCGTATGTTACCGCTTAATTTTATCAGACCGAAATCGGACCGTGATCGGCATTATAATGTGAACATGAACTTGATAATATTTTAGCAGACCGAGAACAAAACATTAAAATTAATTTGGTTGTCAATCTCGTTATTCTATTTCTATTTTATATTATTTTGCATTTTTCGATCAGATTGTAATAAAAGCATGTTTTTTGTAGTTTTTTTTTAAACTCAAAATTTTATTTTTATTTTTTTAGTCTTAAAACAAAATCAATATTTTGTGTTGTAGTTTTATTCTTCATTATTATTCCCACGAGCAATGGAATGAATCCAATTCTTACCAAAAAAAGTATAAATCGAATATAGCATAGGAAATTTATGTCAAATTTTTTTTCTAAATTCTCACAGTTGGCAATGTCATTTTTTTAATGAAATTGTGTTGATGGCATTTCTATATTATTATCATACTATAAATCGTTATTTATAAGTTAGATTTATGCAAATTCGTATTTTGGCTATCAATAAACTTAAATTTTATTTTGTTCTTTTTTGAATTTTTTTTCATATTATTGTATTGTCATCCATTTTCATATTATTGTAGTGAAACCCAGGAAAAAAGTAAATCTGTCCAAGTGGCCGAGCGGTCTAAGGCGTTGTGTCTGCCAGTATGCCTACTGGGAAACTGGGAGGTTATGGGTTCGAATCCCGACATCGGCAATTTGTCATTTATTAAAAAAAAGGGGGCCGGTTAATTGACTAAACTGTCGGCGTATAGACAAGAACGAAGTTACTGACTATGCTTGAGAAGGTTTTCTGCAGTTACCTTCACGAACTTCAGATGAATATCGCCATAGTTCCTATCATAGACGGCTGCAGCCGCATATCCTACCAATTCCTAGTCTGTACACAAAAATTCCTTCTATTCCCCTCACATCCTTAGGCATCACAATGGACCTTATGGTCGAAGTAAAGCCCGTCCAGGGCAGCCTCTACAATCTATCCAAGTGGGTGAAAACTAACTTACAAAATTCCATTAAATCCGCACTTTAAAAATTTAAAGCACACCAAATTTTTAGCAATTATAATTGAATCAATCTAAGTTAGATTACATGCATCAAATCAACAAAATATATTTAATCATGCACAGCCATCCATGTAATCTTAGTCATGTGTAATAACGATTTTCGCGAGCCGGTCAGCAACGGGTAATGTATTAGTAATATTACAATTCTTGATAATAAAACTTTTCATGTTATTTTAGATTTGAGTGTACATATTTATAGTACACAGAATTTGTGTTTATGTATTTTCTGTTCCACATATTTGTTTGCTACGGTTATATGTGGTACTACGGTTACGTACGTAATACATCTACGCGAATAGCTCTAGCTAGCATGGATGAATAAAACTATTATAATTTTAGTAAAATGTATTTATGTGTACATTGTATAATAATGTTTACAGGTATACATAACAGAACATATATAATTTTTTATAATTTCCTTGCTTACCTTTAAACCGTAACATAAACTGATACGAAATTTCCGTTCGTTTTTGTATGTATATACACCTTGGGTACACTGCAAACCCAACCCTGTTTAACTTGGTGGTTTAGAACGAAAGACAGTGTTTTTTTAACGCAAATGTTTAGAAATAAAATGGTTTAAAGGTTTTCTAAACTATTATAAACATTACAAGTATTTTAAATAATTGTATAAATCACTTCAGTGTATAATTCTAAAAAAGGACCTTCTGGCGAGACTCTTTTATTTAAAATAGCACTTATCAAACGGTTATTTTGGTTCAGTGTGATGTATACCTATTTTGAGTCAACCTAATAAAAGCATGTTAAAGAACGTTTCTATTAGGATAAACTTTAAACATTTTTTCTATAAATTATTTTAACGTGAAATTGATATTGAATAGTTTATGAAATCTTTGTAGATTCATATTTAATGAAGAGTATTAATAAATAGCATCTACAATTTCTGTTCTTCGTATAGCAAAAAGCATGCCCCGTGTAACAACACACCATACCGTGTTTTTCATGTAAAGTAATATATATATATATATATATATATATATATATGCGATACTATACTTAAGGTATAGTCTATATGTATACTCTATGAATACATAGATACAAGTAGAAATATAATACACTTACCATTACTAGAGACTGCTACTAGAAGATATTTCTGTTAGTAGTTGTCTTATTTGTTATATAAATAGAAATAGATATGTATCTATGTGAAGATATATCTATGCATACCTGTACAAACACTCCTGTTCATAAAACTTGAACCAATTGAAACATTCTAAGTGTTACTATGTGTAATATTATACATATTTAGTAATATATACGTTTAGAATGTTTAGATTTATTGATTCAATTTTTATGAACGGAAGTGTACATGCATATATATTATACGTTGATTCACAAAAAAATTTTTGATTGTAGTGAAAAGAAGTGTAACCGTCAATGTAGTTAAGTTGAAATAATACTGAAGTTAAAAAGTAGCAATTCTGTCGGGAATCGAACAACAGTGTCTCCTAATTCGGTCACAGTTTTAATCCGGTTAGAATTACATTTAGAAGGTAAAGTTCGTGATTGAGTAAAATCCGATACAAGGAAAGGGGAGATTGTAACAAACATAGTTTTCTACAACTTTACTACTTTTACATTTTTCGATTTTTCTAACATTAACGATTTTTCTAATATCAAATGAAAACAATATTTTACACTTCATTTAACAAACATCCGATCAGGACGTGGCTATTTCCTAAATGACTAGTTCCAAACTATTTCTAAGAGTATCTTTAAATATCATAAGTTCTTAGAATCTTTAAATATCATAAATGAGTTATATTAAAATGGCTATTTCCGAAAGAATTATACTCAGTAACCATAATGTGTGTTCATCACATACAACAGAAAATAAAATTGATACCCAGAAATTATTTTTTTTGGAATTTTATTGGAATAATAAGTAGTTAGACTAAATATACAAACAATAAAACATAGTTACAAGGGCAAATATATAAGAGGACGCAACCTATATTCAAAGGTTCGTTCATTCATTGTATAAAATACTTAACATTGTAATGTGGAATATTGTTGTCGGGTGCTTGTTGTACCCAAACACACAACTATAATAATGTTGTGTGCTACCTTCTCCTGTGTGCTAACATGCAAACACTGGAAAGCACTTACAACTCCGGTTGTATTAGTAGCTATAGCTATTCTAGCTAGAGCTAAAGCTATAGTATTCATTCTTGAATTGTAGAAGAGGTCTTCTTAGTATCGTAATACTATCGGGCATTTCTTAAATAGTGTAATTGAATTTATTCTGATTTTAACTTGAGTGCAAATTATTTGAACAGATAATTATTTGTCTTATCTATTCATTTAACAATATGACTGTAATGAAAAATGCAGCGTTTTGAAGTAGGGTAACCTAGGTGAGAAACAAGAATAGTATTATACAAATCTTATAAGCTAATACGAGTTTAGCATAGGTAGTAACATTCGAAATTTCTGTATATTTAACAAGTATGTAGTGTTTTGTTACTGCACCAATATCCAATTGTTAAAAAACAAGTGAAAAGTACAACTGAGTTAATTGCTTAAACACCCAGTATATATTGAATTTATGAAAAAAAAGTTATAAACAAAAGTTACTTATTTTGGAATAAGGAACATTTTTTGTCTTTAAATTTTTGTTGTATCTCTTACGTCTCAAGGATAAATAATTATGCCCATTTTGGAAAAACATGATCCGATGTAGCCCATTTACAAACTTGACCTTTGAGCTCGTTATCTTTTTTCGTTATCGTGTTTACAGACGCACGGACGAATAACTATGCGCAAATGGACTAATTATGTCATTTTATGAACACCTATATCAATTTATTTTTTTGCCATCAATATTTTCAACCGTTACAAAGGTGGGACTAAACTTAATACACCCTGGTATATATATATTATATACCTGTATGCATATGTCTGGATACCAAGATAAAAGTATTTTTCGGTAAGCGATAATTGAAAAGATAGAACTTTACAGGGAATGATAATGCTTAGTTAAAGATCACCAGATTCAATCCCAAAGAGTCAGCCTATCTCATAGATTAAATTATGGCCTACGTCAACATCATGATTTGGAACTCATATCCTTCCCAGAAGAGAAATTAATTATGTGTCCAAACTACGTGAAAAGAGAATGTAAACGCCCCACTAAACCTTGCAATTTGGACACACAAAAGAAGTTGACTTCCCATTAAATAACAGATTGGGATCGTAAATCCTGCCAGACAATTAAACGGATAGTGCCTCAGTGAAAGATAAAGAAAATTGCATTGGTGGAAAAAAATACTTAAATGTCGGACTTTCACACCCAAAACTTAGTTAAAAGTATATGCAATTCCATTTTCAATATTTTAAAAACTCTCTGTACCATGGTACAACACGTCATATGTTCATGAATAGTATTAAACACATATCAAAGCAATTCATACAACTTATATATGTTGTAGTCTTGTTGTATATTCGAAATTACCACTTATTACTTCTATATTGTCGACTTATCTACTTGTACTTGTATCTACTTATTAATAATAATCATCATCATCACAATAATTTAACATAATAAACGGATAATATCATCGTTATGGTAGGTTCGAATATTCGAATATAAAGTTAACCGGAATACGACAAACATCGTACTTAAAAATTAAAAATAGTTTAGTAGTTTAATCAAAAATTACACCGCCGATTAAAGAAGATGTATTTGTCTATGGAATTATGGTTAGGAAACCAGTGCAAGTGGCCCAACGGTCTAAGGCGTTTTGTCTGCGCAGTATGCCTATTTGGAAACTGGGAGGTTATGAGCTCGAATCCCGACATCGGCAGTTTGTCAATTATTAGGAAAAAAAGGGGGCGGTTAATTGACTAAACTGTCGGCGTATGGACAAGAACGAAGTAACCGGCTATGCTTGAGAAGGTTTTCTGCAGTTTCCTTCAGAAACTCCGGATGAATATCGGTCGAGTCGAGCTTTAATTTGTATATGTTCAACTTTGCAGTTTTGTTTCAGAATTAATTTATATATACACTTTTCTAAATACAAACAAAATTTAAAATAAATTTTCAGGAAAATTTATTCTACCAATAAATATTGTAGATTATATGTAAAACATTTCCATAAAATGCATGGTGTACTCAGCCAGCCTCACAACTTCTATATACAGAGTGCGCCTGTACAAAATTTGTGCGGCGGAGATGAACTTCAAATATTTAAGTAAAACAATTAATTGGAGAATGTTATTATTAACCGAAATAAATGATTTAAAGCATTTTATTTCTTAATCCTCAGAAACAGAACCGATTTTTAAATATATTTAAATAATTTTTAAATATTATTTGACAGCAAAAACATTTGCAAACACACAAAATGACCCGAAAAAGTAGAGAAAAAGAAACTAAAGTCTCTGCAAAGACTTTAGATGTCAATTTTTCATCGAAGAAAGCATTCTATAATAATTTTTCGCAGGTAATTCGATAACTTAAAATTTAATCGGAAAAATTCCGCCCTCCCAAATGTTACTGATTTCAAATAATACATATAAACAAACATTTATAAAAAAATAGTCATGAAAATCGGTTCTGTTTTTGACGATTAAGAATGATTTTCTGTTCTATTGATTCGGCTGTATTACCAAATTACAAGTGATAATTCAATATAGTTATTAAACCCGGATTCACCTCCATATTTTAAATTATTATTGTTTGTATATGGTGGTAAATATAAAATAAATTCATAATCTTATGTTAGGGATATTTTTTCTTTTTATTTCGTTTTTATTTTATTTTTTTAGTAGGTACATGGATTTACAATATATGAAAATTAAAGAGGTGAGAGTAAGAGTTTATACATTTAATGTATTGCATGAATCTCAGTTAATACCTTAAGTAAGCTGTACAAACAGAAAAACCTTATAAGAAAATATTTTCCACTATGCGAAATTGTTATATATTATGTTTCCATGTGTTTTCACTTAAAATAAAAAAATTTTTATGTGAAATAATTACCTGCATATTAAGGATTACAATATGAAACAAAAACAAGTAAATTTTGAAAACAGGGGAAAAATCTATGAAATTCTATTTCTTGTTAGATGGTGTGCAAGATTACCTTGTAGATTAATTGTGGGTGTTTCAGGCCTTTTTCGTTTAAAAAAATTTCGTAATGCAAGAGCTGCGTCAACTTAGCGAATTTCCTTAGAATACATAAATCACTCTCTAGTGGTCACAATTTTATTCCGATCAAAATGAAATGTCGTATAGCATAGAAAGAAAGAAGAAAATATCTCTCTTAATATTAAAACAATCGAAAAATATTTAAGGAGTAAAGTTATAGAAAATCATGTTTGCTACTATTCATTATCTGATCAGTTTTCCTCAAACTGTAATGTGTACAGAGATATTTAGGATTTTAACTTTCAATCTTTAATTGTAAATATTTCTGTAAACATTAGTGTAACAGAAAAAATGATAAGAAACCAAATTATATTAATACTAACTTTACTTCTTATAAATTTGTCTATAAAAAAATAAATGTCCCCTACAAGGCCCCGGACTAGGGACCAGCCAGCCTAGGGGCTCCAGTGGCGGAACCTTCATATCAGCTCAAAAGCTTGGCTTGCCTCATCAAAAAGCTTCATAGAAATATTAACTTAAAAGTCTTGCAACGATATTATTCTAGCTATTTAAAAGTTGGCAGTCGTACTTTTGCACCTGTCAACCAAAATGTCAAACAAAAAAAGGTCATCTACCTGAACGCAGGCCGACCGTTCTACCTTAAGAAAGAGTTGATTTACGGTCGTTCATGTCGATTGCAACTGCGGGCTCTTACCTGTCTGATATATGAACTCGTGATGAATACGCAGCCGGTAGTGTTGCCAGGATAGCAAATTTTGCGTTACCGACGTCGAAAAACATTTTTGAGTGACATAAAATCATAAATTCTTTAAAATTTTATACAAACTCTATATAAAATCATAATTTGTGCGATTTAGTAAAGTCAATTTAGCGACAGGACATAAAGAAGTTCAAAATGTATGAAACATATGAAAATATTTGATTTGAACGACAAAAAGCGACAAATCTTTGGCGATTTCAGTTCGCAATGTCTGACAACGCTTGCAGAAAAAAAAATCAATTGTCAATCATTTTTAATCGACTTTAATTATTATAAATAAACATCAGAATTTAATTCGCTAAATTTCCAAAATAGCTTCGAGATGAGGAGGCCCCAAATGCGAAGAGCCTAGGGGTCCTGGATCTTTAAGTCCGAGCTTGCATACAATATGTATAACAACACATACAATATGTAGGATTCAATCGATAACTAGAAAAGTTTAGCTAAGCTATCAGCTAAATAGAATCAATAACCTGCAAAACTAAATACATAAATAATACCTAGTACTTAGGTACTTTATGAATGTAATAATAAATGTCAAAAATGAAATTACAATTAAAAACAACAGGTGAATATTTATTGTTGAACTGTTGAACATGATTAATGATATGTAATTTAATGACATTAATTATTTTAAATTAACAACCACGAGTTTGTTTGGTGCTTTTATTGTTATAGACAGTTCACAATAAAATTTATGAGCATTCACATTTCACACACAACGTGTACTTTATACAAAACTACATAAATATTATTTATTATTTGTGTGTAAATTGGTTGATGATTGTGGCTAGAGCTAATTCAACGCAAATAGGTAAAACGCAATGTTATATCATTATTGTTATACTTTATTTCTTTTTATACTTTCATTATACAAATTTTTCAATTAGATTTAGGTTATTGAGATAGGTACGCGTAAGACAGAGGTAAGTAGAGGCGAATAAAAGAAAAATAAATACACACCTAAATAAAATAAATCTTAGGAAGTTGGAAAGTATGTAAATGAGTTAGTTTTAATTATTTGGACTTTTCGTCAATTATTTATGACTTCTTCAGGAACTGTTTTGGGGAAACCCAAAATTTGGCATATCTCCCTTAATATTCGAAAAATTGAAAAGTTTATAAGAAGTAAAATTGCAGGAAATTAGTTTGACTATAGCTTAGTTTCGTATCAATTTTTCTGTTACATTAATGTTTATAGAAATATTTACAATTTAAGATTGAAAGTTAAAATTCTTAGTATCTCTGTTCACATTAGAGTTTGAGAAAAATGATCAGGAAGTGAATTGTATCAAACATAATTTCCTACAACTTTACTCCTTATACATTTTTGTAATATTTAGAGAGATATTTAATATTTTGTGTTTTATTCTTTCTCTATGCCCCCCTTTCCCCCTGACCTATGCCATTTATTAATAAAATTGGCCTTGCAAATACTAAAATCATATCAGATATGATATTTCATTTTGATCACACTAAAATTATGACTGCTGGAGAGTGATTTATGTATTCTAAGCAGTTTCGCTAAGTTGAAGCAGCTCCTGCGTAACGAATTTTTATTATCAACTACAGTACACCTGAATATTTCTTCAAATAAACGTTTTTATAAAAAATTAGTCATATAAGATTGCACTTTTTGAGAAAAATGGACTCACACATCAGTATCACCCGGGGTGTAATAAAAAGTTGTTATTTTTGATTATGAATAAGAATTAATCGCTTGTTTGTAAAAATAAACATTATAATAGATGAAAAAATGAATGGGCGAAAGGGTTAATTCCTATTTATTGGTCAAAAATAAAAAACCTTTTATACTTAACAAATTTATTGTATTGATTTTTTTTCTCAAAAAGTGCAATCTTATTCGGATTAAGTTTTCTAAAATCACTCCATTGAAGAAATATTTTGGTCTCATTGTTAAAAATGACACACCCTTTTTGTTTTTAATTTGAAAAATACTTATATGAATTTTTTGCTTATTTTATAGTGATAATACGATTCTGAAATGATGCCGTGAAGTTCCGAAGCACAGGCTATAAAAATAATAATAGGTTTCTATATTGTTCACCCATTTTGTGTCTCATTCAGTTTTCAACTAGTCATTTTTTTTCGTCGTCATAGATATGTAATAATTATTTTTTATGGCTGTTAGATCGTTTGCAAAAGTTTGTTATTCTCAACAATTGCCATATTATATCCAATGTAATAAAGTAAATAATTTAACACATTGAGAAAATGTGTCGACATGTTTGGTCTATACTGCCAAAAGTAGTCTAGTCAACAAGTTAAAAAACGTGTTAATTCTTGCTACTGCGAATTAAAATACGTGCGATAGCTCGTTGAACTCGTTATGACGTCAAGAAAAACGTGCAAAAATTTCAAACCCGCACATAAACAATTGCAAAAGTTACAAACAATTAAAGATTCCAAAGAAAAGGGGTCTACTTTTTTGAATTTTACAAACATTCTTGTAAGAGGAAGAAATCTGTTTAGACCTCTAGATTTAGGTTATTGAGATAGGTACACGTAAGACAGAGGTAAGTAGAGACGAATAAAAGAAAAATATATACACATAATAGAGATAACGATCTTTAGAATAGGATGTTTCATTTTAAACAATACACCTAAATAAAATAAATCTTAGGAAGTTGGAAAGTATGTAAATGAGTTAGTTTGAATTAATTGGACGTTTCGTCAATTATTTATGACTTCTTCAGGAACTGTTTCGGGGAAACCTAAAATTTGGCATATCTCCCTTAATATTCGAAGAATTGAAAAGTTTATAAGCAGTAAAGTTGTAGGTAATTAGTTTGACTATAGTTTTGTTTCTTATCATTTTTTCTGTTACACTAATGTTTACAGAAATATTTACAATTTAAGATTGAAAGTTAAAATTCTTAATATCTCTGTTCACATTAGAGTTTAAGAAATTGTTAATACTTTTTATTTAATGTTGAAAATAGGGCTCGAACGGGAAATAATTATTAATTATTATTTTTTTGTTTAACGGCACTACGCTCGCCACGCGGAACCCGATTTTCAACATTAAATAAAAAGTATTAACAATAGAGGTAAAGTGTCAGAAGTAGACGTTTTTATCGGAATTTTCCATCTCTTTAAGAATCTGTTTGTAAAATTCCTCTAGCACAAATAGTTTTTGAGTAATTTTCAAAAAAGTAGACCACTTTTCTTTGGAATCTTCAATTCTTTATAACTTTTGCGGGTTTGAAATTTCTGTAAATTTTTCTAGACGGTATAACGAGTTCAACGAGCGATCACACGTATTTTAATTCGCAGTAGCAACAATTAACACGTTTTTAAACTTGTTCACTAGACTATAGTGGGTACAATGACGCCTCTGAACTTGAACATGAACTTACAAATATGGTAACTTCTTCATTAGACTTGCACTCAACACTAAATTGATCGTAAAATCATATTATGTATTATATGGCATTCGAGAAAAATTTATATAGAATGGGTATTCATTTCGAATACCGAGAAAATACAAAGGAAATGAAATAACATGAAAATGTCACAACTAAGTGAGTAAATTATTTAAATACCTTGTAACGATTTTACTCTTCTCATAGAAATTTTACCAGAAAGTACACCACGATTTTACAATTAGCTCTTTTACATTTCTCTATTATTCGAACTAAATTTTTAACTTAGAAACTTTTATTCTTAAACTTAAAACATTTTGTAAAAAATAATAATTATCTTCAAATTTTTGTATTGATTATCAAATTTGATATTTATTTATGGCACAAAAACACTGCAGGTGAGTAGTAATTTTAATTCATTCTGGTTAATAATATTGGTAGAGCATTTGATTAGCCGATTGGCAGACAATATGGCCTTAATAAATTTATATAAACTGTATAGTCGAGGGTATATATTTATAAAACATACTGAAATCAGGAACCTAAATAAACAGAGCTGTTTTGGTTGATTCGTTTTTTGTTGCATTACACAGATCAAATAATTCGAATAAAAACTTTTTAACAAAAAATAGAACCGACGAAAGAAAAAAGTAACTGAAAAACAAAAAATAAAACGTTTTAAACAAAAAATTAAACCTTCGAAAAAAGACGGGAACTGAAAAGCAAAAAATAAAAAAGAACCTTTTTAGTCTAAGTCTTACACTAATGTAAATACTTAAATAATTTTGAGTCATCGCCAAACAAACAAAATATTACAAAATGTAATATTTTGTAATATTTACTTTAAACCGAAAATCAGATTCACCCTTCGCCTATTTCGATGAAGATTTTTTGGCGCCGACTCAAAACTATTTAAGTTATATACAGGTTGATTTGAGTAGCTCCTTCTTTTCGTCGGTAGAAAAATTAACTTTGTCATTTAATTGGTTGGAGCACTGCAACACTGTTAAAATCGAAACTATCAAAATGGTTTCTCAATTAAAAAAAATATTTTGGACCTTTAAAACGATGTAAGATTTCGGTATATTCACAATTTATGGACGTATACTTGGCCTGAAGAGTATATGCAAAATGTTTAATTAACCTATATAAACCATCAGCAACAACACACTGAAATTCTATAATTCTATTTCGAAAACGAACAGAAATAAAGTAAAACTTGATTTTTTTTTGTTGTGTAAAATTCGAAATACTTTTTCCGATATCGAATGGATCTCGTACAATTCGATAAACTTCTATCTACCCCGGTCTATGATATAACATAGATGTATCTGTCTACCTATCTACCTATCTACCAATAACTATAACAAATGCATAATATTTGTGTAGTATATACAGAGTGCTTCATTTTCGCAAGACTAATACTTTTCTAGGGAAGAAAAATGATTTGATACAAATTTTCCAATAAAAAGTGCCATTATTATTGGACATAAATTGTGAAGATTATTAGAGAGTTTTTCACAACCAACTAAAGTCGATGTTGAGCTTTCATGGAATTCTGTCGTTTGGAAGTCTTCAGATCCCAAGTATACAATTTTAGTCGTTGGAGTATTTGGGCGAAAGAGTCGCATCTAAAGCCAAGTGGTTTTTCGAATTATTTTCGAAAACAGCTCTAAGGATCTATTTTTCAAATATAATTCGATATGCCAGTTTAGGGCCTAGATTTGAGAGTGTATAAAAATTCTATCAGTAAGGTGCCGCTCTAAATTTGACGATTTCTATGAAAAGCTAAATATTGCATCAACGCCTATTGACATAAAAATCAAATTTCAGTGTGATATAGTTCATTTAATTCTTGAGATATTAGCGTTTGGATCCCGAATAATTTCTATTGTTACATATAATGGAGATATAAATAACTTTGTTTTATTTACCCAACTTATTTATTTATAGTTATTAGTGTTTATAACTATAAAACAATGTCAATTACATAAAGTAGTTCTAAATTTAAAAAAAACTATTGTTATTTTAATGTAGTTGTTGAAAAACTAAGGTGTGAACAACCATACAATCTCTGTAAACGAACTTCAAAACTCAACTCCGTACTGGTATATGTGGAAATTTCCTCCTAGAAAGTTATGAGCCTTGGGAAATTAAAATGGAGCACCTTATATATTCATATAATACTATACCCATGTATTGAATATCAAAAATCAATACTTCATTACAATCATATAAGTAATTTACATTATAAATAGCAACCTATCTACCATATATTATAGAGCAGAACGTCATAGTATCAAATGTATGCATCCCTTCCAACCGCTTTATTGAATGTAGATTTGGATCATGTACGGAGATTTTAAATCTAGCCGCCAAATTTTCAACGAATTTAGTAAGATTAAACAATCACGAGATATTTAAATCTTACTTTTGACTCGGTTCTTAATACGTCTGCAAAATTTCAGATTATTCAAACGCCCGGAAGTGGATGAAAACTAACTTAAAAAGTTCCATTACATTCATAAATACATAGATAAATAGATACATACAAGTCAAGTTTTTTTTACCATATTATTCATGCAAAATAAGTCAAAATTAGTAAAAATTTAACCTCGGCCGAGGCCAAGGCGAAGCGAGGCGAGTCGAGGTGATACCAAAACCTCGCCACGTCTCGTGCCTCGTGAAACACTACTTTTTTATAACAGCTTGTTATTCCTTTTCGTTTTTAACCCGACTTCAAAAAGGAGGATGGTTCTCAATTCGTCTGTATTTTTTTTGTTTTTTTGTGTTTTTAATGTTTGTTACCTCAGAACTCCGTCATTTATGAAGCGATTTTGAATTTTTTTGTTTGTTTTAAAGGGTTTGATTTCCGATTGGTCCCATTATCAAATCGCAGGCGTTGTCCAAATTTTATGTGAATTTCTCTATGCTGGCACCGACTCCAAAAATAACAATAATTGTACATATATATTTAAAAATTTTTGCTTAGGTGAACTAAATTTGACACAAGAATATGCAATTATTTTTTTTACTTTTTAGTGCATTTTTTGTTTTAGAATATTTGATTTTTGAAGTCGAGTTTCCATTTTGTCAAAATTTTTTTTATTAATAGATATCTCGCTGACCAACAGATAAACAGACATTTGAAAACTATACAGCAAGAACAATTTTTGAACACTTGGACATATTATCGCTACACGCTCCTTAAAAATACACAAACCCTCTGTAGAATGTGTATGGAAAATGTTGGGATTATTTATTTATAATAAGTTTTTAATGGAAATGAGTATAAGTGCTATACAGTCTAGTAATAATAAATGTATGTGAAATTTGATGAATAAAAATCCATAACCCTATTTTGTATAGTCCGGTAATTTATGTACATTCAGCAGGCACAACAATTCCAACTCACAAAGCAAAACAATTAATTCCAACTTGTTTAGTGCGAATGCAGTAAGTATAGTAATATTATACCATACTGAATATTTCTGGTTCAAATTACATACAGTCGTAATTTCGGTGCAGTTTTAAGTGTTCTAAACATATTGCAGCTCAGAGACAGAACGTTGGTTTAGAATGCAAGGGGTCGAGGTTTCGATTCCTATCCTAGATGTTTATGATTTTTCATGTCAAGCATTTGATGTTAAAGAATGTTATCAATGTTCAGATATATTACTTAAGGTAGTTTCAGCACTGTCTTATATAATCAGGACAAAAAACCGGTTTGATATTATTTTAGAACAAATACATATACACACATATACAACACATAGATATATTCACTATTAATATATACAAATTAATGAAATTTTGAAATAAAAAATAATTTGAAACTTTTATATTTCGAAAACAAAACGGAAAAACGCGATTTATTTTTTTTAATTTCTTTTATAAATATTTATTTTTCTAGTTTTTTTTTAAATTCTGTCGAGTATTTTTTTTAATACAACAGATAATAGTTGGGCGGGCACGAAGTTTTACATGCTTCTAATGAGAGAGAGTGAGAGAGAATGAATACTTTGCTATTAATAATATCGTGTTCTAATACAAAAATTCTGAAACCTTATTAGAATTTATTAGAAGATGACTGAAGGATTTATTAGAAAACGTTATTTTTAGCCTGTGAAAAAAAGAGCAAAATATGTCGATATATAATTTATATATATATATATATATATTAATGTATATATATATATATATATATTTATATATATATATATATATATATATATATAATATTATATATAATATATATATATATATATATATATATATAATATATATATATATATATATATATATATATATATATGTATATAATATATATATATATATATGTATCTTAATATATATAATTCTTCTGTCCGTGTGTATGTGTCTTGACTCCTCCTAAAGGGTTGGACCGATTTTGATGAAATTTTTGTGTGTTCCAGTGGATTCGAGAATGGTTTAGATTCAAAATTAAGTCCAAAAAAAAAATTTAAATTTTCAAAAAAAGTTTACAATTTTAAAATTTAAGACGTGTGTACAGGACAACGTCTGCGGGACCGCTAGTATATATATAAAATCCTATCTTTTTGAGCTGTATCCTTTGATTGCATATTTTATCAATTATGATTCTCTCCAGTTTGCAAAATTTCATCAGTGTTTACCGCAATATCATTGAATATGTGATATTCTCTATAAGGTCATTACTTATTTAATGAAGTAATATTTTTCACTCCAATCCAACTTCCTAAACGTTAAAATTTAACTGTTTTAAAGAATTTTCAACATTTTTTTTTTCGATGAAGTGATCCAACTTGTATCGATTCAATTTTATTTAAACAAGAGTTACAACACATTCATAGAATATCAATGACACAAAATAATAATAACGCTGGTGATTGATTGTGTGGTATTTGTCGGAATACATACATACTATATTCTTATATGACAACCATCGTCAATAGCCACAGCAAGAAAACAAGTAAATGATATCTTTATGTATGTTAATTCTTTACTGCATTTAAATTGAATAGTCTCACCGCACCAGCCCAGCACAGCGTAGTTTAGTGATAACAACATACGATACTCATTCACTTAACATACTTAAGTGCTATCGGTTCAACAACAACTGAGCACAATTTTTATTAACACACTTGAGAGAAAGAAGTCATCATTTCTTTGGTTATTTCTTGAATGTAACATTTGTAGGTCGTTTAATGAAACTGACCTGCCTAAAATTAAGCGCATCAATAGTGCATCAAACACGTAATTTTTGCAATCCCCTTAAAAAATTTGCAAAAATTGGAGAAAAACAGTATGTCCCCGATTTTGATATAAAATTCGTTACAAGTTAACTTGGACCTTGTAAAACCGATGGCGTTGGTTAAATTACGATACGATTAACGGTTTTCAAGATATCAGACTCATAGTGCTAAAATTCAAAACGGTTTAAATTAGAAAGAAAAATGTGTTGGTTGGACGTTAAAATAAATCTAATTTTCGTACTTTTTGGAGTACCAAAAATTTACCCTAGAAAATGATTTTTTATTAAAATTGATATTTTTCGCATTTTGTCCAACAAAAACTTGAAAAAAACTTTGTTTTAAGCTAATTTGGACCTAGTGAAAAAAATGGTGTTGGTCAAAATACGATACGATTAACGGTGTTCAAGATATGAAGCCCACAATCGTAACATAAATACCCAATAGTGATAATAAAATCAAAATTTTTCTAATAAAAATTACGATTCGTTGAAGGTAATTCATTTTGATCGACATTATTAACCAAAACACCATTAAAACAGACTCTGGATCTTCAAATACAATATTCAAGATAATATTCTTAGGTTTCGTTAGCATCGATTATGTAAAACCTAAAATTGAATTGTTTCTAGTTTAATTAGTTTAGATCTCAGAGAGATAGATAGATAGATTGTAGAGGCTGCCCTGGGCTACACTTGGACCATAAGGTCCATTGTGATGCCTAAGAATGTGAGGATGTGAGTGGAGTGGAAGGAATTTGTGCCGACTCCGATAGGAACTATGCCGACATTCATCTGAAGTTCGTGAATGAAACTGCAGAAAACCTTCTCGAGTATAGCCGGTTACTCCGTTCTTCTCCATACGCCGACAGTTTAGTCAATTAACCGCCCTTTTTCTTTTATTTAATAATTGACCAGCTGCCAATGTCGCTGTATACGAACCCATAACCTCCCAGTTTCCAAGTATGCATACTGCGCAAACATAATGCCTTAGACCACTTGGCCACTTGGCCACTTGGACTGGTTGCCAAGTGGATTCTCAGAGATAATCAAGAATGTATTTTACACCAGAAATACATGAAATGCCAGAAAAGTATATAAAATATCATTTTATAGTTATATATCAAAAAATTTTAACAAAATTTTTAAATTTTAAATAAACCGTAAAGAAGATAAAAAGAAAATAGTTTTCCATAACGAACATAACATATTGACATGATTAATTAATCAAAACTGGGAACTTTTTAGAATTCTAGCCAAACAACTTTCTCCATCCCATATCTAATTTCAAATGTTTGAGTAGAGTTGTGCCCAGTTTTCATTTACCATCATTGGTATCATCTAAGCTTACTTTTACCAAAGCGTTTTGATTATAAAATAAATGTATATACAACGACATAACAAAACGATTACACAATTCATTTATATCATACTTAAACATACATTTTCATATAATATAATAAATATACACGTAAATATCTATCTACAACTGTATGTATACAGTCTTTATTGTTTATATGTATGGGGAACAAGTAACCTGTTTGTGTGTACTCTATGAGATAGACAACAAGATAGGTACCATACATACATAATACTATCTAAGGCAGGGATGTCAAAGATACGGCCCGCGGGCCGTAACAATACGGCCCGCGATCGCAATGTGTGCAAAGTTGAGGCTGTGGGAAAATCAGGTAAAAAATCAAACTTTGGATCATTTTCCTCATTTAAAATCATTTGGCACGGTGAACCAAAATAAATTGGATCAATATTCTCAACTTCTGCAAAATCTGATCACGGAATTCAACAATCGTTTTGAAGACTTCCACAAAATGAATGAAATGGTATTCCCAATTTTCAACAATCCATTCAATTTTGCAACACAGGCACCAGTTCATTTGCAAATGGAGTTGATAGATCTTCAATCAGACAGTATTTTGAAAGAAAAATTTAAAGAGGTTAACGCTCTTACATTTTATACACAATATTTCAATAGTTTGGATAACTACCCGCAATTAAAAAAGCATGCAGCACGCATTCTGTGCATGTTTGGTAGCACCTATTTATGTGAGCAGATGTTTTCCGTCATGAAAATAAATTAGAACAAACATCGCACAAGACTTACGAATGAACATCTCCAATCAATTCTTAAAATAATTACAACGAATATGATACCTGACATCAATGAGCTTGTCAGAAACAAGAGAAGTCAGGTATCTGGATCCTCGAGCTCAAAATAATTACCCTCTTTTATAACTTTGATATGATTTTTAACAACCGTATATTATATACTATATAATTAAGTAAATAAAATGTTATAATAATTCAGTACATTTTTTTTTATTTGAATCTGGCCCGCCTACACATTCTAAATTTAATATATGGCCCTCTGCAAAATTGAGTTTGACACCCCTGATCTAAGGTATTGTGTATGGTGTCTATCTCTCTGTACAGTGTACACACTAGGTACGAATGGCATGTGCGTATGTATATAAGTACTACGAGACGTATGGTGTACACTTTAGTTGAAGAGTAACAAGAAGCCACTCACAAGTCTCTGCCTAGAGAACTGAGTAAGGTGTATTAAATAGTGAATGTGACTATAAGTAAAGTGGTAGTGAATAATCGAATAACATTAATAAGTTTATATGAATCATATATGTCTATTAAGTTAACCTAAACGTATGTTAAGTTAATCTAAGTTAACATAAACACTTAGCATGAAATATAAGTCAACTTTACAACAAGGGAAAATAACAACTAACTGAGTTAATTGCTTAAATACCCTGTATATCCCTGTATTTATATAAAAAAGGATATAACAATTAGGGGGAGCACAATGGACCATAGGGTCGAAGTGCAATAGTTTTTACCCCGATATTAATCAATCAATCAATCAATATAACAATTAAAAAACGAAAAGAGATAGTGAGCTGAAATATGATATGTGTGTTCTAGAGTTAAAAGTAAGACCAAGTTCGTGAATGGACAAAATCGGACCATGTTTGGAAAAAATAGGCAAAACTGCCTATCTTTGAAATCGTGAAAGATTGAACAAAAAACGGGCTGACCTCCGGCTATATCGGACGCGGTAAATCGAAATATTATTATTCCATAATAAATGTACATATGTACATACATGTACACTCCCGTTCAATAAAATTGCACACACCTGAAATGTTAATTTTCTTACATTTCATAAAACTTCTCACTTTTGTAACTCTCTGTATAATGATTTATTTATAAACAAAGATAAGTAGTATATATTTAAAGTGTGAAAAAAGAAATGGAAATATATTAAAAAATATTTACTACAAGAATAATCAAAATTGTGAGAGACTGATTCGCTTCAAATCTGTTCAATTTTATTGAACGGGAGTGTATGTACATATACATACATATATATATATATATATATATATATATATATATATATATATATACATATATATATATATATATATATATATATATATATATATATATGTATATGCACATACACTCCCGTTCACGAATCACGGTATATCGAGGCCCGGTAAATCGAGGTTTTACTGTATTTCAAATACAAAAAATCAAATACAAATTATTTTACAGAAATAAATAGTAGTTTCTCATTTATTATTCGATCTCGAAAAGTATAGTAATGTAGATGTTAGTATACAAATTTTAACCACAACTGGAATTCGTATACTTGGCGTTTATAACTTAATTGATCCCTGAATATGAACAATAATATGTTATATACCTCTCTATACCTACACATACTAAAATATTTCTATAATTTATGTTCAATTTTATAAGTGACATTTTAATTTGATTAAATCACAAATCGATTAACTCCAATCTTTCAGTAGATTTTTTTTTTAAATATTATTGATTTATTTTTTAATAAACAGAAAACTACTACCACTACTAACGTGTTTAATACCTTCCAGCCATACAATAAGACCCAGCCAGTATCATAACTACATATTCATTCCGAACTGAGACGAATACGTTTTGGTTTGTCAAGGAATAATTAACGAATCATTGCAATCGCCCCACGTTTTTTGTTTAAAAATTAAAATTATTTATACTGTTTAAAACGTTTTAAAAACATGGTAAATTAAAAAATTTTTTTCTATTTAATTATTTTTTTAAGGCTAAAAATCTCAATGATATTCCCCACCACTTCCACTACTTCAAAAATTTATCAACACTTCCACCATATTATTAAATTATTTGTCGTTTTTTCTTTTTTTCCGTATCTGTCTCTTTGGCCATTGTAGAAATTGTCACTAATGCACTAATCACTATAAATTTTTTTTAGCAAATTTTTGATGAAATTGAGGTTCTACCGATGAAACGATTTAGCAAAAATTCTTTCAAATTTTCATCGATCCCACTTAGTAGATGTCGCAAATGACAAACGAAAAGATAATTAGGAAAAGAGTAAAGGAAACTTATCACACATTTTTTAGTAAAAGAAATCATTTAGAAAATCATTTATATTTCTAGATCATTTAGAAGACATCTCATCCAAATAAGACTCTCCCACGTATATATCCTACGATGGCACCACTGAATGTATCAACAAAGTGATTGCACATTGTTCTAGATGCACATTACGGAAATTCAAATACATTTTACGGTATTGAAATTCGCTGCAGTGCCATGTAAAACATATAAGATATTGGCAAACATGATTTAATATTATTGTAAGTTTATGCTTCGAGCATAGAAATATAAACATTATCTATATTTCTATAACTCTTACGTCACATTAAATGAATAGATATAATATTCAATAATTACCAAAACATGCATTATAATACAAACAGTTATGGAATTATTGGAGGTGAAAAACTTTATTTCTGACAGTAAGATTTTCATTTTTATACCCGGTATATAATATATACCAGGGTATATTAAGTTTAGTTCCGGCTTTGGAACGGTTGTCTGTCTGTCAACACGATAATGTTTGGGCAAAATTGTCAAAACTGCCTATCTTTGATACCGTCACAGATAGAACAAAAATTCCAAGACAAAAAATGTACCTTTTTTAAAAATAAACTTTTGTTTGAAACTTTTTTGTCATAAATTCAGTATATACCGGGTATTTAAGCAATCAACTCAGTTAGTTGTTATTTTCACCTGTTATACCCAATATATCATATATATCTATATATATATATATATATATATATATATATATATATATATATATATATAAGGGTATATTAAGTTTAGTTCCGACTTTGTAACGGCTGTCAATCTGTCATTGACATAACGACTTAAAATTTTGTGACTGTGTTCTAGAGTTAAAAACTAAGATCAAGTTCGTAAATGGGAAAATCGGACCTTGCTTGGGAAAAATGGGCAAAACTTATAAAACTTATTTGTATAATTTATAAATATAAATGAAAAATATATATATATAAGCTAATATTAAAGAAAATTTTTGTGGTTATGTACAAACTACAATGATAAATAAATCAATTTCACATATAACGCCGCTAAATTGTTGGTGTTATTCTTGAGTCGTTATTAAAACAATCTGCCATTATACCGACTGTCAAAATCTTGTACCACATCTAAATACTAGCATTTTTAAGAAATGTGTTAAATCACGTGACGTGATATAAATAACACTAAAATCACAGTGTTATAATAAGAGGGCTTATTCATCCATTTAGATTTAATTAAAAAATGTAATCAATGGTTTTTTATGTATATTTTACCATTGTATACCGATGATTTTGTAAAACGATGTATATTCATTAATTTATGTTATCTTATAGGTAAAGCTTAGGCTAGTAACTATAGTTTGTTAGAAATAAACTTGTATATTAAGGATGTACGAGCACTGAAGCTTCAAATAGATTAAGGAAGGTTACGGGGTGTATCAAATTAATTATCTTATGTTAAAGTACGAGTTTTAATGCATTGGTCTTATGGAGAAACCCCTATTTTTACAAATATTTTGATAATTTTCACTTGGAATAAAATAAGACGAATAAAAAAAAACTACGCAATAGAAAATAGGAATATTAATAAAGAGATTGATCCAATAAAATTCCGATATGACGGGCCTAAAAAAAAGAATATTTAAGAAAACAACTGAGATTTCAGGTAAATTTTATTTCTGTCGGTGGTAGCTTAATTAGCCGAAATCTCAGGTTTTTTTCTTAAATATCCGTTTTGTTAGGCCTGGTATGACAGACCTAAATTAAATTTTAATTTTAACTTACGACAAAAAATAATTAACATTATTGTGGACATTTATGAATATACTATATATGATTTTGAAGAATTTTATAAATAGATTAAATGATTCTGTAAATTTGATGATTCCAATAAATTTATTATACGATAGTGCTATAATTTAACACATGTCAATACTCGTCCTCCTGCAATATTTCCCAAACTTATGGATTGAGAAACAAAAAGACAAATCATTTATCTTTGTTAGCAATAAATTGTATTTGTTGGATTTGTTGTACAAGTAATTTCACTTACTGTACTGTAGTGAATACTTTACTTACCAAACAATACATATTTATTATGAATAAATAATATAATAATATACCTCCAAGTCAGTATTTATATTTATTTATAAGGAAATTGCATGCACAATTAGCATTATCAGATAACTGACATTTTTAATTAATTTTCTGACTTGTTGTGTAATACTTTTAATTAGTTTTTGTGTGTAAAGAATGCGCGCCTTTTTATTAATTTTTTAATATATAAAAGAGTGTTTAGTTTAGTTTAGTTTGAGTAAGTATTTCTCATTTAATATGTCTTAAAAACATATTGCCCTATATAAAAAGTAGTACCTACATCATCATTCTCATAATCATCACAACATTGCTTCGAAGTTTTGCTTGTATATTTTGCTCGGTTTGCTTTTGAGGAAAATGCATTTTCATTGTACGGATATAGAAACGTAAATCTACACAATTTAATGTTTAATTAATTTGTTTATTGTACTTAGAAGAATGCTGTGATTTAAAATTACCCATCTCCCGCGAATCGAGTCTTGGAACTCATTTACATATACAGGGTGTTCATTTTAAATTTTGCACCTGAATATTTCTTCTAAGAAGCGTTTTTGAAACAATGTCTCGAATAAAATATGTTTCGTTCGGAGGAAGACATCTTATGGTGATATTAACTATGGCTTTCAAGGTTATTTGAAGGCAATTAATGCCTTTTTCAATGAGAACCCAAATTTTTCACCCAGAATCGCATATCTGAAGAAAGGAGAAGATTAAAACTGGATAATAAAGTCTATATTTTCGTCAATAATTAACCATTTTATAATCGATTTAAAATAAGATAAATTATCAAGAGTAAAAAGTTGTTATTAGTGAAAATGTTTTTTTTTTGTATAAAAATAAACATTTCATTAAATGAAAAAAATAATTAAAATAAAAAATTTTATATTAAAAAAAAAAAGATTGATTCCTATTTATTGACCACGAATAAAAACTTTTTACTCTTGACAAATTTTTTCTAAAGTAATATCTATGTATACCCCGTTATTTGAACATGTTGGGAGTAGAGGACCTGCCTGTCACACGATCCATTTTGTACGACACAAGTTTTTTTGAAGTCTTTATTACATTATCTCTCAATTTAACTAACAAATTAACTGTTACTGATCAAATTTTTGCTATCGTCAAACAAACAAGTTACTCTCTTACACGCTTCGTTAGTCACTATCATCGAGAATTTTCACGAGAGAAAAGTTCGGTGTCTCGTCGCAAGGAAGCTAGTGATAAAAATTTAACCTGTTACTAATCATTAAAAAAACCGTGCTGTACTGTGGACTAATTAGTTACAGAAAATTGTCTGGTTACTACAGAATGTAGTAAATAATAGCTGGATTTTTTTTAGGAAAGAAAGTTCGTTAGTTAAATGGTTGTACTGAAACATGCTGAGGTAATTATTAAATTCAAAGAATTTCAGTCAGTTACGACCAGTTTTATGCCAATGACTCTCTCAATATGATATACAGCAAAAGTTTCATAATGGAAAATTTTCGATGTACTATGACAATATCGTATAGTTAACAACAAATATCGCATAGATACGAACAGAGATGGGTTACTATAAATACACCCATCTAAAAACATACCACGATACCGCACCACCGACCGTGGTTTCATACAATATATACTTGCTGTAAGTTTTCAACTTATATTTAAAATTGAATGTACTCATAGTTGAAAAAACTTTAAATTATACAAGAACACAAATATGCAATAAATAAAAACACCAAACTTTATTTATCACTTGGAAATTTTCTATATATATATTCTTTCCAAAGATTTCCTCCATACCCAAAATCGAAAGATTTTTATCCTGCTACACAGACAATATTCTCCTTTTTTGTGTATGGAAATGTGCAGCATTATTTATTCTCTCGTAAAATTCAAATGAGTGGATAAGTTTTAATAAATTGCATGTCATTGGGCATAAATGTATATAGGGGAGAGTTGCCTAATGCGTACTGGTCACCTAAATTGTACCAGCTCATTTTTTTGGTAACCAATTAATGTTTGCTACTTTTAGTGGTAAAAATATAAAGCGTTTATGGATTCGGTAGTATAGGACATAAATTGTTTTATCCCGATTAATTTCTGCGCCAACCTGTAGAAGCCGGAAAATTCCAAGAAAATTAGATGTAAATTTTAATCAATTTGGTTTAAGACAAATTTCAGTTAAAAACTATAATTGATTCATACATTTTGTGTTTTCTTTGAACCATATTTAATAAACCATCTTTATACCAGTCCAAGTGGCTGAGCGGGAACTGGGAGGTTATGGGTTCGAATCCCGACATCGGCAGTTTGTCAATTATTAAGAAAAAAAAAGGAGCGGTTAATTGACTAAATTGTCGGCGTATGGAAAAGAACGAAGTAACCGGCTATGCTTGAGAAGGTTTTCTGCAGTTTCCTTCACGAACTCCAGATGAAGATCGGCATAGTTTCTATCATAGTCGGCTACAGCCGCATATCCTACCGATTCCTAATCTATACACAAAAATTCCTTCCCCTCCACTCACATCCTCACATTCTTAGCCATCACAATGGACCTTATGGTCGAAGTGTAGCCCGTTCAGATACTTCAAATTAATACTGATATGAAAAAGATTCATTCATCAGTATCATCCGTGGTGTAATGATAGCACAACGAAATCTACCCTAGCAAAATAATAATTTTTATGGGAACAACCAAAAAAAAAACGAATATATAATATTATATTACATGTTACATTTTCAAAAAAAACATTTTGGCAACCATCGAATAAATGACACCAATTTACAAAAAAACGAGGTAAGAAAAAAAAATTTCCCTCAAATGTTTTTATCTGTCGTATTTCTATAAAACTATTGAGCTAAATTGGATAGATGAGTAAATTTTGTCGACCATATCTGATTGTTTGATGAGTGTGAACGATTTGTCGCCACCTTGTACGGCTTTAAAATAATTGGATTGGGTCATTATGAACTTAGTTTTAGAGTTTAGCTAACCAAATATTTTGTGATATAAAAGGGCAAGTAAAAAGTTTTCATAAGTTCTCAAATATCAACCAGCGAAATAACATTCATTGACATAAAATGCTTGATATGAAAAATCATGCACATCTAGGATGTGGGTCGACCTCCAACAACCTCCGGAAAATTAATTTTACTCACAGAGGAAAAAAAAAACACCTAGGATTAATATTATTAGTTATAAGAACAAAACATGGTTTAACTAAACATAAACCAAACAAACAAATAGAAAAAAAACAACAACAAAGCAATAGAAGAAAGCTCATTTTCATTAATACTATTATTAAAGCACAATGGCACGTACACACGGCGCTCAGGTTCAACGTGTACAACGTGAACCTGTCACAATGTAACTAACGATTACAAATATTGTTTTTTATGTGTACAAAAGATTGTCATTTACAATAATTTGTAGGTGTTAATATTAGATTACCAAAATTATACACCCAGACAGACAGAATTGATGCAACAAAGTCGAGGTAGGTAGGTAGGTAGGTATGTACTCGTATATGTATATGTATGTAATAATACCAAAACATATAACTGGAGATATGATCTGACTGGATATGAATGTTAATAAGATTTTGTGTATAATGTATTTATGTATGTTACCATATATGTACTGGGTGTATCAGAAGACATGTCAGATTGTACGAAGGCTTTACCGATAAACAATCAGGACATTATTGATAAACGACGTTTCGTCAATATATATTTTGTGACTTCTACACAATTCTAAACAAGTGACTAACTGTGTCAATTGCTTAATTGCCCGGAATATACTGAATTTATAAAAAAAGTTTCAAGTAAAATTGTCTATAAATTTTTGCTCTATCTGTTACGGTTTCAAAGATAGGCAGTGTTACCCATTTTGCCCAAACATGGTCCGATTTTGTCCATCCACGTACTTGACCTTACTGTTTAGCTCTAGAATAAACACACAAAAATTGTCGTTATCTCTTTTCGTTTTGCGGAAATGGACTAAATTGGTCATTTTATAAACACCCATACCATTTCTAGTCGGAACTAAGCTTAAAATACCCTGGTATATAACATATACTCGTATATTGGGTATAAAAATCTTTTTGTGAACATGGCTTTACTTTTTAGCTGTAGAACACACATACGATATTTCAGCTCGCTATCCCTTTTTCTTTTGAGTCAACGGACAACTTTAATTGAAATTAAATAATTAGGTCATTTTATGAACACCTATACCAAAATTTTGATTCTGCAATCAATTTTTTTCAACTGCTACGAAGTTGGAACTAAACTTAATATACCTTGGTATATAATAAACACCGAGTATAACACGTTAAGGAACGTTTTAAAAAATTATCTAGAATATATTATTATGTCATATGTTGAAGTTTGTCGCGAGATTAGAATGTAAAGTGCTTCCGTCAACTTCTCACGACATGCTTTTACATCTATTAGATCGATGTTGTATATATATACATATATATATATATATATATATATATATATATATATATATATATATATATGTGTGTGTGTGTGTGTGTGTGTTTGTAATCGCTTTGGCGGTCACAATTTTAACTCGATTAGAGTAAAATTGGATATGTGAGGTGTTTTTAGTATTTGAACGGTCGATTTGGTGCGGAAAATCGAGTTGGTGCGCAAACAAGAACAAAGGAGGGTATAGAGAAAGGCGGAAACACAAAATTTGGTATATCTTAATGTTGGAAAAATCGAAAAAAGTCTAAGATATGAAGTTACAGATAATTAATTTTACTATCACTTTGATTCTTATCATTTTTTCTGTTACCCCAATATTAGCAGAAATATTTACGAATAGTTAAATTCCTAAATATCTTCTCTATACACATTAGAGTTTGAGAAAAAATGATCAGGTAATGAATTGTAGCAAACATGATTTTTTACAACTATATTCCTTACGCTTTTTTCGATTGTTCTAATATTAGGAGAGATATTTTATATTTTGTGTTTTCTTCTTTCTCTATGCCCCCCTTCCCTGTTGACATGTGCCATTTATTTAAAAAGTAGACCTAACAAATATCAAAATAATATCAGATACGACATTTCATTTCGATCGGACTAAAATTATGACCGCTATAGAGTAATTTATGCATTTTAAGGAAATTTGCTAAGTTGACGCAGTAAGGAGTCTATAATTATACTATTTTCAGGTCGTAATAGTAGTTCTGTATCATCCTGTACAGTGTATATGAAGATGATATCCCCTATTTAATGTATAATACGTATACAAAATATATTACACACATGTCTTCTAATGCTAAAATGTCATATTTTGTTCGTAAGTTTATTGTAAATGAAGAACCTAGGAGTACCTATATTCTGTCTTACCTATGCGGGATTTTGGAAAGTTTTTGTTTTTATTTTACTTGTTTACTATTATCAACATAATTTTATTTTAAATGTCTTAGAGAAAACTTTACATTTCAAACAACATCTGCAGTTGATCAACTTTGGGTAAATTAAATGGAGTATCAATCTTATTAAGTTTTTCATAATTTTCTGGAAAAACAATACATCTTATCTCTGATAAAGGTGTTCGATAACCCTTCCTGGATTTTAGGATATTTTCGGTTTTCTCATCGTAACTATGGCCCTTAAGTTTTATTTAAGCTACAGTTTGGTTATATTCATACTCTATTTTGTGAATGGAAAGAGTAGAAGTCTAAAATATCTTCTTCTTCTAATTTGATGATTTCTTCCTAAAGCTTGAAAAATTCTATCGATGACTTTAACGATAGTTTAAAGCCGCCAACTATCATGGTCGAAGTGTAGCCCGTCCAGGGTAGCCTCTACAATCTATCTATTAAAGTGAAAAAATTAATTTTTTACTGAGAATCGATCACCAGACCTCTTGTCTACGCATCAAACGCTTAACATTTCACCTACAAATATTTCAATCTGCAGTCCGGCTACTTTGAATCGTGACATAGACTCTTTGAAAAATATATAATCTATATAAACTATTGTTGCTTCTTGTGTGTTGGTAGTTATAGGAACAAACACTTTTCGCCGGATAAAAGTTTCTTGACCACCATAAAACGAATAATCCATAGTGGAAAAATAATAATAAAAGAAAATACATTATTCAAACATGGAGAAAATATCCTTTAAAAGTGTTTGGAAGTAATCGAGTACAACACCGTCTACAATTATATATAGAATCGTTACAGATTCAAAGTAGATCGTGGATCGTTGATACAACGACAAGACATTATATCAAACTAATATGGTTCGTGCATTGAATCTTGATGATAATACTTTTATATGCAACCAACAACATATGCATTTAAATGCATGTAATGAATCGACAATCAACTCACGGACTTCAATGATTAATTGTTTGTCATGTCATAAAAACGTTAATCAAGACGTTTCTTTATTTGACGGAGAAAGCACATATTAATTTAATGATAATTATTATTATTCCACTCAAATCATAGATGATAGTAAATTTTTAATCCCATACAAATTTTTCTACTTCCTCCAAACGACATATAAAATGATCATATTAAAAAGTTCTAGGTTAGTGTACTCAAAATTTTTTTCTTTCGTATGGTATCAAATTTTTTTCCACATCTTTCTCATGTGTTTGTTTGAAATTTTTAATGTGTTATATAGGGATTTAACTACTGACGATGATTAAGTCGTCGTATACCAGTAAGTGGATGTAAGTTCATTGTATAATTTTTTTTAAATTATGTTTATATAAATTTTTAATTATAAGTATAACGGCTTTTTTTAAATTCATATGGTTATTTGCACGTTACCAAAACCCAAACACGCGTTTTTTAAATTTTTGTCTGTCTGTCTATCTGTCTGTTTGTCCTGAATAATCTCCGAACAGCTCAACTGATTTCAAAGGTACTTTCATTGGCAGTTATAGGACTTCTACGAGAGGAAATCTAGGCAACTATTTATCCCGAAAATATTGAGGGTAAATATCAATCTATAAATTCGTATGAGATAGAAGAAAAATCCAAAGACAAAGGTTCCTTCTGTAAAAATAAAAAACTTGCAAATTCGTACCAACCAACCAACTCCCAACACCCAAAAATGGAGGAAATATGTAACATTCAAAGCGTAAAGAAAAAAACAAAATTTCCTTCCTTAAAAATAGCTTCCAATTTCGATCATTGTGTATTTTACCACGTTAAGTAGTAGCTGTGCCCACAACCTATCTTTAAATATATTAAATATTTATCTCATTAAAAACAACTTTAGTTTGTAACATTTTTTCATATAGTCAATAGTTATGGCATAAATACGGGCGCGTTGCATACGAAAATATACACAATACGAAAATATATGTTTATAAAACGGGAGCATTTAATAAAAAACCGACAAAATATTTATTGTATAGATAATATCACATAAAAGCCATAAAATTCAAATCGATCATTAAAAATCAATAAATTATGAAGGACGTTCCAGCACAGTGTTATATAATCAGGACAAAAACCGATTTGATTTTATTATAGAACAAATACATATACACACATACGCAACACATAGACAAATTCACAGTTCATATAAAAAAAAACAAATTATTTAACTTTTATATTTCGAAAACAAAACGGTAAAATGCGACTTTTTAAAAAAAGATTATTAAATAAATATTTATCTTTACTATTCTAGTTTTTTTTTTGTAAATTCTGTCGAGTATTTTTTTTTAATACAACAGATAATAGTTCAGCGGACAAAAAGTTTTACATGCTACTAATGAGAGAGAGTGAGAGATAATGATAACTTTGCTATTAATTATCTCGCGTTCTAAACGGTCAAAAATTCTAAAACTTCACGATTTATTAGAAAACGTTATTTTTAGCCTGTGAACAAAAAACGAGAAAAATCTGTCGTGGTTTTATGCTGGACCATCCTTAAGTTATGCTCGGCGTCAGCGAAGAGGACGGGTAACAGCTAATTTTTAATAAAATAATTTTCTTTCACACCGAAAAAACACGTTTAAGTAAATCTCGTATATAATTTAAATAGTTTCTATAATTAGGTCGAAAAAGTAAAGTTTGTATTCTTTGTAATATATTTTATTTAAACTTTATTATAAAATTTATTAAAAAAAATCAAAAAAAAACTAAAAATAAAAGTTTAATTAGTAAAAAGTATTCTTGCATTGTTAACTAATCAGAATTTATTCATTAATTGAGTTTTCTTCATTCTGTTTTCATAGAATTTTTCCTGTCACGTATAAAAGTGAGTTTATAAAATATTACAGATGAAGAAGTTATCTACAACAGTTTTAAAGAATTTAGTGTTATAAAATAATTGGTTTTGTTTTGACATCACATATTTTTACCTCTATATACAGACTTTGCTAGACAATAGTTTGTGATAAAAAAGGGTTTTCTTCCATATCGAAATTTAGTTTTTATCGGATCATTACGATTTCATAAAATAGTAGGTAGTTCCTGTCTATGATAGGCATTTGCTCTAACAGCCAAAAGAATAACAAAAATTGAATAATTGCTGATAACCCGGAATATCCTGAGTTCATTATCAACGAGTGAACAAGTAAGTTTTAGTTTTAGCGAATTTCCTGAAAGGAAATAGAGCTATTGGTCCCGTACCGAAGTCAAAATTTCGCAAAAATTTCTTCAAATGTCCATCGATCCTACCTAGTAGATGTCAAAAATCGCCATCTGTAAAATTTATATATATATATATATATATATATATCTATGGACATTACATTTCGTTAATGGGTAAAATCGGACGAGGGGAAAGGGGGGTCTAAAGGGAGGGGGTAACACAAAATTTGACATATCTCCCTTAATATTCGAAAAATCGAAAAATTTATAAGAAGTAAAGTTTTAGGTATTAAATTTTACTGTAGTTTTGTTTCTTTATATTTTTTCTGTTACCCCAATATTTACAGAAATATTTACGGTTTATGATTGAAAACTAAATTCCTCACTATCTCTGTACATATTCAAGTTTGAGCAAAAATGATAAGATGATGAATTGTAGCAAACATGATTTTCTACAACTTTATTCCTAACGCATTTTTTGATTGTTCTAATATTAAAAGAGATATTTTGTGTTTTCTTCTTTCTTTATGCCCCCATTTCCCCTTCACGTATGACATTTATTAATAAAATTGGCCTTGCAAATACTAAAATCATATACGACATTTCATTTTGATCAGACTAAAATTGTGACCGCTAGAAAGTGATTTATGTATTTTAAGGAAATTCGCTAAGTTGAAGCAGCTCCTGCGTAACGAATTTTTACATACAGGCAAGTTGGTATAAAAAGTATATAAGCTTTTGTAATCAAGAATAATTACACATGTTTGAGGTGAAATTGTGACAAAACTATTCACTTTCTGAAAAAAAGGTTCAAACTGAAGTTATTTATTTGAAAAAAAGGAATCTCCATAGAACATAGTTCGCTTGAAGAAGTGATAATTTATCACATAACGTTACGTAAAATATAGATTTTTTCTCAATATCTCTATAGAACACGTAGAAAAAATTTTCTCGTTATTCGTGTTCGACTTATCGTATAAATTGAAAAACAGACAGATACGTAGAATGAAACTTATCAGGCAATTTTCTGACAATTATGACAAGAAAATTTTTGGCATAAGCGGCGTCAACTTAGCGAATGTCATAATGAAATAAATTAAGATCCTTGATGATTGTATCTTACATTGGAGTTAAGAGGATTTAGGATTAAATCACAATGTTAATTGAAAAACAATCTATATTTTACGTAACGTTTCGTGATAAATTAGCACTTCTTCAGGCGAACTATAACAAAAATTTACAAAAAGTTGTAAACTTTGGTTAATTAATTTAAATGAATATCGTTAGATATATGTTTGACAAAATTGAATTTAATAGTACCAAGTGTTGATACCCAAAAATCATTCATAAGAATATATTTTGCTTTATTTTCACGTGTATAAAATACACTCCTGAAGTTTGGTCCGTTCCTTCCGACTCACCCTCTATATAAATTTTCGTGATAATAATTTTTGTTATCTAGTAAGTAGGTTCGAAGGACATTTGAAGAAATTTTTCCGAAATTTCTTCATCAATACAAAATCAATAACTACATTTTCTTCGAAATTGTATTTCAAAATTGCCATGAAGTCACCGAAAATATTTCAATAACTCTTTTAATATTAAAAAGAAAACAAAATTATAATTAGTATGCTTCATTGAATTTATTGTAATGCAATGTTACATCATATAACATTTTCTTCCCAACGACATTTTTTTTATTTTATGATGATGAAAAATCATTTTTCTTTGCATATTTATTTTTACAAATATTTAAATTCAAAACATATTTTTCTTTTATTATTTTTTCTAAATTGAACATCATTTTTTTTCTTATTTATTATTTAAGAATAAATTATTTTTATGCAAATATATTTATTATACCGGCAAACGGAGGAATTCAGTTAATATTTTTTGTAGCCTATTCTCAACAATTTTGTTAAATCAATAAAAAAAACATTGAGAATTGCATGTACCATAATGGTAGGGGAGTCAAATTAGGACATACTGTATACATTAAAAAAAAAATTTATGCGCTTGCGTGTCTATGTGAAATTTCTGCGTAAATTCGCAATACCATAACTTATTTTTTCAGATTCCATTTTTTCGATTATTGTATTTCGAATTAAAGCGTTTTCTATTGAAATTCTAAGAAATAAAGCTTTATTATTGAAACATGTTTCGGTCATTTTCAAACTGCTAAAGCTTATTATTAGTATAACTATTTATTCGATTTTTACCACATCAAACAAACAATTTATGGAGCTTACGGAGAAAAGCGTTGGGAACCCAAAAAATATGTGCTACCGCGTTTTAAAATTTTACATATTTTTCGCGGTGGTTTTATGCCATTTTTCAAAAAAATGTTTTTTTTCTAAAATGTTTTTTTCGAAACCCGAATGGCCAGATTTAAATAATCTACCCTACTCTTGGCCACACTCTAGTATTGAAATATATTCAAAAACCGTTAAAAAATGTTTGATTTTTTTCGAAAAGGAAATTTGAAACATTTTCAAACTCTTCTGAAACTAATCAAAACCAAACGAACATTGTTTTCAAACTAATCAAAACCAAATTTCAAAAATAAACTCATATGCGCATTGCAGTGTCACACATTTTACGTAACATGAATTTTAAATTCATCCAAAAATATATGACAAATATTTTGCTAAATTTGAATTTTCCTCTTGCATATTTTCATGGGAATTATAGAAGAATATCACAAAAACCTACCTGTAATATAATCCAGATATTTGAATTCCAAATGAAACATATCACCAACAAAAAAACAATATTAATCCGTCAGATAAAAGAAACTCAAACTCAAAAAATATAAGGCCCAAAAATCACTCTAATCAACACTCACCGAAAACTTCACACTTTTCGTTTAAAAAATCGAAAAAAAAAACCAATTCACTTTGAGTTAAAAGTAAAACGCAACTTTTTTTTCTCCAAAAAAAAAAAATACATAAAATTAAAAATATACACACTGTTAATTAATTTAATTAATAAAACTATTTAGCGTTCGTAATTGTATAACGGACGTTAAATAGATAATTGACAATAATATATTTATATATATATATATATATATATTAACACATTCACTTCTTCTCTTCCAGAAAAACAAAAAATTGGTAATACTAATAAATGTAACGCATAAAAACACGCTTGTTCTGTCGTTGCACGATAATCGTTCGCTGATTATATATATGGGGTTTGACTACAAGTACCACGCGACACCGGCTGCTTCTTGGTTGGTGCTGTGCACGCGTCAAAAGCCTGAAACCGAATGACTCGGGCTCACAACAATATACATTTTACTCATATATATAATATAACATATAATGTATACGGTGGATTCTACTATATATATATATATATGTTATTCCAATGGACAGCAGAAGACTCTGTGCCGTTGGCGCTTACGATATACGTTGATTATAAATTAAGTATATACTTTTAAATTCGATCATAATATATTATATGTATGTACAAAATTTTCGATTATATATATATATATATATATATATATATATATATATATATATATATATATTTTTAAACTAATACGTTCACGTTTTTATCTTTAAAAAAGATATTTTTTTATCAAAAAATATAAATTAAGATTTATTGATTTTATTTTAAATTGTGTTTTTTTTTTGTAGCGTCTATTTATCTCCATTGTTAGTATGGTTGCCTTTTGGTTATATTATACCAACAGTAGTGACTAGCGTTTATTTAATTTGAGATTTAAGTAATATTTTACGTTGATAGCATTCTTTAACATCAAATGCTTGATAAAGTGTAATAAATTAACTAATTTTACTCATATATTTGTTTTTGATTGAGTGAGGTTAAAAATTGTTGCCACAAAAATTATTACAGAGAGTGATTTAAAATATGTACCATAAAGTTAATTTGTGCCTTATTGATTCGGTTTTCGAAAAGAATTTTCGAATAAAGGTTGTTACAATACTTTTAATGAACAACTTCTATCCGGAGCATTTTTCGAAAACTAAATCAATAAGGCACAAATCAATTATAAAATTTAAAAAAATGACATCAACATTTGTGGTACATAGTACATGTAACAGATTGTATATTAAATCATTTTAAGGTTGATCGGACACATGCACAGGTAAAATCAGCAATGTATAGATAAAAATCTGACTTTTTGTTATGTTATTAATTGGTTACGCATACGTATAAAATAATATTTTGAAAAAAATCTGACGAAGGGTTTTGATGTATATAATTATTTAAAATTTGAATTTTAACACGTTGTGAATAGCAAATATTGAATGAACGCATACATTTTCGATAATTTTGCTCCACTTTCTATAGATTAAAAAGTAAAAAACTTCTACTTTTATAAATTAAATCTCGTACATTACGTTAAATTAAAAAAAAAATAGCCTGACAAAGAGTTTTGTAAATATCTTAGATAAAAAGATAAAAAATTTATGAAAATTTTTATCAAATCGTCAAAAGATGATTATCTAATACTTTTAGTAATTAAATAATTACATAAATCCGATTACTAGTGATGTTAGATTCTATCTAAATTTAAATAATTAATTTACTGATTAAAATTTTTAATTTCTGTTAAAAAGGATGTTTCTGTTTATTATGAAATGTACTGTACTGTCCGATCAACCTTAATATTGAAATTATTGTATAGTATTGTTTAGTGTATAGTATTAAAGGATATTGCTTGATCGAATTATTAAGTTGTGGAACTCATTCCTCGCAGCATGTTCTTTAATTGGTTACATAATTATTTTTTTGCGATGATGCACCATCGCAAGAAGTTAAAGACCATATCAAGAGTTGTACCGAGTTCGTCAGTGTTAGTATTTATCTTTTTTAACTGTTTTTGTAAATTGAAATTTCCTGTGTGTTTTAGGGCAATAAAGTAAGGGAAAAATATTAATCTCAAAAACTGTAAGAGATTGTACCTTTTTTAAAAATGAACTTTTGTTGGAAAATTTTTTAGCTAAATTTTCAAAACTATCAAATAAAAATTTCACAAAATATTTGATAAACGTTTATCTTTAAAGGTTGAATAAAATATTCCATTTATTATATTAGAAAAAAATTAAAAATTAAAAAAAAAAAATGTAATCGTGTGATTAAATCGTGTGCTAGTGTCTTGAAGTGGGACAATAATAAGTGCGGTGATTATGCTGAACAAATGCGATTTAGCGCAAATATCTGTGTTGGCTGGGACAGTGTTTCTTGCAATGATTTACACTCAAACCTAATCAGTAGTATAAAAAGTGTTAGTGGTGATCTTCAATTGATCCGCAATGTAAATAGTAGCAAACCTTCATCAAATCGACGAAAACCCTGGTACGATCTGGATTGTAAAAATGCAAAAAGAATAGTTAAAAATAAACTAAAAGCGTCTAAGCATGACAACTTTTCAGCTGAATCAGTCAGCAATTATACAACTGAGAAAGGTAATTACAAAAAACTTCTAAAAATGAAGAAACAAATCTACTACGAATCGGTTGCAGAGCGAATTTCAAGTATCAAAGACACTACGACATTCTGGAAAACTATTAATCAATTTAGGAATAGTCGGTCATTTGACAACCATGTTTCATTATCAGAATGGGAAACTTTTTATTCATCTCTTTTGAAAAAGTACTGTCAATCTCCTGAACTCTCATTTACTGATGTTTTACATCCCTACCTGGATGCGGAAATCTCTCACGATGAAATAACTATATGTCTAAGAAACTGTAAGGACAAAAAAGCGTCTGGATCTGACGGCATATCTTATGAATTTTTAAAAAATTTACCTGATAACTGGTTACTATATCTTAACTTGTTCTTTAATAAAGTTTTAGCGTCTGAGAGAGTTCCGTCCGAATGGTCCAAAATTATAATAACCATGTTGCATAAGAAAGGAGATCGTAAAAACCCCGAGAATTACCGTGGTATTGCCCTCTGTAATACCACGCTTAAGTTATTCACTGCTATTATCCTTAATCGTCTGACAAGTTGGACTGAAAATTGCAACATTTTATTAGAGGGTCAGTCAGGTTTCAGAAAAGGGCGAAGCTGCGTAGATAACGTTTTTACCCTCAGTTCTATAATAAATTTGCATCTCCGTCTACCAGGTAGGCGCATTTACGCGGTTTTCATTGATTTCAAACGTGCATTTGACTCCGTAAATCATATTTTACTTTGGTCTAAATTATATCACTTTGGCGTCAGTGCAAAAATTATCCGGCTGCTTAAAAGTTTATACGACAATGCCACTTTTAGGATCAAAATTAATGGGAACATGAGCAGAGATTTCAACATAACAGAAGGGGTTTTACAAGGTGAATCTTTAAGTCCGTTGCTTTTCTCGCTTTTCATCAATGATATTGAGGATTACTTTAGGAGTAATGGTGTTGCGGGTGTTAATATTGACGGAGTTAATGATATTTTATTGTTGCTGTACGCGGATGATTTGGTTATTTTGGGAGATACATATGCTGATATTAATAAGAAGCTGGAACTATTACATAAATATTCCCATAATAACCAACTCACAGTGAACCTGCAGAAAACAAAAATAGTAATTTTTCGTCGAGGGGGGAAGCTAAAACATCACAATTTATTTAAATATGGAAACAGCTCGATTGAGGTGGTGCCCAGATACATCTACTTAGGTATCCCCTTCTCTTCTTCCTCTTTATTTTACGAAACTGCCAAAAATTCGGTTCAGAGGGCTAAGTCCGCTATTGGTAGTGTAATGTCAACATTGGCGAACTCTGAATGTGTTTCATGGGAAGCAAGGTTGCGATTATATGATTCAATTGTCGTTAATTCACTATTATACGCATCACCTGTTTGGTCTCTACGATATTTTGATGAAATTGAGCGAGTGCAAGTAAGCTTTTTTAAGCAATTACTACAGCTACCAAGAAATACACCAGGATATTTTATAAGATTGGAATGTGGATTACGCCCTATGTCAGTAAAAGCCGTTTATCTGACTTTAGTTTGGTGGCGTGTATTACAAAGGATGGATGAGCGTAGATTTCCCAAATTGTGCTACACCCGCCTTGTCAGCCTGACATCTCAGCCGGATCAGCTTGCTAAATACAATTGGGCTTTACAACTTAAAAACCTTCTGATCGAAATTGGTAGTGAAAAATTTTTTGGGTTACAAAATATTACGAAAAGTGATATTGACACCATTGTAAAAATGTATTCCGATTCACTATTTCTAGTCGATGTTAATAGGGCCAAGTACTCAGGTTTCAGTCTTCTTTACCAGAGTTTGGTGTTTAATAACGAACCGCAACCTTACCTATTGTTTCAATGCCCAATATCATTTAGCAGAGTTTTAGCACAGCTTCGCTCTTCTAACAAACGCTTAATTCGAGTAGTGATACGTGGAGTTCCCTTCATTATAGACCCGACATCTCTATGCACGCTATGCAATTTGAAGCAAAACGAGGATCTAGCACATTTATTATTTAATTGTCCCATATACAATGCCATTCGCAAAGATTTTTTCAGTAAAATCAGTTTTAAACCAAGTGATAGCTCTAATACTATTGTAAACCTATTTTCAGTGTCGAATATTTGTATGCTCAAACGATTTTTTTGTTTTATTAAAGCTATTGTTTGCACTAGATCATTTATTTTGGAGCAGTAGCACAATATTTAATGATTGCATTTCTTATTTTTCAAGCCTTTTTAATTTTTGATTAAGATAAATAGTTTCATTCTGAGTTTCTATATTTATATATTTTTATTTACAAAATTTTAGTTTATATGAATAGTTTCAGTTAATTTTAGCTTATTTGAACAATATCGTTCTTTTTCTAGTTATAAATTAATCTTATATAAGTATAAATAGACAATTTACATGATTAATTCCATTTGAAATATATTTGATTTAATTTAACTGTTTATGGCATGAAAATACTACGACATTTTTTGTACACGCATTATGCAGTTTATTTGTAAACAACGAATTACTTTGTACAAGTTGTAAAAACTTAAGCAAATAAATTATTATTATTATTATTATTATTATTATATTAGAAAAAAATTACAGAAAATATGCTTTTCTTTAGCCGTCGAAACCCATAAAACCCCTTAAAAGTATTGGTTGGAGGTATCTAAAATAGTGAAGTAGCTTAACATTAATAAAATATAGTAAATTGAAATATGAATATATTAACCACATTAACTTGTACAATATGTTTTACCAATCTAAATTTTAAAGGTGAATGCCCCTTCAGTATTTATGAAACTCTCATTAGATGACTATTATATCCATGTACCTAACTATATAATATAATTTTAAGAGTAAGCAACTTCTTAATTAATCTCAAAGGTTAATTAAAAATTTGTTTTGGTTCTTCAAATAAAGATAAACGAATTATTTAGCGTTATTAATAATGTATGTATAATTTAACGTTGTTTCGGAAGTATATCGAAAATGCTATGAATTGCTCGTTTATATCTCGTCAATCGCGGCATCACTAATTGAATCTCTTCATCTACCCGCTTCAACAACATTCATTTTAATGGGTTTTATCTGAGTAAATCGTATATTGTTGTCATATTGAATTAAGAATTTTCGAGAAAAACGACAGGCATATTCTTAACATAAAATTGCAAAACCAAAGAAATATGTATGTAAATTTGGTGGAAGTGCTGGGAAGTATCAAAAGTTAAAAAGGGAGGTGTTAAAAAGTGAAACCAGCGCCACCACCAGAGTTATGTAACTGTATTTTTTAACTGTATGTATTTTTAGACCCGGTATATGTAAAGATACAGGAGTATATTAAGTTTAGTCCCGACATTGTAACGCTTGAAAATCTTGATCGCAGACATAAATGTTTCGAATAGGTGCTCATAAAATGGCCTAATTTTGCTATTTCCATCTGTTCATGTGCCTGTGGACACGATAACTCAAAAACGAAAAGAGATAGCGAGCTGAAATTTTTTTCATGTTTGTTCTAGAGCTAAAAAGTAAGATTAAGTTCGTGAATGGGCTAAATCGGGCAATGTTGGGGCAAAATGGGCAATACTGCTATTCGTTTAGAAACCTTAAGAGATAGAACAAATATGTAAAAACAAAAACTGTTCCTTTTTTAAAATGAACAAATTTATTAAGAAACTTTTTTCATAAATTCAATATATACGGGGTATTAAAGCAACTAACTCAGTTAGTTTTTATTTTCACTTGTTATTATACCCAGTATATGAAAATATACATGGTATATTAAGTTTGATCACGACTTTGTACCGCTTAAAAATATTGATCGTAGGCATGAATGTTCGGCATATGTGTTCATAAAATGGCCTAGTTCGGTCATTTCCTCATGGCCGTCCGTCTGTCTGTCTGTCCGTTCGTCTGTGGGTACGATTACTCACGAACGAAAAGAGATAACGAGCTGTGTTTTTTAGAGCAAAAAAGCAAGGTCAAGTTCGTTAATAGGCAAAATCGGACCATGTTTGGGAAAAATGGGCAAAACTGCCTATCTTTGAAACTGTACGAAATATCACAAAAAATCTTCTTCTTTTTAAAATACACAACTTTTGTTTGAAAATTTTTTCCATAAACTCAATAGTTTTCTCATAATTTTTGCTTAAAAGTTCCTCGGAAAGCGAAAAATATGTCAATCTTTAAGACCATGAAAGAGATTTTTTTTTAATTGTGAGACAATTCAAAAATTGTTAACTATTCAAACATTGATATACAACTCAGTATATACTGGGTATTCAAACAATTAACTCAGTTAGTTGTTACATTACTTGTTAAGTGTATTAGATTTGACTTGCAATAATCAACGAACGATTGAGTAATAAAATCGTAACCCTTTGTATCCGTAGCACACACTGTTCTCTACGAATTAGTGGTATGGTTTTACTCGTGATGATTGTAGAATGAGATGTATTAACTGTATTATATTGTAGTAGTCGTAGTAAGCGCGGCATATTACATACTATGGATGTGATGCGGCAAGGCAAGACCAGTGACGCCGACCTGTCCCATGTATCGATCAGTAGAAGATCGCCTCCAAGAGGCGCTAGGATATAGCTCTCTTCTATGGCTCTATACACATATATAACATATAGTCAACAACATATACACAATGTGAAGCAAATCAACATCACATCGGATCGGATCGCATATGTATACTACCATAGAGAATGTAACAAGCTAAAAACTATATATATATATATATATATATATATATATATAATCTATGTATGTGTTCATTGTTAGCCTCCACCCACACCATTCAAATAATACCTACACATGGTTTTAAGACATCGAAGGTAGAATTCATGATCTTTAGTTTTAAAAAAAAAACCGATGATATACAACGTAATATGTAAGTGTAAGAGTAAATGAGTGTATGCTTCAGACCGTACGAACGACGTAAAAAACTACGACGGGTAAAATCGGTTCTGAGTACCAGTGAAAGTGGTCGAGCGTTCTAAAGCGTTATGTCTGAGACGTTATGTCTACTTGGAGCTGGGACGTTATTCGAATCCCAAAATCGGCAGTTTGTCAGTTATTAAACAAAAAAAAAGGGGCGGTTCATTGAGTAAACTGTCGTATGGACAAGAACGAAGTAACCGGCTATGCTTGAGAAGGTTTTCTGCAGTTTCCTTCCCGAACCCCAGATGAATATCGGCATAGTTCCTATCATAGTCGGCTGCCGCCGCATATCCTACCAATTCCTAGTCTATACACAAAAATTCCTTCCACTCCACTCACATCCTCACATCCTTAGGCATCACAATGGACATTATGGACGAAGTTCAGCCCGTCCAGGGTAGCCTCTACAAACTATCTCTATCTCTATCGGTTCTGAGTAATATTTACATAAACGAGGTGAGCCACTCTAACGCCACTCCAAAGCATCGAGCACGTTTAAATGATCCATTAATTATTATAAATTTTCGCAAAAATGTATTGTTGTGTGAAAATGATAACAATGTATGTTGTAATAATAATATAGTACAGAAAAACTATAATACATTAGACAAAGATCGTTATATATTAACTCGCTCTTTTCACAAGGGCACTCTGCCACCTTCACCGGCGGCGTGGCATTCGGCCTTGACTTCGCCTCTTTGACATAATGCAAAAAGCCAGACCCTTCCAGCATGAATAGAAGTAAAAAAGGTAATTTTAAAAGCTAAACAGCAGTCCGGATTTCCTAAATAAAAGACAATGTTACCTTCAATGTTTGCCAAACTGTCGTTTTAATAGTATACACATATCATACAAAAAATAATACTTCAGTAGCAGTGTTTTACTATAAACCGCACAAAAGTAGCGCTCATTTTTCAAAGTTTTTTTTTAGGTAATCTGTGCCTTATTCATTCGTTTTTTGGGAAAATATTTCGAATAAAAGTTGTTAGTCAATTTATAATGAAAAACTCTTATCCGAAGCATTTTTTCGAAAATCGAATTCGATAAGGTACAAATCAGATATAATAATTTGAAAAATGAACACTACTTCTGTGGCCATGTGTACACAGTACGGCCACTGACTGGCATTTAGTCAGCATTGAATTTTCTGTATATTATGTTTATAGTACGAGAGCCCAACACCAAGATTTTTGTCTCATCACACCAAGGATGAAATCATATAGAATCAATAGTTTAGATGACTCTGAGCCCAAAAATGCGATTTTCAGAAATTTTGTGTCTGATCCCAGTGCATTTTCAAAAATTACATAAAATTTAGCCGACTCGTATCATAGCAAAACGTCTGATTTACGGAATGTAGTTAGTAATGATAGCCCCGAGATACCGGAAACACGGTTTTCAGACAAAAATAGCGTTGTGCCTGTTCAGAAAACCATTTAAAAAAAAGGAGACAAAAAATATATACATAGCACCTCGTCTGAAAATCATTTTTATATGTTAGTTAATTAGAGTAAATTGATGCGAAATAACCAATTTTCAGACAAAAATCTACTTGCCGGACATTTTGAGAGCATTTCAAAAATGTAATAAAATTTACCGGTCGGTATTATCGCAAAATGTCTGAAAACTATTCGGCATGATAAAATGAGTTGCCCAGATATATAATAAACCGATATCAGACAAATTGAGTATTGCACGGGTCCTATCACACAGTTTTTCGATAGTAAAAACAAAAATCGTATTTATACGTATTAAAGTCTCCGCAATAAGTTGCACCTCTCAAATTCTTCGATGTTGATTAAAAAAAAGGTTACCAGCAACCGTCGAACTGAAGTTGAAGGAATTTTAAGATAAATTTTACAAAATAAAACAGGGATGAATTTATGAAACGTTTTTATCGTTTATAACATTGAAAACCGTATTTTAGTAATGTCGGTAGCAATACAAAAGATTGGAAACAAAAGATTGAAGTTAATTGCTATGATATGAGTCGGCTAATTTTTTCTAACATTTTTGAAAATGCGCTCAGGTCAGACGCAAGACACAAAATGATTGAAAACAGTATTTTTAGTAATAAAATCACAAAATCTACGTACGTTTCCAGTATCAGACATATTGTGATAATACGATCTGGCTTCTTTTTTTTATCATAGCAGAAATCATCCCCCGCGACCTTACAAGATTACTGAAGGTTTCTATCCCCCTAGTCGGGTCTAGGGTCATATAAACTACCGATTCTATATAGTTTGAGACATGGTTTTGGTCGTAGGCTCTCGTACTATTAGTGTTTACCAAAGTAAACATCAGCAAATTCCACCTCTCACTGTTTTATGTCTGACGACTGATGTAACTATAACTATTACCGTTCATAGAATCTCTATCGCGCCGTTTTGCTCGTCATTCGTCAGCCGTCATCATCATCATAATCATCAACATTGTTGTTGAATACCTACACACTCATCTAATATCCCTATCATTATTAATATGTGCCAATAGGGCTGCATAATCCCCAACACACATAACAAACATTACCAATAAAGCAAACATCTATAAACACCTTTCTCAGAGTATTGGGACCAAATAAATGTTTTCATAGATTAATAATATTGTGAATATTATTTGCTAGATGAAACCCGTTAAAAATGACCGTTGTACACATTGGTCACACCAGTGGTACTTATTCATTCAGTTTTCGATGAAAAGTCGGTCATTATAAAGATAGATAGATTGTAAAGGCTGCCTTGGACGGGCTACGCTTCGGCCATAGAGTTCATTGTGATGCCTAAGGATGTGAGGATGTAAGTGGAGTGGAAGTAATTGTTATGTGTAGACTAGAAATTGGTAGGATATGCGGCTGCAGCCGACTATGAAAGGAACTATGCGGATATTCATCTGGAGTTCGTGAAGGAAACTGCAGAAAACCTTCTCAAGCATAGCCGATTACTTCATTCTTGTCCATACGCCGACAGTTTAGTCAAATAACCGCCCTTTTTTTTCTTAATAATTGACAAACTGCCGATGTCGAGATTCGAACCCATAACCTCCCAGTTTCCAAGTAGACATACTGCGCAGCCATAACGCCATAGACCGCTCGGCTACTTGGACTAAATATACTAACAACTTTTATTCAAAACAATTTTCCAAAAAGCGAATTAATAAGGTACAAATCGATTGAAAAATTTTGTTAAATGTGAGAGATGGTTTTGTTGCTCATTTGTAAAAAACTTCGCTTTTTCGTAATCTTAAATTTTTGTAATTTTATTTTGAAAAGTACATGCATTAATTATACAAATAGAAGATGTTTATAAAAGTTTATAGACGATGGTTCTGAAAGAAGAGCCATTGGCAACAATGGCTAAAGATTGTTCTCTCAGTTGTTTCCAGATGCGTGATACATGACGAAAGAATTTTTTTGTCCGAAATAAATGAAAACTAAAATCAAAATGAGCAAAATCAAAATGGGTTAGCAGTAATATTAATTTTGAATTTTTTTTTTTTTTAATGAAATGAAATTTGTTTTTTTTTTCTAATTTATAAAAAAAAGTAACAGTGTGGCTGATGGGTAAATCTCAGAAACCATCAAACTCATTTGCATAAAGCCTAAATACCAACTTCTATTAAATTTCAAATTTTGCCCCAATTCCAAGAACAATTATCTGTATTTTATAAAAACGTATTTCGACTACAAGGTAGTCATCATCAATATGAATTAGATATTCGTAACTATCTCTGGGATATGGAGTCTGAGATATGTTGCTCGTTCCTAATTTGGAGCGTGTCTCACCAACGAGTATTGAAACGAGCAACATATCCCTGAAAAGCAAGCTCCTAGCTATTTCCAAAATATTGGAGAAGCGAATCTCATCAGACTGAAGTTGAAGGGGGTCACAATGGGCCATAAGGTCGAACTGCAATATGGGCATTTTTTCGATTCGTTACTTCCCGCAAAAAAAAATTAATAAACTTTCGCCAAATTCATTTTTTCTACAAAAAGTTTAAAACTGATCGAAGAGGTTCGATTGCAGGTAGAAGCAGTTTTTAGGCAGCTAGCTGTCTAAAATGCTGTCTAGTAAAATATGAGAAACCTTGAGATATCAAAATTTAAACATAAATAAATTAAATACGGGTATGATTTATAAATAGATCATGATTGTTATTGCACAATAATTGAATGATTAATATTTAAAAGAATAATGTAATTAATTAATAATGACATAATTAATTCATACTCAATTGATAATCAATAGCTAATTAATAGTTAATTTGCATTGACAATTATACTACAATACGGTATCGAAAAGAAATTTTTGTGAAACTCCTGAAATCTAAACGCCTAAAATATAAATTAACCCGTAACCAACGCCCAAAGATAGATTCTGTAGTTTGTGAGATTTTATAACGCGTTAATTAATGCGTATAACGTAAGAATAAGCAAATGTGTCATAAATATAGTTGTGGTAAATCAAATTTAGAACAATTTTTCTACTGACAATTTTTTCTGAAACTCGAATATTTATAGAAATATTACAAATTCGAACTAATGCCGGTTTAGATGGCTGTTTTATGTTCATGATTACAAATACAAAAGTTGGTTCTCTTGAATTAAAAAATCATTCAATATTATCGAGTTTTCAAAGAAAATTTAGCTATTAGTCTTGTACCGATGGCCGAATTTCGGAAAAATCTCTTCGGAAAAAGGTAGGATGTCGAAATTTTTATCAAATTCGTTCATCGGTAAAAAACCAATAGGCTCTTTCGAAAATTGGCTAAAATTGAATGGTTTTTTTTCAATTCAAAAGAACCAATATTTGTATTTGTGCAAATCAGCATAAAATAGTCATTAAAACCAAAAGCACCAGTCTAAGTAGCCGAGCGGTCTAAGGCGTTATGTCTGCGCAGTATGCATACTTGGAAACTGGGAGGTTGTGGGTTCGAATCCCGGCATCGGCAGTTTGTCAATTATATTAAAAAAATGCGGCGGTTAATTGACTAAACTGTCGGCGTATGGACAAAAACGAAGTAACCGGCTATGCTTGAGAAGGTTTTCTGCAGTTTCCTTCACGAACTCCAGATGAATATCGGCATAGTTCCTATCAGATTCGGCTGCAGCCGCATATCCTACCAAGTCCTAGTCCTTCCATTCCACTCACATCCTCTCATCCTTAGGCATCACAATGGACCTTCTAGCCTCTCCAGGACAGCCTTTACAATCTATCTATCTTTCTTAAACCAAAAGTAGTGTTCCTATTTTTTGAACCACTCTTCTAGCAATATTAAAGATAATTAATTATTTACTATTGTGTAATATTAACTTGTATAAGTATCGTAGGTACTTGTGATTATGAAGAAGCTATTTGTTAGATGGATGAGAACTTCTATTTACATTTAAATATTACTTTTCAGAAATACACAATTTATGCGTTAATCACCGATTCCTATAAAATCTTTTTCAAACAATGGTGACGGTATTAATAATTCTTATTAAAATATCGTTAATTAAACAGCTTTTGTTATTTATAAATAAATGATTGGTATTTATGAGAATAAAGGACTTGGTTGAAATTCGACCGTTTTTTTTTGTTTCATGAAATCTGCTGCTCTACCTGAAAGTATAGTTTGTGAGCCGATAATGTGGTAAGATATTGTTTACCGTTCACCTTAAGCATGATCTTAAGGCAGCGTTTAGATTCATAGACGCAATCTTGAAAGTTTGATCTTAGCGAAGATAAATGTGGTTGGATAAATAAAATATTCATAGTCATAGCTTAAGGTTGTTGTGAAGAAAATTCAATTTAATGATAGTTTCTTCAAAATTGGACAGCTTTTTATTTCAATAATAAAGAATATCCTGTCAAAATTTGAAGTTGATCTTGTTTTTAGTTTTTGAGCAAAAAAAAAAACGTTAAAGTTACGATTTTTAAGAGATTTTTACATAGGTTAATTGGACTCGTCGGCAAAAACATGAAATACAAAAAATCTATATCTCGACAATCAGAAATGCCAGTGTTATGAAAAACATAATAATTATCAAAATCTTATAAATACCTGGACCAAATTTCAAATGAATCCTGTTTTTGGTTTCTGAGATAATTAATATTGTCGATCGAAAAATGTTCTAAATCTAGTTTTATTTTTAGTTTTATTTATTTTTATCTAGTTTTATTTTTAGTTATATTTATTTTTATATAGTTTTATTTAGTTTTATCTAGTTTTCTCGTTACTTTTATGTACGGTGTTATGAGGTATATTTGTTTACATTTGTAGAATAATATTTAGTATCACTGACAATAATATGTTACACTTTTCAACAAATCAGATCATCGGATACATGAGAATTAAAACGGAAATTGACGAAAACAAATTAAGATGATCTCAAGATCTCAATTCGATCTTAAATCGAATAAGATCATGCTTGAAGTCATTGTCTTACCGAAGATGATCTTAATGCATATCTAAGAATTCATCAAGTCTTAAAACCAATTATACAGTCTTCTCGAAGTTAAGCGCTTAAGCACTTGTACAAGACTGGACTATGAATACTGGCCTTAGATACTTATATAAAATATAACATATTCACTTGTATTTTGTATATAAAATTAGAATGCATACGCACATAATCACCAAAATACGATTACAAACAAACCCAGCTAGTTAATTATAACAAATTAAAATCCGATTAAAATACTATGCTGTTGTACCGTTATTATATTAAATAATATTATGTAATTAATTGAACATTTCCTTTCAAACAATATATAGAACAATAAAATACATAATAATAATACATTAAACATATATAATAAATTATTAAATTTGTTCTTGACCTTTCACAAAAATATCATATTCTTAAATGATAAATAATTATTTATTATCAGTGTTTTTATTCTTATATTATTTTAAAACAACAACAATAACAACAATACAATTTCAGATAAATAATATAAGCATATATATATATATATATATATACATATATATATATATATATATATATATATATATATATATATATATATATATATATATATATAGCATATATTGCATTTTGTATTTTAATATTGTACAGGGTCTTTTGTTTGAATGGAGAACCATACTATACAGGTCTTAAGCAACGTCCGTCCATCATTTCAATTTTCGTTGTATTATTTCGATTTTTTAGGCAAATTTTCGTAGGAAAATGTTGGTTTTGTACCGATGACGGAATTTTGGAAAAATTTCTTCAAATGTTCATCGAACCTACCAAGTAGATAACGAAAATCACGATAGAACATAACCGTTATGTTTTAGTATAAGATCCACTCGTTTGGTGCATAGAATAGCACGTAAGAGCTATCTAGATCAAAGCGGATTTATGCAGAGTAAGGAATCATAATAAATATCAAATCATATCGTCCTTTGTATTATTCATTATTTTAAGAATACTAATATTAAAATTGAAAATATTTCTGGGTTCTATTTATCAATGGACAACATGTATATGATTGTAGAATCTCCATGATTTACTTGGGTTACTAGGAGGTTATGGGTTCGAATCCCGACATCGGCAGTTTGTCAATTATTAAGAGAGAAAAAGAAGGGCGCGTTTAATTGACTAAACTGTCAGCGTATGGAAAAGAACGAAGTAACCGAATATGCTTGTGAAGGTTTTCTACAGTTTCCTTCACGAACTCCAGAGGAATATCGGCATAGTTCATATCAGAGTCAACTGCAGCCGCACATCATACCGATTTCTAGTCTACACACAAAAATTCCTTCCACTCCACTCACATCCTCACAAAGCATCACAATGGACCTTATGGTCGAAGTGTAGCCCGTCCAGGGCAGCCTCTACCATCTATCTATTTATCAATCTCCATGATCATGTCGTTCTAGATGGCCATTTCAAGGCTTAACCTGAACCATTTTTCCACCCATTTTGCAGGTTTCTTTTGTTTAATATCAAACTAAAAACTTAAAAAAAGACCCTGTATTTCTAAACGTACATGGGTAGTAGTATCGATGTGTATTAGCCCAGTTATTGTGATGTAGATATTTTAAAAATGTTCCTCTTACACGCGATTCACAATTTTAAATTACATTCAGTATAATACAACAGCTTTGTATTAGTTTGGTCTACATTCATTGTAACATGTGATTGACACCAACCATCAAAAGCTTGGTTAGGTTTTTTTGTTTATTAGTTGTGTTTTTTTCATTTGTATACGTTATGTGTTCAAAATTTACTAGCGTATGATAGCAGGGTTAAGAGTCCTCAAATAATTAGTCTTACCATTAAAACAGTGTTTACCAGTCCAAGTAGCCGAGCGGTCTATGGCGTCATGTCTGCGCAGTATGCATACTTGGAAACCGGGAGGTTATGGGCTCGAATCCCGACGTCGGCAGTTTGTCAATCATTTAGAAAAAAAAGGGTGGCGGTTAATTGACTAAACTGTCGGCGTATGGGCAAGAACGAAGTAACCGGCTATGCATGAGAAGGTTTTCTGCAGTTTTCTTCACGGACTCCATATGAAAATTGGCTTATTTCCTATCATAGTCGGCTGCTGTCACATATCCTACCAATTCCTGGTCTATACACAAAAATTCTTACCACTCCACTTACATCCTTACATCCTTAAGCATCACAATAGACCTTATGGTCGAAGTATAACCCGTCCAAGGAAGCCGCTACAATCTATCTATCTACGAAACCGGAAATTTAGCCAAGGTCTTTCAAATTGGAAAACTTTATGCTGGTATTTACATTTAATTATTAAATAAAACAAATATTTGAAATTTTCGTAAAATCACTTAATTTTGACTAGTTTTGGAACACAGTTCCTTCTTATTTCTGAATAAGGAACTGAGTGTTCTGAGACTAGTCCAAATAAAGTGATTTTACGACAAATTTCAAATATTTGTTTTATTTAATAATTATAATGGATTTTCGTCCAGTAACGACCCGACCCATTCAGTACAAAAGCTGGTATTTACAAAAATCGGATAATCGACATAATTAATTGACGGTAAATGTAAATTGGAGAGTAAACGTGGGAATTGAAGATCGTTAGTATTTTTAGAGTCAACTACTTTTAATACAAGCATTTTTCGAAAATGGATAGGCACTAAAGAACGCCACATATAGAGGCAAAAATACAGGTCGAGGCTATATCACTAGTTGAAAAAAAAATGCACGTACTTACAAATTCAAATAATGGTTTTTAAAGTTTTGTGTATTATTGTAAATATAAATAAGAGCATTTACTCTAACAATTTTCCATGTTAGATATTCATATGCAATACACAATAGAGGGCTATCATTGGGATTGAGTATGCAAAAACCGGTAAGCGAATTTTCTATTTTAAGTAGTCTCCGTTCGTCTAATCGACACTTTCGTGTTTTTCGAGAATTTTTGTTTAGTTAGATAGATAGATTGTAGCTGCCCTGAACGGGCCACACTTCGACCAAAAGGTTCATTGTGATGCCTGAGGATGTGAGGATTGTGAGGAGTGGATGTGAGTGGAATTTTGAGTTTAGGCTAGGAATTGGTAGAATGTGTTGCAACGGACTCTGATAGGAACTATGCCGATATTCATCTTGAGTTCGTGAAGGAAATTGCAAAAAACCTTTACAAACATAGCCGGTTACTTCGTTCTTGTCCATACCCCGACAGTTTAGTCAATTAACCGCCCTTTTCTTTCTTAATAATTGACAAACAACCGGCTACTTGGACGGTTTAGTTAACTTCCCAATTGAATTTGTATCGCACATTGTTTTTCTGTATATCACAGTCTAAAGTTCCAATTTGAATAAAATTTGTAGGTCGACAACATCTATGTATAAACCAAAATTAAAAACACCCGCGAAAAAAATTTAATTGGTTTCCATATCCTTCGAGATATCCAATTCCGAGTTCTGGTTCAATGTATATGTATTAGTCAGATACATAATTTTAGATTTACGAGGGAAAATAACAACTCACTGAGTTAGTTGCTTAAATACGCGGTATATACTGATTTTATGAAAAGAAGTTTCACACAAAAGTTGTTTATTTTTAAAAAAGGAGCATTTTGCGTCTTGAAATTTTTGTTCTATCTCTTACGCTATCAAAGATAGACAGTTTTGCCCATTTTTTCCAAACATTGTCCAAACTTACCTTACTTTTTAGCTCTAGAACACATTTACAAAATTTCAGTTTGCTATCTCTTTTTGATTTTCAGTTATCGTGTAGACAGGCAGACAATATACCCTTTTATCATAAATACCGGGTGGAAAAACATAATTTGAGATGCAATATATATAAAAAATTGAAATTGCACCCTAACGGGTAATTAAAAATGGTTAAAATTAACTTAAGACGGCGTTAATTCAACAAAAATTTTAGAATCAAATAGTATGTACAAATTTTAAAGACGATAAGACAAAAGAAGTTTTCATAACCTCAAGTGGTTGCTAGTTTAAGGAGATTATATTTCTAACTGGACACGTATATTTTCGTGTATATAGTTAGCTGCTCTTAATTACACTAACAGGTAAAATACTCCTATACTTTCTGTTTGTACAATCAATCCCGGTCAGCGCCTACACCACAATTAAATATCGTATACATAGCTCACTAGCGCCATTGATTGATGAATAAATATCATGTTATGGCCTTGTTATTTTAACAAATCTGATATTAATGTTGATTATTAAACAAACTGTACAGGTTGTGCAGTGTAGCTCAGACCTTATTCGTGATATCTTAAGGCTAGTTAACACCAAAGAATATTGCAATTTTTTTATTGTGCCGGAAAGCATAATAAAAAATTAGATTAAAGAATGGATGGTACCGAATCCAACTAATCTGTCTCTAAATTCTTTTGAGAAAATTCGCAAATCTTTCTTGATTCTCTTACGTTCAAATGAATCCCTATCGGAACTCCAGATGAATATCTGCATAGTTCCTATCATAGTCGGCTGCAGCCGCAGATCCTACCAATTCCTAGTCTATACACAAAAACTCCTTCCACTCCACTCACATCCTCACATCCTTAGGCATCTCAATGAACCTTATGGTCAAAGTGTAGCCTCCAGGGCAGCCTCTACAATCTATCTATCCCCATCGGAGAAAAACTTCTCTTTAAATCTTTTTAGCTATAGAATATGCTCAAATATTGATGATTAAACCCAGTAAAAAATTACAACACTGTTAATCACAAATGGTACCAGCAAGTTGCTGCTTATAGCAGTCCTAGTTTTCAACAAATTTAATACGATCTGTTAATTAACTTTACCAACATGTTACACACGTCATTAACAATGTTAACCATCAGTATAAACTGGGCTCTATACCTTAAACAATGATGATGAAATTAAGTCCTAATAAACTCTAATTTAAAGGTATTAAATATTAAATGTATTATTTATAGTGTGTGTATGTGTGTGTGTGTTTATATGTGTGTAATATTTATACCTTGGGTACCGTTATTATTTTGCTAGCCTGTTACCACCAACCAACAAACTTGGTGTTAATAAACCCTTAGGATAATAAATAACCAAAATATTAATATTCAATAATCATAGATAGTAAATATACTATCTATGTTTTATCTAACATAGTACGTACCTCTCTAATCGTACTCCGAGTATTTGCTCGAAAAACATTGGTCGTTCATTTATCAAAACTCAAACACTGTGCCATGGGGCTGCGTCTGTAAACAATTTATTCAGTAAAATATTAATTAAGTAACAAGTAACGGATTGCACTGTTTAAATATCCTGTCAAATTAACGCACAGGCCAAACCACTAAGTATTGAAACCTGAAATAAGCAAGGATTTTTAGAAAAGCGTCCTTTAAAATAGTAAATTTGTCTTCTCCGATTTTGATAAAAACTTCGTTTTAAGGTAACTTGGACCTAGCGAACACGATGGAACTGATTAAAAGACGATTCGATTAACGGTTTTCAAGATATATGACCCATAGTGCTGAAATTCAAAACTGTACGATTTAAGAAGCCGATATTTTGAAATGTATGGGCCGGACGTTAGAATAAACCCGATTTTTGTGCTGTTTAGGTCAAAATTATCCTAGAAAATAAATATTTTTAAAATCGAGGACAAAAATTTTTGTCACTTATCGCATTTTTGCTCGTACCCCTCAAAAATATTGTAACATTCGAGAAAAATTTGTTTGTCTCCGATTTTGATAAAAACATCGTTTTAAGCTAATTTGGACCTAGCGAAAACGATGGCACTGATTAAAAGACGATTCGATTAACGGTTTTTAAGATATGAGACTCATGGTGCTCAAAAACTGTGTCACTTGAGAACCCGATATTTTAAAATGTATGGATCGGACGTTAGAATAAACCCGATTTTTGTGCTGTTTAGGTCAAAATTATCCTAGAAAATAAATATTTTGCAAATCGAGGACAAAAATATTTCTGACTTATTTCGCATTTTTGCTAAGGGGTACCCCTTAAAAAATTATGAAATTCGAGAAAATTTGTTTGTCTCCGATTTTGATAAAAACGTCGTTTTACGCTAATTTGGACCTAGCGAACACGATAACACTGATTAAAAGACGATTCGATTAACGGTTTTCAAGATATCAGACCCATAGTGCTGAAATTCAAAACTGTACGAGTTAAGAAGCCTATATTCTGAAATTTATGGGCCGGACGTTAGAATAAACCCGATTTTTGTGCTGTTTGGGTCAAAATTATCCTAGAAAATAAATATTTTGAAAATCGAGGACAAAAATTTTGTCACTTATTTCGCATTTTTGTTAAGGGGTACCCCTTAAAAAAATGATGATTAACGATTAACGATTCGATTAACGGTTTTCAAGATATCAGACTCATGGTGCTGAAATTGAAAACTGTACGAATTAAGAAGCCGATATTTTGAAATGTATTGGTCGGGCGTTAGAATAAACCCGATTTTTGTGCTGTTTGGGTCAAAATTATCCTAGAAAATAATTATTTTTAAAATCGAGGACAAAAATTTTTGCCACTTATTTCGCATTTTTGCTAAGGGATACCCCTTAAAAAAATTGTAAAATTCGAGAAAAATTATTTTATCTCTGATTTCGATAAAATCCTCATTTTAAGCTAACTTGGAGGTAGCGAAAACGATGGCGTTGATTAAAATACGATTTGATTAACGGTTTTCAAGGTATCAGACCCATAGTGCTGAAATTCAAAACAATGTGAATTGAGAAGCCGATATTTTGAAATGCATGGATCGGACGTTAGAATAAACCCGATTTTTGTGCTGTTTGGGTAAAAAGACAAAAATTTTTGTCTCCAATTTTAATAAAAACGTCTTTTGAGCTAACTTGGACCTTGCGAAAAAGATGGCGTTGATTAAATTAAGATACGATTAACGCTTTTCCAGATATCAGACCCATTGTGCTAAAATTCAAAACTATATGATGAGTCATAAGTGTAATCATAAGTTTTTTTATTAACAATTTGTATCTCGAAAACGAAGGTTGAAGACATCCAAGTTCATATCAACTTTTCTTCTTATTTGTGGGACATCTATTGTACCTATTAAATTGGATTAAGATTTGAAACATGCTGTACATATATTAATTATTGCCAAATATTATACTGGAATCATTTTATTTGATTAATTATACATCAAGACGAATAGTCACGAAGATATCTTCTAACAGATCTTACAGATATTTATTTCGAACACTTTCCATTTCTGTACTTCATTAGTATCTTTCTTTTCAAATAATAATAGTAATAATAATAATAATACTTGAGACACAAGTATGAAGTGAACCGTACGCCAATCTTGCCACATGCTCCCGAAAAATCGAGCATGTTGTCAAAAACGACAAATGTTTCATCTTTTGGAATTTCTCGTTCAACACTACCAGACAGCTCTCTGCTACTAAGCCTGATATAGTGCTCCAGGATATTTCAGCTAAGACTATCTACGTCATCGAGTTCTCTGCGTCTGCAGAAACTAATATAGCCTTGGAAGAAGAGCAAAAACGGACTAAATACTAAATATTGGCGGTATACGCCCGACTCTAGAGTCTAATCTTTCCACCATTCCGGTTTACAGGTTACATCTTCGTCACCCTATCACCTCTATGCAGAAGACTGTCATCATATGCACCCTGCGTACATTGAGATCGCATGAGACTGTCTTTAAGTGACACCCTTGAAGTTTTTTTATATAAAATTTTGCAGGTTCCACATCCATACGGTGCAAGGACGGAGCCTGTACGAGCAAAATACTACATGGCAGACAAACATACCCCCTGACTCGGAAGACAGGCGGACCCTTTGTACATCACGTTACTGATGGACGTACAGAGTATACGACCATAGGGTAAACCTTCTTCAAAGCACGTAGCTACCTTGTAAGGATTTATGTTTGTTGAAGAGGTAGGTGGCACTGGAGTGTATATCCTGTATCCACTCTTCCCCTTCAACTGACATAAATACGTTAAATTTTAAACATATAATAATAATAATCATCACAAAACCTAAACAAATGTAACAATATACATATAGTAGTAGGTAGTGTAATATTATTAACAACCTTCAAAAGAAAAACCCAAAAATATGATAATAAAATTTAATACAAAGTTTTGGGTATAAAACTTTTCTTTTCTTGTATAAACTTACTTACATTCTTCATAATTTCCTTTTTTGTTTCCAGTTACACAAGAAAATCATAACATTTATATTATTATTACTAGTGGATCAGGATTTCACCGTTCCGTATCAGAAATTATACCATTTACCATATCGCTATTAGGATCTCTAACACATTTAGCGGCGACATTTAGCAACTAACCAAATAAGTTAATCACTGACAGAGCTGATATATTTCAATCTAACTAAAATTAATCTATTTTAACTATTATTTTGATTTTTTAAATAAAAAGTCGATCTAAATTAATTGTTTTTGCTCATGGAATTTCTTGCTCGTAAAAGTAAAACAAAAGTGTGTTTCTATGTGTTTCGCTGTCATAGCAAAACTTGTGATGAAAAAATCAAGTTTTTAATTTTCCAGAGCTCAAACAAAATTTTATTAATGGAATCAATAAATTTGGTGATAAGGAAAGTATTGATAAACGTCTAACTTGGTTCCGAGTGTTGAGAATTCGAAAAAAGTAACCGCTAATATGAGCTTTTTATTTTAAAGTATTAAATTTCGTGATTCAATATTCGTATCCATAATATGTAATAATACTTAATTCGTAGGAAATAGGATTTGGGAAAGTAAATGAATTAATTCAAATAAATTGGACGTTTCGTCATTTATTTATGACTTCCTCAGCAACTACAAATAAAATTTAAAAAAAATATATATATATATATAAAAATAAAATTCAATACAAAAAAAACTGATAATTTTTAATTAAAACATAAGTTGGTTAGAATATATACCTTATTTATGTAATTCAAATGTCTAATATAAACAAACTATGGAGAAAGACTTTGATAGTTAAATTTGATGCCATAATCATTATTGAAAACAGTCCGGCTTTAAAATAAAAGGCTTTAAATTTAAGCCGGACTGTTTTCAATAATGATTATGGCATCAAATTTAACTATCAAAGTCTTTCTCCATAGTTTGTTTATATTAGACATTTGAATTACATAAATAAAGTATAGATTCTAACCAACTTATGTTTTAATTAAAAATTATCAGTTTTTTTTGTTTTGAATTTTATTTTTTTATATATATTTTTTTTTAATTTTATTTGAAGTTGCTGAGGAAGTCATAAGTAAATGACGAAACGTCCAATTTATTTGAATTAATTCATTTACTTTCCCAAATCCTATTTCCTACGAATTAAGTAGTATTAAATTTCATTTTATATTTTAAAATAAAAAAAAAAACTAAATTTTTATAAATTTATTTTTGACATATATGTTACGACAGAAAGTTCGACCTATTTCATTTAGTGCATATATTTACCGCTAGAAGCCATGCCATTGCCAGAGATCCCAATATGATTATGCAAATTTTTTCCCGAAGGCCTCAAATTTTGTATTATCATCCGCTTAGAGAGGATATGATCCGCTAAAGAATTGGAAAACAAAGATCGAATAATTCTAATATTAGTTTCAAATTAGAGACAAATTTATCTACTGTCCATTTTTCCCGTGACTCTATTATTTACAGAAATATTGCCGATTTTATTTTTGAAGATTATTGAAAATGATAAATTAAAAATTTATTTTAAATTACACGTTCTTGAAACGGACTAAAAATTATACTATAAGTATAATTTTCAAACGAACAAGTGAAAATAACAACTAACTGAGGTAATTGCCTAAATCCGCGGTATATATTAAATTTATGTAAAAAAGTTTAAAAGAAAAAGGGATATATTTATCTTTAAATTTTTGTTCTGTATCTCGTATGGGTTCAAAGATAGACATTTTTGCCCATGTTGCCCAAAAATGTTCTGTCTATTCACGAACTCGACCTTACTTTTTAGCATTAGAACACATATACAAAATTTCAACTCGCTATCTCTTTTCGTTTTTGAGTTATCGTGTTTTCGGACGGACGAACAACCTTGCGGAAATCGACTATCTGCGGCAGTCAAAATTTATTTTAATATCACCAACTGGAAACTGTCACCAAATTAGCAACAAGTAACATATCCTGCGACAATATAAGAGTAATTTAAATAAGAGTAAAATTAACAGGAATAAATGTGAATGAAGGAAAATTTTAACAAAAGCAATTTCAATATAATTTAAAATTTATTATATTTTAAATCTAGTATATTTTAATCTAGTTAATTTTCTATTTATTTTTATTTTTGTCTATTGATCTCGACTTTATATCTATTTCTAATTGTCAAAGAGTAAAGTACGACTAGCTAATTTATGCTGATGATGACTACATTGTAGTCGAAATACGTATTTATAATACAAATAACTGATCTAGGTATAGGGGGCGAATTTGAAATTTATTTACTACAAGGTTTTTTGTTGTAAACTGACTATGTATTGTTTGAGTTTTGTATTGATTAGTTTAAGTTGTAGCGGCTGTCCCAAACGGGACACAACTTCAAAGTATTTATACTTATAAGTATTTCTTTTCAATACCTCGGATTATTACTTGGGGTATTGTTTTCTGATATCTTCGCCAGCTCTGCATTGCAGTAGTAAATACAATGTATAAATTTGGTACGGTGATCTCCTGGTCTAAATATTATAAATAATGAAAACGACTAGCTGCAATGTGTAATACCTACTCTCGTATAATATTAAAGTATGGTTTGAGCTTATTATTTCTATACAACAATGAAACAGTATACACCTACATATTATTGTACTCTTTATTCACAATAATAATCATCATAATAATAATGTTTATATCAATTGTTATTGTTCACTTTCAGCGATCCTGAAATATTTACTAAAAAGAACACACAAATTAACCGAATATATCGAATAGTGATTCGTAATAGGTACACCTAGAGTATACAAAAGAAAACAAAAGATTATTTTGATATCACATCTCAGAACATAGACGTGTTTACGTGTTTAATTAGTAAATCAACCTTTGAAGGTAAGAAGAAAAGCCTAAAATGCAAGAAAATTGATATTAAGATTATTAGTTATACATAAATCGTTAAGCCTTTTAAAAACCTTTTACTTTTTACGGTTTTAAATCGTGGACGTTCCGATCGGTATCTTTCTAGATAAAATATAGATTTTGTTTATAAAAATAACTAAAAATAACCTTTTTGATATACAATCAAGTTAGTCATTTAAATTTCTGTACATTTTAAGTGAATTATAACAGAAAATCATGACGTGAATATATTAATAAATTTATGACAAATATAAAACTAATAATGAAGTATATCATAATATGTTTAGGTATGCATGCACGTATTGCTGCCTACTACCTTCATACGTAGAGAAAACCTATAACCAACCCTACCATAGCACAAATAAATACGTTTAGAGCGATATAGTATAGAAAATGTTTGTAATGAAATATAAGTAGTAGTACATAGAATATATATATATATATATATATATATATACATATATATATATATATATATATATATATATATATATATATATATATATATATATATATATATATATACATTATATATATATATATATATATATATATATATACATATGTAAATATATATATATAGATGTATATAAATATATATATATATATATATATATATTTACATATATATACATATATATATATATATATATATATATAAATATATAAATATATACTCCCATTTACCTCCTACGGCTTCAAATATATATATTTTCCTCCATTGGGAGGGGATATATGGATCGCTTTTACTCATTCAAGAACTTAAATTCATCTTCGAGCATACACGCAAAATTTCAGGTCATTTTCCCTTTTCGTTTTTGAGTTATCGTAATAGGTAGACAACTTATACGTATGCACATCCAGCACAATCGTATAACAAGACCGTGTGGCCTAATGGATAAGGCGTCGGACTTCGAATCCGAAGATTGCAGGTTCGAGTCCTGTCACGGTCGGATGGTTTTTTTTTATACATTTAAGATTCACATTGTTTTCCATATTATAGGGTTTAGAAAAATATATTTTAAAAAAAGTTGCGCAGTTTAAAGAAAAAAATATAATGCAGTAAAATTTTTGTTCCATGCATCCGTTTCGCATGGTATAACTTATCTTTCGATGGACGGTGGAAGATAGAGATAAAAATTAAACAAAATAAATTAAAATATAATAAATTTTATTAAAATTACTCTTGTTAAAATTACTTTCATTCAATTTACTCTTGTTATCATTACTCTTATTAAAATTACTCTTATATTGTCTCTGGATCTGTTATTCGTTGCTAATTTGGTGACAGTTTCACGTATGAGAGAAATTGAATGAAAGTAATTTTAACAAGAGTAATTTCAATAAAATTTATTATATTTTAATTTATTTTGTTTAATTTTTTTTTATTTTTGTCTATTGATTTCGATTTTCTATCTATTTCTAATTGTCAAAGAGTAAACTACGACTAGCTAATTTATACTGATGATGACTACTTTGTAGTCGAAATACGTATTTTTAATACAAAAACTGATCTAGGTATTGGGGTGAATTTGAAATTTTATTAAAAATATAGTAACAACTCGAATCTTATTCGAAAATTTTTTTAGAAAATTGAATTAATAAGGAACAAGTCAACTATAATATTTTAAAAAAAACATCAACTTTTGCAGCCAATTGTACTTATAACTGCATTTTGTATTTAAAAGAAAAAAAAGAAAGAAAAAAAAGGACAGACAAATAAAAGAAAAATATTTTGAACAGATAAATATAATTTTTAAAATAACAAGACGAAAACAATGATAGTTTTTTTTTCTGAATGATTGCATTTAATAATAATATTGGAGACACATTTCAAAATGACAGTTTTATTGATATTATTGACTGCCTTTCATATTTAAGTAAATATTACGAACACTTATTTAGAGCAGGGGCCCTAATCGGGATTGAGTAAGTACAAACTGGTTTAGCAGTTACTATCGTTGTATGCGAAAATGTATGCCTTCTGATTCTCTTGTTGATTAGAGCACTTCCGTCGGCCAGTGCTACGTAATTTCTCCCAACAGAATTTCGAAACAGTTCCTTAAACTAGCTTCTGAAGATGTTCCTTGATATTTGAATGCCCCGCGATGCAAAACTTTATGTTGGAAATTGAAATGTGACTCACCATTTCTGGAGTAGGGCGGTTGTAATATATTTTGACAGTTCTAGTAGCTGAGATTCTGATGCTAATTTTTGTAAAACTATTTCACCTAGTTTTAATTGCGGTAAACATTGTATAATTATTATTTTACCTTGAAATAAGATATGTAAAATAGTTTCCATCTACTTATTTATAATAAATTTCCATCTACTTATTTATGTAGAAGCTACCCACCAATTCCAATCAAAAATATTGACTTTTTAGGATAGGCAAAATTTTCCAAATTTCGATTGCTCAAAAAGAGCAAAGTTGTACAGTATCAAGATGTTTAGGGACCAGATCTGCAACTTATACCATATTATTTCGTATAAATTAATAACCCTTCTACACGACCAAAAATAAAAATAAAAATAAAAATAAAAATAAAAAGCTCCTCGTTTTTTTACACATTCAATCCCACCCAGTTCCTACAATATTATACGAACAAGCTTGTTCTATTCTTCATATTCTACATGGATAGAAAGATAGAAGATTTATTTATTATAATAAGTGGACAGTTAAGGAAGTTGGGTTTTAACATTAAAAAAATTTCTAGCCCAGTGTACTTACCGTTACACCATAGATGATTCTGACGATTTAATCAATTATTTCATATCATTGACAGTATTACTTTGTAGTCAACATTAACTTACCATTCTACATATTAATATTTGTGTGTACTTAGCAATTCTTTCAATCAGTTACTTAAACTTTTATTATTATTATTAACTATTTTGTATAGAAAATATGCATTGCCATCTATGAATGAGTTTTTGAACCTGTATATGTGCTACCATCTACGAGCATCTTTTTCAAACTGATTTGTTTTATGTAATATCAACTATGAACAACTTGTTGATCACGTGGCAAGAAAATTCCACCAGGCCGAGGTAACAAATGGTCAAACTCACCGTAATAAATGTTTCACATCAACACTAATATCAATTTCCATTAAGGAAACGTAAGATATAGAATAAAAGAACTACGTAACCTTTCGTAACTTTAATTCAAATTGACATTGATAGTATTGTGAACGCCTGAGTATACACAAATAATAATATGGTTTATGGTAGCATAGTTTCTATGAACATGACTGCAGAGCGACCCAACGTCCTTAAGTTATTAAAATTATTTAGAAATTGATGTGTGTTTATTATTATTATAAAAGGAATTCTTTTTCAAAATTATATTATAACGTGAGAACCCTTTTATATGGTGACTAAAAAAATACAATATTATTAATATGTTTTTTTTTTTAGAAATTTATAAAACGGGTGACTGAGACCTGACACTTTTTTGATGAACTTTTGTTTGAGATATAAATTATTTTCAAAATGAATCGTAATATTTACATTTTGACTAGAAATCGACGCCGGACAGGATACAAAATTCAGCATTCTACAAGAGTTAAGTTGGTAAACCCAAACTAGCATCCTTTCGTTTTTATTACTCATTTTTTTTTTAATATTGTTATTCCCACCGCTTCCACCATTCGGATATTAAACCGAAAACTGTTTATGAAAATTATTCTATTCGTCGTAATTCTTAAGAAAACAATATTCTGAAGAATAGATAAATAATCGATCAAAAATGAATAATCAAATCGGTCAAGAATTGCGACCTAAAGGATTTCCTACATACAATACGGGCAGACCAGTGGATGAAGGTATATACCAAATCAAATTCAAACATGATGTCATCTTTTAGAAGAAGGTGCCCTTTTTCCAAAAGGGATTTCTGACTCTTGAGGTCACAATTTGAGTACGATTAAAATGACATTTCCAATTTGATATGTTTCGTTATTTCAAAAGTCAAGTTCTTTAATGAGTAGAATCGGTCGAGGTAAAAGAGTGCCTTGGAAGATGAATAAAACACAAAATAAAGAATATCTCTCTTAATATTGAAAAAATATTATCCTGTTCGATTTTGGTGAGATGAAAAAATTACGAAATTCGTTAACTAATTCTCCCGAAAAAAATATCCATTCATTGAAAATATATATTTGATATCTAAATAATTTTTAGATCCATGCAACTATAATTTCAAAATCGTAAACTTACAGAAAATATGGTCAGGTCAAATGAATTGTTATAAAATTGATTTACTACAACTTTACTCATCACAAATTTTGCTATTTTACTAATAGTAAGAGAGAAATTAAAGATTTTATGTTTCTCCCTCCCACTTACATTAATCGCGTACATAAAATCATCAATCAATCCATTAACATAATTACATAGAGTGACAGACCACCAAAGACTCAAAATTTTGATATTTTTGCAAAAATCACGTAAGAATGAATTTTTACATTCATTTATTAACCTTCACATGACATCAAATGTCCATAGCACATTTGTAGAGGAAAAAAGAAGAACACAAAGATTATATTGTGATTAACAAAGATTATATTGTGATTAATAAAATGTGTACAAGCTCAAGCAAGTTAGCTAACCAAAAAAATCTTTTTGTACTCATAATAGGCGACATTAATATTAAAAATATTATTATGAGAAATATTTTAACTCCTATAATGCGTTCGTTGTTCATCAAATGATTACAAACAACAAAAATGTTAGAAAAAAAATTAAATGATATAAAAAAAATATCATTCGAAAATGTACAAAATGAACAGAAATTATACACGTAATATATATATATATATATATATATATATATATATATATATATATATATATATATATATATATATATATATGTATATACAGGTTGTATTATAAAGCATTTTACATGAGGATTACTGCATAACATTCTTAAGACTACCCCAAAATAAGCTGGCATTTTAATTTTCCAATAAATTTTCCATTTGAATATATATATATCAAGGACTTTTGTGTGTATAAGATCTACCCTTGCTATCTTAAACATGTGTCGCGATCAACTTCTACTATTTGTTCGAAGTTACATAAGAAAAAGTTGTTATCAAAATGCACAAAGATGGCTGATAATTTGGTTTTAAGATTTCACATTCTTAATTTTTTTTTGGATCAGGAAAATTTATCATGAAAGATTGATGTAAGCATTTTAGACTTATTTGCTGCTAAATAACTCAGTGCACCTCGTACTGAAACACCTTGTATATTCACCTACGTAAACATAATTAATTAGCGGGTCCAAATTAATTCAAATTAGCTATAGATTAAGATCGATTTAGAATATATTTTATTGCCTTAACATTAATGGGAAGACTGAGTTTGTTTGTCTCTAACTAAGGAATTGTAACTAGGTGTGTATCCTGACAAATATAATAACGAGAATAAGTCTTTAGTATGGGAATTAGTCAGGACAGAACGTTGTTTAGTTTTCGTTAAGTAGGAAAATGCCGATTCACACAGGGATGTAGATCCGAAACAAGAAAACCATTTGTGTTTTTTTTCGAATGTATACTTTGAAGATATCTCCAAAAAAACAAGCCATTAGTGTGAAGTAACATTAACCCATTTTTTCTTTGCGGTTAACAGAGTAAATCGAACATTAATGAACCCCAAACGATTGATAACCATCTTGTGAAAAATTTTGTCAAAAGAAAATTATAAAATGAAATAACATTTGTATATATGTCGTTTTCGATATTAATCATACAAAATATTCTACAATCTCTTAATATTAATTATTTCCATATAAAATGATTAAATGATTTATAACACAATCTATATATGTATGTATATATACATATATATGTGTGAGTGTGTATTTCCATGTCACTTTGACAATGATTAAATATGAAGATAATTTTTTATCCTGATAAAAATACACTGTGAATCCTATAAATGTGACCTATATTAATAACGTCATAAAAATAGGCCAGTTGAAAGAGGTTATATAAGAGTTTAATAACAATATCGTTTTAAAATCGTTAACAGTCGAAATCACTTTGTTGGTCTATTTTTTACGCATTGCAGTTTACAATACGTAATTTTTATTTTTCCCGTATATTTTTCCACGTTTATCTGTAAATTACCTTTTTAATTTGCTACTAGTGACCAAAAATTGATCAAGGCCTACAAAGCTTCATTGATTTTTAAGTTGATTTAGAATGGCTCCGTACGCACAAACACAGATCAAAATTTAATTTGCGTGGCAGCTACTAAATTCGTGTCCTCGTAGCACGCAAAAAATCTAACTTTTAAAGTTTTTGGAAAATGAACATTCAATAACTTGAACTTTTATATGGAAGTTCAGTTTTTTAAAATTAGAGACATGAAAATTGATATTTAACCTACAAATTATACAAAAACAAATAAAAACGTGGAACAGCGTTTCAAGAAAATCAGCTCTTGACAAGGAGAAATATTATGTTACTCAATTTTATGGTCTTTACAAAAATTTCGCGGGCGAAGCCGCAACGAGTAATAGTTAGACAGATAGATCCTTGGCTCTACGGTTCATGAAGAACCTTGATCTCACTTAAAACGGTATTTTATGTCTTTCTGTCCTTTGACATAAAAGACTTGACTTTGACTTGGCTTCACTTGACTTGACTTCTTGACTTTGACATTCCAGTTCCCGGATCCAAGTGGGCGTAGATATAACAGGCAGTATAACATCGTCCAACCATCGTAGTCAGGGTCGTCCTACGTGTCTTCTGGAGCCTTCTGGTTTGTTGTTGTAGATCTTCTTTGCATCTCTTGCATTTGGTATTCTTTCCAGGTGTCCCAACGAGCGAAGCCTCCTTTTCATAATTTCAGTGGCAATGTCCCCGAACACATACTGCAATTCGTGGATTGTTCTTATCATCCGTACTCCATTGTCACACATGGGTTCATTGATTTTTCTTAGGATTAGTCTTTCCCATACTTCTAGGATTTTCCTATCCCTAGCCGTCAGAGCTATACATTACTACAGGCCTTACTATGTATTGTTTTATTTTCTTTTTGATTGTTTTTGAGACAGTAGATGACTTGAACATATTTATAAGGGAGTAATAAAATATCTATTACCTGTTCTGATTCTAGCTTTTATTTCGAAGGCATTCTCATCGCATCGAAGGAATGCTAGTCACTAAATATAGATAAAACACTAGGTACATTTTTGAATAAATAATTCTTTTTTCTGTATAATATGTTTGTAAGTACTTTTATATACTTTGTAAAACACAAATATAATGAGGGGTTTTTAAACACAAAATAATAACAACCAACATACCTATCTATAAAAGAATAAAAAAAAAAAAAAAAGAATACATGTATTCTTTAAATAGATACAACTATCAGATTACTTCCAATGTATTAAATGACTGAACACTTCATTTATTATTATAATAGGAAGGTGTCAAATTGGATTTCTAAGATTGTATTTATAACAAAACGTATCATACCCAATTCTCAAAGCGACATTATAGGCACTACCAACGTGCAACATTGAACAGCAACATTTTACAGCAACCTAGCATGTTGCTGTTTGTGTATAGTGGTTGCAGCAACAAAAAACATGTCCTTGAACGGTTGCTGTAAAATCAAAATTATTTGATATTTTGTTGGAGGAGTTTAATGTTCCTATACAAATTCGCCGTCTGTAGTGAAATTGCAGCATATTATCTCTAATATGTCATGTTTGCCTAATATTTTTTAATGTTTTATTACATAGATTTAACTTTATATATATAGTATATATGTATAAGCATATACTAATAACTAAATACTTTATTATTTTTATAGTTTTATAGGTATGTCACTGTAGATACATGAACTAAGATAAATAAATTAGATACAAATTAAATGAGACAGATAGAGACAAGATGACAAGTGATTGAATTTCTAGTATATCATAAATAAACTATACAAATTAAATGAGATAGATAGAGACATGATGAGAAATGATTGAATTTTTATGACTAGAGTCATAAAATAATAAAATTAAATTTTATGATCCCAAACTTTGGTTGCAGGTTGTCTGTACTGAAAATATTTTATAGGCGGAGTTCAATGTTGCTGCAACAATGTTCTTCGTCTATTCCGTACTTTACAAACACACACACACACACACACACAATGACATTTAAGAACATATTTATACCTCTACTATGTTACATTAAATGTAATATAAAAAATAATAAACCCATCTAGCTTTACCTACGTTTATCATACAAATAAGAACTGAGGTAATCGTTTAAACACTCTTTATATATTGAATTCTTTATCTGTTTATGTGTATTATGGTCTAATAGCTGGGCTACATAAAAGTGAACTGATCGATAGGTCATTTAACCTCACTCTAATTGTATAGTAAACTTGCAGTAAACAAATTTGCAGAACTATATTTTATAAGTTCAATTTAAACTCAAAGTTAACTACCGCTTCTGAGAACGGTTGGGTCTCAACTTACACTTCTGGGAACATTCTCTTTCAATTTCTATTTTCAAAATGTAATACTTCATCAATTTTCAGAACTATGGTCGATCGTGTTTTTTTGTTCAAAACTCGATTGACCCCCAACCTCACTCGCCGCTTCCAAAGATCAAAATCCAAAATGCAGGTCTTGCTTTGACTTATGAGAAAAAATCATGACAATGTTCGATTAATTCACTTTTATGTAGCCACCTCTTAGTCTATTACTTTTGTTATTTTTATTTCCAGGAGCTTTTATTTCACTTGTTTTGATAGTATGAATCATTGAATCTTTAGGTCAAATCTAGCAATTAAAATTTCGACTAGTTATAATTAAGCTAGAGCTTTATGAATTTTGCACACGTGTTTGATTCACGTGATAATACAATATGGTTTATATAATAAACGTTGCTGTTCCGTATATGTAGTGACAAAAATATTCCAGCAATTTTACATCGATTTACCAACCAAAAAGTTCCTATAAAGACATGGTCTATCTCTCTCTCGTTTCGCTTAATTGCATTGTTTGTAATTTTTCTGCAAATTGTCTTATAGCAATTTTACATCGATTTACCAACCAAAAAGTTCCTATAAAGGCATGGTCTATCTCTCTCTCGTTTCGCTTAATTGCATTGTTTGTAATTTTTCTGCAAATTGTCTTATAGCAATTTTACATCGATTTACCAACCAAAAAGTTCCTATAAAGGCATGGACTATCTCTCTCTCGTTTCGCTTAATTGCATTGTTTGTAATTTTTCTGCAAATTGTCTTATAGCGTTTGAACGGAAAAAAATAGAAAATTTCTGTTTTGACCAATCGAAAGATCACAAAATTTTCAATAAAACTGACTATCTAGTTTGTCAGAAACGTTCTATTAAGTACCTAATAATATTGGTCTTTATAAACTTTTCGTTTACAGAAAAACTGTTGTCAAATTTTCATGGAATCATAACTGTTAATTCACTCAATCAATAAAATGTAATGCTTAGAAAACTGGAAAAATTTCTAAAATTTAAATGGATATGGGATGTTTCGTTAATTGTTTAAGGTGTTATGGAAAGACGGGAATAAAACTGCCTAAGGGGGTTAAAACTGCCTAACATTTTCGTATTCCCTAAATTATTTTATTTTAACCTAAAAGTTCAGTCATGGTGGCAAAAGTAATAGGTTTGTTCTCCTGAACATGTAGAAAATCAATGGATCAATAGAAAAACGGACCGTCAAATTTTCAACGAATTTTCTACCGCATACTACATAAAATAAATATAATGATGCACCCACCAAAATACACTGAATGATCGAATCAAACTATGCTTTGGGCTATTGAACAATATTCAATAAAAAAAATGTTGGAATATTAGAAAAATATTGTTGAGGGTGGATATAGACATATCAGTTTCAATCATATTCAATAAAATAATAAATGGTTGTTTTTACTATGTTGCAAATATTCGCACCCGCATCCGCAATCACCAATCTTCCGGATTCATATTAGCATCCGCACCCGCAATAATAAATGCTTTTTGCGGAGCTTTTGCGGATGTGGGTGTTGTTTGTTATGTTTAACATTTCTGATTGTAAATAAAGCATAACGTGTTTAGACGTGATATTATATGGATGTTCTTTTATTTATTTCAACAATTTATATGAGTGTTTGAGTGTTTCGCCTTGATAATCTATTTGACAAGTCAATCAACAATGCCACCAACGACGCAAATTGACAACCACGTCTTTGAGGGCTCCTCTAAAATTGATGCACCCGGAGCCGTTTAGCCTGTTTAGCGCGGGATTAATCTATGAACCTCTGCGAAACAGGATGAAACCACTTTATTAAATATAATGCACAAAATTTTAAATTTTCGTATTAAAAATTTGAATTACAATATAAAAAAATTATTCAAAACTATTACCATCTTTTTCCTTTATTCATGTACCTAAATTAAGTATCTTTTTAAAAAAAGATATCTTTTTAAATAATCGCGAATACCTTTTTAAATAAAGATATCCGTGTTCGCGGATGTGAACCTTAGAATATGCGCATCTGTGGATGTTAAAAATTTCGCATCCGTAACATCCCTGGCTTCTACATTACAATCCACTATTTTCTAATTAGCTTATGAGAATGAGTAATATATTTGGTATAACTAAATATATTAACATATAACATGCACATATTGAGTAATTTTTATTTTTGGGGTTTAATGTTTCCCACAGAGTAGAGTTTTAACGTCAAACAGTGAGTGTCTATAGAAAAGGAATGTGTTGCAATTATGTGCCAATCTTGGGCCTTGACACTAAGCAATTCGAATATATAACAAGCTTATAAGTTATAAAACATTTACCATTATATAATGGTAAACGATGACTCTACTACAAACGATGACTACTGTTGATTTTCCAACGTGTCAAAGAATACAATATACGTCGGAGCGTATAAGTACGATTTTTGTGTCACCTAAAATTTTTAGTACCTATGCTGACCACTAGATGACAATAGCTGTTCGATTTCGGCATTTAGTGCCATTACCAGCACAACCAACTGTATTCTTTGGCAGAGCTTATGATCAAAGCGTTGCCCGTTCAGAGCGTCGCTACAATCTATCTATCTATCTAAGTGTCAGGAATGAATGAAAATATACAGTACTTTGAAGAAGTGCCGATCCGATCCAATTATTTAAAGTATACGCACGTTCTTAAATCCCCTCCGGTCACCTACAAATATGTTTAGAGACAAAAAGTGACAGATATATTTTTATTCTTTTTTTCGGATTCTACGTCCTTTTCAACGAAAAACCTTGAAATTTAGAGGGCGATTTTTTTGTTGACAATGTTATATCTTAAATCTATGAAATTACTTTAATAGGAACGTTCAAGTCAATTTTGTTACAATCCATTGTCCAAAGCTACGGAACCTTATTCTATCAAAGGATAATAGAAGATGAGAATGAACTACAGCATATAACATGATACACATGACCACAAAAGTAGCGTTCATGTTACAAAATTTTATAATTAGTTTTGTACCTTATTATTTCAGTTTTCGAACAAATGATGCTGACAAAAGTTGTTCATTATAAATATACTAACAACTTTTATCCGAAACATTTTCACAAAAACCGAATGAGAAAGGTACAAATTAACTTAAAAATTTTTTTTTGAAAAATGAGCGCTTCTTTTGTAGTTTATATAACATCTTTATTCTATAATAAAGAATTGTAAGGATACACTTTGCTGGTGTATCCTCAGTTTGTGCTTGCTGTTGTGTAGCTAGGGCTATTTCCATCCAACTGTTGGAGATACCAGAAAATAGAATTCATGAACCATTTTAAACAGAATAAAAAATGTATATTAACTCATTGTGTGCCATTTATTTTAGTCTGAGTAGAAAATCAGGAGTATTTTGTATATTTATTTACTCGAAACTATTTTTCCAATATTAGAAGAAAATTTATGATAAAAATTTATAGGTGAGGGCCGATGCTTACAAGTACCTTTAGTCCATACAGTAGTGTTGATTTTCATTTTGTGGAGAAAAAAAACAAGTATTTTCAGAATATTTTTTTACCAGACGATGCACACATCCTTAAAACAATAGTCCAGAAATGCACCCTTTGTTTTCTATTCGTTTCTCCTGTTACTATATTATAATAAATTGGTGTTTTAAAACGTGCTACTTAAAAGTACCGCTGGCACATAAGTAGCGAAATCAGTTGAGTACTTAATGGATTAATAAAACGAAAATGCAAGCTACTACTAGTAGATAATGTAATAAAAGGGCAAACAAAATTGTAACAGTAATTGTAAAAGCTTGGAACGCTTTGTATTGGAAACTGAGAAAACAATGCAGATTTAATTGCAACACAATGCCTATTGTAACCAGCCAAGTAGCCGCTTGTAAAGCCGTTGTGTGTACTTGGAACTGGGAGGGGTATGGGTTCGAATCCCAACATCAGTTTGTCAAATATTTTAAAAAAAGGAGGAGGGGGGGGGTTAATTGACTAAACTGTTGACGTATGGACAAGAACGAAGTAACCGGCTATGCTTGAAAAGGTTTTCTGCAGTCCCCTTCATTGAATATTTTGGAATTCCATTATGAAATCATCTAAATGGAACCCATAGTATTATATTAATTGCCATCACACGGTTTTGCAATATTTCAGCTTATTTGGTTGTCGTTAAATAGTTCAAAATTGACTTGCGAAATTTGACCTAAGCTGTTATATTACCATATTTTTATTAATATTAACAGCTCTTGCTGTTCTGGTCATTTGTCTGTTCGGTACAAATTTTACAATCGATTTCAAGCTAACTTTCTGATGAGCTTGATTGTTTTTTTAAATATAAATTTTTGCCCATCTATTGGTAAATGTCCAATAATTGGTCGAATCACCCAATGTCAGCAGATTCACTATTATAGTATGTAAGTATGAATGGGATACAGATAAAATGGTGTAGAAACGTTTTAGCTATGTACATGGGGGTGAGGCAATGTCTTGGAGCCACACTGTCGGACATCACTAGAGCTCTTGCAGTTTTACAAATACACTACACATACACACACAAGTATATATATATATATATATATATATATATATATATATATATATATATATATATATGTGATACATTTTCTTACTAGATCGATCCCTAGTGCATTCACCGCGTTGTTCGCCGCATTCATTCTATTACATCACTACAATCTTCCCGTTTATTCATCCGCAAGCACTAGCAACCTTCATCTAGCCAAACCACTCACTCATTTCAAATCCACATATACTTTACTAGTAGATAGACCATATAGGACATCGTATTATTCATTCTCCTCTCTCCCCCACTGTTTTCTCTTCTGTTTGTTGTTGTTGTTTTTTGGAAATGCTTAATTCACACGGTTTACTCCAATGATAATTATTATTAATTTTATTTAAAAAAATTAATTAACAATTTTCGGTTTAAATTCCTGTTCTTTTAATGTAAATTAATGTCTTACACTGGTTTACGATTCTAATTGTTAAAACTTTGCGCAAGCATTATGCACGATTACTGCAGAAGCCTGTAAAGTAAATATTAAAGTAAATATTAAAGTTAAAGAAAATATAGTCTGGTGATAAGTGGTATACGATAAAGAAACGGTTTTTTCATTTTAATAATATTGGGAGAGATATTCCACATTTTCCGGTTTCTCCGCCGTTTTCTCTTGACCGGTCTTGACCGCTTTTTCATACTTTGAAAAACAGAACACAATGGTGAAATGATGAAAAATAGAATGGTATCTGCCTATATTTTGCAACCCCTCAAAGCTAGAATAACTCCTCCACCCACTTTTACTAAAATAAATGTTGTTCACTATAAGAACACAAACAGTTTTTAGTCGAAACTATTTTTTGAAAACCCAATAGATTCGGCACAAATCAGCTGTAAAATTTTGAAAAAATGGACGCCACGATCGCTGTCTATTGTGCAAGTCAGGATGTTTTTCAAACATTTCTATAATTTGTTGTTTACCTTTTCTCAAACAGCGCACATGTTGTGTCACGTCCAATGATGACGTGACCTTGATAAAAATTACAATAAAATCCCATAATCTGCACAATATCTCAAAAATGGTTAGTGATTTTAAAAAATTACGAAATATTTGCAAAAAACCTATTTCCGTTTCCCCTAGAATATCTTCAGACGCGGACACATGATTATATGAGACGAGTGATTAGAAAGCTCTATGCAAATTCGGACAATTAAAATTAAATTTGTGATAAAATTACTCTCAAACGTGTATCGAAATTTGTATATTATAAAATCCACCACATGACGTCAATGAAACCAATTTATCACTTTACCTTCATTATAACCCATATAACCAAAGCCTGGCCTATCGAAAGAGTTCTAAATCTGTTTTTTACTTTCATAAGCAGGTATAGTAACTATACGTTTTGAAATAAATATTAATTAAATTCTGTGTCGAACAATGACAAAGAAACTTTTAGAATTTTCCAAAAAAAAAAACAACAGGAACTCCAATGGGTGTATACGCCAGCTAAAATATTTCCAACATATTAGCATACTACACTTAGTAATTTTCTATTCTATATTAATTCTATCTGACAATTTTAATTACAAATATATATGCACCTCTCAATATATGGATGTAATGAAATAAATGCGTCATATATTGGATTACTATTTACGGTGGTAGGCATACAGAGTGGTCCACCAAATATTATACCGCAAAGCATGAAGTTATTTAAACTTATTTAAACTCTCTTGGGTATGTTGTTAACCACTGGGTTGCTTGTAGTCTAACAAATAAAATCCCTAGAGCAGAGATTCTCACCCACTGTTCCGCGACACTTTTGTGTACCGCCAAATTCTTAAAGTGTGTCGCCAAATTTTAGAAATGTATATAGTAAAGTATTAACCAACATAAAAACGAAAAAAATATCGAGACTGTTAAATGTAGAAGATGATATAAGAGTAGCACTGTCATTTTTACGGCCAAATATAAATGAAATTATCGAAAAACAGTAAGCTCAAATTTCTCATTAAAAGTATTCTTATTATTATAGACTATTTTACACAGTGTATTATAGTTAGGTAAACAACTTTTAAACTTATCTTTTTCTTTGTATGCCGTCAAATTTTGAAATCGTTAAAAGCGTGCCACGCAAAAAAAAAGTTGAGAATCACTGCCCAAGAGGCATGAAGTTTAAACGTTTGTATCTAAACATATATTGATTACTGACCACTTTGGTCACGACGTATGATGGTCAAGAAAGAAAGCAGTTTTAGTGTGCAGTATAAGTTATAGCCGGCCCAAATCTCGCAATATAGTTTTTAGTTTCTATAGAAATATCTTCATTTACAAACATTTGGAAATATATTATTTGTTGATAAATTAAAAATATAAACAAGTTTTGAGCCCATAATATGTACGATATATTTAAAGAAAATGACCATATAACTGCCATCTACCAGTCAATTAGTACAACTAAATCAAAAACAAGTGCAATCCCGTTCATAAAAATTAAAACAGTTAAAACATTCATAGTGACACTGTATTTAATATATTCATATATACGCATAGAATGTGACTTACTGGTGGTTCAATATGTATGAACGGTGGTTCAGTGTCGTAGTAAGGTGTCTTTTGTTAGAATTATACACTTAAATGTAAAATAATACTATTTTTAAAACACTTGTAATGTTTAGAATAATTGTTTAAACCATTTTATTTCTAAACTCTTACGTTAAAAAAGACACTTATGTGTTTCGTTCTAAAACATCACAGTTAAACACTTGGATTTCCAGTATTGATAGGCCAACCTGTATAACTCTACAATGAATTATAAACTCGTACAAATGATAATCATACGGTTGTTAAATAACGTAAAATGTAATAATATGATGATGAAACAATAATCCTATTAGAAGAACAGAACAGGAAACGATACATCTATGATGTAATGTCCGTACATTTACGTATCTTTTGTTTTGGTACACTTTTATTCATCATATACCCACATAAGTATTTTTATATGCCCTTTCATTAGTCTTGTTTCAGTTGAACGCCGAACATAATCATTATATTCGCGAATTTTCATTAATAACTATTGTATACATTTTGCTCTACACAAAACAATATACAAATTTTTGAAATTTGTGAAAACTTTTAAAGGCTTGTTGGGTCATGTTTAGATGGGTAAAATCGTATGAGTTCGCATCACCGACATTTAACTATTTAACATCTAGTAGGTAGGATCGATGGACATTTGAAGAAATTTTTACGAAATTCCATTATCGGAATAAATTTATGAATAGCCAAAACACAAATTTTCATATCTCTAACTTATATATAACAATTTATAGTGTGGTAGTTTATAGTTTCCATAGAAATGTCATAAACAAAATGTTAATAAAAAACTAACATTCCCAGCGGATCAAATTTAGAAAACATAATTATTTGTCATAAATTTCCTATGCTATCTTCGATATACACTTTCTTTGGTAAGAATTGGATTCATTCCATCAGCCGTGGGAATAATAATGAAAAATGAAACTACAACCCAAAAAATAATTTTGTTTTAACAGCATGCTTTTATTGGAATATAAATTAAAAATTGCAAAATAATTTGAAATAGAATAAAGAGTTTGACAACAAAATTAACTTTAATGTAACATCAAAAGCATGGAGTGTTCTAGAAAAAGGACCTCACGAAATTTATCAAACGACCTCCAGACAAGATAGATAGACGACTGTTAATTAATCTACACCATAAATAACAATAGTCTGAACTAAGCACTAATGAGAGAACATTAAAGACGGTGTATATTATCCTAAAGCACAAACACACATATTTATAAAACTTCTATAGTAAGCACAAGAGCACAAGCAAGCAGCATGGATGCAAGCAAGCAAGCCAAGCACAAGCACCACGCTATCAACTCTTTTGCCTGATGCTTACACCCAATAGTCATCGTTCACCACCACCACCATCATTCATCCTCACCCACCACTATAAACGCTACACACATACTCTTCATATGATGACACTGCACTTTCAATTTGTGTGTGTTTTTATTCATTCAATGACTTCAAATCATGAGTCATAAGAATTTAATATGAATTTATATTGTATGTAATATGTATACGTAAATGTATAGCTATACCCCACGAATGTATATATAGGTATAGTTAGTTCATTGAATTGTGTACCTACCCCAAAGTTGTGTGCGAAGCTACCAGGAAATAGAAAATAGTGAAATTCTGGCAGGAGTCGTTTAAAAGTTGGTCACTTGACTAGACCGAGTGATGTCGTTTAACAATTTAAAAAAAATTCGTTACGCAGGAGCTGCTTCAACTTAGAATACATAAATCACTCTCTAGCAGTCACAATTTTAGTCTGATCAAAATGAAATGTCGTATATGATTTTAGTATTTGCATGGCCAACTTTATTAATAAATGACATACGTCAAGGGAAAGGAGGCCATACAGAAAGAAGAAAACACAAATTATAAAATATCTCTCTTAATATTAGAACAATAGAAAAATGCCTAAGGAATAAAGTTGTAAAAAAGCCGGTTTGCTACAATTCATCACCTTATACTTTTTTCTCAAACTCAAATGTGTACAGATATATTAAGAAATTTAATTTTCAATCTTAAACCGTCAATATTTCTGTAAATATTAGTGTAACAGAAAAAATGATAAGAAACAAAATTACAGTAAAACTTAATACCTACAACTTTACTTCTTATAAATTTTTCGATTTTTCGAATATTAAGAGAGATATAACAAATTTTGTATTTCCCCCTTTCTTTAAATCCCCTTTTCCCTTTGTCCGATTTTACCCATTAACGAACTTGATCTTTAGAATACCAAGAGCGCCTCAAATACCTAATTTCATTCGAATCGGAATAAAACTGTGACCGCTAGAGAGTCCACAGACACATAAATGTACATTTCCCTTGGAGGAAATTCGCTAATAATAATAATAATAATGGTGTTTTACCTCCGTATCTGAGACTCCAAGGTCTATTACAGAGGCCACCCACATCATTATTGTTCAACCTTTATTAATTTTTAACAGGAATTTGGAATTGGTAGGATGTGCGACTGCAGCTAACTTTGACAGGAACTATGGCGATATTCAATTGAAGTTCGTGAAGGGAAATTTCAGAAAACCTTCACAAGCATATTTCCGCTTACTTTCTTAATTATTGAATTTAATTGACATATTGCCACCGTTGGGAATCGAACTTGTAACCTCGCAGTTCCAAGCTGAGCACCTTTGACAACATAGCCACTTGGAGAACTGATTATCGACATTCAATATAATTTGTGTTCGGTTTTTATAAGTAATAAATTAATTCTTTCTTTTTGATTAAAATTTCCAGGGATCAAGATTGAATGCACAGTTTGTTGTATATATGGATGGATACTTTTACATACTTGAATAAAACTATCATCATCTCCCAGTGCATATAAAGAATAACCAAGCACTTCTCGCTTTCAAAAATAACACATGAATATTTTATAAACAAATTTTATATATAAGACTATTTGCAATAAAAACAAGATAAACAATGTTCAAGAGTTTCTTTTTATATAAAATGAATTTATTTTTATTTTTTTATTATTAAAAATCACCACCCAAACAACAACAACTTACTATAAATTTTTTTTCTTATTTATAAATTAACATTTTTTTTTTGTGTGTATTATAATGAAAGAATGCAGAGAAAATGAATTTTTGACTATCATTTGAAAATAATAGATTTGCTTTTTTGGACAAGCGATCTAATTTATTATTTCTATAGGAATGTAGTTCCAGGGTGACCGATCTATTGTAGGGACAGACATGACGCGTTCAAATGTTTGCACGTAGTAAAAGTAGAGGCTACAAAGAAGTTTGTTGCTACTTTTTGTCCATTTTACACAATAAGTTTCACGATTTTAAAGCATATTTTTGTTTGAAATCTTCTATTACTAAAAAGCTCCAAAACCTCCGGTACTCAGAATATAAGCCCTATATATATATATATATATATAGACAGTCTTGGATTGCTTTTCCAATAGAGAATCAATGTTAAATATTATTTATTACAAGCAGGCTGTGTGGTTACTGTGCGGAGTTAATCAGTACACATGCATGTCATATGCGTATTTCATCGTAAAGTCAGCGTAGAGTCATCTCATATGCGTATGGTAGTTTGTTTGTCATTTAAGAGTGTGTACTGACTCATTGACTGTGTGTACTCACTCATTTAAGAGTGTACTCTCATCACATGTGTACTGGCTGACTCCGCACAGTAACCACACAGCCTGCCAGTAATAAATAATATGCAACATTGATTCTCTATTGGAAAAGCCGGTATCTATATATATATATATATATATATATATATAAATCCTTTTTTCTTTCTTTAATTCGGTCTATCTTTCTCGCATATGCTCGAAATAGAAAACTCAGAAAACTTTGTTCATATTTTTACATAATCTACGATAGTTTAACTACTTAATTTCAAGTTAAGTTTTTTTTAATTCACGACCATGTATATATATATATATAGAGTATCTCATTACTCAAATAATTCTAAACCAATGAATGGTTTGTACAAAAGATTTACCGGTTGTTATAAACAACAAAATACTTGAACCTCACAAATATATAAGGTTAGGTTGGGTGTACTGATGTCATGGAACCATAATACCCATTACCATTACCACATACCTGAATATAAACCATATAATAGTTTATAATTTGTCAATGGATTAACAAAGTTAAATCATGTCATTCAAAATTTATGTGTATATAGGCGAGCGAAAAAATCCCAAAACAAGCGTAAAAAGCCATCAAAACAGTGAACATATTGGTGCAGTTGTTAAAAAAATGAATGTTCTAGTTATTCCATTTGCGGATCTCTGCCCATCAACATGCTAATTAAAAAACAAAAATGAGCTAAAGAGTGACTTTCAATTCAGCAATGGGTTAAATCGGTTAGTGCTCGATCGGCTCACCCCAACCCCCTTTTAGGGGGATAATAGAAGGTCCAATATGTATAGTAGATATTAGGAGATATATTAGAAAAATGTTTGTATGTTTCTATAAACTTTTTATTCACATCATAGTTTTGTCAGCTGAATTTATACATGTAAAAGTAAAATAAATAGTACACACCCACTGAGACAGAACTCAGAATATACAGGGCATTTGAATAAATAGCTCAGTTAATTTTTATATTTCTATTTCTTATTACTGGATATTCTTTAATCTTTGCATTAGAGCCAGCTTGCAAAATAAAACTTTGTGCTTGGTTTTTCTGATTCATTTCCCATTTAGATCCATTTCTATAGCAAATTTCCGACAGATATTTTGTATCAAACAAGACGTCCATACTAATCGTTTAAAAGAAGAAAAAAAAAATTATCAATAATTATGAATAAACTCATGCTCGAACATGCCATTTTTAGGTATGTTCCCGCTCGCCTAATATGTGAATATTTTGTATAATATGTATATAACATTTGAATTGTAGAAAATACTGTCGTCAACAGATTGGAAAATTTATTTCCACATATTATAGAAGTCAACAACTACTAACTGTATTACATGTTGTATCAAAAATATGGACGTCAAAGGAATATTTAAATTTATGAATAAAAAAAAACCTACAGAATATACTTTGCTTTTTTGAAATCCGTCTGTTGATAATATAAAGAGTTCCGGTCTGTTAGCATTATATCTTTTACCAAATTTCTTGTGCGTCAAAGAGTCTAACAGAAACGGTCGGTGTCATAGGAGTATTTATATTTAAAAGAAAAGCAAAATATAAGCTTTCATCAGTAGCTACCTTACTATAAACCACAAAATAACGAGCTGAAATTTAGTGTGTGTTTTGGAAATGAAAAGTAAGGTCATGTTTGTGAGTGAGAAAAATTGGACTGTGCATCCTCCCGCAATTGGGGAAAATATCCATCTTTCAAACCGTAAGAAATATAAAAAATTTAAAAGCTTAAAATGTTCCCTTATTTTTAAATAAACAATTTTTGTTTGAAACTTTTTTTCATAAGCTCAGTATACATCGGATACTTAAGCAAATAACTCAGATAGTTGGTATTTTCACTTGTTTTGAATAATACGGAAGTGAAAAAATTTCACATCTGGCAGGAATCGATCCACGGCTTCTTACGCACGTAAACCTCTGGGTAATGCGTTTCCTGCGTACACAAGAGGTCCGTAGTTCGAATCCCATAGATGTCTAATATTTCCTCTTTTGTATAATCTTAAATCTTTACTCGGTATGTCAGATTAAGTACAAAATGTTGTTTTCATTTGATATGCTATATCAGAGATGGCCAACAAGTCGATCGGGAAGTCAATTTTGGTCGATCGCTTACAATGTCTTGACAAAGAGTAATTGAAGTCTTTCTTTTAAAAAAGATTTAGATGTGAAACGCATTGGCCCAAAAATTGAAAAAAGATATTATAATTTCACAAACTTATTTAATCTTACAAGCCAGAAAATTTGAGGAAGATTTTTGGAAGCACGTCAGTGGAGAAAATATCCCAATATCACCAAATGTAATAAATATATTTATACTTGTTTCAGATCTACATACCTGTGTGAATCGGTATTTTCATACTTAAAGTTAACGGAGACTAAACAACGTTCTGCCTGGACGAACTCCCATACTGAAGACTTATTATTATTATCTTTGCCAGGATATACACCCAATTATGATTCCTTGGTTAGAGACATGCAAACGATCAGTCTTCCCATTAATGTCAAGACAATAAAATAAATTCTAAATCTGTCTTAATCTATAGCTAATTTGAATTAATTTTGTAATTATGTTGTGTTTTATGTAGGTGGATATACAGGGTGCTTCAGTATGAAGTGCACTCCCGCGAGTTATTGACAGATTAGCAAAAAAAGTGTAAAAATCTCATATCATTCTTCTTTGATAAATTTTCATGATCCAAAAAAAATCAAGAATGTGAAATCTTAAAATCAAATTATCAGCCATCTTTGTGCGTTTTGATAACAATTTTTTCATATGTACCTTCGAACAAATAGTACAAGTCGATCGCAACTCATTTTGAAGATAAACCCTAGATCTTCTACACACTAAAGGTGGCCATCCCTGATATATATATTAACCGCACAGGTAATATAAATTAAAATACATGCACAAATATAAAAATGTTTATTAAATAATAATCATCGTATGATATGGATAAAAACTAATTTATATGGAAGTGTTTCAACTGTAATATAATAGGTACAAACAGCCAATAAATAATATATACAAACAAATACATAATCATTTCATCAAGTATGAAATATGTGAACAATCTATTGACCTATATTTTTGTTACAACCTATAAACATAAACATATTTGTTTATGAAAATGAATGAAAAGTACAATAAACGTGTAATATATTAAATATATATATACAGCTTGTATTTTAAAATAGACCCAATTTAGAAACAATGTATAGTGCATCGATCAGTGTCTATGCACAGTATACTATGATATAATGTCTGGAAAACTGGGAAGTTATGGGTTCGAATCCCTTCACGAACTCCAGATGAATATCGGCATAGTTCCTATCATAGTCTGCTGCAGCCGCATATCCTACCAATTCCTAGTCTATACACAAAAATTCTTTCCACTCCACTCTAATACTCACAGCCTTTAGCATCACAATGGACCTTATGGTCGAAGTGTGGTCCACCCAGTGCAGCCTCTACAATCTATCTATCTATGATATAATGTACTTTATTACACCCAAATTCTACTCTACAAGCAGTGGTCCTAATACGTCCCCACCAAAAAAATCGGGGGGGAGGGGGGAATAATTCAGAATATTTTATTTGACAGGCACGAAGATTCATGATGTAAATGATTTGAGAACTGGCCACTTTGGCCACCTGGTGGCCAAGAAGGAAACCAGTTTTTGTTTACAGGATAAGTTATAGCCGACCCAAATCTCTAATATAGTTTATAGTTTCTATAAAAATACCTGCATTATAGAAAAATTTTGGAAATTCATTATCGGTCAATAAATTTTAAAATTATCTGTACTACTTTACAACAAAACTTAAATAGTAACCGTAAACAAACAGAAAACGGATAGTAATGTATTTTTCGTATCGTATTTTTATTAGCATTATTTTTCGTGTAAAACATTTTACTAGTGTTTAGTACGTTCCTACCGACACATCGTGTGTATATTTATGTATTACAGTTTATTGTTTATATTCGCAACTTTTCAAAACTTAAATGAAATGATTGGCGGATTTTGTTTAGTGAGACGTAAAATCTGGGCATCGTTTGGTGTGGATCAAGTTTGAAACAAGATAATGGTATACATGTGATGACCTGAGGCCGACATGAGGCCGAGACTCCATAACTGATCCATTATGTGCAGATTCTGTAGCGAGGTGGAAGAAACGTCCAGCCACATTATCTTTAACTGCGAATCTCTAGATTACAGCAGATACAAGATATTCGGTGCATCTCAACCCGAATATATGAACCTTCAGGGAGGCCTGATCAGCAAGTTCCTGGCTATGCCAAGATATGTGAGAAGCTAATCTCGTCAGACTGAAGTTGAAGGGGGAGCACATTGGACCATACGGCCGAAGTGCAGTACTTTTTAGAGCCCAAGGTATATCTACCTATCCATCTACGATGAAGGAAAGATTTTTTGGTCACAACATAACATCACATTGGAAAAGTATGAATGAAAAAATGAAACTATATATATATATATATATATATATATATATGTGAAAAGCTAATATTCAATATATATATATATATATATATATATATATATATATATATATATATATATTTTGAATGTTAGCTTTTCACATATATTCATAGATTTATTTGCATAATACAAACCAAACAACAATCAATTTGTTATATTTAAACTAAAAGTAAACTTGTCAATGTCAACAATACTATAAAATTTGACATATAAAATGCATGTAACATAACCAAAAACAACACAGGAATAACAAAAATTATATATATATATATATATATATATATATCGAATTGAATTTATAACCAAAAATAATAATATGGAAAGAAATATTTATGTCTGAACCTACGATTGAAAGACTGACTAGCTGTAAGTACAACGAATTGAATCAAATCATAAAATATTGAAGGCAATTTTCTTATTCTCCAAAAACAAAAACACTATAAATGTGAATTTATGAACAGCCGCAAAACCTCCATATACCGTCCGTTTTGGTACAGATGTTGTTTGACATCATTCTAGGATCGAGCTTCCGAAACTCGATAATAGGTATCCCCCACTCCTCTTCGGATTAATGACTCTGGCTACAGCCAAGAAGGCCGAATTCCATATAAAAATTGCCTACCAAAAATAAGATGACAGTATATTAATGTTCCGTTTGCACCGTTGACATGGGGGGGGGGGGAATAGGCGTCAGTTTGAATGATGACGTGGCATCTTTATTAAGTATTACTAAAGTCATTCGCAACAAAAGTACAATTTTTTATTTCATAAATTTTGAAAAACAAATTGCATCATTTATTTTAATTGTTAAGTTAGTATATTTATTCACTTCACAAATTAAATTGGTTATTTCACTCCTATTTATTACACTATTATTCACTTCGTTAGAAAAGAAAAACTAGCGACACTAGTGATACAAAAAGTAAGTATAATTTCTACGATTATGTTGACAAATTTCGTCAATAGGAAATATGCATGAAAATTTTTTTTCACTTGAATTGAAGCATGTTTACTTAACAAATATCATGGTGAAATTACTTTTTAAATAACTTTAAAAATAAGCTAGATATGAATGATTAAAATTCCCGATTAGACAAAGAGGGTCATAGCCGTGTTGATATGTTATGTGACGTCATATTACACTTTCACCATTTAAAATACACGTAAAACTCCGTTTTTAGTATTTTTGCAAGAAAGAGACAGATAATAATTTTTAAAAGCTTATAGCTTCCTTGATATTTGTCGGATTTTAATTTCGTTTTTAAATAATGTTACAGTATTAGCAGTATTTTCATATTCTGAAAATAAATATAAAAAAAAATTTTCATGCATATTCCCTATTCTCCCGCTTGAATTCGGTCTCCTTGTCTAGTCTCCGTGGTCTGTACGTAGACATCGTTTTGCTGTTCATACTAGTTTATTTTCTAGCATAAAATGAAATGATATAAAATTCCAAAAAAATTTAGTTTTCAATTGTTTATATATTTACGGGGGATAATATGAAAAGTAATACATTTTTCGAGTACTTTCATAGCTCTATAGGGTGCCTAAATTAAAACAATGAACCTAATTATTTCTTCAAAGAGAAAATGTCCCATTGAAAAGATGAATGAACCATTTGGTGACCTTAGCTTTCACCTTCACCTTGATTTCAAGGTTATTTGAAGATCAGCTATGTTTTTCAAATTTCCTTTTTTTATAGAATAGAAAATAGCCGAAAAAAATACCGTTATACTATTGAGATTGGGCAAATGAAGGAAAGGTAAAGTATGCAACTGTGGAGTGTACCTTGATGAGAACGACAACGAGGCTAACAGACTTTTTCCTCGACCTAATAGAATAGGAAGAAACAGAAATGTTTCTTATTTAGAATTACTATTTCTTCATTATTTTTCGTTGTTTTTTTCAACGCAATGAATACATGTAAAAATTGTCCATGTTTGAATATAACTTATGATTTCATTTCTTATGTGGACACCCTATATCTATATATCTTCTCTACTAATATAAAATTGTGAATGTCTGTTGTTTTTTTTATTTGTTACTTTGTTTGTTTGTTCGAGTTCCACGCAAAAACTATTGGACCGATTTTGATGAAACTTTTTTTGTTTAGAAGCTGATTATTAGATTTAAAAACTGGTGTGTATTTTATCTCCTTACTAGAGATAGAATTTGAAAATAATTGCTGAAATATAAATTTGATGACAATGTCGATAAATGTTTGAAAAAGTGGACGCGGTGGGAAATTACATTTAAGGTTATGGTGTCTTAAAATGATGGAAGCCGGAGAAATGACAATGAAACGCGAGCAAAGTCGCGGATATAAGCTAGTATTCAATATAATTACGAATTTTGACAAAAACATTTTTTTAAACCCCATACTTTTTGTTTAAAAAAGCTATTCAGTATGTACCATATACAAAAAGTTCACCAATAACCGAAATGAAAAATTCAAACAGCCATCATGCATACTAATAACTAGTCATGTGTTTTTCTCCAATACCAGAGGGAACCGCGTACTTTCCATTTGTGTTCGATACATATTATAATTTTATACATATATCTTATACAGGATGAGTCGGAAAGGAGAGACCAAACTCCAGGAGTGTATTCGATGCAAAAAAACTAATGTTCGTATCCGATTTTTAATTTGTTTTTTTATCATAAACATTAAATAACTGTCACAATGCATTATTGATCCATTATCAGAACAACAAAGTTATCAATTGTTTTGTATGTTAAATGACCAGTTTTGAATACTGTGGAACGCAAAAGATAACAATTTTTAAGGGCGTTCATGCATGAGGCTTGATAGTAGATAATTTTTTTTGTACTGAATTGTATAGCTCAAGTGAATTGAATAGCTAGAGAACAAAATTTGTTTGTACTTAAAATTATAATAACGATATTATTAAAGTAGTCACCATAATAAATAATGTTTATAAATATTCTTTGCAATATGCAGTTTTTATAATTGCATTAAAAAAATGTTGTTGACGAACGTTTGAATTAATTATTTAATAAAATTAAATAACTGTTTTGTTAGGTTTATTTTTGCCACCATATTTTGAAAACTGGCGACAGCGCTCAATAAAAAAGTATACACATATACACTGTGATCGTCATAACAAAACATAGTTTATTGCCAGATCTGTCATCTGTTTTTTTTTCATAGGCTAAAAATAACTTTTTCTAATAAATCCCGAAGGTTCAGAATTTTTGACCAATTAAAACGCGAGATAATTAATCATTCTTTCTCATTCACTCACATTAGAAGCATGTGAAAACTTCATACCCGCCCAACTATTATCGGTTGCATTTAAAAAAATACTTGACAGAATTAAATAAACTAGGATAGTAAAGATAAATATTTATTAAATAATTTTTTTTTAAATCGCGTTTTACCGGTTTTTTTTTTGCGAAATATAATAGTTTAAACAATTTTTTCTTTCTAAATTACATTAATTTGTATATAAATATATGTATGTGCTGTGTGTGTATGTATTTGTTCTATAATAGAAGCAAACCGTTTTTTTTTGTCCTGATTATACAAGACAGTGCATATAATTTTTAATCGACTTTAATTAGAGATATACGACCGTATCTTAACTCTTTTTTATGACAAAACGGTCGGCCTGCGTTCAGGTAGATGACCTTTTGTTTGACATTTTGGTTGACAAGTGCAAAAGTAAAACTGCCAACTTAGAAATAGCTCGAATAATATCGTTTCAAGACTGGCTATGCCCATAGCCAATAGATGTAGACATAAAAAAAGGCATTGTAACGAAACTTTTTGAGGTTATTTCCATAGTCAAAGAATTTTATTCGATTACGGCTTTTATTTTGCCTCCATGACGCACACGCATTCCGTTTATATATAAATATTTTAGATTCTTGAAAATATTCTAAAAAAACCAAACAAACTGAATACAATCTCATCGACATCTCACCACAACCTTTGCATAAAATATGAATGTATGAATAGTAGTAGAGAGAGGTATAGTAAGTATGTATATGGTAGATATACCCTTTGATGATGATAGCAAACACTGAACTCCGTCCGTGTGATGTTGATACCTCATCACCTGCCTGCACCGGTATAGTATCAAACGAGAGAAAATCAATACACAGTATAGTACAACATTATATATACCATTAATAATTACATTCATTAATTATTTAATAACAATGGTACGTTCGTTCGTACCTATAATATTATAAGAAAGTTTTGTTCAAGGGTAGTAATTTTTAATGAATATATATTATATACAAATACTATACTTACTACAGTTTAGTTTAGCAAATATATATATATTTATATATATATATATATATATATATATATATATATATATATATATATATATATATATATATATATATATATATATAGCGTGAGTCATTTTAATCTCCCCAGGCGTATATCGGTGTGATTCTCAACATTTTTTTTGTCGCGGCACACTTTTAACGATTACAAAATTTGACGGCTTACAAAAAAAAAAGATAAGTTTAAAAGTTGTTTACATCTCTATAATACACTGTGCAAAATAGTTTATGATAATAATTTTGAATGTAAATTAAAATAATATGTACTACAAAAACAACAGTACGTTGTTTATTAAGGGATGAATTACAAGTTAATAATAAGAATACTTTTAATGAGAAATTTGAGCTTGGTGTTTTTTACATTTTAAATTTTGCCCCAATTCCTAGAATATTTATTTGTATTTTATATATACGTATTTCGACTACAATGTAGTCATCATCAGTATGAATTAGCTAATCGTAACTATCTCTGGGATATGGATTCAGAGATATGTTGCTTGTTGCTAATTTGGTGCGTGTCTCACCAGACACGTACCTCTAAATCTTACATATAACGCTACTTGCGCTGTATCTTTTACATCGCCAGGCTCGTCCACAGCAATTGATATTGTCGAAGTCAGTTTTATGTCATATAACTGCTGTTCTGTCACATCTAAGGCCATCTTTTGGCACTTCGATCTTGTACAGTTTTAGCATACAATGGTACGTCTTTGATTTTTTTAATAATTTCATTGTTATTTTTAAAATCATTAAAGAGATCTTCAGAGCCGCCAGTGGCCCTTCAAAGAGCCGCGATTTTCCGACCCCTGTTTAAGAGATCTTTGCAATGAATTTTACATTCGTTGCACCTTTTCCCATATAAGATTCAATTGGTTCACGAGATAAAATCAAATGATGCATAAATACGCATTCAATACGAAATGAATAACGTTACTTATTCGCCACTCTATATATATATATATATATATATATATATATATATATATATATATATATATATATATATATATATATATATAGAATAAATGTTTAAATGAAAATCGTTCAAGCATTTAATGCATTGGCAAAAGGTAAGCAGCTAATTCTTCATTTTCTATTATATTTAGCTTAGTTAGTAGTAAATACATAATATACCCTATAGATTATAGATAGGGTATGATTCATTGTGTACACAGATCGCAGGCGAACTAATTTTGGTCATGTAGTCAATAGGGAATATACATGAAAATTTTTTTTCACTTGAATTGAAGCGTGTATACTTGACAAATATCAAGGTAAAATTACTTTTTAAATAACTTTAAAAATAAGCGAGATATGAATGATTGGAATTCTCGATTAGACATAGAGGGTGATAGCCCTTTTGATATGTTATGTGACATCATATTACACTTTCACCATTTAAAATACACGTAAAACTCCGTTTTTAGTATTTTTGCAAGAAAGAGACAGATAATAATCTTTAAAAGCTTATAGCTTCCTTGATATTTGTCGGATTTTAATTTCGTTTTTAAATATTATTACAGTATTAACAGTATTTTCATATTCTGAAAATAAATGTGAAAAAAATGTTTCATGCATATTCCCTATTAATTCCACATCAATTGAGAAGGCATAAGCTAAGTTCATACGCATGTGAAAGTGTATTTGGCTTAAAACATACTGGAAAACAATCTCCATTACAGTATTTTAATGACACTATCGACTGTTTTCTAAATTTTACTCCCAAATTTTTCCAGTTGATTTGTGTGCTCTAAACATTTTTCCAAAATCAAAGCAATTTGGCTCAAATAAACTATAATATTATAAACAGGACCCTGAAAACAACTAAAAGTAATATAAAATAGAAAAAAAAACCGACTACATAAATAATAATTATTTTTTTTTTTAATTTTGACAACTCGAAACGACAATTTTGTTATACTTTGATTATAAAATAATCTATTTCCAAAATGTTGTTCATGCTGGTATTTCTATAACACTATGAGCTATATTAGAGATTTAAAGAGTCCAGCTGTAACATTGGAACAGTTTGGGAAACTTCTGATATTTTTTCAGGAGTCGCAAGGAAAATTTACCTATAGTCTTGTTTCATCATTATTTCGCTATTTCGTGTAGTTTTCTCCAAACAATTATTATTAACTCAAATTGTGTTCATTATCAGTCATTTCGACATTTACCATAGTATCTAGCACATGGCTAGTTAAATGATTACTAGTCGAAATTTTGTTTATGTTTACGACAAATGCATAGTTTTAAGATATATATAGTTGAAGAAATTCCATACGACAATGTTGACAAAAGTGGACAAAAGTTTTAGTTTCTTGCGTATACATAGTACAAATTGGTAAATTATGTTTCCACGCGCCTTTTTTCCACTGATCTTGTTAGCAACGCGGTACAACAAAATACCAGATACTACGATCTTAAATTTTCACAAAACAATCGTAATATGTGTATATTTAGCGAGTTGTTTGTAAAAATGGTATAATTTTAACTCAAAATTTTGTCTTTCTGATCAATTTTTACTGCAAAGATAATAAAAATTAGAAAGAGGGGTACTGCAAATGGGTACCTAGCACCTAGACCAAGGGGTCCTCTGTGCCCTCCTTCAGAACAACCTGTCACCCGAAGGTGAAACGTCTCCGGGTAAGAGCTGCTATTTTAAGCAGATGAAGCAATAGGATTCTGTCGAGGCCAGATGCCACACAGAATGCCCACAACTTCTCCGCCGAAATTACTCCCAGGATTGATGGATCCAATGTTTCGGACCCAAACATTCAATATCTGATACCCTGCAGACTTCTGTAGGTGCATACATCATGTATGGAGGTTTCATTGTCATCCATACAGGCCCTACAAGTGGAATTATCAGATCCACAAATTATGAAGGTGGTAGTTCAATCGACATTGCACTCTATTGAGTTTCAACCGAACACAGTCGAACGGCCTAGCTGTGCCTATGCACAACTTGGCCTATCACATGCCCTGCGCAAAGTCCCAGTAATCGAGATGAGCTTGTCGCAGCCACCCCTTGATTCAGTAAATTACGGAGCATCTTGTACTGCAAGAATGAAAGCTTCGGAAGCAAGTCAATATCAGATATAGAAAATATTCATGTTTTTAATAACAATGGAGTTTTACCTCCTTTTCAGAGACACCATGGTCTATAACAGAGGCCACCCACTTCATTATTTTTCAATCTTTATTCATTTAAACTGTACATTTTTATATGATGTGAGTGGTGGACAAGGAATTCATATGCAGACTAGGAATTGATAGGAGGTGAGGCTGCAGCCGCCTTTGAAAGGTACTATGCCGATATTCATCTGGAATTCGTGAAGGGAAACTGCAGAAAACCTTCCCAAGCATAGCCGGTTACTTCCTTCTTGTCCATACGTCGACAGTTTAGTCAATTAACCGCCCCATTAATTTTTTAATTGACAAACTGGAAAATTGACATAACCTCCCAGTTCCAAGTAGACAGAGCGCATTAGACCGCTCGGCTATTTGGTTACTTGGCTGGATATAAAAGTAAAATATACTGATATATACCCAGATAAAAAATCAATACATACAAGATATTTAATCAATTTACGCAGTTAATTGTAATATACCGTCTGTTTAGTTTGCATCTTCGTATAATAGATCTTCCAGAAGTATGAGAGAGTACATATGTATACATTAAGCAATTTGTATGAGAAGAAGGTCTTATAGGTTTGATAAACAAGCATATTTTTCATAAGTGTTCGAGTGGTCACCAACCACTCAAACCTATAAGACCTCCTTCTCATACACATTGCTTAATGTATGCATATGTACTCTCTCATACTCGTTATGAATATTATTCACTATTTTGAAAAATATGCTTGTTTATCAAACCTATAAGACCTCCTTCTCATACACATTGCTTAACGTATACATATGCACTCGCTCATACTCGTTATGAATATTATTCACTATTTTGAAAAATATGCTTGTTTATTAAACCTATAAGACCTCCTTCTTATACACATTGCTTAACGTATACATATGCACTCGCTCATACTCGTTATGAATATTATTCACTATTTTGAAAAATATGCTTGTTTATCAAACCTATAAGACCTCTTTCTCATACATACTGCTTAATGTATACATATGTACTCTGTCATACTCATGGGAGATCTAGTATACGAAGATGAAAACTAAACATAGTGTGTATTATTTACTGCATATAGGTAATCTGACCTCTGGTCATAGTAAACCAATTTCATTGTACGCATATTTTAATCGAAACGTTTTTAATATGCACACACACAAAACCCAACATAACAATTGTTTTGATCACAAAACATTTTGATTTAATGGTGACCACGACTTCACAATAATCTATCATACTAACCGTAGTAGGTAGGTAGGTAGGTAGGTATATGTTGTATTATTTAACAGTTAAAACAATCATCTTAGAGATTAGAAAGGCAAGCAACACTTCTAGGAAAGCATTAGGTATTGATGATCGTATACAGGAATAGAGAAAGCTATACCTATATTATATCACACAAATACACATTGTTTTTGTGTTTCGTTTCGTCGTACAACGACATTATTTGTGTATGTTCGATTAGGTAATTAATATTCACTTTTCATAACCTACAAATCTACATTAATTCATATACAAGTGAAAATAGATAAGGAATCGTTTAGGCTATACCCTTTCAAAATAACTTTAATGAGCCAAACATACACTCCCGTTCAAAAAAAAAAATGAACAGATCTGAATTGTTAATTTTCTTACATTTCATAAATTTCCTCACTTTTGTAACTCTCTGTATAATGTATAATTTTATTTACTTATAAACAAGGATAAGTAGTATATTTTTTAAGTGTGTTAAAAAGAAATGAAGTATAAAGTATAAAGTATAAATGAAGTATAAAGTGAATTTATATTTTTGATTTGTATATACGGTGTCAGTGACAGAGTGGGAATTTAAAAAATATATGTAATGTTAATACATGTTAAGTGTTATATCTTACTCTTACGTATAAAAATTAAATAAAATGTTGTATCTGTAAAAAAACATTTACTACAAGTATAATCAAAATTGTGAGAGACTGATTCGGTTCAGGTCTGTTCAGTTTGATTGAACGTGAGTGTACACTCCCGTGCAAAAAAAAATGAACAGACCTGAAATGATAATTTGCTTACATTTCATAAAACTCCTCACTTTTGCAACTCTCTGTATATTATTTATATATAAAGAAAGATAAGTAATATATTTTTTAAATGTAAAAAAAGAAATGGAAGTTTATATTTTTTATTTATGTAAACAACTTATGTAAACAACTCATTTACTACAAGAATAATCAAAATTGTGAGAGACTGATTCGGTTCAGGTCTGTTCAGTTTATTTGAACGTGAGTGTACGTTGATTAAATAATTATTACAGTGTAAACTAGTTTATTATTTTTTTCCATTAAATCATTAGCTACCTATAGTCAATAAAAAATTATCTATTTCCGAAAAAAATTCTTCCTCCACAAATTGATGAAACTTCGGGGACATAAAATTTTGCTCCAATTTTAGCGATTTTTTTAAGGGGTACTCCTTGGAAAACATGTGAAAAAAATGAAAAAAATTTTTCTTCACCATTATAATAATAATCCTTTTCTAGCCTAATTTTAACCCAAACAGTACGAAAATCAGGTTCATTTTAACGTCCGACCAACACATTTCAAAATTTTGCCTTCTCAATTCATACAGTTTGGAATTTTATCACTATGGGTCTGATACCTTGACAACCGTTAATCGTATCGTATTTTAACCAACGCCATCGTTTTCGGTAGTTCCAAATTAGCTTAAAACAAAGTTTTTATCAAAATCGGGGACATAAAATTTTGCTCCAATTTTAGCAATTTTTTTAAGGGGGACCCCTTGGAAAAAATATGAAAAAAGTGAAGAAAATTTTTGTTCTCGATTTTATTAATAATTATTTTCTAGGCTAATTTTGACCCAAACAGTACAAAAATCAGGTTCATTTTAACGTCCGACCAACACATTTCCAAATTTTGCCTTCTCAATTCACACAGTTTGGAATTTTAGTACTATGGGTCTGATACCTTGAAAACCGTTAATCGTATCGTATTTTAACTAACGCCATCGTTTTCGGTAGGTCCAAATTAGCTTGAAACCAAGTTTTTATCAAAATCGGGGACATAAAATTTTCCTCCAATTTTAGCGATTTTTTTAAGGGGTACCCCTTGGAAAAAATGTGAAAAAAGTGAAGAAAATTTTTATTCTCGATTTTATTAATAATCATTTTCGTGGTTAATTTTGATCCAAACAGTACGAAAATCAGGTTAATATTAACGTCCGACCAACACATTTCAAAATTTTGCCTTCTCAATTCATACAGTTTGGAAGTTTAGCACTATGGGTCTGATACCTTGAAAACCGTTAATCGTATCGTATTTTAAATTAATATAAATATATATATATATATATATATATATATATATATATATATATATATATATATATATATATATATATATATATATTGTATACATATATATTTAGCTTCGATATAAATGCGGCGAAGTCGCGGGAAACAGCTAGAATATTTATATATATACATATATATATATATATATATATATATATATATATATATATACGCTTAGAATGTGACTTACTGGTTCAATATTTATGAACCGGAGTATATGTAGACAATGTTTGATTTGCGTAAAACTTTTTGCCAAATAAGTGGAGACGTAAACGATCTGATTGTTGCCAAATGCAATACAGTATTTATACATTAACTCCGTCAGAGTTGTTTATGATATGATGTGAGTCGCTCAGTCTGTCCGTCCGTCTGTGTCAGTCGGTCGGTCGGTATATGATTTTTTATTTTAGTTTGATTTTTGTTTTAACAATTTTAAATCTAGCGCAGACATTAAAAGTTATGAAGCATAATAAATATAAATAATATAACATTACAATTGAAAATAAAGTGGCGTCAGAAATTTTTTTATTTCCTGTTTATTGGGTTCTATATGTGGCCGTTTTTTTTTTTAATGCATGACAAATACTTTAAGCTATTTAAAATTAAATTCATCTTTAAAAAAATTTTAACGTTGATCGGACCTTGTGGCATCCGTAAAGGGGTTAACCCTCAACTGTGAAAACCACTTTTGAACAACCACCTCATGTAACTTTTCTTTTACGGGGATAAATATTTTGGTTTCCTTGATATCTTCCGAACCGTTTATTGAAAAAGTTGTTAATGGCAATCAGTGCTGGATTATCCATATGGGTAATGTAGGCAACTGCCTATGGGACCTTAGGTCGCTTAGGGGCCCTCAACCCGTGAGAAAAATAAGTCATAGTTTTAATTTGAAGCCCTTGTTTTCGTTTTACAAAGGTTTTAGGTCTGTTCATTTAATGAACAAAATATTTCACAAAAACAATTGGACGCCCCAAAAAGGCTCTGATTAAATTTCAATTAGGTTACAACTCTGGCTACATTCATTTTAGACTTGAAGTATGATTTTCCATATCAAGCATTTGATGTCAAAAAAATGTTATCAATGTTCAGACATATTACTTAAATGTCAATGTAAGTAAACGCTAGTCGCTTCCGTTGGTATATCATAACCGAAAGGCAACCATACTAACAATGGAAATAAATAGACGCTATTATCGTCAGAACACTTAAAGCGTGTATGTGTTCACGAAGAACGCAGCCTCAGCACATTCCTTACGCGCTTTAAGCACTCTGGAATTCTACTTAACGTTTAAATGCAATTAAATGCAAAAGTTGTTACTATATTTCTATGAACAACTTTTAACCGAAGCAATTTTTCGAAAACCGAATCAATAAAGCATAAATCAATTATAAAATATTTTTAATGACATCAACTTTTCTGGTTCATAGTACATTGAAACACGTCAACAATTAATTATGCAAAAATACGTTATTATCATATCTTTATACGTTATTATCGTATCATATCAATCACGAGTGGTCTTCGTTTGTTTCTGGTAGATGATCAATTTATCAATTTCTATTGGATGTTATTGGGGAATGGGAGCATCATATGGGAGCATTATGCACCTGATTCGATTCACCCTGTATATATATCCTATATATACATACATACACATATATATATATATATATATATATATATATATATATATATATATATATATATATATATAAATTCTAAACGTGGTAATTTTGCTATACCAATAAATTTTGTTGATTTTAATTAAGTTTGTTTAAAATTAATGAAACTTCGGTCATAAATATCTTCCAAGTTGAACGCGTCGTTCGAACAAATAGAGAATCGTATCCCTAGCTTATTGCCGTTGACGCAAGTGATAGTTTTAGTAAAATCTCTAAGTCAACTTCTTGAACGTTGCCATCAATTAATTTATTTTTAACTTATATCCGCAATATGAATCAATTTCAAAAATTAATATATAAAATATATATTGGCGAACTCAATTCAGTGACCTGTGACCTCATTTTAGTATTATATACATTACATTATCACATGGTACAGTAGTGCGTCGGAAAAAGTTTAAGCATATCCGCCAACCGTACATATAATATTAATATTTTATACAGCTTGTAAAAAAAAATTAAAAAATTTTGACTAATTAATTCTAAAAATTCATAAAAATTTCATCAATATTGGTGGATTGCCGTTTAATATAAATTTGAAGTACATACCCGCTTCGATGTGATCCGGGCAACTGGTACTAAGTTCTGCCAAAGTTGGTTGTGCTGATAATGGCACTAAATACCGAAATCGAACAGCTATTGCCATCTAGTGGTCAGCATACACACTAAAAATTTTAAGTGACACAATGATTGTACTTATACGCTTCTATGTATATTGTATTCTTTGGCACTGTGTACGCTGAGGTAGGGTAACAAACGCGTCAACGCTAAGTCAAAGAATACATATATACATAGAAGCTTACTAGTCCACTTTTTCTGTCCCCACAATATGTTAGTTGGAACCTTTCATAACCAGAGAGCAATAGGATGTACTTACTCTAGTAACAGCACAATTAGCCTTTTTCCTCTGAAGACTTTTAAATCCAACAGAGGACAGCACTAGTGGGGGTACACATGTTTTGATTTTTCATAGTTCATTAGAAAAAAAACCTACATTACCGACATTTTTTTCAAATTGTCAATTTAGGGTGTTTTGGATTGATTCTAAGGACTTTTGAAGTCGCTCGAATCAGAGCTCGAACATACATTTTTTACAACTTGAAAAACAACTGAAATGTTTTCATCCGCCATATTTAATATTGATGAAAACTGACGCTTACGCGTACTTATTATTGCAAAATGAGCGCTAACAAAACAAAAGTGAATAAAAATTTGGCCAACATGACTTTTATCATTTATTTTTCCCCAATTAATTTATTTTATCCCCCAGATTGTGATTATTTGTGATACTTTCGATTTTGTTTGTGACTCAATAACTACTGAGTTCATTTAATTTTTAATATTGGGCATCCGTTAAACCAACATTTTCTAAAAAAAGACTTAATACAGGCAGGCTTGTGGGTACAGTCGATCGGAAATCGTTTGTGAATCTCAAATATGTTCATAACAACGGTTTTTGGCTTAATATTTTTGGAAAAAAAATTGAAAATTCAAATAAATTCTTGATTGTTTTGGCGGTTGCTAGATGGCGAGGGTGTTTGCTTTATAAAGCCCTCTAGGATTGTAATAGGCAACTACCAATGCTAGTACCTAAAGGGTATCAGTGCCATCTAGTGCCCACAAAAAAAGCTAATAATGAATAAAAATATCAAGATTCAAGACTCAATAAACACATCACCAACTTTAAATTTTAATTATTTTATTTACAATGGTTTACAGAATTTATTTTCCAATAAGCTCAGCTTTTGTTGTAATTATGAGACGTCGAAAACAAATGTCAGTCAATATCGTTCCTTTTCTATTCATTTTTTTTCGCATGCATTCTTCTCATATGTTTAGTTAAATTGCATCGATCATTAAATGTTTTGTCGCAACCATCACATGAAAATGGTTTTTCGCCAGTATGGATTCGTTTATGTTTAGTTAAATAGCTTTTCTGGCCAAATTTTTTACCACAAAAATCACATGAAAATGGTTTTTCTCCAGTATGGATTAGTTTATGTCGAGTTAACTGGATTAGCTGATTATATATTTTGTCACACACATCACATGAAAATAGTTTTTCTCCAGTGTGGATTCGTTTATGTTTACTTAAAATACTTCGATCGTTAAATATTTTGTCACAAAGATCACATGAAAATGGTTTTTCTCCAGTATGGATTAGTTTATGTTGAGTTAAACATTCTTTACGACTAAATGTTTTGTCACAAAAATCACATGCAAATGGTTTTTCTCCAGTGTGGATTAGTTTATGTTTAGTTAAATAGCTTTGCTGGTTAAATGTTTTATCACAAACTTCACATGAAAATGGTTTTTCTCCCGTGTGGATTAGTTTATGTTTAGTTAAATGGATTTGCTGATTAAATATTTTGTCACACACATCACATGAAAATGGTTTTTCTCCAGTATGGATTCGTTTATGTCGAGTTAAATTGAATTGCTGATAAAATGTTTTGTCACAAAAATCACATGAAAATGACATTTCTCTAATGTGGATTAGTTTATGTTGAGTTAAACATTCTTTACGATTAAATGTTTTGTCACAAACATCACAAGAAAATGGTTTTCCTCCCGTGTGGATTGGCCTATGTCGAGTTAAATTGCTTGGCCACTTAAATGTTTTATTACAAACATCACATGTAAAATGTTTTTTTTCAACATCAATTTGTTGATGTTCCGAAACATTTTTCTCGAAAAAACTAAACAATTATTTTAATTTTATGGGTTGTTTAGAGGTAAATGAATTTAAATAAAAACGAATGAGAATTAAACTGAGAGTCAACTGAGACAACTGTTCGAAATCGAATGGAACTAGAAATATTTTCTATATGATTTAAATATCATGATTATTATTGTTCAACACTTACATTACACATCTCTCACTAAAAAACTAAATTTGATTATCAATTGTAATGTTCGACAACATTTTCGACATTATTTGTATTCGACATTTCTGGGAATTGAATTGAGTTGTGTTTGTTGCCTTGCCTTGCCTACCTCTCTTCTATATTGTTCTTGCATCCATGTTACATTTATTGATCTACACAGTACAGTACTGAGTACAGTACACACCACGGCCATAGAGTTCTAGTATAGTGCTGTGTTGTTGGTAGTTCGTTCGACAATCGCGAAGTCCGACGATTGCTCGCGTACTCACTTAGAATATCCACCTGTCTCAATGATACTCAGATATAGTACTTCCTTTTTCCACTACATACAGTATACAGTGTGTTTATTTGTAAAGTTACCACCTAAATATTTTTATACCCGGTATTACGCAATATATACGCAGGATATATTCAGTTTAGTTCCGTTTTTGTAACGGTTGAATATATTGACCATAGAAAAGAAATTATGGTATAGGTGTTCATAAAATGACCTAAATAGTTCATTTCCGCAAATGTGTCTGTCCGTCAACACGATAAGTAAAAAACGGAAAGAGCTGGAGAGCTGAAATTTCGTATATGTGTTCTGGAGCTAAAACGTCAGGTTCATGAATGGGCAAAATCGAATCATGTGTGTGCAAAATAGGCAAAACTGTCTAACTTCGAAACCGTAAGAGAGAACAAAAGTATAAGACAAATATGGTTCCTTGTTTAAAAATAAACAACTTTTGTTATAATCTTTTTTACATAAACTCAGTATATACCGGTCAGTATATTTCGGTATTTAGTGCCATTACCAGCACAACCAACTGTAATCTTTGGCAGAACTAAGTACCAGTTGCCCGGATCACAGCGAAGCGAGGACGTACTTCAAATTTATATTAAAAGGGAATCCACCAATATTGATGAAATTTTTATGAATTTTTATAATTAATTGGTCAAAATTTTTAAATTTATTTTACAAGCTGTATAAAATATTAATATTATACAGCTTGTTATAATATTTTATTTAGCTTCAACCACAAACTGTTTAATGCCTATGCACAAACTGTTGAAGCTAAGTATTGAACCAAATAACATAAAGCAATATAGTTCAATATTTCCCTGGTAGATGCTACCATTCAGTTTTAAACAAAACAATGTGTATAGTTCACTAGTTTCTTAACAGATGGTTGTTTGCATCTACTGTTTTAATTTTTTTATGGGGTTATTCGTTTTGGGGTTTTATAATTATAATTGTGTGTAATTTTACAATTGAAAACAGTTTTGCACAAACAGTAAAAATAAAAATAAAAAAAAGTCCTACTCATAATCAATCAACTTTTCAACGCAGCTATTTTTTAAACAACTAATTGTAAAACTAATTATAAAAATCTGAAAAACCAAAATAGGCGATTTGTTTTCGGGATGCCGTATGTTTGTAATTATTTTTGTCCATTGTTCCACTGTGGAGCGTAAACGCCTGAATCGATTTTAGCAAGTGACATATCTTTGGAATAGTGAATCTGTCACCACGAATCCCACGATACTTGTGGAAATCGGTTCAAGCGTTTGGGCTTCATAATGGACATAATAAAACTTGGTGTCAAAATAGCTGTTAATTGTGTGAACCGAATGAGTTATCCATTATGTGAGTTTTTATTTTTATTAAAGAATAATTTTCTAACTTTTGGCAGGTTGACATTTCAATTTTTAAATTTATTGACAAATAGTTTATTTCCAAAATTTCGTTAATATAGGCAGGCATTTCTATAGAAACTATAAACTATATTAGAGATCTTGGCCACATATGACTTTGGAACGGTTGGAAATTTTGAACTTCTAATAGTTTTTCGGGTGAGTAAAGGAAAAAATTCGTTACGCAAGAGCTGCGTCAACTTAGCGAATTTCCTTAGAATACATAAATCACCCTCTAGCGGTCATAATTTTAGTGTGTACAAAATGAAACATAATATCTGATATGACTTTAGTATTTGCAAAAATTAAATTTATTATTGGCCAAAAAAGAAACGGTATAACGATTATAGTTTATAGTTACAATGGAAACGACAATCAAAATTTTTTACAATAAAATATAATTTATGTATTCGTGTCAAACAAACACAAAATATTAAATATCTCTCTTAATATTAGAATAATCGAAAAATGTATAAGGAGTAAAGTTGTAGAAAATCAAGTTTGCTACAATTCATTACCTGATCATTTTTCTCAAACTCTAATGTGAACAGAGATATTTAAAATTTTAACTTTCAATCTTTAATTGTAAATATTTCTGTAAATACTAGTGTAACAGAAAAATGATAAGAAACAAAATTACAGTAAAACTTAGTACGTACAACTTAACTCCTGATAAATTTTTCGATTTTTCAAATATTAAGGGAGATAGTCAAATTTTGTGTTTTCTGGCTCAAGAGTCTTACATAATCACGTGTTCGCGTCTCACGATATTGAAAATTTGCAAATATTCTCGTTTTTTATGCGTAAAATCATGTTAAAAGTCATTATGAAAGTTGTATAGCATAAAATTTTCTATAATTTATGGCCTGGCCATATTTTTGAATAACTTACCGTTTTTGAGATATCGTGCAGATAATGTACTTGGATAAGGTAATTGGTACCAGGTTAATTAATTGGTTACCTTTCATTTCGAGATTTAGCCGATTTTTTGCCTTGACAATACTAACTAAGAATGTCCAAATGCGGTTTCCAATTTTGAAATTTTACAGAATTTTTTCGTATTTAATCGTAGTCGATATTTTTTATGTAGTTTTTTTTAGCAAATTTTCAACGAAATTGTAGTTATTGGTTTTTTATATATTTATATTTATGTATGTATATATGTGTAAAGTGATGTATTTATTCTGAGAAAATTCGCTAAGTTGACGCAGCTCCTGCGTAACGAACTTTTTTACTTTTATATCAGAGTAATTAAATTAAAGAAGTGAGAATAACAACTAACTGAGTTAATGAGTTAATTGCTTAATTACCGGGTATATACTGTATTTATGTAAAAGAATTTTCTTAAAATCTTAAAAAAGTTGTTTATTTTTAAAAAAGGAACATTTACATAAGGGTCTTATCTCTTACGGTCTCAAAGTTGGACAGTTTTGCCCATTTTGTCAAAACGTGGTCCGATTTTGCCTATTCATGAACTTGATGTTATATTCATACTTATAACAAAATAATATGAATTAACAAGTGAAACTAACAACTAACTGAATTAATTGCTTAAATACCCAGTATATATTGAGTTTATGAAAAAAGTTTCAAACAAAAGTTACTTATTTTAAAAAAAGAAACATTTTTTGTCTTTAAATTTTTGTTCTATTCCTTAAGTATGGTCCGATTTTGTTCATTCACGAACTTGACCTTACTTTTTAGCTCTAGAACACACATTCAAAATTTCAACTCGCTATATCTTTTCGTTCTTGAGTTATCGTGTTGACGGACGGACGGACAACTTTGCGGAAATGTACTAATTAGCTCATTTTTATGAACATCTAAATCAACATTTTTTTTTTGCGATCAATATTTTCAACCGTTACAAAGTCAAAACTAAACTTAATATATCCTGCTATATATTATATACCGGGTATAAAAATCAATTAACATTATTGAAATAGGTAATTTTGAAGTATACAAAATTGAGTATTAAGATATTTCCAAACTATATCAGATGATTGAGTACTCGCGCGAAAAAACATTATTCGCCCAAAAATTATATGCGTAAAAAAATATGTTGGTACTCCTGCGCGTTGTTGAAAGCAGCTGTCCGTTGTCGTCAGTGTTCCCATTCGTTACATAGCATATCATACATATACTAGTCATCATACATATACTAGTATATAATTTCAAACTACTTTCAAACAGCCCGCCAGTACTCATGATGCCACCTGAACCATAAAAAATAATCTTCTGCTACTGTCAAAAAACTTAACAACCTGATAATGATTCTCCCAAAGTTTTAAGGAAAAATATTTCTAAGGAATTGAGGAAAGTATGTGTCGAATTTCAGAATAACCGTGACTATATTGAGAGAGTTCGAAGTAAAAACAGTCAGAATCGTGCATTTTATTTCACCATGTTTATGAAGATGCATGCATTAAATTTCTCCAACATACATAACGATTTTCTCAAAAACGCCATGCTGATAAATTCTTAAAAGAATTCAGCTGATTTCTGACGATTCATTTTCATAATATTGTGAATTTCGTGAAGTTCTTGACAACCTAATAATAGTTTACATAATAGTTTATTTTTAACACCTTAAAAATTCGAAATTGAATTCGGGTGAAATTCACCTGTTGCTGAGAGTTTCAGAGATGTCCAGACTCCCTCTTATAGTTATAATCTTTAAGCACTTGCTTAACCAGTCAGTATTCAACCAGGTAACCTGTTGTGCCGCAGTATAGTACACCACATCGGTACCTACATATTATATACCTCCTCGCTAACTAAGTAAGCTCACTTCACCAGGTCTATCTATACATATACCTACAGTTTGATTATAGTGTTGCCGTTGTTGCATGCTCACTGAAGACGGTGAACTAGTAGTGTAGTGTAGTGTAGTGTATGCGTTGAGTATATATTGAGAGTATGGTATTATTATTATCTTCATCAGCACCAGCAGCAAGCAGCATTGGTTTTTACTTACCCTAATTCGTGGAGTGTGCTCGCATCGGTTATCCATCGTCGAGGAGAGCTCGTTCTTCGTTCTTCATGTGATGTTGTTGTTAATTCTTCTTGCATTGAAGAAGCGTGCTAAGGAATTTGCTTGACCAATTCATTTAATTATTACAGAGTGACATTGGTTTCACGCATTGCATAAATATTTCAATTTAAAAGTTAATTAATATAATAATAATAATAATAATAATAATTGAGAGTGAAAATTTATTACAATTATTATTTGTGATTGATTATTGATTTAATAATAAAAACCGAAAAAAATTTAATAAATTTAGTGATTTTTGAGTGATTTCTTTTTTTTTTTTTGGAAAAATTATTAATTTTTGGATATTATTTACTTTCTATGTTAAATGGGTAAGTGCAAAATTTTATTTGTGTTAAGTGTTTATAAATAAATCGTTGAAATTAATGTAGTGATGGGTTTTGGTTTTTTTTAACGGAAAATATTATATTAATTAAATATCAGGATAACAGGAATTTGGACAAATAACCAACAGTTAACTATTGTATGATTGCAACGTTTCGTATATTATTTATCCTTCCTCAACTGAAATTAATTATAATCGAAATTAAAACAAGATACAATATACTTCACTGTATGTCAATCCTTAAATTACAGTGAACATGTTTAGGTATGTTACTGAATTTTTTATTGTATCTTGTTTTATGACTATGTTGTACTAATTTCGATTTGATTATAATTAATTTCAGTTGCCTGAGGAAGTATAAATAATATACGAAACGTTGCAATCATACAATATAGTTAACTGTTGGTTATTTGTCCAAATTTCTGTTATCCTGTTATTTAATTGATTACTGGACGTTAATATCATGGAGGATTTTGTATTAATTAATTAGAAAATAATTACATCAATTATTAAAGTAAGACTGACCTGACCACCTACGTTGTGTATAATCATTACGGAAATAAATTTAATTTCTATATATTATTTATGGGAAATAAATATATTTTTATTGTTCAATCTAATTATAAAATTGCAACACTTTTTGAGAGCAGAGGTCATCAAACTTTTTGAGAAACGGACCAAATTGTGAATTTTTAGAAAACGTGGGTTAAACACAATTTTCTTAGTGCAATTCGATTATTAATTTAATCAAGTGATTATTTCAGTCACTAAAAAAGAAATTATAAAAGTAGATTAGATAAGAGCATATGTGTATTGTACCGTGACCAATTTGATCTGTTCCTCCTCCTTTCCTTCAAAGGTGTTCCAGGAGTCCTATGGTCTTAGATAGATAGATAGACACATCTGGGGGTCTAAAAAGTATTGCACTTCGACATTATGGTCCATTGTGCTCCCCCTTCTACTTCAATTCGACGAGATTCACTTTTCCCATATGTTGGCAATATGGGAGAGAGAGCATGCTTATCAGGTCTGAAGGTTCATATATTCGGGGTGATATGTACCGAATATCCTGTATCTGCTGAATCCTAGAGGTTCACAGTCAAAGATAATATTGCTGGATGTTTCTTCCTCCTCGCCACACAATCTGCACACAATGGACCCGTTATGGAGTCCCATTGTATGCAGATGCTTTCGCAGGGGATAATGCTCGGTAATGAATCCGGTAACCATCCGCTATTGCATCCTGTTCAGCTTCAGTGCATCGAGAGATAGTCTCTTGGTTACACTCTGAAGCAGTATTTTTCCGAGGTCCTGCCGCGGTACTTTTTCCCAGTGATCACGGTGTTTAGCATTTGACCACTCGTTGATCACCTGTTTACGTACAGTCCTTGGTACATGCATTCGGTAATCGGTAAAAAAAGCCGGGTAAAAATTTCCGAGGAACAGCTTTCATGCTGAAAGTACAGCCAAGTTGAAAAAACAGGCAAATTAGAAAAATTTACACATCGGTAGTATAGTGGTCAGTATCACCGCCTGTCACGCGGGAGACCGGGTTTTGATTCCCCCCGGAGAGTCAAAAATGTAAGATGATAGATGAATATAGATGGAATAAATAATAAAGATAGATATAAATTATCTTTATTAAATCAATTCGTAGAATCATGTCAGAATAACTTTGTTGATAGTTACCAAGGTAACAAATTATAACAATTACCGTGGTAACTCAGGGAGAATGTAGTTGAAAATGCAAAGATATCTAGTAAAGTAAATTATATGCTTTGATTGTCTTAAACAATAACATTGCGATCCCGCGTCAAAAGTCGAGCTATCATTTCAAAATTCTACAAATTGATTTGTGCCTTATTCGTATAAGATTTGACCATTATAACTATACTAACAACTTTTATTCCAAACTTATTTTTTCCAAAATCCGAATAAATAAGGCACAAATCAATTACCAAAATTTGGAAATGATAGCTTTAGATTTGACGCCATTTGTACAGTATCGGGAAGAAATATAAAAACTTGATTAATATTTAATATTAATATTTCTTACGTATCTCTAATATTTGTATATTTTCGGAGGCAATGTTTGGAGGGGGCTGGATCGCAGTTTGGTGACCACTACTGCTTTTGATAATTACGTGCTATTTATGTTAATATACGTTCGTTCAAGATATCGATATCGAAAAACTATTAAATTTCATTGACTAAATAAATTGAATTTCCTTGTTTCATATATATTCATAAAAATTTTAATATATTCAAGGTTTTTTTTTGCAATTTTTTATATTTTTATCAGTTTACGACGCAGGTTGTTATTTATATATATATATATATATATATATATATATATATATATATATATATATATATATATATATATATATATATTTGTATATATATATATTAATCTTCAATTCTTTTTCAATCTTAACTGGGAGGTTCATTGGCTCCAAAATCGGTTCCATCCGGAAAAAAAGCTAGAAACTTCCATGTACACTCCCGTTCATAAAAATTGAACCACCAGTAAGCCACATTCTAAGCGTATATATTGCTAAATATATGTATAGTACATACAATAACACTTGGAATGTTTCAACTGGTTCAATTTTTATGAACGAGAGTGTACGTATTTAATTGTAGATGTGAAATAATTTTTTTTCTTCAAATCATCATTATGAATCAAACCATCAACCTCCCAGTTCCGGGCAGAGGGCCTTTAAAAGGACGGCCACTCGGAATGGTCACAACTAATGGAGCCCGGTTAGTCAATAGCATGAAAAGTATTGAGAGAGAATTTTTTGGGATTTAAGTATTGTTGGTGTTAACCAGTACAAGCGGCCGAGCGGTCTAAAGCGTTTTCTGCACAGTATGCCTACTTGGAAACTGGGAGGTTATGAGTTCGAATCCCGACATCGGCAATTTGTCAATTATTAAGAAAAAAAAAGGGGCGGTTAATTGATTAAACTGTCGGCGTATGACAAGAACGAAGTAACCGGCTATGCTTGGGAAGGTTTTCTACAGCTTACTTCACGAACTTCGGATGAACATCGGCATTGTTCCTATCTGTGTCGACTGCAGCCGCACATCCTACCAATTCCTAGTCTACACACAGAAATTCCTTCCCCTCCACTTACATCCTCACATCCTTAGGCATCACAATGGACCTTATGGTCGAAGTGTAGCCCGTTCAGGGCAGCCTCTACAATCTATCTATCTATTGTTGGTGTTAAAATTTTTATTTTTGACAAATTGAATTGTTTTCTTATATTATTAAACTAACGGTATTCGAATTCTTTTTAATATGAGCGTAGGAGAGAACTTCTATGACATTTTTTTTTTCTTAATTGCAAGTTTTTTTGTGATACATTCTTGTAAGTATTATTCTAAAATTGATTGACTAAAATACAGTTACAACTATCATTTAAATTTCAAAATTTTGATAAGCTTTTTTTTTAGTATGCATTGAAATATAATTTTTATTAGACCAAAACATTTCTTTTTAACATGCTTTTATTAGCTTGACTTGTATATATATCTATGTATGTATGAATGTAATGGAATTTTATAAGTGAGGTTTCACCCACTTCTGGACGTCTGAACAATCTGAAATTTTGCAGACGTATTAAGATCCGGTAAATTTAAATTTATTAATAGCCAAAATACAAATTTGTATATCTTTTACATATACAGAGTGTGCTGAAATCCATTCAAGAAAACTATACCAGGGTGTAGAGTTGAAAAAAACAAACAAAAAAGTTTAATAAAGTTTTTCAATTTGACGCTTTTTTAAGATATCAATTAAATATTGATCAATTTAACCAATCACACAGAGCGCATAGTGTAAGGAGGCGTGGCCTCTGCAGTAAAGCGTGGCGCTTTATGTTTTAAAGGCTCGCAGACAGTAAGAAGCCTCGTCTCCTTACACTATGCGCTCTGTGATTGGTTGAATTTATCAATGTTTAATTGATTGTATTTAATTGATATCTTTAAAAATAAGCATCAAATCGAAAAACTTTATTAAACTTTTTTGTTTGTTTTTTTGCAGCTCTACACCGTGGTATAGTTTTCTTGAATGAATTTCAGAACATGTGTCAGAACACTCTGTATAACGATTTATAGTCTGATTGTATAGTTTATAGTTTCTATGGAAACGTCATCAACAAAATATTAATAAAAAAATAACATTTCTAACTATTAAAATTTAGAAAAAAATAATTATTTGACATAAATTTCCTAATCTATATAAATGACTAATCTATATAATCTATAAAAAATAATTTTGTTTTATGGCTAAAAAACAAAAAAATAAAATTTAGAGTTAAAAATAAAAATAAAAAAACATGCTTTTATTGGAATATAAACTAAATAATACAAAATAATTTAAAATAGAATAAAGAGATTGACAACAAACTTAACTTTAATGTAAACAAAAACATGGGGTGCTCTCTACTTACATCTTCATAATGGATCTGATGTTACAAGAGTAAGTAGAGAGCACCCCATGCTTTTGATTATATTAAAGTTAATTTTGTTGCCAATCTCTTTATTCTATTATAAAGTCTGAAATTCGAATTTGTGGTACATCCTGTACAATTGAATATAAAGAAGGTTGTTTGAATATTATTTTCACTTTTACATGAATTATATGATTAAATTGATTGTTTACCAATTATTAATTAATGTTATAATTATAATATAGATATTATTATTATTATTATTATTATTATTATTATTATGTTATTTAATTAAATTATAAATGCTATTCAATTAATTAAATTAAGAATAGAAAATACCTTTATAATAGAGAACAAACTGAATGTGTGTATAGTAATATATAAAAATAAGTAACATATGTGTTACTTATACGTACTATTATCAATTACATATTTCTTTGCTTAAGGTAGTTTGGTAGTCGCAATCCGAGATCAATTTAAATAACATATTAAGTGTGAACATTTTTATATTATAACATATTATGCATAACATATTATGCATAACATATTATGCATAACATATTATGCATAACATATTATGTGTGAAAAACAGAGATGGAAGCAAAACTAGAATATTAAAAAAATTAATTAAATCTAAACTGTGTGGTGAATCGTTTCGCATTTTTTCTAGTGTACGTTTGAAACATCGCTCTATCTATTGAAAAGTTTTTTTTTTTTTTTTGAGGTCAAGTTTGCAGATTTTTCTCAAACCATTAATTTCCGGTGTTATTGAACAAAGACATTCATAAGAGCTCATGTATTTTTGCATAACTTTAATGAATTATATCTCTTAAACAGTGTAGTAAAAAAATCTGATTTTTTTTCTATACGTGCATTTAATTATAATCTATTGAATAAATATAGAAAAGGTCAAGTTTAAGTGATGTGGCTACCAAACTGCCTTAAATATCAGTGATGTGTTACTATATTATATATATATATATATATATATATATATATATATATATATATATATATATATATATATATATATATATATATATATTAGTGATTACAGTATGAAACGGCGTTGGTATATTGAAACCTATGTCATATTTATAGTACAGTTACTTTATAATCAGGCACATATAGCGTCAAAAGTATAGTTATCCTTTAAGAATTGTATAAATAATTTGTGCCTTATTTAATCGAATTTCGGAAAAATGTTTCGAATAAAAGTTGTTAGTATGCAAAGGTTTTTTTTTTTTGTTTTTTTTTTTTCTATAATGAACAACATTTATCAGAAGCATTTTTTCGATAACCGAATAAATAATTTGTAACATTTTTAAATGATCGACTTTTGACGCTGACTGTACAAGTGCAGTCGAATCTCAATAAACGAGAGGGTGCAAAGATCAAGGATATTAGGAGCATATATCGAAAATGTTATGAAAGGAACCAAAATGTTGTAGAATGTTCATCACTTAATGCTAAAGCTACTGTGAAAATTTCAAAACGATTTACTTAGTCGTTGAAAAGCTAATTTAAAAATATTTAAAATAAATGAAAATAGTTAAGACTGCTTAATTGCTTAATGTTAATTGCTTAAATACCTGGTATAGTTTCAAACAAAACTTGTTTATTTTTAAAAAAGGAACATTTTCTGTGCTTAAATTTTTGTTCTATCTCTTACGTTTCAAAGATAGCTACCTATTTGCCCATTTTGCCCAAGCACGGTCCGATTTTGTCCATTGACAAACTTGACCTTACTTTTTAGAACGCACATACAAAACTTCAGCTAGCTATCTCTCTGTGTTCTTGAGTTATCGTGTTGACGGACATACATATATGCGAAAATGGACTGATTAGGTCATTTTATGAACACCTATACCAAATTTTTTTTTCTGCGATCAATATTTTCAACCGTTAAAAAATCGGAACTAAATTTTAATATACCCTGCTATATATTATATATCGGGTATAAAAATAAAAATTTTAGTGCACCGAATATTAAAATAAACGATTGTATCCTGGCGGTCAGAATATGAATAATCTATCTAGCCGGATTTTAATCCAGGTATATTTACTACTACATTGTAGCTAAGCCATATTGTATACAGCTAATATATTATAAATCTCTGTAACCATAAGTAACGGTTCATTGAAAAAGTATATTAATAATATTTATTAGACGCACATAATCTTAGAAGATTATCTTGTTTGTGTATTCAAAGATATTCGTTTTTAGCTCATCTATGTAATAATAGTTATTGATGATGGATCATTAATTAAGGACGTTGGGTCAGTACACTCACGTTCATTCAAAAATAGTTCATTCGAAATGTTATATCGTTTGTTAATTGGAGAAATTTAGGCTAGCATGAGACGGCACATGAGTCTTGAAAACTATTCGGAGGCAATTCTCTTTTAAAGTGTTTTCAAAATATGCTAATTATTATAGAATATGCTAATTATCATATAAGCTAATTTTTTTTTGCCAACCCGAATACCGGATATTTTAATCCGAATAGAGTTTTGTTTAGGTATTTTGAGCATAAAAGGTCTCTTGTCATTATTTCGCAAACTTGAGCTAAACGTTTTGGAGCTAAAAATGCAAAAACGGCCGTTATCGAGGCTGAAAAACAACATTTTTGTGTTTAGCAAAAGTTTTTCGAATTTTTTTAGTTAAGGTGTAGTTTTGGAGGTTGAATTGGGTATCAGCTTGTTGGGTGTCAAGTGTTATAAACAATTTAATTTGATTATGAAGTGATGCCGCTAGACGAGAATAGCATGTCTCTTGTATTGTATTGACTTGTAAAAGTTTTATATCGTCTCGTCTCGTCTTTATGGTTGAAGATTTTCTTGAAAAGATACAATTAAGATATTTAAATATAACTTTAAATCTATTTTTTATTCATATAAAGTGAATATTTTTCCAATTTTTTATATTTTAATTGAAATCTGTCTCTCGAATAGAAATCGAAAATCAGGATTCGTATTAATTTTCGTCTCTCGCTGAGTTATTCTCGTCTCGTCTCGTTCCTCTCTTCATCACTAGGGGCCCGTTCAGGACATTCATTGTTAATCAATTTTAGAGTTTGTTAGTTCATATTAGTATACTAATTGGACCAGTCCAAGTGGCCGAGCGGTCTAAGGCATTATGTGCGCGCAGTATGCCTACTTTGAAGCTGGGAGGTTATCTGTTCGAATCCCGACATCGGCAGTTTGTCAATTAGTAAAAAAAAAGGGGCGGTTAATTGACTAAACTGTCGGCGTATGGACAAGTACGAAGTAACCGGCTATGCTTGGGAAGGTTTTCTGCAGTTTCCTTCACGAACTCCAAATGAATATCGGCATAGTTCCTATCATACTCGGCTGCAGCCGCATATCCTACCAATTTCTAGTCTATACACAAAAATTCCTTCCACTCCACTCACATCCTTAGGCATCACAATGAACCTTATGGTCAAAGTGTAGCCCGTCCATATCTAATTTATAGTAATAGGACTTCATATGGTTAAATTCTTAAATTAATCAACAATTTAATTTAAAATGGTTCAAAAAATACTGTGCAATCATAGCTTATTGCCCCACCGTACCGATTGTTTTCTATAAACTGGGTATTTTTTGAAAATGACAAATTTCATCAGCAAAGTGTTATTCCTACTGGAATAAACTGAAATATTTGAAGCGTGTCATATTGAATGTATATAAAATATGGGCGACTCCCATTTTCAACATTCATTTCTCCGTTTATATTTAAGTAAGTAAACTACAATCTACATAAATAGTGTAAGCAGTTTAATGTTTGTTTATTGCTCTTATATTTATAATAAATAATAGAGTTGTGCAATAATCATAATACATCTGGTATAAATTATATTTCTATAAAAGCTGTTTTGTACGTGTATGTACAGAGTGTCACCACAAAGAATGTATATCGCCCCTTATACAAGAACGGATTCTATTTATCCAGCGGCATAATTATGTTCAATACGTTCCCGGGGCATCGCACTATGTGATGCTAAATATTAATAAAATTTAGAGTTAAAAAAAAAACTACAAAAACATGCTTTTATTGAAAAATAGAAAATAGAATAAAGAGATTAACAATAAAAATAATTTTAATGTAAACAAAAGCATAGAGTGCCCGTAAAGCCATAAAGA